>OZ009942.1:7448333-8772500 GCA_963932045.1 Caenorhabditis sinica
GATTTTGTACCGGCAATTTACAAATTTCTCAACAGTTTTGTACATGTCTACGATTTTCATACTTACGAAATTCGGTGTTTCTGCGAAATGAGTGAACAAGTTATTGTTGAATTTGCGGGCGGAGCGGCGTTTTCGCGGTGTATTTTTCCGAGGGGCCATATTTCGAAACTGATTCGAGCTTCGAAAGAAAATCTTATTATTGACTACACGTCAATAAAAATCCAACTGAAAAAAGTGAAATACATATTGAAAAAAATAGTAGGTTACGGAAAATTCAAATTTTTCCCGACATGACCAATCCTTGGAATAATTTTTTGAAAGTAAATTCAGCAGAACAATAAGAAAAAATCAATACAGATCTAAAGATATAAAAGAAGTTCGATTTTATAATATTTTTTTGAATAACTAATTTTTTTGAGTCCCATTTCAAAAACTTTATTATTTGGAGCACTAAACTTGAACCGAGTTTTGTTCAGGCCATACAAGAAAACTCAAAAACCAATCATGAAAGTTATACAAAACAGTTGCAATTCTTCCATCCTTCCTCACAAAATCCAACCCTTCGCTACAATCCAATTCGATATTCTTATAGATTCCTTCGGATCTGTAAAGATTTGGAAAAGTCAATAGATTCTCGAGAATTGCTTCTTACATAAAATATCTCGGTCTCCTCCTATTCTCATTCCACTTGGTATACTCTACATCTTTCAACACAATATTCCAGTCCGGTGTCAGAATGAAACTTCCCAATTGTAGTTTTTGCAGTTTATTATTACTGTTTCCAGATAACCAATAATGAATGAAACTATTCAAATCTTCTTCTGTGAATCCATGATCGACCAGAGTGACAACTTCACTTGTTGTGTTTTTTAGATATGACAACTTGGTAAAATTCGCACATCTTATGTAGATTCGAGGGATTTTCAGCGCCTAAAATTTCCTAATTTTTGACATTCTTTCCACTAAAAAACTCACATTTTTAAAAACAAATTTATGCTTGATTCTGCAATCCAGCGATACTCCCTTCAGTATCAATTTCTCCTCTAGAAGGTCTTGAAGAGCATTGTTGTTCTTCAGGACGTCATCTGATCCGGAAACTTTCAAATAGACACATTTGGAGAATACCGTATGATTGAAGACGTTTCTCATTTCTTCGAGTTCTTCATGACTTATGAATATTGTGGTTTGTGAGTTGTGGAATAGATTGGATAGATGGGTGATTAGTTTTGGAAGGATGATGTGGTAGGAGTGGGAGTAGCAGTGGAAAGTGTCGTTTGTTTGTTTGCTGGAAGTTTTTGAGGTTCTGAGGTTTTGAAAATTTAAAAATTCGGAAGCTCCTATTGATTTTTTGAAACAGAGTTTTAGAGGAGCTTTACCTCTAGAATATGTATCTATGCCACTTCTATTTCCTGTCATTCAAACTTTTGGTTTTTCCAGTTTTTTAAGTAAAATTTTTGAATAGAAACAGTACCAAATTCTCACCTAACACTAATCCCAATGTCATCCACTCTTATTATCTGCTGAACCAGCCCACTTGTCGGACTAAAATCGAAAATCAGCTCAAACCGATCATCCTTCTTTTCTGTAATCGATACCCTCCGATAAACCGGACCATGGAACACTTTAATCGGTAGAATTTTTCTTCTAACTTTTCTTATTTTTTCAAGCATCTTTCGGGAGGTTTGGGATAGTTGGAATCTGAAAATAAGATGGATGAAGTTTTACTTTTTTAAAAACTTACACTTCCATTAATGTCATGATTTTAATAACTTCCATGAAGGCAAGAAATGGGAGAGAGCATAGTTTAAAGAGAGGCATTTGAGTGTTGGGGAAGTGTTCAGAAAAGACAGATAGGAGAAATGCATAAAATTACACTATGCGCATTGGAGTGACCCCCGTTTGTTTGAGCAAGAGTGTAATTTGGGGGTCGGAGAGTTCCGAGAGAAAATTATTGTTATTACCCAGCGGACGGGTGGGCAGCAGGCGGGCGGAAAGCGGGCGGCAGGCGGCCGAGTTATAGATAAATGTACAGATTATGGTCATTCATACAAAAATGTTTTCAAAAAATACAAAAAGCTTTCAAGAACATTTAATCCTTATGCCAGACAACAAAGTTTAGCTCATTATTTTTAACCAAAACTGCGCACATTGCTCCGTCATCTCGTTCAATGTAGAACCCATCAGTACAGTTCAGGCGTTTTGTACAGTATGTGCATTTCACTCTGAAATTTTGGATGTTTTAATAAAAAATAAGGTTTCCATTCGGACGAAATTTCTTTAGTCCGTACGCAGGTTGGGGCGATGGACGACGTTTCGTGGGGAAGAAATAATGTCACCTGTGAATTCGCGGATGCTTCTCTTCATCCCATTCTTCATACAGTATCCCAGCCAACACCTCTTCCGTTACTGGTCTTCTCTTCCATCTAAACAATCGAAGACGTCGCAGTTTGGGGATGTTTTTAGATAACCAGTGTTGAATGAGTTGATTGATGTCATCTTCGGTTAGAGAAGAGTTTCGTAAGATGATCAATGTATTCTGTGAGTTTTTCAAATTTTCAAGTTGAACCCATTTGGCTTCTCCAATGTACACACGGGGAATCTCGAATAACTGAAAGAAATATGTAGTGCTTTGAAGGGAGCGGGTAGCGGGAATTTGTTCACTGTTCACCTGATAGTGAGGTGAGACCCAGATGTAAAAAGGTTCTGACTTACGAATTCCATATTGCAGTTATTATTCATGGGGCCGTTGACCATTACCCCATCTATCCATGACTTTCTGTCTAGCAACATCTTCAAGTCACTGCTCTCAATAGACGTCTTTTCCGAATCCTCTTTAAGTTGGAAAGAGACGCAGTTTGTGAAAATCGAATGCTCCATCAATTCCTGCATTTTCTCAATTTTCTTTGGCTCCACCCACAATGCAATATGCTTGTTGTGAAATAACTCTAACAAATATTCCAATAAAGGAACGAGTGCCTCGTTAAATTTACTCTCAGGGCAGAGAAAAGTACATCTGGAATCTGGATCCTTTCTGAAAAGATTTCTTTTTTTCTTGCTAAAACTTCTAAGGTTGCCATTCGGATAAAACTCGTCCATCCTTTCGGATTTCGGCTGTCCGACCACCCTTCCAGGTGCAAGGTGGACGGGCGGACGCGAGATGGAAGAAAGGACGTCCGAATGGAACTTTACACTTACCTGACTGGAAGTGAAATTCCATTCAATTTCCTGAAACTTGTCATAGACGAAGTTGAAGAATCAAACGAAAAAACTAATCCACACTTTTCGTCAACCGTCTCGGAAATCTCCACATTTTGAATAGAATCGTTAACAATTTTAATAGGTAAAATGCTCCGTCTAACCTGCTTTATTTTATTAAATGTATTTCGTGACGATTGAGATAGCTCGAATCTAAAAAGATTTCAGATTGAATTCTAGGAACTCCGAAAAAAACTCACATTTCCGCTAGCATCATTGATTCAATTACAGCTTCGTAAGCCAGAAATGGTAAAAAATGTAGACGAAATGGAGCCATTTTCTTGTTAGTATGAGAGGTGTTCAGGATCCAGAAGGATTCTCTGGTATTGATTTTCCTATTTTTGTTTTTGTTCAATATGCAAATGCGCCCCGTTGCAATATTCCCACAAGAATAAAACCGACTGCGGGAACAGACTGTAGAACAGACACCCAGTTATTGGTCCTTGTTCGTCAACTCTAAAATGACGACGTTCCCTCTACTAAAACTCCCGTATTTGGTCAACAATGTGTGATTGGACATATGGGATTCAGGGCGATGTAAGTTATCATTTCCAAAATTTACTATTAGCGAAATTTTCAATGTTAGCCGGTGATTCATTGAGAAAATGGGGGAAATCGAATTTTCAATGAAGCGCATTTTCGCCAAAAGATCTTTCAATATTATTTCAGGCTACTCTTAACCTTCCAATCAGAACAACTCAAACAAGTAGCGTCTTACTGTAAGCAGAGATCAGAAAACTTGGAATGGGAATTCTATTGGCCGTCGACACGATTCAATGGTCTCGCCATGGGATCTATGAAATATTATCATGCAGACATCAAGGGAATCTCCAAATATAACCCAATCAAAATCTGGAAGATCAATGGGGTTCGAGTGAAAATTTATACCTTTTCTCCATACCGAGTGGCTATTTTTGCGGAGAATGAGAGAATAGGAGAGGTGTTTGACAACTTTAGAATTCACCTGGAACAAGTGTCAATGATAAATTATTGTGAGCTGAAAGCTGAGGAAGTGTCATTCTCTCGAATTGCTTCTAGTTTTGTGTGGAAATTGAATCACATTGGAAAAGTTTGGATTAAGCAACATGAGGGAGATTCTGAAGTGACCCATGAGGCTTTGAAGGCAATAATGGAAGAAGCTTCAGTCGATTATTTGAGAATATATTTCAAAAGTAATGAAAACGAAAAGGAGTATAAAGTCAAACTGAAATATCCGACGATTTTTCTGCTTTATGCTGAATGTATTTCTTTCGATAGTTACTTCGATGTGGAATCTGAACATGTGAGTATTCGTAAATCAGAAGTGAGCAATTTGGAAATGGCTAATTGGGTCAAACAATGGATGAAAGGGTATTCAAGGAATCTGCAACATTTCGAAGTTTATAGTGATGCAAGAAACTTCGACTTGGATGAAGTCAAGTCGCATTTGGAGCAGGGGACTTTCCGGTGAGTTTATAGTGAAAAAATGCCAAACAACTGACATTTTCAGAGATCTACCAAACGAAAAAGTTATTCTATTTACGCGAGCCGATGGAAAAACTGGCATGTTGCAAAGTTATAGGCGATTGCAGATGAAGTTCAAGACGATGGAAACCTAGAAAATTTTTTGAGTTGTTGTTATTTGTTTGTTTTAACAGGTTGTGACTTTTTTAATAAACGATATTACAGGGTCCGCCAAAATTACGTGTGCAAGTGTAGATGACGTTATCTCCAGAAGTAGATGCGAGATTAAGACGAAATTTAACAGATAGTTTATTTCAACGCTTGAAATCATAATTCAACAAAAATTATTCGATTCTACCTCCTTTGGCAGCGACCACGGCACGAAGTCGTCGAGGGAAGGCATCAATGGTGGCACGCAGGTATTCGACGGATAATTTGTCCCATTCCTCAGACAACGACTTCTTCAGGGCCTCGATATTTGCATGAGGTCTTGCGCAGACCTTATTCTGCAGAACTCCCCATACGGAGTAGTCGAGCGGGTTCAGATCAGGCGACGAAGCCGGCCATTCGTTCTTTGGTATGAAGGCGGGGAAGTGGTCCTTGCACCACTGTTGAGCCATTTTTGCGGTATGAGCAGGCGCTCCATCTTGCTGGAAGATGTATTTCTTCTGACCGAAGGGGTTTTGAGCCCACGGTAGCACATGCTTCTTCAGAATCTCCTCAACGTAGTATTTTTGGTTGATTTTCACGCCTTTATCAACGAAAACAAGCGGACACTTCCCATCATAGCAAACCGCTCCGAAAACCATGATGCTCGCAGGATGAGAGGCTCGATGGATTGTTTTACCACGCTCAGCTGCTTGTTGAATATTTGTGGCCAGCACTCGGTGGTTTTGGCTATTAAATTCAGCCTCGACACTGAAGAGTTTCTCGTCCGAGAAGATGGTGATAAGATGATCCTTTTTGCGCGTGCCAGCGAGAAGGCGCTTCGCTTTGATGAGCCGTTTCTCCTTATTGGCTTGGGATAGAATAGCAGCTTTTGTTGCTCGATAAGAGGTCATCTTCAGCTCTTTTCTGACAATTCTCCTCATTGATGTATAGGAGATATCCATGTCATCTGACATCTTTTTCATGGAACGATGAGCATTTCGCCTGACTTTCTCCCGGACGGCCTTGACTTTCGCTGGAGTTCTTACAGTCCTCGGTCTTCCTCTTCCCGTACGGTCCTTGAGGTGGCCAAGCTGGTTGAAACGACGGATGGTCGCGAAAACCGTGTTTCGGTGCACTCCGAGTCGTTTAGAAATGTCTCCTGTGCTTAAACCTCGCTTGTAAAAGTCGACGATCAGAGTACGATGAGGACTTGCCGCTGTCATTTACCTAAAACATAACCGATTGGGATGAAACTTGGCAAACTAATAAATAATGAAATAATTAATAAAAATTTTAAAAAATTGCGCACCAAAAGTACGTCAGTGCGCAGCGCCATGGCGTCAAAGTTGTGCACACGTAATTTTGGCGGACCCTGTAAGTTGTAGGACTCCGTTTTGGTAGTCGTTATCAGAACGTTGAACTTACTGTATTTTCTGTAAATGAAGCTTATCGATACATTGCGAATCTTGTCATTAAACATTATCCCTGAAAAAATGTAAGCTGACATGCTTTATGTAACTTGGAGCATTTCGGGGACGTCGACGTCACGCCGATTTCCAGTAAAACACTAAAAGTGCCTGCCGCGCACTACCACGCCGGGTAATTGTAAAAATTGAAAACACCTTTCATATTAAGTAATACTGAATAACTAGTTTATTATAACAAGAAAACAGACTTTTTAGAGCACAGACAAAGTTACTTCAAAAAATATCCGCGTTTTCCATTGTCTGAAACTCCATTCGAATTGATCCACAACTTCTCAACCTACCTACTGTTCCATCGGCTCTCGTCAAAAGAATCGCTCTCACTGCTGGTAGATCTCTGTAAAGTTTCAATGGTTATTTGCCATATTTTTTTTATAATTGACTCACTGAAACGTGCCTTCGCCTAGAAGCAATTTTATTTCATCCAAATTGAAGCTTTCCGCATAATTATAAACCGCAAAATTTCTCAGATTCCTTGAACACCCTTCCATCCAATGTTTGACCCATTCAGCCATTTCCGAATTGCTAACTTTTGATTTATGAACATCTACAGATTCAGATTCCACATCGTAATAACTGTCGAAAGAGATACAATCAACATGGAAGAGAATTACCATTTGATGTTTCAGTTTCACTTTATATTCCTTTTGGTTTTTGTATTGTCTGAATTTGATTCTCAAATACTCCACTGAAGTATCCTCCATTATCATCTTTAAATCCTCCTGAGTAACTTCAGAATCTACCTCATTTTGCTTAATCAAAACTCTCCCCATGTGATTCAATTTCCACACAAAACTAGAAGCAATTCCAGAGAATGACACTTCCTCAGCATTCAGTTCACAATAACGGATACTTGACACTTTCTCTAAATGGATTCTCAAATTGTCAAAAGTCTCCCCCAATTTCTCTTTTGTCGTCAGAACAACCGCGCAATTTGGAGAGAGAATTTGAATCTTTGTTTGTGTCCCATTGAACTTCCAAACTCGGATTGTATCGATTATTGGATTCTTCGCGATGTCGTCGATGTCACAATATAAAAATCTCACACTGTCCAAGTCGACACTATTGAATAATGTCGACACCGAAACAAATCTCCATTCCAGTTTTGTTGATGTGTTCTTACAGTAAGAAGCTACTTGTCTCAGTTGTTCTGATTGAAAAGTTGAGAGTAGCCTGGAAAAAATCACAAGTTTAGTCCTGAAGTTGCAAAGCTCTCTGTTGAAAAAGTAACCTATTTTTTAAACCTATTCTCTCAATGGAGCACGGTATAACATCAAAACTTCGCTAATAGTGAATTAAAAAAGGAAAAATCACATTGTTCTGAACTCCATATGCGCAACCACGCATTTTTGAGCCAGATAAGGAAGCTTTAGTAGAGGAAAACTCTCCATGTATGCGGTAGGAATCTTCAGTCTAAATTTTGACTGTTATGTCGCAAAAATCGGTAAATGACAATGAACCAATGGCAGTAGGGGTGTCACTAGTCGCATTGTGTGTCTCTGTCTCAAAAATGTTCTCAGTAGAGCACAATTACTGACTAATGTTCCCTTGCTGATTGCTGCACAGCCCCATGCACCTATCACCTTCAAAATGTATGTTTTTTCGATTTCACTTTCGATTCCCCTACTGAATATCTTGCTTATAAGGAGATTTTCAGGAATTTTGTTCCAGATAAAATGTACGTTTTTTTAATGGTTAGAAAAGGGTGAGCGGAAAGTTAAAAATCTATTGAAACTTTAGAATTTTGAAGCTATTCACACTATCATCTGATTCTATAATAGTTTGAAAAGTTGTGAAAAGCCCATTTCGCTCAGCTTTCTGTTTCAACTGAACTACCTATTTTGATAAATTTCTCGAGAATTTGATAAACGAGTCCTACAACTACACCAACTTTTGACGTCATTGGATAATGACATTTTTTAACTATTTAAAAAGAGAAAAACATAACGGTTTACCAATAAAAATAATCACTATTCGAAATCCGTTATATTCGATTAAAGACAATATTAAATGGTCCATTAATTTTTAGCTTTCCAGTTTCTCCGTAGGTTGTTTTGAGTCGAATAGCGTTTTCTTCTGGTAGATGTCTGAAAGTATTTCTTTCATACTCTTAGACAGATAGAAAAACTAACTCGAAATTCTCTTCGCCCAGGTACATTTTGATTTTATCGATATCGAAGTCTCCCTTAGCATTACTAACTTCGAACTTCTTCAGGTTCATCAATCCTCCTTTCATCCAACTCTTAATCCAGTCAACCATATCCATATTACTCACTTTTGTTCTATGAATGTCCACGTCTTCGGATTCCATATCGTAAAAACTTTCAAAACAGATACAGTCTCCATTGAAAAATCCAATCTTTCGATGTTTCGGTTTCACTTTGTACTCCTTTTGATTTTCATCTTTTTTGAATGCAATCCTTAAATTATCCACAGAAATCTCTTCCATTAGTAACCTCAAATCCTCATGTGTAACCTGACTATCTCTGTCATTTTGTCTGATAAAAGCTCTGTTGATATGATTAACCTTCCAAACAAAACAGGAAGCAATTCGAGAAATTGAAATATCTTTAGCTGTCAGATTGCAGACTTTAACAGTCGAAACTTGCTGAATATGACTTCTGAAGTTCTCCAGCATCTTCTCCTTCTCGTCATTTTTACTGAAAAGAAACACAATAACCGGTTGAAATATGTGAACTTTTGTTCGAATCCCGTTGATCTTCCAATTTTGGATGTTTTTATAATTCGATACTCCATTAATGTCTCCATCAAAAAAGTTGATATTTCCAATAACGAGTCCATTGAAAACATTTGATTCCTGACCGAACTTCCATTCTAAATCATCTGATACAGGTTTACAGATTGAGGCCAATGCTTTGAATTTTTCAAATTTGAATGTTGAGTATAGCCTGAAAACGTTGAGTTTGTGGACATTTGTACTCATTAACTTACACTGTTTTGTAATCCATGTTCGCCAACACACGTTTTTGACAAAGATAAGGAAGTTTCAGCAAAGGAAAACAGCTCATCGTTTGTTGCAAATCAAGAATACTGACATTTTTTCTTAGAAACTATAAAATAAATCAATAGAGGCCTATTGGGACACTGCTATGTGTCAGTAGTACGACAAGAACCCCCTTCTGCTCTCCTTTTTGTCACAACTACCCTTAGCGCATAATGTAACGTTACATGGCAACGCAAAATGTTTTAGGTTTGGGGTTCAAGCTTTGAAATTTTTCAACATTTTATTTTTTAGATACGATCAATCAGTTCTCAACAATCTGCTGTTGAATGAGTATGGAGATTACAGAAAATACTTCGTGTGGAATAAGGTCCCATTTTTTGAGGGAAATTTTTGAGCTGAAAATATGAAAATTAGCCAACTTTTTCACTGTTCCACGAATTTCCCAAAAATAAAGTTTTGATTTTAAAATTTTGCTCCAAAATGTGCATCTACGGATTTCAAAAATAATCGATTGTGGGGTATTTGATGGTTTATTTTATTCGGTGGTTTCAGTTTGTACTGTTTTAAAGGAATCTCTTTTAAAATTTGATGTTTCAGTTTCTCTATTCTTGATTTTGAGATGCTCAACTAAAGAAAAATTTCCCTTTCCTGATCCCGACTCTCTTTCCAATTCATTTATCTGTGTTTCTGTGTGTCCAGTAGTTGATGGTTTTCACAATCTCCAAATTCGCATAAAAATCTTTCTGTTACAAAAATTCTGTTTCACCAAACCGCTGTTTAGGTTGCAATGGTTCAGCTTCTTATTCTGTGGCTATTTTTAGGACCTAAATTTTGTCAGTCTGTGTGTCTGTCTATTCCACCTCTTATTTCTCACCTCATTCTACTAATCGGCCCCTTCCTTTTCACCTAGTGGACCCTTCTCTCCATTGTTACACCAACCAGTTTCGGGGTCCCCTCTCGCCAGGGGATCAAGTGTTATAGCAGTGGTCAATTCACCTTTTCCCTCATCATCTTTTACTTTTCCCCCCTACTACTACATAGAAACTGGAGTTGTTGTTGTCAAAGAGACCAAGAATTCTAGAGACGCAGACACAGAGAGAAATCCGAAATAAACGAGAGAGTAGAAGAGAACGAGAGAATTAGGGAAGCAAAAGCACACACCTTTTCTCTAACTTTAGCTCTCAATTCAATTCTTACCTATTCGCTCTTTTTTGGAGACAAGAAGAGAGAGAGAGCACTATTATTTATTAGCATATTCGAATTCTCCTGTTTTTCAACATTCATTTCCATATTTGTTCAGGCGCCGTTTGAATTGAATTCATGAGAAGAGCGAAAAGTGAACCTGCGTTTGATGGAATATACTCAATTTTACCTTCTTTCATCGGAAATGTGTATTGAAACTTAGAAACTATATGAGACTGTTAAAATTCTTATTACACCGAGTTTGCCTAGATTTTGAAACCGAACATTTTGAGAATCATCGCGATGCTTTGAGTGAGTTTGGAGCATCTCCAGATTGAATTTTCAAACTTGATTTTTAATGTTTAGAACTTGATTTTATCGAGAAATGGGGTAAGCTTTGTCTTTCCCTTTTTTATAATTTTGAAGCTTATTTATTGAAACAGAAAAATTTTTTATCATGATGATCTGAATAAATGTCAGTCCTAACCAAATTGTTACTGTAATTTAAAGGAACATAACCGATTACCAACAATATTTTATACAATTTCTTAGTTTTTGAGTGACTCTAAGAAAAACATGAAATTATGTAAATTCCTCGAAACCGTAACATTTTTTTTTTTGAAAAATCTCAAACATTTCCATTTCCTTTGTTTTTTTCTGCTAGCAGCGGAATGTTCCAGAACACAAAAAATGACTCATATCTACATTCTTTTCCATTTTTTTTTTTGTTGCTTTTCCGTCATCATTCATTGTTTTTTTTATCAATTCTATTCGAAGATGGTACGATTATTCATTTTTGAATGTTTCCTGTTTCCATTTTTCTCTGAAACAGTGAAGTTTTGGAAGAATTTATTGAATCTTTGATAGCCTACGACTACCATAGTTAATGAATTTTTGTGAATCTGAAAGGAAAATTAAATGAAAATTAAATAATTTCAGCTAAATTTTCAAAAATAGAGTTTTACAATCCCAAAGCACAAATTATGCGCCAGATGTTTTCAACATCCCATATTTTCTAACCTGCGAAAGTTCGTGTACCTCTTCGTTTTTTTTAGTAAAAAAGTGCCAGCCACTTTTTTTGAAAATTCAAAAGAATGCTCGTTCTATTCAAAAACTTCCACTCTCTCCTCTTTTCCTTCCATTTCATTGTCCATAAAGGTCCCCTTTGTTACCCCTAGTAACCAAGAATAGTAGTGCAGGTCTTGGAGGAGGAAAGAGAGGAAGCACTTATTTCTCATCTTTTTGTGCTTTTTTCTCTGGGTCTCTCGTCTCTGATTCATTGGAATTAAACGATTTTTGGGATTTAAATATCGGAATACATTTGAACTTCAGGTCATCGCTTTATTTATAATACATTTGAAGGTCACAGGCAGGTTGGTCTAAAACAGTGAAATTGGCGTTTTTTATTTGGATTAAAATTGAGTAATTCTAGAAACCCATGAAAAATTCCGAAATCTCAAGCGATATATTTCAAATTTTCACTGAAACGGTGAACATTTTTTGCTCATTAGTACACTTTGAAGTGTGATTTTTTCAACGCTGATCTCTATAATGTTCAAAAGTGTTATATTGACATAGTGTTCCTAACATAATGTGAATCTGAGAATGTAATCAAAAGCTGCTCACCCATTTTAGAATGGAGTGAAACAGTGAAAATTTTTTATGAAGTTAATTTTTATAGTTTCTGTTTCAGTTCCAATACTCAACTTTCAAGAGTTTGAGAGTACCAATCCCAATTTGGAATATTTAGATCTAAACAGTTATACTGTCTTTTCGATAAAGTAGTGTGCAACAGAACCCTGGACACACATTTAACTTCAGAGGAAAGATGAAACAGGAAAAAAATCAGTCACAACTTGAACGTTTTTGCATTCCTACTACCCTGCTGCGCTGTAGTTTTTCTAAAACAAGCTTCGGATATATTAGACATTTATTCTGTTGATGAATTCTATTAGAAATCCTAGACAATGCATAATATAGTTCAAATGGTAACAAAATTCAGCAGGATTCCCTTACAGTCTTACTGTAGTTTCCGTTTCTACTAGTTTTTCGCTTTTTCGTTTTTTCACCGAAGTTTACAATATTCTCCCTATCAAACTCTACACATAAAAAATATTACTGAGTTTCAATTTTAAGGGATACCTCCAATTCACACACCACTATTAAGGCTTACTGTCGAAATTTGAACATTGCTTGAAACAGAGAATTAGTACCCAAAATTGATACAGTACTGTTACCATAGGTTTTTTGAAGTTTGCTATTTTGTCTGAGCTTCCATAAGCTAGTTGTTCATTGCTTTCTTCTACAGATATTAGCTATGTATTGCTTCTTATCCAATGATCTGCTGTATCGGCTTTGTGTGAAACAGTTAAAATTTTCACTGTTTCTCTAAACCTTCTAAACTTTGATCTTCCTACTTTTCAAATGTTTGAAAACACCTCCAGAGGACTCATCGAACCTTCTAAAAATATGTCATAGCTCATTTTTATGAGAACCAAAATATCAATATGGATCTGAAACAGTAGTAGATATTACAATCATTTTTCCCATCTGCCTAATCTCGTTTCTGTTCTTCTAATTCTTTCTAGCTTCTTACGCTATAAATTACCAGAATACATTAATGACGATGAAACTACTAAAATGTTCAGTTTCCTCTGAAACCGTAAAACTTCTTCCCCTATTTCTCTATTCCTCTTCGTCTTCCCTCTTTCCCTCTTTCTCCCAATATCTAGTTTTGCTCTCCCCCTTCTTGCTCCGATCGCCTAAACCAACTCAACTTGGACTAAGTCAACAAAAATACCATCCGTTTTCTCTTTCTTCTTCTCCCGCACACCACGGAATACCATCCCCCATCCTTCCCCCCTTCTTTTTCACTTTTTCTTCACATTCCTTCACCATTCGGCTCCATTTTTCTTTGACACTCTGCGTCTCTATATCCCTTTTCATGTTTCATTTTTTTGCTTCTTAAGTTTCTGACTTCGCACCTGTCTTATGACAGTTTTCTGTTTCAACAAAATTTTTTGAAATTTTCCCAGTATTTGTAGTGTTTACTGTTCAGAATGGAGTTTTTGACAGGAAGTTGAACTCACTTGAACTCGATTTTTTTTGTGAAGGATTTGAATGGAAATATCAAGTGTTTCAATTTTTTTAATTTGTAATTGATAAGTCCTTGGAAACTTCAGACATCTCCTGTACTTTTCTTTTTGGAGCTCATTTTTCAAAATGTTTTTTGATTAATAGCACAGTAGTCTATAGATTTGGAATTCAAAACTTTCACTTTCAAAAAAATTTTGAAAACTTCCTTCTTTTTTTTCATTTACTAGATATTGGTGATGATCATTTATCAATTTTTTCTATTTTGGCTTAACTATTTCACAGGTTCACAGATTTGGAGCTGGTTTCGCACTCCTAAAATGTTCTGTTTCAATAAAAAGTTGTTTTTTTTCAGTTTTCATGGAAAATTTGTTTCCTCAAAATTAGTATGAACTACCAATGAATCTGATTTTATGAAATTTCTACCAATAGAAAAGAAATTTTTTGAAAATTTGGATAAGATTTTTCTTCTGGCATTCTGACAACAAAGACTTTGTAAAATTTCCCAATATTTGTAGTGTTACTTGATCGAGTTTGGGCTATTTGATAGCAAGTTGAACTTACTTGAACTCGATTTTTTGTGAAGGATTTGAATCAAATATCACTGTTTCAATTTTTATATTTGTGACTTCTTTAAAATTTATAATTGATCGTAGAATGTGTTAGATATCCTTTGCTTTTTTGATTTTGAAGCTCATTCTAAAGTGAAGGGATAACAAAGTTTTCTAGGTTTGAACTTCCAAATTTACAGTTTCAAAAAACTTTTGAAACCCTCTCTTTATTTTCTTTATTCACTAGATATTGGTGCTGATCATTTTAGCAATTTTTCTTTTTGGGATATAACCTTTTCACAGGTTTTCAATTTTGAGGTTGATTTTGTACTCCTAACAGTACAAAGTGAACCGAGTAAAACTTTCAGTTTCAAAAAAATATTAAGTTTTTATGGGAATTTGTTTCTTCAAAATTTGTAAAAATACCAATGAATCTGATTTTATGAAATTTATACCAATAGAAAAGAAGTCATTTGAAAATCTGGAGAAAAGTTATATTCTGACGTTGGGTCTGTAAGCTGTGAAAAATGCATTATTAGTTATAGTTTCTGAGATTTCAGTCAAAGACTATAATTGATATTTCCTACTGATTAGTATAACTTCCAACTCTACTGAAACCGAAAATTTTTTAATTTTAAAAACGTCTCACTTCTGCCTTCAAAATCCAATTGACTGCCCAGCAAACGTTTGATACTCATTCACTTCTCATTTGATTCCCAAGATTTTCATATGTACCCTTCTGGCCATTATCTAGCTGTAATATTCAAAAAACGGAATTTCGGTAATAAAACCTCCCAGTTAAAGAAAAGGAAAAATGTTTCAATAGCAACAGAACAGGACATGTTTACTTTTCTGAACCACAATCACAAAAAAGTGACTCATACTGTCAAAAAGTAAACCTATAACCCCTTATTCCTGTTATAGTGAAGAGCGGGACGGTCACATATTTTTTGGTTTTTTTGACTGGATTGTTGCAGTTTTAACATTTTTCTAACTCAGAAAGCTTTTCGAAATCGTTATGATACGATCAAAGAACTTCACAGTTTTCCATCTCTGTTGAGATTATTTGAAATATTAAGTGATCGTTTTACAAGGTTCAAAGATTTCGAGATTCTGGTTGCTATTGGCGTTCATTTTTTCTCTGAGATTTTGAAATGCTAATTCTATTCTAAAGGAATCTAACAGATGCAGAGTACGTAAATCTGTAAATTCTAGTCCCAACGTTTATGCAATATACAAGTTGTTCAAATTCTTCTGTTTCAAAAATTGTATTTTTTGAAACAGCAGAATTTTCTGCAATGTTTCCTCTTTTTGGTTATTCTACAGTCCAAAGAAGGAATCCATTGCATTCTAAATCAATTTTTCCAACTCCCTTCCCTTCTTTCTCCTCATCGCATTCCTCAATTCCAATTGAGTGACAAGCTACCTTTACCTTGTAATTCCTCTTCCCAAATGACCTTCTCCTCCCTTTTCTTACTGTCCTTTTCCATTCATTTTCCTAATAAGACAAGAAGAAGGGGACCTCCCCTTCTCGTCCTCTTCCGAATGAATCAATCCTCCAATTTCTTCTCCTCAATTCATCTTCTCCTCCTTGTCGTCATCTTTTTCTTCTTGTCATTTGCGCCAAAATGAGAACTTCAAACCAGAGATGGTTTTTGGAAGAATTTCATGTTCTGGTGGAAGGATTTTGTGTAAATTTAGTCTTAAAATTAGAATGTGAGCTTCTTAGTTGAAAACAGACTTACTTACTGCCCGATTAAATTTCTAGTGCCCATTTATAGAAAAATTGAAACTGAAAATTTTATTTTTCAAATCTGAAAATATTCGCATTTTTCTTTTGGCTCAAAAATACTTGGAATTTTCTAGAATGTAGGATGCTCAGTATCTCAATATTTTTTCTTATTCTTGCTCTTGTTTCCGTTATCAAAGACAGAAAACGAGATGTGCCTAAAAATTACGAAATTTTTCTGAAACAGTAATTTCCTATATAAGTTTCATATCGTTTTCTAATTCAAATACGCGAAATTAATGCATATGAAATTCAATCACCTTTTTAAGGATACGCTCGAATAGCAAAACGTCCATCATCTACATATTATGATTCTTCTATGCTCTAGAAACTGTAACTTTAAACTTTTACTGTTTCAAAATTTTCTCATCAAAAAATCCCATTGGAACATTGTCAATTTCCACAATCTCTGACGCTTTTTTAAAACTTCTCGTTTTACAAGTAATTAATGTCTTTCATTCATGAACTCCGATCTATGACCATTCTTTCAAAAATAGTCCGATTTTTGCAGTCAAAGTTCTAGTTTGAAGGTGATTTTTTTCCTGCAAAACGTCGTCTATTTTTAGTGTCTTCATGACTTCTTGATTAGTAATGAAAACTAGATTCTACCTAAATTTATGTTTTGTCTAACCTTTGAAGATTGAAATAGCAGGAGCAATGTTAACACGGATCAGCTGGACAAAAACGAAGGTCTGAAACCAAAATATATATAGTGTAGTTTTTGCGAATTCATGAGTAAAAATCAGGGAACAACTCAATAACTTAGGCTTTCGAGAAAAGTATAACAGAATTTCTTGAAACAGAAATTTTTATAAACGAAGAATTTTTTACTGTTTCAAAATTATTTAACTGTTTTTGAATTTGGATAGACATAGTTGAATTTTTGCATCAACTTAAAATATAAAATAGTCTTCGTGTCACCTTTCTAGGTGATTTTTCTTTCAAAATGTTTGATATTTTTTGTAGCAACTGGCTTTGAAAAATGTAATAGTAAAATTGAAATCAAAAACCACGTGGTTCAACTAATGACAAGTTTTCCATAGTCACTGACCTGGTACTAAACTTTAGACTTCATTTTTACCATGAAAACACTGGAAAGTGAAAAAGTTCTACTGTTTCATAAAGCACCTATATTCGGATTTACTGTCTTTCGTTCAGTTATTCTTGTTCATCTTGAAATAATTTGTGAAGTCTCGGGAAAGTAAAATTTTCAATAAGAATATGTATAGGATAAATATTTTGTTAGACAGTATTTTTCATTCGTGTTTTATCACCAAGTAATTTTGTCTTCAAATTGCAACTTTTTCCGTTTCAGGAAAATATCAAAATTTTCAACTTCAGAACACTTCCAATTCTGCCACAGCTGGAAAAAATTTTTTCAAAGTTGCAAAAGCCAAATTTTACCGTTTCAAATATATTCGTTATTTTGCTATTTTTTGAGTCTCAATAATTAGCAATCATATTCCAAGCTTTGTCGATTTCCAAGTATTTCTGTTTATGTAGATTTTGGAAGTTTTCAGTTCACTTATTTCTGTAGCTCTCCCCAAAATCTATGTTGTTCAGTAACCCTAATTTTCCTATTTTTTTCATTTGTCGTACACCAATCTCTTTTTACTTCATTCCTCAGGATTACAATCTATCCTAAGAAACTTATCACACATCGTAAACATATGTACTAAATCTATCAAATGACCAACACATCTGTCTGTATGCCTACATAATGTTCTTCTGTAATTACAGTACTCCCCCTCTCTCTCCCTATAACTAATCCCCCTCCTCTCAATTCTACAGTCATGATGAAGGGAGCGAACAAAAAAAGAAGCGGAAATGAAGCACGAACCAGTTCTCACTCTCTTTTCTCCTCATAATACACTCCTCATAGTCTTCTTCATTTTCTCTCATTTCCTCAACAACTCCAGCGTCTCAGCAATCTTAATTTTTTGATTTTCATGGAGTCGATTGAGTGCTGAAATTTTTTTCGGTTTCAAAATATTTAGGAATTTGAGCATTTTCAACAATAGGTAATTTGAAATTCATACGACTTCAGGAATTATAATTTTAGTTTTGGGTTTGAGTGAATAAAAACCTTTCAATGTTTTCTCTTCTAACTCTCCAATTTTCCAAAAAATTATGAAACTGTACTTTTTCACTTCGAAAACTGTATGCTTCATTTTTTGAATCAGCATTCCACCTAATTTTGTAAAACATTTTTCTCGGTTTCAAACTTATGCGACTTGAAATTTTGACCTTCTTGTTCAATATTTACCCGTCTCATCTCATCCTAAGCTCAACAGACCATTTTTCAAGACAACTCCAGTTTCAAAAAGGTGTCAAAAGATTTTCAATTTGTTTTTCGTCAGTAAGTTTTAATAAAAGATGAAAAATAATAAAATCGGACTTTGAAAAAAGGTCTTCTGTTTCAAGAAATTATTTTAAAAATTGAAAAGTTTTTCTTCGTCAATCCGTATGGTTTAATTTCTCCTAATTGATATAACGTACCTTTGACGCTCTTTGTGCTGGCTGAGTGAGAATTTTGTAGAAAAAGAGACTTCGAAAGATAATGAATTCTAGAACTTTCTGGAAGTTTTAAAAATGAGTCATTTTCAGAAAATTTGAATGCTGTTCAAATAGGTTTAGGGGCCGATTCGAGTCAGAACTGTCCGGCGTTGGAATGACGATCGTTTTGCAAGATTCTTGAAACTGTAACTATTGATTTTTGAAAACCTGAAAAACGTCGACCTGGATACAATGGTAAAATTTCCGAAAACCCGAATTTCCGCTTCTAAGTGCTATTTTTCAAGCTTCTAGAATTTGGTTACAGTTTGAAAAAATTGTCGGTTTCAGATTTTTGTTATAAATCTTGAAAGAAATTTCAGCTTCGATCAATCCTCGGTGTGTTTCTTTGTTAATCGAACTGAACTAATTCAAATTTTTCAACTACATCCGATTTTCGAAACCACAAAATTGTTCAAAATCTTCATTTCACAACCTTTTTCATGTTTTTTGTAATCAGAATTGATCACTCCTCTTAATATCGCTTCGCCTATGTTCCATTTTTGAAACCGAAAAAAATATCGCTTCTCCCAAAAATCAAAAAAAAAAAAGAATGCATGATGTGATGAGAACCTTTTTTGGCAGTAAGTAAGTAAAAGTAGTAGTAGTCGTAGTCGTAAGTAGAACGGCCAAGAAGCCAAAAAAAAGTGACGAGAGGAGTAAAAAGGAAAAGAGAGAAAAGCACTTAGCAAAAGGCAGAACGGGAAATAGTTTGGGAATTTCTCGTATTTTCTAGAAATTCTAAAGATTCAGAAGACGTTGAATCCTCGCTGGTATTCTGGAATAAAAAAACAAATCTGATGCCAGGAACTGACACATTGACTCAAAAATGCATACAGTTGTGTCAGAAGAACTTAGCACTAAAACTAAAAAAACTTCCGAAAACCTTACTGTTTCAAAAAATGAGCAAAAAATTATCAAAAATTTTACTTCGATTTCTTTAATTCTTTCAGTTCCCAATCTACTTCCCCTTTATTCTCATCTTCTTCCTTTTTTATATCTCTTCCGTAACTTTCCTTCTTCTCTCTTTCCCTGCGCTCTCTCACTCTTCTGCACATCTCGTTGCCTATTTTCCTGACCTCATTCAGCAGACCGTAACTAAGTAATCCTTCTTTTAAGGTAGCATCTCCCCTCAGAAACTTTTCTTTCTTTCTTCTTTCTTTTCTCTATGCCTGCGTCTCTTATCTCTAATCTCGTTACTTGGGATTTGATAGAGTATAATACTTGGCTATTTTCAGGATCGGGTCAAGGAAGTTTCGATTTAGATTTTACTGTTTCAAATTTCCATCATCTGTTTTGTAGATTTGAAATCTAATAGTAGAATCTTGGATTGTGATTGCTACTAATTCAGAAAACTTTTCTGCTTCAAAATTTTCTTTTTCAGTCTTCTTCTGAATTGCTAGGTTTCTACTTTTTCAAACTTTTCTTTTCGGTTTCACTAGCTAAGTTTCATTACTGGATTTCACCAAGATTTGTTAATTTCTTTTTGCTTGCACTATTTCAGAAAATTCCAATTTTTTGGGATTCCAACAGATTTCTTGATCTAAAAACTTTCTAAAGCTTCTGAAAAACTTGTATTCGAATTGAAAGTTTTCAAAGTTTTTATTTCGGTTTCACTAGAATTTCATACTAAAAGTCAATCAAAATGTTCTAATTTCATTGCTTTAGCTTGGGAAACTTCCGTATTTTTTTGCCAAAAAAACTTCCTTCCTCTCGAATTGTGCTTCTTTTCTAATTACCACCGTTTTCTGTTTAAGAATCTGAAGAGTATTGTGTCCTGAAGATTCAAAAAGCAAACAGAATTCTAATAATTTTTTCAGTTTCACCAGACTTTTATACTAAAGATTCTTCAAATTTTTGTAATCTTAAAGTTCTTGATATTTTATGTCAAAAACTCCTACTTTTCCATGTCAAAACTACCATCATTTCCCTAAAATACAGTCACTCTAATCCTCTTTTTTTCTCATGACAATCCACATTTTTTGACCATTCTCTGACGTGTGTCTCCACTCAAGGAATCGTCTCACAAGAAGAAATCTCCCGAGAGAAATATCATTAGATTGTGAGAGACACAGAGAAACATAGAGTGAAGAAAACGACGTAGTGGTCAAACAAATCGCCCCGATTGGGATGGAAAAAAATGAATGAAAAAAAGAGGAGAGAAAGTGGAAAAAATAGACATGAAAAACGAGAAAAAGCATGTTCACAAATATATTGAGAGACGAGAGAGGAGAGATTTAGACATCGAGATCCATGATGTTGACTTTCAGATTATTTCTCACTTTTTCCTGGTTTTCTTCGTGACTTTTTCTTTCTTTTTAGGTCCCCTTTTCCTTGAAGTTCACTGTTTCAAAAATCCAAAATGCTGAAAATAAGAAAACTTTGACAATTCGGCATTTTCCCGTAAATTTTGAATTAGAAATGTGTCAGAAATTGAGATCTGGACATGTTGAAAAGTTTCAATTACGCTTTTTTGAGTAGTTTAGTGGGGGAGATTAAACATTTTGTGGTTTCAACATTTTTACTTTTTCGTGATTCATCCATGAGGTTTTCCTACAAAAAATAACTGAAATAACTGAAAGCCTAAGCCAATGGATTTTCGAAAATTTACCGTTTCGAAGATTTTCGAAATTATGAAAAAAAACTTGAGGTGTCGAGTTGAACTTTTTCTAGGAATTGGACCATAGACTATATTGACCGTGAGGAGTCAGAATCTGCAATAAAAATTGGCAAAATGTTCACGTTACTCGAGTTATCAGCCACCATGTTAAGATCAAAATGATGCCTGCAATCAAATTAGATACATAAGTAAACATTGTCCAATTGGAACATGTAGAGATAGCAACTCTCCTATGTTTAGTCTAAACTAATTTTTAAAACTTATACTACCTGATTGCAGGCTTTATTCTGAGCCTAACACAAGAAACTAGACCTTCTTAAAGTGCCTGGGAGCAAAGATAGGAGTTGTCAAAAATCAGCATAATTAGTACTATCGGAGACTTTGATAGCTGATAACTCGAGTTACGTGAACATTTTGACAATTTTTATGGCAGATTCTGAATCCTCACGGTCAATATAGTATATGGTCCGATTCCTAGAAGAAGTTCAACTCGACACCTCAAGTGTTAGTTTTCTCAAAATCCTAAGTTTTCGAATTCCAATTTTTGCTGTTTCAAAAATACCCTGTAAAAATGATCAAATTTTGCCTGATAATTTTGTCTTCCTTCTAGGCTTATGTATATTTTTCGCATCCCAGTTTTATTTCTGACCCATTAAGTCTCTCTCCCCCAAAAAAAAGGAGAAGAGTGTGGATTTGAAAAGTCATTGAAACCGAAAAAGGAGAAGGAAAAAAGATTGGAATCTTTTTGATTTATCTAGTTTCTTCGTTCTTTTTTCTCTTATTTCCACCTCTTTACTATTCTCAATGAGAGAAATTGAACTGTCATTTTGAGTAGTTTGATTTTCGAAATTTCTCGGTAAAATTATTGTGCAAAATTTATTACAAGACGATCACAGGAATATTAGTTTGAGCCATTCCAAAAAAAGTTGAAACCGTAAAATGTTCACTGTTTCAAGATAGCATTGAAAGCCAAACTTTTCCCGTTTGAATTTGATTTATTGTGGATATGCTATTGCAGAATAATGGATATATAGTCTATCAACTTTCAATTATTTCAAAAAATGTTTCCGTTTCTGACCTCAATCATAACATTTCTTGTACTTTTTTTACAGTTTTGCAAAGAAATATAGCTCAAGAGTACTATGACCGAGAGAGAAGTGACCTAAATGATCTTCTTGGGACAGCATAGAGTCTTTGAAACAGAAAATATTCTCGGTTTCAGGAAACAGTTTTCTGAAAATTGAGACTGAAAAAGTATTATATCCTTGTATCTCTCAAAAATGAACATTCTTCTTTCAAAATCCAATCTTCAGAATTTCTTCAGAATATAGATTAACCAAAATATTCTTTCAGATTCATTACTAAGAACAGAAAAACGAAAGTCTCAAATCATCCCGGAGTGCCAGAATCTCAAAATGCAGACTCTCAAAATCTCAAAATTCTTCCAAATCTCAGAATATCAGAAAACAGATGTAAATGCCCACTGTTTTGAAATTTTTGTTTTCAAAAAAAACGTTCCCCTAGAAACAGTAAATTTTCCAAAAATGTTAACATTCGAATTCATTTTCAGTCCCCCCTCCATGACAAATTTGCATTTCAACCCCCACCCTTTTCGACCAAAAACTGATAAAGACTCTCTACACACTCCGTGCCGTCGTAAAAATATCAGTCTTCTCTAAAATTAACATTCTCTCTCTCACCCTCTTACTCTCCCACACTCTCTTCTCTTCTCTCCGTTTTCACTCAATCAACCATTTTCGAAATTTCGAATCGAATTTCACTTTTCGTCGAATTATGACATAGAACATCATCTTGTCACTTCCCTCCTAAATGAACCTGTTTTCCTCTCTCTCTCTGCGTCTCTCATTCCCACACACTCTCTTGTCTTCTCTAGTTTTTTACACACGGGGTGGTCATCATCATCATTCACCCAGATACATGTATGTATGTACAGCTTGTTTGATTTATAATTCTGTTTTGTTGAAAAATAGTTTTTCGAGGAATTTCCGCCTCGTTTAATTTTTGACCTGATTTTTTCGGTTTAAGGTTTGGCAGTGGTTATGTTGATTCTTGAAATTACTGTAGGATGTTTTTTCGGAATCCCTTTGACTGAAGTTTTTGATAACTGGTAGTTCCATAGAAATTTTGAAGCAGCGAAATTTTTTTGTATATAAAAAAATTTTGCTAAATGTTGAAGTTTGAAATCTTAACTTGGGCTAAAATGTACCCCTAAGACAACCTCGATATGCTTCCAAAAATCTTAGCTGATTGAGCAAAGTACCCGTGAGGTCAATATTTGAAAAATTTTGAAACAATAAAATTTTTATGAAGGTTTTCAATTTCCGTCAGTTTTAACAACGACTAGACTGTTTTGAAATGATAAAAATTTGAATTGAGCCAGAAACCGCGCTCCAATAAACTTTCAGAGTACAGTGATGTTCAAGTTATCAATTCAAAAACGGCGAAATTCCATATAAGCCAGAAATCTAGGAAATTTGAAACAGTGAACTGTTTTCAACAATCCTGCTTTTTAAAATTTTCAAACTAGCTCTAAAAATGTGGTTTTAAAGCTTTTTTGAATACAGAACTGTTTTTATACTTCCGAAATCAAAGTAGCAGCTTCAAAATAACCCAGAACTTCGAAAAGTTTTGAAACGGAAAATTTTTGAACTGTTGCAAATTTGTATTTTGGTTTCGTTTTTCTTCTCGCTATTGAAGTTAAAGGTCACTGTTTATAATTTTCCAGCACATGGAAGACTAAACTTGTTAAATTTTCTGTAGTAGCCGAAACTCTGAAACTTGTGAAGCATGACTAAAATTATGGGACGACTAAACTTCCTGCCAACTAAGAAAAGTTGAACAACTTTTAAAACATTGAAAGTTTGGGATTGGTTCATTTTTGATTTCAAGCTATAAAATTCAAGTTCTCCTAGTTTTTCTCGTCTTGAGTTAGCCTAGAACTCCTTTCATCCCTCTCTGAACGCTTCCATAGTGCTCACGATTTCGAAAAACGAGTTGTCTCCCAAATTCTGAAATCCAAGAGTCGTAGATAGTTACTTTTTTCAAAAAATCAAAAAAATCCCTTTTAAATCGCTTAATTTTCATGAAAACCTGACCAATAGCAGCCAAGTTGCAGCTGTAAAAAACTCTTCGAAATTTTTCCCGTTTCAAAAGTTTCTGATTTTTCACTGTATGTTTCAATTACCAGTTGGGTAGGTACCTGCGCTATACAAATCCAATAAATCCTTAATAAATTCTAAATTTATCCCAACAAATTCTTCTTCCTTGTGCTCTTTTATTTTTGTTGCCTCCCATTATCTCTTCCCTATTATTCCTGCAAGATATTTATTTCCAGATTTCCTAATCTCTATCCTAAGCTCCTCCCTTTTTTCGCTTATTTTTCCCATGCTCATAGATCAATCATTAGGAATGCAAAAACCGTTCCTGATCCATAAAACTCCAAATTTCTTCTGGAACTTCACTTATTTTTTCAAAGTTTTTGATCTCTAAACGCTCTGTCAGAAGCCCTATGTCCTTTTATTTGCCCTTATCACTGAGATTTCTTATCCCTTTGATTCATACTCTCTCTGTCTATTTGACCTATTTTTTAGTCAATCTTCAAAGTGTGTGTTTCGTAATCTTGTATTTCAATGTTAAATGTGAATTTTTTGAAAAAGTTTCCTGTTTCAAATTCGTAATTTGAAAAAAAATCAAAAATACATTTTTTGCTTGTTTGATGTTTGATTTAGTAATGCCACTGATTGCTTGCTCCGTTTTCGGTCCCATTTCGCAAACCTTCTCTTTTTCATTGAAATACCGAATTCTTGTAAAAACAATACTATTTTTCAGGTAACCACGTCCGGAACAAGCATCGTCCATGACCAAATAATTTTCTGTTTCAAGAGTTTCTGAAACACGAAACGAGTTTTTCTATGTAATGACCAATTTTTCAACTCAAATGGAATTCTCGATATTGTGACGTTCCAATAACGAGTAAATTGGTATTTCGATTTTTTGGTTCCTTTATTTAAGATGACAGTATTGAAATGCTCCTGAGTAAATAATTCCTTTTTTTTTCGAACAGAAATTTACAGTTTCAGAAATAAGCTTAAGTTTTTTTTTTCTTTAATATAATTCCACTTTTTTTAAGCTGCGAACCTACTTTATAAAAAAATTTTCGAACAGAAATTTACAGTTTCAGAAATTTATTGAACCTCCTTCGTACTCTCAGTACAGTGCGTCCAATAATGATAGGACACCCCCTGTTTTTGAGCATAACTTGAGAACGGAGAAAGATATTGAAAATCGGCAAGCGTCATTCGACTCGAAATAAAAAAATAGCCCTGGGTGCAAAAAATTGTCAAGTTCTGATAACTGGAAGTAGGTCAGCTGAGAAATCGGTCGATTTTGGCCGTCCAAAAATGATAGGACACCTCTGGAAAAGTGGCCATTTTCACGTGTTTTTGACCTACTTTTGGAGAACAAAGATAGGTGAAGTATTGAAAATTTTTATTCACACTGATTGACATAAAAATCCAAAGTCCTCAAGTCCACCCAACAGCATATTACCCAGTTTCTATTATTCTACCCTATTTAAGGCTTCCGCCGAAATTTTTATCGCTGAAGCTTCATTTTTTCTTGATTTTGACCTAGCTTTGTTGGGAAATACTTTTTTATTTGTTTTTGTGGCTTTTGAGTAAGTTACAATCATTGGATACGGGTCGTCAAGCCTGCAATGGGAAGATCTTCAACCTTAACCGATGTTGAGCAAGGCCAATTCGACTTGTTAAAGGGTCTCGGATGGTCAGTGAATGCAATTCACAAGTGGGAAGGAGGCGTAACGCCATCAGTCACTATATTCAAAATCCTGTCACATATGGATCGAAGAAGACTCGTGGAAGACCAAAAAAGCTTACAAAACGGGAAGAGAGGAGGTAATTCGGGTGGTTGATTTTCATTGCAGGCTTGACGACCCGTATCCAATGATTGTAACTTACTCAAAAGCCACAAAAACAAATAAAAAAGTATTTCCCAACAAAGCTAGGTCAAAATCAAGAAAAAATGAAGCTTCAGCGATAAAAATTTCGGCGGAAGCCTTAAATAGGGTAGAATAATAGAAACTGGGTCATATGCTGTTGGGTGGACTTGAGGACTTTGGATTTTTATGTCAATCAGTGTGAATAAAAATTTTCAATACTTCACCTATCTTTGTTCTCCAAAAGTAGGTCAAAAACACGTGAAAATGGCCACTTTTCCAGAGGTGTCCTATCATTTTTGGACGGCCAAAATCGACCGATTTCTCAGCTGACCTACTTCCAGTTATCAGAACTTGACAATTTTTTGCACCCAGGGCTATTTTTTTATTTCGAGTCGAATGACGCTTGCCGATTTTCAATATCTTTCTCCGTTCTCAAGTTATGCTCAAAAACAGGGGGTGTCCTATCATTATTGGACGCACTGTATAATAACATACTTTGAGCTTTTGATTTATTTCAATCTTGGTAGTTTCTTGAAGTTCCAAAAAGTCAACATAGCCTACTTGAAAATTTCTTTCGATCTGTATACTTTTCATCTAAATTTGTCCAACAGAACTCGAGTTAGCTAGAAATCTAGATACCTTCTGTTATCGTATTTTTGAGAAAAATTTTACTGCTTTGCAAAACGTTCATGATCTTTCCATTATTTTATGCTCTATTAACAGTATTTCACTTTCACCTTTTTCATTTGTTCAACAGGGTAGACATTTGCCAACCTGATGCTTCTAACATCGACAAAACAGCCTCAAAATTGAAATGCTGACAAATTACAAAAGCCCATCATGATTTCCTCAAAATTCGCTTCCAATCTGCATAACTTTCTTCCAAATCGGCACACTAGGCTTCCGTCTTCGAGCAAAATATTTTCTGTTTCATAAAATTTTTACTAATTTTCCCAATTTTCCATGCTCCAATTCCATTGTGTTGTGCTCTTTTACTAGTCTGTACTATTTCTTCAAATTTTCCATGAACTCCTGATATCTTTTGATTATAAATACTTCCCATAGGCATGCTCCCCGACTTTCCAATATTTTCCTTTCCTTGCTCTCCCTTATTTTTCCTGTCCTTTCAAACATAACATACAGTGTTCGCATGTTTTCCGAAACAGAAGCTTTCATCTCCTTCTGTTTCGTCACAAACACTTTTCCCTCTGTTTTCTCTAACCAACTCTCTCTGCTCAACACACTCTCTCATCGTTTCTGCCGAAACAAGAAGAACTGTTCCCGTATTCGGGCGGCGCAGAACTGACCAAATCCGGGTAGGGGCAGGTAAAGAGACAAACCAAACAAAGAGAGAAATGGAACGGTTTCTCTCTTGAAGAGAAGAGAAAGCTTATCAGTGACTTTCTCTCTAACACTCTCTCGTTTCAATGTACTATTTCTCTCATTTTGATTTCAATTAATTTACAAATAGCCCTTCTACAGATTTCCGTTAAATTCGAATTCGAATTCATCGAAGTCTTGAAGTGGAAAAAGGGAAAATTGATGACAAAAAGATCACTTCTTATCACAACTTTTTCTTTCTTTTCTTTATGCTTCTTCCCCTTTCTTCTCCAAATTTCCCCACGCCCTTTGTGTTCAGAGAATTTCTATGCTATATGCTTGAATTGGTGATAGGTTGAGGGTTTGGGACGTCTTTTAGAGAGATTTTCAATTCTTTGAAAATACAGTAATCCACGCATCTCTACAGTATTCCTAGAAGAATTTTAGCGAATTTTCAGGTTTTTAAAAACTTTGAAAAAAATTTTTTTTGGATTTTTCCTTAGACGCCAAGAATTTTTTGAGCTTTTACAAACTTCAGAATGACGAAATATATTTTTGTTTTCCTTTAGTTTTCCTAATAGTTTTTATTTATATAGTGTTAGTTTTTTTACTTCAAACAACTGGGTATGGAAGTACTGCCTTAGGAAATTTTTAGACTTTTTTCCAATTTTGAAACAGTAAATTTTCTGAATTTTTCCTCCTTTTTTTTCAGAAGACCTCTATGCCATGATCCATGTGTTCCGGATTTTCAATGTTCTCAGCTCATTTTTGAGTAAAATCGTGAATTGTGACCGTTTGTCCAGACCGATTAGTTTACGAAATTTCCAAATTTTGATTATAAATTTTTGAAACAGTGAATTTCTTTCATTTTTCGAATTTGATTATCTTTCTCCCAAACTCTAAAAGCTTGAATTTTCGGCCAAAACTTCCTTGAAATGTCCTGCCTGGCCCGCCTCAGACGCTTTCATGTTATTGTATGTTGTTCCTCTATTCTAGCCTCTAAAGTGTTCCGGAATACGTCAAATTAGACATTTCCTGAGAATTCAGAACATTGTCATAATTTATTTCGAAATTCCTTTCCATCTGTATAATCCACATCAAATTTGGATTACTGACAATCAAATTATGAGGATATCCAAGAACTGAATTCTGAAAAACTTTCCGTTTCAAAAAAATTTCATAGTTTTCATGGTCAGTTTTGACTCTTTGTTTTAACCACTGGCATTTCGTTAAAAACTGGCATTTCTTGAGTCGAATAGTATAGTAACACTTTATGAGAAAGTTTCCATTTTTGTAGATTTTCAGGTTTATTGTACAAATTTGACACAAGTATTAACCTTCAATTTAAAAAATTTAATATAAGATTTTTGAAACAGTAAATTTTCTGAATTTTCGTTCTTGTTGTGTTTTTTCAGAAGAACTCTAGGATATAGCTAGATCTCATGTGTTTCGGATTTTCAAGGTTTTTCAAAAAAAGATTTTCAAAAATAATTTCAGTTTCAAAAAAATGTCATAGTTTTCATGGTCAGTTTTGACTCGTTTCTCCAAATCTTGATTAAGCAAATTTGAAGCCTTGCCCAGCTTTCGATTTTGATACTTCCGAAGCTTTTCGAAGTATTCTGAAGGTTCCCAGGAATACAGAAGACGTGAAATTTGCATTTTTGGGCATTCAAGAATCTTTATTCTCCATTTAGATGAGATTCGTCAAATTGGGACGACTATGAGCGAAGTTTGAGTTAAAGAAACACACTTTTTGAAAAAGTTTTCCAGTAAACTCTTATTTTATAAACTGGTCATCCTTGAGTCGAATAGTTTACCAATACTTTATGAAAAAGTTACTTTTTCTTGTAGATTTTCAGGTATATTGTACAAACTTGAGCCAAGTAATAATCTTCAATTTGAAAAAAATTGAATATAAGATTTTTGCAACAGAGAAATTTTTGTAAAAATGTGTAGTTTCAAGGTCCAAAATAAGCTCAATTGTTATTTAAATTATTTCAAAATCCAGCTCAGATACCCTAGAATCCAATAATCCACAGTGTCCAACATCCTATTAAAATACTCGGAGACAACAAAATTCTCCACTATCCTCCAGAATTCATCACATGATTACAATTCGTTACCATGAAATATAAATTTCGTGAAAATTTTCACATTTTCTGAAACAGAAAAATCTGTTCAAAAAAGGTTTTCAAAAAGTCTCAAACTTTTTGAAACGCAAATTGTTCTTATTTTTCATCCCCATTGTCCCCAGTCTTCCCAAAAATAGAGCTGTTCCAAATGGTAGTCTGTCTCTAAATATCCCATGGGGTCCTCCCAGAAGAATGTCAAAATATCATCTTTCCCCATGGCCCCTAGTCAATCATTTCTCCTCCATCTTCTTTCTTCCAAAACATATTACACACTTTTTGTTGCTCTTTTCTCTCTTGGAGCACAACTTGTCTGGATATCCATCAACTATTCTCTCCTCTTCTTCTTCTTCAGCTCATCTTTCATATCAATAATAATAATAGGGGTCCCAATGGATATTGTAAAGTTGGAACACTTTTTGGGATGACAAACATTTTTACAGTTTCAAAATTGTTTGAAAATAAGTTTCTGAAAACTTTGAGCAATAGTAGTAACTCCCTACCCCATTATCATTAACAATATTTTTTAATATTAAACCGCGCTCTATTGCTAACATGACTGAAAGTTGAATTATCAGTTTTCAGCCTTTTTTCCATGTATTGAAGTCTCGTGTACTCCTCGTGTGCAAACAAGAATCACACAAGACCTGGAAACTAGAAAAACGAAAAAAAATGAACCGAAAATTCAATTTTCAGTTGTGTTAGCAATAGAGCGCGGTTTAAAACTGAAAACACCTCTAATAACTTCTTTTTATTCTTTTTTCTTCCCTAATTTTTTCCGTCAAAGAGTCATAAATTCAACTAGAAAAAGGCGTGTATAACAGATATCCCCCCCCCCCCCCCCCCCTGCAGCATTATTTTATGCCTCTTTCTTAATCTTCTCCTCCTACTGTCGTCACTTTTTTCGCCCCTATCTTCTCATATCTTTTTTGTTTTACGTAATACGCTTTTCTGTCTCTGTGTTGAAAATTATTTATTGTACTGGTTTTTGTATGTGTGTGTTTGATAGAGAGAAATAAGAGGACAAGTGTTATGTTACGATATGGAGAAGATGACGGAAGCACTCTTCCTTTTGATTTCTGATGACCTAACTTCTGATTCTTCGTTGATTCTGGAGATTTTTAAATCTTTGAATATTTGAATTGATTCGAAATTAATGATTCTAGTGTTAGATTCAAAATTGAGAGAATGCGATCATCGCCATTAGATCAATTGGAAATACCATGAATTTGGTTCGGAACAGTAACTTTTTTGGAAATCCCAAAAGTTTGATAGATATTTGGGTTTGTACAGAAATATGCTAGAATATGAAAATGAATAGTGTAATTACTCAAACAACATTGCAAATATATACTTTAGAAAGTTTCTAACATTTCCTGAAACTGTAAGTTTTCGCTTCACCATACTCTAGCTTTGGCTGGCAATCGGCAATCGAATCTGAATTATTGTTTGGAAATCTTTAAAAATTTTAAAGCTTTCCATGAAACTGCAACTATTTGTAGGATTCTCCAAAAATTTGGCGTTATTTTTGCTAATTATTCAAAATTACCGTAGTTGGTGTCTCTCTGATGATATATTTATATCAACCAGAATGGCTGCGCCATCCTGGCGCGTTTTTAAAAATGGATATTTTCAAAAATTGTATTCTGTTCCCCGTGAGCTTTTTTCTTTAGCTTTCTATTGATAAGTACTGGAGTAGCTGTTTGAACGTCTTCTGATCTTATTTCTCAAATCCATGCCTAAAAAGTAGAAGGGCATTATCTTCAAAAAATTCCCGATCGACCCATATAATTTTGATCAAAATCGGCCCAGAAGGGGCTGAGCTAGTGCCGGTGAAATAATTTTGACACCAACGGACAGACAGAATTTGCTCTTTAATAATAGTAAGATTAGGAAAAATACTAACAATTGTCAGTTGGATTTGTTCGAAATTTTATCCCGTTTTTGTGAAACATAATTTTTTTGGAAAAAAATGGAAGGTTTTCTGATTTCTTATTCCGATGGTTATCGATTTTAGTGCAACTGACGTGCTCATTTTTTGCACTATTCGTGTTTCATTACCGTAATGTAGCGATTTCTAGCAGGACTGAAGCACATTCAAATCTGGAAAATAGCGCTTGTAAAGCGGAAGTAGAAGGATTACACAAAAATTTGAACTTTTTAGAGATTTGTACTGTGAAATAGTAATAATTTTGAAGAAAACCTTCAAGAAACAGAATTAGGGAAAAATATAAGAATCTAATCCAAAGAGTGCCTTGGACGGATTTTTCTTCATTTTGCTGTCGAATCCAGAAAATCAGAAAATCAGAGTCTTTCTTTGAGGTACCGAGCCTAATTTCTACTAGCTTCGTTTTTTTTCTAGAATGGATCGTGAAGTTAGTCTTCGATTAGATGAACTCATAAACTCAAAACTTGTGAATATTTCTTGAAACCGTAACCAATTTCAAAACATCATAATTTTTTATGTAAACATTTTTTAGTCGAGAAATCCAGTTTTTGGGATGTTGACTCATTTTTCGTAGTTTAACGTTTTTGCCAATGATATTGTTCTCGAATATAGACGAAACCGTCTAAACTTCTACTGAAACCGCACTTTTTGGGATTCGATTTTTCGAATTGCTTTTCAGTAGACCATTTTCATGTAGCAGGCGTTAATCAAGTTCAGATTCGAAATTGTTTATAATACTTTTTCTTTGAAACAGTTTTAAAAGTTTTAATTTAAAACTTCAAACTATAAACCAAGTAACCTAGAATTGAAATCGGACTGTATGACGTAATGTGATCAGCAAGACCATTGAATTCCAAAAATATGAGTTCTCCTTGAGACAGTATTTTTTTCAAAGTACTTCGCTATCTGATTGACTATCAGACGCATGGGAACTCACAAAGTCATGTCAATTTTTGAAACAGAAATTTTATGAATCAGTATTTTTTTCAAAATCTCAAATCTCCAAAGCATTCAGTCACTGTACGATTTTCGCATTTCCCGTTTCCCAGTAGTTTCAATCCAATTCTCGAATACAAAAAAACAGTAACTTCCTTCCTCTTCACTCCTCTCATAATTTTCCCTTCTTCAGTTTTTTCTTCCTCTTTCTCTGCGGCTCTTCATCCATTAACCCTCTCTCTTCAGCTGATCCAATTCCATCAAATACACTCATTTTCCCTCATTCTCTCTTTCTCCTTCCTGTTCCCTTTTCTTCTTCATTTTCTCCCCCCTCCATCCACACATGTTTTCCTGATTTTTACTCTTTGCTTGAAGATTGCATACATATTTTTGAACTTGTCTTCTCAATGTTCTCCGTTTCAAAAATCAGCTATTATTTTCATATTTTTCACTGCTCCAGTTAAGGTTGCAACCCTACTATTTTGCAGTTAGATGAGAAATCAGAATGTCAGATGACGTCAATAACTCTGCAACGTCTTCAAATGTACACTTCGACGATACGCCGTTCGAGGATGTGTTCGATATTGAGACCGAGCTCGGAAGGTTGGTTATTTTTGTGACTGTCACAAAGAGAGATGATCAAACTAAAATTCGAAAACTTAGAATTCGGAACTTTTTGAAACTGTAAATTTTGCAAAGAGAGATTATGCTTGGGTTTTCATTCTACTTTTTGTTACTGTAGTTTCATTCTGAAAGTTAGGCAACATCAAATTAGAATTCATACAGTAAAAATAATGAGTTTTCTTGATACAGTGAAAGATTTCGAAGTGTTCAAGTTATTCTGATTCAAATCTGGCGCATCTATCATTCATCCCCCTTTTGTTTATCCTTGTAGACTAGAATTGTCAATCAGTTACTGTAGAAAAAAATTCACTCCACAAAAATTGGCAAAAACAAATTGGAAACTGACCTTGAGCTTCAAGCAGTTGGTGAAACCGAAAACTTTTCAATGCCCGAAGATTCGTTAAACTCCTCTCTAGCTCACTAATACCATGAATATCACATTTGTAGTCCTCGTGAACAATCCGGGTAGTTTCAATTGAAATAACTTTGATTATGTACCTTGTTTTAGAGGTTCTCTGTCCATCTTCACAAAAATTGATGTCTAGAAATCAGACATGTTCGAAACAGGGAATTTTTTTCAAAGTATGGCTAACAGTTACTTTTTAAAGGGATGTGAAATATTCAGATTGCTTTGACTTTAACATTGAACATGCTTGTACAATTAAAAGTTTAATGAAAAGCACTTCATTGAAGTTTACTGAAGCAGAAATAATATTTTAAAATTCATTTCCAAGCTTACAACTTTTTGGTGTTCTCCAGGCACTCAAAATAGCTTTTTATTTCACTAGAAGTTAATTGAAATAATCAGATAGCTGGGGTTTTTGCAAAAGTCTATTAGCGACATTTTCAATGCTACCCCGCGCTCTATTCCTAACACGGCTATAATTTAATCTATTTGCTTTGCCGCTGTTTTTCCAGGTTTTGAAGGCTTGTGAAGCTCTCGTGAATTGTCCACTAGAAGAATAAGAAGTCTCAAGACATGAAAAAATAGAAGGGAAGTGTAAAAATTTTATGCTTGCAGTAGAGCGAATAATGAAAATTTTGCTAACAGCTTTTGAAGGAACACGAGTTTTCAATATTCATGGGGAAAAATTAGTTATATGATTATGGAATCTCTATACTACTGAAAAATTCTCTGTTTCAAAAAACTTGTTTTCTGAAACAGTATATTTTTGGATTAATTATTGGAACTTCCTCGTTGTAACGACTTCCCTAAAATCTGTGCTGTAAACTGGAAATATGAATTTTGAAACCATTTTTTTTTGCAGTCTGTAAAGTTGAAAGTATTTGATGATACTCCGATGTTCTAACTGCCCGTCAGTAAAAAAATAATTACTGTTTCAAGATAAAAATTTCAATGAAACAGTAAATCGTTATGTTAATCCATCACCAATCATCATCAGATTCACCCCATTTTTTCGCAAAAAAAAAGATCCCAACCGCAAAGAGTGGTCCCTAAAATTTGGGTGACACTACAATCACGAAGGCCTTTTAAAGTTTAAAAACCGGAGAACTTTAAGCCAGCTAGTCTGGGGTATCTATAGACTTATATGATATTCAAATTATTTCCAGACGGCTCTGGCTATTCCCTACTGTGGTTAACATACTAAATCCTATTTTTCAATTCCTCCCTGAAGAATTCCTTCTCTTTTAAAAACCATAAAAATTCCAAGCTTCTCCTCTTCCTAACTTTCATCTCAAGCTAACTACTTAACGACGTTGCCCCTTCCTCTAATACAACATTCTTGCGGTATTCTTCCCTCTTCTCTCTTTCTCCACTATAAACAAAAGATTCTCTGTTCTTCTTTTTCTTTTTCTTCTTCTTCAAGACAACGGATGTTGTAAAAAAAGAAGAAGAAAGAATGAACATTGTCTAAAGGAGAGAACTGAACTTTTTGCGGTTTATAGCAGCCAATTTTTGTTGCAAAATCGACTGTGTTTTAGTGGAAGAGGTAGAAAACCGTGAGAGGGAAATTGAAATTGTCACTAGGAAGCCAAAGAACTGGGGTCAAGAAGGCGAAATATCGAATTTCACTGTTTCAAAAAACTTGTTAAAAATTACCAGTTACACTATTTATCAATGTCATTTTTAAACGGAGTTTATCGAAAAATCATACATTCTTCTTTCTTCCGACAACTTTGGAATTGTTTGACAATTCTCGGACTGTTTCGAATTCTGACATTTATTCATCAAACCTTCTTACAAGCTATCTTAAAATATAATTTCACTGTTTCACACATTTTCTAAGATTCTGTAAAATTTTCCAATCCAATAGACGACGTAATTCACCAACTGAAAACTCAATTCTTTCAGCGGTCAATTCGCAGTTGTCCGTCGAGTGAGGGATCGAAAAACCGGAGAACGATATGCGGCGAAATTCATCAAGAAGAGGAGATATGCGACATCAAGGAGGGGTGTGACTAGGCAGAATATCGAGAGGGAGGTTCGAGTACTTCAGAAGATTCGAGGACATTCCAATGTTGTGGAGTTACATGCGGTTTATGAGACTGCCAGTGATGTTATTATAGTCTTGGAATTGTGAGTTTTATACTTCAAAGGAAAAAGACGAGCGAATTAGCGATTTTTCGCTAAACGTCTGAACAATGAAAAAGTATGCTTGAAAACCGGCTATGTTCCTTTAAATTACGGAAGCCGTCGGTGAGGCTATGTTCGTCGCCATGGCTCAGCTCTTGGATCTTCGGTCAGGATAGGCATTTATTCAGAAACCCATAACCAAATCTAGGGAAAACCAAGAAGAAAAAGGGAATTTTACTTTTGGAGATCTGTGAATAAGCACCACCACAACTTCTCCAAAACTAAAAACTTTTCCCTGAAACCGTAAAAATTTTCCCAAATTTCAGAGTCTCCGGAGGTGAACTCTTTGACCATGTCTGCGCCAAAGAGTGCCTTGACGAAGTGGAAGCAGCCGCATTCATCAAACAGATTCTTCTGGCTGTCCGACATCTTCATTCCCTTCATGTCGTTCATTTGGATATAAAACCAGAGAATGTTATGTTGAAACAGAGAGGAGAGTCTCATATCAAAATCATCGATTTCGGGTTGTCGAGGGAGATTGAACCAGGAGCAACTGTGAAGGATATGGTGGGGACTCCGGAGTTCGTTGCTCCGGAAGTTGTGAATTATGAGCCATTATCACCGGCGACCGATATGTGGGCTGTTGGAGTGGTTACTTATATTTTGTGAGTTTTATTACTAGTTTTGAGAGAATGGGGAGTTCATCTAGCAGCATTTACCTAATCACAAAAACGTCAGTATTGCGCAATCCACAGCTTCCCAAAAATAAAATAAAACTAAAACTGAAATTTGAAAAATTTTACTGTTTTTGGGACATTGTTTATACAAGTTTGTTCCATTAAGAAGTTGATGCAGCTTATCACAAACTGTGAAAATCAAATCAAATCCCTCCTCACTCACAATCCATGAAATTTCGAAACAGCAAATTATTTATTTCATATTTTCAGACTCTCCGGCGGTTCTCCGTTTCTCGGCGACAATCGTGACGAGACCTTCTCAAACATCACCCGAGTCCGCTATCATTTCTCCGATCGATACTTTAAGAACACCTCAAAACACGCGAAAGACTTCATTTCCCGCCTTTTCGTTCGTGATGTAGATCAAAGAGCGACAGTTGAAGAATGTCTACAACATCCATGGATTCGAGGTCCTGAAGGGAATGCGATCGATATCAGAAAGGCTTCCTGCATTACGATATCCCATATTCAATCCTTCAAGACCAGACAGAGATGGAAGAGATCTGTGGAGGTGGTGATGGTACTTCTGAAGGCGTCGAAAACTTCTAGAAGAATTGGAGATGGGCGGTTTGACCCGGAAGACATGGTTGCAAGTTGCACTTTGATATGCGCCGAGGAAGGAAACCTTCGAGCTCTTCACAAGCTCTCAGCACTTCATAAACTTCATCCAAATATTATTCGAAGGCCTCAATCCCCCTCTTCAGAACCATCGGGGACCACTGCAATGCACTGTGCTGCCAAATACGGTCACGCGGAGGTCTTCAACTATCTTCATATGAAAGGAGGAAACATCTGTGCACGAGATGACAACGGAGATACCCCTCTCCACGTGGCATGCCGGTTTGCTCAGCATACTGTCGCTGGATACGTGGCAAATGAGAAAGTGGATGTTGATTCGATTAATAAACGGGGAGAAACTGCGCTCCATTGTGCAGTGGAGTCAGCGGATACGCGGGTTGTCAGGTTGTTGTTATCGCTGAGACCAAGGCTGGATTTGCCGAATGCGGTGAGTTTCGGATTTCGGAAATAAGTTGATTTCGGAAGTAGTTAGAGAGTAGGGCGGAAAGAAAAATCTTTGAAAAAGAAGGAACCTTCTTATGAGAAGTTTTTGAAACTGGAAAATTTTTTTCCCTGTTTCCGAACCAGTGTGAACAGTATGTCAGCAATATTCACACTAACCAGTCCTGGAGAAAATCGAAAATTTTCTGTTTCAAAATTTTCATTAAAGACATAAACTTTTGATTTATCCATTACTTCGAAGTTTTTCTCTTTTAAATTCGACAAGTTTTGCAAGAATTCAAAAATTGGTAGAGCTTTTAAGAATAGAAAATCCGAAGAATAGCAATTGGACTTATCGAACTTCCCATAAATAAAAGTCTTGAAACGGTGAAATTTAAACAAAAAAATTAAAGTTCGTGCTCAACGTTTTTGCTCAAAATTGGAAGGACAGAAATTCTGGAGACTTTTGGAATCGAGTGTATGCATTCTGCATCCGGGCATCAGATTTTCCGCCAAATGACTTTTAGGATGACTTTTTAATTGGAGAATGCAAGAATGGAACTAGCTGACTAGCACCAAAAAGTTCCAAATACAAAAAAAGGAAATAAAAATTGGCTGCCCTGCTCTGAAACCCAAATCTGTGCTAGTTCACAAGCCAAAATTCACAAAAAAACTTTAATGTTGTAACTTTTTTTCCAAACGGACAAATGTCTTTATCAAATTTCCCAGTAAATTTCAGATACTTTGAAACAGTCTGATTGAACCGATAAATAGCACATTTCGATGGTAATTCCGATTGGACATAATCAAAACTGTTTTCAAGATTCACAATATGTAATACATCAGAAACAGTAAAAATGTAGAAGTTGGGGTCGAAGAAAACAGCGTGCGCATCAAACATTGATCGACCAATTTGTGAGATCACAGTGTTTCGAAACTGTAAAACTTTGGTTTTATTATACCTTCAAGCATTTATATTTAAAGATTTGTCACCATTTGACAGATCAATATTTTTGCACTGACTTTTGAAATCCAAGAGTTTTTAAACATTAAAATTTTTAATTTTCTATGTTTCCAATCTCTATCGTTGACATGGATACAACTTGAATTTTTTGGAATTCAGGTTTTGATGCCTCGTGTAATTCCAGTGAATTGTCCACAAGAGGTACACGAGGTCTCGAAGTAGGAAAAGCGAAAATGGTGGGAATTTCGGAAAATTCGAATATGAGCCATTTTAGCATTAGAGCGCGGTGTAAGATTAGAAATATCGCTGATAATTTGAATATAGAATCAACTCATCGAAATCAAAATTAATTTCGATTTTTTGAAAATTCTTTGCAACAGTAAGCAAATCCAGATTATTTTAATGACATTTTCTTAAAGCTAAGAAACCCAACAATCGTTAGATAAATCTCTAGAACGCGTTCCAAGAGCTTTTTATTTTTTGTTCCTTCATGGAGTCATGGTTATAATATAACACAATCAATATCCAATAAAAAAACTTCTGAAATCCAAAAACTCTGAAGCAGTAAACTTTACATTATTGAAATTCCAATGACATAACTGAATCAAAACACTTTATGCCTTATCTCGATTCCTAATCTACTGAAACGGGAAACAAATGTTTCCCTACGATCTCTATATCTCAAATTCCAGGTCGGTGATACCGTACTCCATCTGGCCGCCGACAGTATCAATCCTCGTATCGTACCCCTTCTGGTGTGCCTGTCTCCACCACTTCATCTCCGAAATATTGTGAGTCATTTCTCTTTTTCTGGTCGTCGCTTCAGATGAGTGGTGTCAGTTGGTAGTATTGGAAAAAGTGAAAGTGTATCGGAACACGAAATGAGAAGGGGAGGAGGGGATTTATAATTGGAATGGGAAAAATGATTGGATACATATGTGAGATGATGATGGACAGAGGACACAGAGACATCGAGAGAGGAAGGTCTCTGTTCCATTATTTTCAAAATCGATTTGGGTGGCTTTTTTGGGTTCTTTATTTGATTTGGGTGGCTTTTTTGGGTTGCTTTTTTGGGTTTTTTTTTTGGAGTTGTTTCTATTTTGAGGTTTCAAAGTGCTTCAAGATTTAGAATATCAGATACTAGCGCCGCACGTGTGTTGGCGACGCGCTCCACCGCAATCAGTGCTGTAAATTTTTGCGCGGGCCTCACTGGAAGTTGGAGATCAAATCGACCGCAATATTTTGATTTTCAAAACAGTTATTATTCAGAATGAAAGCCAGATATTTTATTCCCAACGACTAGTGAGGTCTGTGCAAAATTTTAGAGCACTGATTGCGATGGAGCGTGTCGCCAACACACGTGCGGCGCTAGTAATTGATTCTTATATTTGTGAGATCATAATGTTCTTCTGGAGTAATGATACTAGTGAAGTTTTGATAGGTTCAATAATCTGAATCGCATGAAACAGAAAAATTCTACAAATTCTAGAAAAAATGTCCGATTTCTTGAAAAATTTCACAGTTTCAGAAAAAGCTTTCAAACTCCAGAACACCCGTGTTGCTGATTCGGAGACAAAAAAATAGTATTCTGAAGTCTTAATTGCTCTTTATTGATACAAACTTCCCTATTTCAAGAAAAAAACGATATTTTGAATTCCCACCTGAATCTATACTGGTGAAACTGAATATTCAACAACGTAAAGTTTTTATCTTTTACCCATGAAACAGCGAAAAAAATTTTCAATTTGTCAGACCTAAAACCTTTTTTACTGTTTCAACAATTCCTCAAAAATTTTATGAAAATGCTAAATCTCAATGAACGAATCGACTTCTTTTCAAAAAACAAAGCGTTCCAGGAAATTTGTCTTCATATTTTATGACTGACCCTCTCCCCCCCCCCCCCCCTTTTCTTCGTTCTTTACAAATTTCGACGAAAAATGAGAATCCTCTCTGGCCTCTAAGACCACGGATATCTGTCAAAAATTGTTGACAAATTGTCTTTTTTTTTTCTTTTTTCTCTGCACTCTCCACTGGGAGCACTCTCTGCTCATTTTTGAGTTCTTCTTCCATCCCATTTCTTTTTTCGTTTCGATTTGGTTTCCAAAAATTTTCGATGAATAAGTAATGAGAGGGGAGCCGAGAAACGAGGAGATCCCTCCATTTTTCATTCTTTTCTCGAGAATTTCGAGTCGAAATTTTCGGTTATTTTTAGGAGGAAATAGTGAAATCGGATATTAGGAAAATGATAGAGAGACCTAAGACTTCCGACTACGTCAATAGGGAGAGTTCTCATGATTTCGACGGGGATAGGGGATTAGAAATCAAAAATAGACAACTTTTGGAGGACTGAAAATGTTTAGATATGTTGAAAATCAAGATTTGCTGAAGCAGAAAATTTTTAAATTTCTATGGGTCTAAGATCCTGAAATTCCGAAGGATTTTGAGACTTTTGATTCTAAATTTCTAGGCTACTCAGAATTTAGATTTTGAAGAATCAAATACATAAAATCAAAAATCAGAATCAAAAAGAAAAAAAATCAGTCATCCAATAAAATATTTTGAAACCGAAACTTTTGAAAAATTTTAATTCCGGTTGTGAATCAAAACTGGCATAGTAAAAATTAGAGTGTTGGTATGTACCGCAAAAAATTCCAGTTTCAAAAGTTTCTTATAGACAATTTTGACAGATTGGTTTTCAGTTGGCTCTGGTCTAGGCATTTCTAATCCTCTATGAACCCAATTACTGCGTTAGTAGTCCTCAAAAATTTTTAATTTGGTAAAAGGCTCTATAGAAGCCTAGTAGAGCGCGTTTGCTGCAATTATATGATGTGCTTTTTTTGGATCTAGTGCATAATCTGTCAGTCCGATAGAGCGCATTTGAGACTCTTCTTCCTAAATTGACACTAATTTTTGACCTACATGGCTCTCATCAAATATTCCTTTTCTATTTTTACCTTACCTTCTGTTCCCCTATTTTCTCGTCTCCTCCATCTTCCTCCTGACATATGTTCTCCTGTATAAAATATGTACATACATCTATATCCGGGACCCTTTTTCGCTTTCCTCCCAATTTCCCAATCAACTCTTTCTTCCTCTTTTCTTCGACATTTTTTCCCCTGGAAAAAAGAGAAAATACCAATTTTCTCATCACTCTGGAAATCCCATGATCTGGGGGAAGAGAGGAATTAAAAATAGTGTTATTTTTGGAGTATATGGATACACCCACTCCTGGATTTGAATCCATATAGAGGTGATATGAATCACTAGTTTTTATCACATGACCATGAGAGATTTTTGAAAAAATAGGATTAGGAGTGGACTGAAAATGGAGATTTTTGATGACGAAAAATTTGAGAATTGAGAAGCACTTCAAGAAGAGGATGTATTATACTTTCGACATAATTTGCACTTTTTGCGTTTTCAAGAAATTTTAATTTCCAGTTTCATGAAAATGGGAATTTTGACGGTTTTTTTTTCAAAAATTTTACAGTTTCAAAATTGGATTTTGCACAAGCAATTGTTGCAATTTTGCTTCTTAAACTTTTTTGCCTTCTATTCAGATCAGCCTAAAACAGACAAAAAATCCAACTATTGGTTGATTTTCTTGAACATTTGGGCAATTTTTCTTGCAAAAAAATCACTGTTTCAGGAAAGTTGGTATAGTTTGAAACGTTTTGTGTCGAGATTCTCGCAAAATGTTAATATCCGGATAGACAGATCATTTCAAAATCTCCGACAAGTTGGGGCAAAAAAAGTTCAAGTCTGAAGAAAATTTGCCGTTTCCAAAATTTTCAAAATTTTCCAATTTTCGGTTTTTTACAGTTGGCACGGTATATCATTTTTAAATCCAAGCAAAAATTGACTTTCAAGAGCACCCCTACTCTCTCCCATCATGATACTTTTGAAATTTGAATTATACAGTAAACTCTTAGTTCAAAAAATTCCCTGTTTCAAAAGAATCATAAACTTCCTCTTCGATTTTCGTCAGTAATATTTGTACCAAAAGTCTAAGAATCGAGCATCTAATATCATTTTTGGACCATGATTTTGATCAACCCAATTTTGCGTTTTCTAGGATTTCGAAATCCCAATTTTTCCCAATATCTTTTTTATTCCTTCCACCCATTTCCCAACTATACAAAACGTCAAACATAGCCTTTTACTACTAGCAGTACACTTCCCCCTTCCCCCATCCATTCACACATTTTCTCCACTCTTCCACATTTCAAACCCCCCCCCCCTTCCAATTTGGACTGCTCTTTTCCCAGGTGCTCCTGTGCTCTTTCTGCTCTTTTTCCACCCCACAAAATTTGTTCTAACAGCCTTAGTACTGGTAGGGGTGGTAGTGGGGGAGAAGCCGGACACAAAGCTGTGCATGTGTCCCCTGACAACACCCCCCGTTTAGCTCCATAAATCCCTCTTCATTTTTCACTCTACTTCTCTGCGTCTCTCTTGTCTACCCCTGGTCCCCTCATCCTCTCCCATTGCTCCACTTTGCGGTGCTTTCTTTAATTGCATGTATCTTCAAAACTAATGAAGTTAGCAAAAAAGTGTCAACTAGTAAAATGCTCAAAATTGAATTTTACACATTTTATCACTTTAAATTTTTTTGACAACTTTTTTGGTTCTTGAGTTATAAACGTTTAAAGTTTGAGCCCCGCCCCCTTCCCCCCTCACGACCTGCGCCTCGCCAGGTGAGACAGGTGCATCCATCTCCGCCACACATACACATTCATAATACATATTTCTATCTACTCCATTCCTTTTTCCATAGAAAAACATTCTCGTTTTCTCGTTAAACTTCTTCACAACGACTTCTTCTCATCTTTAGTAGTAGTAGGGTATTACAGCATTTCTTATGGATTAGATGTTTTTCGAACAGAGACTTGAAGAAGAAGAATAAGAATGACTGACTTTTGATTGCTTTTCTGATACTTTGGTTTTGAATTGAAATAGACATTTTTCTGGGAGTTGGGGATAATGCATAGATGTTCTAGCAAAAGGTTTTTATTGAATCAAGTTTTTTTTGAGTTCAGTGAAACAGTAAAAATTTTCCACTTTGTTTTGGCGGTTTTTTGAGTAAATATGATCTTTAAAAAATCCAGATATTCTTCAATGGTTTTTTTCTGTTTCGAGTCAATTCCAAGTTTTGGAGATTATTTTTGCAGTTTGATTGGATTGCAACGTTTAGTTAACCAAAACAAAAATTAGGCAAAAATTATACAGATCGATAGGAAAACTTGCCATGATTTTCTATTTCTTAAAAATTCTTGTTTTTTGAGTATCAGCAGTTGAGGCATATGAAAACGCCACATACACATCCCAAATCCTTCTATTTACCTAATTTCAGAGCTAAACTTTGGAAGTTTTTTACTGTTTCGCCCCAATTTTCTAAGATTGAACAAACGAAACCTTTAGTTTGCATCTGATCATTTGAAGTTCTACCGAAAACTTTCCGTGTTATCAAACTTTCAAAAAATTTACAATCAGGAGTTTTAAGCGAATTAGTTACATTCTATTCTGCTCAAATTTTCTGTTTCAAGTTAAGTCATTATCACTGTCACAAAAACTCTCTTGCTTTGAAATAAACATTTTCGAGAAGTCACAATAGCAGCTATTCTCCACACTTCTCCATGAAAAACCCATTTGAAATTGCACTATCACTTTCCATAGTCAAACATTAAAAATTCACAGTTTCACAGAAAAGTGATCAGTGATATGTCTTTCAATTTTTAATCTTGTTTGCCAATCATCTAAAAAAGTATGATAGTAAAAATTTCAGTTTCGAGTGGACCCCATTAGATTTCCGGAATTTTCAATCTCGTTCATAGATTGAATATCAGATTTAAATTTGCTGCGCTTTTTCAAATTCATTAACGATAGCTTCACTGTGAAACAGTGGTCTATGGCCAAATTGGCTAAAAGTTGATTTTGTCACTTTTGTCGTAAGTCGTATTGTTGGAATCCATGGAACTAAAAAAAAATAAAAAAAATCCCAGTTTTCCTGTTTCAAGTCATGCCCATTATCACTTCCACAGAAATTGTATTGCTTTGAAATAAACATTTTCAAACAAAAAAATAGTGAAGATTCTTCATATTCTTTATTGAAAAAAACCCATCCGTTTTGAAATTGCACTATCACTTTCCAAAGTCAAACATAAAAAATTCACAGTTTCACAGAAAAGTGATCAGTGATATGTCTTTCAATTTTTAATCCCCGAAGTCGATTATCTGGAATATTCTAATAGTAAAAATGTCTGTTTCAAGTGGACCCCTTTACATTTTCGAAGTTTTCAAACTCGTTCTTGGATTGGAAGTCGAAAGTAATTTTTCTGCACTTTTTCAAATTCATTAACGATAGCTTAAAGTGGCTAAAAGTCGATTTTGCCGACTTTCCCGCGGTTTTTTCCAGTTTTCGAGGTCTTGTGCAATTCTCGTAAACTGTCCATAAGGTGTACAGTAGTCCTCGAAACCTGAAAATCCGATAGTCGTATTACTGGAAACCATTGAACTAAAAAAATCTAAATTTTCCTGTTTCAAGTCATGCCCATTATCACTTCCACAGAAATTTTATTGCTTTGAAATAAACATTTTCAAACAAAAAAATTGTGACGATTCTTCATATTCGTTATGCGAAATCCATTTCTGTTTAGAAATTGCCCCATCATTTTTCAAAATCGAATATAAAAAATTCACAGTTTCACAAAAATAATTTGAATGAGAAATTTTTGAGAGTCTTATTCCGGAAAGCAGAATGAGAGTTCTGAAATTTTTCTGTTTCAAATCCAAAATATTACACTTTTCGAATTAGAAATTTGATTTATCCTTTAATGTATCTTTTTCCATTTTTGACCAATTTAGATTTTTCATCATGTTCTCTCTTACAGACACTTTTCTACATAATTTTTTTCCGTTTCATTCCATTCTTATACTCTAAACTTTGTGATCATCCGTAATTTCTCCTTTTGTTCTTTCTACTGAAACCCATTTTTCCTTAATTTCTAGGCCCTCATCTCTATATGTATCGTGAAATGAGTGCACGGGAAAGCGCTCGTAGCCAGAATCCAACTGAGGCTGCTCTACGGGACTTTGTTGAAAATTCGGAGACTTCTCACCCCAATCTCCCAGAAAACGACGATCGTTTCCCATCAGATTCCGAGGAAGAGGATTCAGATGAAGAGCTGGAGACTCAGATTGTTAGATTGGATCTCAGGAATTTGAATCTTGGCGGACCCTCCTCGGGACCCCCGACAACCCAGAATAGTTCAAGAGATACTCAGACTGATTTTGAGTACGTTGAGTCGGAAGATGATGGGGATGAAATGGAAGAAGAAGAGGAGGGGACTCAATCAGATACAAACAACACAGTTGTAGTGATGCCTGACTCAGTTCTTGCTTATTATCTGACTAATCCAGTCACCAATCCATCTTCCAATTGGGTTTTCGAGAGTCCTCGTCCACGGGCGGCCGATTTCGTTTATCCTGGGCAAGACCGGTATTCGAAACTTGGAAGTGTGCCAGCTTACTCGTCGACGACCACGTTCATTCAGTTGCTCAATGAGATTTCGGAGACGCATCCCGAGTTTTGTGATTGTCGATTGGTGAGCAAGAATCGAAAAAAAGAAGCTAGTGGTCCGGAAAAAATAACTGTTTCAAAAACCAGGGAAAATAAAAAACCTTGGCAAGCCTCTGATTCTAAGCATGAGCAATACCAACATCAAAAATCTAGAAGTGTTAATCCCCTACTACAGTATTCTTGCTCTTTTCCCCCGTTTTCAAATCCTTCAACTTCCCCTTTAGAAATTCAATGAAAACTAATCCGAGAGCATGAAAAGAACGGAAATGAAAAACATTCGAAAGTTTTAGTGGGCTGTGAAGAGGCGGATAATCTGTTATAATCCTGATCCCTCTCATCTCACTTCTTGTTTACTGGTGGATTGGGATTTGTATATGGATATGGATATGAGAAACTAGTGGGGACTGGAAATGTTATGAAAATTGAAAGTTGAGAGTTGGGGAATGTGAAAATTACAGTTTCAAGAAAAATGTATTTTTCTCAGGGTGAACGAAAAAAACAATTATTTAAAAATCCAAAAAGTTTAATAGCGAAATGTTCAATGTCTCTCCGCGCTCTATTGCTAACATGGCTAAAATTTGAATATTTCTGCTAGACCGCTGTTTTCAGGTTTCGAGGTCTTTGAAAAATCTTGTTAATTGTCCACAGAGAATACAGTAGGTCTCAAATCCCGGAAAACGGTGGGCAAGTCTAAAATTTTGTTAGCAATAGAGCGCGATGCAAAAGTGAACATTTGATTCAAAAAAAAATTTTGCGGTTTCAAAGTTTTTGAAAATTTGCTATGGATTTGAAAGCATCAATACGTATGCTCTATTAAGTACATATCTTAAGTTCTTTTTCTTATGAAAATTTACCGATAGATCGGAGATTTTTCGAAGATTGATATTTTGATTTTGAATCTCAAAAATATAAGAATTGTCGTCTTCTGAATCCTTTCAATCCAGAGTAGACGACGTTTTGAGTAACCAGAGAACCGAAAAAAAAGTGAAATTAGGTCCCCATAATCTTTTTTAACTTAAAAAAAAAAGATTTCTGTTTCGAAAACTTTTAGAATATAGACCTTTTTATTATGAATTGATACTGTGTAACTTTGCGATCCCAAATTTTCAGTTGTTGTTTCAAACAGGGCTCCAGATTCTAAAACTCAAAAGTCGCCAAATTTCAAATCTCACATGTCTTCAAAAAATGAGCGTAATCTCCAAGAAATGTATTTTTAACAGTATAATTTTCATGAAAATCGGTTGGTTAGTTGTGAAGACAACGGATTGAGATTTTTTTGGTTTTCAAAGAACGTTAAATTTATGATGTGACCATGACTACCATTGGAATCAATTTAAAAGACACTAAATATGTTTACACTATTTATGAAATAATGAATTCTTCAAAAAATTCCCTTTCAAACCGTATAACTTTGGTATGTTAGCTCGAAAGATACAATTAGTTCAAAATATTTACTGCTTCAAAAAATTACAAACTTTTGGACCAAATTATTTTTGTATTGAATCTGGTTTTTTGAGTCCGATACACTTTCACAGTAATAAAATACCAATAACACCAAACCCCTAAAATCTCCAATTGTTCCTCATCAAAATCTCCATTTTTCAGCGCGAAGAGACTCCTCTCCACGTCGCTGCTGCTCGCGGACACAACGACTGTGTCCAGCATCTGATCGATGCAAACTCTCCAATTGATGCAGTTGATCAGGATGGAAAAACGGCTCTTATTATTGCCATGGAGAATCAACATGTCGATGTGGGGACCACACTGATTAACAATGGATGTGATATCAATCATGCTGATAATGTAAGTTTTGGGGGAAATTTAGGTTACTGTTTCAAAGATGTAGGGTATTAGCGAATGAAACGAAGGTTTAGTGAATCGAAAGATACATTTAGTCTATGAAAAAACGGTTGGGCAAAGACTAGAGATACATATTCTCTGAACTCATGAGAGCATCTATGACTCTAATTGTGAGAACTGTTTAAAAAAATTTCTGTTTCGAAATTTCTAGAAGAAGTTCCAACTCCAATGCTAACTGATTCCAACTCATCTAGCCCCCCAACTAAATCTATTTTTCCAGCACGGTGACACCGCCCTCCACATCGCCTCCAAACACGGACTCCTCCATGCTGTTCAAACTCTGTGTCACTGTCAAGTCCGTGTCGACTCTGCGAATTCCAACCAGAAGACTGCACTTCATCTGGCAGCACACTACGGACATGTCGACGTCATCCGAATTCTTCTCTTAGCCAGAGCTGATGTCACTTTGAGAGGAGATGATGGTCTGACGGCGGAGTTAGTGGCAGTGGCTGCGGAGAGATTAGAAGCACATGCTTTGTTGAAAATGGTTAAGTCGGTGAGTGAAAAAATGGAAAGCAAGCTTAATGGTGTAATAGAAGCCTGTCAAAGTAATAGGGCTTCAGTGAAACAGGGATTTTCTAGGATTAAAAAATTACTGTTTCCAAATCAATTTGAAACTTTGAGACGATAATGAACTAGGATTGATAATTCAAAAATGGGGACGCAGCAACTCTTTTATAGAACTTGAAGCAATTTGTATGCATTTTCGCATCAGCGTGTTAGAAGTTTTTGCGGACCTGGCATCAGATTTGACGCGAACTAGGATACCACAACAGTATACAATTCCAAAATGTCACATTTTGAAGACAATTGATTTTGTCGTCCTGAGCTCCGAAATTAGGACTCTCAGAAGTTATCTTTGGTGGCCGTGACGAGATTTTCGAAAAAGGGGGCGGAGTCAAGCGCTGTGATTGGCTCATTGGCCGACAAAGCACTTTTTTGTGGAAACTCGGCCACGGCCACCGAAGGCAACTTTTGAGCGTTTTCCTCATCATCAGTTCGAAACTCACTCTTGCTCAGTGTGATTCTCTGAATCACACATCATTTTGCATATTTATAAAATATAAATTATTGGACAGAACTCTTCTAGTAACTGAAATCTCCATAGTTAGATGAACAGAAAACTTACTACTGTGAAAACAGTTTCATGTTCGAAATTTTCCATATACTCATATTTGATGAGGAGGGTGAAACATAATTTTTGTGTTTCAAGATTTTTATTTTTAATGTGTTATCAGTTAGCCTGTAATAATCTTGGCTTTAAAAAATCAGAAGAAGCAACTGTAGGAAAGTTTTGATCTCGATCTCCGTGTACGAACACAAAACTAAAATCATTTTTATTTCGAAAACTTTTTGGAACAGTAAATCCGTTTTCAAAACGACTGTTTGCTTATTGAACCCTTAATATTCTATTTAGAGAATATTAAATTTTCACTGTTTCAAAATGAATGCTTCAGCAAACAGCAACATCTGTTACCAGTTAAACTCCCCCAAATCCCTCATTTTCAGCAAGAAGTCCGCGAGGAGTACATCTCCCAACTCTACCCACTGGACACCTCTCTTCGTCGAATCAAACTGAAACTCCTTGGACACTCCCTTTCCGGAAAGACTCGTCTAGTCCAAACCCTTCACTCCTCCCGTGGAATCTCATCGTTCCTCGAATCAATGCATCGAAGAATCAGTGATCATTACAGTCCATCCAACTCAATGAAAGATGATGGAATCCATTCTGCCAATGGCTCTTTTGTCTCTGAATCCAACAATAATTCCTCTTTTGATCTCTCCTCTGCTGCAAATTCGAAATTCCCGGTCCCCCACTCCCAATACACCCGTGGAATCGATGTTCAGACTGTGAATATCAATGGATGTGGAGAGTTTTCAGTTTGGGAATTTGGAGGATATGAGCCAATGCATACTTGCTATGATCATTTCGTTGGAAACTGTGATTGTGTCCATTTGATACTGTACCGGGCGAGTGATCCGACGGAGGTACAGTATAAGCAGATACTGTACTGGATGAATTTCTTGAAGGGACGAGTCACGCCGTTTGAGCCTATTGGTGAGTTGTCGGAAAGGGAGTGGATTAGAATTCATAAATTGTGCGAGAATTTGAAAATGTTTTGAAACTGAAAAATTTTCTCTGATTCATCAAGTATTATTTTTTCAATTAATGTTTCCATTGTATTGTATTCAAGTTCAAAGCAACATTTTCCAGGTCATTGTGGATTCTCCTCTCGCCGTTCCAAGGTGATCATCGTTGGAACCCATGCCACTCCATCCCTATTTCCCCAAAAGAACCAAGATGGAGAATACGTCTCATCCGACATCGAAGCAATGCTCAATACAGTACGCCTTCGTTTCGAGACCCACTTCGACATGGACCACCGTTTGATTCTTCTCGATGCAACCAATCCATCGTGCATCGGAATGAAGACGTTGAAAATGGAGTTGGCCAAGTGCCGGACGAACATTCTGGCTAAACTTCTGAAGCCGTTGGCCATTTTGGATACTGTAGTCTCGCATCTGAATTTAGTGAGGAAGAAGCATTCGAATTTCCCGGTTATCACGTGGCCTGATTTCATGCAATTGATTCGGAATGAGATTAATCCATTGACGGGAGATGCACAGTGTCGACAGATTGTACAACAGCTGCAGTTGATTGGAGAGGTAATGGTACGGATAATTAGATATAGAATCAGAATACATATTGAAAACAAAAATTAATCTTGATTTTTTTAAAGTTTTGAAACTGAAAATTTTTCTGTTTCTGGAAAACTTTTTTTTTTGACACTGCGATTGAAAGCAGTGACAAATTTTGGCACTGCGATTGAAAGCAGTGACAAAATTTTGACACTGCGATTGAAAGCAGTGACAAAATTTTGACACTGCGATTGAAAGCAGTGACAAAATTTTGTCACTGCGATTGGAAGCAGTGACAAAATTTTGACACTGCGATTGAAAACTTTTAAAACTGCATTAATTACGAAGCAAGTATTGCTTTCAACAAAGAACTCAAAGTCAAGACGAAAATTTGAAACAGTACTGTGTCATCCCAAAAATATGTTCAGAACAAAAATAGTTGTCAATACTTCAAACATTTCAGCTCGTGTATCTCCGAAACGATCTTTGCGATGCCGACTACGTCGTCCTCAACGCTGAATGGTTCGGAACCCATATTCTTGGTCAACTTCTCAGTGCTGAATTCCTTGCCAAAGCCAGTCCAAACGGCTCTTATCACACCAGTTCTCTCGCCAAAATCTTCCCAGAAATCCCCGAACAATCTGATCTGATGACAATCCTCGAAGTACTCCAACTGTGTGCTCCAGATGCTCGAACCGGTGCTCATGAGTTCCCAGTCTTCATTCAAACAGAAGCACCGGATTCCATTTGGAGACCGTATTCGTTGAAGGAGAAAGAGAGGGATACGGTGTATGGAGGAGTGAGAATTCTACCGATGAGAGGAATGGAGAGGAGTCTTCATAGCACTTTTCCAAGGATTCAAGTCGCGTTGAGAAGGAGTATTAATGATTATCAGGTGAGTAAAAAGATGAAAGGGTAGGTTATGGAGACTAGGAAAAACTTATTTTTTCTGCTTCAAAATTTTACCAAACATGAACGAAAAATTCAAAATTCATTTGTTCCTCTTCAATAAGTTTTATAATTTTCCCGATTTTCAGCCTGCCAAAGACACCCAACTGCACCAATGGTCCGAGTGCTCAAAACTAGTCACTCAAGATCGTGAAGCCGTGATTCGAATGGTCGGCGACGCTGTTGAAATCCGTGCCCGCGGTCCATCTGAAACCGCGACGTCCATGTTTTATTTCATGGAGGATCTCATTAATCTAGTGGAACACGCCGCTGCAGAAGTCGGTCCTGGAATCAGTTTGGAACGACATTTCATCAGTCCGAAGCATCTCAAAGAACACCGTGAACATCCCGCCCTATTCCCACCGGAGGCTATGATGGAAATGCAACAAAGAGAAGAACTGAGTGTGAAGGGAACTCAAGATGAGGAGGAGATGTTCACAGATGTCGTTTGCTTTGGGTCGACCGAAGTGGCACGTCATCTGACTCTTGGAGTCGACGTGGGCGTTGCGGATCTTCAAATGGCGAGTCGTTGTGAGCTCGCGTGTCTGATGGATCCACCACATGCGATGGGAAGAGACTGGTCGATTCTGGCGGTCAAGCTTCAGTTGACTGATCAAGTGCCAGATGTAAGTTTTGAAACGGGGAATGAGAAATATGCAAATATCATCAGCAATAACATGAGACTTGGTTTATGAAAACTTTGAAACTGGAAAATTTGCATTAGATATGCCGGTTTTTTTTAAAGTAATTTTCTGTTGAAGGTTACGGGAGAAGTAACAAAATTTAAGGGATTTAAAATATTAGAGTCTTTTTTGAAAATTCTTATAATTTTGTCTACAAACCTAATATTCTGACAAATTTTGAGGATCTTATGAATATTTTATTTTTCCATAATATCCGATTTGAAGAATTTTCATATTTTGTGTGGTCTGCAGGTTTGCACATACTCATTTCAGGCAACTGAAGTCAAATAACTACAGTACTTTTCTATTGAAAACATCCGGAAAATTTTTCGGTTTCAAATATTTTTGACATTTTTAATGGTTGGGGCTTATGCGATCTCAATTATTCATTGATATCAATACATAGAAAACTTCGATGTTTCTTGATTTCCGAAAATTCAAAACGCTGATTCCGAGACCTGATCTTCTCGGATCGCTTATCAACTTCCATTGGAAACAACCAATCTTTCGAAAAAAAAATCTTAGGTTTCAAGAAAATGTCAAAATTTCTTGAGTTTCGGCTTTGCTAGTTCATCCTTGATCTAAAAAAATCTCGTTTTTTCTTTATTTTTTCTCTTCACTTCCTAGTGATTCGAAGCACTGTGTCCCTGAACCATACAGATAGTGAGCAACTTTCACTTTTCTAAATAGAAAAATATTTCGGTTTCAAAAATTTTTGAAATTTTCGAAAGACAATTTTTTTGCAATAGGGTGGTATAGGATGTAAACACAAAAATTTTTTCACCAACTCAACTTTTAAACCAATTCTCCCTCCATTTCCAGGTCGACTCAACCGGTCAATCCCTGTCCCGAACCGACCAATTGCTCAACGAGTGGGCCATCCACCATCCGGAGCAAGCCAGCGTCGGCAATTTGTGCAAAATTCTGGTGGAACTCGGACGGTGTGACGCGCGAGACGCGCTCTACCGCACTGTTCCATTGTACGTGTTTGCTCCATTGGAAGACACGTTTTTGATGGAAACTAATGATAGTGGAGTTGTCTCCTCGTCTCATAGTTCTAATGAGCATCATCCGATTGCTTGAAACTTTTTTTCGTTTTATTGTAAGTGCGCTCTAATGGAGCTTTTCCAATAGAGCGCACTTTCTCACCTGTGTTATCCCTTGTGTTCTAGTCATACGGGTTCATTACATCTTCCCTTCCCATTTTCATTTCCTTTCCTGTCATTTCATTTTCCCCCACATTTTTCATCTTCCAAAATTTCAAAGCCCACCTACTTTTTCTGTCGTTCCCAGTTTTCATTACCGGTTTTCCACTTTTTGGATTTTGAACAAAAACAAAACCCAAAAAATACGAAAAAGCATAATCCGATCGATATGATTCCCAGTTTTCCCATTTTTTCTGTATATTTATGAATTAGGCATAGAATTTTTTGTCCCCATTTTTGAACTGTTACTAAAATTTGATAACTTCTTTTCCTCACGACTTTTGAATTGCGAATAAATGATATTTGACATAAAGATGGATTTGAAGCATCTTTGAATCTCAGGATTCCAGAAAGGTTTATAGAAGCATATCTCGGAAATATCGAATCAGTGAAATTCCTATTATTGTCAAGATTTTTGGAAATTTTCGAAACAGTAAAATTTGACACAAATTTTCCAAACATTTCAGTTTCAAAGTCAAACCATGACTACAAATTTGTTTTTCAACAATTCCAGTGTTTTTACGGAAAAAAATGCAATCAGAAAATGTGAGCTATGTACAGTCGACATATTAATAACAGTGATATTTTCAGGATTTTTGGACTAGCCTGATCGCCCAACTCGCTCCGCTCGTTTGGGCGATCAGGCTAGTGCGGCTGCGCCGCAATCAGATCAATTGGAAAGAATATTTAAGAAATGAAGAAACTTCAAAAAAAGAAATTTCAAAAAAGAGAAATTCTCAAAATCCCGTGAAACGTCAAACAAAAATTGTTGACATAAAATGTTTTGATGGCTGTAACTCTCCATTTTGGACGTGTTGATCTGATTTTTTGTGAGCAGATAGTGCTCACTGAGATCTATCTAATTTGTAAATTTGAGACAAAAACCTCAAAAACTGACCGAGTTATGAATTAATTTCGATCGTTTTTTGGAAATTTTCAGTACTTCCAAATTGTTTACACATTTTCACTTCCATTTGTCGAGCTATAACTTGGTTCATAATGCATTGATTTTTCTGTTTGAAAATGCTCCGGAAGCCCAGAGAGTTGCTCTATTAGTACAAAAAAATTCAGCTCATTTGCTTAAAATGCGGAGCAGCGACGTGACCTCCAAATTCAGAAATGAAAAATTTGTCCGAAATTTGAGAAAAGCCACGTGTTTGTCATCCCCCATACTTTCCGAATTTAATAGAAAAGGTAGAATTTTTGAAACGGTAAAATTTAATACAAGTTTTTCAAAAATTTCAGTTTCAAAGTCAAACCATAATTTCCAGGTATTGATTTTCAACAATCCTTTTGCTTTTTCTCATTTTTACAACTATTGAATCTCAGCGTTTTTAGAATTTTTTGAATCCTTACAAAACGTCTTTCAGTGTTCTTTAAAGATATCCAGAATGCTTTTGCACTGCCTGGGATATCAGAATGCATATAAAATTCGGAATCGTGCAGTACGTCCTCTAGAAGTGCTGAAAACATCATAAAATTCATTCCTCAAGTATTTTATGTACAACTGAAACAGCATAAATTTGACTCAATTTTTTCTGTTTCAACTGAAAGCCATGAAAACACCCACATTTCATGAATTCAATTCACTTTGACTATAACTTTTCATCTGATACAGGATTATTTGAAATTTTCAAAAGGTTTCTGTTTCTAGTACAAATCATAACTTTGGATTTTCAGCTTTCTACACTTGTTTCTTATTTCTAGTGATCGTCGCTAATATGTTTTCCATTAGAGCGCGATTGCTTCAACTCTTCAAACAAAAACCAAAAGTTGTTAAAGGGGGTGTCAACTAATTTCTGAAAAGTTGAGATTTTTATATCAATCGACGTGAAATTACTGTGAGAACAACTAATTCTCTTGGCAGGTACCTTGAAAATTTCTGGTTTCCGAGTTATAAGCCAAAAACAGGCCAAAAATTAGTACTGAGCGAGTGCAAATCTTCACGTGGGAGTGCAACGTGAGAATCTGCACTCGCTCAGTACTAATTTTTGGCCTGTTTTTGGCTTATAACTCGGAAACCAGAAATTTTCAAGGTACCTGCCAAGAGAATTAGTTGTTCTCACAGTAATTTCACGTCGATTGATATAAAAATCTCAACTTTTCAGAAATTAGTTGACACCCCCTTTAAAAACGTGAAACCAAGGGGTTCGCCTTCCCCTGACCGGGGCACTCCCTCCCGGAAAAAAGCTACGAAAAAAAGCTAACGCGTCAGATTCAATCACTAATCGATTAGCAATCCCCCCACGACTAGACGAAATCAAAACCAAACGGAAGAAGCAGAAGGCTTGCCAAATTTAAGAAAGGTTTGTTAAGTTTTCGAGAGGGATAAGCGCGCTCTATTGAGATAGCTTATCAATAGAGCGCGGTTGCCCTTTTCGCCAGAGATGTGAGCGCAATCTGTCAAAATAACTTGCCAATGGAGCGCATTTGTATCACAATGACTTTCAAATCCGCTCTATCAATCATCAAAAAACACAACAACGCTCCATTGACAACCGACGCCAATAGAGCGCACATTCACACCTTAATCATCTAGTCTTTCCAGTTGGACAGCTGAAATCAAGAATGCCTCATCCACTTTCCCTTCTCCTTCTACTCTTACCATCACTTGTCTCTTCTCGACAACCAACACCTGCTAATTTTGAGGCCACCGATACTGATCCCCTTCCGAGTGTCTACATTCCAATCGGCGTCGGCTCGGCTCCAGATCCGAAAACACTTGTCGGAGGATTCGGAGTTTTTGGAGAATACTTGGCAGCGGGAGACAATCCAACAAACGAAGCCATCGTGAAACAATTCGACAATTGTGGAGACAAAAGTCTCGCTTATGCCAATCCAAACGTCGAAACCGGTGCTGCAGTAGACATCGCAATCTCATGTGAACCCTCTCCGGATCGGATCATTATTCGCGCCGACGGCACACCCGTCGATTTTGGACAACTGCCAAGGAATCTGAAGGAGGAGTGTGAGATGCTCACTTGCTCTTCGGAGGGGTACGCAGCTGGTGGAGAGAAGAGTGGAACGATGGATGTTATGGTGTACTATAAGAGTACAGCGAACCCTCCTGAGAAGGAAATTATTCGAAAAGAGGAAAAAATAGATGTGATCTCGGCGATGCCAGAGCATCCGGATAAAAATGTGTGCAAGGATAAGAAGACGCAGTATTCGCAGGTGGGTATTTTGAGGAGGAGAGGGGTTGGGGCGAGGTTCAAGTAGCTGGGTGGTTCATTTTAGTCGATCTAAGGTCTTTGACCGGTCCATCTGAACCCATGAATTTTTGCGTAATAGGGCAGATAGAGGCAGTTTTAATAGCCAGACTCGGCCTGTGCAGCCCGGTCTGGCCCGTGGTCCAATAGCCAAATCTCAAGTAAATGCTTACAGGGAGCCACAGGAATGTACCTCATCGCCAACGAGGAACAATGCTTCTTGGCCCATCAGGGACTCAAGCAAAAGCTCGAGGAAAAGGAAATGTACATGCAAGTTCCGAGATGGCTCCAACCCGGAGAGAAAGTTCGCAACAAGCGCTCCACCTTCTACCATGGAACGGTAACTTTTCAGTTTTCTTTTCTTCCAACTCAATTTCTAATTTTCTTCCAGAAAGCCACGAAGGGTTTTGTTGCCCGTCCACCGTACTCCTTCAAAGTGCCCACTACTCTTGGCGGAAAACAATTCAAGGACTGTTTGACCGGTTGCTGGCACGGACAAGTCTACAAGTTTGGAATGTACGAGAAGGTCGAATATCGATTCTCCATCACTATGGATTTGGAGAAATGCGAGGCGTTCCGAGTCTGCACGGGCTCCACGAATAGCGAAATCGACAGCGAGATTCCATCTTGCGAAGACGGACAGATTATTGATGTGAATGTGAAGAGTGGAATCGTTTCGTGGCCCAACAATGCGCGAGCCTCGTTGATTCAATTCGTGACACCCGATCATCAGAATGCAAAGAAAGTGATCATTGAGTTTGGATACGGTATCAATATCAATGGACAACAGAGAGCCGAGTACTATGTTGGAAATGTTCATCGAGAGATTGTCGCGAGTTCTTCGATGGGATTCAAAAATGCGCATGCGGTGAAACTGGCATTCTTCTTCCCGAAGGACGACTGTTTGGTGAAGGGCGCTGGAATCTTCTCGAAGGTAATTATAAAGTCTGAAGGCTACTTTCTCGTCCCCAGGCGCTACTTGCCCAGCCATGTAAAAAATTGGGGCGAGCCGGGCGGCAAACCGCTCCAACCGGGCATGTCACTTGCCCCGCCCGGCCACTTGGCTTCCATGATCCGCGGGCCAGGCCGTGAAGTCCATTCAAGTATAATATGAACTACTTTCTTTTCAGATGATTTCCCATGGAAAAGTACTGGCAGACAAGGACATGGAGGTTAAGAAGGGTGCGCAATACGAAGCAAAATCGCTAACAAAAATCACCGCTCCACAAGCTGAAGTGTTCGTACCACCGACTACCACCCCCGCCCCTCAAAATTACGAGGTCACCGTAACCCCGCCCCCTCTTCGAGCCATTCCTGGAGTGGCAAATCTGGCGAATCCGGAGAGTGTTTTCGAGTCGAACGCCGCCTCGAAGGCCATCTATGTTGCGGGAAAATGGTGGACGTGGGGAATCTATATTGGATTCATAATTGGAACACTCGTCACGTTGGGATTGGGTGGTGGACTCTTCTATCTGCTTCGTAGAACGATTTTCGGAATTTGGTAAGTGGGCTTTAGGGGAATTTCAGTATGAAATTTCTACTGTAATTACTCAATTAAAGTTGTTTTTGAAGGTTAGATCACCATTCTTGTGTCTAGAGAAAGCGAACTTTGATAGTGTCAGCTTTCAAGTTCAATTTTTCTGAAGAAAATTTCTGTTTCTTAAGATTATTTTTATGCCTCACAGTCAAATCTCTCTAGTTTTGAATCTTCCGGTCTTGATATATTTGATATTTGAAGGCTATTGTAATTTGATAACGACTAGTTTTGTTTATTTCAATGTTCAAACTCATCTAGAAGCTGTGAAAAAATCCTGAAATTCTTTCCAAAAAATACTGTTTCTCAAGTTTTATAAAATTTGTACTTTGAAAATTTACCCAATTTATCGGTTCCGATCTCTCTAGTTTTGAATCCTCCGACCTTGTTTATCTTGAATCCTTAGGTCTTCACATTTGAATTCATCAGGATCGCAAAAACAAGAAATCCTAGAGAACTTCTACATTTTTGGTTTTTTGGCATGGTGATTTTTTTTTGAAAGCTGAGATTGTCTAATTCTAATTTGCTTATTTGTGATATTTGAAGGCTTTCTAATCTGATAACGACTAGTTTTGTTTATTTCAACGTTCAAACTCATCCAAAAATTCTTTCCAAAAAACAATGTTTCTCAAGTTTTTTAAAATTTGTACTTTGAAAATATACCTAATTCTCCGAAGATAGTTGTGAGAGTCTCAAGAAAATTCCAATAATTCAAAATCCCTAATCTCTAGAACACCGAATCGTAAATCTTGGAAATTTGGGTTTTCTGGAAACAGTAGAAAACATTTTTGAAACCAAATTTGTTCTTTGAACCCGAGAAACTTTCTCTATAAAAAACAACTGGAAAGACATATTTTCCAGGTACCGCGGAATGTACAAACGATACGGATGCGATGTTTCGGGAACCACTGGAGGCCTCACTGGTGTCGGATTTGGAAATACAGTAACCGGAGATGTGACGGTTCAAGGAACGACGGGAGGAACAACAATCGGAGGAGGCACCACTGGATCATCTACGATGGGAACGACGGGCGGTGGAACTACGGGAACAACGACTGAAACTTCGACTCTACTCGATAAAACTGGCGGAGGAGAGACGAAGTCTCTTGCCATGTGATGATCATTTAATGATCATTAAATGATTCTACTTGTACTTTTTTTAATTGGGAAAATGAATGAGATTTGTATTTATTTCTTTTTTATCAAATTCTTGGGAGCTCAGGATCTTGATGTCTTAAAACCCTCAGATTCCTAGATCTCACTGTCAGCATCTCCGAACTCTTCAGAAATTTAGGATCTCAAAACTTTAGAATCTTTTAAAAACCTATTCTCCAAAACTTTTCTGTTTCAAGGCGAAACCATAACTTTTGGTTTTTGATTTCAAGAATACTAACAATTCTTGAAGGTGACGATCTTCCGAATCTTCATTTAGGGCTCTTTGGAAGATCATAACCTTCAAGAATTGTTAGTATTTCTGAAACCGTAATACTTCGAAGAAAACGAGAGAGTGAGACGCAGAGGTTTTCATCTGATTCTCATTGGAGCGCGCTTACTGATACAGTGATTCGCCACCCTGTGCTCCCGTGTTCTATATTCATAGACACTGTCAACAATAGCTAAAAAAGTAAGACATTTATTATCTGGTCGAGGTTTCCTGAGAATTAAAGCAAAAAGCAGTGAAGATACAGTAAAGATAAACGTTATCTGTGTGGTGCAAGAGTAACATAGAAAAAGAAAAATATATACAAAAAGAAAGACAAAATTAATTGATGGGTGCCGTATGAGCCACTGGCCGTGGCGGCATTTGGACGGACGGTTCGTCGTGATCTCTTCGGATATGATTCAGAAGAGAGTTCATTTCCATGAATCTGGATCCACAAAGTTTACAGTTCAAATCGGCAGAAGTGTCCATAGAGGTGTTGTTCATTAGCATCATGTTGTTGGGCATTCCCAGATTTCGATCGACGGACATGGTGGGGAGTTGGGACTTGGAGGAGCACATTAGCTGCAAAATGGAGGGGGTTATTTGGATTCTGAAGCGTCTTTTGAATTCTAAAGGCGTTTCGTTGCGAGTGGGCCCCCATGATTCTTACCTGCGCCGTCTCATGATCCTCCGAATAGAAGTGAGCATCACTGGCCCTCTTCGACAACAAATCCACTTCACAAATCTCGCATCGCCTGATAAACGCCTCCTCTCCGACAGTGGTGGTCTTATTATGGGCGAAAATAGTGAACAACTCGTTTATATCCATATATTGAGTGTCTTCCCCAACGGGGACTTTAGTTTTGTAAATTCGATCGTATCGAAGACTCGGTATCATTTCCAACATCTTCACCGTATTCAGATTGAGACGCATATCGTTGTGAAGGACGATCGAGAGATTCGTGGATTCTTGGAGTTGATGGATTTTGATCTCGCTCACAGTGTCCACCTGGAAATGTGTGCATTTTTGCGTGAGTGTGTGTCAGTTGCGGACCAGGCATCAGATTTGACGCCAGGTTTTTTTTTCAAATTTTGAAATGTTCCTTACCGACTCTCTCAACGTTCCCTCCTGTGGTCGTTCCTTTTGCACAATGACTATATACTGTGTTGGGGTTGGTTTGGTTATGACGTAGATGCTCGTGTCTCCGGATGTCGTCTGAAAAATTGGCAAAATTGAATCACTTTCAGATTCTTCAGAATATATTAGAAGTCTTTATAAGCTTCCAGGAGGCCTAGTAGATAATCCGATTCCAATTAATATGAGCAAACAAACTTCCTAGTGTTAATATTATTGACTACCTGTCAATTCCAATGAACCGGCTAATCCCTACTAATCTCTAGTACTAATCCTAAGGGAGCATGGTCTAAAGTGCAGGGTGAATTTTCAAACTTGGCGCCAAAACTTGGTTGATTTTGAGGAACAAAAGTCCTAACGTTTCGATTTCTGAACGACTCCTTACCATGTGCTCCATAGAGCTCACAGCCCTAAATGCCGTATTCCTATGCAATCTGAGTTCTTGTTGTGGAAGTGTGGATATTTGTCCGATGGTTCTGTTAACATCATCTTGTGGAACAACGAATTGTGGTTGGAAGAGAGAATCGGTACGGGCGGACGGATCGGGAAGAATCGGGCGGTTCGGACCACCGTAGGCGCACTTCGTCTCGTGGGTTCGTTGCATCGCCGGAGTTCTGGAAAATTTGAATTTTTGAATTTCGCCCATAAAATACTTTGATGCCCTGAAAATGTGCTCTAACATGAGCCGAAACTCCATGACCGAGATTACCAAAAGTGGGCGGAGCTTAGAAATTATGGCTAATTTCAGAACAAGTTTTAGGTGTTTTTCAGGCGATTTCAAACTTACCTAAAATGAGAATCACAAAATCTACACTTGTACGGCTTCTCTCCAGTGTGAATTCTCATATGAGTGACCAAGGCCTTCTTCTCGAAAAACATCTTCTGACATACAGTACACTGTTCCTGTGGGGGTTCATCTGAATGAACCTGCATGTGAGTCTTCAATGTACATTTCAATCGGAACTTCACTCCACATTCCGGACAAGCAAACGCCTTATCTCCTGTATGGATCTGCATATGACGAGCCAAATCGTTTTTCCTCGTCAGAACTTTGCCACATTCGGTGCATTGGAATCCCTTTTTGGTGATCGTCGAGGGTTGAATTGTGATAGAAGAGGTGGTGGGGACGAGGGCGAGGGAGTCGGAGTGGGGTTCGGAGGTGATGGGGAGGATTTTGTGGCGGGGGAAAAGATGGACACTTCGGAGATGGTTGGCTGCTTCGGAGGCTGAACGGATACGGGATTCGCATATTGGACAGGTGATGATACGGTAGGCATGGTCGTTGTCGACGTCGGAGCTGAAAGTAATATGAATTTGAAAATTTCAAGAATTTGAGAATTCTGACGTATTTTGAATTTTTCTATCTTCCAATTTTGATGATTTTCACTATAAAAATGTGTGCAATCAGCTTGAAAATATACCGAAATTCCATAGCCGAGTTTATCAAAAGTGGGCGGAGCTTCGGAATTATGACTGTTTTTGGAAGACATTTTCGGGGTGTAAGAGCGATTTTCAAGTATTTTCGTTATGATATTTAGACACTAGACACATTTTTATATTTAAAATCGTGAGAATCTAAAGACCGGGAAATTCGGAATTCAAATTTTTTCTATTTACCTCTGCCAATGATCACATAGCAACTCGACATTATCGTACAAATGATGACACACTTCACATCGAATCGCAGCGTCTGCTCCGGTGCCAGCGCCTGAAATTGGACAGTGCTATTAGAGATAATTTGCGCTCTATTGCTAACATAGCTGAAATTTGAATTTTTCAGCTCTCTCCCATTTTCTTCTGGTAATTGTCCACGAGTACTACAGCACGCTTGGGAAGTTTGAAAGCCAAAAATTCAAATTCTAGCCTTGCAAATTTTCAAATACCCACCTGGATATCCCCTTGACTGTTGGCTTCTCGTTCTCATCGTATTCTCCATTCTCTGAGTGTTATACTGTACTTGACTTGGAGCCGCCGGGAGATATCTCATTTCCTGTTCATCCTGTACAAATGGGTCCTCGTCCGGTACGATTTCCGTATCCATCCATTCTGTGACGGAGTGAGCACGATGGGCATGATCATCCGGGTGGTCTCCGGCGATACCGTATTCGGCGAACGATTGTGCTGACATGGCCATGGACTGGAAAATTTGGGATATTTCGTTAGTTTGGAAGGTGACAATTTTTGAAAAATGTTCAGAAATTTCAAAGCTCCATTCTTTCAAATTGCAGGATTTGTATGATTTCAGAATCTGAAGGTCTAAATGCTTCGATTTGGACCATTTCCGCTGATCGGACGAAACTCGGACGGACGGAACCTTTAGTTTTGCTTTTCTCGAAAATTTGAAATCCCGAGATTTCTAAGGATCTACAACTCTGAAAATTTTGAATTTCAAGATTCCAAATCTACTCACCCTATCAACATGAACGACACACTGATAGTTGGTATCCCCTCCATGATTCGTTCTCATATGTTGTTTTATTGCAACTCGACTGTAGAATATCTGCGGACACTGAGCACATTGGACGGGTTGACGATCGTGTACTACGGCGTGCAGGGCGAGGAGTTCTGGAACATTTTGTGTACTTTTATGTTAGGTGCGGACTTGGCATCAGAGTTGACGCCAAGCCTTCAGATTTCTTCAGAATCTTATTCAATTCAAGAAAACTCACGAGAAGTCCCAAAAGATTTATGACACGTCCAACAGAGATGGCTCTTTCTTGGAAGGTGCCGAGCACGATGTTCTTTGATTTGACGGGCGGTTGTTAGACGTTGAGGAGGACGACATTGACGACATATAACAACTCTGAAATACGGTATCATAGAATCACTTTTTCAGATATTTTTGATGGTCCAGAAAAGAGAGAATTCTATATTTTGTGAAATTCTGTGTTTCTAGATGTCCAGATGTCCACAATGAAGCCATTTTTCAAATTTCTCTTTGTCCCTTACCGATTCGATGGCAACATCTGATTCTTGGCGAATCTCCGATTGCAAATGTGATCTTCGTACACTTGTCGGGAGGAAAATTTCTGGAATGTTCGAAACTCGTTTTTTTCCTAAATCGCTCGTTATTACCTGATGACAAACTCCACAAATGACCGAGTGCTGTTCGTCTTGATGCTGTCTCAAATCTTGTTGATTACAGAAAGTCAATTCACATAAAGTACAGTATGGCGGGTTGTTGGGGTCCTCTTGTTCGGCGTCTTGCTGCTGCTCTTCGTAGTGTTTTTGCATGTGCCATAGCAGGGAGGAACGGAAGATGAAGCTGGAAATTGAGAACATTATCAATCCAGAAGACGTCAGGATTCATCACAGTGAAAATTCTCAAAAAAAATCGCTCAAAAACCGCGAAACTGGGGTCCAAAATGAGCCAAATTTCTAAAGCTGAGCCCACTTTTAGAAAACTTGGTAATGAAAATTCGGCTCATTTTAGAGTACATTTTCAAAGTGTTGCAGTCTTTTTTGGGTATTTTCGAAGATATATTCTCAAAATGTTTACCTCTGCTCACAAAAATTGCACTTCCTCTCCATGCCACCTTGCATTTGTCTAAACTTGTATTGCGAAGAAATATGATGTCTCTGATGCATCATCAACATTGCCTTACTCATGTATTCTCGACGACAGATTTTGCAAATATGTCGTTCGTATTTCGGGATGACTGAAAATAGGAAAATTTATCATCTGGCGTAAGATCTGATGTCAGGTCCGTAATAAACACCCTGATGCAAAATTGCACTGAAACCTTACCCTTGCCCGGTACCAAATAAGTCGTCTTATTATGAGCCTCTCGTTTATGCCTCGTCAATGCTCCCTGTGTACTGAACACTGTCGGACAATCGGGACACTGATGCTTATTCCGATCCTTTGGATCTTGGTCCACTGGATGTACTTTTGCCACGTGACGATCCATGTTTGACTTTTTGGAGAAAGAGAGTCCGCAGACTGGACAGTAGAATGATTTCTGTGCTCCGTGAGCAACTTTGGTGTGCTCAGCGAGGCCGGTTTTATGGGAATACTCCTTGTCGCAGATGGCACATTTCCATTTTGGGAGCTCAGGGCCATCGGGGACGGCGGCCATGTCTGCAAAATTGAAAGTTGTGAAAATTTAAAAATACTTTTTTATACTTTAGAATCATCCAGAAACCTTCAAAGTTTCTCCAAAGCCTACAGAGTTTTTCAGACTTCTTCAAATTGCTTCAAAAGCGACCGAATTCCTCATATAAAACCTAAAAACTCACCAGCTCTAATATGAATCATATTATGCCTCGCCAACTCCGCCGGTCTCACAAACGCCTTTCCACAAGTACCGCATATAAACTTCGCCACTCTTTCCTTCGTTTTCCTTTTCTTCGTATTCTTTTTCTCCACTTTTTCCTGTTTTTTCGGTTGAGAATTAGCTAGAATCTTTGGCTTCGGCAGTTGTACAGGACCTGATTGCGGCCGTCGTTTTCGTCCTCGTTTTGAAATAACGGCCCTGAAATAAAACATTTCTGTTATTTGAATTTCCCGCTTTTCTAGCACTCACTTCTCAGATATATGAAGCAAAACATGTGTCGCCGTCTCCTCCAAAGGTATCACTTTTTGACATTTCGAGCAAAACGAGAGCTCATAGACCTCATCGGAATGCTCACGACGGAAATGATGGTCTTTCTGACGTTCATTTTCGAATTCTAGAAGACAATCAGTGCAGCGAAGAAGATCCGATTGGATGTGTATTTTGAGATGGCCAATGTAGGCGCAGAATCGGGAGAATTTGGATGGGCGGTCGTTGACTGGACAGAATTTGCAGATGGTTCCGGGAGTGAAGTCTTCCTGGAAAATAGAATATTGGGTGTTGAGAATCTTGAGATTTCAGAAATTCTTAATGTTAATTGACTCTGAATTCCAGAAATCGCAAAAGTTTTCTGTTTCAAAAATTTAGCATTTTTCATTTGAAACTTAGTTTTTCGATTACAATAAGGTTCTAATACGAGTTTTTCAATGGTTTTTTTTGATCAGCAAATCTCTTTTTTCGTCATTTCCACTCATTTTCTTCTTCAAAAATCCATCCCTACTAACCGCTTTCGAGTGCTCCAAAACCTTGTGAACCTTCAAATTCCTCTCAAGATTAAACTCCTTCGAACATTGATTACATCCCAGTTTCTGTGGTTTCGATTTCAAACAAGTCGCCAAATCATGCTGGGTCGTATCCTCGACTTTCGCGTAACAATCCAGACAATAGATATCCGGCCGGTCGATTTCATCGTCTTCGTCAGAAGAGGAGACTTCTGAATCCGTGATATCATCTTCTTCTTCGAGATCTTCCAGTTCTTCTAATTCTTCTTGTTCTTCTAGAGGTCCTAATGGTTCTACTACATCTTCATAATGGATTATAGAGTCTAGAGGTTGAAGAGGTTGAAGATTTTGAATATTTTGAATCGGCTGGTAATCTTGAGAGGTCTGTTGGAGATTCTGTATATCCTGAAGAGGTGGAAGTTGGTTGAAATTCTGATGAAGTTGAAGGTTATGATCCAAAATCTGATTCTGGTCAATATATCCCAAATCGAGTAACTGATGGTCTTGTGGGATATAATTTGCATGTTGTTGCGGTATCTCTTGGTAGGGCTGAAATTGTCTAATTTTTCTTTTTTTGTTTTGGAATTTCATCATCTTCTTACATCAAAATTATAGTCATAATTGTTGAAAAAATACGAAGAATCAGCAGGTTCTGAGCGCACACTCGACGCGTTTTCGTGTCTTATCCGATCCCAAGAGGCATTGTGTCGTTCTCGATATTGTTGTGATGGATCATAGTCCATTTGGTTCCTTGAAAAATGATGTTATCTTATGTAAATCTCGTTTTACCTGAAAATTTGTCTAGAAATTCATGATTTTCGACTCAAATTTCATGAATTTTTCACCAATTCATGCCCTCAGCAAGCCCCATAGATATTCCAGGTACCCAGCTTACCCTATTTTGAAATCAAACAACACAAGAAGAAAACAGAAGAAAAGTTGAATTAAAAAATAAATTAATTTTATACATATCAAAGTACAGAAGCAATAAAATACATACAAAAGGGGGGGGGGGGGGTGAAAAGGAATGTATCGAAGCACCAAGATCTATTAATATTAGAAAGCATTTTTCAAATTTGACAACGACGGCAAATCGGGCAGTTTGATGTCCTTCAATTGTTGTGAAATGTTCATATTCTTCACGGCCGACACGGCTCTCGCAGGCGCCGCCGTGATGCCCGCCTCTTGCTTCTGAATCTTGTCCTGCTCCTGAATCCTCTGCAGAATCTCGTTCATGTTCGTCTCCAACACCATACCGCCCATCACGATCTCGCCGAGAATGTGGTGAACGCGGTCGACGTGGAAGATGAGATCCAGCTCGCAAACGTTCTCGAAGCAACGGTCGAGGGTTTCGACGAAGACCTAGAACTGATTTCGAATTAATTTATTTTTTTCCTTCGAAAATCTTACCTGAATCAAATCAAGGATTCCCAATTCACTCTCCGACGAATCTACACAAAAAATGAAGTAGAGCGTCGCGTAGTGTCGATAAATCAGTCGATAATCGTTCCCATCGATCAGGGTTCCGCCTTCTAGAAAGTTGCATACGTTATCGTCGCGTTTTGAAACGAGTTGGAAGGTTTCTCGAACGATTTGCTGCTGCATTTCCTCCGAATAGTGCTGATAGAACTTGAGTAGACGCGGTTTCCCATGGTTGTTGATGACAAGAATAGCTTTTATCATCTGGAAACGGGTATATTTAGAATAGGAATATAAAAATAAGCAGCGAAAACGGATTGGACCACGGAAAATCATCGGAAAGAGATAAGATAGCCAAAATGCGATATGCTTCCAATTAAAAAAATACCAGGCGGTTTTCGCCCCCTTCGGGGGCTAAAACCTCCTGGCCTCCACTGACTTGGAACTCCCCCTCTTTCCTTCCACACACCAAACGGGCGCCACCATGAAAATAGGGTGAATTTTCGAAATTTTCAAAATTGATCTTTTTGAAAAAAGGAAATCACGGGCATCATCTCGGACAAATTTCAAGTCGATCTATATAATTTTCATCCAAATCGATCCACTGGATGCCGAGTTATGGCGTGCAACAAACAGACAGACATACAGAAATCGGTGATTGTTATTAGTAATGATTCCCAAAGTCCAATTCTCGTTATTTTTCTCTTAAATCGTACTTTTTCTCTATATTTCTCTTTAATTGCTCAATTTTTCATGAAAAATCTCCTCAGAAAGTCCTAGGAAAAGCGAAATTCTAACAAATTACACTGAAAAACGCCAAAAATCAATGAATTTCCACCAATTCCCTTCCTCCCCGTAAATCGACACACGATCGCGGCGAGACCCGCTGCTGCGGACTACGGTCAAGCGTGCGCCTTTAACCTCCCAATTCGCGATTATTTTAGGCCTTTTTCTTTTTTTCGTCAATTTTTGGCCTAAAATGTGCGGCTTTTTTCCAGATTTTTTCACAAAAAAAATTGAAATCAGCTTGAAAAATGTTGTTCGTTAGTTGTTGTCGAATAATTTTCGCTAAATTCCGTAAAAATTGGGATTTTTGTTGAGTGAAATTTATTTTCGGCGTTTTTGGTAGTACCTGGAATTTTTTGGAGCTTTCGTTTAAAAGATTTAAATATTTTTTTGTCGTTCATCTGTGTCATTAATATTTTCCTTCGTAAATTTTCTCGCCGGCATAGCGTCGGTGTGCCCGCTTCGTTCTATTCGCTTCATTCAAATCAGTATTTTTTGCAGGTAATCTTCCTTGTCGAAATGACGAAGGTTCACTACTCCCGGGCTCCGGAAAACAGCACCAAGTCGTGCAAGGCTCGCGGATCCGATCTCCGCGTGCACTTCAAGAACACCCACGAGGCCGCCATGGCTCTCCGCGGAATGCCACTCAGACGTGCTCAAGCCTTCCTCAACCACGTCAAGGAACACAAGGAAATCGTCCCATTCAGACGTTTCCACGGAGGAATCGGACGTGCCGCTCAAACCAAGCAGTGGAACACCACCCAAGGAAGATGGCCAGTCAAGTCTGCTGACTTCCTCCTCGATCTCTTGAAGTGAGTTTTTATCTCATTTTCCAAAAATGGCTTCCTGGTTGTTGCAATTACTTGAACTAAATTATTCTTCTTTCTAGGAACGCTGAGAGCAATGCCGAGTACAAGGGACTCGATGTTGACCACCTCGTCATCGAGCACATCAACGTGCAACGCGCTGCCAAGCTCCGCAGAAGAACCTACCGTGCCCACGGAAGAATCAACCGTAAGTTTTTCACATTCGTATACCAAGTTTTTCTTCAAAAAAAACTGGCACTTGAAATTTCATCCTCTCTTTTTTAGCATACATGTCTTCGCCATGCCACATCGAAGTCATCTTGGCCGAGAAGGAAGACGTCGTCTCCAAGCCAACCGATGATGTTCCAAAGATCAAGAAGGAGTCGAAGAGAAAGCAACGCCGCCAGTTGGCCCGCGGAGAATTCTAAGTAAATTCTTGTTGATAAATGTTTTGTTTGTTCGCAAGTGTTAATTTTATTCTCGAAAAAACAAGCACAGTATTAACCCAGAAAAGTATCTAGTGTTTTACAACAAATTCGAAAAAAATGAGTAAATCTAGATGCTGTCCGTAAAGAAGGCAGCTACACAAGCAGTTTCCATCCTCGGTCGCTCCGTCAATCCCACCGAACAGTTGGCTCTGATAAAGAAGACGGTGGCCGATCGTGAAATCAAAGATCTCCTCCGACAGTGTCTCATCACCGCAATGAACTTCCAATCGTCCAGTAAAGAAAGTCTAGAAAAATCAAAAACCCTCGTTCGAAAAATCGAAGGCACCTGTGAAATCAGTTCTCGTTCCGCCGCATTCACAGCAGCCTCAGCGATGAAACTGAAAAAATGGAATGACGTGGATGAGATGCTCCAGTTGTCAACGTACTGCCCACCAGCAATCACAAGTTCAATTCGAATTAGGTCATTTGCCGAGCAGTCGAAGTTGAACGAAGCGTTGGCTGAGCTAGAGAAAGTGCTAATGTTCGAAGAAGAAGTGTTCGCATCGGGAAATTACAGTGTCAGTGATGAAGCGGTAAGGGTTTTCACAATTTCTTCACACCGTGCTCTATTCCTAGCATGGCTGAAATGTGCATTATTCGGCTCGCGTTGTTCGAGACCTCGTGTACTCCTCGTGAACAATTCACCAGGATTATGCGAAATCTGGAAATCTGAAGCGAAAAATGTCAAATTCTTGCCATGTTAGCCATAGAGCGCGGCTTAACAAAAAATATTGCTAAAATCTCGTATAAATTATGAAAATTTCAGCTGGATTCCCTCTGCGAAGCGATAAAATCCGAACCGGAAACCGCGGAGAAAATGAAGCGATTTCGAAATCTTCAACGACTGGTGACAAAATATGGACGAAGAACCGAAAAATCCATTGAAGATTTGTTATTCGCTCCGCTTCGGGTGGAGAATCCAGAAGCAGATGGAGGAGAGAAGATGATCGATGAAGATTTTGTTAAATCCGAAAAATTCCAAGATTTTGTAAAGGAAATTCCCTATTTGAATCATAATGAGAAGAAATGAATAAATCTTAATTATACCGTATTTCTCATCGTAATTTACAGTGAGACTCACAAATCATTACTCACAGAAACTGTTAAAAAACATTAATCGTTCTCATCGTTTCAAACAGTTTTCCATAACGAAACAGTAAAATACTTCATACAATGACTTTCGATGGGTATTGTCCATTTTTTTCTACAGTTCAACATCTTTTGAAACTGAATTATTTTTTGCAGAAGCAGCAATTAGTAATACGATTGTCATGGAGATGTTATTCAGAATCGCAATAAAATAACTGTAACTTTCTTGACATTGAAACAGAAACTATTCTTTGTTTCTCAAGAATCTTTTTTAACAGCAAAGTTTTTATTGAGCCAAAATATTACTGTTCCATGAGATAAACTTCTAGTTTCCAGTTTTAGATAAACCAGAAACAGAAACTATTCTTTGTTTCTCAAGAATCTTCTCTAACAGCAAAGTTTTTATTGAGCCAAAATATTACTGTTCCATGAGATAAACTTCTAGTTTCCAGTTTTAGATAAATCAGAAACAGAAACTATTCTTTGTTTCTCAAGAATCTTCTCTAACAGCAAAGTTTTTATTGAGCCAAAATATTACTGTTCCATGAGATAAACTTCTAGTTTCCAGTTTTAGATAAATCAGAAACAGAAACTATTCTTTGTTTCACCAAAATCATCTCAATTTTTTCGATTCTAGAACAGTGGACTTATTGTTTCATGAAATCAATTTGACTTTTACAGTAATAATTTAAGTAATAAGGACATTATAAGATCTGGATTATTATTATGTCTACTTTGAAAACAGAGATTCTTCTTTTTCTTAAAGTTATTGGTTCTCCCAAAGTTTGATTCTTCACCAATTTTCCACTGTAGACGGTAGCGGATGTACAATCTCCGCTGCTTGACTTTCCAACCTTCGATACTTCGCTATTCCCAAATACTGTACCTTATTATGTAACAAGTGAAACATAACAAAATAAAAGTTTTACTGTTGCAAAAAATAAGTTTCAGATATTATGCACAGCAAGAAGTAATAAAAAAATCTTCCAGGATGAAGTTATATGTAATTGCAGAGAGGTAAATCTCATTCGCATAATATGGGAGTATCGTAACCTGCTTCCTTCCGATTCTTTAGAAACTGTGAAGTTTTCTGCCGAAGGCTTCACTGATTTTTGAAATCAACTTTCTGATTGCTATATTAGTCGGAGCAATAAAAACATTATGCGTCCCTAAATACCGCTTATTGAAAATGTTGATTCGGGTAAACCAATGAACAGGCATTTATTATTCAATGCGCAAACTTTCAACAGTTGGCCATTCTCAGAAACTGTATATTCATTTCAAGAGTCTTTGATGCTTTGACAAAATTTTACAGTTTCTGAAGATAGATGCATAGCATGAGGACCGAATAGAGGTAATATCATCATTTTTTATTATTAAAATAACTTTCCCATGTAAATATCTAAATTTTAGGCGCCAAACATTAAAGAAAAAACTTCTGTAATCGCACAATATTCTGAAAATGAGAACATTTTGCGAACCTGCATCTTCCATTATGGATATCTCACTTTTTCATGAAATCAAGAAGGTAAAATCTCCAATATTTGAAACAATGCATACTTTTTCGAGTCAAAACTATACTGTTTCAAGTATGCAGTCAAAGTTTGTTGTTGTTTGTCTTATCACTTTTTGCATGCCTTTTTGTCATATGTTGATCGCTGACCCAACTTTACTAACGTATCCACCAAGACCTATCTAAACCCCTCCAAAACTGTTACAATATTGTTTCACTTCCTCCTGTTCCCTTTAATATCTTACCTGCTTATTACGCATTCAACACCACTTACTCTTCTTCTTCTAAAAGTGTTTCCTGTGCCTTCTAAGCAGTCAAAAGGGTGTGAATTGCGTAATCGTGTCAGTGAGTCGAGAGGGACTTGTCTCAATTGTTTTCGTTTTGTTTATACAACATAACTTGAAGACGAGATGAGTTCAAGATATGTGTAAGAGAATTGGGGGATGAGCACACTTAGTCAAGTGATCTTTAATAATAGAAACAATTGGAGATGATGAGGTGTTAGAGAGGTGTTGTGTTGAGATTAGAAGACGATTTGTGGTTGAAAGAAAAAATTACTGTTTCAAATTTTTGGAAATTAAAAGTCCGATTTGGATTTTTTAGTGATCTGTCAACAACTTGACTGATAACATTTTCTGATCTCTGTGTGTGTGTTTGAATTGATTTTCACAAAACTTGGATAGATCGACTGGAAGTTCAAGCTGATGAAGATAAATGTAAGTTACAGTGAAAATTTGGGAACTTTTGAAAGTAATTACAGTTTCTGGCACCATTCAATAGGGTGATCAACTATTGACATTAGGTATACTTCTTTCAGATTAAAATTCAAGATTTTCACATTTTCATTTGAGGCCCTGCCAAGAATTCAATTCAACAGAAGCGTTCGAGGAATAGAGGCAATTGGTATAGAGAGGAGATGTTCCAGATGCGTTGCATTGAGATTAGAATGAGACTTTGAGCTTGAACATAACTTTTACTGTTTCAAATCCGGGAAAATTAAAATTAGAATCTTCACAGATAATGTAGAGAGTTCATGGCTAACTTTGCAAATGCTCTTATTGATGAGATTTGATGATTTCCGTAGGTGAGTTTGAACCGATTTTCATGAAAAACTGTGTTGATCAACTAGTAATTTGTCCGACATGATAAAGAAAGAGGTCGGTAACAGTAAAAATTTCTGAATTTCAAAAATGTTTACAGTTTCTGATTATAATGAACAGTGTGAATAACATTGAAGTTACTGAGCTAGCAGCCTTTAGTGAAATTGTCGATATCTTGAAGGAAATGTCTTGAAGGAAATAGAAGACTCAGAATGTGGCAGTAGTCGGAGGAACTGCTTTGGAAGATGTTCAAGGAAACTCTTTCCGTCAGTGCCTGTCCGCAAAACAGGTTGATCATATCAGTATCAGCGAAGTTATAGAGAACGAGAACGTAAACGTAAAGTGACCCTCACCGTATACTCCGCAGCCCTCTTTTCATTATCCCTCGTTTTTCTATCTTCGCTCTTCCATCTTACTCTTCCCTCACCAGTCACAAGAGAATCAATTTGCCTCTGTTCCCCTCCCTTTTTTCGCCAATCTAACCTTCCTTCATCTTTTTGTCACTTTTTCTAGAGACGCTCTGTTAGTGTGTTATTAGTTGTGGATTTTGAATCTTGAACCTCACTTTTTGGATCCGGAATTTTGCAGAAATCCGGAACAACAAGCAAAATAAACATGCTGTTTGTCCTGCTCAACGTTCTGTTATTCCTACCTTTTGCAAATCTACAGGATTTATCAGGTAGTCTTATCCTTCCTGTTCGAGAAAGTTCAGTCCAATTTTTGTTCTAGAAATGAAAAACAGACGCCGCGGACATAGTGGACAAATGGACAGTAATTTGATTTCATCAGACCAAGAGGAGGTCTCAATGGATGCGTTGAAGGGTTGGTTTCAGTTTTTCTGGTTTACTTTGATGCCAGAATCAAAACTATCGAGATTCTCTGTTCAAAAAGCAGCCTATTTTTGAGAAGGAATCTGAGCAGTGAAGCTTGAAATTTAATTGTGACTGGATCGTTGATTTTCAAATCTTGGTTTTGCAGAGGAAAACCGACAACTAGAGGAAAAGATTATGGCCCTCCAAGCGAAATTGGAGAAGTTCCAGAAGTTGCTCGAAGAGAAGGCTGAGATTGGTTAGTTTGGAGGCGGAGTCCACAAAGTTGTTTTTTCACGTTACAGATAAACAGACAGCCGAGCTGAAGGAAGAACTGCTGAGAGCCACCAATGAATCTGCAGATCTTTTGGGGGACTTGGAAAGCTGGACAGAAACAGTTCGAAATATCGAGAAAAAATTCAGCCCATTCGCATTGTCCGTTTACCAGAACAGAACGTCCAAAAAGCAACTCACGATACTACACCGCGAAACACATGAAATCTGGTCCGAATTAATCGAATTCAGGATTGAGAGCAGCAAGTATTCATTAAAAAATATGGCCGTGACAAAAGATTTTGAAAAGGTATGAGTGGGAACGGTTTTTCTTGGTTAGATAGGGGTTTTCAAGGGTAGACCGAAAGGTATTTTACTTGTTTTTATTTATTCACAGACCAGCAAAAAAGGGTAAAATACTAGGTAAGAACCTTTTTTGCCTTTTTGTGAATAACCCATTATTTGCAGATGGTTGATTGGCCGCTCCACACAATATCACAACGGACCCATTCTTTGATGAATCCAAAACACGAAAGAGACGAGGAAGCGTTGAACGATTTCAAGGCTTCTTGCTTGGATAAACAAACGTAAGGCTTTTGTCATATTACATATTCGAACAACTTCAATTATTTCAGGTCCCCCAGAGAGATCGTGAATGTAAGTTGTGGGATGATGGTACTAACTAATAGTAAGCAATGAGCTTTTCTGGAATTGATAACTCACAAAAACATTTGAACTTCCCTTTTGTTTTTTCTTCCAAGTAGCACTAGAGTATTGGGGAAAAATTGGGATTTTCTCTTCCATTTGCTCAGTGTTCTTAAGCACGTTAAGCCAATTAGTAACGAAGCCCATTGAGCATCCTATCACTTCAACTTCTTTTCAGTGGCTCCGCCAAGTTCTTGTTGACAATTGTGCCGAGGGAATGTCTCAAGACGAGATAAAGAAAATCGCAGATGCCCGAAGCATCGTCACTGATGCTCTTTATAAAATCTCGAAAAATCTCAAAAATGACGATAGTTGTGGGACAGCTGTGAGAAAATTTCTTACCGGTTTCGGAAACGACGATGCTCCAGCTGTGGGAAATTATCTTACCGGTTACAGAAATATTTTTTGAAATTGTAATGCAAGAACATTTTAGAGATTAAACGTATCATGAACAAAGTCGACTCTGCTACACTGAAAAATGAAATCAATGAAATGGAAGGGCCTTTCTCTTCATATGACGATGGCATGAGAACTCTTTTTTCAAAAAATGAAAAGAAATCGCGGGAAGTGGGCAGAGAAAATAGGTAAATATAACTGCTCTAACTGTTAAATTTAGATCCTTTTGTTTCTAGATGTGTTTTGGCAGAAATCGTCGGTGAATCGTTTTTACACAATGTCACACTTGAATTTTTCGGCAGGAAGTTGAAATATCAATTGATTACTTTGGCAAGTAAAAATTGAAGTTCCTTTCTAATTTGCTGATTCCAGGCTTATGCTTCAACCGTATGTAATGTTTTTATACATGATAACAACAAGCCTGACATGGAACGGTATTCCGCCCATATCACATCTGCAGTCGAGAAAATAGGAACTAAAGTTCCATCATTCATGAGAGGCTCGGTGGTATGTGCATCATCCGTATAGTTTGTTCCGTTTTCTAAAACTAGAATAAAACGGTAATGTACCCCGTACGGCTTTTTGGGCGGGACTATAATACATGAAACAGGTAGAAAAATTTATGTAAGAAGTTGACACATTTTTCTAAAGCTTATAAAGGGTCATCGAGAAAGTCAACTTCTCGCCAAAATTTCACGAAATCTGAAATTTTCATCTTCAGAGGGGCATAACTTGGTTTGTTCTTGATGGATTTTTGAAAACTAAAGTGAGTCATACTGGTAAAACATTCAAAAATGCAATTCTAAAAACATTTTTGTTTTAGCTATTTGTTTGAAATAAATTACTCGTTGAAAACCATGAGTGCCGAAGTACCAAGAATATACCACATCATCATTTTTGAGTTAGGCCTATTTTTTTCATTTTTGAGTTAGGCCTATTTTAACAGGAATATCCAAAACTTCTGTAAGATTTCAACGTTCTGATTACAGAAGAATATCTGGCCCCACGTGACTCTCCAAGTCGCTAAAGAACGTCTTCTTCTTTTTGAATCAGGAGACAAGAGATCTCCATTTTCAAACCTGTACGATGTAGCTCATCTGATGCAAGATGATATCCGTGCAGTTGGGATGGAAGACGAGTAAGGATAATTTTAACTGTCTATGCAATTCTTACTTCACAGCATCCTAACTTTTATGTCTTTGGCAGGATTTTGATGGCGCTTACTGGGTCTAGGATATTTTTCAGCATTTTCGTTGCAATATTAAGAATCTACGTAATTTTTTTGAGCGAATTGAACACAAATACTTTCATTTCACCACCTTTAAGTTCGAAATATTTGAATTCAGGTCAATTCATGAGATATTGATCTCCCACAAAGTGGACGAGTTTACGCCCCTCTTGACAAATTGGTGCATAAGCGACAGCGATTCGCTCGGCTTCATTCTCGTGATTTGTCGGCAAAAAGCACCAAACTCCGAAGAAAATGGTAAAAAAGTATATACAAACAAGAATGAGAACAAATCGTTACAGGCGAGCTACGGGATAGGATGGCGAGATTGAAACGAAATTTCGGGGATTTGAAAACAAAAATTGAAACTGTTTTGGAGTGAGTTGCTTTTTAAAAAGTAGTGTGACTAGAATATACCAAACGTTAGAAATATGTTACCCTTTTCGATTAAGCCCGTTAAGTATGAGGAAGGGAAAAGTTGGAGTGTTAATAATCAACAGTTCTCAGTTAATTTGAAAGTTACTTTTCAGCGATCAAAACTGTTCTCGGATGTTCTCGGAGAACATCGGAAAAATACTGACTTCCCTAAACCTGAATGAAACGAGCGAAGGAATAATCGGCCAAGACAGTTATCATGGACTCGCGATTCTAAGAAACTGGCAACATTTCGGGGAAGCGAAAAAAATCGTTCGCGGCTACGCTAATTTCAGAGATATCGGTTTTGCAATTGACACCGTCACCTCTCTCCGATTGAACCGCGGATCTTGCTCAGCCAACAGACATTATTCATATGATTTTATTTTCTTCACCTAGATATTATTCAGTATACCAAGTATATTTCCACAAGAAAAATAAATTTTGAACCTTCCAAATTGCTACAATATTGCTCCATTTCCTCCTATCCCCCTTAACATCTTACCTGCTTATTACGCATTCAACACCACTTACTCTTCTTCTTCTAAAAGTGTTTCCTGTGCCTTCTAAGCAGTCAAAAAGGTGTGAATTGCGTAATCGTGTCAGTGAGTCGAGAGGGACTTGTGTCAATTGTTTTCGTTTTGTTTATACAACATAACTTGAAGACGAGATGAGTTCAAGATATGTGTAAGAGAATGGGGGATGAGCACACTTAGTCAAGTGATTTGAATAATAGAAACAATTGGAGATGAGGAGGTGTTAGAGAGGTGTTGCGTTGAGATTAGAAGAAGGATTTGGGTTGGAAGAAAAATTTACTGTTTCAAATTTTTGGAAATTGAAAGTCTGATTTAGATTTTTTAGTGAGTTAATATCTCCAATTTTACTGATAACATGTTCTGATTTCTGTGTGTGTGTTTGAATTGATTTTCACAAAACTTGGATAGATCGACTGGAAATTCAAGTTGATGAAGATAAATGTAAGTTACGGTGAAAAATTGGGAACTTTGGAAAGTAATTACAGTTTCTGGCACCATTCAATAGGGTGATGAATTTTTGCCATTAGTTATGCTTCTTTCAGCTTAAAAATTCAAGATTTTCACCGTTTCACTTGAGGCTCTTCCAATAATTCAACTTGACAGAAGAATTATGTAGAGGAATAGAGGCAATTGTCATAGAGACGAGGTGTTGCATTGGGATTAGAATGAGATTTTGGGCTGGAACAGAACTTTTACTGTTTCAAATTCGGGAAAATAATAATTAGAATCTTCACAGATAATGAAGCGACTTCATAGTCTTTGCAAATGCTCTAAATGATGAGATTTGATGATTTCCGTAGGTGAGTTTGAACCGATTTGCATGAAAATCTGTGTTGATCAACTAGTAATTTGTCCGATATGATGAAGAAAGAGGTTGGTAACGGTAAAAATTTCTGAATTTCGAAAATTTTTACAGTTTCTTCTGATCATATTGAACAGTGTGAATATCGTTGAATTTACTGAACTCACAGTCTTCATAAGCAAAACTACTTACATACAACTTTCCAACTTGAAGGTGCATATTGAAAATAAACAGCATTAACCACTTGAGTCCCTTCCCCAAATTACATTTGAAAAAAAAACGTCAAGTGAAGTATTTTTACCTGTGTCTACTTAACAATGCTTCTGTTTCAAATTTTTCACAAGAGAATATTGGACCCTTTTCATTCAATGCCATTCTTATTTTTCGAATACATGTTCAGTTTTTGACATAATTGAATAGGGTTGATAACTGTTGTGTGCTGCTTTCTCTTGCTTCATCAGCGGAAAAAACGTTCAGATATTATATTCCCTCTTTAATTGAAAATGCAGTTATTTTGACTAGATGATCGTTTATGAATTTAATTTCGAAAATCAATAAGCGAAAGTTACTTAAATCAGATGAAAAATATTTCTGTTTCCAGTTTTGAATAAGAGAAAAAACCGGATCCGGTCTATTCAATAACAATGGTGTTTTGGTTTCAACTTTCAGAAAGTCAAGTTCTTCACTGTACCCTTTGTCGGGATAACTTTACTTCTTCAAATTTTTATTGGTACTTTTGCTGTCATAAACAATGTTATTCCATAAAAGATTATCGAATCTATGAATAGATGGTTTAGTTTTACTATGTTTCATCGACGCTTTGGCAGTTACTCCCAGATGGACATCAATAGCTTTTATAGTCGGAAACAATAACATTAAATAAGCTTATTTATCCTCATTTGTGCAGGAAAAATAGCAGTGAGACGTTGCAACATTTGCAAATTTTCAAAATTAATTACAGTTTCTGGTACTATTGAACAGGTTGAATTCCTTTTGACGTTAGTGAATGCGTAAGATTGTCTGGACATTACAGTGCAACTTGAAATCTGAAAAACTGGTCACCGTTTCGCTTGAGATTCTTTCTTAGATTCAACTTCCCCCGAGAAATTCGAATCAATGGAAACAACAAGTTTCAAAGGATTTTTTTCGGTTTGAAAGATAAATGGAATTTTCCGTTCATCCAACTGAACTCTCCTTGTCACGAATCCTTTGCTTCAGGAAAAATCAACTTCATGTGAAACCATTTGTTACACCGCGCTCGATTGCAAACATGGCTGAAAGTTGAATTTTCGTTGCTGCTGTTTTTCCGGTTATGTGACCTTCAGAACGGTTAGATTACATATTAACTAATCTATTTTAACAAATTCAAGATCTAGGATTTATGAGTCTGGATTCTTTATAAACTTTCTGTTTCACAATTTCTCAAAAATATGAGGTGTTTTTGTATAGTTAGTAGGCTCGGCATTTTGAGTTCCGCTTTATTTACTTGTGATCGCTTTATTGGGATCTCAGAAATTTTTTTGGACGAGTGTATGCAATATAGCGAAGATCAATACCCTCTGGATGCGGACCGATAAGAATCCCTTTTATTACAGAAAATGGCAAATTGTTCGTTTTCTTTAAAAAAAATTACTGTTTCAAAAAGAGTTGAACTGGACTAATATTATCTAGCTGCATGAACACCAGTAAAAACGACTATTGTGAAATTGAAGTTTTTTGAGAAACAGTAGAAATCGTTCTTTTTCAAGTACTGTGGCAGTCATCTGTCTGTAACTCTCACAGCTTTATCCTCAAATCTTCAACCCCCTAACCTCCCTCATAACTCTACACTAATCCCCCACATCCCTCTTCTTATCTATGTCAATGCTCATCCCTCCTCATGGGAACACTATTTACATCGCATAAGTACACATTGAAGTCACAGTTGCCATTTGCTTCATCTACAGTATTTTTATGTTTGACAACGGAAGGAAACGGGCGGTGTGTGTTGGCAAGGGGCTCAGCTGGAAGTCTCACAACGCTTCCCCGGAGAGAGCATTAACACCTTAGCGCAGTTGGGAAAAAGAAGGGGAGGAGGAGGAGGATTTAGGGAGGGGGATATGTGATGTTAGAGGATAATACAGTGGTTCATCTTTGTGCAAACTTTAGGAGAAGGTTGGTGATGGTTCGGGGGGCTAATCTTCAAATTTATAAATAAGAATAAAACGAGTTCGTAAATATGAGCTTGTAGATTTAAAAGTTTTGAAACGGGTAAATTTAAAAGAAGGGAATTGGCATCAAATTTGACGCCAGGGACATTGAAAAAACACAGAGATGAGTTAATCATATGTATCTGAACACATATCCAAAGAACTTGTTAAAAAATGGTTAGGAAATGATTATTTTTGCAGGGATCACCAAAACTATGAAGAGAGAATTGAATTAATCATAAAATATGATTTATATTCAGGAATTTTTGAAACAGGAGAAAAACTTGGACCACTTCCAACTTCTATGAGATTGAAAAGGTGTTTTACTCCAGGAGTTTTAATAAAGTTGTTATTTTAAAAATGAGGAACACAATCGGCTGCAGGCTTCACAATGAATATTTTTCAAACTGAAAATTATGAAACCATTAGAAGTGACAACACAAAATTTGTTGAAAATATGAAAATGCTCATGAAACAGGAAATTTTCAATTATACTTTGTTGCTCTTCTACACCTTTCACTGTTTCAGCTTACGGATGTTTCCCAAAAATATGCTTGCCCTTAAATGACAAGGATTAGCAGTGAAACATCATAAGGGAGAGTTCAATTTTACTCAACCAATGGAAATCTCTTTAAAACAGGTTTTCTGAAACAGATGACTACGAAACCGACGAATCACATTGAACCGATTGTCATCAAATTCGAGTATTGCTGTCAGAATAAAGCTTTCAACGAAAGGCTTTGAAATTCCAGTCTATGAAAATATCCAATTAGGCACTGCTAATCGAGAATAACTAAAAACACTAGCTGAAACAGTAAAGCAAGTATAAAAATTTTACTGGTTTTTTTAGACTCGCATCAAGCTTCAAAACTCTAGCAATTCGAGAAAGATAAACAAATTACTGTTTCAAGACCTGCTACTATACAGACTGTTATTGAAACAGTAATTCGGTTTCTTAACTTTCAAAGATTCTTCGTTACTGATATTCGTTGATAAGCTTTGATCCCAAGAGCTAGCAATAGTATATTTGGATACTGTATACTTGCCTGAAAAAATAAAGGACTAACTGTGTACTAGGAATCAACGACGAACAAGACTTCTTGCTGTAGCAGTGATAATTTTTTAGAAAGTATTCAAAAGTTAACTGTTTCCTACGAAACATTTCAACTGAAATCATTCCTTGAAGGGTGATATTCTTAATGAGCCGATGAGACTCTATTTTCTTTTTCCTTTGACAATTGTCTATTCTATCTCAAAAAATCTCTACGATCACCTTTGGTCGAGCTTCCAACCTTAATGACAGTTTCTGAAACAGCGAACATTTTTCTTTTTTTTCTTTTTCAGTGAAACTGTAGAACAAGAAGATTGCATGACGCTTATAGCTAGCTAATATCATAGCTCACTTGCCAAAAACAGAAAGAAATTTTCAGAGCAAACTTGAAAATTTGCTGTTTCTCATTTTCAGTTTCAGGCGAAGTCATTTCTGGAGGTAATATTTTAAAGAAATTAAGAATTTGAGAGCTTTTCATCAATAACCAGGCATCCAAATCGAAGAAATTGTACGTTTGAAACATGGCACTGGTATGACTATTTTTCCCGCATGTCAAAGTTAAAATCTGTTTAAAAGTGTGCCAAAAGTGCACTAGATTCTTATTCTGTTGGTAAATATAGCACGGGTAGAGAACACTGTCAAAAGTAATCCTTCGAATTTCGAGGGAAATTAAAACAGTAACTTTTAGAAAAAAAACTGCATATAGATCCTGGTTTAAAATGTTTGCCAAAGGAGATAAAAGTGCGCCAATCCTGATTTCAAACTAGGAATTAATGAACATTTTCATCGCTCCGATTTCGAAAGAAAAAAAGAGAAATCACCGCTAGTCAATTGTGCAGTTTTATGAAAATCTTTTGAAACTGTATAAAATTTTCTGTTTCTGCAGATTTTAAATTTTTTTTTAATTGCTTGCGTGTAATCGACAAAAATCACTTTAATCGTATTAAGAAATGTTCGCCGAAATCCCAACTCTTCTTGAAACTGTATACATTTTGTCAATAGTTTCACCCACAAACATGTATCCCTCTTGAACTAGAATCCCCCTAATTCTGAAAAGTGTGTAAAACTCATGATGATGAGGTTCCTTCTCCTTCTTCCCTATACATATTATTGGGAATGATCCGAATAAGGACGATCAGATAAATAAGAGAGAAGGGATCACCCAACAGATATTCACACTTGAATGCACCGCCCTTCTTCTTTCTCCTAAAATCGAAAAACCCAGAAGAGAAACGTATTACATTCTTGACACTGTGCCGACGACGACTTCTTTTTCTTCTTCTGATGATGAGTAAATCATGATAACAAATTGACAGAGGACATCCGACGGGTGTCGGAAGAGAAAAGAGAAGAGAAGGTTGACTAGTTGGCGTGACTATGATATATGTTTGACAGATATATCAAAACTGTATTGCGTAATTTTGGATTTGAGGAATTTCGAGGTTTTCAATATGATCGTGACGATTACCTTTGATTTTCGTATATAGTTTTTTGAACTCTGCTGAAATCAGTCCGAAATTATTCCATAAATCCTTATAGGAAATTCGAAACAGGAAAACATTTATACATGTGTTAGCGTTATTTTTGGTCTTAAACCGCGCTCGATTGATAACATGGCCTACATTTTATCCTTTCGATTTTGTCGTCGTTTTTTCAGTTTCGATTTGTCCTGTCCATCTTTTGACTTGTCCACAAGGAGTACAAAAGGATCTTGAAACCTAAAAAAAGGCGGAAAAAGCCTAAAAGTTTCAAATTTTAACCATACTAGCAATAGAGGCAACAACGAAAATATCGCTAACAACTTGGTTCCCATTTTCAAGGTTTTCCTTTTTTAGGATCAATGGTGGAACGAGCTTGATAGTTTTTTTCGGAACTCGTAAAAAACTTGAAACAGAAAAAAATAGTTTGAAATATCAGAAGCCTATAGTTTTAATGGATTTTGCGGAATCAGCGAGAACTCAGAAATATGATTACTGTATCAAACATTAGCCTTATTCATTAAAGTTTCTAATGTGCTCTGATTCGTTATGCATATGAATCAAAAATTTTCTGTTTGACGACTTCTTATTATCTGAGGTTTTGAGAGAGCCGTAATAGAATTAGTAAGTTAGGATTCAAAATTTCAAGGATAAAGATACTCCCATAAAGATTTTTTAACAAGTCGCTTTGACGCTACAAAACTTCATCTTCAGTGCAAGTTCTAATTAAATCGGATTGAGTGTGTGAAGAATTAAATCTCAAATTGAATCTCTGAAGAAAATAATTTTTTGAAACCGAAATAATTTTATGTCACAACGATATGTAAAAACTTTTTAATGCCCAGTACTTTTCGATTTTGGACCATCTGGAATTCGAAAGTTATCTAAAATGTCTTATTGTCAATATAACATCTCCAAATTAGAAGCTGCGACAGTTCTGAAAATCAGGATAGATCAAAGCATCGAACCGTCAGACAGTCGACGTCATAAAAGCTTTCTGTTTCAAGTATTTTACTAATAATTTAGATATGAGGCATACTCAATTGGGCAAGCATTCTGGCTTCAAACGTTTTCTGAAGTGATACCAAAGTTGCCTTAAGCATCCGTTTACTTGCAGATCTCCCCAAAATGCCTTTAAGTTTTCATAGTTTATTCTAGGCCCAATTATCCCAAATATTTCTAAAAGTCACCGTTTCCAAACTTTACTCTGTGAACACTGTTCTGAAATTTGAAATCTTTAAAATGTCAATAATAGGCTATAACTGTTGAAACAAAACTCCTCAAGATGCACCAAAAACTTTGGACCCTCACATAACCTCTTTTCCTCGTTTTATTCCATAATCCATAAAAAGCCGGCTCGGTCATCAGCTCCATCAACAAAGAGAATAAAACAAATATCAATATTTTATGTGTGAAACCGACAATTTTGTGGGTTATCTTCCCACTCTTATCCTTTTGAATAGTACCGATGCTTCCCAGCTTTATCTATTTTATTTTGAAGCGTTTTCTGTTTCAAGCAAATCGCATTTGCTTGTCAATGAAGAATGATGACATTATGTTTTTTTGGATGGGTATCATTTTCAAGGCTCCGGGACAATTCGCAACCAGTCTTTTCGAAACTCACGCCAATCTCGCAACCACGAAATGCAGATTTAGTTGTGTAAATTGAAATAAAATTTTTTTATGATACGTTCAATCACATACAACCTAAATGAACGTAAAGTGAACAAGTTCATGAAGTGGGTGCTTCAAAATGGCTTTCTGGCAAATGGTTGCAAGATCCACGTAAGTTGCAAAATGTTGTAGTTGCGATATGACTAGTTGCGAAATGTCCCGGATTGTTTTTGCAAGCGAAATACTTTCATGCTGTTTCAAATGTTGCCCAGTGTTGCACCTAGTATCAATCAGTTGATCCTTGAACGATTATTGTTCCAGGATATTCGAAAAAAATATTCCGTTTCAGATGTTCTCAAATTCGGATCTGATATTTTGAAATTGTTCAGTTATTGATAATCATTAACCCAGTATAGCGTTTCTTGATGTTTTTCACAGCTTTGGATGGCCTGAACTAGCTACTTCGTAACTGCCTAGTTGTTCTATTTGCTGTGTATACACGCCATCAAAAAAAAATAGAGTTAATTTGATAGTGAAAATTTTTTTTTCCTGTTTCAATAGAGTTTCTTGGTGAACCTCATAAATTTTTCGTCACTAAATACTACGAATTACTTCGAGAAATGGATAGTGAGATAATATTTTCACATTGAAACTTTTGAGATAAAAATGTTCTAACTGTTTCAAGAAACAATTCTAAAATGTCATACGAAGAGATTTCGATGACTTTCTTTCTTTCATCCATAACGATTTTTATGAAAAAAAATTATGCGGTTTCAAAATATTCATGTTTGACAGTCCTCTTGTTCTGAACTATTGCTTTCTTCAATCTCTCTTTTTATAAAAGTCAGGAGAATAATCCACCGCTAATGATTCGTGTGGCAGAAAGCCTTCTGGAGATTTTTTTTCTGAAGCGAGTGTATGCATTTTAGCGTCAGCGCGTACTTGTAGTTGGTCAGTACTTTTTGACTGCGGACCGGGCATCAGATTTGACGTCAAGTTACTTTGATTTTCGAGAACAAAAATCAAACATAGAGCAGCTAGCTAATCAGAACCATATAGTCAATTTGTACAAAACAAAAACCTTCAAGTCTCCGGAAAATAAAAATGAAAACTCTGTCCCTCCTTCTTTAAGTTTTTATCTTCCAGAAATTTCACTGTTACACTATATTCGTATTTAATGAACTTTGACATTGTCAATCCAATACTCATCACACCTGAAGTCAATGCATCAAACTACTCATAAAACCCTGAAAGCTACGATATTTATTCTAAAATCTGATTCTATGAAACCCGAACCATCCGACGAAACCACTTACCCGAGAGAGCAAGCTTTTGCTCAAAGTGCTCCAATGCTCAAACCACTTCAAAACTATACAAATTAGTCTTAAATTTCTCATCTCTAATAACATTCATTTTCTCTATTTATTCACACCTTTCCTTCAGTCTTTCTTCTTCTTCCAAAGTGGGCGTGTCCATCGAATCGTCGGAGATAGAGACAGAACAAAAGTGGGCGGAGTCTCATTCGGCGGGGACTGCCGAGAAAGGGAACAAACAAGAGAGAAGAAGGGGCTCATCCCTAAAGGTGTTGCGTCTCTGTAGAAGAATATTATGGCATCTTTTCCGTTTCTCATGACTCCAGAGTCCATTAACAAGTTGGTCATGCCTAACTCGGCGAGGTAATTTTTTACTGTTTTGAAAGTTTTGTATTTTTGGGTTACTGTTTTATGAAACGTTACTGTGTGTTAATCTGACAGTCAACAAATAAATGAAAAACTTTGCTAAAAATTTACTGCTTCAATGCCTTTGTTAGACTTGGTTTCAATATTATCCTCACTTTCTTTGGTTTCTCCTAACTTGATATTAAGTAAAACTTTTCTGTTTCAAAAGCTATTGAATAGCCGAAACTATTTTTCGAGTGGTTTCAGTCTTGTTAGAAACATTTTAATGAATATAATGTTTAAAAAATGTATAAATCTGTTACAAAGTTTACGGTTTCATCAAAAACTCTTCAGTTTTGGCCGTTAAGTTTCGATGTTTTGAATCGTTCTTTGATTGTAGCTCTGGCCAGCCAATCGACTCTCAAAAATCTGCAAATTTAACGGAACCTTTGTCCAGTTTTTGTTGAAAGTTTCCTGTTTCAATAGTACTTTTTAAAACTAATTATGACTTTAAAAAATAAGGTAAAAATGCTTGATTCTTGTTGTGACCAGAACATGTCGCAACTTTTGTGCTCGATTTTTCAAAAATGTCTGTTTCAAGGATGCTGTGAAAACATCTCTCGTTACTTTCTGCTAGTCATTGACGAAGAAATTTACGGAAATCTTTTGAAAAACTCTACTGGGAAAAGCTTCTAGTGTCTCGATTTTAATGAAACTTATACCAATTGATAGGGAATTTTATAAAAATAACGTTTTTGTTTTCCTTCGATATTTTACACTTTGACTTCTTCCAAAGCTTATAAAGTCTTGGGTAATACGCCCAAACAAAGCAAAAGGTGCTTCAGCTCTGTTGGGTTCAATTCCCAGCTGATTTTCCCAATTCTATATTACTGCTTCAATAATGTAATGATACAAAACGAAACTTTGGAACAGTACTTTTTTCCTATATAATTTCAAACTGGCCAGATTTGATTAATAGAAAAACATTTTTGGTAAGCTTACTTTTTTTCAAATTTTGACAAGACCTCTAGAATTCATCGTGCGAGCCAAGTAACCACACAAGATGTAAAAAATTACTTTAAAGTTTTTCGAAACCATGATTTTTAGCACTTTTTTGATTTCTTAGAAACGAATATAAGGCAAACAATACAACAGGATCTCGAAGCTACAAAATAATATTATCTTGAAATATATTTTTTTTTCAAATTGGAATCCTTTGGTTACGTAGCCATAGCATCAAAATTTTACGAGAATTCCAAATTGAATCTCTTTCGAAACAGTGATATCCCAAATATTTCCAGTATCTCCTCATCGTCCTCATCTCCATCCACATCCACATCCTTCTCCATTGACACATTGCTTTCCAATCCGTTGGCTGCCCTCCCTCAACTTCAGGCGCAAAACTTTCAAGATCCATTCGGAGCACTGAATCTACCTTCTGGAACTGGATCCCCGGCAGGGGTACCGTGGCAGTTTCATGCAGCTTCTTATCCATTTTTCTGTAAGTATTTTTTGTAAAATTTTTTGACGGTTTCAATTGGAACATTTAACGAGTTATTAATTTTGGAGAACTATTGGATATATTCTATGTAGAGGAGTGATAAAAATTAGTTGTTTCCTAAAAATGTGATGACGAGGACGTTTGATACATACATCAAAGGTTGAGATATCGATTTTCCTTGATTTCATGAAACTAATTTTCAGTTTAGATGAACACAAATTATGAAATTAAGACTTTAAATTCAGAGGTTGTGGGGTTTTGATATTTTTATGATTGATTTTGACTGTTGTCTTCTAAATAATACCGTCCAGTGGAACATTGCTGGTTAGAAATTCTTCAAACTCAAACAAAAATGTTACTGTTTCACTCAAATTTGAAGCCAACAGGACTTTCGATGACGTCCAAGACAAATAAGCATGAGTAGCATCAGTTTTTTAACAAGTTTTCAATGAAACCGAAATTTTTCAAAAACAATATTCGAGAGATGAGTCCTTGAGTAGAAATTTAGTGTTGTCTTCTAAAAGTTTCCTTTCAGGCTGTCTCTTTTTCATAAAAATCATAACACTGGACTATGTGATAGCGAGTATCACTTTGAATTACTTTCTGTTTCAAGTGACTGTAATTTAAAACCACTTTTTATTTTCAGTTGTTCTGTATCGCCGAAAACTTTCTATTGATTCTGTTCAAATACCAACTGAGTATAAAACAACTCTCAAACTTTCTAACTTCAATAGTCGCAATAAATAGTTTCTTCAACTCAAAAAAGTTTACTGTTCCAGCCTAGACATTTTTCAAAACTTGATTAGCTTTTTTGATTTCTAAAGTTTACACCGTTTCAACACAGACTCAAATCAAAACCATATATTTCATCTTCAATATGACCATTATTTTAGCAATGCTCTGCTCTCCCCTAATGCCTCCATTCATGCCTCCATACCATCACCAACACTACGTTTCTCGAAGGAAACGACGTCATCGGACAATATTCAGCGAGGAGCAATTGAACATTTTAGAGACTACATTCTCATCAACGCACTATCCAGATGCATCGACACGAGAAGAATTGGCAGTGCAGTGTTCGTTGAAGGAAGAGAGAGTTGAGGTGAGAAACAATGAAATAGGGGGGGGGGCTTTCTGGGTTATTATAACAATTGTTGAAAAATATAAACTCTTCTCTGTTTCAAAACTCCTACATGAAGTGGATCAATTTTCGAGACATAGTGGCATCATATAAGTGCGCTCTATCAAACGTTTTTTTAGATATACAACCTGCTAAGTCGGTCGAGCTTAATAGTTTGAAATTAGTGAGAAACGTGATGCTTTCTTGAATAGCGAAAACTGTCTAGAAAAATGGGACACAAAGAGCTTATTGGATTAATATGTGAAACTCCCTAAAAAAGATGAGATGGAGAATGAATTTGGACAAGATTAGGGTTCATTAGTCTTTAAAAGTGTGGGAATTTTCGATTATTTAGTATTATGCAGATCTAAATTAAAGAGAGTGCGCGCCGAAGATTCGATTTATCGGAGATCACGATTTTTGCTACGGTATCTTTAAAGGCGCATAACTGATTTTTAAACTGATTTTTCCGATTTTCTCAGTTTTTAAGCAATTTTTCTTCAAAATTTTGCAAGAGGTACGAAACAATCATGCATCGAAGTCATATTTTATCAGAAAAAATGGCTGAAACTCGACCAAAATTGAGAAAAACGGAAAATCAGTTTGAAAATGAGTTATGCTCCTTTAAAGTTTTCGTGGCGAGATATCGTGCTCTACAAAATGTCAAATCTTCGGCGCGCACTCTCTTTTATTGAGATCCGCATAATATGACAAATCCCACCGAACTCAACTAGAAAAATGGAGTTTAGGGAGACATTTTTTCGAAATAGACAAAATTTTGTCACAATTTCTCAATTTTTTTCTGTTTCTGGGATATACCAATACTGCTATTATTTTCTACATAGTTACTTTCTTTTTGACATTTTAAACTATCTTATGCAGTATTTATAGCAAAATTTCAAATTCTAATAAAAAACTTACCAAATTTTTTTTCTGTTTCAAAACTGACACATAGTGTTGATAAATATCACATACACAATACAAGCTCCCGTCTTGATGTTAAAAATCACTGTGCTTCTGTGCAAGTTTCAAAGCGTTATTCACTAACAAATTAGTGGAAAACTTTCAGAACTTTTGTATTTGATGGACCGTTTGAAAGTCGAGGAATTCGAAATTGAATTGCTGTATAATCAATCTCATTTATCACTATTGAAGTACTTTTTGACTTTTTTACCCAGATTTCCGAACGAAAGTAGAGAAAACTCGCTTTATTTTTCTTAATATTGTTCGTAGGCAAAACTCCAAAATCATGAACATGATATTTTCGCCAAAACACTGTTTCACAAAGAAACTGTATTTCAAGGAAACTACCGAAATTTAGTAATTGGTCTTTACCAGTCAGAACATCAAATGCCTATTTTACTGCATCTAGAATTCTAATAATTGCTCCGACATCGCTTTTAACGGCTACAAAGGTCACTTAGCGTCCAATTTGGTGTAAGGTCCGCAGTCAAAAACTCTTCCTGAAAAACTCCAAGCGAGTTGTTGTCCCTCATCAGCATCTCTAGAATTACGATTTTTAAAATTTCTGTTTCAGAGCCAACAGAATTTTAAGAATTTGAATACATTCCACTGATGTTCCTTCCATTTTTCTCTGAACTCCCTGTTTTCCAAATCAACCACTCTCCATTTTTTCATTTCCTTTCCGTACCTCATCAGCATCAAATTAAATCCAAAAAGAAAAACTAACAAACACCTGGAATACATGAGGGAAGGAGTGGAGGTGGATTAGTGAGGTTAAGTGAGAGCAATATGGAGAAATGAAGGGAAAAGCAACAGCAGGTGGTATTAGGATAAACCCGATTGAGGAAAAGAGAATCTGAGAAGAGAAAAAAGGAAAAAGAGCCGACTGTAGAGGGAGAGGGGGACCCGGGAGATAATTGGTAATTAGAGGTATGGACGAGGTTTATTTAGAGGATAGATGAAGGGAAGGAGCAGACGTAACTCAATATGGAGAAGGGGGTCCGCAGAGGTGTGAGGTGATGGCTGGCAGCTGTAATAACACTGAGCGATTAGGGATGTTTTGGAACTGGAATCAGGGATTAAGTTGTTTTTTCGGAAACAGTATCTAAAGAGTTTTGAAGCCTTCAAAAAGTTTTGCTGTTTCAAGACCTAAAGTTTTCTTTTGTGAAATATAGAATTGGCAATGAGCCGGTTTTGACAATATGTATTAAACAAAAATTACTGTTTCCGAGAAAACTTTTAAATGTTTGAAGCTTCCATACGGCAATGCTTGTTCTTTTTTTTCCTCAAGTCTTGTTTTTTCAACCTAATGACTGATTTACAGAATTAGAACTGTTCTTCTGTTTTTGAGCTTTCCTTGTTTTTCACATTCTGTATCCTTACAACCATTGAAAAAATTTGGATGAAAATTAGGCAGATCATGCTCATGCTTTGTATTTTTGTGAGAATCTCTGTCTCGGCGCTTTTAAAGCACATTTCTAACCTAAGCCAAGACTGAAAGCGGCGAATGTACGCCAGCAAATATGGCTGCTTTTGATTCCTAAGGGCTAAAAATATTTTAGGTCGAAATTGAAAATAATTTTCTGTTTCAAAATACTAACTTCAACTTTCCATTTCGTAGTGATTTGATGTCTGAACAGAAAAATAACCTACAAACTAATGATATCTCAAAATTTTGACTGTTACATACCATTTTTTCAATTAGGTGGGGGGGGGGGGTCGAAAATGAGCTGACTTCTAAATAAATCAGATAATGTTCATAATAGAAAAATGAACATCATCTCATTCTTGGGAAACAGAAAATGTTCGATTTGAGCAGTCAAAAAACGAATGTTTCGTTAGTAGTTCATAGCTGAAACAGAATGGTTTAAGCCAATACTGTAATGTTCAATTAGACTATTTTGAGATGGGTCTGTAACACGAGCACTATAAAACAAGGTATCCTTGAAAAAGGATTCACTTGAAACAGTAAAATTGTTCAAAAAGTGATAGAATTCCAGTGTTCTTGAAATAATCTTTTCTGATTCATGACCGAAACATTACTGCTTTTCCTAGAAAATTTTGCTTGGACGATTCTATACGCAGTTATAACCTATTGTGGGCTTTTTTAGAAAAATATCCGAACTCGAAATTTAAATTTCCCGTCGAGTAGGACCATTTTCAACTCTCGCTCAACTTCATGTTCGGATGAAAATGGAAGTGACGAATTTTCAACATTCATCTGAAGCTCGGCCTATTCTTACTCAGCTAGAACTCTAAAAAAATATTCCAAATTTCCCGCTAAACTTGAAATAGCAAGAACACTTCCCAACACCTAACAATAGATCACATTATCAGAACTTTCATTTTTCACCGTTTCAATGGGAAACCTTCAATGGTTGTCAATATTTCTATTCAATTGGTACATCGTTAGTATGTTATTTTGCTTATCTTCTCTAACATTTCCTGCAAGAAACTTCAAATTTCACGCCGAAACTTAAAATTTGAAGCCCTCATGGCTGCAAAACTGCTTCGAAAAGTTGCTTCATCCTTATACTGTTTCCCTCTAAACTTATCAGCAGAACAGTTTTTTTTTGGTTCATTGAGTCTGATGCCAGACGATGTAATTCTCCAGTATAATATAAATCTGAATCCCAACATCTTCTTAACCTTCCCCTCCTCTTTACTGTAGGTATCATCATCATAAGAAGTGACTATTGGAAGGGGAAGCGTAATAGAAGGAATGCGATGATGCGGATAATCGCACCTATATTGAACGCTTCCTTATTTCCTTTTCTAATATATAAATATCGTCTAATTAGTGAGAAGATGTTGTGTTTACACCGACGAATGGGATGAAGATTCTCAGATAAATTGAACTGTTTCAAAACTTTTTGAAAATGGTGAAACCTTTTTATGTATGTTTTGTATGTCTTTAGCTTTGGGTAGCTTTTGCATTTTGAGTTTCCGCCAAATCAAAATGGTATATTTTTCAGGTTTGGTTCAAAAATCGACGAGCCAAAGAGCGAAAACAGAAGAAGGACGATAGTCGGATATCGAAGGTAAGACTTTTTTACTACGTCTACTGCCATGAGAATATTGAGGCGGATTCCGAAAATTTTCTGAAACTGCAACTTTTCTTTGAGAGTTTTGAAGTTTTTTCGCTCCATTGCACTGCCTTGATTATCAGCCTAACGAATTTTGAAACGTTCTAGGGGTGGTCTAGCCTTACAGCACCCTGATCTATCTCACTCTTCATTGTTCAGCTCCGGAAAAAGTTTTCAGTTCAATAGAGCACATTTGCATGCCACTAAACTTCGAAAATACTCCAAACTGCGTCGCGACACGCGACGCGTCCCATTTCGGCGCCAAATTCAAATATTTTCTGAATTTCAGAACAGCGACGAATCCGAGTGTGATGAGTCGGATGAGGACAACCGAAAAGTGAAGCGGATAAAACGAGAAACTTCCCCAGGAAAGGAGACAAGCTCCCCAGAATCGAAGGCTTCGTTGAAATCCTCTTCGAGTAGTAGTAATGGAGAAAATCAGGAGGAAGTCAAATCTGAGAATTTATGATTTTTTTTCTGAAATTTTTTTGAAGTCATTTTTTGTTGTCGAAGCTTTCCAGTGTGTACAAATTAACCATCAGTATTACTGTAAGAATTTTTTTCGATAAAATTCTTCAATTCATCTTATCATGTATGTATCTTCCCCAGGATTTCTAGTCTTCTTCATCTTCTTCTGTCAATAAATTCTCAATCTAATCCCCTTTTCTAATCATGTTATCAGATTTTCGCCCGGAGCGGGTTACTGTAGTTCTCCCTTCCACAGTCTCTTATGATAATCCCCCGTCAACTTCGCACCGCCCGACCGGTCCTTGTTTGGCGTCGCCCAAATCGGATTACGGTAGTCCCCCCACACGCGAATTAGTACCAAAATTGATCGAATTATATCATTTTATCATTAGGAGAAGAAAATGAAGAGGAAGATGTATCCTTGAGAAGGTATTACTGTTTTAAAATTACTACAAATACGTGGAGGGGGATACGGTATTAGACCACCTAGAGGTTTAAACCTAGAAAGGTTAATCATGTGGAAAAATTGGGAATTTCGGGTTAAACATGCCATTCTTCTATTTTTATACGGAACTATTTACTGTTACACTCACGAACTTCCTTCCCTCCCTTTCTCGCTTTCCACCGGTAAAGAGGGAGAGAAGAGCACTCTCTTAAGCACCATGTCGCCTCTCTGTCAAGTGTGGAGAGATGGCCGAGCGGTCCAAGGCGCTGGTTTAAGGCACCAGTCCCTTCGGGGGCGTGGGTTCGAATCCCACTCTCTTCAGTTTCCTTTTGCTTTTTTTCTGTGTTAGTTCATGGTTAGCATATTGACCGGCATCATTTTTAGACTATGATGGTGGATTCTTCATAAATTTTTCTTTGTTGCTTATTAGCGAGCTTCTATGAATTCCCTCCTTCTTCCAATTAATAAGCATACACAAGCACAACAAATCCACAAATCCCTTCCAAGGGACCGTCCTAATCCGGCCGACCCCAGTTGGGGGACCTAAATCTTTGGAAATTCTCGTGGGAAAGTTTTTGGGCGAGGAGGAATTGGATTTGAAGTCATCAAGGGAAATTTTAAGAGGGCTAATCTCGTATGTTTTTGTGAAGAATTTGGGGGATTCCGGGAAGGAGAGGGACTTTTCAAGGGGTTCATGAGGAAATGGGGAAGTTGGAGGCAAAACTTTTTGTTTCTGGAAAATGGGAAGGTTTCGGGTTCAAGTGAGGTGATAAGTGGAAAAAATTTCTGTTTCAAGGAAAATGTGAAAACTGGCAGAATCTGGGTGATTTAGTCGCTATTCGATAAATGCATCATACTTTGAAAAAAATACTGAAAGTAGTGTATCGGTGTACTGAATTCATGGATTTTCAAAGTTTAAATGAAACAGGAAACACTTTTATAAAGCAACAAAGGTTTTTCTCTAAATTTGTTTTTTTTTCAAATTCTTCTGTTTCAGAAACAAGTCAAGTTTCGTGATTCTTTGAGTTTTCAGTCCACTATCTGCTAATCTTCCTATTCCAGAAAATTATAAAATTTTTGTTGCCTGAATTCAATGATCCGGGAATCTCCTAAAGTAATCTGAATTGATTTTAATGAATGAACTGTAGAATCAGAGTTTTGCTTTAACAATAATTACAGTTTCAAGAAAAAGTTGACTTGTAATGTACCCGAATTGAGGTATGGCTTTTTGGACGAGTATATACTTTTTGGAAACTACAAAAAAATGTAAGATTTCCCACCAAAGGAATTTTGCTCCCTTTGCGATCTGACCGAGAAAATCGTGTTTTTAGTTTTTAGTGATGAAAAGTGAGTCGACCAACTATAAACTTTTGTAACTTTTTCCAAACTCAACGGATTTTCAAAATCTAAACTGCTTCTTATTGCCAAATTGATATCCTTTCTGAATATTAAAATAATTTTATCATATCTCATTTTTAAAAATAGTTATTACTAAAAAACGAGCAAAACAATTTTGATGACTTGTGCATAAAAAAAGATTCAACCGTTCATTTTTCGTGAAACTAGTTTTAAATGATAGAAAATGTCCAGTTTGATATAAAAACTATGTTTTTCACCGGGGCATGTTTTTGGGCTTTCAAACAAGCTATTGCTCAAAAAATGCTATAAAGTTTGAAGCATATTATAGTCGGTCTAATCTTGCAACATGATTTGACTGGGAGGGAGATAATTGAGAAAAATGAAAATCACGGTAGAAACCTCAAACTTGTTTCATCTTGTAGGAAATGCAATATATCAACAAGTTATCAACTAAAACTTTTCTCTAGTTACAACTTCCGATAAAATTTCCAAGTTTTCCAATCGTTGTCTGCGATTTTGGAACTCAGAGGTTTCCGCAGTTTTTGAGTTACAGAGAAGAGCTACGGAAAAGTTTTAGTTGATGACTTGTCAATATATTGCATTTCCAACAAAATGAAACAAGTTTGAGGTTTCTACCGTGATTTTCATTTTTCGCAAATATCTCCTTCACAGTCAAATCATGTTGCAAGATTAGGCCGACTATAATATGCTTCAAACTCAACAGAATTTTTTTAACAATAGCTTGTTTGAAAGCCCATAAAACGGACTATTTGATATTGTAATTATCAATTAGTACCTCAGTACAAGTTCATACTGAAAATTGCAGTGGAGTGAAAAAATCACAAAAAATCAATTTTTCGACCTCTTCAAAAACATTGACACACGGCATGCCCCGGTGAAAAAACATAGTTTTTATATCAAACTGGACATTTTCTATCATTTAAAACTAGTTTCACAAAAAATGAACGGTTGAATCTTTTTTTATGCACAAGTCATCAAAATTGTTTTGCTCGTTTTTTAGTAATAACTATTTTTAAAAATGAGATATGATAAAATTATTTTAATATTCAGAAAGGATATCAATTTGGCAATAAGAAGCAGTTTAGATTTTGAAAATCCGTTGAGTTTGGAAAAAGTTACAAAAGTTTATAGTTGGTCGACTCACTTTTCATGACTAAAAACTAAAAACACGATTTTCTCGGTCAGATCGCAAAGGGAGCAAAATTCCTTCTGTGGAAAATCTTACATTTTTTTGTAGTTTCCAAAAAGTATATACTCGTCCAAAAAGCCATACCTCAATTCGGGTACATTACAAGTGAGTTCCGTCTATCTTTGAACTTATAGTTCATCGACCGGGCATGTTTTTTCGATAAATATAACAATTCCTGTTACAGAAAGTTTTGAAAGTTCTGCACAATGTTTAAAAGACCGATAAACTCTCAAATCATTTAATTTATTGGCGTTGTTTTAGTGTGAGTGTCTGTTTTTTTGCGTCAGAGTGTCAGTAATTTTTGGTTGCAACCCTAACACCAATTTTGAGGTAAAGTCACTTTTGTGCGGGTTTTCTTCCGCAAAAAAAAGAGAATGAGCATATTTTCTTTTCGAGGCTAAAAAAAGTAAATTGGCGTCAAATCTGATGCCTAGTCCGTAGACAAAAAGGAAGACCACTATGAAAAAATACATACACTCAATCCAAAAATTGTTCAACTAGTCGATATGCTGCCTTATTCATTCTGGACCATTTTCAATAGATTGAAAATGTTTTCCGTTTCAGAAAAGTTACGAATTTCACATTGTTAAAGTAAGATTCAATAACCGGATTCATTAGTTTTTCTATCCGGAAGAATCAGGTAAACTCAATTTTTCTGTTTCACGAAATCTCAATGTCTTACTCGTTTCAAAAAAATCGTTCCGTGACTTCAAAAACAGTAAAAACCAATATTTTCAGTCACAATTTTTCTCCAGATTTTCGTTTCTACAAAGTTTTTCTAGACTTTTCTGTTTTCTTGTTATTCACACATTCTTCATGCAACTTCGCTCTAACTTCCAATTCCACCTAAACTGTTCCTAAAAACGAAAAGGCGAAACTCAATATCTTCTTCTTGAAAATGTACGTCTCTTCGTATTATTTGTAACACATTATTATTTGCTCATACACTTTATATGTCACCAGAGAGTGTGAATAAATCATCGTTTTGCCTCATTTGCTGCTCACGGGGAGAGGAGTACTGTAGAGGAAAAGAAGAAGAAAAGTGAGAAGAAGTGCGTGTTAGTTCAAGCTTCTTCTTCTCGTGTTAAACAGACCACTTAGGGCGAGAAGAAGATGACTGGATCGGATTACAGTAGTACATTTTGGACATCATGAGAAGATGATGATGATGACTTCTCAAGAGCATATTTGTTTGTGGAAGAAGAAGTAGGGGGAATAGGGGATTGGCGTGTCAAGAAGGTGTGAACATGGGGATAGGAAAGGAGATTAGGGGGTTCGATTGGGAGACTGTTTAGGTTTTGAAGGGATAAATGAATACAGTAGGTTCAAAACTACTGTAACTGTTCACTCTCAGTCAAAAATATACGATTTTTCTCCTATCGCCTTCGAATTGATGTATTCAGAATTGCAATACATTTCCAAAAGTTCAGAAACAGAAATAAATATTTGCAAGGTCAGCTATTTAATTGACTACAATATGCATAACATTTTTCTGGTGCTGTGTTCCGAAACGAGTGTATGCGTTCCGAAAGTGTTCCGAAACGAGTGTATGCATTTTTGCGTCAGCGTGCCAGTTACGGACCTGGCATTAGAGTTGACGCCAAGTGTCATTTTTGACCGTAAAATGTAGAAACGGAGATACTAGTATATCAAATGTTGATCTGCACAGCTTCTAATATCCTAATTCCGATGATAACTTTAGGAGTTTAGTTATTAGCTCAACTGTCTCGAATTAGTGCATTCTGAGTTGTGAGCAGTTTCCGAAAGTTGAGAAACAGTAATAAATGTTTGCAATTTCGGCTTTTAAAATATTCCCAGTGTAAGTTTATGATGATTTCATTATAAAATGAGGTGCATCATCAAGTAAGTCGATTCATAAAAGTCTGCAGCGAGTTTCATGAGATCAATGTTTCAAAAATGATTGAAAATTGCCAGAATATAAATTTTCTTTATTAAAAGTATCACCGACCTAAATCAGTAATTTTTGGAGGATGGAACGATCTTTTTGTGGATCCGCCAAAGCACAAAACAGCCAAAAAAGTGGAATTTTTTCGAATTTTTGAAAACTGGGTCATGTGACCAAAAAATGAAATACATATTCTTATTTCTTGTTCCGAGAATAACATTTTTCATGATGCTACTTCAACCTGAAAGTTGACCTAAAACGCAATAAACGTGAAAAACCGTGAAAATTCAGGGTGGAACGATCTTTTTGTGGAGCACTGTAGATACTAACATACGGATCCGCAGATCAAAAAAAGGAATAAAACTATGGTATTGGGGTCACTATGTTGCCAGAAGATATAAAAACACGGTTTCAAAACAATCCAAAAATTTTTATTTTCCAGAAGAACACCAATTCCAATGCACATCAATCAGGCAAAGACATATCAATCATTTTCATAAATTTTGGGTTTCGAAAATTCATGACATATGTATGCCTACTCAGAAAAAAAGTAGTATATTTTTATTAATAATAACAGTGCCACACTTTTCAATAACATATCTAGTTAGATAGTAGATGGATTCAATGACACAACAAAAATGAAATAATATTTCTGTTTCAGAAATCTCGCAAAAATTAGTGATTTCCTGTTACAACAATAAAGTTCTTTTAAATTCTTGACACTGTAAAATTTTTCGAATCTGATTAAATGCAAGATGAAAATGTGCTTTCGAAATAAAACTTCAGCCGATCGAAATCTCGATTATTTTTTTAAAAACCGACTATTGTCAACTGGAGCAAAAAACCAATCTTTGAAAACGATTCACTTTTTCCGATAAAAATTTCAAAAGTTGTCTGTTTCAAAGCTTTGGAATTACAGAAAGATCTTTTGAGTTTTGCTGGTATGTAAAACGCTATCTTAGTTTTTTGAATGCTGCATGAGCGAGCAGAAACTCAATAGAAGCACTAACTGACAAAATTTTACGATCCAAACTTCTAAAAATGACATGTCAGTGATCACCCAAGTGCAATGCAAATATGTTGAAACTGAGACCAACATGTACCCGAAGAATAATCAGAAGAAAGGACAAACTCTTAATTTTTAACTCGATTGACTCATATCACTGCCGTTTGATTGCCCAGATCACAAAGATTTTCCATATACAGTAGAAACGAAACAGTAAATTTTTTAAAAATTCAAAGAGACTTCATAATTCCAAATGAAACCGATTCATTACAAGTTCTCTATATCAGCTCTTCCTCCTCTTCACTTCTTCTCATCCTCATCCTTCTTTTCTTCCTTCTTATCCTCTTTCTTATCCTCATCCTTCTTCTCCTCCTGTGTATCCTTCTCCTTCTTCTCCTTCTCCTCCGTCTTCTGAATCTCCGAATCCTTCTTCTTCTTCTCATCCTTCTTATCTCCCTTATCAAACGAGATGAACACTCTTTTCACACCGTCATGCTTCGTCTTCTTCTTCCACTCCTCACGAACGTCCACCGCCTTCACTGAACTGTCCATTTTGACGTAGTAGATCGCAAAATATTGCTTGTTGCTCTCCGGAATCGCCTTTCCCGCGCAATGGACTACCTGAAAATGGAATGAAGGGTCATGAAAAAGAAGCAAAAAGGAACTGAAGAGAGTGGGATTCGAACCCACGCCCCCGAAGGGACTGGTGCCTTAAACCAGCGCCTTAGACCGCTCGGCCATCTCTCCACACTTAAGATAAAGGCGAGAGGGCGTACAAGAAAGGCGTGTGGCGCCGCCAGCAGTGACACTCACCCCAATATCGACAGACTCGTCGGGTTTGAGAATTCCAACGGGAGTCTTGATTTTGAACATTTCATTCGAAGTGCACTTGACTTTGAATGCTTGTATATCCTTCGTTGGATTCGATAGCTTCATCGAGGCATTCGTGTTCTCATCGCCAAGCTTTTGGTTTGCGAAACAAATCTGGAAAAATATAGGGGTTCTGGGGACTTCTAGGGTTTCCCATTAGCGTTCCTGGAGTGTGGGAAACGGGCTCCATCTCACTTTCTGTGCGCGCGCTCTCTCTGGTACTGGTAGATCAAAACTTTGATCTATTTTCGCTAGAAAGAGCGCGCAATGAGATGGAGATGTTCACAATTCACCCACACTCTGGGAACGCTTAGAGGGCTCCTGGTAGGCAGCAACTGTGTTCTAATGAGAACAGCATCTCTCAGTGGAGCGCACTTTCACCTACGTTATCAGTGTTGAGCTTGAGCACGAAGACCTCGCTATCCTTCTCATCTTTTTTATCCTTCTTCTCTGCCATTTCTCTCCAACGACGTTGTCCTTTTCTTCTTCAAACGAAGCGAACTTCAAATGTGGTTTTCTGCGATGAGAAAAGTGTGAAATAGATTTGTGTTTGATTGATTATTGATTTGCGGGGGGGGGGGGGGGGGGCTTTTTGAGACTGTAAAGGGGTCTACGTGGCATTCTGGATTCAAGAAAAAACTAGAGGACAAGGGCGAGTTTACGCAGAAAATTGGGGATTCAGAAATTTTTAAACTTTTTCGGTTTCACCGTAAATTTGAAAATGTTCGTTATCTCCACCTGTTTAATCGGAAATTTTTGAAACAAAACTGTTTTATTTGGACATGATTATTTAGAATCTTCTTGTTGTTCATGTACCCGGATAATATATTACAGTTCCAAGTTTCTTTAGAAATGGAAAGCAGCATTTCTGATTTTGCTAATCCGCTTATCACTCCAATCAAATTATCTTTGCCTTCCAACACTCTGTATTTCGTTTTCTTGGTCGCGAAAAAAATTTACAGTTTCAAAAATTTTGGAAATTTTCGACAACCGTTTGGAATTCAATTTTCTTCCCGAGTTCTTTTCCAGTGAAAATTGCGGTTTCAAAAAATCTAACTTTGCAGTAGATAAGAAAATTTTCAATAAGACCACTCCTAATGCTCCTTGAATCTTGTTAATGGTCTATGGATGATTGCTGGGAGAATAATGTTGAGAATCAAAATGAACAATTTTCGGTTTCACTGAGAATTCGAAGATAAGAGTTCCCTCGTTGAAATTAAAACAATCCTGGGACACCTTGCCGCAAAATCAATTTGTCGGGATTTCAGATAAGCCTTTATTTTGGTGTTCTTGTATCCGAAAAATGTTACAGTTTCAGATTTCCTTCAATGTTCTGTGCTATATTTTCAATTTTGCTAACTGGCTGACTAGCTTGATTAAGTCATTTTTAGATTGCTGGTCTCGGCAGTATCTATGTTTCGTTTCACAAACAACTACAGTTTCGTAAGTTTCTCAAAATGTCAACTCTCATTTGGAGTTCAATACTCTTGCCGAATCCAGAAATAACTACCAGTAAAACTTGCGGTTTCAGAAAATGCACAACTTGAAGAGAAAAATAGAATCTCCAATAAAACCTTTCCTAATCTTCTTCGTATCTTGCAAAGTTATGACTGATATGGAAAATAATTTTCTTGCGGTTTCAAAGCTTTTTCAAAACGTACTTGGTCGACTCCTACGCAATAAATTATCACATTTGCAGTTGCTTCATGAGGATACTATAGGGAGTTTCGAAACAAAAAAAGCTACTGTTTCAAGTTTCCGGGATTGCTTAGTCGACGTTGCTACTGGTAATGTTTCATTTTTATTTCAACTGATTATACTCCAAAAGTCATCAGAAACAAAACTCCCAAAAATTCAAAGCGAGAGTAGAACTCCCAAAATATCCTTTCTACGTATAATTTTTGAAATCAATAATTTTCAAATGTTCACAGTTGCAACAATTTTTCAAATAGGAATGAGACTATTAACGGTGATAGGTGCGAGAGTAGAACTCCTCCTTGATTTTCGTTGTTTATTGAATGATGCAATTTCGATATTATGTGAGCATCCTTCGTAAGCAGGCGAGTGCCGCAGACTTTCAGAATATTTTTGAAAGTTAGGAAAAAATTGCTGTTTCAGAAAATGACAGTTTCTTGAATGTCGAATTTCAGAATCAATTCTAGGAGTCTGCATAATATAAAATAAGCTCAATTGATGCATGTGAACGTTCTTGGTTTCAGGTTTTGCTAAATAACAAAGTTTCCACTTCACCCACTTACACACGCTTGCGTTTTATTTGGTTCGTTTATTTAGGTACCATTCTAAGATTGTTTAGCCCCATTTTTACCATGGACCTCATGTTCAGCTCACTAAGACATAGGAATGTCATCAAAAATTTTTCGGTTTCACCGAATCGGCATACTTTCAGTTGGTTTTTGAGAAATTGATGGGAAGTTGATTAACGAAGCGTCAAAACTTCAGATGTTGAAAGATCTCCGTTTCAAATTTAAATTATGAAATATTTGCTTTGATTGTGATCATTGAGAATTGGAAACGGCTTCATTACAGAATCTTGTACCTTACCGTTACTATCATTTGTCATGAATGGCGAACATTTCCTAAATTTCAAAAATGTTACTGTTTCGAAGAACAGTTTCAATGTCCGCTTATATCATTTGGCAATTTGTTATGAGCAAGGTTTTCCCTGAGTTTCAGTTTTTTAAATTCCTAAATACCTGTTTTTTTCATTTCAGATTTACTGATTTTCAGTGCTAACTAATTTCAAGCTGTCAGGGGGCTTTAATCTTGCCAAATCTTCATCTTTTGTTTTTTAAATATTTCAGTTTCAAAGTTATTTTAGTAGTGTGACACTCATGTTTAAGAACAATTCCCCTTTCATATCGATGACTCTAATCTTCTATTCAACTCATCTTCCTCAAGATTACGGTATTTCTCCCCCATACCTGCCACACATCTCACAAATCGGAAGCAGTTTCTGTTTGTTTTCGGATTTGAACGCTTGTCAAGAGACATACAAGACACCCTCCCAAAGGTGTGTCAATGAAATAATCGAACATCTTTTTTCACAACCATCTGCCAGCAAGAAGACACCTTCCGATAAGCTCAAAAGTCAATAAGCAAAAAAAAAGATTGGAGACTGACATTGGCATTGAATCAGAAAAGAAGAAGAACAAAAGAGAATAGGTGCGAAACTAACACCTGCTCTTCTTCTTATTCTTCTTTTGATGAATTCACGAGGATTGAGTAGACTCACGTCAAATGCTCCGTGTAAACATGGCAGACGTAACATACTGGAGGATGAGAAATAAGGTTGAAGTTGAGAATGTTGGGGACCGACTTTTAATTCAAAACTTTGAGCACTTATGGTCCTCAAAGTTAACGTGTTGGGGTTCTAAACACCGAAAACTCCGGATTCCAGGTTCTAGAAAACTGGTACAAACCCTCATTGGTAGTCTGCTTAGAAAGTTCTGGGACACTAATCTAATTAATCGCAAAATTAATTGAACATATTAAGTTGGTTTCCCGAAACAGTGAACATTTCCCCAAAAGTTCATAAAGTAGATTCTACTTCCAAACGTTGCTAGATCCCTTACTAATGTCGTAGAAACAGTATCTTTAAAAACTTCTTACTGTTTCGATGCAAATCAAAGACAAGTATAGAATTTCCTTCCATGCGTAATACTCTGTTACATTAAAAATGGATTCAACTTTCAAAATCCTAAAAAATACTGTTTCATTCTAACCAGAAAGTTGATTCAAACTTGAGGTTTTGTTCCGAGCAGCTGTAATCCATCACGGAGAATTGCATAAATAGGAAAACCATGCATCTTAAGTTAATTATACCACTGAAGCTGAATCAGTTGCGAAGGGCTATGAAGCCCAGAGCCAAAATTCGTAAATCATTCTCAATATAATTTCGATCATGAATAATCAGAACCTCAAAAGTGACTGAAAATTAACATTCCCACTGAAACTGGAATTTTTAGTATATTTTCTGCTCAATATACACTTTGCTCGACAATAAAACTTCATTTTCAGGAATGAAAACAAGGCAATAGGAGCGACACAGTTTCAGTGTCTACTGAATTTCATCAGAAATATTCAAAGTTGTTTTGTAGTAGTTGTCTCATCAAGATTCAGTTGTGCATCGCTGCAGGTATAGAAGTTGCCAACCTCCACTCCATCTTTTACATTCGACCATTGCTTTGTTGTGGTATTACAAACCAATTCATCAATGATTGCCTGATGCTGTAAATAAATTTTATTTTAACGTTGTTTACAGTGGTCCTCACGTTAGGAATCCATTCAATCGTCGTGCCATTGTAGTAGTAGCTCCAGTCGTATCTTCCCAATGTTTCGTTGGTGCACGGAATACGTGTTGGATAACATCCATTCCAGGACAAATCAGACAGACTCCATTCGTGACTGAGATGGGTATTGTCATAATATTTAGAATCATGCGCTTTTATCCATGCAGAGTCAATCGTATATCTTGGACATCCACAGTCCCGTGGACAATTGTTCGGGTATCGGTTAGCACAATCGGAAAATTGAATAGATTTGTTACCGAAGATAATATTTATGCTGAACTTACTCAATGGAGCAATCTTTGTGGCAGTCGAAGGTAGAGTTGTTGTTAGTGTAGAAGATGCTAAAAGCATAAACTTCTTCAAAGCCCTATTTTAATCTTATTACCTGTTGAAGAAGATCCCGTAGAACTTGGGCTTGACGATGAAGAAGACGTCAATGTAGACTGCGAAAGATTATCGTAACAGGATCCAGAAGTGTTTCGAGTTAGAAAACAATTCAAGAGAAGGAGAACAAAATAACGTTTCATGACTTCAACTTTCAGTGGAAAGTGAACTGATAGGAAATTTTTGTTAAAAGTGAAATGTGGACTTCATGAATAATGGTAATTTGGTCTGCATAGTTAATTTTTAGAGTTTTTTTTTAATGTTGAAATATTCTTTGATCGGATTGGCACTTTGAAATAGCCTAGTGTCAGGGAAGGTATGGTACGAAACAAATCTAAACTACTTTAAGGTGTACTTTCTTACTTGAAATATGAATTTTTGCGAGTTCCTTTTTAATATGCTACTGGTGAATTTTTACTATTCTTCTTTTTTTCTTCATAAAACAGTAAAGACTTTTTTCAAATTTTCACTGTCTCGAGGGAAAAAGAAGTAGAACGCTGGTTTGAGCAAATACAACCTATTTTCAAGATTGTGAAGAAATGTTCAAGATTGTGAAGAAAAAAATTAGTATTTACAGTCCACCGTCTCCCCGATTTGAAATTCGAACTGCAAGCTACAGTAGCCCGAAATTCGAAAAAGTTTTTACGGTGGGTCTACAGCTAAATTTGATTATTTTTTCCTGGCGTTTTTCGAGGAAAAACATGAACCAAATTGATTTTAAAAATACAAGAACCAAGTTAAGCGTATTTTTAATGTCATTTGGCATGTGAAAAGTTTAAACACTGTCTGCAATTGCGATTTTTGTTTGGCAAAATTGAAAATTTGTATCTAGTTTTTCAATTCATCATTGTTTTTAGTGTTTTATAACTCAAAATGACCGGCGTTGAATTCTGCACAGAACTGTCAGAAGGATTTTGTGATCCGATCAGTAGTTTTCTCAAAATAATCATAAAACCGCGAAAAATTGCGTTTTTTGACAGTTTTTCGCGGTTTTCTGATTATTTTGAGAAAACTACTGATCGGATCACAAAATCCTTCCGACAGTTCTGTGCAGAATTCAACGCCGGTCATTTTGAGCTATAAAACACTAAAAACAATGATGAATTGAAAAACTAGATACAAATTTTCAATTTTGCCAAACAAAAATCGCAAGTGCAGACAGTGTTTAATCTTTTCACATGCCAAATGACATTAAAAATACGCTTAACTTGGTTCTTGTATTTTTAAAATCAATTTGGTTCATGTTTTTCCTCGAAAAACGCCAGGAAAAAATAATCAAATTTAGCTGTAGACCCACCGTAAAAACTTTTTCGAATTTCGGGCTACTGTGGCTTGCAGTTCGAATTTCAAATCGGGGAGACGGTGCAGTCTTAGAAGAATTCTTCACTATTTTTGGCAACATTATTTTTTTACATTTTCTCCGTTTCCTTGAATCTGCAATTAAAGCAATGCTGACCGGATTTGTTACGAGATGCATCGAACAATATTTAGCAAAAAAAATACTGGAAAGAACAATTTCTGAATCTCAAATACTAACTGAATCATAGCTGTGACTCAGAATGTATTCCCCTAGTGAAACAGAAAAAAAGTTTCCTTAGAAACAACTTCATTCAGCAATAAAATTTCATTTTTCAGGAAAATAAAACCACAAAATAAGAAGCGACACAATCTCTGTGTCTGAATTAAAAAAAATAGTTTCGAATTGTTATTCCTCAAAATCGGGATCCCCAACTAGGACGCACGAGTAGAAGAGACCAACTTCATAGTTTTTCGTATTATCGTAATTAGACCATTTCCCAGTCGCTGTGTTGCATTTCAACACTGGTGGATAGGTTTTCACTCCCTTGAAAAAAAATAAATTGGTTTGGTCTCATATCACTGAACTTACAAGAACAACTAACTTGAAATCCGGCGCATCGTTCAAGTTAAATATCACATCGTTTTGCCAATTTTTTCCAGTACATTTTACAATTTTAGGCTCACAACCGGACCAGGTAAAGTTTGACGGCAAAAAGGTTTCATTATCATGTTCTTCGATGTAAGTTGGGTAGTGTTTCCCTATGTATTCGCTATCGACAGTGTATCTTGGACATCCACAGTCTCGTGGACATTCGTTAGGATATCCGTTGGCGCAGTCTGAAAATTGAAAAGAGATTCAATAGAGGATAAGGTTATTTCAAATCTCAAGAATTTTCAGGTCTATCTGAAACTAGAGGTTCCATGAAAAATAAGTGTTCTTTGACAAAATAAGGGTCCCAGTTGAGCTCAAAGGTCGCATCTGAAAATGGGGGACCCATGCTTGCTCTTATGTTTCTTGATTCTCACAAGGGGCTCCCATTTTCATAACGTGTTTTTCAATGGGATCCCTAATTCACTCGGGAACCTATGCGACCCCTACTTTCAAATCGAGAAACTTACTCAACGGAGCAACTCGAGCGTCGGCATTGACACGAGGCGCGGGAGCCGGAGTTGTAGATGTTGAAGTCGATGGGGACGTTGTGGTTGATGTAGACGTCGAAGTCCTCGTCGATGTAGAGGTAGAAGACGACGCAGTAGATGAAGATGTCGATGATGACGTGGTGGTCGATGTAGGAGTTGATGGTGTTGTTGTAGTCGTGGTGGATGTAGTAGTGCTCGTTGAGCTTGAAGTTGTGGTGGGAGTGGAAGGAGATGTAGACGTTGTCGTTACTGTGGTGGTCGATGGAGGTGTTGAAGTTGTAGTGGACGTGGAGGTGGTCGTAGACACTAAAATCAGTAATCCTATCTGTGATTTGCCTGCCCGGCCCGGGTCATTACAAAATATCAGTTTTTGACAAAAATACCTGAAAAATCGACTCTAGTTTGAAAAATCGATACTTCGAAAAATTGACTCCCAAAAACCGGGCCGGGCCGGTAGAAAATCCTCCATTGGCCCGGCCCGTAACAAGTATGGTAATAATGCGCACGGGCAACAGCTAAGTTGAATTTGCGCAATCACCCTACGATGGCCACACTTTGGACTACGAATGGCCGCGGAACCGTATAATCTCGAGCTCTTCGGGGTCTAGTGGGCCGATTGCCCCAGTAAATTGGCAGTTCGGCGCAAAAACTCCCCGCTCAATTTCAAGCAAATTACCTGTCGTAGGAGATCTCGAAGTACTTGAGCTTGACGATGAATTAAACGTCAATGGAATCCGTCTCGCATTTGGAAGATCTCCGAGACATGACCCAAAAGTATTCCGAACCAGGAAACAACTCAAGAGGCAAAAAATCAGATAACGTTTCATAACTTCAACCTTTAGTGGCTGAACTGATTTCGAAAAATCAATTGAAAAGGGAATGTGGACTTTATAAATTATGTAAATTTGATATGCATAGTAAATAACTGGTAACTTTTTGAAAATTTTGAAATGTTCAGTGGTCGGATTGGACTTTAATGTATCCTAATTCCAACGTTCTAAAGTTTAAAATTGTTTTCTTCAGAAATTTCTTCGTCAATTAAGATTTTCGTAAAATAGCTGGAATTTGATGTTGACTAGAAACAGAAAATCAATGGAAAATAGGATCACTGTTTCAAATAAATCTGATAAAATTTCGAGCTTCGATTGAAACAATGACAAATCTAATCCGTAAAACTTCATTTTCAGATAAAAAACATCGGAAAATAGAAGAAATATAAAAATAGCGACACTCATTTTCAGTGTCTAAAAATTCATAAAATGAACAATGGAATCATCTATGCTTGAATACAAGTGTAGAAGTCTCCTTCTTCTTTTCCATTTTTCCAATTCGACCATTGTCCAGTTTTTTGATCGCATTTCAGTTCGGGAAGGGTTCGTTTGTCCTGAAAAAAGGAAAAAGTAGGTGGGGAAAATGTTACTGTTTCACTAGATACCCTAATTTTTTTGCTAGTATTGAATGATGTTTCTTTCGACGAATTTAAACTAAAAAATTAAGTTGATTCGAGTACAAAAGTATGAAGGGACAAGCTCATCAAGCAGAAACGGAGAACTTAAGCATTTGTGAAATTTTTGAAACAAAGTTATGCACATCTGTAAAACTTTTCTCATTTCTCGGCATACAAGAATCTAAACTTATGGTCACCACATTCGTGTCAAGATCAGTAGACAAGACATAGACATACAAGATTTTTCCAACAATTTTTAACCGCTTGACTCACCGGAATATCCCAAGTGATCCATCCATTTGCCACCTTATAAATCCAATCCGTTCTCATTTTCTCCTCATCCGAACACTTCACTCTCGTCGGAGCACATCCAGTCCATGTCAGATTTGGATTCAAATAGTCCAAGTTTTGCTCTTCGTACTGTTTGTAGTAATCTGGAACATTTGTCTTGATCCATTCAGTGTCAATGGTGTAGCGAGGACATCCACAGTGCTGATCGCATTCTTTGGGATAGCCGTTTTTGCATTCTCCGATGTCTAGTTGTCGCAGGATGGCGTTGATGTCGGAGAGGGCGGATCCGAGGGAAGGAGTCGTCGTGTTAGGGGAAGTTGTAGGCGTTGAAGGCGTCGACGTCGATGATGATGTGGTGGTCGAACTAGGAGTTGATGATGTTGTTGAAGTGGATGTAGAAGTACTCGTGGAGCTTGAAGATGAAGATGTAGTCGTTGGGTGCGTTAAGGTGGAAGATTCTGAAAACCTTACAATTGAAACTTTCATCCTAAGCAAATCAAATCCCTTACCTCTCCCCGAAGCATCTCCCCTCGTTGGACTTGACGATGAAGAAGACGCCAATGGATCCAATCTTGCCATCGGCACATTATCCAAACATGATCCAGAAGTGGTCCGGATTAAGAAGCAATTTATTAGCAAAAAAGAAGCTAGATACAGTTTCATATTCATCAACTTTTAGATTTGGATGTGGTATGAACTGTTTATAACAGGGAAAATCGACCTCTTTTTTGGAATATGTTAATATAATGGATGCAAAGCAAAGTGGCAAATTATTGGAATACATTCCAGCTAGGCAAACAGTGAAGGTTCAAAATAGTTACAATCGATTTATCATACACATTCAAACAGGAAAATATACAGAAAAAAGTCTGATTATTATTATATTGACTTATTCAATTTTGGATTTCATTTCACTTTGAAACATAAATATTTTTCCGTTTCAACTTTTGCTAATTTGATACTTGGAAAAGAAAAATACATTAATGTCGAGAATGTATAATCTTGATTTTTTCACATAGAATAGTTGGACGACTACGGAAGTAGTGTGCTCCTAATCAAGATTCTGATTTGAAACAGAGAAAAAATATGAATACCGTTTCATTTGTAATCAAGTTTTTCAGTTTGAGCAAAATACATTCACAGAACACAGAAAAACGATTTCTGGAAAAACATGTGTCTGAAAATTATGTAAAGTCATCACCAAAGGCAGCAAATTTCCTCCTTTACCTTTAAAACTGAGCAAGTTGTGTAACAGAAAAATTATAAACTGGCACCAACACATTAAGCGAACAGTCATTCATAAATCTGGACTTCACATAATTAGAGAATGTAATAGCCGGACAATGGCTTCTCATTATGGTATCACTAGTTTCAAAATCATATCAACTTTGAAACTGAGAAATAATTCAGTGAGCATTCAAAGCAATAGCACTTGATCCATTCTGAAGCTTACACCATTTACCGCTATGAGAATGACAATTAACTACAAATTTGAAACTTATATTGGTTTTGAAACAGAAAAATGTTTTCGGTTTTGCTAAATTTTTCCCTGTTTCAAAGTTACTTTCTTAATTTTCTTGACATCAATTTATCAATTGTTACATCAATTGTCTAGTCAGTTCCTCAAAATTCTTGCCCTTCACGAGACCCAAAGACTTCCTAAAGACCACTTTTCGTGAACCAAAATTCCAAGTTTTGATTACTGTCGTAACTGTTTTCCCAATCATTATCATAGCCAACACAAGACACCCGTAAGACCATAAAAGTTATCTCTGGTGCAAATGCGATCTATTGGACTATCAACAAGTTTAAAGTCGCTGCTCCAAAGGCACAGCAAAACTCTGCAAAATTTTTCTGTTTCAAACTTTCAAAAATTGTATTCGAAAAATAAAACTGACAATTGATCCTTTGTGTCAATTTTCAGAGTAAAATTAGAGTAACCTTGATCATTGTAACCAGTAATCGCGCTCTAATGAGAATCTCAAGTTTCTGCTAGTTTGTGGGCGCAGCAGAGCGCCTTTGCTGATCCAAAGTTGTGTAACAGAAAAAATGGCACCAACACATTAAGCGATCAATCATTCATAAATCTGGACTTCACCTAATTAGAAAATGTAATAGCACGACTACGATTGACTGATCATGGTATCACTAGTTTCAAAATCATGTAAACTTTGAAACTGAGAAATAATTTCTTTAATTTTTTAATGTGAACATTCAAAGCACTAGCACTTGATATGTTATCGCTATGGCAATGATCATTAGTTTAAAATTTTAAAGTTATAGTGGTTCTGAAACAGGAAAATGTTTCCGGTTTTGCTAAAATTTTTCCCTGTGTCAAAGTTATTTTCTTAATTTGCTTGACATCAATTTATCAATTTCTCAGTCAGTTCCTCAATTCACAAGACCCAAAGGCTCCCTGAACCCTAAATATCACAATTCGTGAACCAAAATAACTGGTTCTGATTACTGTCGTACTGTTTCCCCAATCATTATTATAGCTAACACAAGACACCCATAAGACCATAAAAGTTATCTCTGGTGCAAATGCAGTCTATTGAATTATCAACAACTGTAACGTCGCTTCAAAGGTCCACGACAACTCTGCAAAATTTTTTTGTTTCAGATTTTCAAAAATTGAATTCGGAGGTAGAAACTAACAATTTGATTTTTGTACCATGATCAGAGTAAAATTAGAGTAACCTTGACCATGACTTCAAAAATGAATACCGTTTCATGTTTGTATCCAAGTCTTACAGTTTGAGCAAATGACATTCACAGAACACTGGGAGCCGATTTCTGGAAAAAAAACATGTGGCTGAAAATTGTACACAAGAGGAAATCATTGTCAAAAATCTTTGACTGTTAAACTTGAGCAAGTTGTGTAACAGAAAAAAATAAATAATCTGGCACCAACACATTAAGCGAGCAATCATTCATAAATCTGGACTTCACATAATTAGAAAATGTAATAGCACGACTATAGTTCACTAATCATGGTATCACTAGTTTCAAAATCATGTCAACTTTGAAACTGAGAAATAATTCAGTGAGCATTCAAAACACTAGCACTTGATTCATTTTGAAGCTTACACCATTTATCGCTATGACAATGATCATTTGTTTCAAATTTGAAACTTATATTGGTTTTGAAACAGAAAAATGTGTTCGGTTTTGCTAAATTTTTCCCTGTTTCAAAGTTATTTTCTTTGTTTTCTTGGCATCAACTCATCCGTTTTTTCCAACTTGTTCATTGTTTAGTCAGTTCCTCAAAATCCTTCACCTACATGAGACCCAAAGACTCCCTAAATATCACAATTCGTGAACCAAAATAACTGGTTCTGATTACTGTCGTACTGTTTCCCCAATCATTATTATAGCTAACACAAGACACCCATAAGACCATAAAAGTTATCTCTGGTGCAAATGCAGTCTATTGAATTATCAACAACTGTAACGTCGCTTCAAAGGTCCACGACAACTCTGCAAAATTTTTCTGTTTCAGCTTTTCGAAAATTGAATTCGAAAATTGAAACTGGTAATGGGTCCATTATGAGCAGAGTAAAATTATAACCATGATCATTGTAACCAGTAATCGCGCTCTAATGAGAATCTCAAGTTTCTGCTTGTTTTCAAATGCGCTCTATTGCACTTGCGAATTCATTCTAATACTCGAATACAACTCGAATTAACCCTGAATGTCATAGTCAGCAAAATCGCTCTAATGAGAGATTTTCGCTCCTTTTTTCTAGTTCACTAGCGCGCATTTGCTGATCCAGTTGTTCCAGTTTTATCGCTAGAGCGCACTTTCTGCCCTAGATTCCTGGATTTGCTCTTTCTATCCCCGAGAAAACCACTGCTTTACCAAAAATGTTTATTTATATGACACTTTTATTAAAAATGACCAAAAAACAACAAAGTCGACATATTAGAAACAACATAATGACCTGAGTAAAACATGCGAAGAGTCATGGAAAATTTGAAAAAAATCTATGAAAAGAGTAAAAGCTTTAGAAATCATCAACGTCTTCAAGTCCGAAATTCTCAAACATGAAATCATTATTGAAATTGTTCCTCTTGACTTTCTTATGAGTTCCCATCGGAACCATTGCGTCTTCTTCTTCAGAATCCTCTTCGAGATTGTCATGAATTCCTTCGAATTCAGAATTCTCTCCTCCGTGGTAACTTCTCAATGCATCATGCACTAGTTGCTGGATTGGTTCTGTTTTCGGTTCCATCATCTGGACCATCTGATTCGTTTTGAGTGATTTGGATGGAATCGGATTGAGCGAGGGGAGTCCTTTCAATCCTTCAATATCGAACGCTTTTTTGATGGAACGGAATGTTTGGCATCGTTTTTGGAGACATCTGGAAATTGGAAATTGGATTGGTTTTTGGAAAAATGAATTTTTTTTGGAAATCTTAAAAACAGCACATTTCCTCAAACATATTGGGTTCAAGGAAGGATTTCGACTAAAAATTTTATTAGAAAAATGTGTGTAGATTCCGAAAACTGCACTGAAAAAGCAGGGAAATCGCTCTAGAACCTTGAAAATTATCTCCAAAATCTTCTGAATGCAGAACTTTGTGATTTCGAAAATTCTGATTACGATTGGCTTTAAAAATGCGCCGAGATTCTAAAAGTTAGTATAAAATAGCTCAAAATTTGCTCTAAAACCGTGAAAATGACCCGAAATTCTATGACCGAGTATACCTAAAGTGGGCGGAGCCTAGGAATTATGGCTCATTTTGGAGGTCTTCGAGCGGTTTGTTAGCGTTTTTATTAGGTTTTCAGTGTTTTTAAAAAAAATTTTGCTCAAACTGCATCAGAATCTCTCAAATTCTCACTAGAGACTACAAAATTTTCATTACTAGGTTTTTCAAAAATCCAACTTTCCAAACTCTCACCTATAAGACGGATACTCCCGCATTTCGTCCCCGTATTTCGACTTCCTCACACAAAGACGCATCTCATTCTGACACAAATGACACTCGATCGTCGTCGGAATCTTCGAAGCAATGCCTCCCCATCGTCTATCAATTTCTTGGAGGGTTTCGAAATAGGCTTGATCTCTTATTTCCTCTTTTGATACTTCTGGAGATTCTTCCTCTTCTTCTGGAACGTCTTCTGGCTCCTCGGAACCTTCTCTAGGATCATCCTGGAACTCTATCTTCCTCCTTGGATTACTGTCTCTATTCAGTGGCCCGTTTCGAATCCGTTGCAGATTGTGGTATAAAGTGGGGTTGGTTTGAAAAAGAGAGTCGGAAAACTCAGGAACTTTCATCAGCGGGATAGGGGAGTTCAGAATCTTCTTGAATTCAGAAGTGGGCTTCGTGGGGTCTTCTAGAGATTTCTTGAATTCCTCCGAATTCATGTATTCGTAGACATGGGCTTCATCAAAGATGAGCTTCTTGGCCATCGCCTGTTTCTGACGGAGTTGCTCTTCTTCTTTCTCTTTTTTAGCCTTCATCATCTCTCTCAGTCTATCCTTAGTATTTGGATCTTGGTCTTCAGAATCCTTCAAATCCATGGCAACACCAGAAAACACTCCATTATAAGGAACACTCTTTCCAAACGATTTCAGTAGATCATTTCCAAACGATTTCACTTTTTTCTGTGTGAACCATGAGAATCTAGTTGAAGAAGAGGGCTGATCCTTGATGGGTTCCTCGGCTCCCAGAAAGATTCTTCGTGGAGAAACACTCGTCTGCGAACGACTTTGGGCGAGTTTCGGAAGTTTTGGAGGAGGAGCAGATGATGTTGAGGGGGAGGAAGAAGAAGGAGAAGACACTGATGGTTGAGCTGGCTGAGTGGGACGCTTGAGGACGGAGACCGGGAATCGCCAGCGACGGACCTGGAAATTTGAACATTTTGAAAAATTACTGTTTTTTTTTAACCAAAAATCTTTAATTTTCGGTAAATTTTGAAGTTTTGATCAGTCTTTCTCGTAAAGACATAAGCTTTTTTATCCGATTATGTTAGTTTTTTTTCGGTTTCAGCGAATTTCTAAAATATCAAGTTTTAGAAAAAATGGTAGTTCTCCGTCTTTAGCTATTTTTTCTATAAATTTTGCATTTTCAACGATAAATTCAGGGCATGTAAATCCCATACCGGTGGTTGTCCTCCTTCAGAAGAGGTCCCTTCTCCAGATGCTTCTTCTCTTTCGATAGTCTCCGGAATTCTTCCAATATGATTCGGATCGTACACAACTCCTCCATTATTACTATTTGGTACTACTACAGTAACCGGCACTGGATTCTGTTGCTTTCCCAGTGGAACAAACTTCCGAATCACTCGTTTCTTCGACAGAATTCTTCCGTCGGGGGCCCTCACAATCGTAATAATCTCAGTGGTACATCCAGGGGGATACTGCATTGGTGGTTTCGTTTGTGGAGGAATCGGAGAGTGTCTCGGGGAATAGACACATTCTGGAGCCGGATCATCATCTAGACACACTACTGGTTTCTCTTCTGGCGCCGGGAAGAATTCTAGGAGATTTTCTGGTTTGTGCTCCATGGGCTCCGGAGGTTCTTCGATCTTTGGCTCTTCTAGAAGGTTCTCAGGGGAATCTGAAGTGTCTGGAACATCGAAATCCATAGCAGGGGATTCTGGAGTGCTAGCAGCTTCTGGAGTGGCCATTTGAGATTCTGAAGCTCTTCTAGACGATGTGGGCTTCTCAGAAATCGTTGACTTCCTTCTGACCCCCTCTGGCTCGGGACTATAAATCCTATTTTTCTTCCCTATTTGCTTCCGATCACTTCTTCTCAGTGGTGGTGAAGAGGATCTCGACTGAGAACCAGAAGCACTCCTCGAAGCTAATGCTTGAATCTTCGATGGCTCCGCAGTTTTCACAAAATTCTTGATTTCTGCATTTTGAATTTCCCGCTCGCCTCCTGACGCCATTTTTCCAATGTGCCGTTTTGCAAGGATTTTCAGGGTGCTTGCTTCTTTGATACTGGCAACAAGAGCCGATGCCTCTTCGTCTAGTTTTTTGTCCTCTTCGGCGGTCAATTGAGCAGAGTAGGAGAAGGAGACACTTGGAATTGGTGGTGGAGCAGGTGCCGGTGGGGGAGCTGGAACTATTTTTTGAATTGAAAAACTTTTTTTCAAGAACTCACAATTCTTATTGTCGAACTTGTTCAGAATATCATGGAGACCACTCATGGAGAGTGGCGGCTTTTTCTTCTGGTGACGAGACTGAAAAAATGGATTTTTAGCTCAATTTTCAAAAAATTCCGCATTTTCGCGTGAGCGTGTTAGTAGTGGTGTTTGCGGACTTAGGCGTCAGATTTGACGCCAGGTAAATTTTCCGCGAATTTAGTGGAAAAAAACGCGATTTTTCGATGGAAATGGTTAATTTCTGACATAAAATGGTGAACATGGATAGTTCCGACTTAATTATTTAACAAAAATCAATTTTTAAACAAATTCTAAATGAAAAATCCAAAGTTTTTCGAAATTTTGAAAAATTTATAAATTTCCGGACAAATCCGATTTTCAGCACTCACCGGCCGATAATCTTTATCATCTGAATCTGCCGCTTCCTCTTCAGAATCCTCCTCTTTTTCTTCGTCTCTTTCCTTCTTTTTCTCAACTTTTTCCTCATTTTTCTTTTTCGAATAATCTCCATCAAAACTTCTACCCAACATCAGTTTCTCCTCGATTTCCTTCATTTTTCGCTCCTCTTTTTGCTCTTGTTTTTTATAACGGGCAAGGATTTTTGAGATGTTGTCAACGGTCGATTCGGATTCTTTGCGGCCAGCTGGTGGCGATGGAGAGCTTTTGTAATCTGCATCTTTCGGTTGGGAACCCTCTTTCTGGAAAACCAATAGCATCAATAAAAATTAAAATATCTCGAACTCACTTTTTTCTTAGCTGAAGACGACGGTTTTGATGAGAACTCTGGCGCCGTTGGATCAATGAAATCGTCTCCGAAATTTCGCTTTTTTCGATTTCTCGTCGACTTTCGCGATTCTTCTTCGTCCATTTTTTTGAGCTGAAATCGGGGAAGATATTCGTATTAAGAATGGGATCAAAAGATTTTTTTTAAACTTGAGAAATCCAAAAAATCCATTATGGCACTTGTCCACGAGGATTACACAGACTGCAATTTAAAAAATAATCCAATTACATGGTTCTAAAAAGTATATTTGGCATTTTCTCGAAATCTGATCTAAAAGCATGCAAAAAAACAAGCACACAAAACAATGTATAAAATTCAGTCTCCGCGTCGATTCCCGATCATTTGCCGCCTTTTTTCTCCATGGAGCGCACTTGCATTTCTAGTCCCCTTTTTTTATTCGTTTGGCTGGGAGGGAGGTCTTTGTAAAAAAAACGATAAGACAGAGAGAGAGGGAAGAGGAAAAACAGACACAGAGAAGTTGAGAAATAGTGAGAAAGTTTGAGAGAGGCGAGAGACATGCGTAGCCGCGGTGGAGGAGAAAAAATGAACAACTGGGTGGTTGTAACAAAGAAGAGTTGGCAATGGAGGAGCAGATAGTTTAACCTGGAGATGTCGGGAGAAGTGATGAAAATAATAAGAACTTCCAAATTCCAGGTGCTCGACCTTCTACTGAACATTTCCTCAACACAAAAAAATAGATGAATCACCGAAAAAAAATCATGAAGACCTTTCAGAGACAAGACTGAAAAAGAGTTATGATGGCCGCGTCGCGTGCCTGCGTCGCGGGCTGTGTAGATCGGTGTTTATGATTGATGAGAGTTAGGATTGGAGCGCGTTTGCACATGTGACAAGAAAATTTCAGGGAAAAAATGTCGGTTTCAAGAAAGATATAGGTCCACTATGAATATGGAGAACAATGGTGAGAATTCTGCTATGAAGTGGTTTCCGTTATTTGGAGTTTGGAGCGTTTTTATCACTGGAGCACATTTGCTGTCAAAGAAAATCTGAACTATTGATGGTAGGCTAAGACTGATAAGTCAAAAAGTTGAAAGTATAAAATACTGTTCCAAAAAGTTGAAATATAGAAGTAGACCCATTTTCTGTGATGAGATGACCTTTCTTATATTCTGAAAACCTACTGTTTCATACCAATTATATATTAGGACTTTGGAGTTCAGAAATGAAACTGTGATGACAAACGCATTCAATCCAAATTCTGCCGATTTTACCATGCGACATATTATTCCTTGAGAATTTCCTAAAACTTGAATATTGCTTGGAACAGTCAAATCTTTTTTTTTTTTTGTGAAGATGTAATCTGGAAGTTTCTAGGAAAAGAATCTACGCGTGAGTTATCTGGGCATCTCAGATTTCAACCCTAGTCTTCAAACTTTTATCAATGAAGCGCATTTGCAGACTGGACATTTGTGGATCTGAAAGTGAACCTATTGAAGGATAAGGGGGAGAATAAAATGGCATTGAGGAAACAAGCACAGGTCTAGTTTTTACATTTTGAATGAAACAGAGAAGGTTTGAATAACCTTTTAACTGTGAGAAAAACAGGGACATATTGGTGCTCACGGTCCTGAAAAAGGCAAATCTACAAAAAATAGTGTAATTCCTCAATTTTCAAAAAAAAAGCGGAGTTTCGAGAAATATTTATAACAGTACTTTAGGTTCCAGAAGTAATAATGAAAATAAAAAGTCATTTGGAATCTCAAACCACCTCACATTCTTCAAAATCGAAAATTTTCGTCTAACATTGCGCTATGAAAGCTATGAAAATCCACCAGACCTATGAAAATTAGCTATGAAAATCCACCAGAAACTTGAATAACAACTGAAACACTAAACATTTTTTTCGTAAATTGGAAATATGGATAATCTGAAAGTTCCTTGAAAAAGTTCAGGCGTTGTTGAGGATTTTTGGCTTTTCTGATTTTTCAATTAATCTTTGATTCTCTAATTTTATTCTTTACCATTTAGAGCATGTGTATAACTGTTAATGTTGAAGTCTCTCATCTGCAAATTGAAACTGAAAATTTTCTTGTTTTCTTTCTACTTTTCTCCCAATATTTCCCCTCATTCCATGTTACTTTCCAGATCTCTAAATCCCTGCATTCCCCCAGGTAGCTCCCTTCGAACCTAATGACCTATTAGAATAATAATGAATAAATATGGGCTCAACCGAAAAGGAGAAATGAGCATAAACGAGTCAGGTTACCCCGAGCTTGTACACAATTACACAATCTCGGAGTGTCTATTCCGGAGAAGAGATTCATTACTTTCATTCTAATAAGTAACAATAACAAGGTCCCAGTCTCTATTCCAAATGAGTAGACTTGTTTGTTTTTCATTCCGTTAGAGGATGACTAATATCTGTTAGGAATTCCCAATGTTTAGGAGAGCACATCAATAACGTATCGTTGAAAAATTCGAAGTATTTGCTCTCGGAGACTTTTGAAACAGAAAAATTTATGAAGAACCCGCCATCATCCTACGTCCTCTCCTCCGTCTTCTGAATCTCCGAATAGTTTTTCTTCTTCTCATCCTTCTTATCTCCCTTATCAAACGAAATGAACACTCTTTTCACACCGTCATGCTTCGTCTTCTTCTTCCACTCCTCACGAACGTCCACCGCCTTCACTGAACTGTCCATTTTGACGTACAGGGTGGCTTTTAAATTCGGAGACAACTTTCAAGTAGTGTTTCTAGAACAATTTTTGTTCATTTTTCCTGCAAATTAGCACATATGTTTTTTGAACGCACAAAATTGTGTACGCCAAGTTTCAAAACTCAGACTCTATTCTCAGCCAAGTTATTGAGCAAAAACCAAAGTAGAGAAGTAGTGATATGGCACGCAAGTAATTCGCGGAAACACCGGTTCACTGTGGGACTCCCAGGTGTCGGATTACAGAAAAAACTTTTACACCTGTTGGTTATTTATTGATGAAATTTTCTGAGAAATATTGAACCCACTGGACATAATTCAGATTTGTTACGACCATTTTCGCGGGTGCAGCGAAAAGTGAAAAAATTTAACAAAACCCACCCTAAACCGAACAATTGAGTATAACTTTATCTAAGATGAAAGGAAATCATTGAAACATGATTTTTCTAAAAGATTACTTTAAAAGAAAAGAAAATATGTAACATTTAATCGTTTCAACTTATTTTCCCAAGAAATCCATTGATTTTTATGGCTGAGAATGATGATCAGGTAGGTTCATGTTCTCGCTCTCATAGCATGATCACCGAAAACAAGAGAATAGTTTGAAATAATGTAAGTTGACGACCAGAATGTTATTAAACTTCCCTCCAAAAGGAATTCCGATATTTTTACTACTCACAGAGAAACCACTCATGAACTGTTGCCAACCTTAGAAATTCCCATTTCGCGTGCCTGGAAAAACTAAGCCAATTTGTAGAGAGGGTTTCTCGCACTTCTCAAGTTTCGAACAGTGCTAAAATAGTAGAAGTAAGCTTAGAATGGATCAAATTTTATATAACATAAAGCGGGTCATGATCCTGAACATAGAAACTGTCTTACGCTCCATTTTCCAATGTACTGAATACGCCCAATTTTCTGAACTACAGGCACATTAACCACCATAACTCGGTCAAAAATTTTCAGATAGTTGTGAAACTTGGCCAAAACATTAAAAAATGTTTAACAGACAAGTTTACAAAGTTTCATCCAATTAAATGCACTTTCCGCTAATCTGCGTGCGCTCAAAGTTTTTGTCTCCGAACTTAAAAGCCACCCTGTAGTAGATCGCAAAATATTGCTTGTTGCTCTCCGGAATCGCTATTCCCGCGCAATGAACTACCTGAAAATGGAATGGCGGGTCGTGAAAAAGAAGCAAAAAGGAAACTGAAGAGAGTGGGATTCGAACCCACGCCCCCGAAGGGACTGGTGCCTTAAACCAGCGCCTTAGACCGCTCGGCCATCTCTCCACATTTTGGAGGCGAGCCAGAGGGTGTATAGGAAGGACGCATTGCTATCTGTCAAGTGGCAGTCGACTGCCAGGAGGCCAGAGCAAACATAACGATTATTGTGGGAGACTGATGAGTATTTTACAAGATTCACTCGGAATGACAATGTGTTCATTTGAAGAAACAATAGAGGTAATGCCAGTTTTGTCGATATGGAATTTGGAATAAAAATGAAAATTTTCAGTTTCATACATTCAACATATAATTTTGAATTATGAATGAGGTACTGAGATTCGCCATAAAAGAAAAAATATATCCAAATATATCCTAGAATCTCAAACTACAATTCATCACAATTATACAATTTCAAGATTTTAGGATACCCAGAAACCAAGGAAACTCAAAAGTCGCAAAAATCAGAGAATTTCTTATTTTCATAAAAATTTCGCTGTTTCGAAGAAAATGCATTTTTATAATCAGAAAGTTCATTTCAGTAGTGTTATTTGATTTAGAGACAGATAGACAAATATATAAATAAACAGGAAATCTGAAAATGTTGAACAAAATTTGAAAATAGGCGAAATCGTACCATTTTTGCTGAAACAAGTCTAACTTTATCAATGTATCACATTTTTCAAATTTCACAAATTTTTTGAACTGATGGATGATTGGCGGGTGCCGGTCAATTGGATGAAATACGGTATATCTTGTTCTCACTGTATTAGCGTAAAAACCTCTTGTGTCCATTTGAATTCAGCTCCAATTTTTACAAGTCCCTGTCATTTCATCCAAATGCATTGCACAGCGAGTTTGTTGGAAAAGTTTACTGTTTCTTTGAAAACTGATACTTTTCCTCTTTTTATTTTCTATCACTCTCATCTTCCTTCTTTATTTCATCGAAATCCCTCCTCATCATCAGAACCGAACCTTCGTTCCCTTCCTACCTTCACCCCTCTCATCCCCCGCGTTTCCCTTTTTCCCTTTTTTCACACACCGTCAAATTATATCCCAAAACGACGTTTGTGAAAACACATTTCATGTTTTGAGACTGAACCTTGTAATTATGTATCTTTTTGTCAGGGAGAAAACCAAGAAAATGGGATCTTTCTTTGAAGCTTATGGCATTGAAATGGAGAGAGCAATTTTGGTTTTTAAGGTGAATGGGGAGGAGGAGCAGCAGGAACAGGTGGGTTATGGTAGAATATAGAGATGAGAAGTGGAACGGAGGCAAAATCAAAACCAAAATGGCCATGTGAGTTTTGAAACAAAAAAAAGAAGTTCTGGGAAACGCAGTTTATAAATTTCTCATAAGACGTTTTTCGAATTCGAAGCGCATAATAAGTACAGTGAAACAATTATTACATTTCTGAAACAGCAAAAAAAGGAAAAAAGATTTCTGTGGGCTCAATCGTACCTGAAAGTTCAGAGTTTCATATATTCTAGCTTTGATATTTATTTGAATTCCTGCCAAATGTGAATTTTCATGTGGATTGCGAATGCTTTCAAAATATCCACATTTATCTTGTAAGTGCTCTGAAACAGTAATTGGTGGGAAGTTTCCGCCAACCATTAATTTCGCATAATTGCAGTAATACTTCAAATTGAAACATAGATATATACATTTTAGAGACTCTAAAATTCTGAAATATAGTTTTTCGAACATGAAGCCTCTCAGATAATAAGAATTTTTTGAAGCTTCCTTTCAATTTGAAGTTGAAACAGGAACAGTTTTCATTTTTTGCTAATCTGTTTTGTTTTTCATGGAATGGATAAGGCACGAGAAAAAATTATTTCCCGGAAAATGGATGTTTCAATCACATTGAAATCGAATTTTTCAATTTCTGATTTCTTTTTTCTTCTTTCTGAAACCGTAAGTTTTTGCTAGTCACCATAAATGTTCAGAGATTTTAGAACCTTGAAGCTTTTCAGAGTTTCCAAATTTCATAAACTCTGAATCCATCGAAAACGCAGAATCCTTCATTATCTTTTAGTCCCAGAATCTTCAAAAAAAAAATCACAGTTTCAACTTTCATACTTTATCATCAAATCAACTTTGTCTACGTTTCTTGCCCCTTTCGCAAATTGAATTATTGCTCAACATAAAAGTTGCTCATTGCTCAATGTTGTATGCTCACTCACTCTCCCCCATATTACTGACATAATATACCTTGTCCTCCCCTCTTTTGTCATCCTTTTCCTCCCTTTATCCACCCGTTTATGTCCGCTTTTCGGAGGTAAAAACGACGAATTGTAACCCGAGATTGTTTAATTCTCAATCGCTTTGTACATATTTCGGATACATTTTCAATCCTCATCTTCCTCTTCTTATTTTTCGTCAAAACGGAGTCATCCTCTGCTAATTCGGGAATCATCAGCATTTTCAATTGAGCCCCCCGCCCGGAATGACCTAGGTAAACACAGATTTTTGGGGGGGGGGGGGGGGTTTGGCCGATATTCTTTGAAACTGGAGAGTCTGGAAAAACTGAAAACATCGTGCTTAACACATGAAACTGTAGGACTATTAGAGCTTAAAAATTGGTAGTTTACAAACTTTCTGAATGGTAAACTGAATATGGAGCATTTTGAAAATGAATTCTTGAAACTGAAATTTTTGGGAAACTTGAATTTGTCATAATGTTGAACCGCGCTTTATTGCTAGCACGGATGATTTGATTTTTCAGCATTCGAGGCCGCATGTACTCTTCGTCGATTACTTGGACTACAGGGAAAAAGTCGTGAATTGTTCACGAGAAGTACACGAGGGCGCAGAACCAGAAAAACAACGGTGGCATAGTCGAGTCATTCAAATTTTAGCCATTTTAGCTTTATAGCGCCGTGTAACATTTTTTTACGGTAAAAGAATGTTTGGAGAAATTCTGTCTGCGGTACTCATTTTATGAATGAAGTGGAGCAAGGAATTGTAAGAACCCGGTCGTATGAAACAGTGAAGTTTATAAATGATCATTTTCAATATATTTTTCAATTCTGTGATTTCAAAAGTTTTCGAACTCTCCAGAAATCTACAGTGTTCAGGGAATCAACATTGAAGATTTGGACTCCGAACAAAAATCAAAAATGTTCCAACAACGTACGGAAATAATCACAGCCAAAAATAATGAGAAATTCAAAGTTGAAGCTTGAAACAGAAAGTTACACAAATTTTGATATTATCGAACGTTCCAGTATTTTCTCCAATGTTGCATAAAAACTGAAACAGTAAATGCTTTTTTCTGGAAACTTGGATTCTCTGGAAATTTTTTCATCAAGAACATAACCTAAAATGATTCAGTCTGCAAGAATAGACAACCGTCTCATGCCATATGTATATCTAACCAATATAAAAAACAGTAAAGCTTTTTTGGAAAAATTTGATGACTTTTCAAGTCAGCTGACTTTTTTAGTCATTTATGAAGTAAGACAAGTGATAAATATGAAGTGTCCACAATTCGGAAAATGAAAAAATCCAGAAAACTTGAAACAGAAAATTTTTTGGGTCCTCGCAGCTTGGGGACAAATTCGAATCACCAAGACCAAAGGAAAGTATTTCGGATTTCTTTACAAAATCCGAATCAATTGTCGATTTTTATTAGCAAAGTTGTGAAGTTATAGATGTCAACTGGTCAAAAAATATTAACCCGAAAATCTGAAAATCTTGAAACAGGAAAATTTTTTCAAAACATTATTGGTTTTATCTCAAAATCCCCGAAGTTTTTCGAAAAATATCAAAAAAATTGAAACCGATTAATTATTCAGAAGGAGATTTTTAATCGATTTCGGTAAAAATAGCATAGATCGATCGGAAATTTCAAATAATCAATGGAAAATTCAGATTCGCATGTCACCACAAGATTTGAATATAGCTACGGAAGATCCTATTAGACATCTACTATCAATTTTTTTAAACCTGAAAATATAAAAACTTTGAAACAGAAAAAATCTGATCGTTCTTTGTTCAGATCTCTGCTTCAAATGAACCGATTTGTGCGGAAGTTAGAGAGATCGATAGCAAATTTCAAGAAGATTGAATGCCAATATTTCATTTCCAAAAAACTAGATTCTAAATTGAACGGCTAGCAAAGAAAAAGACGTTTCTGGTGTCAGAAGATATGAGAAAACGAATATCAAATTTTGAAATTACATGGTTCTGTGAGACCCCGTTCTGAAACTTGAACTGATTTTCAGAAATTCGGTTAAAAAACCTAATAAAAAGTAGCAAAATTCACATTTCAAATTCTGTGTGAGATGCTTTAAATTGACAATGGCTCCATCAAACTTTCAGTTTTACCAAATTTCTGAAAACCAGTTCACTCGTGATAGAAAAAAGATTTACCATAGATTCTGAATACCGAAAGTCTTACAAAGATACTCTGAAACAGAAAAATGTTTATCAAAAATTTAGCTATGTATGAAGTATTCAGACTAAATTTGGACAAAAACTATGTATTCTCTAAAATCAATACTCTTATTTTTAGCACACAAATTGATATTATGTATCGAATGAAAAAACTAACTCAATTTTTGTTAATTTTTCGAAACAGAGAAAATTTTTGAGCTAGACACATTTTTGTTTTTAGCAAGCAGGGAGATGTTTTCAGGATTGATTCTGCAACATTACTCATATCTTTTCTGAAACTGAAAAATTTTGAAAAAAACTCTCACTCTAACTAAATGCTCCAATTGAAATTCCATAGTCTCTCAATGGAGCGTATTTACGCATTTACAACTCTCAAAAACACTTCGAAATACAGTCCAACGAAACCAAAAAAAGATCCGTTTACAGAGCCAGTTTCTCACCAAAATAGCCAACATATTCTTCCCCCCAAAACCCCTTTTTGTATTTTCTCTAACCCTCTCTCTTTCCTCCACTCTCGTTGAGCTTCTTCACCTCCCCGGACTACGGTACCCAATTAAACACCGTGGCTCCGCCCCTCTCCCTTCCCTCTCTCTTTGTCGTCGTCTCGGTTTCGCGCAAAAGTGGGCGGAGCTTATTTGGAGAGATGAGATGAAATAGGTTCTCATTTAGTTAAACCTATTCTCGATTAACCTTTTTCGGAAATCTGACCCCCTTCGAGAAGAAGAAGAAGAAGAAGATGACGTTGAAATTCTCGGTGGAAAGGTTGGTGGATAGTGAGAAGGAATCAGAAGATGTCGAGGAGCAGAATGACTTGAAGAAGGTTAGTTTTTAGTTGTGAAATAAATTGAATTTCGAATTTGAGTGGACATTTGTGAAAGTTTTGAATCAGTAAAAATTTAGTCTAATTCCTATTCGAATTTTTTTTTTGGAGCAAGATTTACTATTCTGCAAGGATCCAATTTAGGATTCTCCTCTGGTGTGGGTCCGTTTCAACTCACCAATATCAAAAAAAAAATCTCCTTTTCAATCGATAGATAGATGTTGCTGTTTTAACTTATGTACTCACACCCTTTCTGATGAACTCGTAGAATTGAACCTGTTTAACTACACTAGACTTCAATCTCTCTTTGAAACTGAAAAATTCTAAAATTTATTAGAACAAATTTTCGGTTTCAAATATTACCAAAAAGTAAACCAACAATTTTTGATTCAATGCACCCTCCAACATTTTTTTGGCAATTCTAGTGTAATCATGAGGCATGAATTCATAAAAGAAAATAAGTTATCGTCGTTGTTTTGTTCGTCTGCAGAGCACTCCATTAGAGTCATAGAAGTTCTTATGATTTTTAGAAACAGAGAATTTCTGCTTTTTCCTATGGTGATTTTTTATTTTCTGTTGCAAGAGAATCATACATAAGTTAATATATTTCTTTAGTTTGTTCGACTGTTCTATATCAACCGGTTTTTTCATTCAAAACTATCGATTCCCTGTATCCCGATTCTGCCGAAGCATTGGTCAAACAGAAATAAAAACAGCTCATTTCCCGGCTGAAACTGTAAAATTTGAACTTTTTACTATAAATTTTTTCTGTTTCATAAGTTATGTTTCATAATTATGAATCATAACATTCTCAATTTTGGACAAATATTTCACAACAATAAATGTAGAGAAGTCTATCTCAAATTTCTCCATTAATTTTCCCAACTTGAAAAGAAAGTTTCAATGTCATTATTGTTTCCGACTGCACACATTCTAACATATCAGCTTAGCAATTTTTACTGAAACAGAAAAAATAGTTGTTCATTATGTTTCTGAATGTAGCAATGAAAGAGTTATTATGTTTCTGAAGTTTAGTAACAATGAAGGTTGGTCATCACACTTCGACATGCCTTGAAATAGTAAAACTGCGAAAAAGTTTAATTTTGTGCTAAGAACTCGACTTCGGGCTTCATTGAATGATTCGTGAAGTTTCTCAAAAATATCATGTTTCTGCGAAATGGCATCATGATTTGAGAGCGCTCCTGATTCAATGAGAAATTCCAAAATCAATTACTATCTTATAACCTGGGGATGCTGTAAAATATTTCGAATTATATACAGTTTCATCCGAAACATATTTAATTTCCACTTCTGCCTCTCTTTGATAAATCTCTGGTTGTGGTGAAATTGAACATGAAAAGTCGCTTCGAAACCAATTCAAGTTTTTTCAGCTCCCCCTTGATGAAGACGATGAAATGGAAGAAGAAATGGAGAAATCAACAAAAAACGAACCATTCACGCAGACCCTTTCCTACTTCGATGTCCTCCTCCCTCATGTTCAAATGGCGTGTTCCAATCCTTTTATATCTGGAATTGGGGCGGGAACATCTGGAGATCAGAATATTAACGGAGGAAGTGTATGGCAGCATCCGTGGTTGGAACTTTTGCAGAGTACGACGGCGGCGCAGTTTGGTGAGTTGATTAAGGGTAATAGATCTAAAGAAAATAAGTCGATCTGTGATTCCGAAGGGACGAGAGAGATTGATAGGGATAGAACGAAAAGTCCCAAGAAACAACAAAAAAGGCTGTCATCACTTTACTGAACACACAGGATTTGACGGTACTTTATACATGATTTGCATGAAACAGAAGATTTCACACAAAGAACAAATCTGATTCTTTCGAACTTGATCGACTTTCTTATTATACCATGACTGAATGCCTAAAATTTTGACTGTTTCAGTTGTGAATCTTGAAATTTTTCTAATAAGGTTTTTTGATCCTTAAATTGTTCAGCGTTCGAAAATGTTTTTCTAAATCTGCTCTTCCTACTTCAACCTACCAAAACCCTCTCAATTCGATTTCCAGGCGACGTGACAGCGGGCCTCTTCCTTCAACCCCTTCGAAAAAACAAACGGATTCGAACGGCGTTCAGTGCATCCCAGTTGATACAGTTGGAGAAGGCATTCGAAGGAAATCACTATGTGGTGGGGAATGAGAGGAAACAATTGGCATCCAGGTTGAGTCTCACGGAAACGCAGGTGAGATATAAACTTTAATGGTTTCATTATTTTTACGTTATGGAAGTCATTGGAAACTGTGCTTTGAAGAAGAGTTGTAGTTCCTAATGAATAATTTTCTAAACGGGAGTTCTAATAGTTTCTTTGTTGATCAGTCTACCTTGTGAAAATCGCTCTAAAAACCAATATCAAAAATTATATCAAAACTTTGAAACTGTAGTATTTCCATGTACTCAGTAAATCGATTACTTTTTATGAATTAGCATTACACTTTTACACGGCGAATTTTTCACGACGCATTTTGAATCTCTCCCTTTCGCGCCTTTTTTCCAAAAGTAAGATCTGCAGGTTATGCGTCTCTTCATTCAGCACACTATTTCACTGCTAATAGTGTGCTGAATGAAGAGACGCATAACCTGCTGATCTTACTTTTGGAAAAAAGGCGCGAAAGGGAGAGATTCAAAATGCGTCGTGAAAAATTCGCCGTGTTTTATCATCTTTGAAGTCTTTCAATGATTTCTAAGTCCATCCACGAATCGTTGGTGATTTTAAAACTTTTACTTTTGCATATTCTTGAAACAGCATATTTTTTCGGAAACTGTACTTCTTTTACGAGCCTTACTGTTTAGTGAATTTTCATTCTACCTCTTCTGCTTGTCTGAGAACGCATGGTTGTCTAGTTTTGCAAGTTCTACAATGACAAATGATCTTGTTAGACTGCTATAAAAATTGATGGAAGCGGAAGATGCTTCAAAAATCCTGCTAAGATTCGACTTCTTAACACAAATCTGATGTTTTTCCTTTCAAAAAGTTACAACCGAATCGTTTTTAAACAGTAGGTATATTTGCTATTCCTTGAAACAGCACATTTTAGTTAACAAAGTACTCTGTTTTTGAAGTTCTGAAATCTTACCGGTTCTCAGTCTCGCTTGCCTTGAATCAACTGTATTAAAAAATTTTAGATTTTCGTTATATATATAATCTGGTGAATCAGTAATATTTGAAAATCCAGAATCTCACACAGAAACATTACAGTTTCCAAGAATTAATATTATTTTCATCCGAAAGTTTATGTCAGTGTCGGTAAATTTGATAATGAACCCAAATAACTCATTACAGTTTCTCTGAATCTCGGACTCTTTCCGAATCATTGACCTCTCAAAGTCCTGGCAAATCACATTTTTTTCAGTTTCATCAAAATTTTATAATTTTTCTCATTTTGTGTTATACTAATTTTGTTACACTAGTCAAAGACTTCAATTTAATTCTCTTATTAAGAACTTCCCAATTTTCAAAAAATCTAATACACTTTCATCAGAAACTCTTTTCTAACGCTAAAACGTTACACTCTTTGAATTTTGTGCTACAGTATTTACAAAACTTTCAATTTGCTGCAAAATCATCCCAATAGTCTCTCTTTATTTGCTCTCAGTTACAACTTCATTCAAAACTTTGCTCCACCTACAGTACATTCTTTAATCCCCCACTCAAAAAGTGCTCACTCCCTATTCTCACCACTCTCTGTGTTGCTCTAGGCCCATCATTAAACACAGATCGTTTCTCGTTCTCCTCATAAATTTCACAAAAGCGTGTCATCCGTCGTTGTCTTCTTGTAATACAAATACAGTATCCCAATGTTCATGTTGTCTCTATTTGATCGCGTACTTAGCACACCAATTGGGATCCCCCTTTTTCTTGCTAATCCTGTTGTAGGTGGTGACTTCTCCCGGCGGATGTATTGGGAGGGGGTCGAGTGCTATTATTCGACACCGTCTCAATGTTAGCACAGAAGAGAGAAGAAGAAGAAGCATTTGTGGGGGATACAATAGAGACACATGGGTAAATACATTGAACCGCGATAGTTTTGAGGAAACCGATTCGGATCGCTTTTGGGGCAACATTTAGAAAGGGGGGATGAATCTGGATTTTTCGCGCTGAAACTTCCAAATTCCAGCGCTTTTCTGATTCAGGAATTAAAACGCATCGAGAACCATTTGAAAAAAAATAGTAGTAAATTTTTTAAATATTAGAAACAGAAAATTTTTACTGGAAATTCTTTTCGATTTGAAAAATTGATACGCTTATGTAATAAGCTGAGAGTTAGTTAGAATCTAAATTTGATAACCCCATCAAGAGCACATCTTGGATCCAGACGTACTGTTGTCCCACAAGCACAGTAAGCAGTCCTACTGTGACCCGTCATACAGTACCCAAAACTACAGTAACCTCAGTTTCAGTACCTGAAGCTACAGTAACCAATTCTACAGTACCCGAGAATACAGTACCCTTAGTTGCTGTACCCAAGCCTACAGTTCCCTCACCTACAGTAGTCTTGTCTTGCAGATGATAAATATCTTGGTATCACACTATTAGCCATATTTTTTATGTCAACCCGAGCTCTATTGCTATGTTAGCTTTCAATTTTGAGTTTTTCGGCTTTTTTTTGTGTTTTTCAGAATCGGAAAACAAGCGTCGTAGTGTCCTTCAAAAATGCGGTGAACTTTCCATATTTCATGAAACACAATTTTTTTGAAAATAATGCATCTCGAAAAATTTTCAATTTTTGAATTCTGATAAACTAGTTGCTCTATTTTCGCTCTACGCTGTAGAATCACCAGTTCAAAGTTCCTTGGCGTCAAATCTGATGCCAGGTCCGCAATCTGAAATTGTTGACACGCTGACGTAAAAATTCATACACTCACTCCCAAAAAAATCCGAAGGAATTGCCGCTTTTCTAACTAGATTCAGTAGGTTCAGTACAAGGTTCACTAGTTTCCAGATTGCATTTTAGGACCCTGATTGTGAGATTTTAAGTCTGATAGTACCAATCAAATACCGTATGTCCCAGTATGAAACTTTTTTAACTCTAATTTTTTATAGACTAGAAGACATGTCAATTGTAGCTTATGAAGGCATTGGCTTTCAAAGAGAGTTTGAAACTGAAAATTTAGTTATTATGACGTGATGCCCGACTCCTTCGATCAACAGTGTTCACATTTAAAAAAGTGACCATCTTCAAAATGGTTCATATTGAGCATGGTGATAGTGCTCTATGTCCAAAACACAGCAATCAAGTTTTGAGCTCAATCGGACCCCGGAGTACAAAAATATGTACAAAAAACTGAAAAATCGAAAATTTTTTCCTGATTGAGATATCAATGAGATCTTTTTTGCAACTGGTTTCTGGCATTTTTTCAAGCATTTTTTGTGTTGAAACTTAGTTTCTAACTTTCCTCTGTTCAATAGAAAAATTTCAAAAAAAGTAAAAATTTCGGACTTTTTTCAAGAAATCAATTTTTGCGGCTCGGAGACCCTATTGGACAATGAATTTTATTTCAGATTCGAAATCTACGCAAAATTTACTACTAGGCACATATAGTCCCGTTTGGCATCTCTTTCTCCGAAAGGGGGTTTCTGGCCAAAATATGTGTTCAGCTTGAGAAATATGGATGCACCTTTTTTCTACTTTCAACTTATTTTTGTTTTTTTTAATTTCTGTGCTAATTTTCTGTGAGTATTATGTATTTTGGCAACAGTCACTTGCAGTGAAGTGTAAAATCAACGCAGAATTTGTAAAAACTGTACGAAAATTCGGTTCTAAAACTCAATGCCAATTTTGGAGTACCGAATTTGTGTCCATGATTTCACGATCTCCTCCGTGTCTGAAACAAGTTCAAAAATTCTAATTTTTTGAGTAGTTAGTACCAAAGGTTGGCTTGTTTAGTTTCAGTTTTCAATTCTGAGCTACACCCTTTTTTACAGACTATAAATACCACCCCAAATTGAAAAATAGTGGAAAAGTCCAACTTTTTTATTTTTGATCATAGACCGAAAATCTTTTTTGAAATAAGTTTTTCACTTTATTTTGAGCCTTGTATCAGTTGACGCCTAACTTCTATCTGCGTTGGATACAGTTCAAAATGTTGATTTGTTAGAAACTTCGACGACATATTTTTTCAGTAGTCGTTCTCAATTCTCAGCTTGATCCAGATAAGATAGAAATTAGGCGTCAACTGATAAAATGCTCAAAATAAAGTAAAAAACTTATTTCAAAAAAGATTTTCGGTCTATGATCAAAAATAAAAAAGTTGGACTTTTCCACTGTTTTTCAATTTGGGGTGGTATTTATAGTCTGTAAAAAAGGGTGTAGCTCAGAATTGAAAACTGAAACTAAACAAGCCAACCTTTGGTACTAACTACTCAAAAAATTAGAATTTTTGAACTTGTTTCAGACACGGAGGAGATCGTGAAATCATGGACACAAATTCGGTACTCCAAAATTGGCATTGAGTTTAAGAACCGAATTTTCGTACAGTTTTTACAAACTCTGCGTTGATTTTACACTTCACTGCAAGTGACTGTTGCCAAAATACATAATTCACACAAAAAATTAGCACAGAAATTAAAAAAAACAAAAATAAGTTGAAAGTAGAAAAAAGGTGCATCCATATTTCTCAAGCTGAACACATATTTTGGCCAGAAACCCCCTTTCGGAGAAAGAGATGGCAAACGGGACTATATGTGTCTAATAGTAAATTTTGCGTAGATTCTGAATCTGAAATAAAATTTATTGTCCAATAGGGTCCCCGAGTCACAAAAATGGATTTCTTGAAAAAAGTCCGAAATTTTTCCTTTTATGAACATTTTCTATTGAACAGAGGAAAGTTAGAAACTAAGTTTCAACACAAAAAATGCTTGAAAAAATGCCAGAAACCAGTTGCAAAAAAGATCTCATTGATATCTCAATCAGGAAAAAATTTTCGATTTTTCAGTTTTTTGTACATATTTTTGTACTCCGGGGTCCGATTGAGCTCAAAACTTGATTGCTGTGTTTTGGACATAGAGCACTATCACCATTCTCAATATGAACCATTTTGAAGATGGTCACTTTTTTAGATGTGAACATGGGTAGTAGTGCGGTAGTCGAGTTTCTCGGGTAACGCGTCTTATACTTCAAAATTTTGCTGTTTCATTTTTCGTGGAAAGTTAGCTGACAGTGATTTACAACTAGTTCATCCATTACCCTTTTCTCTGAAAACCATCTGATGCTTCGATTATACTGTTCGAGTTTCATGCTCCTGAGTACTTGAACTAGTGGAATTAACAACTTTTCCATTAGTTTATTTTGATTTGCTTGGTTTTGCGGGCTTAAGACTCCTATAGACGACTCCGATAGACGAAGATTCAATATTCCATGATATTATTGATGGCCCCTAAAATATCTGCAATTTTGGAATGCTCTGAAACAGGCAAAAATTAAACACTTTTTTTTGAATTTTCAGACTCTGGGAGTTCGGATATTCTGTTTTGAAAAAGTCTGAAAACTCTGACTATGATTTCTCAATAGTTCTCATTCTAAATATCCCATTTTCCAGGTCAAAGTATGGTTCCAGAATCGGCGGACCAAACACAAACGGGTCAGATTGGAGGGTTCAGGTGAGTAGCTATTCTACAAGATCTTTGTAAATTTCTGAGCCATTGAAGCAGAAATCTTGAAACAGGGAAGAATTTAAAAAATAAATTCTATGAGAGTTCAGTATTTATGGGCTAGCTTCGAAATTTGTTCTGAAAATGTTTTGTTTAGTTTGAGAAACAGCAAACTTTCTAGAGCTTTTTTTTTTCATTTTTCACTGTTTCAACAATGTTAGTTTCAAAATCCAACTTTTAGAACTCCAATTTTTACACAAAAGATACTTTTTCCCAGACCCCAATGCTCCAATGTCCAATGACGAGGACGATGAGGAGGATAAGAAATCCACGACTTCCTAATTATCTGTTATAACTTTTTTCAATTTTTCAATTTTTCCCGCTTCAAGTATTACTTATTTTTGGTCAGTATTTTCGTTTATTAGTGCCATTTCTCTTATTATTTTAACAACCAAAAAATCATCAGCAGTCATCGATAATTTTTGGCTCCGCGACATTCTGTAACCAGTCATTTCGTAACTGCGACATAAGCGAAACGACTGGTTGCGAAATGTCTTTCTTTCGAAACGTCGCTGATGCGAAATGTCCAGTTGCGAAACGTCGGGGAGCTCCATTTTCCAATTCGAACCCATAATTTTCACGAAAAAAGCTTTATTTCTTGTGTCAATTTTCACATTGAAAATTGGAATAAACCCTTTTATTATTTCCACTCAATTGAACAGAAAAAGAGGGTGAAATCATCTTCATTGACGACAAACCCATCTTCTCTTTTCTTCATTTTCTCCGAACCTATCAATTATTTTTTTAGCATCTTGAGGAAATTGTGGATCCCTTTTTCTTTTCTTCGTCGAAAATGATTTGACGATTAGAGGAGAGGAGCCAAAGGGGAACATGAGAGAAAAAGCGGGTGTAATTGGGGGGATTTACGAAAACCGAAAAGGTGGGGGAATAGAGAAAACAGAGCGGTGGGAAATTTGAATGTTTGGATTGGAAGGGTACTGTATGGGGGAGTTAGCTTCTTAAAAACGAACCGTCCACGTCCTATATGTACAGTGGCGAAAAATGGTGAGTGTCACTTTACTTTCCGTTTCATAACTCAGACGATGGTTGTCCAATCGATTTGAAATTTTGCATGTGTAATGAGGAAACCTTCTGAAACAAGCTCCTAGTTTTTTGAAAATCAGAATTCACTCAGTGCTCCAGAATAGTGCCAGATGTAGGCGTCACTCAAAATTGAAAAAAATAACTTTTCCAAAAATTGATGAATCATTCTAGTTTTTGAGTATAATAATCAAAAGTGTTCAAGTATACACCAAAAAAATTTTGGTGCGAGTTGGAAAGTCGGCTCCGGAGATATGGAGCTCGGAGCACTAAATGCTCTGTTTGGTTCATGGCTCATAACTTGGTCACAATCGGTTGGATCAAATTTAAAATTTGGGAAAATATGTATCTGTAATTGTTAAACAGAACCAAACTTTAAAATTTCGACTTCGAGCAAAAAAAATTTTCTTGATGTATTGACCATGGTGCACCAAACGAGGCGCTGTAGATGGATCACAAAAAATTTGCTCGAAATCGAAATTTTAAAATTTGGTTCTGTTTAACAATCACAGATACATATTTTCCCAAATTTCAAACTTGATCCAACCGATTTTGACCAAGTTATGAGCCATGAACCAAACAGAGCATTTGGTGCTCCGTGCTCTATATCTCCGGAGCCGACTTTCCAACTCGCACCAAAATTTTCTTGGTGTATACTTGAACACTTTTGATTATTATACTCAAAAACTAGAATGATTCATCAATTTTTGGAAAAGTTATTTTTTTCAATTTTGAGTGACGCCTACATCTGGCACTATTCTGGAGCACTGAGTGAATTCTGATTTTCAAAAAACTAGGAGCTTGTTTCAGAAGGTTTCCTCATTACACATGCAAAATTTCAAATCGATTGGACAACCATCGTCTGAGTTATGAAACGGAAAGTAAAGTGACACTCACCATTTTTCGCCACTGTACTTAATTAACATCAAGAATAATCAGAAGTTTCAAGATGTTGTTCTGAAACAGTAATTCTTCCAGTAATTAACTTTTAGTTCTTCAATGATGCTAGGTTACTGTTTCAGCTAAATGGATATAGAACGGAACTGGTACATGAATAGTATGTGGTAATCATATAAAAATTGTGATATTCAAAATTGAAAACATGAACTAGATATTTTAGTTAAAGTTGAGTGTACATTCGCTCATTTGGAGTATTCTTTAAAGCGAGTTCATGTATTTTTGCGGCAGTGTATCGGTTCTTATTGACTGCAGACCTTGACATTCCATTGAAACAGTGATAATCCGAAATCTGTCCTCATTTTGAAAACTGGAGACAATTCGTGTTTTTCTGTCAATCACTGTCAATTAAAACAATTGGCACTGGTACAATAATTTAATTTCAGAGGAAACAGGGAAGATTATTTTTTTTTAAAGTTGAGACAAAACATGAGATTCACTGTTTCGAAGTTCTGTAAATTTGGTGGAGAATTTTTAGAGTTGATCGGAGTAGCTTATTGACTGCAGACCTGACATCAGATTTGACGTCAAATGATTTCGAGCCGGTTTTTGACTGACTGGGTCACAGTCTAACAAATATTGTTTCTGATGAAGGAATAAAAGTTGATCTATATTTGCTTTCTGCTGTCAAAAACTAGCCTAAGTCAAAAAACAGACTCGAAATCATTTAACGTCAAATCTGATGTCAGGTCTGCAGTAAGGTCAGCCACTCCTATCAACTCTAAAGTTTCTCCACTGATTTCAGAAAACTTTGAAACAGTGAATCTCATGTTTTGTCTCAACTTTTCTAAAAAAAAATAATCTTCCCTGATTTGTGTGAAATTAATTTATTGTGCCAGTGCAATTTGTTTTAATTGACAGTAATTAACAGAAAAACACGATTTGTCTCCAGTTTTCAAAATGAGGACAGGACAGATTATCACTGTTTTAATGCAATGTGAAGTAGAAACATTTAAAGATGAATTTACTGCGAAGCTAATTAAATATTGACTTTGTAATGCTGCAATTGAAAATTTACAGTTTCATGGATAATGTGAAAATTGAGAGTGCGATCACTTTACACTGAGTTTGCGAATGGATGACCTAAATTGTATTTCTTTTTTCAGTTTAGCTGAAATCATAATCTCTGATAACACACCGCGAAAAGGCTTCGTGACACTTCGCAACCGGTCATTTCGCAACTACGATAGTTGAATTTTTATTAGAGAATGTTTCAAATTTTTCAACTGTGGAGGAACTCACGAGTGGCGAAATGTCCTAGTTGCAAAATGTCGCGTAGCCCCAGAAAATATGTGCTCTGACGGAGCACTAGAAAACAGCAAAAAGTTTTTGATACCAAACGAAAAATCCGATTCAAGTGGTCATTGACAATCCGAATTCGGTTGATTTTGTTGTTGAAAGTTTGAAACAGTAAATTTTTTTCAAATTATCCATTTTTACATGCCGTCTGTAACGAGCACTAACCGCGACCAAGGTGCCCCAGATGAATCAAATATACGTATACTCCATCCAGATCAAAACCAAACTTTCTCTATGATTCCGGGTCAATCTTCTCATTGTAAACCGAAACCCGAATCACTTTTTCATTAATATCCAATACGACCTTCTAAGAATAAGAATGCGAATTCGATTAGCAGCACACTGTTTCGTTTTGCAATTCGTTAATTAACGGGGAAAACGTTCGGAAAGAAACAAGGGAGAGACATATTTAAATGGAATTAGTGTCCGACCGTTTCATAATTAACCGATTCTCTTTCGTTCAGACTCTTTTCTTTTTTTTTGGGAACTTTTTCAGTTGGATTCGGGTTTTAGATTTGAGGAGAAGAGATGAATTGAGAAAAGATGGAAGGGTAGCGGGGGGAAAGGAATAGAAAAATTGGAAATTCTAGGGTTCTGTGCATCTGCCATGTCCGGATGTCCGCGAAAATTTTGAAATTTTGGAGAAAAATCAAAGAATTGTAAGGGATGAGTTCAGAAAAAAAGTGTTACGGTAGGCTATCTTAAGTAAAAACTTGGAGCTGAGCTCAAAAAATTGAAAAAAAATCGGTTTCAAAAAGTTCCGATATCTGAAACTTTTTCTCAAATTTCAATCCTTTACCGGGTGTCATTTTTTATATGTTCTTCTTACACTGGGAAGTGCCGCCAGACTAACCCATTTCTGAAAATTCTTTATTTATTCGTATGTCGTACTTGTATAACAGACCAAAACCAGATTGAAAACATCGATGATTTAAGAAAAAGGAAAACTCAACAGACATATAAAAATAGATCAAATAAGGCGATTTAACACTACAAAACGCTAGAAACGGTGATCTACAAATAGCTACTGGCAAAAGAGGTACCCAAGAATGATTGACTGACAGACTGAGATGGACTTCTGATTCGACGTGCTCCGGCTCTTGTGCTCCGTCCGGATCCTCCGTCACGAATCGGTTCGACGTCTTCGATATCATCATCCAGACCGTCTTCTCCGGACATCATTTGTCTTTGGACCAGTTGTTTGTACAGTCCGTCCTGTTCCATTAGGGTCTTATGGTTACCGAGTTGCTCCACTTTTCCCTGGAAACATTTGGATTCATTTTCTTGGAAACGGAACATATGGATTGATTGAAATCAATGACCCTAGTGTAAACCGGTCTTTTGAAACTGTAAATTTTGAGTTTTTCACATGATAGTTTTCTAAATTGCAGTGCATTTGAAATGCCGAGCAGATGAGACAAAGCTCATTTAATTTAATGTTTGAACCAGTAAATTTTTGAAAAATGGCATTCGATTTAGAAATCCAGCAGCGTTGAATTTGGCTAGTACACTAGGAAAGAAAAATCGATTTTTCAAATTTTTCGAAACAGAAAATGAATAGCAGGAATTCAATGTTATTCCATGTTCTAGTTCTCTATTATAAATATGACTACTGTAACGGAAATGTTCGAAAACTGTTCAAATTACCCAAATATTGCGGACTTCAAAACATAAGGTTAAGGGGGGAAAAGAAAAAGGAATGGTAATTGTGAGTGCACTTTCAGTTTGATAAACTTTTGAAACAGAAAATGAATAGCAGGAATTCAATGTTATTCCATGTTCTAGTTTTCTACAAACTTCCGTCAATATGTTATGTTAACATCGACATTGAAAACTTTAGCCAACACTGCTGTTTAAAAATCTTGAAGCAGAGATCTTTTATAATTGGTGCTAACTTCACATTTTCTGTAGTTGAACCTAATCTAATTCAATTTTCATCTTTATTGATATTTTTCCATTCCTACCTCCCGCATATCTAGCTCATGAGTTATGGAACGAAGTCATGAAACAGTAGTTTCCCAATTGAAAATTTTACCAAATTAATCAACTTTCTATGTCTAACAAAACCGTAATTTAGATTCACTGTTTCACAGAAGTTTGAAACAATGCGTCATTAAAAATTGCTTGATCAGTCTGGACATTCTACTGGTAAAACTATTTTCTAATAAAACATTGCGCATGTTCGACGGAAAGTTTTGAAAAATTATAGTCCGCAAATCACTATCAAACTTATGGAAACTTCTCATATCCTCTGAAACCGAAAATTCTTTCCCAACTAACCTTATTAATAACCACGATCTTATCAGCATTCTCCACAGTCGAGAGTCTGTGAGCAATCAGAATCACAGTTTTTCCCTTCAAGTTCTTCGAAATCGCTTCTTGGACCTGGAAAAATCAAATTATCAATTGAAGTTTTGTATGAGAAAAAAGAGACATACAGTATGTTCAGATTCAGCATCCAAAGCAGACGTAGCTTCGTCCAAAAGGAGTACAACTGGCTGGCGGACGAGGGCACGAGCGATGGCGATTCTTTGTTTTTGACCTCCTGGAACATTTTCGGTTTCAACATTTTTGGATTTTGAAGTTTTAAAGTTCAATTTGGTTCTTTCTTCTGATTCTAATCCATTAAATAATTGTCAGTTTCAGATTTCATTGAGTTAGAAGTCCCACTTAATGCATCGGTTCTATTTCCATCCTATTATGAAAAAAATCAAAGAAGAATAGCATGTTTCCCCAAAATTTCCTCCTTTCTATCTTACAGTGATTTCTGCTATATCTGTCTTTCTATTTTTCCGGATGTCTCTTACCGTACCTGACATTTGGCTTCCTTTCTCTCCAACATTGGTATTATACCCATCCGTGGTGTCGTTCATGATGAAAGTGTGAGCATTCGCCAATTTTGCAGACTGAAAAATAACAGGAATACTGGCTTTGAAATTCAATTCACACTTGATATTCTCCTATTGACACAATATAGCTGTCCAAACGAACATTTGCCCGAGAATCAACACAAAATTTTTTCAGTTTCAAAAAAAATCTAACCGAAGCAGTTATGCTTTTGAATCTCAATTTCAATATAATTTTCCAATTCTGAAGCGGTATAGTTTTCCAGGTAAACACTCAATGAATCATCATAAAATTTTTTGCGGTTTCACAAACATCTGTTATGAAACAGTGATTTTCAAATAGCGTTTTCACCATTGCTGATGTACGAAACCTCACCTTCTGCACCATATCATCATCATACTTGTCCAGACCATAACCAATGTTTTCTGTGACCGATCGAGCATAGAGTACGGGTTCCTGACCGACAAGAGCCACTTTTGTGTGAAGGAATTTGTGGTCATATTCTCTGCAAAACATAAAGATTTAAGGGGACAAAATTTTTGGTCATCTGGATACATAGATTTAGTGACTGAGCGACTTTCGCTAAACATTTGGTAAAATTGAAGAGTTTTGAGGAAGAAATTCAGTGTGATATTCTCTTCTATGTGCCCAGTGCGCTTGAGCACGAATTTTCTCCTTTTTACCGCCCTAATATAGTTTTTCAAAACTTTTACAGTAAAAAATTTTGGAAAATGCACATATTCGGACAGAAAGAAATTGGAAAATTACTGTTACAAGAGATCTTATAATAATCTCAAAGCGCTTCAATACTGCTAATACTGCTAAATACTGCTAAAACAGCTATACGCATCCACTCACCTCACAGGAACTCCATCAATGAGCACTTCTCCACTAGTTGGCTCATAGAAATGTTCCAACATTGCAATACAAGAACTCTTTCCACCTCCAGATGGTCCAACCAATGCAACAACCTCTCCTGGCTCTACAGTAAATGTCAAATCCTCCATAATTGGAAGATCCGGACGGATTGGATAACTGAACGCCACGTGACGGAATTCAATTTTTCCGGTCATTGCATCTGGAGCATATGTTCCGGTATTCTCGACTCTTGGTGGACGATCGATGAATTCGAACACTTTACGGGAGGCACCGACGGCTTGCATCAATCCGTTCCATACTTCTCCGAGTTCCTGGAAATTCAATGAATCAGAGATTACTGTTTCAAATGTTGTATTAATTTTGTCATTCTAGGATTATCTAATGGAAATTTTCCATCATTTAGTAAAACTTTTGAAACAGAAAACTCATTTTTCCCTCCCTGTACCTAAACTCACTCTCAAATTTTCTCCCAATTGGAATTGGTACAAAAGGAACGAGACCAAGAGTCCGGATTCAACTTTTCCATCAATAACCAAATGTCCTCCATACCACAAAACAATGGTGAGAATTCCCATTTGAAGGAGCTGAAATTTTGATATTGGTTACCGTAGACTCTAGAAATTGGGGGTACTTCGTTAGACCAAATGAGACCAATGACGACGAACACTTTGCGAGTGGCGATTTTCAGGGTGACGTTGAGGAAGGTCATGAATCTGGAAATTGGGGATTGCAGATCAATGAAGTTGGGATCTATCAAGGCTATTAGAGAATTCTTGAAAATATGGAAACTTTGAAACTGAAAATCTTTTCACAAAAAAAACCCTGTTCCATGAATTCATTGAGATCTGGGTAAAATTTTAACGGAAACCTGATAGAATGATAAAAGCAAGATTGACTGTGGTAAATCACCAAAATCAAATTTCAAAAGTTTGTAAGGTAAAGTCCGTGTAATACTGTTTCAAAAGTTTTTAGCTATTACGGATTTTCCGAAACAGAAAAGTTTGGTTTTCAAGTTCAAAGGTCTACTGTTTCGACATATTCTCATAGACAATAATTTTTAATTTCACAGTTGTTTCCGCTCTTATACACCCAAGAAAAAACTATCTTCGAAATCAGACAAAATCTAGATTCTAAACTTCGGATCCCAACTAACCTGCTCGATTCATAATTTTCACAAGCGAACGATTTGACAGTTCTAATGGAGGAGAGGACCTCTTCTGCAACATCATTGGCTTTGGCGACAGAGTTTTGAGTCTCTTCGGAGAGCATCTGAAAGATTATTAATGTTCGAAGACTTGAAAGACGTCTAACAGTTTTTGAAAATAAATTTTTCGATATGGGTTTTGTGAAACCGGGAATTTCTAAAGTTAACCTAATGGAATAATGGAAAAAGATGAAACTTGTGCTAGGGTTCGATTTTCTGGAAAAGTAGGTGACGTTTTTGTGGAAGTTCTAACTCAATATCAGAATGACGATAATTTCTATGGGCTCAGACATGTTCAAGTTTCAGTGAAAGCATATTTTTTTCTTATTTATTTCAACCCAAGTGAAGTACAAATGAAGAGTAGGATTCGACTATCTGGCTTCAAATATGATAAGCCTCAACCCTTCAGAGAATTAAATACTCTGAAAAATTTTTCTGTTTCCGAAAATTGTCAAAGTTATTGAAGCCGTAGAAGTTGTGATGGATTGACGACACACGCCGGAAAACTTATGCACAAGTTCGTAGCTTCAAACTCACATCATACCAGACTCCGAAAATCTTGTTGACCAAGAAGATGATTGGAATATTGATGAGAGTGATCATGGATAGCTTCCAGGAGAGAGTAAACATGAAGATCAAGGATCCGAAGAGCATTGTCAGGTTTCTGGAAAAATTGGATGTGTTTTACGGTGTTCTACGTTTTTCGATGATGCATTAGTACAGTAGAGTGATACATTAACTTTAGTAGTCATTGAAACACTGAGAAAAATTTGATAAAACATATTATTTTCTGCTTCAAACTTGTACCATATAAATTTAAGAGTTTGATAAATTAATCCAATCAGCACCTGTTGTACAATTAACATACAAGTATCTGCGAAGAGGCAGGCGTACACACACATAAAAAAAATAAGATGGCTAAAGAAATTAAGGTTCTATTAAGGTTGAAAGGTTCTATAAAGTTAATGGAGGTTCTACTAAAAATTCAATTTCCGATTTCTAAATGACAAAATTATGAAACCGCAATAACTTATTATTGAGAATATAATTTACTGTTTCACTAAGAATTCAAATTTTAGGACGATTTTTCCATTTCATTCCAGATTGCAAATAAATTTCAAGAGCCCAACTTAAGCTATATGCAACCCAGAGGAACTTGACAAAACTTCGTGGACTAAAAATCGTCAGTATCCACACTTTTAGATAAAATTAGAGAAACAGTAGGCCTTGTATTCCGGATTCATACGGAGTCTCATAATTTTAGAATTCCGTCAAATTCAGAAAATGTTTTGTTTGGTTCACTTCAATCTCAAACCCCAACAAAGACAAAATTTTGATGAGAGTATTTTTGAAATAAGTAAATTAATGATTACGGCTCAAAACGGAAATCCTTGTATCATTCTAACTATAAAAATTTGACCAAAAACTGAAACTGCAATAAAATTTTTTCTCACCTGGTAAGAACATTCATGTAGAGAGACAATGTATTTGACATTGTCTGACAATCAGCTGATAGTCTAGAGCAGATTTCTCCTGAAAAAACAAGAGCATATCAGAATTTTTAACGTTTTCTGATTTTTTAAAAATCTCCAAACCCACCAGTCTTATTCATATCGAAGAACCCGATTTCCTGCTTGACAACAGACCGGAACAAGTCATTTCTAATTTGACGATCAATAGTGGCATGAGCGTAGGTGAAGGATCCTCCACGAAGACCTCCGAAGACAGTTCTGAAAGTTTTAGGATTGGTAAATGCGCTCTAGTGGACCCAGAGTGCAATGGAGCGCATTTGTTTCCCTTCTTCCTCTAGGCTTAATTGACAGATTGAAAACCGAAATTCAACTCACGAGGCCAATGAGAGAAGACCCATAATAAGAACCGTCCTATGAAGACGTTCATAAGAAGCCTGCTCTCCGAATACAGCAGTGACGACTTCTCCAGTGTAGTAGGGGATGAAGACGCGACCTGAAAAATAAATTTAAATAGAAAAATCTTTCGAAAACCAAAAATTCTAGCCAATTTTCTTCCAAGTTCTTGTCTCCCTCAATACACTAGCCCCTTCTCTCTTCCTCTCTTCCCAGCGCGCCCTCCACTTCCCTTCTCTTTCATATACACCCTCCCTTGTCTCTTTCTGCTGTTACACTCGTGGCGCAGTGGTTAGCGCGCGTGGCCGCTAGCCAGCCGCCCTCGAGTTCGATTCCCCCACGCCATATGATTTAGGTTTATTTGCTACTCTTGATTACATCTCATGATGACAGAAAAGTATGATGGCTACTAACTCTTTTTTCTTTTTTAACCTCCTCCAAGACTCACTGAGCGAATAGCAGAAGAGGAAGAAGAATGCCATTCCGTAGTACTTCCACTGTCTTCCCATATAACCCAAAAGTCTGTAGAGAAGCTGGAAGGTTTCTCTTTGCTCCGCAGCCTTTTCAGCCTCCTCCTGTCTCAGTCTTTCCTCATGCTCAGCATCTCCGAACAACAAAGAGTCCCCGGTTCCAGCGGCAACTTCAGTGACATGAGTGAGCACGGAAGTCCAGATTCCTTGAAGAAGAAGGGAAGCGAAAATGCACCAGATCATCAGAATCCAGTCTCCAACTGCGAGACGGATGTTGTCGTCTTCATAGAAGGCTAGGAGTTTGGATGGAGCAAATGCGACGATTAGGAGCATAGCGGCAAAGACCACATTTCTGGAAAATTACTTCTGATATCTGATTTTCTTAGAAATCTCTCACTTGACACTTTCGGCGACTTGCGAGAATCCAGAAGGTGATGCCCATGCAGAAACGGCTCCTCCGAGAAGTATACTGTCACGGATCAAAGCTACTGCCTAGAAAATATAAGGAAAAATGAATAAAGACCAACAAAATTGAAAACTCAAAAAAATTTCAGTTCTCAATGAAACTGTAAATTTCTGTAAACTCACCAAAAAATCCACAGGGTTCTTCAAAAAGCTGTAGTTGGCCAAATCGAACCAGTGAGCAATGTTGGAGAAGGTGAAATACTAAAAAGTTTAATTTTGAATTTCCCGCTCAAATTCAAAAGATTCAAACCTTTCCATTCCAGGCGAGACCGAAAACGTTGACCAGAAGATCTAGGCCAATGAAGGCTAGACAAATGAACAGGGCCTGACCACCCGTGTAGAGAGAAGATGTCATTCTTCTGGAAAGAGGTACTGTAGCTTAGAGTGCGATGGAGCGCGTTGGGAGAGAAATGATGTGTAGATAGAGTACTGTAGAGATTTAAAGGCGCAGATAGGAACAACGTTATTTTTGAAAATGGAGAATCTATTGAGGCTAGAAAATTCTCTATGTTTCGAGTATTCCAGGTTTATAAAAGCTCAATTTTCTAGAAAAATGTATAGCTATTCAATACGATTACGACCCGTCCATCGCTTCGAAGTTTCTAATTTTTCTTATCAAAAAGTTGGGAAACAGTAAATTTTTTTAAAGTTTTTTAAGTAGCCGAAAACTTGATGAGAAAGGACAAAGCATATCAGATGTTTCTTGGAAACATTCAATTTATAAAGCTTCTTTTTCAAACTTTTTTTACTAAAACTAGAGAAACAGTAAAATTCGAAAATCCCATTTTCATTTTTAGAGGAAATTTTTAGCACTAGAGGGTGAATTTTGGAAAAATATGATTTATTTTTGCAACTAGGTTCAAGGTTCTTCTACAGTAGTCTCAAGCTTGAAAACGCATAGAGGTTTGACCTAGATCTTGCAAAATCCCTCAGAAAGTTTTCAGTAAACTGAGTTCGAAATTTCACTGTTTCACTTTTAGTTCGAAAAATTTAGCATTTTCTAAAATTCATTACAACGCACTGACTCTAGTTCGCACATCTGAACGTGAAGTTCGCACGTTAAGCTCGCACTATTCTAAAAATTAGTGGTGTTTTGCTCAAAGAGTTCCAAATTTTTGTAGAACATTCCTAATTAAGAAGAATCGAAGAACAAAATCAATTTATGATTTGGGGGAGAATTAGGAGAAATTTAGTAGAAAAATCGAAACTGTCCATTTGGTAGTGGTGATAACAAAACTTCTATCAGTTTGGTGATTATTGGAAGAGAGAATGGCAACTCTTTTCTGTGCTCTTTTTCTTTCTCTTCTTCAATTTACAGGGACAAATTTTGATAAGAAAATGAGAGAGATGCTCTCTCTGTATTCTAACAAACCAAATAATCACTGATTAGGCGCCGCGCCGCTTGTCAAACATGAAACATCCCCAAATTTGTGTTGCAAATTTGGAGAGGGGAAGAAGTTAGGGAAAAGTAGAATCTTTGAACCCCGGTTGATTGATTTGAAGAGTTGTGATTTTTACAAAAATTCTGGAGCCAGTAACAAAGGGATATTCAGCGAAATGACATCTTTCCGCATTTTTGCGTAAACTTCTTGTTGGTACTGGTTGCGGACCAGGCATCAGATCTGACGCCAACTTGTTTTCAACCTATAAATACAAAAATAGAGTTACTATCATACTGTATCCATGCAATCTAAAAACATATACCATTTCAAGAATTTACTGTCTCACACAATTTTCATAAAGAAAAGAATTTAGAAAAATTTCAGTGATCAAACACACTGGGTTCCAGACCATTCAAGGTTTAAAAGATGGGAAACCTCCTCACTACATCATCTGCACCCAACACCATTTGTTGTTGATGATTGGCTCCGCGACTCGAGACCTAACATTTTCTTTTGCCTTCATTTGCCTGGATCTTCTGGTCAACGTTTTCGGTCTCGCCTGGAATGGAAAGATTGGAAATTTGAAGTTGAGAGAGGTTATCAGCAAACTTGAAATTTTAAACTATTAGATCTCCCCCTTTGCCAACATTGCTCATCTGTAAAACGATCTCCGAGGGTAATCGAGATGTTTTTTGGATTCGTTACCATAAAAACTCCGTTTCAAAAATTCCAAAAATAAACAAATATTTTCGAAGCAGTAGTTAGATGAAGAAATGTAGAAGAACTTGCGTTTATAGGATCTCTTAACGTTTGCAGTTTAAAAAGATTAACTAAACAAGGACAACTTCCAAAACAGTAACCTTTCATCGGGATAACGTTGGAATGACAAATTCAAGATGCCTTAGCTCGTCATCAGTGGGTGTTATTGTAAGACAGACACGTCCCAATACTGTAGGAGTGTCAGGAGCACTTTTTTGATGATTCATAGAATTCCAGACACATTTTGGAACAGACCGAAAAACCCCGGTTTCAAAAAATTCATTGAAGAAACCATCTTTCTGAGACTGCAACTTTTGGTTTCGATTTTAGTTTAAAGCTGTATGAGAAATTGAACTTATTTATTTTAGGCACCTTTCAAAGACCAATCAGTTTTTATAAGAAGACCATCAAAAGTAATTTCTCCGAAACAGTGATTTTTGGAACTCTGGATGAGTTTTCGTTATATACTTTTTAGGAATGTCGTCTGTTCGTTTGACAGGAGACTGTTGGTTTTGCTTAAAAATAAGAAAATAATTACCGTTGCCAGAACGTATTGCTATGTTTCAAATCACAAAACATTTCCCAATTTCAAGAAACAGTTTTTTCAAAATCTCCTGCATTCTTTATGTTAGTCTACTATTTTTGACACCAAGGAACCGATCTATGTTAGATTTTTTTTTATTTAATGAAAATTTCCAGTTTCACGGAATCCTAATAAATCAGTTTCCATTTCAAATTTAATGGTTTTTACTTTCATGGCTCCATCCTTTCCTTTGCACAGAATTTTTCGAGAGAAAATTTTCACTGTTTCTCAAAGACCACATAAAGTTTCGAAGTTTTATAAACATTAGTGGATCGTACTGGCATGAAAATACACTACACTAAACATAACGTTGAGTATGACGGGCAAATATGTTCAAAATTTTGGAATCATGTGGACAATAATGGCTCAGGTGTTTCTTGTTTAAAATATATGCATCAACCGATCCTATTTCCAGACTCCAAACGTCTTACACTCCCTTCATCGATCGATTTCAGTGTGTCCAAGGCCCCTCCCACAGGTACCCAATTGATTTTACTATGACGACGTCTTCAAGTCTTGTCCATTCAGTCTCTGTTGTTCTTGTTTGGTTTTTGATTATTGGGTTTTTTTTCCTTTTTTCTCTCCAGATTCGTTCAATGGGTTTATAGATTTTTCCTCCGCTCTCCACTCTACGCTTTCCCGTGATATCAATCTCAACATCTTCTGTTTTTCAGACCTCTTCATTTTTCTCAAAATGTCCTCCGCCATCTCCTCTACTTTTCTCTCCGAGCTGAAGGAACGCCGTCAGATGGTGGCCAAGCTCAACTCACCACCAGCCACCAAGCCAGATGACTCCACTTCTTGTGACTCCGAGTTCGTCTACAACATTGGCTCAGTGAACACTCCGAAACCTGGAGTTCGAGTTGTGGAGCAAACTCTGAAAGGGAATTACTTCGAGACGTCTATCGATTTGGCAGATAGCTTTCATTTTTTGAACGCACTCCGAAATCGTCGTCTGATGGCTGCCAAGCCAACAGAGGTTTCTACGTCTTCTGAATCCAAGAAGACGTCTTCTGACTCCAAGATGTCATTCGTTTTCAACATTGGTGCAATGAACACTCCCGAGACAGGCGTCAGAGTTATTGAGAAAGATCTGGAAGACAATTCATTCGAAGTGTCCATTGACTCGGAAGATTCACCGGTTCCAAAAGAAGAATCGCAACAAATTTTCAGAAGATGTGGATAATTTCAAGTGTTGATAATTGATTTTCTTTGTTTTGTTCTTGATTCTCGAATTTAAATAAACTTGTGAAAACCAAAAATCAGAGTTAATTTTTTCAGTTTCAGAGATAGTGTGAATTTGAAGGGCAATCTTATTGACAATTTTTTCTTTGTTCCACCTTCTAATATAATTTTACCTTGCGAAAAATATCAAATTCGAAGAAACTGTGAAGCGGTTCTTTTAAAAATCGTTTTATTCGAGTACAAAGTAGCAATTCAGAAGATATGGATAACTCTGATTGTGAGTATTAATAATAAGGTTTTCCTAGTTTTGTGCTTCTCTTAATTTTTTTGTTGCTTTTCAGTTTCAGAGAGTTTATGAATTCAGAATCCAAGTTTGTAGATAATAATCGAGTCCGGTACAGTAAATAACAACCAATTCTGATGACTGTGACTTCTCCTAAGACAGTACATGCGTCTTTAATTGAGACCAAAACTTCACGGTTTCTCAGAACCTACAACTACAATTGTACTTTTGAAGGTTCGTTCAGTCGTTTCACTTCCTTTTAAATTTTTCCTTGACACTACGATACCGTCTTTCTGAATTCAGGAAAATGCACATCTTCCTATAATAAGCGAGACCTGGTTTCTGATCAATATCAGTTTCCCGAACAGGGGTTTTTCTTGATTTTGCCACAAAATTTTCTGTTTTAGTGGATAGTTAAAAAATATTCAACTCTTCCACGAAACTGAAAATAATTTCAAGAGAATTCGAATCCACGATAACTGATTCTGAATTCAAAAAGCTCATTTACTGAAAACTGTTCTATAAATTTGTATGCTTTACTGATAATCTTGAACTTTCAATCGTTTCTGTTTCAAGAATCATCCTTAATTTTTGCGATATTCTCACCAGTGATCTCCGCTTTGGTTTGCGAGGTTCTAACCTAAATATGATTCTTCTCGTTATAAAAATTTTGTAACTTTTTCCGTTTTCAAAATTTACGAAACCTGCCACAGGAACCAGTACCAGATCATTTCCATCCTATTTTCCCGCGACTTCCCCTGCTCTCCCTGTTAGCCAAGTGATTCATACAGAACAAAAAGAAAGGAAATTTTTGTTGAAATCCGTAATTCTAACATGAAGAGGTGTGAGGGGATGGAACAAAAAATAAACATGAATCGAGCAATTTGGGATTTGATGGAAGTGGACAGAAGAGAAAACACGAAAGAGGAGAAGAGACAAGAAAGAAAGAAATGAAAGCGGCTGGCGCTGTTGGATGTTGCGAATCGGTCAATACAAAAAAAAAGAAGAAGCAATTCACCATCATCATCATAAAATCATTATAAATAACACTTTTCTAGACAATAAACAAATACACATACATGTTCTCAAAAAGCCGTGTGTGAGGGAAGGAGATAGACAGAGAGGGTTCCTCTTGGAAAAGAAGGAAAAATATGGATTCGAGAAATGAAAAATACAGAAAAACACAAGTAAATGGGTCCGGAGAAAGAAGGAATAGACAGTTAAACTGGTCAAAAAAAAAAAGAGAAAAATCTACAAAACAAAAAAAGGTAAAGAAAATCGGGATGGAGGCAAAAAATGACGATCGGGAAGTGGGAAGCGACGACGGTGTGATAATCAATTTTCGAGCACAAAAATGGATAAAATGATGGAAAATGGATTGAAGAGGGAGGAGGATGGGATCTACTCGTTGAACGACCAGAGGTCTTGTTCAGCTCCTTCGGCACAGTGATCCAGAAGAATCTTGCGGCGATGCTCGACGTAACGGTATTTGTCTTGCACCTGGAAATTGGAATTCGGTTATTTTAGAGTTTTATGTTGTTTAGCAATGATAAATTCTCAATCGCAATGCCAACGCCTATTTTTCGACGTATTTCCATCCATTTTCATTTGTTTTTCATGATTGTTGGCTTCTTACCTTCTGCTTCAGCGTCACCAGATTCTCATTATCCAAATCTCGCTCCAAAAATCCAGACAACTGCTCCGTCTCCATTTCGAGATCCTTCTGATTCGTTTCAAAGATGATCGCGTTGTTATCTCTCTTCAAATAGAAAGCAAACGCATAGGTGAACATGAGCGTCCGGCGGCATTCCGACAGCACATCGACGGCTTTTCGAAGGAATTGTACTTCGATCCATGACATCGACAACGTCTGCATTTGCTCCATTTTCGATTTGACTGTCGCGTAGAGCTGGAAGTACGAGTCTTTGTTCACAAAACTGATAATAAACATTGATAAGGGCTCTCGGAAAGGTCAAAGTACCTTTCCTTCCAATCTCAAACTCTGCTGATGACCCATATAACGATTGTAGTAGAACAAGTAACGCTGGAGGTTGGCACGAGACACCTCTTGCGCGTCACGGGCCGTTTTGGCGACGGTGTCATCGAATCTGTAAGCAGCAAAATTGTTAACTTTTCATTTTTATTGGAGCTTCTTCAGCCGTCTATTCGAAATGCAACACCCTTACTCACCTATTGCAATTGTACCAAGACGAGCCGTGCGGTTCCCACGGTCCGAGACACATCCAGCAGAATTCGAAGCGACACGTCGTGTTCTTGCATGTCATATGATTGCATCCGCCGTCCTTCTCGATCGTAATCATACACTTCGGACACTCCTTCGTGTTCGCGTTGATCCAATTCGACGTTTCCGAATCGTCACTGCACTTTTTCATCCACAGTTTGAGAAGTCGACAGTTGACTGGTTCGTGCCAATCGTTACCACAAGAGAAGCAGAAGCGAGAGCCGCACGAGCACACGACGAGACGAGGTTCGCAGTGGCTGACCTGGAATAATGGATTTGAATTAGAGGGGCAAGATATGAATGTCAAAAACAAAATCAATATGTTACATTGCCTAAAAAATACTTAGAAATATGTGTAAATTTAGAAGACGCTCAAAAAACGGTCCAAAACCCCGAAAATGAGCTGCTGAATGGAGCATTTCGAAGCCATTTTTAAGGTTTTAGAGTGATTTTTGAGAATTCTTGGAAAATGAACAAGTTTTTACAAATTTCAATCCAACAATCGGTTCAAGTCCCTTACCCTAACAGCCTTCCCACAGTCAACCCCCGGACACCATTTGAGCAATCTGTTCGTTTCCACGTAGCTAGCAACTATCAGACGACGGTAGGAGGCGATGACGATTGGATCGTTTATGTAGAACATCACCTGAACGAATATCTTGTTTCAATTCTCGCGAAATATTTACCTTCTCATCCTCAATCAACAACTTGCAATTGGCAGCCATACACTCGATCTCGCTCTGTCCCGCGTCGACAATCTTATTAGTCAAATAGGATCTCCAGCATGCCGTGCACGCGCGATGATTGCACGCCAGACCGGACAACGCTCCAACTGTACAACAGATGTCACACTCGGAATCTGTCGATGGCAGCGTTTCGGTGCGACGAGGAATGACTTGGGCGTCGATGAGGAACGCCGTCGTGTCGGGATGCTCGTAGAATCGTTCGAGCAGAGACTCTTTGTTCCATTTGTACTTGTGAAGAAGGATTCGACACATCCCGGTTTTCGTCTGGAGCACAGCCTGCACATCGGCTATCGTCTTCTTCATTTCGGCTTCCAGGGAGTCGTGGTTTAGAACCTGAAACGTGGGAAGTTTGGTTAGTAGTGACAAGAAAAAAAGACTTTTCAGATTGCATCGCAATATCAAAAGTGGATTTTGACATTGCCATACAACGCATATGCAAAACTAAGAATTTGACATTGCGAGGCAGTGACAAACTTCAAACTTTGACATTGTAATTTCAATCGCAATGTCAAAATATTAATGGCTTGTAAAAATCATATTTTTGTCCTTGTTTCGCCGTTTCGAAACCTCTTTTGGCATTACATTTGCAAAGTAATGCGAAATTCGGGATTTTGACATAGCGATCGCAACGCAATGCCAACAATCAGATTTTGACATTGCGATTTTTCACTTAAAACCAAGACAAACCTCATTATCTGGCACTGCATTATCTCTGTACTCCGACCCGTTCTGATCGTGACTTTCCAACGCGATTCCGTCGTCGTCGGAGAGACACTGAAATTCTCCGTTTTAGAAATATTTTCTCTTTTGAATTTTTCTAGAATATTTTCAGCTTTTTCTAGAATCCCTTACCGAAATCGACATCATCGAAAACTTGCTAGTATCGGGCATCTTTTTTTAGGGAATACTCTTTGTGAGCTCTGCACTTTTACAGAGCAACGGACTCTCTATCACCGTACTTAACACGTGGCGAAGGGGTCATCACGCGACGTGAGGAAAAAGTTCACATTTTTCAAAAAACGCTCACCTCTTCGTCTAATTCTCCCTGATCGGATTCACTGTCATCTATTTGTATCTCGTCATCGGAGCTCATGCTTTTCTCGCTGAAAATTTTAGAATTTTAGATTTTTATCAAAATCGATTTTCTCTGGTTTCTCTGTTTCGCGCACCGACCACCGTTTTCACACTGAAAAATGACAAAATACGACACAAAATCCAAAGGAAAACAGACACTGAAAACCAGGGGTCGCCACAGAAAAAGATAGAGAGGAGAGAGAAGAGAGGAAGCAGACAGGGCAGAGGGAACGCAAGAAAATATTGAAATGAATCGAGAGAGTTCTCCAGAGAGAAATGTTGTATAGTAGTGGCGAGAGGGAGGCAAAGACGCACATTTGCCGTCGCCCAGCCCGATCATGTGATCGTTTTCTGATGTGAGAATTCTATATTACTTCGAAGAAGGCTTTTTCAGATTTTTATCTTTCTAGATTCTAATTTTAACATTCTATTTCAAAGTTCCGAGCTTTGAAACAAAAAAAAAACAAATAAATTTCGAAAAAGTACGGTTATCAGCGCGGTGATTGCGTACAATGCATCAAAGCTCACGATAATGAACTGTTGAGTAATTTTTTGTAAAAAATTAAATTTCGCAAAATCTTTTTAGAAAATGAGGAGTTGGAACCTTGCGAAATATGTCGCCACATTAGAATTAACTGTGGGAGTGTGCTGATTCGAAAATTCAGATTTCCCAAGATAGGATTTGAAGGAGAATTTCGGTCGAATTTGTTTTGTTGAAATGGGCGTAGATGCCAAACATTTTCCGAGGCTTATAGACAGTTTTCGTGCATTTTTATTATAGTTTTCGAAACCTACGCACACATTCAAGTATTTGAAAATTGTAGAAAATCAAAAACTTTATTAAAAATAATCACAATCAAAGAAAAAGCTGAGCACCAAAAAGATCAGAATAGCCATTAGAAATGTCAAGGAAATGCAAAAAGACCAAAAATTAAACAAAAAAGACTATTGAATTTTCTCTCTCGTTCTCATTTCCTCATCGTTTCTACCACCATTAATGAATCGTCCATAAATCGACAATAAATTCGCTGAGAAAACGAATGCGATGGTGAGAATGCATTCGAAGATGAACTTTGGAGCGAATATTTTCCACACCATCAGATGACGTCGATGAATCGAGGCGGCCAAACAACTGAATGTCGCGCGAATCGTCATCAGAATGAGTGTCTCTGTTAGTGTCCATGATGTCGAGGAGGAGGACTGAAAATTATATTATATTGGTTTGAATAGGTTTCATTCTGAGGAAATACCGGCTGACTAGAAATCACAAAAATCGAAGAGATCGCTGAGAAATTGAGATGCAAAAGTACAAAAAGAGCCGGTAGAATTCGAAGGGCGGCTCCTCCGGGAACACCAACAAACGCGGCATGCCATGGAATCGAAGAAATCACTGGGGAATGGCCGAGATGATAGAAACCGAATGGAATGAGCAGGGCGATCACAGATGGCAGAGAATCTTAATTTTTCAATGATTCTCATTGAAATTTTCCAATTAATCATACTTTTCGGCACAAACTTTGAAACCATCACAGATAAGGCAATAAAAGTGATAAGCGCAGGTGTCAGACCATCGCCAAAGAGCAAGTAGACCGGCATCAGAAGGAAATGAGCACTGATTGCGGGATTTCTGAAAAATTCTGCATTATTCTAGCTTTCATTTTTACAATTTCTTACTTCTCTCTCCAAGCAACAATTGAACAAATCGAAGAAGCCATAAGGAGCAGTTGAGCTGTGAGATTAGCTCTATTCGAGTCGTTTGCAAGAGAAGTGAACACCGAATGAAGAATTACGACGGCGATTAGAATCCATGAGACTGCCGAGAGGATTCTGATGGATTCTGAAGGAACATTAGAATTGCAAAACACCGAAAGAATGAAAAACCTGATTTTTTATTCTGCCCGTAAAACTTGAAAACTGAAAAATTGGCGACAGCCAATGTGACAAGAGCAAAGAGAAGGCGTACGACTTGAGCATCTCCTGAAAAAAAGCGAAATTTTCACCAGTTTTCATCAAATTTGAAGCTTTTCTCCGAAAAAAATGTTGAAAACCCCCGTCTCGTAAATCTTTATTAAAGGCGCATGATTTAAAACGACTTTTGGGTCTCACCACGCGTACAGTAAATGCAAATCGTGACGAGAGTCAGCAGACAATTCCTTAGTGTGCGCCTTTGAGTTACTGTAGATTTTTGCAAAAATTTCGGCGAATTTTCTTTTTTTTTCGCAAAATCGAGGAATTTTCGGGATCTCTTAGAGATTTTTTAGAATTTTAAGGATTTTTCCCCAAATTTTAAAGAATTCTCCATTTTTCAAACTCACTACTCAGACTCCCCGCTTGTCTCGCCGGATAATACAGCTCACATCCTACTTCCTCCTCTCTACACTTGTGAAAAATCGGCTCGATTCTCAGAATCACCATAATCGCTCCGAAAATCAACAAATTTTGCTCTTGATTTAAATATTTCCATATCGAATTGAGTCGGTGTGGCCGCCGAGGTGTCGGGCTGTTTCTGAATTTTTGCCATTTTTCCTAGATTTTCTAAAAGTAGATTTACTTTAATCGCTCAATGAACACCAGGAAGATCAAAGATTGTAGGAAATATCGAACAATTTGAGCCTCGTAGACCACAAAGCTGTTGGAGAAGAGACATATTGAGTGAATGAGCACGAAGATGGGACCTGGAAATTTAAAATACTTTTTCTTCAATTTCTCCAATTCTCATTCTTCCCGGAAACCTTTTTCCCACTGTGAACACAAGTGATGCAAATACGCCCTACTGCACTTACTCCAACCGCGTTCAACTCCGCGCACACCCTTTGCATCCAATTAAAAGCCCTCTGTTCCTTATTATCGATTTTTGGATTCCGGAGGAAATTCTATCATTTTTCTGGTAAAAATGACGTTTCTTAGCTCGATTAGGCTTATTTAGGTGCAAAACTTTATTTGTGGCCGTGTTAGGCTATCGTTAACCTTTTTGGCATTTCCTTCCTAGACTCGATTTCTCGCAATTTTATCGATTTCCTAGTTTTCTCCATTCATTTCTTTCGATTTCCAGCACCCCCAAAAACTGAAAAAATGGCAAAAGCCGACGCTCTATTCCGTCAACGTCGTCCGGGACGGCCAGTGAAGGCTCGACCCGTCGAGAAGGACATCAAAACTGGATTCGACGGAAATTGGGATTTGGTCGTTCGAAAGTGTCCGACGACGTTCTCCCAACACGTTTCAGAAGTCACCACTGCGCAGTCCGAGTCGAGGGTTAGTATTGTTAACAAATTGGCGAAAAATATGTATCTTTGGACTTAAAAATATCGATTTTGAGCTAAAAATTTGCTATTTTTCCTTCATTTTCAGGTACAAAACGACGAGCTCCTCAAGCGAAAATCGCGTCGAAAAACCGAAATGCGGCCGTTTCAGGCGATGTGGGCGAAGAGTCTCAGCGGTCTGCAGGTGTCGATTCCACACGAGAAACCGGACAGAGTGAGTTTTTCTTAAAATTAGCGGTATAAGCCTAACTCGTGCTTTTCACCAAAATTGACACATTTCGAGCTTGAAATTCCAAATTTCATAGTGAAAAATGACTAATTTTGAGCTAAAAAGAAAGGATTTCAAGCAAAAAATTTCAGTCAAATTAGCCATAGAGCGCAGTTTAATGTTGAGAATACAGCTAATGTAATTCCACTCCATTACTACGATTTTTGGTCTACTTTGAGCCTAGTGATTGCATTTTTTCCATCTCAAAGAATCTCCAAAATCTTGCAGATCGCCGACGTTCAAAAAGCCGAATACTCGTACGAATCAATCAAAGCGATCTCTCTAATCAAGCCCGGCGTCTCGGCGTTCACTCCAGAAGACACGGCGACTACGGTAATTCAACAGATTAACAACGGATTCATGACGAACGGAACATTCGGACAACCAGCCAACAAAGACAAGTTAGACGCCAATTTCATGGCGTTGGCTCATCACGATCAACCGCTCTGTGAGGTTAGTTTTGGCAGAACACTTTCCGGATGTGTGGAGATTTCAAAAGTGTATGAATACCGAAAATCTTAGTAAGAAACTTTCAAAAATTGCTTCAAAACATGGGAAATGAGATCAGAAATATTTCAAAATGCTCAAATTCCTCTACGAACCATCTTGTGGCAGCTCTGGTGCTTTTCGACTATTTTTTTAAATAATTTCTTGTCAAAGTTGGCTCAAAAAGCTTCAGAATTGCTACTGGATAGTTCCGGAAAGATTTGGAGCGTTTTGTGCCAATTTTCGAGGTTTTTGAGCTTTTTTTCGTGATTTTTGGAATCTCCATACATTTTTACACCTTTAAAACTGTTTTCAAATCCTAAACGTTCCCAATTATTCCAGCGTGTGGTCTTCGCCTCCCTCATCGAAGAGATCGGCTCCCAAGAGAAACGAGTGCTCGACGCGCGACGACGTCTTCAGGAAGTGATGAAGTACTTCGGATGATCTATATACTGTATACCCCCACCCCACCCCCCTTTTTACCTATTCCCCTGACACCCCCTCTCTCTAATTCCCTAATTTCATGTACTTTCTTGACACTGAACACTGATGAAACAATGCTTCTTACCTATTACTCTCACTGAAATCAGCGAATCTAGAGAAATCCTCAGAGCTTTATGAGCCAAGGAGATGACTGAAGATAGAGAAGAGATAGCCAGAGCCATCAGAAGCAACGTCCTCGCACTTCCATCTGAATCCGTTTTATCTGTCAAAAGGGCGGCCTGAAGGAGAGCACATCCAGTTCTCCAGATGATCCATCCGATAGAAATTGCGTCGTTTGTCATTAGGAACAGAACGGCTTCTACCAGAGAAAAGAGTCCAACATTGATATAAGAGTCGTCGAATTGGGTCCAAGCGACGCGGAGAAGGGTTTGGATTCGGGACATTGTGCTGGAAGTTAAATGAATTTTTGAGGAGTGCTGGTCGGAAATCGTCGACCACCAAGCGAGTTTCGAATCAAAGAACATACTCAATCTGATCCTCCATGGTATTGGAATCCCTGGCTGTGTGGGTGTGAAGTTCTCCAAAGTTTTTCTGCGTCGCGTAGGTTTCGGCGAATCTGGAAAATAGCATATTTGTGAAATACCAGAGGGGCCTAAGCCCTCGGACCGGTTGGTTAAAAATTTCAAAAGTTTTCGGTTTCATAAAATTTTCATATTTTTTCAAATTTTTCATGAGTTCGATGTTACGTCGCCACTCAAATCAGACCGATGCTCACCTTTTAACCTGTTCATAATTCATTCCCACCGCCATTTCCCATAAATCTCTCTGGAACATCTCTCTGATGACAGTTCCCAAATTTGAAAATGGAATCGGAAGGCCCATCAGAAGAGATATCGTTGGGACAATATCGATTTGATGAATTGGTTTTTTGGGTAATTCAATTTGATGTTTCTTCGAGTGAACCATGATTCCTGCTTTGATCTCGTTGTCTGATTCTCCTCCATGATCTCCGGTGGAAGTCATTCCGTGATCTCCGATTACTATGAGAAGATCGTCGGATTTCATTGATTCCACGGTTTTTGAGATGATATGGTCCATCTGAGAGAAGGAATTTAGTAATAGTAATTGGATTTTTTGGAACTCAGAATCTCGGAATCCCATTTTACAGCCAAATTTTATTTTTTACGTCTTCTGAATCCCTAAAAAATAATGGGTTTACCTTTCTCAGCGTATCCGCCATAACTGGATGAGAAGGTCCAAACCTGTGTCCACAGTGATCTACTCCCAGAAAATGAGCAATGATGATAGACGAAGAATGAGAAGATTTCACCTCTTCTTGGAGTTTCGCTGAAAATCAGAAGTCGTTAGAACCAAGGGAATCTGAATTCAAAGCTTACGGGCAATTTTATCATCGACACTATTCAGATCGTTGATATCAAAAGAGTCGTAGGCCGCTGATTTGGAGAATTGGTTGGGGAATAGGGAGAGCCTGGAATTCTTTTTTTAAATGGGATTTAAAAAAAGTCTACTGAAATCAGTGCACTGTATATTGGTAAAGTACCGTAATCATTGGTAAAAATTATTTCTATCTAACTATTAGCGAAATGTTCTAAAAGTTCCATGTTCAAGTACAACATCTGAAACAGTAAAGTTCTGATCCCTACCAAGTATCATCTCCCAAAAGTGTGACATTTTTGCCAAGTTGGGCAGCTTGATAAATGAAACTATCCTCATTGACAGCTGCATCAGGAGAGAAATTGTCACCAGCATCGATGAAAGTTGGAAGGGTTCCAGTGGTCAGGGCCTGGAAGAATTCTGTTTTTAGAATTTTTTATGTTTCAAAGAATATTTGAAACTGTGGGAAATGTTTGAACTTTTTAATAATCTCTTCAATGGGATTCATATCTAGCCTAAGCTGAAGGCTATTGCAATGTTCTATATGGCTTTCTTTCATCTGTCCGCCTAGATTTTTGTTTTTTTTTGGTCCGCAACACATTATCACAGTTTCAAAAACTTTTTGAAAATGCAAAAGTTTTGAAACTTCTAATGGTTTTGGTTTCTCCAATTCTGTAACCACTCGATTACCTTCAATCTCTGCAAAGTCGTTGTTGGAGGATCAGCTAGAAGTGTTCCAATCGAAGCTTTTCCAGATTTTATTAGCTTTCCGACTTGCTGAAATCACATTTTTACGAGGTCTTGTAAAAGGATCAAACCCTAAAATATTATCAAAAGATTAAAGCAAGTTACCTTCATCTGTCCTTGATAGAACCATTCTGGAGATGCTGTGCTTTTCGAATTGTGCTCAGTTTCAGGTGGAATCAAGAAATCGTAGCGGAGAGCATCAACCAGGATTAGGATTACCTGGAAGCATGGAGTTTAGAAGGGGAGAGTATTGGTTTCAAAATTTGCTGTTTCAAAATTTTAACGGATTCCTGAGGATGTGGTAGTGTTAATGGATAAGTGCAAAGGTTAGAAGTCAAATTTTAAACAAAGCACATAGATTTCAGTTTTGGAAAAACTGGGAAAGTTTCACATTTAGAGTGTGTTTCAGTTGCAAGTACTCTTGTTCAGAAAGCTGACATTAAAAGTAACCGATTTTCAGAAAAAATTTTACTGTTTCCGATTTTTCTAAAACTGAGCATCCGAATTTCTGGATCAGTTCAAAGGCTGCATTTATTCCAATCGGATGAACTTTGTTTATAAAGCTTTTATGAATACCATCCATTGTTTAGAGTTTGTAAATTTTCGGATTTTATTGTGAACCCGATAGGATTTTGAACGGTTTTCATATTCCTGTTCGCACATGTTTAGTATAAAAGGGAGTTCGCTTCGTATTCAAAGTTTTTGGTTACCGCACTTAAAAATCAACATGTCTAGGAACCGAATAAAATTTTCGGTTTCAGAAATTCCAGAAGAAATCAAAACTTTCTAAAGTTTTCAGTTTCATTTTTGGAACGAATCCAAATCTAATTATTCAAAAAAGGGGAATGTTCAAAATACCTCAATCGATGTTTTCTGTTTCAACCGTTTTTCGAAAAATCGGAAGTTTTCAGGGACTTCAGTAACACTTTCAATTGCTCATTGTATCGAATATTATCTAAACTTTTCCTAATTTTTGCAAAAAGACACGGTCTAGAAATGAAGAAAGAAGAATCTTTTCTGGTAAATAAAAGTAGCTTTTCGGTTTCAAAAGTATTCAAAAAGTTTAAATTTCATAGATGTTGCTTCTCTATCTATTTCATATTTAGTTTGAGATCTCCTCATTTTTTTGAAATAATTTTCTGTTTCTAAGACTGTTTATGATACAATGATTTTCCCTTTTGTTTTGCATTTTGGTTTTGTTTAATTTTAAAAAATCCGAAATCCAATTTTCGTTATTACCCTCTGATACTGCTGCTTCATCCAACACGTCTCTCCCGGCTGTGCATGTGCATCCGAACATCTGGATTTCGCCGAAATTTCCTGTCTTTTCAGCAAGAATCCATTTTGAAAAATGAACAGTGCCAATAGGATATTAGCAGATACTAACAGTATCCGCATGAATCCCATTTCTGAAAATGTATTCTTTGTTTTCTAAAGTTTGTCTCCATTTTTCTTATATACTTATCAAATCAGCTTAAAACCGTTCAAAAGAGCATCTGAAACTTGAGGGAGGTGTCAAAAGGGTCGAGTGTCGATCTCCGTTAAAAATACATTTATTGAGTGAAAAGATGCAAATTTCAGCAAAAAGAAGAGGCCATTATAGAGGAGAGGTACTTGCAATAGAAAAAGGAGAAGAGGCACAATATAAAATCCGATAGGGGAGGGAAATCGTGCTCTATTGCTAATATGACTCAAATTTAGCCATGTTAGCAATAGAGCGCAGTTTGACATTAAAAATATCGCTGATAGATAACTGTTAAGGTTTTAGAGTAAAATTACACATGAGATAGCATGGAACATGAGAAGAAAAGGGAATATATGAATTATAGAAATGCACATAATAGAAGGGCTATCTGGATCGGGGGTATCTGCTTTTCAGGGGGTCCTTTCAGGAGTACAGTAGTAAAAGGGGCGGGGCTTCAGTTTACAGAGTAGATTATAGAACGGGAGTCTTGGCACAGGCCATCAGACGCATTTGTTTCTCGTTCTCCAGATACTGCTTTGTTGGCTTGGCAGAGATCTTCGGAGCGGTTGGCTTCTTGTTCTTCTTCTTTGGAACAGCGGCGGCGGCATCAGTGGAAGAGTTGGAAGCAGTGGCAGCGGAGGCGGATGGGGTTGGCGATTTCTTGGCGATGGCCTTCTGGAAATTGAAGTATTAGGGGCAATGGACAAAAACTTTCGTTGCGATTTTCAGAAGTTCAAGGAATTTCTGCATATTTTCAAGCCACTCACCTTCTTGGCGACCTTCTTAATTGGAGTTCCGGCCTTGGGAGAAGCGGCGGCGGCAGTTGGAGCTGCTGGAGCAGAAACCGGAGCAGCAGCAACAACAGGAGCCGTCGACGTAGTCGAAGTAGTTGCCTCGTTGGAAGTCGGCACATCATCAATCTCATCGTCAATCTCAGGAGAAGTCTCATGAGCCGACGACGAGGTAGCCTCAGCGACCTCAGATGCAGCTGGAGCCGCCTTGACGACTGGCTTCTTTGGCTTAGCGACTGGAGCCTTCTTCTTCGGTGTCTCCGCAAGTTTTGGCTTCTTGATAGGAGCCTTCTTCATCTGGGTCAAAGTGATCGCGGCGGCTTCGGCGGCTCTCTCGGCTTCGGCTCTCTCAGCTGCAGCAGCAGCAGCCTTCTCAGCTTCACGTTCCTTCTTGGTCGAAACGGTTTTCTTTGGCTCCGAGGAAGATGGAGCGGCGGAGGATGGAGCAGCAGTTGGGGTGGTTGGTTTGACTACCTTCTTCTTTGGTTTGATGTCCTTCTTTGGGGCAGAGGAGGAAGAGGGCCCCGCGCCAGAAGACGACGTCGTTGGGGACTTGGAGTCGGCGAGCGATGCACGAAGAGCCGCCTCGAGCTCATGGCGATCGAATCTGGAATTGAAATTAATTTTATAGGCTTATAATACGTAGCAATGTGTGTGTTGAATTCAAAAATCACAGTGAAAATGTCTCAAAATTGGCTCCAAAATGGTCCAAAAGGTGTGAAGGAATTGAAGCATTTTGAACCCTTTCAGAGCTAATTTTCTAGATTCAGACGTTTCTAGAGTTTTTTTCAGTGGAATTTTTGGACTCTTCGTTTTCTTCTCGACTCACCCTTCCTCATACTTTCCCATTTCAATTCTTTGACGTCCCGAACGACGAATTTCGGGACTTGGCGATCTCTCCACCACCGGAGCCACCTTTTTCACTTTTGGCGGAGCTGCCTTGGTCTTTGGAGCCATCTGGAATTAAAAGAGAAAATTTCGATGAAAAACGTTTTTAAAAAATGCCTGTAAAAATAGGAAAAAAAAATGAAAAAGATATAGAAAAATGGTCAAATTGAAACCAATAAAGCAAAAAAAATTAATAATGAAATCTCGACTTGAAAGATTTATTTGGGTTCAAAACAATGAATGACAGTGGTTGCTTTTTGGGTAAAATAATGAGGTCTGAAATTGTGGTTTTGGGGAGAGATGACAGTAATGAATATGATCATAATTGAATAGAATAATATATAATCTTTGAAAAAAAAACGAAAAGAAAAACATAGTAATTGAAAGATCATAAGGAGGAAATAACTTATAGATTAAAAATGGTGACAAGAGTTTGGATTTTACAAGACTTTTTTCGCTGATTTTTTGAAGGAAATTATGAAATTCAGGGGGAAACAGAAAAAGATAAAAAGAGGGTAAAAGTGCTCAAAAATGAATCGAGTTAGGGCTATAAAATTGGAAAAGAAACAAAAAAACTAATCATCGGCCTCCGATTCGAATCCCCAGTGATCGTAGTCTTCAGAATTGGCTCGTTCTCTTTGAGCGTCTGTTAGAGGTGGAACGATCGAAGAAATTCGTTTCTTTGGTGGAGAGCTAGACAATGTCAGCACACGCTTACGGCTCTTTTTCTTCGTTGGAGTGGAAGTTGAAGGTTTCAGAGAGATCAAGTCAGCTGAAGACATGGCTGTAGCGTTGGCAGCAGCAGCGGCGGCGGCTGCAGCAGCATTCGAACGCATTCGCTTCAGTGGCAACGCCTTCTTCTCCATGTACTTTTGTTTGAGGGATTCCATGTAGGCTTCTGGACGTTGTTTGAGAGATTGGAATTGGCGTGTGCGAGGTTTCTGAAGGAAATCAGGGTTAAAAGAGGATTCTTGTTATAAAAATGCTTATATATTTTGGAAATCGTAATGAAACTGCTTCAAAATCGCTCTAATACCCTTTTTTGATCATTTGAAAGCTCATTTTCATAGTTTTAGAGCGATTTTATTGCATTTTCAGTGCGATTTTCCTCCTGAATAAGAAAACTCACATCATCAAGATCGTCGAATTTCACCTTGTTCCAATTGAAACTCGTGTCCGGATTCGTGTCGTTGAGCAGAACATGACAAATCATCGTACGAACGTTTCGACGAGCGATTCCAAATATGGGAGTACCGTCCTCGCTGTTGCCGGCTCCTTTTACACGTCCCGCTCGATTCACTTGAGCATTTTCCCAGTTGATCTGAAAGATGTTAGAATGGTTTATGGGGAGATTTGGAGAATTGGGGGCTTTTAAAAGAAGGATTTAGATGTGCGACGATTCCAAAAATTCCAGTGGAAAAGCTTTAAAGACCCCGAAAATTTGCTCCGAATTGCTCTACAAAGGGACTATTTTGGAGCAATTTTTTGAAGTTTGAGAGCAGTTTTCGAGGTTTTCCTTTGCGATTTTCGGAATCTACACACAATTTTCCATAGAAATATTCAATAAAATTGGGAAAAACTTACATTAACATTTCGATCTCTGTTCCCTTGACCCGTCATCAGCATCGCGTTTCGATATCTGAAAAAAGAGCCAAATTTAGTGATGAAGCATTACTCTAGCAGGTTCCAAAAAAAAACTAAATAAAAATTCAAAATTCTCCTCCGATACAGTAATACTCTTCAATATTTCCTTCTCATTTTCCAAACCAAAACGTACAGAAAATATATGTGTGTGGAAGAATCGGAGAATTGTGTGTGTGGAGGAGAAGAAGAAGAAGAAGAAGGATGGGGAAGATGAGGGCGCTTCTTCTTTCTACGCGTACCTATTGAGGTCTTCACGCGTCAATCCCAATTCTCGTTTCAGCTTACGGTCGGTCCATTTTGTGGCGGACGGAGTGTGGGCGGCGGACGAGGATGAGGTGGATGGACCAGCGGCGTTTTTAGATGAAGAAGCACGTTTTGATGGTGATGTCGTGGGGGTTTCCTCTTCTTCATCGTCGTCCTCGACTTCTTGCTTCACTACTCGATTGGCCTGAAATAGAGAGAAATAGACAAACTCAAAGACTATACAGAAGCTGGATTAGATTTAGGGTTTTGTCTACGGACGGTGGGCAGGCGAATTTCAACAGAACCACCACTCCATCTACTAAAAATACTCACCTTCGATCTGCTCGTTGATTCGCTGCGAAATCGAACGGGCTTCTTCCTATTCGAGCGTTCTCTGAGTGTCGGCGAAGTGACTTCAGAAGCGGCGGCCGATGATTGTGGCGAGTCTTCTTCGTGTCCTCCAGAAGTGTCCACGGATAGTACTTCGTCGGGAGACGCTGCGGCGAATCGACTCATAAGTGATGCACGGGAAGACGTTTTCTTGTTGCTTCCATTGCTTACGATAGCCGGTGACGATGACGGAGTCGATCCGAAGAGAACACTCTTACGCGCGGGACGGGGGACCGAGCGGATTGGGGTTTTGGCCTTCTGCAAGAAATTGTTTAAGACAAGCAATTTCAAAGTGAAATTAGGAGAAAAATCATCAAAATATGTGCGAAGTTATCTAGATTTACCTCCAAAATCCGATTCAAATTCTCTCGAGCCTTCTTCGGAACCTTCGACCTCTCCTCGCTCAATTTCACCAATTCCGATAGTCTTCTAGAGCATCTCTTCCCAGATTTCGACGCTGCTCCAGCCCTCAACTTGGCCACCGGTGTCTGTTTGACCTCCTCATCAATCTCTTCTTTTATCGTGGTTCTCTTCTTCTTCTTCGTGACAACTTCTGATTCTTCGACATCTTCATCTTCGTCCTCGTCGTCATCCTCTTCTTCTTCTTCGTCTTCTTCCTCAACGTCTTCTACCTCTCTTGGCTTTCGTCCATTCTTCTTATAGTATTTCTCATCTGGAGTCTCCTCGACGAAGAATTTCTTGTAATCGGAACGACTGGCTGCAGCCGTACGTGATGGGCGGGCTGGGGACAACAGTTCTGGAAAATTGAGATGGTTAGATTCAGAAGATGAGAGCTATATTAGAAGTTCATAAGCCTACGCTTAGATGTTTCTAGTTGTTCTTCTAATAGTAAGAGAGTCCCAGAGGGACAGAGAAATCCTGAGAGATAGAGTCATGTGACCACCCCCCCCCCTTTTTTTTTCACCAAACACATGCCATTTTCCTGGGCTCTTTCTATCAAAATTGAGAGTTCTAGACCTCTAAGACTATTCCAAATCTGCCAAAAATCATTCTTAAAGGTAAAATTCGATTAAAAGTGATGTCTAAAAGAGTTCAATGGAGGAGAAAAGAGCACGTACACAAAACATACACAAACATCGCAGAGTAAAGGCGAAAAAATAAGAAAAAAAAAGAAGAAGAGAGCAACAAATAGACAGATAGCATCGGATAGGGGGAGCACAATGAGAAGAAAAGAGAGAAGAAATGATGTTGGTGTGGAGAGAGTTTTCCTGTATATTCTGGGTGGTCATAGGAAAGAGGATTAGAGAGATAGTAGAAGAAGAGAATGATCGTTGGCTGTTTGCCAAGGATGCAGGAAGAGAGAAAAAGAAAACAAATTGATAGTAGTTGATCTCTGACAGAAAGTTGAATTTTCCCATGTTGAGTTATATTCTATTTATGTAGAATGATTAGAGGTCTATAAACAAGGATTTCTGGCAAAAATGACATTTTCTATGAGAATTTTTAGTTTTAGAGGAAGTATTTGGCTTCTTCATTGTGATTTTTGAAATCATCACACTTTTTACAAACGGAGAAGTGCAATTTTTCAATGACCAACCTTCATTCTTCCTCTTCGAATTCCTCCGTCTAATAGGTCCTTCTGAAGTCGACGGTCCTGCTCCTCCATTCCTGGTGGCCCTCTCGACTCCGCCCACTCCCAAACTATCGGAAGTCTCAATGAGCATTTGCTCGAGACGATTCGCCACACCGTTACGACGCTTCACAACAACACTATCGTCGGTTTCCGTCATTCGGAAGAGTCCCGCGTTGTATTGGATGAGATCGGCGGGGAGATTGATGCAAAGGTCGTCGTAGATCGTGGCGAGACCGTCGCCAATGAGCTCGAGGAAGCTGGATAATGGGCAATTTATGATAGATGTTAGCCATAGAGCGCGTTTTAGCATTGAAGACATAGCTAGTCAAATCCGTGTAGGTTCCGAAAATCCACGAAAAAGTTCAAAAATCTTTACGAAATCTCGAAAACTGTCTCCGAAATGAGCAGAAGATGAAAAGTAGCCATGTCCTAGAGCCAATTTTCGAAGTTTTTTTCTTTTTTTCAATTTCAGGATTTTTATTGTGATTTTCGAATTCGACGCACATTGTAAGGACCTTTCTCAAAAACGCGATTCTCTAAAAACTCACATATCGGTAACTGGCTCCTCGACAAACGTTCGTAATTTTTCCGCTCCCACAGAGATAAAAATCATTCTCATCTTGTTGATCGCCTCGTCCAGCCATTCCTTCTCATCGGTCACAACGAACACGTGCAAGGTGAGAAGTACCTGCAAAATAGAATAGATAAGAATCTCAACCAGGACGATTTATCAATTTTGGCGCTACGCCAAGGTTTTCGGACGATCGAACTGTGGAGGTGAGATGGTTATCAGTGATATCACCGTATCGGGAGTGATTGATTGCTTGATAGTCCCGAAATGGATCAATCACGAGAGGATAGCAAGAGTTTGATTGATTTATAGATTACCTGAATCTGAATCTCTCTAGACTTCCAATCGTCAGGTGCATTGCTTGATTCGTGTTCTTCGTTCAGTTCTTGACAAGATTTGAGAATGTTTTCGGTAAGGAATTCACAGAGGAGTTTCTGGAAAATGAAATGGATGATGAAACTGATTTAATGGCAGTTATTTCTAGGTTAAAAAATGCACGATTCTTTGCGAAAAACAGCTAAAAATAACCGCAAAAGTGGAATTCAGCAATGATTTTCCATTTCTCGGCAGTTTTAGGTTTTTTTTAACAAAAAATAGTGCTTTTTTGGCTACTGCTAAACTACTAACTGGACAATTGCTCTCCCAGGTCTTGGCGCGAAAATAGAAATCGAGCGATTCGACGACACGATAGTAGATGGTAGCAGGAAGTGCATCATCATCTAGAAGCTCTTGGAAGAATTTCCCAAATTCATCTTTCAGTCCAATCTCTTCGCATTCTGCAAAAACCGCACTGTTTTCACTTTATGAGTAAAAATGACTCACTGAATTCGACAATCTCCACGTTCTCTCTGTACTTCTTCATTCGGGCGGCACGAATTTCGGCGAGTCGCTTCTCACGATAGTTCAACGGCTTCTTGCGACCGTCGGTGGCTTCAGATGATCCTGATGGGATGGCAGATGATGTGGAGGTGGATGAGGAGCGGGTGCAGTCGCCTGGAATAGGGGAAATATATATTTTAGAGACGATTTCACTGGTTGACTCGCTGAAAACTAGAAAAATTGAGCTGTTTAGCAGGTTTTTTAGGTTCCTAAAGTTTTACGGAGCTTTTTGAAGCCGTCTAGAGCCTTCTGGAGACTTTCTAAGGAATATGGATAGTTTAGAAAACGTCAGGGGATAATAAGAGTTTTGAAAGCTACAGGAGGCTTCCGAGAGGTTCTGCGACTTCAGAAAGTTCTGGAATACTGTGAAGGACTCCAGAGACTTCAGAAGTCATATTTTGTCCTTGGCTTTCAAAAAGTGGGCGTGACTATCTTCCTTACCATAAAGTCTCGCAGCAATCGGCCGTGGTGTTCCAGAAGACTCTCCGTCATCCGTCATCGTTCCTCTATCCAGATTTGACGACGACGATTCACCGATATGACTAGATGAGCTGGATGAGCTTGGTGCTTCTTCGAGCAGTTCGTCCATAGCTGGAAAATCATGATTTTAGAGTGGAAGAATGCGTTTTTAATATGGCAATTGTCCTATTTTCAATCGTCGCGCGCTACAAGTTTAATAAAAGATGGAAACAAAAAAGTCGACCGTCCGTCCGCCCAATAGTGATTGAAAAATAGGAAGAGAGAGAAAGAGAGTAGTGATATTATGACTGATAAGCACACACCGACCAGTCGGAGGAGAAGAAAGAGAAATATCGGATCGTTTCGGGAGAGAGAAGAGTAGTGAAAAGACACGAGGAGAAATAGAAGAGATGGAAGAAAAGCAGTCGATTGGCATCGTGCCAAATGAGAAAATGAAACTAATGTTCGAAGGGGAAGACAGGTTTTGTAGGAGAATCTTCTTAGGAGATGAGAAAGCGTAGATAAGCTGGATCTTTGTAAAAGTGCAAATTCTCAAGGCTTAGTTTCTGAGGCTGAGTCGTTCATCTCGAAATTCCAACTTTTTGACAAAAAATATACCAAACTGTAGAGCTCGACGAGCTCTATGAATTATATAAAGAAGCAAGAAGCTTGAAATTCCCGATTCTGGAAAATGGCTAGATTCCAAAGGTCACTTTATCTTGCTCAGAAATCCAAAAGTTTGCCTAAAAATCAGAAATTTCGTTCGAAACAAACACCGAACTGTAGAGCTCGGCGAGCTCTGCAAAATGGTACAGAGAACCAAAAAGTTAATATTTTCTATTCTCAACTAATAGCCAGATTCCAGCACCCATATTGCAAGAGTAAGATGACTTCTTGACTTCTGAATCTTTGAATCATCTCCTCTCCCCCTCGATACACTTTTTCTGATTATTACACCGCGTATGTGTGTCCGATGGGTAAATCGGATAGTGATGGGAGGGGGGAGAAAGTAAAATTGATTCATCTCTATCTCTCTATCGGTCAGCTAATTTTCTTCCTATCCCTTTCCATCTCTAGTCAGAATTGGTTCTGATCATATTTCGAATGAAATGTCACAGAGTCATTTTCCCTTATCAGTAGGAATTCATGAACTTCCAAAACAATTCTGATAACAATTCGAAGAAAAAAATCTAAGTGGCCGGAACTCGTATAGAGTCAGCTGAAGCTTGTATATAGGAAATGTGGAGTGGTCAAGAGACACCTTTTGCCCCCAGGAAACTGAATAGAGACCAATCAGAAGTTGAAGAAGGAAGGAGGAAAGAAGGTGAAATTCAATCTAGCTAATGAAGTTGTCGGAAGGTATTGAGAGCTAAAATCGAAGGTAATAACAAGGTTTTGCAAGATTTAGAAGCTGAGACTCCACGAACCTTCAAAGCGGTAAAAACTAGGTGTGATGTCTTCAAAGGGTTTGAGAGTCTTCCAGCTGGCTTCAGAAAGCTCAACCTCATCTAGAAGCCTCTAGAAGTTTCCAAGGAGTCTTTAGAAAGCTCGAAGAGCTGATAGGCCCCTGATGTCAGTAGCCTGTTCAGAATGTTTTAAAAGCCTTGAAACCATCCAGAAGAATGTAGAATCTTAGAAAGAGCTCCTAATGCTTAACTTTTACCGGAGCTCTTCAGCATCAAAAATTTATTTGTAAGCCGTTTCCCCTCATCTGATTGCCCTAAACCCAACCAAAACCTCACCTGAACTCGATTCTCCATAGTTTCTAGCCTCAAATCGATATATAAATCAGTTATTTTTGCGATGCGAAATACCGAATATATAGACGCCACCGCGAACGACGCATGTTTCGACGAATGGGAGGTGATGAGATGGCGAGTGATGATTTTTGTGTATGTATGAAACCTCTATGTCTCTCTCTCTGTGTCTTTCGGAGAGGGAATGATCGAAGAACCGATGAAAAAAAAAAACGAAAGAAGGAGAATACCGGGCGAATAGTAGATGGTAGTAGGAGGGTGTGAAGGTGGCGAAGGTAGGAGAAGGAGTACAGTTTCGGAGTGAGAGGGAGAGATGACCGAGAAATTGGAGAGAATGTCAATAGGAGGAGATGGAGGAAGAAGACGGCGAACCAATTCAAATAGAACACTCTCCTCTCTTCGTAGTTTCCGTATACTTTTGCCAACAATTGTACAGTATCATTGTGTCTTCGGCGGAGAGGAAAATACATTTGAACCTTGTGTAAACACTGATGAGGGAGAAGAGATAAGGAAATGGAGAGATCACTGATTCTGAAGCTCTTGGACATATAGGGATCATCGAAGCGTTTTCGATAATTGGCGGAGAAAATTGAACGAAGGATCCTAAAGACATCGGAAGATGTCAGAGAAATTTTGACCGCTTTGATCTTTCTGGAAGGATTCGAATTTTCTGAATTTCTGGAGGAGTGTCGTCAGAAGACGTTCAGAGGGTCCTAGGCTCAAGATTTCTGGAGCATCGTGAGGGCTTCTGGAAGACACTAGAGAGATCTGAAGAAATTTGGAGCATATGCATCGTCTCCCGGGAAAAACGATTACTCTGTACTGTTTGAGGAGTGTAATAAGAACGAGTGACAATCTCATTGGCCTCTAATAAAGGAAGCTCACTATTTTAGCCAAGGATTTGCAGAGAAAAAACTTATAGAAAATATAAAAAGTGAATTGGAGCAAAAAACCACAAAGCACCTGCACATGTATATGGTCAACCTTCTCTTGAAAAGAAGAAAACAACGATAGAAAAACAGGCCGACTAATTGATTTTTTAACAATGTGTATGTGTGACTAAATTGAAAAACGAGCGAAAGGAAAAGAGAGAAAAAGAGACTGCAGACAGTGAAACTTTCGATTTTTGTTCAACCGATTAGTGCGTGAACAAGATGTGATGGCTGCTGACTGATCAAATATATGGTTTAAAATAGACGAGTGAAAACCAAAATCGGGAAGAGAAGGAGAAATTGAAGGAGGAAAATACCAAAAATATATTGCTTCAAAATATGTTTTAAAATGTGCGTTAAAGCGAATTTTCGGGGTTTTAGAGCAATTTTAGAGGTTTTTTCAGCTTTTTTGGGGGGTTTCTCATTGTGATTTTCGGCATCTGGGCTTGTTTTTACATATTTAAGGGATACAAATTTTTGGTCGGATTCCTTTTTTTTAATGCGCAATGATGGTCGACAGTTTCCGATAAAATGAGAAGAATTTTTTAGAAACTCACTTCTTCTCCTGCCATTCAACGATGCTCGATTGGCAGCCCGTTGCTTACTTTTCATAATCTGAAACTTTGAATTTTTTGTTATTTTTGTTCCCAATTTTTCTGCTTACCTCAGTGAGCACGATTTGTCTAACCGAATCGTACGGAATGTCCTCTCTGGCCATTTTCACAGGACTAACAGTGGATATCATTTGATATGTGAAGTCCTCGAACGATCTCTCATCGCGCACCGGCTGTTGTTGCTCCGGCGGCGGTGGCTTCGGATGGTCTCTCATGATTCAGGTGTTAGAAGTTAGAAGAAGAGAGTACGCATTCGTTGGTTTCCCTGAAAAATTGGAAATTGGAGTAATTAGCGAGGGTTGAGGGTCGAAGATTGAAGATTTTGATGGCAAAAATCGGAAAGATGGTTATCAGAATCACTTAGTGAAGTTTGGATCGATGATTTCGCGGAGAAAAGGGAGGAGACGAAGATAAATTGAATGGGAAGAGGAGATTTGCATATCAAGATATAAGAAAAGGCTGGGAAGAAGATGCAACATGTGATGATTAAAACAGGTGCTGGTACGTCTTAGGCGCATTTTTTGCGACAAGAATTATGTTTCTAGAGAATTCAGAGCACTAGAATGAGCTCCGGAAGATTTGCTCTCGACCTAGGCAACTTTTTACTATATTCAGGTACTGATTCATGTGCATGCATACAATTTAGCCACTGGACTAGCCAGCCATTGCACTTCCGTCGAAATTTCTATGCGCGAGACTCGAAAGAAAACAGCTTTAATCCGACAGAAGCTCTCGATTAGCTTTTCGTACTAGTCGGCTTTCTCCGCTTTCCCACGAAAGCCTGGTTTCCCGGGAAACGAAGGCAAAAATAGCGGAAATCTAGCAAAAATTGGCATGAATTGAAGCTAAATATAGTGATATAAATAATTTAAGATGCAAATGAATTAAAAGGTGAAGGAAAGCAATGAATTTAGAGTTTTAAAGTGATTTGAGCTAATGGAATAGGACGATTTAAAGGCGGGAAAGTTAAAAATTTGAATTAATGCATTGTGCCATTGAAATAGTGCAAAGTTCACAGCGAACAAATGAGAGAAATCAGAGAGCTAACTACAAATTATAATAGAATTCGAGTTCATAAGAGCAAAATATACAAATATAACGCATTTCGTGTGTCTAAAGAAGGCGTCGTAGAGAAAAGCGAAGCGTGGTGAAGGCGAAGAAGAAGTGAGAGAAGCGAGGAGCGGTGTTGTTGGTTGGTTGGTGAAGGGTGTAGACTGCTGGCTGGCGGAGAGGATGAATGACGAGAGAGTGGTCAAAACCATTGGAGACGCAGACAATCAGGCCGCACCCAGTTGGTGCCGGTCACCTCGGAGGAAGAGAGAAGACGATGGAATAGACAGAGAGAGGGATGGACACAGAATGAAAATAGCCACGGGAGGAAAGACGTGTTGTTGGGAAGGGGAAGAGTAAACGGGACGCCTGGAGGAGAGGAAGGGGGGTCACAACAACCTCCACGGAGCAACAATCGGGAAGAGGAAAACGAGCACAAATTATGAAGAAGAAGAAGTCGTTTTGAGAGGAAGAAGCAGTCTGGGAGCCTGGAGGTTGGATTAGGTGCACTTTTGGACTATATGAGTACAGCGGTGTGAATCATATAATGTATTCTGAATACTTGGTCTTTAGGGGAACAAACGAAAATGAGAAAGCTAAGGAAAGCGTATTAAATAGAAGAAAACGCGATTTTCGAGTACAAAACAGCTAGACAACGACTTCAGAAACAAAACAAAGTTAAAAATTGAATTAACTTTCGGAACAGGTATATTTTGGAGCAATTTTTTGGTAGAAAAAGTTATAAATTCAGCTTTAAAACATGAATTTCCTTGTTTGTAAAAATATAAAAAATTCGATGTCTCGTAAATCGACACTAAAAAATTAAAGGCGCATGCATTTATGCAAATCAGTCTCGAAGGGAAGAGACGAAAATCGCGCCCGCGTGGTTCAAAATTACAGCGAAATGTTTTTTTTTGTGAAATTACATGTGAATAAGGAAGAGAACTATGAAATTACTGCAATTAAAAAACTGGCGGAATTCATAAAAATGGTTTTTTTAAATAAAATCTATCGAAAAATCCCAAAATTCGCCTCAAAACCAGAAATGAATATTTTGCCCATTTCAAAGCCTCTTTCTCCCTCTCTCTAATACGCTTATGCCACTGACTAGTGCGCTAAAGCCAGCCATCCCAGTCCAGCTCATCTGTCCCTAATTCCTAGTGTGTTGAATAAACGGAAATAGACAGCTGGAGCCGTGCTAAGCCATCTGCCAAAATGGGAAATTGGTTTCGATGCGGTGGGAGAGGTACAAATTCAAATAGCAAAATGCACCTATATAATAAAAGTTTGGACGAATCGAAACGCCGCCATCGCTCTTTCTCTCTCCGACTTGAATACGCATATATAACTATATGCGTTGTCGTCGTATACACCAAACGTCCTCGTCTATTTCTATTCCTTTCATCTCGTCTTCTTCCACTCTCTCTCTATTCCGTTCGTCCGTTCACATCAGCTATTACCAGCCAGCGCATCGGTCATCAAAAGACGACCTCGATTTCGGAATCTTGCAAATCGAACAAAAAAGAACTGCGGGAAGCCAACAATATAGTGTAGCGACATTATTAAAAAGTCTTTTTATACAAACATAACTTTATGAGCAAACCAAAATTTGAATATTTTTGGGCTCCAGCTGTCCCAAAGAAAAATATTTCCACCAGCCGGCTGCAGATAATGAATTGGTAATGAGCCAAGGTCTCTTATTGTGTGTTGACCCCCACTAATTACGGAACAAATAAGGGCAAACGGGGGTGAAACGGGCACCAAGGTGACATTGGTGAGGGAGAATCGAGAGAAGGACATAATGAATGGAGTGGTGACGAGGAGAAAAGGGACTCGGGACACGGAGGAACACATCTAATGCAAATTTGTGCAGGAAAATCAATTGGAAACGAGTGAAAATCTATGTTTAAAAGTCGAAAATTGAGAAAAAAGGGAAAATTGTCCGAGAGGAGTACACACGAGCCAAGTCTGCACGCAAGAATTTCCGGAATTTGCGGACGACAGTAAAATTTGGATTTTTTTTGCAAAATTTTTGCAGTTTCAGATGGAAAATATATGATTTTCAGGGGTTCTCGAGTCAATTGAATGAAAAAATTTAAGACATTAGAAAAATAAATAATGCTAGCATCAAATGGGGGAAATCAAATCATTGTTTCAGCGAAAAATCTGTATTTAAGAGTATACTCTCATCACAAGGTTCTTGGAGGGGTTTTCAGTGGAAGTTCAGTTTGGAAATCTGAAAGAATGACACGAGGACTGATATATAACAAAATTTCAGAGAGGCAATTGAAATCACAGCGTAATTGGCTCAGGATAGTACAGAATGGAACATCTGTATTCAACTTCAGTATCACAGATATTCTGAAACTAAAACTCAGCGATATCGTTTGACTGCCTTCTGATTTCATCACATTCTCGAGAAGTCTCCACGAGACTTCTGAAGACAAATAGGTAGAGTCGATGATTTCAAGAGAAGAGTTGGTGCCCAATCCGTTTTGTGAGAAGTCTTCTGGATTCAGAATCTGAAGTCAAGAACAAGGAAACGATAAAATTATCCTACTAGTTTTTGAAGCAAGTCTCCATTTTTTAGAATACTTTTTGAAACAGTAAAATATTTTTCAAACTTTTCCCAACTTCAGATATGACTCATTGTTCCTTATCATTTGTGTGTTCCTCTTACCCAGACATTCCTGTTTTTCATTCCTCATACTATCTTTTTCCCTTATAAATATTGCTCATCCCTGACCCAAAATCCTCAAAAAAAATCGTTAAAAAATGGAGTACCACCGAGAACCAGCTGGTACTCTCACCCCAAAATTCTGTTGCTTCCCCGCACGTCTTCTAGTTTGTATTCTCTCTGCCTTCGGAATCCTTCACAATTCCGTTTCGATTTTCTTCTCTTCAGTTTTCAAATTTCGATACGAAATCATTATTCCATTCAATATCACATGGATTCTTCTGAATATTCTTCTCCTTTTTGGAGCATTTTTCAATAATGAACCTGCTCTGAAATGGTCGATTCGAGTGGTTATAGCATGTATGGTTCTGACTGGAATCTATATAATGACAGTTCCAGTTATGATTTCTGCTTTCTTCGCTTCTGGAATGGAAATTCCGAAATTCGTAGTGAATAGAGGGAGCTATGATAGTTTTGTGACTGGAATGTTGTATGGATATGGATTCGAGTTGGTCGCAGTTTTTCTGATTGGAGGTTAGTTTATGTACAACGAATCACTACTAAAATTCTTCATAGATTTTTTCCATGTTTCATGAAACAGTTAATAGTATTGTGAAAAAGGAAACGGAGTTCTATTGCCATATGTATTACTTGTAACTGCTCCTTGTACTAAATTTGCTCTTGATACTGAACAGATTCCCAAAAATGTCTCTAATTCTGATTCCAGCCCAAATCCTGAAGTACATTCTTGTCAATCGTCTATGGGAGTATGCCAAAACTACAGTAACTGTTGCCGAGAGTCGGTATAATACTGTTTGATTGATTCATGATGTCAAAATGCTTTCTGTTTCACAAACTATTTGAAAGTCCCCAGATTTAAATAAAGCTAGTAATACTTTCATTGTCGTTATGAATTTTTCACAATCTCGGAGAAAAGTAAAAAATTTTCCTGTTCCACAGTTTTTTGAAAACCTAGAGCAAACATAGAAAAGTGCTAATGATTTGTAAAACTCACTAAAAGTGACTATCTTGTCTTACATCTATCTTGGACATTCTTTAAAATTGTGTGACATTATCCTGGCACTTTATAGTGAAATCCATACCAAAAGCCTCTCGAATATCTGGTCTATGTCACCAAATTTCCATATACTCTCTACCCTACAATTATAGGCTTATCCAATTCGTACTAGTCATATTCTCACACCTAGTCTCCCCCTTTTCTCCAAACTCTCATTAGTTTTCCCCCTTCCCTCCCGACCAACACCAACAGATTCTTCCACCAGATTTCTCCCTCTCTCTCTCTCCCGGTGACCCCTATCTCTCTCTCTCTGATTCTCTGCGACTCTCTATCTCTCACTATCTCTATTTTTCTCAAATACCAGACAAGAAACAACTGCCTTCTCACTATCTTCTTCTAACTCCAACGGGAAGAAATATGTGTTACTTCTTTTTTTCGGTAGTCTAGGAGTATTGGTGTTCCTAACGGAAAGGGTTGAATGCTTTTAGATGGTTTTCTGGAAAGTTTTATCTTAAAAAATGTTTTGATTTTTCCTTCAAGTTAGCCAGAAGTCTATATCTAGAGTTCTTATTTTGGTTGTCAGGGTTTTCGGTTTACGAGGTTATTCAATTCAATATCGAGAACAGGAGAGAATTTCGGAGTCGTGAGGAACTTTCCACCACTACCCTATAACAAGGATTAGTTTTGAGATGTTTACTGTTTCTATGGAAACCAAGAAAAATTCAAATGCTGAAAATTTGATTCGTTTCCAAGTAAAAACAATTCTTCTGAAATTTTAAAAACTTTATTTCCAGAAATTTCCTCTGAAGTTTTCTAAAACTTTTGATTTTCAAATTTAGCTAACTTTTTTTTAGTAAACCTTGAGAAAATCATCTTGCAAGAAACTAATTTTTGGAACAGTAATAACCATGAAACTTGAAATTTAGTGGTTTTTTTAGGTTTCGATTCGAAATTATCACTTTTGAATGTTTGCTCTCAATTTTTAAAAAAATGTGAAACAGGAAAATTTTCCACTTTTTTCCCGAGATTCCGAGGCTCAGAGGTTTTGAGACACAAAAGATTCTAAAAGTTTTAAAAGGATTCTGAAGCTTCTATGTTCCCATTTCTCTTGATTTTCAGTGCTTCCATTAGTCGAGAATTGGTAAGATTTTAATCAGAAATTCTGATGAATTCTAAGCATTCTAGATTCTAAGGTTCTAAATATTCAAATTCCTTACATTTTGGAATCAGGAATCTAATTGTAAATGGATTTTGAAATGTTGAAGGCTTCTCCAGTTCCCCAAATCTATTTCACCGTCGATTGTACCCTCCAAGACTTTTTCCAAACATTTTTTTTCTGTTTCTCAAGTCTATATAAACAGATTCGAAGTTTCTTTATTAATTCTTCTTGATGAGTCATACATATCCACTAAATTCTAGGTAATAACAAAATGGACTACCACGCGGGTCCCATTGGAGTGGAAGAACCAAAACTCTGTTGTATCCCTGCTCGTCCCTTTGTCTACGTCTTGACCATCTTCGGAATTCTCAAATCCCTTTCCGCTTTTTATCAATCTCCCAATGTTGGAACCGGAGTCTTCGCTGGAATTCTTCTCTGCCTTGACATTCTCCTCCTCTTTGGAGCCGCCCAAAACAAACTGAAATACTTGCATTTCTCTCTGAAAGTGGTCTTCGTTGGTCTCGTTTTCTCAACAATCCAATTTTTGATCTTCCCGGTGGTTGCTGCATCGGCGGCGGCTTCGAGATCAATTCCACATGAGTATGAGATGGTTAAGAAAGTTTTTATGGCAATGGGATACAAAGGGAATGAGGAGATGTTTGTTAATGGGATACTGGCTGGATATATTATGGAGTTCGCATTGATGTTGCTGATTGGACGTGAGTTTTTTAGGATTTTAAAGTCAACACTAGTACTGCTTCAATAATAATGTTTATAAAGTAAATTATCTGAAACAGTGATATCAAAGATATGGCGAATTTCGTTTTTTTTTTTCATATATTCGCAATATTCTCAATGTTATAGTGCGCTCTATTGCCAACATGGCTAAAATTTGAATTTTTGGCTTCACAGGTTTGGAGGCCTCGTGTACTCTTCGTGGACGATTTAGGAGAAATAAGCAAGGCCAGGGCCGGCCTTTTTGCGGCTTTTTGGCGGCCTCTTGAAATGGAAATTTCCATAGACAATTTAGAATTTTCAAAATGTTTTCAACTAAAAATGAAAGTTTCGAAACCTGTAATAACGGCGGCAAAGTCGAAAAATTCAAATTTCAGCTATGTTAGCAATAGAGCGCGTTGTAACATTGCAAGTATCGTTAATATTCTTAAACCCCACTTTTATCAATAGAGCGCACTTGCTAACAATAATCTCCTCTCTCATTTTTTCAGTCCAAAGTGTCAAGTACGCCCTGATCAGTCGTCTCTGGGACTACGCCAAAGCCACCGAAGAAAATGGAACTCTTTGAACGTTTTCTAATCTCATTTTTTTCTGTATTTTGTGTCGACTCCAAGATTCTTTCTTCTGATCCCTACGCGGTCTTTTTTTCTTCATGAAACTGAAAATTTTTGACTTTGCAATGAAGTTTTTCTCAGAATCGATCAGAATCCTTCTGAATCATAATTCATACAGAAATTCGAAAAATCTCAAAATTTATCAATGCAATGTTTGAGATTTTAGTGTTTTCTAGGTCTCTAGAAATCTGGAAAGGTGAGAATCTTTCGAACTTTCCAAAATCAGAGAATCAAAGAAAAATATCCCGGGATCCAGAGCCATTTACGCTCAAAACAGAGTCCCTCACTTTTCAGTGGAATTCTTGATTTGACAGGGCTCGGCCCATAGCATTTCTGTTTCCACGTCTCCAGAAAATTTCTAAACAAATTGAAAAAAATCTCTCCCGCAATAAACTCGTGACCCCCACAATCTCGATCCCATCTCCTCCGAAAAAATTCGAATTTCCCGCCAAGAGTTCACGATGCCAACGCGACAAAGATCTGGAGCACTGATAAGAGAGTGGCTATAAAAGAAGGAAGAATCGGAGAGAAAGGATCAGTCATCGATTTGGATCGATCTAACTGTGAAGGATGAACCGCCGTTCGACTGCTCTCATCTTCATTCTCTCGCTTCTTGCCATCCACGTCGCCAAGACTATGGCTGATGACTCAGCATCATCGGTAGGACCAGGAGACCAACCAACGACGAAACCTGCACCTACACCTGCACCTGCACCTGCAGTTACGCCAGAATCAGCTCCAGAACCAACCAACGACGCAGCAACAAACCCACCAGAAGGAGACGTATCATCACCAACTTCCGGAGCCACCACCTTCACTGCCGTCGGTACGTTCAACGTCTTCTTCTGTATCCTGAATCTTGGATCTTGAATCTTGGATCCTGAATCTTGGATCCCTAGGATCCTGAACCCCAGATCCCCTTCCCCTTCTCCCTTCCCCCACTCCAAGAGTACCAAATGCACTCTAATGACAATTCTTTCCAGGAGCCATCGCCACTGCCGTCCTCGCCAACTTCTTCTGAGTCACTGCTCTCTCTTCTCTCCGTCCCCAACTTCGAAAACGTCATTTTCACTCGGTCACTCGTCGCCGTCGCCGCCATCGTCCACCACTCGTAGATTGAGCTTTGATTGAATAAAATGATGATTTTTTGAGCTCTTTGTTTTGGTAGTCTCCGGTTCCCTGTTAAGGGGATTTGGGAGCAAATTTGGCTCTTCGGTGCTTGGGCTCGGCTCCTAGAGCTTGAGCTCTGGAGCTCATCGTGAAATGTTCGGATCCCATTCTTCATAATCTCTGGGATGTCTGGAGTGTGCTCTGGAGCTCTTTCGGTATCATTCGAGCAAGTTTTTCCTTCCGTTTTGACTTCTGATTTTCTGAAGCTTTTTTCAACTTCGATGTAGTTCTGGAGCTCTAGATTTTTAGTCAAAAACGTCTTCAAGATTCCAAAAGCTCCTTTTTTCTCACTTTAGTGAATCCAAGTTGGCATGTTTTTAATGAATGCCACGGCAAACTAATTGGTTCGAGAAATCTGTCAGTTTACGTAGAAAATGTATCAAATTTGGTTGTCGTTTGAAACTGAAACTTTTTTGAAAATGTATTTAATTGTAATCTAGTTTGTAATCTAATTTTTTCCGCCGGCCAAGGGAAAAAAGGTTCCCGGAAACAGCAAAATATTTTCGGTTACCCCTAAATGTTGTTATTCGAGCCATTTGGTATCAGGACGACGATAAAAATTTGAAAACCAATGCTTCAGCGAATTGGGCAAACTTAAAAGAACGTCACTTTTTTTCTCAAAACTTCGATTTGACCAAATGCACAGAGAGTGCCTTCTATTTCAACCCAGAGTTTTCCATTATCCGTTCTTTTAACCACCAGCGTCTTCTGAATCTTCAATTTTTGATGTTTCCGGTGGTTTTTTAAACAAACGTTCACTGTTTCAGATGATTTTGGTTTTTGAAAAGTGTATTAGAAGTCTAATACATTTGAAACAGCAAATATTTTGCAACCTTCCCAAAAATCGAATTGTGCTATTTAGCATTAAAAAACTCAATAATCAGTCGTTGGTTAAGAAAGTGGTGTACCCAGATTAAGTATTTCTGATTCAGAAGAAAACTATCGGCTTACAACTTCAACCAGCTGTAGTTTTTTGCCAACATTGATTAATAAGAATTCACTTTGAAGCAGTTCTGATCTTCGCAAAATTACTATTCTATCTGTATACAATTCATGAAAATCGGTGCACTGAAAGGATCATAAAATCTAGACCAATTTTTTTTTAAAGTAAAGAATAACGTCTAGATCTGGAGCAAAGATAACAAAAACAGCTATAAAATAAGAAAAAAAGAAGAAAAACCAGAGCAAAGTCAGCTTAAAACAAATCAAGAATGAATCATCAAACGACTTCTGTCGCGAGCACTGCCTAGATGGCATTACTCACGACTCATTGTGTAATGTTCAATATCTGTCATCTACATGTCAATCTATTTCCCCAATCCAATTGCATCACAACCGGACGAGGAGACAACTACGAAGGTGTCAATAATCACGTGGCCGCGGCCGAGGATTCCAATTCCACGCAAGTGCGCTCCATTGGACGTCGACATGGGTCTCACCACGAAGGCGCCAAATGATAATTGACTGATTATTTACCCGCTCTCTTTCCCCCTCGCACTCTCTTGTTTCCTCACACTCTTCCTCACACTTTCCCGCCTTCTCTGCGTCTCTCGCTGAGAGAGTATTTTCCCCTCATTCGTTCATTCACTTCACTTCACTTCACCTCACTTATCACCTCTTGCAGTACCGCACGATGTGAGCTCTCTGTTCCCCCCATCTACTCTACTATTCTGGTACCGTACGATGCCATCTGTTATTAACCTGAACCACCTGAACCACCTCAAATGCATTCAACCAATAAAGGAGATACAATAAATCAAGTCTTCACTGCGCTCACACCAGACAACAATCAACATACATATTCGAGGTTGGGGACCTCACCAGTCTATCACAAACCCAACCGCGACAACTTCTCTTCTTCTGATTCTCTCGATTCTCACTGCCTTCGTTCAATCCAAGGAATGGACATTAGAAGAGGAGCATGAAGGTAGTGGTGGTGCAGTTGGTGAGGGTTCTTATGGGAGTGATAAGGATGGTGGCAGTGGATCCGCCAAAGATGGACACGGTATCAACGATGGTGGAGCAGGAGGTTCCGAAAAAAGAACCCACGGAGGCTCCTCTGCCGCGGAGGCTACTGCTTCTCCAAAGAAAGAAAACACATTCAAAAACCGGGAAGAGATCTCCAATAATGAAGCTAAAGCCGCCAATGCCACCACTGGATCTGGGTATTCCACTTCTTCAGGATACGGTAAGTCTTTTTTGGCAGAAGTTTCAGACAGATGCAATTTTCCAGGAGCCCTCGTTACCGTCCTTCTAGCCACCAACGCCTTCTGAATCTTCAATTTTTCGATGATTTCTGAAGTTTTTCTGTGAATAAAAAGTCGATTTTTGAATGGTATTTAAAAGACACTTTCACTGTTTCAAATGGTCCTGTTCTTCGAGAAAAATGTTTTGTTCTGATTTCTGAATTCGTTAAAGTTTGAAGCATCTTTGATGAGTTTTGCATTATAATTCTGTTTCTCAAACTCTAAAGGAAAATGGAAATTCAAACCGTTTTTTGTGGTCTAGAAGACGTCGAACTCAACTTTTTTCGAAAAAATTTTTACTGCGAGTGCGTCAATTCACTGCAGTGCTTTCGTTTCTATTTTTAATGCATCAGCCGAATCAGAATGAACTTCCAAATGGACTTGTAGAGCTCATTTCAAAAAGTGACTTTTCTGAAACAGTAAAATTTTGGGTCTCGTCTCAGAATGAGTTTTTGATTCTAAAGGCACGCCGACCTTCAAATTTTGAATATTAACTTGAAAAATGCGCGCCCCATAATTCTTTGGTCTGGAACAAAAATAAGGAATCTTTAAATAAAATGAGCGATAGTATCAAAAAAATTAAACAAAACCGAAATTTGTGAAGAATGAATTGTCGAACCACTTGGCTCATCTTCATTTTCTCACTTCTCGTCGTCTTCAATGTGGCCGCTTTTCGAGATGAACGAATGAAAAGAGATGGGGAGCAGGGAACAATAGCGCCAGCGTATGATGAAGATTCGGAAGAAGCAGCTGCACCAGAAGGAACAATAGCGCCAGTAGATGATGAGGAATTGCCACAAGGAACTCCATCAGAAATAACAGAAGCACCTCCAGATGAACCAGAAGTAGGAGTCCCAGCAGAAGGATCAGCAGAAGACATCGATCCAATAGTCCCTACTTCCCGTGTCTTCCCAACCACTGAATCTTCAGCCTCTGAGAATGTCACTGGATCCGGATATTCTACTTCTTTGGGTTTCGGTGAGATTGAATTTTCTGGCGGGAGGTTCAAAATGGCTAAAACTTTTCAGGAGCCATCGTCACTGTCCTTCTAGCCACCAACGCCTTCTGAATTTTCAATTTGTGATGATTTCTGAATTTTTCTGCGAATAAAAGTCGATTTTGTAGGGTGTTAGAGATTAACACTTCCACTGTTTCAGATAATCTAATTGGAACATTCGTAAAAAGTCTGATTGCAATGAATGCTGTGAATCGAGATAACCGAAATTTTGTAAAAGTTTAAAACGATATGTGGAGCTACGGAGTATTGTGGGAACCACAGACAAGACTTGAAGTATTCATTTGAAACAGAAAACGTTTTTTAAGCCAAACCATGTTTGAGGCAAAAGTCGAGGTATGATGTTTCAGAAAAAAACGGAAGCTAGTGTAAAAATAAAAATTATCTGTTCGGGAACTGATAATAGGTTTTTAATTTCAACCATTATTAACTTGACTGTGAAGAATGTACTTCTTCACCGGCATTCTTCACCGGCTGAAAATCGGTTTTCGGGGGATTTCTGATGGACACTTTTTACTGTTTCAGATGTTCCTGATTTTTGATGGTGAGAAAAATGTTTCGTTCTGATTTCTGAATTCGCAATAAAATTTGTAGCACCTTTGATGAGTTTTTGTAATTCAGCTTCTCAAACTCTAAAGAAAAACGGAAATTCAAATATTTTCTTTATTGTCGAACGTCGAAGTCAACTGTTTTCAAAAATTCATAGTGCAAAAGTAATCGTAGTGAGACTAGCACAAATGCAAATATCGGCATGAAAAGAATACTTTGAAAACTTCCATAAAAGTAACATTGAATAAACAGAAAACATTTGTTGATATTAAATTATTTATTATTGAGTTGAAATTAGATCGAAAATTAGAAGAAATCACAGAAAACGAAGAAATTAGTAATAGTGGAAGCATCCTTGGAATCCTGTGTTGACTGGATAGTAGACTGTTCCATTGATTGGTTGTGGAGACGTCGATGGAGAAGTGAATCCAGATGAGAATCCAGAAGACGTCGTCGGTGTTCCGATACAATCAGCATCAGTGTCCTCTTTGTGCATTTCCTTGATCTTCTGATTTTTGGATTTATGCAAATCGTGGACATGAATCATGAGTTGAGCCATTCGACGGGAGTGATCATCCAATTCCATCTGCATCTCCTTTGTCCATCTACCGTATCGGGGGAAGTATTTGAACTCGTAGGCGGAAGAAGGGGTGGTGGTAGTGGAGGACATGTTGGTAGCGGGGGAAGACATTTTAGGAATTGGAAAGGGAGATTGGAAAGCCAATAAGGGACAGGAGCACAGCAGAGAGAACGGACGGGAGTGAAGAATGGTGGATTTGGAAGTCCTTATATACTCCTGCTAGGCTCCGCCCCCTCTTCAAAATCAATACATTTTCATTGTGTAGATGGTTGTAAGGGCTGTAAAAGTAGAAAATGATGACAATTAGGGGGAGGTATGTGTAGAGAAAAAAGGCGTAGGGTACTGTATAAACTAGGTAATCGATCGATATTGGGCTGTTAATATGAAGAATGTGAAGACTTTGAATGGATTATGGGGGACCGTAATTTAAAAATTTGAAGATTTCTGAAGTTGGAGAAGTCTGGATGACTAAGCAAAACCAGATTGGAGCCATAATTAGCCTTCAAATAAGACAAGCCCGAGAAACAGAAAATATTTTGAAATTTTGAGAAAAAGTTTTTTGAAAGCTTGGGATACAGTTAGGGAACACCGATGTGGATTGTATTGGAAATTGGACAGCAACATTAGCTGTATGTTGATGTCTTCTGAATCCTCCTCAAATTCTGTTTCTGGTCTCGAACCTTCAGAACAACGATGAATGAGAAATAAAGGATACGCTGGGTTCGAGAGTTTCGATGGGTTCTTGTTTTGCAGTGGACTCCAAAACTGATTTTTACTGGTTCTTCCCATGTTTCTGATCACCTAGCCTAAACAGATCTCTTCAAAATCAGCTATGCAAAATAATTTGTTTTACTTGAATCTTTGAGAAAATTACAGTTCCTTAACTTTTTGTATTCGGAACAAACTGTGTGTGCTCTTATTCTGTTTTCCTCGCATTTCAGTTTCCAGACTTCTTGAACTTCTAGAAAATTTCAAAACTTTGATTCCCGGTCCCCTCTTGCAGTGAAAACTATCCAACTATCCATTCACTGTTTGTGAAAAAGTGAATTCAGATGAGAATTCAAAAAACGCCATGGTTCCAATACAATATCGGTGTTCCCTAACTGTATCCCAAGCTTTCAAAAAACTTTAAAAAAAGTTTCTCTCAAAATTTCAAAAAATTTACTGTTTTTCAGATTTGTCTTATTTGAAAGCTAATTATGTCTGCAATCTCGTTTTCCTCCAGAATTCTCCAACATCAGAAATCTTCATGTTCCGGTCCTCCCCTATTCCAGTCAAAACTCTTCACATTCTCTATATTAACAGCCCAACATTTATCGATTACCTAGTTTATACAGTACCCCAAAACCCCTTTCTCTACACATACCGCCCCCTAATTGTCATCATTTTCTATTTTTACAGCCCATACAACCATCTACACAATGAAAATGTATTGATTTGGAAAAGGGGGCGGAGCCTAGGGAGAGTATATAAGGACTTCCAGATCCCCTCATTCCTCACCCGTTCTCTCTGCTGACCTCCTGTCCCTTATTGGTTTTTCATTTCCAACTATCCCCAACATGTCTTCCTCCACCACTGCCACCACCCCTTCTTCCGCCTACGAATTCAAATACTTCCCCCGATACGGTAGATGGACAAAGGAGATGCAGATGGAATTGGATGATCACTCCCGTCGAATGGCTCAACTCATGATTCATGTCCACGATTTGCATAAATCCAAAAATCAGAAGATCAAGGAAATGCAAAAGGAAGATACTGATGCTGATTGCATTGGAACACCGACGACGTCTTCTGGATTTTCATCTGGATTCACTTCTCAATCGACGTCTCCACAACCAACCAATGGAACAGTCTACTATCCAGTCAAAACAGGATTCCAAGATTACTTCCACTTGTACTAATTTCTTCGTGTTCTGTGATTTTTCTTAATATTCAACCCAATCTTAACTGTTTCACTCACATGTATTGATCCCCAACTGATTCCCCTAAATTTTTTTGAAGTATGCATAATTCGAACCTACCCATAGATGTAAAAAACCCTGTGCAACGATTTTTTTTGAGGAGCCCCCCTTCCCGAGATATGCCGCCTCCTAGATTTTTGCGTGAGATGAGCCTCCGCAGACTTTGACGAGTCATAACTCTGGTCAAAATTATCCAATCAAAATGTTTAAAAAACCAAAATGTGTGAAATCTTCTTGCCTTTCAAATAATAACAAAACAAAAAGTTGAGAAAATGTCTCGAATTCTGAAAATTGTAAAAATGTGAAAGATGTCCATCCCAAATTTTTTTCCAACCCAATAAACTTTATGAGACTATGACCAGAAGAAAGAGCATCTTTGATTTAGTGTATAGTAAAAAAATCAGGATAGGTTTATCGGTCATTTTTTGAGAAAAATTAATTTTTTTCGAAAAAAAAATTTTTTTTGAGAAATTTTTTTTCAAAAACGTTTCAAAATTATATTATCTTTTGTTGTTTTGTTGATTCTGAGTATAAATAATATTAAAGTGCATCAGGATTCATCAAAGACCTGATATCAAAGAAGAACACATATGAGAATTTATGTTCTACGAGTTTTGGAAATCCAGGTCTTTGATGAATCCTGATGCACTTTAATATTATTTATACTTAGAATCAACAAAACAACAAAAGAAAAGATAATTTTGAAACGTTTCTGAAAAAAAAAATTCTCAAAAAAAATTTTTTTTTCGAAAAAAATTAATTTTTCTCAAAAAATGACCGATAAACCTATCCTGATTTTTTCACTATACACTAAATCAAAGATGCTCTTTCTTCTGGTCATAGTCTCATAAAGTTTATTGGGTTGGAAAAAAATTTGGGATGGACATCTTTCACATTTTTACAATTTTCAGAATTCGAGACATTTTCTCAACTTTTTGTTTTGTTATTATTTGAAAGGCAAGAAGATTTCACACATTTTGGTTTTTTAAACATTTTGATTGGATAATTTTGACCAGAGTTATGACTCGTCAAAGTCTGCGGAGGCTCATCTCACGCAAAAATCTAGGAGGCGGCATATCTCGGGAAGGGGGGCTCCTCAAAAAAAATCGTTGCACAGGGTTTTTTTACATCTATGGGTAGGTTCGAATTATGCATACTTCAAAAAAATTTAGGGGAATCAGTTGGGGATCAATACATGTCAATAATAAATAAATTAGTCTCAACTAAAATTAGTTTTTCTGTTTCTTGGAAATATCGTATTTGCAAAACTACTATTGAGGTCCATGAATTTTTACCGTTCCATCGTTCACTCTGATACATATACTGAAACGCTCATTAGGTTTCCAATAGAGCGCGATTGCATCTTTCTACCAATGGTCTAACTTTCAAGTTGTCATTGGGGCGCGTTTGCGGTCACTTCTTGTTCAAAAGGACCATCAAATAAGAAATGTTCAGAACGCGCTCTATTGATAACCTGCTCTGAGCGTTGGAGCTTCTCATTGAACATGTTTCCCGTTTGTTCGACTGAAGCAACATTTTAAGAACTTGAAGAAAAGCTACTGTTTCAGAATTTTGCGGCTTTGGTGATACTTCTTTCATAGCGTTTAAACCTATTTCAGAGAAATGTTATCTTCTCAGAATCCCCAAGAATTCTGAGTTCTGAAGCGGGACGTCGAACAAAATTCTAACGAAATTTCGAAAACTTCTGTTTCAAAAAACTCCCAAACTTTACCTTTACCACTTTCTTTTTGAAATATTACGTGATCTCCTGATTTTTTTCTGTTTCCCCTATCATTCTCCCCAATCTTTCCACGTGTCGAACCCTTCGAGTCTCTTTTCCTGAACCCTCCAATCAGTTCTCAAAAGATCTTCGCCTTCTAGAGAAATCGCGATGAGCCGAACGATTTGGTTGATTCGACACGGACAACGTGTGGATAATGTGGACAAGAAATGGAAGGAGAACAATCCAACCAAGTGGGATGATCCCGAGTTGACGTAAGACATTCAGAAAACCAAACAATCTCAACGTCTTCTGACATCTTCAGAATCCGTGGAAAGCAACAGGCTCACGAGGTTGGAAAGTTCTTTGCCAACATGAATATCGAGGCAATCATCACTTCGCCGTACACGAGATGCGTCGAAACGTCGGCTCAAATCGCGGCGATGATGGAGAATAAGTCGACGAAAATTTGTGTGGAGCCAGGATTCCAGGAGCCACTCTACGCCTCAATGAGCCCACCGGGAGTCCCCACAATGGAGAAAATCAAGTTAGTTTTTATCAGAATTTCTAAGAGCTAATATGCTAGATTTTTGGATTCCCCGGGTTTCGAGAATCTTCATTATTTTCCAGAGAATACTCAACCCAAATCGACGAATCCTACAAACCGGTCTTCGAGAAGCTTCCAGAAGAAGCCAAGGGAGATCTCGGATGCGGTGATCGTGTCGTGAAGGCATTCCTCGAAGTGGCGAACAAAAAGTTTCCCAATGGCAACATCATCATTGTCTCTCATGGAACCCCATTGGCCAATATCCACGCATTTTTGAAGGGCCATTGGAAGTATGTCGGACAGTGCACCATTTGTGAGTCTTCTGAATCCTCTGACGTCTTCTGAATTTCTCCGATTCCAGGCAAAGTCACTGACATGTACGGTCAATCGTTCCGTCTCGACTATTGGTCGGATAAGAAGCATTTGTCTCAAACGCATGATCTTCGTGAAGACGAGAAGAATGTTCCGAATCCACCGCCAGAGTGAGATGAGATGGCCAGGAGATGTTTCGTCGACAAATGTGATTATGATTACAAGTCCGGATAATTTTGTATTTTTTGTATTAGAGTAGAATGAATGAATGTGATTTGTACTGAATGTTTAATTTATTGAAACGTTTTCTCAATGGAGCACACTTGCATGTTTGATTTGTGTTTTAGATTTTGCTAAAGTTTCGACAGCTTATCGATAAATTAGAGTGTCCAGAAAAATGAGCAAACCTTGAAGCAGAAATTGTTTTTGAAAGCGAAGAACTTCTCGAAAATGGTTTTAAAAAAAAACTTCTGGAAAAAAAAAAAAAGAAAACCTAAGAGCCAGAATCTCAAAACCAAACTTCTGGAACTTTTCAATTTCAGAATTCGAAGTTTGCTGTTTCACTTGTTCCTAATGATTTGTCTGGATCGAAGGTTTCAATTTGTTTTTCATAAAGGATTCTCCAGCAAAAATATGAGCTTTTTGAAACCCTATTGCTGGCCATAGCCACTCTGAAGTCAGAATCTTGCCATAATCTTGCCATCCATATAATTTTGGAAGTTGCACACTGTGTACCAGATCTCAACACTTCCGATTTCACCAAAATCCGGAAGCAACATGCAACCAAGGATTAAAAAATCCTGGAAAAACCAAAAAAACAAGAGCCACCACCATTACTTCTTTATTACACTTCTCAAAAACCACAATAATTCTTTCACAACACACACTTTTTCATGAAGAGAGAGAGAAGACCAGCACGATGAGCGAAAGAGAAACGATTCGACGACTCGAGGGGGCGGAGCATCCTCAGAACATTTGAACCACCGCGGCGATTGCCATGGATCCTGGAAAATGTAGAGAGTTCATTGGAGCGCATTTGGATAGATAGGCTCACCAAGGGTATAGAGTGCATCGGCTCCTTTCTTGGCATCCTTTTTATCGGCTGCGCCTTTGTCTCCGCTTCCTTCGACTTCCAGTTTCTTTTCTGTTGGTGTATCCACTGCTGCCATTGCGAGACAAACGAAGACGGTGAGAAGAGTGATGACGTAGAGAAGAGCAGTGGTCTGACGGTTCATGGTCGTCCTTTGCGAAGGGATTCTGATGAGAGATCTGAAGTTTTCTCCTGTTTCTGGCTCCTTTTATACGGGTTTTCGTTATTTTTGCTCTAGATCTTGGAGTCGTGGATTTCACGGGTTTTTATTTATGTGGAAATCAATAGAGCGCACTTGCTGATGGATAGAAAAAGGTCACGTTTTGATGGGAAATTTTCGAAATTTTTTTGGAAAGGGATTTGTTTGAGAGGGCTTACTATTAGAGCGTAAATACAAAAATATCAACATTGGCGATAGAGCACACTTGTATACAGTAAACCAGAGATTCAGATACATTTTTCTGATACCGAAGATTCCTAGAACCTTTTTTTTGCAAAAAATTCCGTTTCAAAGGGTACCGAAGTCTGCGCGTTCCGTATGGAAATATGATTCGACAGTGGTAATCGAAGATTCTTCTCAAGATATGATACATTTTTCCGTTGGAGCGCTCTTTCTCCCTTTCCCATTTTCAACCCCAAAAAGAAAACAGAAAACTCTTAAAATACAAGAAAATTCATTTGATTCGATGAAGAGGGTGCTGAAGTGTGTGCGGATGTTTCTTCTTATTGCTGCTCAGAACATGTTGGCGATCACGACGGCGATGAAGGCTCCTGGAAATGAAATTGTCATTGGAGCGCATTTGCAAGTTGGGGTAGACTTACCAAGAGTGGAGTAGTAGTCTCCGGTGGACTTTGCTGTGGTGGCCGTCTTATCTGCTTCGGATGAAGGCGATTCTTTCTCATTGAGTGTGCCGTTTGTGGCAGCGGAGAGTTCGAAGAAGGCGAGAAGAGTGATGACGACGAGAAGAAGAGCAATGGTGTGACGGCTCATCGTTTGGTTTTTGGATAGTAGAGAGTGTGGAAGGACACTTACTGATATTCTCGAGATTTTGGACTTCTTTTATAGAGGGTCTGGTTATCAGTGCTCCAGATCTTAAGGAGCTTTTTCTGGTTATCTTGGGGACATCTAGAGAAAAAAGTGATGAAAAGATTGGGGCGAAAAAAAGTGAATGAAATCATGAAACGTTTTGGGAAACTGAGTGCGCTGAGAACAGCAAAAAGCACACCATGGTGCACCAGCTGAAAATTGTAAAAACTTTTTATGGAAACTTTCAGAAACAGTAAAATTTAAATCCAAAAAAGCTTTAAAAATTGTATCAGTATCCCAATGTGAAAGGTTCCCCTGAACCTATAAAATCGATTCTGACCATATACTCTTAGGACTTCAAACTCCGAATTCTTAACCATATTGCTTACTTTAAATCTACTTTATTAGAACTCACGAAACTACTTTAAAAGTTGTTATATATTCTCATATCCCGAGATATTTGAATTCGAAAATTACTCCCTTTCTCTGGAGAATATATAACTTTTGTTGATTTGAATCAATATCCCCGAAGACTCCACAGCTCAAAAATTAAAATTTACATAGACTCCTACAACCCTTTGAACAATAGCAATTCCAGAAAATTTTTACATTTTTGAGCTTTTTTGTATCCGAAATTTACTGTTTCTGAAAACTTCCATATAAAGTTGTTACAGTGTTAGTGTGCCTTTTCTGTTCTCAATCCCTCTGTTTCTCAAATCTTTTCACGCTTCCATTTACCTTTTTTTTCACCCCAATTTTTTCATCACATTTTTCTCCAGATGTTCTCAAGATAACCAGAAAAAGCTCTTCAAGATCTAGAGCATTGATAACCGGACCCCCTATAAAAGAAGTCCAAAATCTCCGGAATATCAGTAAGTGTCCTTCCACACTCTCTGCTATTCAAAAACCAAACGATGAGCCGTCACACCATTGCTCTTCTTTTCGTCGTCATCGCTCTTCTCGCCCTCTTCGACCTCTCCGTAGCTGCCGGTGCAACTACAAAACCTGCCACCGAAGGAAAGAACAATACCGCCGGAGCCGGAGCATACTCCACTCTTGGTAAGCCTATCTCTAGTTGCAAATGCGCTCCAATGGCAATTCTATTTCCAGGAGCCTTCACCGCCGTCGTGCTCGCCAACTTGTTCTGAGCAGCAGCAACAATAAGAAGAAGCAGCTATCGTCGCTCGTGTATTTTTTCATCTCATCGTGACAATAAACTTGTACTGTGAAAATCTTGTTTCTGTTTGTGAATTGAATATACGCTCTATTGGACTGCAAGTGCGCTCTAATGCCAAATTCCGCCACGAGGCAAAATCATCGGCCTCATGAGAGCTCTGAAAGGGTGCTCCTTCGCTAACAAGCCTTGCCAACAATACGTGGTTTTCAAAAAACTATTTATTTACTAATACTACAAAAATAAAGTGGATGAGGAGAGGAAAAGAGCAAGTAGAAGACGAGAAGACACATCAGAAGACATCATCAGATGAGGTGGGCGAGGACGGCGGATCCGATGGCACCTGGAAAATGAATCATGAGGATTCAGGAAGGCTCTAGTGGATGCGAGAAGGTTTTAGAATAGTCGAGAAAGCATTATGAATGCTTTGAAAAACTAGAATGTCCACAGAGCTTCAAAATGGTTTCAGAAGCTTTCAGAAATGTCTGGAAGTCTTCTAATGCCTACAAGAGATTTGAGGAGCTTCACGATGATTCTAGAAGACATCAGTAGTTTTCAAAAGCTTCCAGACAAATCTAGATGTCATTCAAAATCTCAGAGCCCCTCCGAAGCTTCTAGAAGACTTCCAAAACCTCTAGACGGCTCTAGAAGCTCCTAGAAGCCATTCCAACTCACCGAGGGCAGAGAACGTGGCGACTCCGCTGGCTGGGGTAGTGGCATTTCCCGTTGGTTTTGGTGTTTCCGCAGTGACGATCTCGAAGACGGCGAGAAGAGCAAGAAGAACGAAGAGAGCAGTTGACTGGCGGTTCATGGTTTTCAATCAGGGAGAGTGATCGATAACTGATTGATTTCTCTCTTGATTTCTTCGGTTTTTATAGCGATTCTGGAGAGGGAGATTTGGCACCCTGCACTAGAGACCAGGGTGACCAGGAATATGGAACAGGGGTCGGATGGAACTTTTTGTTTTTTTTTGCAGAGGTAACCGTGGGAAGCAGAAAGGATACACTAGTTGTTATCAGAGCAGAAAAGAGGAATCAGAAAAGTTCAAACTGGTCACCTAGAAACAGTAAAAACTTGGGTCAGATAGAACTTTTTTTAATGATCCTACAGTAGGAAGCAAACAATTTGAACGAGTTGAAGTCGAAGCAGAAAAACTGAAATTCGAAAATTTCAAGTAGTAATCTAGAAACGGAAAAATTCGTTGAACTATGAAATACTTTTGATTATGTCTGGTCAAAATTCAACATTCTAAGGAGCTGATAAATTTTGTAGTTTTTTTTTTGTTATAAATTCTATGATTTCAAGAATCATCTGTTTCAAAATTTCGACTTTATTTTGGATACTCAGTGTTTAGTTAATCGGTGACTCTTGTAGATTTTGCTGTTTGAAGATTCGGAGATTTCGTGATTGGTATTTCAAGAATTTGAAATCGGTTGAAGTTTCGAGCAGAAGTTCCAATGTTCTCTGTTTCAAGATTCCTTCTTTCTTGAGGATGATGAAAATTCAGAGATTCTAAAGGATTCTGCATTCTTCGAAACCCAATTCCACTTATTTGTATAGAACTTCTCTGTTTCTAACTCTTTTCTTATTCTTAGCAATTTCCTATGTTCGCAGCCTCTTGTATTCCACAAATACCGAAATTATATTTTTTTGAATATTAGCGACAAGCAATTAAAAAGATAGCAATTTTTGAAGAGCTGAACTCATAATACATAAACTCAGAAACAGGAAATGTTTTTCAGATTTCGAAAATTTTTACTGTTTCTCTCATGGTCCATATTTTTCCAAGTTTTGACCTTTCTGATTCCAATTGACTTGTTGTCGAAAAATGAAAAAAAAAACCCCAATCCCTGCCTGTGCTTCTGGTCAGATGGACACACTGACCGAAAAATTGAAATTCCCCCCCCCCTCGATTTTCAAGTTTTTACTGTTTCTAGGTTACCACTTGAACTTTTCTGATTTTCTCTGCTCTGACTACAACTAGTGTATCATTTATGCTCTCCACAGTTGCTTCCTCTACAAAAAAAACAAAAAGTGCCATCCGACCTTTGCTCCATATTCCTGGTCACCCTGGCCTCTGATTCAGGGTGCCAAATCCCCTCCAGGGTGTCTATAAAAGGCGAGAAAATCCAAAGAAAGATCAGTTATCGATCACTCTCCCTGATTGCAAACGATGATCCACCAGACGACTGCTCTCTTCTTCGTCCTCTGCCTTCTCGCCATCTTCGAGATCGTCACTGCGGAAACAGAAAAGCCGAAGGCGGGAAATGCCACTACCCCAGCCAGCGGAGTCGCCACGTTCTCTGCCCTCGGTGAGTTGGAATGGCTTGTGGGAGATTCTAGAATCTTCTAGAAACTGCTAGTGTGTCCAAAAGCATCCAGTAGCCCTTGGCAGCATCTGGGGCACCTGAAAGCCTCTAGAAGCTTCTGGAAGCCTCAAATCTCAAATGTTTGTGAGACCTTATCAGAATTCATTTTTCCAGGAGCTCTCGCCACCACTGTGCTCGCCAATCTCTTCTGATCCGGCTACTACTCCATCTACTTGCTGTTGTCTTCATCTTCCTTTTGTGAAACGAGTTTTATAATAAAAATTGATTTGGAAGTTGTATGAGTCGAATTTCACAGTTTACAACTGGTTTTGGTGTCAAAAGATGCAGAATTTTTCAGATTTTTCAATTTTAGCAAGAAACTCTAGAACTTTCGGGCAATTTCAGTGATTTCAAAGCTTTTCTCTAAGGAATTTCCAGCAATTTTTTTTTCGAAAATCTGAAAAGGCGCCAGCGGACCTTGGCGCATCTTTCGTTTTTGCTGGCGCACTTCTCGTTTTTTCATTTTTCTGCTAAAATCACATGTCATTTTTATCGATTCTGACCCGATTTTCACCCCATTTTCGAAACTTTTCGACAACTTTTCATTATCAGTCATGCTTTTCGATCGCTCCGATAAGGTTTCCGTGTCGTTTTCCCCCTTTTTCCGATGCTCGGTGCATTCTGCGTCCAAAGTTTATGTGCATGCGTCAAAAATTGAGACAGGAATTTTTAATAAGAAGAAGTTGTGGGAATTATTCATCGCTAAGGTGCTCAGCTTGTTTTTCATCGAGTGCTGGATTATAAGATGATGACGAAAATGCAAGATTTCCTTTTTTCCTGGAATCGCATTCTCCTGCGGCTCGCTAAAACAGAAATCCTAGAGTAGATTAAATGTCGAGAATAGAAAAGAAAAATTGAATTGGAATTGGTTTTCGGTCGGTTTTCGAGAAAACTGAGAGCTCAAATTCGAGTAAACAGAAGCCAAGAAGTTGATCAATTTTCGGCGGGGTAAATGGATTAAAAGGGGAATTCCTGGGCCAAAATGATTGCATTTTGTTTGTTTTCAGCTGGCGACATTGAGACTTCTCGCGATTTTCGGAATCCACCTCCTATTTTTTACGTATTTTGAAGCTATAACGGTTTATGCTAGAAATCCTCTTGTCAACGTACTGCTCCAAGAGTTTCGGTTGCTCATAGGCTTGTTTCGCATCGCTGACTCAGCTAAAATCCCTAATTTTGTTCTCAGAAACCTCCGGAATTCTCTAGTTTCCATTAAAATCCTCTCTGACTCATCATTCCCTTAGTTCCCAGCCAAATCTGATCTCCGACTCAATCCCTCCTGAAAAATCGCCCATATTGAGTATTCGATCAGAAACTCTGAAATTCAACTTCTGTCGATTATTAATCGATGATCAAACCGTTTGGTCTTTGATAACAAAGTCGTGTAATGGGGATGTGGAATAATTAGAATTGTAAATGGGAGTTATTTGAATTGTTAATTAGTTACTATAAATGGGGGGCTTGTTCTGGTTATACATTATCACTTCTAATAAATCTATTGATTTCAGTCTTTTGTACTGTTCGTCGTTCTCAATAGGTTGATTGTCAGTGGGACAATCTCTTGGATACTTCGGCTTGGTCATTGAGACCAAGCCCTTTGGATTCTTCTCCGATCAGTCAGTGGGACTCTCGGAAGTCGTGACAGAACTTCTCTTTTCGACGTATTGCTCCAAAAGTTTCTAATGCTCATATGCTTGTTTCGCATCGCTGACTCAGCTACAATCCCTAATTCCGTTCTCAGAAACCTCCGGGATTCTCTAGTTTTCATTAAAATCCTCTCTGACTCATCATTCCCTTAGTTCCCAGCCAAATCTGATCTCTGACTCAGTCCCTTGTAAAAACATCGAAAAAATCGCTCTGATTGAGTATTCGGTCAGAAACTCTGAAATTCGACTTCCTCTCTAAATCTTCAATCTGGCGACTCATCCGTCTTCCGTTCTCGAAAACAGGAAATTCCATCCTCCGAGATTTCAAGAATTTCGTCCGTCAAAATCACATGTCCATCTCCAAAATCTTTGCTCTTCCTTTCTCCCCCCTGACAGCTTGAACAGCTGTTTTTAGTGTTTTGTCCATCGCGTTCTTCTCAAAAACACGAACATTATCGTCGTCAAAAAGGAAAAGCGTTGAAGAAGGAAGCAGAACAGTAGATGAAAGATGTTTTGTCGCCTCTCTCTCGGTCATGATGTGTACTCTGCGTCTCCTCCTTCTCCCCACTCTCTCCGCCGATCAATGAAAAGCAGAGAAATATCACTGAAAAAGCAGAGAGTGCTCTTGTTTCTCTGGCGCCCTCTCTTTCAGCGTAGCTTCTTATAAAAGCTGCCTCTGGAGGCAGTAGTAGTTCTCTATTTGATGATAATACCACCATTCTTGGTTCTCTTTCCCTTTTTATTCTTCATTTCATCAATGGTCTTTGTTCTCTGGGTTCGAATTATGTCATCTTTCGTAACAAATGGTACAAGATGATGATCGCTTCTTCGTCAATCGAAATCATGGAAATTGGCTGAAAAGCCCGGTAATTTCGCAATAAGATGGGCGGAGCCTGTCATCGAGCAGAAGAGAGGTCTTGTGACATCCTTATCTTTCCGGAACATTCTATGGGTTGATAAGGCGAAGGCAATATATGCCTTCTCTCTGTTTACACTCCTCTCCTTCTATTCATTTTCAAGCTTTGAATGTAACACTTGTTGCTATTGTTCCCTCCAGTTTCGCGCCCCCTCCAAAAGGTCATGTGACAGGTGGTGTGACTTTGTTGTTGACGAAATAGAAATCTCTGTCATTTCACTATGAGTTTTCGATTCGAATGGTTTCTTCTGTCTTGCTTTCTAATCAGTCACCCCATGGGTTTGTCCAAAGTTCATCCATTGAAGTAGCACAATGGTAAAGGCTCTGTTTGCCACGGGGTCGTATGCATGTTTTTCTCTTTTTGCTAATTGGATGATAACGATAAGGCTAGAGAGGCTCGGCTAGTTTTGCAAGATGAATTGCGGCCGAAGGTCACACACAAGGCGAACTTTGGCTCAGAACTGGTCTAAAGGCTTAGGCCCACTTCCAGCAGACGGTTTACAGCCTGAGCCTAATCTAGGCTTCCTGAGGCACAGGCAGATCTGGCTGTAGGGATCGAAGAGCACTAGCGTCATAATGCAGCTCCTAGGATAACGGCAAAGTTGTCGAAAGGGCGGCCGGTCCCGGAATTTCCGTTATGATATCGGAAGTCTCTGGCGGCGCTGACGAATTTAGTTGCCACCCAATTATCGATTTCTCTCGCCCACACCGCCCTTTTACAGCCTCCTGAATCTAATCTAGATAACAAAGGGGTGCCCTTGCTTACGTGGAGCGACGACTACTTGATTAGATTGACTCTAATACGTCGTGCCACTTCTACACCAGAGATTCATCAGTGGTAATTGATTCTAATTTCTTCTGAAAGGGCAAACCGCACTAAACAAGTTTGAAGTTTTCAGTCGAAATTCGATTATGTAGAGTGCCTAAGCTCTAAATCCCCTTCATATTTCCTTCTGCGCTTTCGAAAGTTTTTCCAATTTCCTTTCTGTAACGAGCTCCCCTTCCTTCCGTTTCCTTCGGCTTCCCGCACTCAATATAGCGCTATCATGCTTTCTCTCTTTCCACGTCATGCATATTGATTTGGCGCCGCCTCGCCGCGAGGGGAGCACCGTCTCTCGTTTCTCTGCGTCTTCTCTCCCTTTCTCTCTTCGCTCCCTTTTCTTGTTCATTCCCCTTTCATTTCGGTCACATGTTCTAACAATACATCACTTTGTTCTGATTTCGTTCTTCTCGCCCACTCATTCATAACAATACAAAAAATACATTTTCAGTTTACCCCCACCCGTTCACCACAACCTACAAGCGCGCAACAATGTTGAGTAAATCGTTTAGTAGTAATAATAAACAGGAACCAGTTCAACTGGTCAACGGAGCCGCCGTCGACAGGTGAGAGTTTTTCATTATTGGAGTTTCAGAGGCAGCTGGCCTTTTACAGAATTGTCATTTTCCAGCTATTCTGAAAAGCTTTGAAAAATGACGAATCCCCTATATCCAATCTAATTTCCCTTCATTTCAGCTCGTTGACCACTCAATCGTCGACCAAGCCTGGAGACGTCGGATGGTGTTTTTGACGCCCCCCAAGGTGCACTCCTTAAGCTGCCGAGCGAAACGCGCGCCATCGTCTCGGCCGTTTCTCCAAACTGGCAAGTCGGCGCCATCGACGAGAAGATCCTAGCGATCATGGTCCCGCATGATCAGCCGGTGTTGGGTGTCAGCAAGAAGAACTTTGTCGATCTCTTGGAGTTCGCTGAGGACAAGTTGGGTAAGTTGCAAATGCTCCTTTAGCTACAGTAATGATTCTAATCTCTCAATTTCTTCCAGAAATGCAACAAGTTCTCGCCGTCTTCGAGAAGTCTCGCATCAATCCAGCCGAAGGTTTCCCAAGAACTCTCCGCTACGTCGGATTCCGTCCATACGGTCTTCACGAGCATCCGGAATCCCTTCCAGCTGAGAAGTACTTCATCATGTGCTACAAGGTCTAATTGCCCCGCCACTCCATCACCGTCTCATCCTGCTGGAATCATTCTCCGCCAGCATCTTCTCTCGTTTTTTATCCCCCGCTTTCCTATTATATTTTCCTCTCATCCCTCCCCCTCCCCTCACTCAAAAAATGTACTTTAAAAAGTCGAATTTCCTCCATTTCCCTAACAAAACAGTCCCTCCCCTATCTCTTGATTTGTAATGAGTGTGTCTAGTGTGTACAAAAATATCGAAAACTTCCATAATTTTTTGCCCCAGAGATCCCCCATTCCCATTCCTTCTCCCCCCTAAATTTCGTTTAAAAATCCCAAAAAAAAAGAATCAGAGATATTGCAGTGACTCAAAAAAAATTTTCTTATTGAGGAATTCCCTAATCTCCTAAATTTCCCTCCCCAATTTCCCCCTAAATTTTGTCGTCGACTCGCCAGCTTTGGAGAAATGAATAAAATTACAAAAAAAAGTCGCAGATTTATTGAAAACCACTAGCGAATACAATTTCCATTGACACATTTAGTTCCAGGTGGGCATTGTTTCAGCATTTTGGTGCATTGAGAATCATTGGAGCAAGGTTTTCCGGATTCAGAAGGGATAACGATAGTGGAGAGAAGAATCGAAATTTGAACGATAGCTGCTGGAATTGGAAATCCGAAAACTCACCAAGAAGAGTTTCACCGATTTGGTTTTCTTTTGAAACTCTAAAGAAATCAGAGAACTCTTCCATGAACGAAAGTGAATTCAGAAAGCACGGAAACTGTTTTTCGATTGAGAAAACCTTGATTTTTTATAATGTGGAACAGCCAACTTGTTCAAAAATTGAACAATTTTCTACAGAATTCCAGGTGAAAATCTTCAATTATTGGTCAGTTTCCGTCTTCATTTGGGCGTTCTATGAAATTTTGACGTTGCGATTCAGGTTCTGAAATTGTGATACAGATAGGATTCTGACGTTGCACTTGGGATTCTGACGATGCAATTGAAATATTGAAATAGCGATTCAAATAGGAATTTCGCATTGCGATTCCCTTCGACATTGCCTTAAACAGGATTTTGACAATTTTTGAACATTACCAAGCTGCTGCTCCAGAAAAAAAGAGATTCACACGTAAAACAAAGAATCAAACTACAAACGGCTTCGTGGCAACATGGCACATTTTTCCACGTTATCTCTGTCTGAATCTACAGAAAAAAGCAAACTGAACAAATCAACAAAGATCAATCCTAAACCTTTGGAAACTATAAACTGTGAACGAATATTAGCGTCGAAGACAGTTTGGAGAGCTTGAATCATGGTAGATAAAGGCTTACTGACGCAAGGATACTACCACGGATTGCTGCCTCGAGAGGATATCAAGGTTTGAGATTCAGGAGGATTGGAGGGAACATGAAAATCTTCAGGATATGCTGCACAAGCCCGGAGAGTACCTCGTCCGTACCTCGGAACCAGTCAAGGGACAACCGAGACAGTTCATCTTGTCGGCTGTTGGACAAGGGCAAAACGATGTTAGTTTTGTTCTTGAGATTTGAGAGATCTGAAAACCCGATTTCCAGCCGAACCACTTCGTGATTCGTATAGCCGCCAACAACAAAGTCTTTGTGGATCAACGTGGATTTGACACAATCATCGACCTCGTCAACCACTACGTCGCCACCAAAGAGCCGCTCTATGCGCAGAAGAAGGAGATCAAAGTGATCATCAAACATGCCGTCGATCGTCAAAAATGGGAGTTGATGCATGAAGATGTGGAGTTGACGAAGAAACTCGGAGAGGGAGCATTCGGAGAAGTTTGGAAGGGAAGACTTCTGAAGGTCAAGGATGCATCGGGGCAACCCGTTCCGATTGCCGTGAAGACTGCCAAGTTGGAGGCGATGAATAAGGAACAGATCAAGGAGATCATGCGTGAGGCGAGATTGATGAGAAATTTGGATGTAAGCTTTTAGAAGGATCTTCGAATTGAATTTCCAAATTTCCAGCACATCAACGTCGTCAAGTTCTATGGTGTGGCTGCTGGACAAGAGCCTCTTTATGTGATCATGGAGTTGGCCGACGGAGGTGCTCTCGACTCTGCTCTCTCGAAACAAAAGTTTCCAATGGTCAAGAAGTACGAGCTGATTCTCCAGGCCGCCTGTGGAATTGCCTACTGTCATGAACAGAATCTCATGCATCGGGATGTTGCCGCCCGTAACTGTCTCTATGGTGGGGGACAGGTCAAAATCGCCGACTTTGGATTGAGTCGTCCAGGAGTTCATTACACCATGGATCTGAAGAAGAAGGTTCCGATTCGTTGGCTGCCTCCAGAGACCATCAATGGAGGAATCTACACTCCGAAGACTGACGTTTGGGCGTTTGGAATCATGGCTTGGGAGATAACGGAAGACGGAAAAGAACCGTATCCCGGTATGAAAGTTCTCGAAGTGGCCGTCAAGGTCATGAAGGACTACCGTATGAAGTTCAGCGCTGAGGTTGACGCCGAGTTCGCCAACTACATTCTGACAAAATGCTGGCCGGCGAAAGCCGAGGAACGTGCTCCGATGAAGGAGATTGTGAAGTGGATGAAGGTGTTTGTCAAAGCTCAAGGAGGTGATCCAGGCAAGAGTGGAGTGAGTATTCCCGGAAAGTCAAAATATCTATTCAAAACTTTCAGATGATGAACAAGATTGGTAAGAAGTTCGGAAAGAAGGGTGGATCCAAGGAAAAAATGAGTCGCAGTTCAACGATGAGCTCTGCCAACACTTCGGTCACTACCAACACACAGGATGCGGCTGGAAGCACTGTCGATCCTGCCTCCTAATTCAAGAAGGATCAAGAGCCAATGAGAACATGAAAAACCAAAACTTTTTAGTGTGTTGATTTTTCACACACGGTAGATATGCATTGAGAATTGAAATGAATATTTTTTTGAAACGTTGTTTGTTTCTTAGTGGATCCAGAATTCGCTGAACTTTTTTTTGGTTCATGAACTATGAAAAACCATGAAGTTTCTTATCAATATTATTGGTTGTTTATTTCATCGAAGTATTGTGGTTTGAATGATAGAAAAGGGTGAGAAAAAGATAACTTATCATCCAAACGAAACTACAACTAGATAAAAAGTTCGAATTATTGAGGAATTCCTTAATCTCTCAAATTTCCCTCCCCAAATTCCCCCTAAATTTTGTCGTCGACTCGCCAGCTTTGGAGAAATGAATAAAATTACAAAAAACAACTCGAAGATTTATTGAAAAACACTAGCGAATACAATTTCCATTGACACATTTAGTTCCAGGAGGGCATTGTCTCAGGCAGAGTTTTGGAACATTTGACGGCTTCAGAGTGCACCTTCCCTGGATACACTTGCGCATTTTGGTGCATTGAGAATCATTGGAGCAAGGTTTTCCAGATTCAGACGGGATAACGATGGCGAGGAGAAGGAGAAGAATCGAAATTTGAACAATAGCTGCTGAATTTGGAAATCTGAACACTCACCAAGAACATCTTCATCGTTTTAGTTTTTTTCAGAAACTGAGAAATCATGAAAGAAAATATGAAAACTCAGTACAGGAAGCACCCCATTTATGGGAACATGCGTTGGTTTTGAGTTCCCAAGAAGGGAAATGGGAAAATGGAAAAGTATGAGAACCTGTATATGCAGCACTGGTCAGAAATAATGTTTGTTTTTAGTTGAAAAAATCGAACTTTAGAGTTTCAAAAAATCAGTCCGAAGACGTTCAATTAGTGAGATGAGCTCAAAAGCTGAGTGACGAATTCGAGAGAAAAAATGTTCAATCTGCATCATTCAAAGCAGTTTTCAATCCTAATTTTGCGATTTTTGAAACAGTTTTTCTAGGTTATCCTTTTCTGTATTGAAAGCTAATTTCAACAATTGGATTACTTATCAACCGTTTTCTCCAGAAGAGGAAATCAGAGGACGTCTCCAGCAGATCGTGCATATCAGTCGATTTTCACTTCGAAGGGAAATACTTCTGATGACCCACAATGCCAATAGAAAATGAATTGAAAAGCTCTCAAAAAATTCCAGTTTCAATGTTTCCTCAAAACTGGATACACCTCTATTCACAAGTTATTCCTCGAAATTCGGATCCACGAGCATATAAAATTTTCCTCTGCAGCACTAACAAAAAAACCGCATCTGAATCCTTCTTGTTGAGTACCTTTGAATGTTGGTCTTTTATGACCTTTTTCGACACTTTTTGAAAACTAATTTAAACTTTCACACTTAGGGCACAGACAGAGATTCATAGATTGTAAAGAATATAAAAATGGTTTCAAGGGATGTGATGAGTAACAATCAGTAGGATATTTAGAGAAAGATAAATTATGCAATACAATTGTACAGTCAAACGAATAATCAATTGCGGTGGAAGATTCCCAGTGCACCCATTCGCTTCTTGTGCTGTGGTGGTGGACTGTTCGATGATTTGTTGGCCGTCGAGTTCATCGTCGAATTGTTATGCGAATTCTCATTGTATGCCGACAACGACGTTTGGGAAGATGAGAGATTTCCACTGCGGAGATCCGAGATTTCATGACGGAGACGATGAATTTCGTTTCGTTTCGCTTCCATTCTCTCTTTGTGCTTCTGTTCACACGTCTCCAGAGTCGTCATTCTCTCGTCCTGACGGTGTTTTCTCGCCGACGTCTTTTCGGTGAACACTTTTTCGAGCATATTGCGTTTTTCAATGAGATCGCGCTCTTTTTGACGTCGTTCTTCTTCGAAATGAGTGAATGGATCGCTGAAAAATTATTGAAAGTCACAGCTGTTTTATTTGTGCATTAACTAACCGATTCTTCTCATTCTTCGGCAATCCCTCCATCTGTCTGAATCTGAAATTCTCGTAGTGAACATGACGAGTCACATCGATCATATCAATCAGATTGGTTCGAATAATCATATCACGCAGTGTCAGGAAATCATTGTGCTCCATGTTCTCCACCTCGACAGTTCCCCATGGATACTCTCTGTATCGCATACGCTTTCCATGCAAATCCTTCAACGAATTCGATCCGATGATAGCGAATGGAAGAATCTTTCTCAACTTCTCAGCAGTCGTCTTATCCGTCGTTGGATCCTCCAACTCGGGGAATTTATACAACTGAATGTCAGCTTCCTCGGCGTCCTTGAGAATTCTCCGCTTGAAACGATGCAACTCTTCACGAGTCAAACAGTCGGCTTTGGCGATCACAGGAACAATATTGACACGTCCATGAAGATTCTTCATCAGCTCAATGTCGATTGCTTTCAATCCGTGACCAGATGGTTCGATGAAGTAGAGACAGAGATGAACACATTTGTCGACGATTTTCTCCTTTCTGTCGATTCGGGTCTCCTCGCAGAATTGTTCGAAGAACTTGCTCTCCACGTAGTTCACTATCGGCTCCCAGCTGGAAAGAAACAGTTAAAAATAGCCATTGTCTTTCACTGACTCACCACTTTGCATTATTCACAGCATCTCCAAACCCCGGCGTATCCACAAGTGTCAAATTGAGCGACACACTGTTCTCCACCAATTTCACCAACTTCTCCTCAACTCTCACTGTTGATGGATGAGGTTCCGAGCAAACCAGATCTTGCTCGTTCAAATTGTTGATTTCCGCCAGGAACAGAGTGTTGATGAATGTCGACTTTCCGAGACCGCTGCGACCTGAAAAATTCAAGTTTTTATTTGGTAATTGTCTTTTTGAGAGCTCACCAACAACCATTAGCGTGAAATCGAATCCATTCTTGACGGCTCGTCGGAAGACTTGATTCGGGAAGTTCGCGAAACCCCAGTACGTATCACTCTGACCAGAGCGTATCGATTCGTCGTGTCTCGAGCTGCTGTTCGCTGTTCGACTGCTCATTGGAAGCTGAAAAATTTATGAAATTTTGACCGAATTTTGAGAATTTGGTGAGAAGAATAGGCGACAATGTGAGAAGAACAAGTTGAGAAAGACATATGGGAGACAGTTGCGCAGTGAAAAACTGAGAAACGACAGCTGTGATTGAGTGAAGAGGTCACTTTGAAAAGAGGGAGGAGAGTCACCTCAGAAGACATTAAAAAGAGGAGAAAGCGAACATTTCGAAGCAAATTCCATTGTATTTTGGTTAAAAACTATGTCTTTTATTATTAGAAACCTCTGAAAATCGAAATCTTTTCAAAATTTCAGCGAAAAAGTCAAAAAAATTACGAGAATCGCACAAAAAATTCAACAAGGCGCCATGGCGCCGAGACGAAACCCCGCCCACCGCAAGTCGGGCGCGCATTTCTTGCAACCCCCGCATGGTTTTCAGTTTTTTCTTATTTATGAAGAACGACTATTTTCAGGGAGATTTTCGTGATTTTCAAAACAGAATATAATTTTTCGCAAGGTTTGTGGGCTTCTAGGAGCAAAAGATAATTTATTAAACGCATTCAACATCGAAAATGGGTACAGGAAATGAAAAAAAGCAAAAAAATAGATATTTAGGAAGAGATGAGCATGTCGAGTGTCGTGTTCAACGCAGTTCGGATGGATTCCATGGAGACTGTCTGAAAAATGTTCTAATCTTAATTGGAATTCAAATCAGACCCTTACCTGATCCTTTTTAGAAAGTTCTTCCAACTGCAATTTCAATGTTTGCTGAAACTCCTCATGTCGACAGTATCCCGTTGCAGCTTTGAGGAGAAGTATGAAATCCCGGAGACTAGTCGTCTCTTCGCCTGGTTCTGGCTTCACAGATGCATTCTGGGTCACTAATTGCAGACAAGATTCTCCGAAACCGATGATTTTACTAGTTCGAATTCTCTGATCTTCGACTTCCAACTGTTGAATCTTGTCTTCTATTCTTTCATGAATTTCGTCTAGAATCGGAGAGCCCAATGTCCACAGAGCACTATGAAATATGTTGAGGAAGTATTGAAGACTAGTGGACTCGTCTTCAGTCTCATTTTTGGCGACTTTCTTTTTTGGAATACCATCGGTGATCTCTAAGGGTCTTTTGTTCATTCCATATACGAAAGATCGCCAAGTTTCTCCAGTTTTTGATGTCGGTTTCGGCAGCATTAGACTTGAATCATGAGCAACGTATTTCGTGATACGATTTCCGCCATCCACCTCCACAGTTGCACTTTTTTGAATGCTGGAACCAAGAAAATATAGCAGGTCATTTTCAAAGAGAGACGCTTACTGACGAAGAAACTCTGGCGATAATGAAGCTTTGAGTGCGTAGAGAACCTTTATTTTGGTGTTCAAATCGAACTCATCCATGTATTGAACTTTTGAGCGGAAATGCATTAGTCTGGAAGTGAGAGAGGCATTTTTCCATGATTTTAAGCCTCTTTCGAGTAAGAGTTTATCACTCACGCATGCTCCAAACTCCTAATAGTACGAGTTTCTCCCTTTCTTTTCACAAGAACTCTGAATAAATCTTGAAAACAAATCGGTCCCTGTACATCTTTCAAGACTTCCGCCGTGGCAGCAAACAGCTCCCGTATGTATCTCTTTCGTTCCTCATCGATTCCACCCCATACTGGATCTTGTTCAGCGACTGATTCATTACAGATTTTATTGGAACTATTCAATATTAAACTTCCATCGAATGCCGAGTAATAAATGATGCACCATTGTTCGTCTATCGCCACTTCAGCAGTTTTTCGAAGTCTAGAAGAAAGAAAAGTTAGATAGAATCCGGTTAGAGATGATTTTACTCTTTGAGAAAGTGGTCATTCACTTGTGCCTTTGAAATGAACATCATTCGAATTCTTGTGTTTCTGTCGTATTTCCGCGATCTGTGGATTCCGTTTCGGATCGTTCGTAATCTGCAAAATTTCATCATAACTTCATTCAAAGGAGAATTACAGAATTCGCATTACTTTTATGATATATAAAATTAATTCATAAAATTTAGTCCTTCATATCCCTTATTCAACCGAAAAAAGCACACCTTCTCCACAACGTATCAGTCTGCACACCAGTACCCAACGTAGTTTTGAATTGCCGAACGAATGATTTCAAACTAATCGGGCGGTTTTCAACTTTCGCGATTTCCGCCAACGAATCCAACAACTGCTCATCGAAACGCACAACTCTCCGACAGTTCAACATGACACTTCCATCATGTTTACTGTAACTCAGCAATTGTCGATTGTCGTACAGTTCCAGATCGGCATTTTTGAGTAACCTGAAACCAGATTTATTCATTAGAGAATTCGCCCCCTTTTCCTTTACTTTTTCTGAAACTCTGGCGAAACCGTTGCACCCAGAGCGTAAATCATCTTCGCTTTCGTATCCATATCAAATTCATTCATATCTTCGATTCGACATGATTGGATTTTGGCAATCAGCGATTTCACCGATGAAGTTTCCATCGGAAATTTCTCTTTGAACTCCTCACAAAGTGTTTTATGATCCAGAACCAAACTGATTTGATTGACCTTTTCAGCGACAAATCGCATCAGTGCCAGTGATTCGTCGGGCATTCTGAAGGAAGAGATGCTTTTGAAAACCGGGAATGTCGGGAGAAGCAGGAAAATGGCTTTCGAAACCGATAAGAAACCACAAAGCAATGAACCAAAACAAGTAACATTCATTATTGAAAGAATCGAATACACATTCGATTCGGAAAAAAAAGGTTGAAACATCAAATTGATAATGCAGATATAATAAGAACATGTTTTGAAAGATGATTGTCGTTGGAACGCTTCAGTTTTGGGGTCTGAAAAATGAAAAATTTTAAATATTGAATTTTAGGAATCGAAAACTTACGGATAATAAAGAGCAACATTATTATGCTCTTTGAACATTCTGGCAGCCATCAATTTGTTCTCACGGGTTCCAGTAGCTCCGTGCAACTGATCAGAGACGACTTGCAACGCGGCCTCTATATTCATGTTATCCCGAATCTGATCGAAACGAAGATTCAGAGTGCGGCATATCATTCGAGCAGTGCTCTCGTCGACCTCATTTCTCTCAGTTGGTTCTTCCACTGGTGGTGCCGCCTTCTTAATTTTGACAGATGAACCAGATGATCCAGATGATCCAGAAGAAATTGGGGACACAGTGGCTGGTGGATCCTGCTGCTTCAGGTCTTCATCGGAGCCGATTCCTCCACTAATGCTTCCCTGCTCTTGCTCACGTATCGTCTCATCAGTTTCCTCGATTCCCAAGGTCTCGTTAACCGTTTTGAGAAGTCCATAGTAGGCGCTCAACGCCTTCTCAGCACACTCCCTCGCGAAGTGGCTACCCTCCATACGACACTGAATCACAGTGTTCTTCAATGCATCTATTTCCTGTTTTCTCTGATGCCAGTCAGTTGAGTCTTCTGCATTCATAAGATAACGATCAACTGGAAGCACTGGAAGCCCGTTGATTTGGAAATCCGTGGTGATCGAGTAGTCCACCGGATCTTCTTGATCCAAGAAAGCCAACGTTTCGAACTCCAATCTCAGCTCTTCGTGTTTCAACGCCTGATTTGTCTGAAAAAAAAAAACAACATTTGCATTATAGTACAATTAAATTTATACTCACCGCAATAGGATGCGCCTCCTCCATAGAATCCGCATGACGTTTATGCTTGCCAATGAATGTGCACTTCGAGCAAAACACTTTCTCGTTCTCATAGAACTGCGATGGATCGTCATACTTCTGTCCTTTCTCTTCGTAGTAGCCGTCGCATCGTCTATGACGACACACATAGAGAAGCTTGTGGGGAACTGCTTCATTGCAGTCATGACACTTGGCGCATCTCGCCCGGAATCTCGCATACTCCTCATCTGCCGATGGCTGTGGAATGGCTTCCTGCTTCATAAATAGGAAACCGTGTTGTTTTGGGGATGTGTAGCTTGGACGGACCACCGAGCTGGCGGCACTACTGCCAACACTGCTCGACATTCTACCTCTGAAAAAAGGGAATTTTGTGTGAAATTTTGGAAGAAAGTTATGCAAACGAGATAGACATATATGTAGCTCAACATCACTGTTTCGCATATACGAATCTTTCAACTTTCACGTCATTTTTTTATAGCTTCATGTAGATATTTACTGCATATTTGTTTTCTTATATTAGTTTCGAAGAGTTTTTAAAATCAATTTTGGGTCTTCTTGGGGTAGTTTTAGCGAAAAACGGTGCAAATTCGCTGCGAAACGTCCTAAAGTACAAATCTTTCGGAATTTTAGAGATTTGGTCATTATTAAACTTCAAATCCGGTCACAAGACACCGAAATTCGTTTCTTTTAAATAGAGAAACTGGAAAAACTTCGAATAACGTCGGAGAAAACTTTGAAAATCATGAAAAATTAGGCAGAAAACCAATGAAATCATGACGTTTCAAAGAATGTGTGCAAATTGCATCATTGGTGTTTGCGGACTTTTGCGTTCACCTACCGTAGTTTTAGGCGGAAAGTTGCTCGTTTTTGGGCCTTTTTCAGATTTTTTTTGATTTCTTGAATTTTTCGCGTTGTTTCAAAATTCCCTCCCTAACTATTTATCACATAAATTTCCAGAATGAGCACACGCGGAGATAAAGAGCCAAAACCGGAGGTTCCCGATGTGACTGCCAATCAGGAGCCTGTCAGCAAGAGAGCCAGATTATCGAATGGCTTGGGAACGTCTTCAGGTAAATAGTTAAAAAAAAAAAGTAGAAAATAAATACATTTTTAAGGATCCTCAGGTTCCCCATTCGGCGTCTTGGAGGGAATACTCGAGAAGAATCGAGAGTTGGGAGAAAAAGTCGAAAATCTGCACAAAGGAGTGCTGGAAATCTCAAATTGTGCAATAAACGACAAACATCTGCTTGATGAAAAAATTCGAAAAATGAAAGAGGAGCACAAAGAGCAAGTTTCGAAACTGAAAGCCGAGCAGAATGAGTGGAAAAGGGAGATTCTGGACATGAGAGAAATAGTTTTGAAGCTCACCAATAATTCGAATGGAGGCATGATTCATCCTGCTCAAAATCAGGAAATGATGGAGACAATAAAAAATGACGTTAATAAAGAGAAGTTGAAGACTCGCTTTCTTGAAGACAGGCTCTTGGAACTAGAGACGGAGAATCTGGAGCTCAAGAAAAAAGTTATCAAGCTGGAAGAGGGAATTCATCAGTTTCAAGACACCGCTGGAAAACGGGAGCTGGGGCTTGAGGAGAAATTTGATAAGCAGAATGACAAGATTCATCACACCCAGAAAAACCTTGAAAACCTGAAACTGGAGCTCAAAGAAAAATTGACGAAGCAAGATGACAATATTCATCAAATCCTCGAAAAGCAGGACTTGGAGCTCAAAGACAGCGACGCTAAGGCACAGGAGCTGTTTCAAAAATTGACTGAGAATACTAAATCCGAAATTCATGAAATCCGTAAGATGATCTCCAAGATGGAGGATGAGTCAGAAAAAGCAACTCAAACTATCAAAGAATCCGCGGATCGAAAGTTTCATTGGTTTAGAGGGAGGATTTCGACATTGGAAAAGGATGTGAAGCAGGGGTGCCCGCTCAATGATCAGAGTTCGCAGCGAGAGGTGAGTTATTATCATTCCATAAGCGGTCTATTTCAATCTCAGCGCGTCTTCTGAGATTGAGATAGAGCACATCGCCCGCATTCCACAAAATTTATCATATATTCGTTCGAATTCTTCAAAATTAACCATTTTTCAGGAAAGAAGAACAAAGGAAAACGGGCGCAGATTGGCTCATGGACAACCGAGTCGTTTCAACGGAACCTAATCCAATCATCTCGATTTATCTTTAATTCTTCCCGACCTGATTTTCATTGCAAGTCTATTACCGCTCGCAATGTCACTTTTACGTTTTCTTGATTTTAACTCAATAACTCTCTTAAAAATAGAACACTCTTTCTCAGTTTTTGCATGTTTCATCACTGCTGATCATGAATTAAAATAAATTTTTGATTAATATCTTTTGTACTTTTATACAAGCTTCAGATTCTTCAGAACTCATACAAATGCAGTTTTTGAGAATGTGTGCAAATTGCTTGATCTGTGTTTGCGGACTTTTGTATTTGCCTACCGTAGTTTTATTACTCATGTTTGACAATTTTCAGATCTAAATGAGAGATCATCTCATCTTTTATTTCTCGAATTCTTCCCCCAAAATGTCCTCCATACTTTTGTGAAAATTTTCAGAATGAACGACGCTTCGAATTCCACCGACAATCCCACCGAACACTGCGGAGATAAAGAGCCGAAACGGGAGGTTCCCGATGAGACTGACAATCAGGAGCCTGTCAGAAAGAGAGTCAGATTATCGGATGGTTTGGGAACGTCTTCAGGTAGTTTTCAAAAATAAGTAAACCATAGATACATTTTTTTTAGGATCCTCAGATTCCTTATTCGGCGTGTTGGAGGGAATGTTCGAGAAGAATCGAGAGCTGGGAGAGAAAGTAAAAAATCTGCACAATGGAATGCTGGAAATCTCAGATTCTGCAGTTGCCGACAATGATCGTCTTGATGAAAAAATTCGAAAAATTGAAGAGGAGCACAAAGAGCAAGTTTCGAAACTGAAAGCCGAGCAGAATGAGTGGAAGAAGGAGATTCTGGAGATGAGAGAAATAGTTTTGAAGCTCACCAATAATTCGAATGGAGACATGATTCATCCTGCTCAAAATCAGGAAGAGGTGGAGAAAATGAAAAATGACATCAATAAAGAAAAGTTGAAGACTCGCCTTCTTGAACACAAGCTCTTGGAAATAGAGACGGAGAATCTGGAGCTCAAGAAGAAAGTTATAAAGCTGGAAGACGGAATTCATCAGTTCCAGAAAAATCTTGAAAACCAGGACTTGGAGCTCAAGGACAGGGCCCCTAAGGCACAAAAGCTGTTGCAAAACTTCACCAAAAAAACCGAATCCGAAATTCATAAGAAGATCTCCAACATTGAGGATGAGTCAGAAAAAGCGACTCAAACTACCGAAGACTCCGCGGATCGAGAAATTAAATGGCTTAGAGACAGGATTTTGACCGTGGAAAAGGATCTGAAGGAGGAGGTGGAAGAATGTGGAGAGAAGCAGGAGAAAGCGGTTATTCAGTTGAAAAAGATGATGGATGGATACGTTGAAACTCTGAAACAGATTCAGGAAGACATTTTGCAGTTTTCGAGCAATGGAGATGCTCTGAGTCAACTACAAGACATCGTTGAAGTCGTACAAAAAGATTTGAAGGCGGTGAAATCTGTAGAAAAAGGTTTTAAAGAATGGAACAGCTACTTCTATGGCAAAGTTAAAAAATTGGAAAGAAGTCAGGGACCCTTAAGCCAGTCGATTAATCAGCTTAAGGAAATAGTGTCCAATCTGGAAAAGGCGAATGAGGATAAAGTGAAAGATTCGATTGATCAACAGCCAGTTGTTCATGAAATCTCTCCCATGATTCGGTCAATTTTTCCATCTGACAACTGCAAACTTCCACCGACTCAAGCTGAAATGGAGTACCGAAACAAGTGCATTTTCTGCGGAGCTAATCACAAATCGATCGATTGTCCGATATTCCCGAATTTCGCGGATAGAAGATCCAGTTTGTTCCGACAAAAACGGTGTATCAAGTGCTTGGATCTTACGGATCAAAAATATGCTCACGTGTGCCAAAGAGCCACTTTTATGTGCTCGGATTGCCATTGGGACGTCGATAGTGTCGAAGCAAAAAATTACATTCACCATATGATCGTCTGCCCTCTCAACGATCAAACTCCGCAGCGAGAGGTAAGTTATTAGCGACATTATCAATGTCACAACACGATCTATCGCTAACACTGCAATTCTTTAAAAAAATCGCAGTTTTCAGGAAAGAAGAAGGAAGGAAAACGAGCGCAGATTGGCTCATGGACAACCGATTCGTTTCAACGGATACTAATCCAATCATCTCGATTTATCCACATTCTTCTAATTTGTTTAGTGTCTGATTTTCATTACAACTCTATTATATACCGCTCGCAATGTCACTTTTACGTTTTCTCGTTTTTAACTCAATAACTCTTAAAAATAGAGCACTCTTGCTTAGTTTTTGTATTTTTTTTATCACTCGTGAATTAAGATAAATCTTGGATTAATATATCGTTGTATTGTTATTAGAAGCCTTGAGATCGCAGAAGTTTTTGATAATGCGTGCAAATTGCTTAATCTGTGTTTGCGGACTTTTGTATTTGCCTACCGTAGTTTTATTGCTCATGTTTGACAATTTTTGCAAAAATGAGATTTCTCAGAACTCACTTTTATTTTCGAGTTTCCCCAAAATTTCCTCCATAATTTTGTGAAAATTTTCAGAATGAGCGACGCTTCGAATTCCACTGAGAATCCCACCGAAAACCCTGGAGATAAAGAGCCAAAATCAGAGGTTCCCGATGAGACTGACAATCAGGAGCCTGTCAGAAAGCGATCTAGATTATCGGATGGCTTGGGAACGTCTTCAGGTAGTTGAGACAAAATGTAAATAGAAAATAGATAAAATTTTTCAGGATCCTCAGGTTCCCCATTCGGCGCCTTGGAAGGAATGTTCGAGAAGGTGGAAGAGAAAGTCGAAAATCTGCACAAAGGAATGCTGGAAATCTCAGATTCTGCAGTTGCCGACAATGATCGTCTTGATGAAAAAATTCGGAAAATGGATGAGGAGCACAAGAAGGAGATGCTGGAGATGAAAGAAATGGTTCAGGAAAAGTTGGAAAAAATGGAAAAGGACATCAAAAAAGAGCAATTCAAGATTCGTCTGCTCGAAGACAAGCTCTTGGGTATAGAGACGGATAATCTGGAGCTCAAGGAGAAAGTTATCAAGCTGGAAGACGGAATTCATCAGTTTCAAGACACCGCTGGAAAACGGGAACTGCAGCTCGAGGAGAAGATTATTAAGCAGAATGACAAGATTCATCACACCCAGAAAAACCTTGAAAACCAAAACTTGGAGCTCAAAGAAATAATGAAGAAGCAAGATGACAAGATTCATCAAATCCTCGAAAACCAAGACTTGGAGCTCAAAGACAACGCCCCTAAGGCACAGGAGCTGTTTCAAAAATTGACTGAGAATACTAAATCCGAAATTCGTGAAATCCATAAGAAGATCTCCAAGATAGAGGATGAGTCGGAAAAAGCGCTTTTAGCTACCAAAAAGTCGGATCGCAAGATTAAGGGACTTGAAGACAAGTCTTCGAATATCGAGAAGGGTCTGGAGAAAGCTGTTCAGTTGAAAGAGAGGATGGATAGATCCGATGAAGTCCAGAGACAGATTCAGGAGGACATTTCGGAGCTTAAAAACGATCAAGATGCTCTGAGTCAACTACAAGATATCGTTGGCGTCGTGCAAGATGACTTGAAGGCGGTGAAATCTAAAGAAGATTGCTTGATGAAGTGGAAAGATTACCTCCATAACAAAGTTAAAACATTGGAGGGAAGTCAGGGACCCGTGAACCAATCGATCCATCAGCTTAAGGGAAAAGTGTCCAATCTGGAAAAGGCCAATAAGAATAAAGTGAAGAATTCGGTAGATCAGCAGCCAGTTGTCCATGAAATCTCTCCCATGATTCGATCGATTATTCCATCGGATAACATCAAACTTCCACCGACTCAAGCGGAGCTGGAGTATCGGGACAGGTGCATTTTCTGCAAAGCGAAAGAACACAAATCGATCGATTGCCAGAAAATCAATGGTTTCTTGGAAAGAAGTGACTGTTTGCGCAAACAAGAACGCTGCATCCGTTGCTTGGATATTCAAGATCCAGAAAATACCCATAAATGTCCACGAGCTAATGTTGTGTGCTCGGATTGTCATTGGGAAGGCACCAGAATCGGACGAGGAAATAAGTATTTCCATCATAAGATCGTCTGCCCGCTCAACGATCAGAGTCCACAGCGAGAGGTAAGTTTCTATTGGTGTTTGGAATTTTACACTGCGCTCTATCGCTAGCATGAACTTGGTAAAAACGTCGGCGAAACCGAAAATTCAAATTTCAGCCATGTTACTAACAGAGCGCAGTGTGACATCGAAAATATAGCTAGTAGCATATACTCGTTGAATTTCTTTTAAAAAATCGCAATTTTCAGGAAAGAAGAAAGAAGGAAAACGATCGCAGACGGGCTCATGGACAACCGATTCGTTTCGAGTGAAGCTGCTCCATTCGTCTCGATTTATCTCTAATTCTTCCCGACCTGATTTTCACCACTATATACCGCTCGCAATGTCACTTTTACGTTTTCTTGATTTTAACTCAATAATTCTCTTTTTGTTAATCCTTTACCAATAATTTTTCGCATTTCGATCTCAAACCTACTATGTATCGCTCACGAAGTCTCTACTTTGTCTCACGACCCTATTATTTACCGCTCGCTTCTGTTTTTTTTGTTGTTGAAAAATTTCATCTCTAAAAATCGCTTGAGAAGTAAAAAGCTGTTGCTCAGCTTTATCCTTGTTATCGCAGTTGATAATAAATTTTGATTCATTTGAATCCATTTGTTTTTATTAGAATCCAGCAGAGCCTTCTCCAGAATTCTTCAGCAACGTACTGAATTCCGCAAACGGTCTCCAGAATTTCACAAAACTCGTCAGTTTTCCAGAATCTGCTTGGCACTCCTTCAGAATTATCATGCTTCTGAATCTTTTCAAAGTTTGCAGAGTTTTCTAGAATCCTTTAAAAAACAGAATCCCAATTTTTTTCTGTTTCAGAACTTTGGAATCTCGGTAATTCCTAAAAAGTTGTTGATCCTCATCTCTCTGTTTCATTGTTGCTCATCGAGTCTCATAGATTCAGAAAGTAAAAAGTGTGCTCCACTGAAATATCACTTTTCAGAGGGCCAGAATCACAGGTGTAAAAGTTACTGCTTCAGAACTTCATTTACTTTTTTTCTCCCCTTAATTTTTTCTATGGATTTTTCTCAATATCTCACCAAGATAACCAGAAAAAGCTCTTCAAGATTTGGAGCATTGATAACCGGACCCCCTATAAAAGAAGTCCGAAATATCCAGAATATCAGTAAGTGTCCTTTCACACTCTCTGCTATCCAAAAACCAAACGATGCGCCGTCACACCATTGCTCTTCTTCTCGTCATCATCGCTCTTCTCGCCCTCTTCGACCTCTCCGTAGCAGAAACCCTTCCAAACAAAACGGAAAGTCCTAAAGCCGCTGACAAAGGAAAGTCCTCCGAAGACTACTCCACTCTTGGTAAGCCTATCCCTAGTTGAAAATGCGCTTCAATCACAATTTCATTTCCAGGAGCCTTTATCACCGTCGTGATCGCCAACATGTTCTGAGCAGCAAAAAGAAGAAACATCCACACATACTTCAGCACCCTCTTCATCGAATCAAATGAATATTTTTTTGTATTTTTCAAAGTTTTGTGTTTTGTTTTGGGTGCTGGGAACTGGAGGAGAAAGTGTACTAGTAACGCCAGTCATGTTCATGATATACCGTTCTTCATCATTATTTCCATACAAAGGTCGCATATTTTCGTGCTCTTTGAAACAGACTTTTTTTGTGAAAAGGTTCACCAGACGCCAGACACCTTCAGAATCATGGAATTCTGTACAATACCTTCGAATTTTTAGGAAGAATCTTTTGGAAAAATCTTTCAGAATTTCTCACAAGTCAAATCTCACAAGTCTCACAAGGCTTTCAGATACCTCCAGAACTTTCTAGAATAAAATTGAACAACAACAAAAAATTGATTTCAAAATCATATTCATTCATTGGGTTACTGTACTTTATAATGATTGATGTTCAATTCGTCTTCCTTTTCTCTTCCATCTCATCCATTCTTCGTAGCAATCACCTTGTCATACTCGCTAACGAAAGCGCTCATTTCCGGGCTTGTAATCTGAAAAATCCCAATTCATTTTTCACCGGAAACTTCAAAAAAGTAACCTTTCTATTCTCAGCCAAAGCCAACAAGACACGATGCATAAACAGGTACTGTGCATCCGTCTGCACTGATCCATGACGTTGACTGCGAATCTCCTTGACGATATCCTTGAGAATCACTTTCTCTCCGGCGCAAAACTTGACGAGAGCAATTTCGAGACCGACGATTGAGCCAGTGCGACCGATGCCTGCGGAGCAGTGAACGATGATAGGGCTCGCGGATTTCAGCTGTAAGTTTTTTTGGATTGGGGGCGGGGCTCAAAAGTTGTAGATGCATACGCGAATGAGAAGTCTGAAGACAGCCATCGGGATCTCGGGGACTCCACGATCCGGCCACGCTTTCCATTGCCAGTGCTCGAAGTTATGGACGGCCTGAAAATGGTTTCTAATTGTGAAATGAGATTAAAGTTTTTTACAACTTTTCAAAAAGTAAACTTGAAACAGTAAACTTTTTTTGAAATAAATTTTCGAAAAAAGTCTCACCCCCTTATCATCGGTAATCGAAATCTTCATAAGAAGAATGTTCTGTTCCACTTCCTTCGCCACCTCCGCAATCTTCACCGTCAACTTTCCATCCATCAAAACCATCGACGCATCCACCGACTCTGGCCAATATTGCTCACATTTCTTCTTTCCCAATTCCATAATATTGCATAACATGACGACGCACGGAGCCTTCTCTTGCCAGATGAGACGATAGAAGTCGTCAATTGTCTTCTCAGTCGGTCCCTGAGTGCAAATGAACTTGTTGAGACCGTTGATTTTGACCCAGTTCGCATGGATGTAATCGTTCGGATTGTCTTCTGGCCATTTCAGGACGACGCGAGTTTCGTCGATGCAGTAGACGTCTGGAATTGAAGAGATTTTGGAAGTCTGATTTTTGATTTGTATGTGATTCATGCAAGAGGTCTATCTTCTAGAATCTTCTAGAAGCGGTTAGATAACTTCAGAATCCCCTAGAACCCCTAGAACTATTCCCATCACCCACCCTTATAACGATTCTTATCCGGATGAGTCTCCTGCCCCGTCTTCGGTTTCTGACACGACTGAGTCTCCATCTTCAGTGCCATGAAATCAGTGCTCAACTGCTTGACACCCGTCTCGATGGTCGTTTTCACGAAATCCTTCAACATCGCCTCATTCACTTCTCCATACTGTGCCGCCCGTCTCACCACGGCACTTCTCTTTCGAACAACCTTCTTCTTCGGACGATCCGCCTGAGTTCCGTCCTCCGTCTCCATTGTCACTAAAAGATTCAGATGACGTTGAGGAAGATTCAGATTAAGGATTCCATTCGGACCGTCCGCCGTCTGTCCGACTCTCGTCCAACCAGCTCGAGTACCGTGACCCCAAGCGAAAATGATGCCTATGGTTATCAGATGGACGGACGGACGGGGGACGGGACCTCTGACTCCGATGAATAGAGAAACTCACCATCCTTCGATTGATTCTTTCTTGGATTTCTCTTCTTGTTGACCGACGTCATCTTGTTTTTTTACTTCTGCTCACTGTTGTCAAATGTTCAAAGGGAAGAAGAGAGAAAGTGAGTAAATCAGAAATAACGTGGAATTTTTTGTAAGAGTCCTGGAGGGGAGTTTTTTGGGATTAGGCGAAAAATGAAGACCAGGGGTGTCACGGAAAATGGAATCTGGAAAAATGGATTTTCATTAACTGATAGCAGTAATTGTTTTGTTTTTCAGAACTCACATGACTACTGAATACAGATGAAAGACTTAGAAAATTCTGTAACAGTAATATTGGATCACTTGCTGTTACATTTAAATTTCGTTAGTCTTCTTGTAAAAGTGGGATTTCAGGAGAAATTGTACTCGCAATCTTTTTTTATTACTGTTTCATGCTCAACGTTTTCATATTCTTCATTGGACCCGGCCTGGCCCGGACACAACCTTACAGCCAATTGCAAGAGGAATATCCTATTAATCCAGTTCAAATTTAAGAACGCCTTCTGAAACAGTGATACTTCAGATCCAAATCGACTTGATATTTTGAAGTTTCAAGATGCATTGATGTCTGAAAACCGTTTATTAAAGAAACACTTTAGTTCCAGCATTCATTTATCCATCTGCCAACTCTTGTGAGTTGTTGACAGCATTGATGAATAATGGCCGCCACTTTTTAAAATTCGTTTCCTAGCTAGATTCAGAATGGAAACTTCCACCGTTTCACAATATGAATGTCTTGTACCAAATTATTATTTTTCCTAGAAGTCATTGAAATTATTGAGGACTTTGTTGGTTTTGGTCAAAGTCCCGGTTTTTGCTTAGGAGTCGGAATATAGTCAAAATCGAGCGTTGACTCCATTCGTGATTTGCTTATGAAAACTGTTGGAACAGTTAAAATTTTGAAAAACTTTCATCTCAAGAATAGCATGACACAGTCGGTATTATCAATAACCAAACCAGAAACAGTGAAGTCTTTTAAAAATTTCAAAAGATTCCAGTTTCATAATATGTTCATCCATGATACTAAACTCTGCTGAAACATTACTTGAAGCCAATCTATGTTTTTGCTACTATGAAACAACACCAATGATTCAAACTATGTATAGTTCAAAATATTTGAGTTTCGGTCAACTCCAAACATTTTTATCTGGTACGAGATTGTAATGAATTATCTTTGTATCTTGATTGACTTTGATTTAAATAATTGGCTCTTATAAAATGTGAAGCTAATGGAAAGATTGATTGACACTAAAATACAAATTTTAGCTTTCTGAAATTTTTGAAATAGAAAAAATAATATGCAAAGCTTTAAAGCTCCAAAAGCCTCTTTCCTCTGAAAATTGCTCAATTTCCTCGCCAAATTTACCTTTTTCCAAACCTCCTCCTCCTCTCAAATAAACAAATCATGAAGGTCAAATCGGCCACAACCTACACTCGTAGTCAAATAGTCAAATTATCTCCACGATGAGAGGAACTCGAATGAAAACGAAATTTGCTAATTTTTCTAAGAAATTTGCTGAAACAGGAAATAAAAATTCAATGAACCAAAAAATTAGATCAAACTGTTGTGTATCTTGTGGGTTCTATTCTGATTCATTTCTGGGGAATGCCGAATTTCAGAAACTGTGATTAATTCAATTTCCTGCAAATCGGGAAAATTACAAATTAAATTAGAAGGAATCAAAGAGACTATGAACTTCGGATGTCCTTTATTTCGAACTTTAGTGTCTCGTAAAACTTCAAAATAACCTGTTTTTAACAAAGAATTTCACACTTTAAAAATAGAAAGGGTAGCAGGGTTTTCAGGTTCCACAGTCCTTCAAGACCGCGGCCTTCTTTTTCAGGGCCCCTCAAGGCCGCAGCAAGCTGACCAATGGACCGTGGCCCGGCCATGGGCCAGCCGTAGGCAGGACAGAGCTGAAAACATCCCCATTTTGAAAAACAAATCTTTCCATTTTTCCATTTTTCCCCGATTCCCTCTCCGAAACCCGAATGATTCCTGACCCAAGATCTCTTTCCTCTTCTCCTTATCTTCTTCTTCTTCGCCACGTGATTTCGTTTTTCTTTGATTCCATTGACCACCTGTTTCCACATGTGGAAAGAACTTCTTTTCTTATCTCTATGTAGTATTTAGTTTCGTTTTTTTCGCTGTTGTTTGTTGCAGAAAAAATGTGGGAAATGGTCTTTGATTAGTGTTGTCTTTGAACATATCAGTTTCTGTTGTTTTCAGATGTTTTCTTTGTGTTTCTTTTTGAAGACCTAGAAGAGAATTCGTCATGTTTGGTCAAGTTCAGATGCAAAGTCCTTTTTCATGATTTGAAGGTGTTTAGAATCCTAATTCTTGAGATGGCACCGTTCAATTTTTGGGATTTCCCTATAAACCATCTTTGAAACAGTGAAAGTTTTTAATGATTTTCTAATCTTTCCTGCTTCAAAAATACCCTAAAATATAAAAACTTTGAGATGGACGTAGATGACTGGAAAGTTTCATTCTTCTGTAGCCTAACTTTTTTCTCTGTTTCCTGAAACATCTTCTAGGATCCTTCTTTAACCAATTCAATTGAACCAAAATGTCCGGGAATCTTTCAAACTCTTTGCTCATTATAAAAAAAAAACTAGAAAACTGGTTTGAAACTGTTGCTATTGGGAAGAAGCAAGTTTGAAACAGTGAAAACTTTCTCAAAGTTCCAAACGTTTTCAGTTTCATAATATAGTAATCCATGATTCTAAACTCTTCTGAAACATTACTTGACGCAAATCAGGTCATTATAAACTAATAACTCCTGTAAATTCTGATAAAATTCTCTTTGCTAACCTTTTGTTGAATCACATCGTTCCTAGTGTTTTTTTTGAGACTGTGACCAATTTGATCTATGACAAAAACCGTGTTTTACAAACGTTTCAGTTTCAGATAACTCCAAATACTTTCATCATGACCAGTACTTCAGTAGTTTACTTCTACCGAATTGCATTAATAAAGGCCGGACTATACTGACAAAGTCTGATCATGATACTTTATCAATCTTAATGTTTCCACCTAAACTTGAAACAGTGAAGCATCTCACTGTCTTTAAAATTTTTCTGCTTCAAATCAGTAAAGTTAGCTTCACGATTCAGCATTTTATCTGTTTGAGCTATGATTTTCACAAACTCTATAGTCATAGCCTATAGCGTGCAGGCTCAAGTTCAAGATTTGATTTAACCTATTTTCAGTGTCAGAGAAACATATTTATAGTGATGAATCCACTTTGAAACAGTACAACATTCGCGGTGCTCAACTTTTTACTGTTTCAAAAATGTTAAATTCGTATTCTCTAAAAAATGCTACAGTTTCTTTTTCTTCCCTTTCTGCTAAAGAAGTTGACATAAACAGCTAATCAAAAACTACATTAGAATGTTTTGGTGCTGAGAAGTTGTGAAACGGTGAAAAATGGTTTCCTGTGTTTTGAAGTTCTCGGAACAATGTAAATCTGTGCAGGTTTATTCGAGTTCGATTATTTCATGGTTAGTCATTAGAATCTGGAGGAGTTGGTAATTCGTACCAGACACTGAGCTCTTTTACACATAATAAAAAATATTCTCCCGTTTGAAAAATTTGCTTCGAAGAACTCAATAAGTTCTCTAGAGTTATTATGCTTTGCTTTGTATGCATTAACCCAATCTTCGGAACTCTTCACATGTACTACGTTTATCTGGGATCATTCTTCCTTCCGAAATTTTATAGCAATGCAGGATTTCCAAACCATTTCTAACATCAATAGCTTTAATCCGCACATTCTAAACATTCTGAGCAATAAGGAGAATCAAAATAAGCTACATACAAACCTTCGAAACAGTGAAGTTTTTTTCTCACCTTTTGGATAATTACTGTTTCAAAAGATTTTCATATATTGATGGAGATGATTTAATACAATTAATAGCGCATTGACTTTGGCAAAAATGCTTGATAAGTAATCTAGCCAAATAATTCAAATGCCGTTTTTTTCATTTAGTGAATGATCTGAATTAGTACTGAAGAAGACAGTGTGTATCAACAAGAAGTATTTTCAGGATATTTAGATAACTTTGAAACTGAAAAAATTTCAAAACATTGAAAAGATTTTCTGTTTCTGGGTCTTTTTGACTGTTTTAGCATTGCTTACTCAAATGATTCCGAGTCTTTATGCAAATTTTTCCTCAGAGAGTTTCCTATTTCAAAAGACAATGAAAATATTCCAGTAGTTTTTGGAAAAGTATTGACTTTAAAGGATGAAGAACGTCTTGGTGAAGGTATACCAGGAAAATATAAATTTAAGCTTTCTCAGTAAAGAAGCACAATAAATATTAGGATTAGGACAAGATTTTGAAACGGTGAAAATAAATTAACGAATTCTGGAAAATCCTGTTCCCGTCGAAATTCGTCCTCTGATACTGTTTCTACATTAAATAGGACATTTTTATGACTATCAGGCTCAAAGAATCTTATCACACTTCAGAGAAAAAAAAACGGATTATCAAACCCAACACTCAGAAAGTGCATGCAAAATTTTGAAATAATCAAAGATTTTTCTCAGATCCCAAAAGTTTCTGTTTCTAGAAACAGTGAAAATTTTTCACAAAGCTCGACTCCTCAATCCATGAAATGCTAGATACTCATTTCTCAAATTCATCTTTCTAAAGAGCACTTTTGCTGTTATCAACGAGTCAATGTAATCCTAGTTTGCTCAAGTACTACTTTGGAAACAGTGAAAATTTTCTACTGCTTCATGAACTAGTAAAATTGAAGTTCATTTTCTGGTAAGCAATGTATTTGCTATAGCTAGATTTCACTGATCATGGACTATATGGTACTTCTAAACCTCTCAAACTTTATTGTACTTCCCTCTAATGATGCATACAACTAGGTGGTCCAAATCAGAAACAAACATTTCCCCATTCTCACATTCTGACCTCTTCCTACCTCCATCTGACTCGTAGTCGGTCTTCTGCTCAATTTCCTCTAAAAATGGCAACATTCTTCCTTCTCCTTCTTTTTTTGAACTCCACCGCCACCTCCTTCATTTTCTTATTTTTATTTTGTTGACCTAAATACTGATAAGCTTTCACAAGTAAACAAATCTACATACTACACACCTGAAATTATGACTTGTGCAATTAAAACAAACTTCTTTGTTTTTCTTCACCTTTTCTGCAAATAGTAGGAAGCACTATTTAAGGTGTGAGAGAAACCGTTTGCTATCAGTGTGAGTGTTTTTAGGTTTTTGGGAGACTCACTCTTTTGAGCCTAGTTTTTGAACCCAGTGAACCTCTAAAGGATCTAGAATAGTTTTGGGATTAAATTTTTGGAAAATTAGAATCATTGAGTTATCCATAGCGAATATACTTTGGTTATAATCTTATTGAAAATGGACCATTTCTTCTTGGCTAGCATCATTCAAAGATGAGCCTAGAATCTGGAGAACTAACTTCTGGAAACCGCCAGAAATCAAATTTTCTGAACTTTCAAAAATGTAAGGCTATCTGTGAAACAATTTTTTATTAAAACTGCACCACTATAACCGGAGTGATGAACAAGAGAAATTAGGGTTGGAATCTAGACAACCAAACACTCTTGTTGTCTGCGTCTCCACTACTCCTAGTTACAGTATCCTTTGTAGTTCCTGGGTCTCGAAACTCTCTTGACCACTTCCTCTGAAACTACCGTAATTCGTCTCAACTCCAATATACAGTACTCTCCATAGTTCCTAGTTCTCGAACTTCCCCTGACCACTACCGTACTCCCCTGTCACCTCTACTCAAAATCACTTTTTCCTTCCCCCTCGTGGTCTTTCCCTTGTTATCTGATGTCTGTATTCGAGAAGGAAATAGTTTAGTCTCTCCGTATCAATTCGGTTCAAAAAGGGACAAGACTCCGCCCACACGATTCTCGTATTTTTGCACGTACATAAGAAGTTACGGGAAAGTTGAAGCACGAGATAAACTATTGTTTTTAAAAGGAACCGGGAGACTTGGAGATTCGTTGGAAGTGGTATTTTTATCAACCTAGAATTGTCTAAATGTGAATAAAAGTGTGTCGTGCATTCTAAACAATTAGGATTTTCTGAAATTGTAATTCCTATGAATTATCTCTCTCTAGTAAAGCTACTCCTGGCAACTGAAAGTTCAAATTTTTCTGAAACGGTGATCATTTTTCTAAATGTTCCCCTTCTGTTCTCATCAGAGGTGCGAGTAGCTTCTCCTTTGTCTTCTAAATTTCCAGAATTTTTTAAACCGTGCTTCCTGTTACCAATGTGATCATACTCAACGAATGGCTAGACTTTTCGGTCTGGAAAACTTGTAGATTTTTGAAACAGTTTTCTTTTTCGTAATCCATCTCATTTCTTATTCACTATGATTTCCAAAATTCCATCCAACTCAAACCCGATTTTATTCCAGATATGATCGTCATTCCACTGAAACTCGCCCTGGTCTATGCTATCAGTATTCCAGCAATGCTCACTTATTATGCAGCTCCGATATTGAAGGTAAGGGAAATTTTTCAAAGTTAGAGCCTCTAACTTAGAGGGTAAGAGAACTTGAGAATTGGTTTTCAGCAACATTGAAAAGTTGTCTATGATTTTTGAAACCGAAAAAAGTTAATCTAATAAAGCGAATTTGCGATCCATAATTCCAAAATCTATTTCTCCTCTATTCCAGTTCATGTTCAAATTCGCCTTCCTCACCCTTCACATCTCCAAAATGATGCTTTCCGTCAGTTTCCTTTGGCTCTGGGAAATCGTTGTCAACACTGAAATTGTGGATGCTTTTGCCATAATTCTATCTGTCATTATTTCTACTAACCTGCTCCTGGAGATGTTCCAATATGGTGAGTTTCTAATTAGACAGCTCGGAACCTTAATTTTCAAAATTCCAGAAATCGTCTTCACCTTCAACTCAGCTGAAACAAACTCCGAATATGAGCAGCATGTAGACTTGAATTAGCCTTGAAATTTCTTTTTGTTATTTACGGGTTCTCTACGGGTAAACCAAATAAAGCAATTGATGATTTGTATTATTCTCTACAAAAAACAAAAATTAGTCTCGGAGTGTTACCATAGTTGTTTGACATCACAAACATTCAGACAGGGATAACTTGCGGTCGTCATCGACGGGGGTATGAACCAGCGAGTGTGCGCACGCAAAACACACACGCTGCCGCGTACACCACACATGTCAACCTAGCTGTCGCGCTCTTTGCGTATAAGAAACTTGAGGAGGGCAGCAAATACGAGTGAGCGCAGGGAGAGAGGCAGACGTCATTTCAGTCGGTTTTGGACCAAAAAACGTGCAAAGAAAAAGAGATTCCTATTCGTTTATTCATCTAGTAGGTTATATGTATTAAAAGTATCACAATTTAAGTAAATCAATTCTTCTTCTGGTTAGTATCCTCGATATTAGACTTCCAGATTCCTTTAACTCCTTCTGTCTCTCCATTCGAGTACTCTTCATATTTGAAAATTGGAGCTTGATCCTTCAATAAGTCAATGACCCTTTCAGTGGCTTGAATCGCCGTCTTTCGATGAGGAGAAGACGTGGAAATCACAACAGAAGACTCTCCAACATCCACTTTTCCAAGACGATGGAATATCGCAATCTTCTCAATATCCGAGAACTCCTTTCGAACTTCCACACAAATTTCTCGAAGTTTCTTATAAGCCATCAGATCGTGACAATCGTAGGCAAGATGCACGACTTCTTTTCCAGCGTGATTGTCTCGTGTCACTCCGTTGAATGTCGATATTGCACCGCAGGAAGGGCTGGAAATTCAGAAGTTCAGATTCTTGAAGTCTAGAAGAGAAAACTTACTGACTAACCAACCGATCCACCACTCCTACATCCAGTCTCAAATCCGTCAATTTAACATGATCGTTGAGAATTTGTTTCCTAAAATCGATGATAGACTCGTTTTTGTTTTCAAATCTAGGAATCGAGACATCAATAAAAGTGATTCGAGGGTCCGTTCGACTTCGCTTTCGTGCATTTTCCAGATGTCTCAAGTACGCCGGGAATGCAATATTGTCAAAGTATCCGGGGGTGTCTGGAGGGACGTAGTCTGTACGGGCTTCACGTCGTCGGCGGCAGGTCTTCTGAAAAATGAGAAACAGTGAAAAAAGAGGTCTTCAGCGTCCAAAATCTCGAAAGCAGTGACAAAATCTCGAAAGCAGTGACAAAATCTCGAAAGCAGTGACAAAATCTCGAAAGCAGTGACAAAATCTCGAAAGCAGTGACAAAATCTCAATCGCAGTGACAAAATCTCAAACGCAGTGACAAAATCTCAAAAGCAGTGTCAAAATCTTAAAAGCAGTGTCAATGCCAAAATTTTAAATTAAAATGTCAAAATTCCATGTTTCTCACTATTCCTCACTATAGTTCTGCTCAAAAAAGTGCACTAACAATGTCCAGAGTCAGCACAACAATCTGATCACACAATTCCACGATTTCCTCCATTTCCGTAATCATATTTCCATCAAGAATCACATTCTTGAATCGTTCCGATTCTTCTAGAATTCTCTTCCGAAACTGATCAATATTTATCGCCTCCTTCTCATCGAAACTCCAATAATATCCTTGCTCTGTGAGCTTCTCAGCCTCCGGGAGGTAGATTTTATCCACCTCTTCCTCGGTTTTATAGAATTCGTCCTGGTTGATTATCGTGGTTTCCGCGGCTCCAAACTGAAAAATTAACTTAAAAAAATTTTTTTATTAGAAACTTACAAATCGCTGAAACTCCCTCGCCAACGTTGATTTTCCAGAGTTTGTGCAGCCGGCAAGTGCAAATATGTGGCACTTTTTGGGACTCATAATTGTCTGAAAACAAGAATTTTCCGGTTGAAAAATGCCAAGTGAACGAAGAATGGAAGTCCGATAAAGTCAGTTGAAATGTAGAGAAAAAAAATTAACAAGAAATCAATACATTTATCAGTATTGTCTCTCTGTCGCGATAACACAAAAAGGAATGTATTGAAGAGGAGGAGGAGGAGCGGACAACAAAGAGGCTTTCAGAGAAGATTAAATTGTTTTAAACCAGCAAAAAGTTCATTTTTAAGATCAATTTTATGTTTTGATATGTTGAAGGGAAAGGCAGGAAAAACTTTGAAAAGAAAAGTTTTGAAATCGAATTTAGCGAAAAATGAGAGGGGAATTCAGTGAACCGGATGAGGTGAAGGGATAATCGGGGTGAGATTTTTCATACTCGAAAACGGGGAAAGTAACGAAAAAAAGAAAAAACGTTCAAAACCAAAAAAATCAATCACTATCACTATCACTCGGCACTGCAACTCTTTTCTTGGCTCTTTGAGCCGGTTTTCTTCCCCGTGTCGACTTTTTGACTGGAGAAGGCGGCGCTTCGGAATCTGAAGAACTGGCCACTTGTGTATGTGCGACGGATGTCACTGGAGGCTTCACATCGTCATCTTCACCCATCTCATCGACTTCTTCTTCTTCTTGCTGTCGGGAAGCTTGGCGAGAAGCTGTACGAGACGCAGTACGAGATGATCTCGATGGAGCACGTTCCACTCCATTTGCTCTTTTCAGTACAATTTGATCGTTAACTTCGTCCAGAGAAAGCTTTTCACCGCAACTACTGCATTCCATAAAGCTTTGTTTTGACATCACTGTGGCGCTGGAAATGGTAGAAATGAGATTTTTAGTCATTGATGAAAGGATTCCGATCAAAGATAGCTCTTGCTCCTGAATATACAAAAATGCATTTTTGTATACTTTCGAAGCTCCGAAAACTGTTGCCAAGAAGATTTCAAAACTAACTTTTTGAAGCAATTAAAATGCGACAGCGCCTTGCATTTAACACATTCCGCAGTGTAGACGGGTCTCGAAATAATTCTCCGACACAATTCACAAATCTTCAGACTAGCTGACAACTTGGCACGAAGCCAAGGCTCCAACTCGACGAGGGTTCTCGGAGCAATCTCCACTCGATCGGAATCCTGAAACTATTCGATTTTAAGCAGAAATTCAGTGGTGTTTTACCATAAAGAAATACTTTTGCCTAGTCATACTCGTCATGAACTCATCGCACTTTGCACCGGATATCTTGTGAGGCTCTCTTTGAATGATACAGTGAATCCATGTCATTGTGCATGTTCCATCCTCACCCATCATCTCCTCCAGAATAGCCAGGAACAGTGCGCGTTCTGCTTTTCTGGAATTAAAATATGTTATTTCATCAATTTTGAGGAGGATTCCGATGTAAAACTGTGGGTAGATGCTGAAAATAACCATGAAATGCTCAAAAAACTGCTATGACACCTCGAAACTGAGTGGAACCCTCCTTCCGAAATTTGAAAATTCTCCTTACGTCAACGAACTAGCTTCACTGATAATCGACGAGTTCCTGGAACATCCGGTCATTGTGACATACTCCGTCGGCGATTTTTCATCTGTAGAAATCACGAATCTCCACGGACGAAAATCCTTCTTATCGATTCCATCTTCAGTGTTCAAAGTCTTCACTATCGCTCTCGAGAGCTCTCTAGACTCTTCTGGAGTGATTTGAATACGCAAGAAGGTTTCGGGATGCACTGAAAATAGAGAAATAATGATGAATTTCGCAATTAATCAATATACAATTCAGTCTGACAGTGGTCATATGCTTTGTGAAAAGCATGTTCATCTTTTTTCGATTCATCGTTGGCTCCATAATGAACTTGTTGATCAGAAAACGATGACTATCACTGAATCTTTTTGTTGCCAGCATGACGTTTTTGAGTTCTGGAACCTAAAATTTAAAATTATCATTGGCTGTGGCCGTTTGTAGCTTCAAAACCTCTGTGGAAAGTTTCCCAAGAATATTGTGCAAATCAAAATCATCGTGTGGCGTTGCATCAGCCGACAAGTTGGCTCCGTCTGCTACTGCTGCATCTAAATCGTCGTCAGACAGACTCATTCTGAAATTTCAAAGAAAAAATTCAGGAAGAAACATGCGTTGAAATTTGAAGAAGCAGAAAGTTTTTGCATTTCAATAACCGCCAAAAATCGCAATTATTCTTGAATGTACGCAACTTTGCGCCCTGGTGTTTGCGTCGAATGCGCAATGTTTCACGAGATGGCGCTAACAGCAGCTTCACTTCAATTTATCATCATTCTTCATTCTTGCTCATTTCCAGCAGCTTTTTCTCTCATTTTCTCGAAATTTTGGTGTGAATAGACAATTAAAGTTGTAGAGATTTAGTAGAGTTCGAAGTTTGAAGCGAGAACGCCGGAGAAAGCCGAGAAACAAGCGGTTTTTCTGTTGTAAACAAGTTGTTTACGTTTTCACTGCGTACTGCACTTCTGCAAAGTTCCAGAGCGGAAGCTCTTATTTTTGGGAGAGCCTCTCCGAAAACTGACCTTATTTTGTTCAAGCGTCTCTGATTTCCCAGATTTCTCTCAAAATGTTCTGAATTTGAAGGGTTCGAGTGAAAAAAGTGTTTTGTGCCATAATTTTGCCCCTTCTCTCATTTTCTGAAAATTCGGTTTCTCTTTCATTAATAATCTCTCTCCTTCCCTTTCAAGTCCCCCTTACAATCTCTTCAAGATGTTTGCAGGTGCAATGGAAGCCGTTCTCGCCGAGATCGAGTCGGGTGGTTTCCAGCGGCCAGCCGTCGATCAGAAGATCTTCAAGGAGCAGTGCGCCTTCTGCTTCAAAGACCCACACGTGACACACGGTCTCTACATCAGTCTCAAGAACTACCACGCTTTCTGCCGGGAGCATGTCGAGTTCTACGCCGGCAAGACTGGCAACAACCTCTATGTGCAGTTTGAGTCGACGAAAGTGATTGTCGAGGAGCGAAGCGAGGAACGCGCCGATGGCGAGCCAACGAACAAGATGACGAAACTCACCATTGACGCCGAGCCAAAGTACGAGTTCGAGGATCATTACGCCGTGGTGATTCATCCGAAATACGAGGACAAGTTCACAAACATCCAAGGTTTGGAGGAGATTACCAACGCGATCAGAACCATTAGTGAAGCTACCAGTGCCGAGCGTATCGCTCTGATGTCTTCCACCAGCAATGCTTATGATGCTGAAATCAAATTAATCACAAAGCATGTCAACTTGGCTCAGAATGGAGACGGAAAGAAACTTGCTCTTTCAGGATGGACATGTGAAGTCGAGGACTGTGGTCTCACTGAGAATCTGTGGCTCAATCTGACAGATGGAGCTATTCGGTGTGGACGGAGTCAATACGTGGCCAGTGGAGACAAGACCGCTGGAAACGGACACATGCAGGACTACTATATCGCCACGTCGTACCCGCTTGTCGTGAAGTTGGGAACGATCTCTTCGAATTTTGAGATGATCGATGTGTACAGTTACGATGAGGACGATGCTGTCATCGATACGAACATTGAGAAGCACTTGAAGCATTTTGGTCTGGACCCGTACAAAATGGAGAAGACGACGAAGAGTACATTCGAAATGGAGTTGGATATGAATGAGAAGTGGGAGTGGGCACGGTGCACGGAGGATGGTGCTACTCTGGAGCCAATCTACGGACCTGGTTACACCGGATTGATCAACACGGGAAGCAGTTGTTATATGAACTCGGTAAGTGGATAAAAAAGGTTGCAGCTGGACTACTTTGGGCTCATTTTTGGCACCCAAGCGCATAACTTAAACCTCACCTTTTCTCTTTTCCAGGCTCTCCAAGCTCTCATCCAAATCGACGCATTCCGCAAACGATACGGCGAGCAGGCTCTCGACATCATGTTCAACTGCCCTATCGATAAACTTCACAACGATTTCAACGCTCAATTCGCCAAAGTGATTCTTGCAATGCTCAGTGGTGACTACTCATTGGAATCGGATCCTGCTCACAACGGCATCAAACCATTGCAGTTCAAGCGAGTCGCTGCTGGAACACATGTCGAATTCTCGACTGCCAAGCAGCAAGATGTCGAAGAGTACATTCGGCATTTGTTCGGAAAGATCACGAAGAACTCGACGACCGAAGATATCGATCCAACTGATGCAGTGAGATTCCAGACATGGAATCGTTTCAAAGACCTCGCCACGGACAGAGTTCGTTATGTAGAACAGGAGGAGTGCATTCTTCGTCTGCCACTGTCTGACGTGAGTAAAAGAAAGAACAACTAGTCATGAACCCGATTTAAAAAAGATTCAGGAGCAATTCAAACAGATTCCGAACGCTGATAACCGTATGTCCGTTCCCATGCAAGACGCCATTACACGATGCTTCGGTGACCAGTACATTCACGGCTACAAATCGCCAATCACTGGAGAAGAGAAGGGAGCAAACACCACTCTCAGAATGAAGACGTTCCCTGACTATCTTCTATTCCAAGTTCAAAAGTTCGCCTTGTCGAATGATGGAGTGCCGAAAAAGCTTGAAGTGGAGATGGAGGTGCTCGATGAGATTGATTTGAGTGCTTATCGTGGACATGGAAAGGAGGAAGGCGAGGAGTTGCTGCCAGTGGACGAACCAGAACCAGCTGCTGCTGCTCCAGTACGAGAAATCCCAGCCAGCGTCGTTGCCGTCGCCGAACAGTTGATGATCATGGGATTCAAGGATAATCAGAGTATGAGAGCCGCGTTCTACTCGAATGGAAATGCCGACGTAGCGACAAACTGGCTGATGGAGCACATGGAAGACCCCGACATCAATGAACCATTCGTCATGCCAGCCGAGACGCCAGCTGCTCGCGGAGATGCCGACGCGAATCTCGTTGCGCAGATTGTCGATATGGGATTCTCGCCGCATCAAGCCAAGTACGCGTTGGCACAGTCTTCGGATATCGCTGCGGCTGTCGAGTGGCTTTTTGCAAACATGGATAGTGTGAGTTATTATTTTTGAAGGAGAATTCCGGTTAGAAGGCAGAAAAGTTTATCAAATTCTCTATTCCAGATCCCCGAGGAGTCTGTCGCCACCGGCTCAAGCTCCGCAGATCCAGAAGCCTCCGTCACCGAGACGGTCAACAAGAAGGTCTTCGCCGATGGTTCCGAGAAGTACAAGCTGATCGGAATGATATCTCACATGGGATCTCGTCCGGACTCTGGTCACTACGTGGCTCACATGATCAAGGATGGCAAATGGGTGCTCTTCAACGACGAGAAAGTGGCTCTTTCGCAGGATCCACCGAAGAACTTGGCCTACATTTATCTGTACAAACGTGTCGATTAAACCCCCTTCTTTTCATTGCCCCAATTGAATAATTCCTTACTTTCCCCCTCCCGGAGTAACCTACTATTTATGATTTTTTGTCAATCAACTCCTTTCATTTTATATTTATTCTATTTATTTTCACCTTTTTAATTATTTTTATCTTCTCTTACACTAGATTATGTTTGTTTCGGTGTCCCCCTTCTCTCACTCGTCCCATTGCTTTTTATCTTCATTTTCCCCGCATAACTTCAATTCCCGGCTACCCAAGTTTCAACTTTTTTTTCATTTGAACTATTATTGTATAGTTTCGTAGTCGAAATTTACATGAAAAGTCAGTTTCTCGAGAGATTTTTGTGAATTCTGTTTCAGAAAAAACCCCTTTGTCATCGCCCTCAGCCACACATTTTTCAAAGTTTCGTGACATTTCTCACTTGGAGAAAATCGGAATACCAAGAAGGAAGAGGAGGCAAAAAAGTGATGAAGTGAAGTCTCCAAATCTCCGGTTTCCATCTCGTTTCGTGTCTTCAGTGACTGATACCAAATGACCACTCATTAATCTCATTTTGGAATTAATTAGGAAAAGGGAAGGTCAAGGAGAGACAATTTTTGGAAAGAAAATGGTTTAGATTTTCGCTACATTTTCCATTTTTCGAGAAATTGTATTAGCCATAATTTCAATGTGAGATCGCGCTCTATTGTTCACATATCTAAAATTTGAATTCTTTGACTTTCCCGTCGCATTTTTTTCAGGTTTTGATGTCTTCTGTGCTTCTGGAGGACAAGCTAAAATGACTCAAAGTTCAACTTTAACCCAATAGAGCGAGTTTTAAAAATGACAAATTTCGTTAATCCTTTATTAGTAAGTGGTGTTCACTGAAATTTGAATTTCGTCGCTTTTCGTCGAACTCTCTTCTGAATCCACGATTTCCTCCGAACCCTTCTCCTGATTTTTCTCCTTCCCACCAAGTTTCCGTTTCAAATAGAAGAACCAGAAGGCCGCTCCGGCACCGGCGAGAATGAGAAGAACGATGATAATGATGAGGAAGATGGTCCAGCCCTGGAAAAGTAGATTACAATCTGGGTTTTGTAATCTAGAATAGGATCGCTAGCGGAGCCAATTGGAAAAAAAATACTTGGCCAAAAATTAGGCAAAGTTTGAAACAGGTTTTTTTTTTGAAAAGTTGATTTTTCGGATCCAATGTTTTCAGAAAGTCTATGGTTTTTGAGGTGGCAGATTTCTTAGAGTTTCATTTTCAAAATTCGTTCTCTCTATCAGACGTTTTCCAAATTTCTCTGAAATCAATGAGATCTGAGAAGAAATATTTTGGCGAAATTCTGAAACAGTAATGTTTTGATTGTTCCATTTTGCGTCATTTAGGCACCCAGCAATAACAACATATGATTCAATGATTCATTTTCGTATCCTAACATTTGGTGAAAAATAGGTTGATTTCGTCTAGACTAGAAATTTCCGAGAGCCAACCATAGACTGAGAATACATATTTGGGCTTTATAGTTAGCTAAATTTTGAGACAGGAAATTTTTTTTGGAAAATTTGAATTTTTGGATCCCAGGTTTTCAGAAAGTCTATGATTTCACAGTTGGCAGATCTCTTAAAATTTCTCTTCCTAAATTCGTTCTCTCTATCAGACCTTTTTCACATTTCAGCCTATCTTCTAATCTCTGAAATCAATAAGAGCTGAGAAGAAATATTTTGGCTAAATTCTGAAATAGTAATGTTTTGATTGTTCCATGTTGCGTCATATAGGCACCCAGCAATTACAACATATGATTCAATGATTCATATTCGTTTTGAAACAGAAAATATTTTTGAAAACCTGGAGGTATTCGAAAACCTTCTCTATACAGAGCCGTTGAAAATAACTTTTTTAGGGGAACATATTATTCTAAAGCAGAGTCTAAGCATCTTCATTTTCTTGCTTCTAGAATTCTACGGAAATTTGTGTGGAAATCGGCCAATATGGTGGTTTCTAATACTTCCATGCTTACTGGTTAGTAATTCCAGATTTCAATGAAAAGCGAAATACACCAATAGATTCAATTATTAACTTAGATTTTGAAACCGACAATTTTTTTTCGAAAATCCGGAAAATTGTCTGGGCAGCACTTTCATCAAGTCTAGATTCTGGAGTTTATCAATTTTCAGGTTGAAGAAAGTTTAGAAATTTTCTGGGAACTGGGATTAGAGAAAGTGGCATCTGGTTTCCTAGAAAATCCACGACGTTCTGTAATTCTTTAAATCCAAAAATCTAGAAACGGTAATCTTTTGACATCAGATAACAAGCTTCATACTTCCTAATATAAATCCAGAGTCATACAACTGAAATCCTAAATATGTTTGATTTTAAACATTTCGAACCTTGTAAGCATGTGTAACACATTATCGAACATTGCTCAAGAAATAGGAAAATTTTGAAACAATAATTTTTTGAAATTTCGAATGCTCCAAACACAATGCGAACTCGGAAAATTATCTTCCTGTTTCCGCGTACTTTGATAGTTTTTTCGCAATTTCAAGAATTCAATGTTTATGGTTTTCTGTTATTATGGTGGATAGTTGGTTATTGTTCGAAATTTCGGGAAGAGCGGATACATAAAGTAATGAGTCTGAAACCACAAAAAGTTGGGAACACCATAATTCCTCATTTTCAGATTACGTTTCTAAAACTTTCATGTTTCGAAATTCCTACAAGGAGTAGGAACCATGTGAAAATTCGTTAGATGAACAATGTGAAAAGCTCCCCCAATGTTCGGTTTCTAATGTTTATAACAACAACAAGGACTGAAGACTAAGCCTCTACGCTCCTTAGTTTCATTGAGGACTCCTAGCAGACTTCGAAACTCATAAACTCCTCAAGACTCCTCAAAGATAAACTCCTCAAGATCACTCACCGACATTCCACAAAGATCGAAAACCTCACAGCACACCCCATATCCCAGTGTCTCCTTATCATTGTACTCCTTCGTATTTACAACTTCAAAAATTTTTCTTCTAATTTTTCTCGAAATCTCCAAATAACCTACACTCTTTGCACACTTTCTCAGCATCCTCTTTTTCCTTATCGGTGACCGTTCCATCAGCTAACGACTCTTTCCAAGCATCCACTTCACCTGGTTGCGCTTTTCTTTTCGCAGTTTTCATGGTTATATCACACATTTTTGAGAGAAAGAAGATTTGGGAAATTTAGAAATGATTTGATTTTGAAAATAAGTGATCTTGAAAAAACGAGTAGTCTACAAAAATGTCAAACTGGAAAACCGGGTAGCCAAGAAGATGTTTTTGTTGGGTTAGGACAGGTAACGTCAGAGTGAGAACTCTGATTTTAATAACAACATTTGGAAACAGTAAACTATAATAATTCCTCAGTTTCGGAATTTTTTTTGAAGACTCGGAAATCTCAAAAATAGCCTAGTCCTTCAGAATGGAAAACCAAAAAGCTTCAAAATGTTTGAATAGTGTTCTCATTATTGCGATGTAAAGGTTTCCCAACTTTTATTCAATTCTTGAAACCGAAAACATTCATGTTTTTCCGCCAACTGCTTTGACTTCAAATGAGAATCCTCATTATGCCTCCTGGTTTTCAGTAAATTTTGTGTTCCTTTTCGGGAATCGTCTCCGAAATTCTTAATGATCTCATAATACCGATACCGAATTGAGCAAAACTCTGAGTTATTCCAAAATTTAGTTCAATATTTGAAACAGAAATTTTTCACAAGACGTCCAGATAGTCAATTTTGTTGCATATTGTACAAATCGAGAGGAAATTTATTGAAGTTAAACTTGCCTGTGATCAACTTTCACTGTCTAGAGAGCATATAAGATTGAAGACACTAGTATTTGGTTATTCAAAATGCTCACATCGAATTGGGGAACAAAGTATCGAGCGAAAAATTAGCAAAATTTAGAAACAGCAAAAACTTTGAAAAACCAAAAAAGCGTTAGAAAAAAACAGATAATCCAAACTAGATAGTTCCAAATCTTGGCCAAAGTGTTCCAAATCGTCGAATCTCACAAACCTTCCAAAAGTCAGAATCCTTGAAAATCTGGGACTTTCAAAAACCTCAGAAGTTCATATTTTCAGAATATTTTAAGTACCGGCACATCATTCAACTTAGTTAATCTGATTTCAAAAAAGTTCGTGTGAAACAGTAAAATTTTAACTTTCAACACCAAAATTTCATCATTCCAATCCCTTTTCCTGTCCATTTCCTGTGTCCTCCTCTCTTCAAACAAACATCTCTATGGCCTCGTGTGCCCCAAATCCCCAATATAAAATCCGCTTTGAAACAATTCGGAACACTTTTTCACACTTGACTAGTCACCCCAAAGGGGGGATATCCCTTCTCTTTAAACTTTGGAAAACGAGAGAGTATGGAATAGGTCGAGACGCAGACAGCTAGAAACTACAGTCAGTCTGCGTTTTTTAAATCTCCCGCTTAAATGACATCATAATTCGGTCGTTTTCCTCGTCTCACTGAAGACTGTCCAAATGAATCACACTCTTCTCTTCTCCTTTTTTTTTTGTTTCTTCTGTAGTCAGTGGACATTCTTTGATTTTGTTCTCTTTCTCTAATTCTCTCATTCTTATGTGATCTCTCTGCATATGGTAGATTTTAATCAGGTGTAGCCTTGAAGGTTTGGTATAATTTGAAGGTAAAAAACATGCCCTAGTTTTCAGAATTTGATTTTTTTATTCCGGTTTATTACAACTCAATTCCAAAGTCGACTGTCATAATTTTTAACATTCTTTTCTGAAACGGTAATTTTTAGAAAAAATTCTCGGTTTCAAGAATTTCAATTATCTGTTAGTGTTTATAGGAACAATGGTGTGAAAACTATTTGTTGTTATCAAAACTTGAGTAATCCATTGAAATGGGGACCACAAAGTTGAGAGTCAAAGCTCTTGTCTACAGCATACCTATTTCAGTGTCGATGGAATCCAAACTTTTTTTACAAAGTATTCAGTTTCAGCTTGAATATGAACAGAACAATATTTTTAATTTCTGATAACTCTGAGGATACCATGAATTTCTATGGAAACATAAACAAGTTTCCGGTAAGTTTTTTTAATATCATTTGAGATATATGTAGAGAATTTTAGAGGATAACGGATGGTTCTGAAGGATTCTTTATTTTTTCAGTCTGAATTCAGGGTTTTCTATTATAGTTTATTATCACATTGAAAAAAAAATTAGAAATTGCTCTTTGAAACATGTTCTGAAACAGTATTTGTTAGACTAACATTGTCTGTTTCACGACTTAAATTTGAACTCCCGCTGTTGGATTGTTCTAATGACTCGTACTTTGTCTTGGTTTAGACTAGTTACAATCGAAACTGTACAGATACAAATATAAAGTAACATTCCGAAAAAAGTCGATTTACGGGGAGCTTCAAATGTTGACGTCTTCTGGAATTCAGAATCTAAGGTATTCTGATTTTTTTCCAAAAGGTGCAGTTCGGAAAAAAATCGTTCTAAAAGCAAATCAGACAGGAATGTTTAACCTAATCGTTTAACACTCGAAACACCAGAAGCGAAAAACATTGTGATTCAAAGTTTCTTGAAACAGTAAAATTTATCCCAAAACCTTGAAATGTTACTGTTTCAATTCTTAAATTTCAATCATTTTCGTGATTTACAATCCGATGTGTGATTCATTTCTCTTTTCCGAATCTTCTCAGAACTATGAATTCCATGAACATTAACCTTTTGTGATGTTTGAAAACTTTCACAAAAAATTGTTCGGGGAGAAGAAGAAGAAGAAAAGGGAACCAATAGAAAACCAATCAATCAATTATTCTGACATGATTGCGAGCAGCTGACTTTTAGAAAAGAGCCGGAGTCTGGCATATGGGAGGGTGGACTAACATAAAAGTAATAAAGATATTTCAAACATCAAAAAGATGAAAGACATTTTGCTGTTTCACTGGGAAAATGAAAATTTGAGGATCAAGTTGGTATTTTGTTGGATAGAAGGTGGTTTCCAAACAATTTTCTAAGACTATAATAGAATTGCCAGTTCTATGGAGGTTCCTAGCGTTTGAAGATTTTTCATAATCTATTTGAGATTAATTTTCGCTGTTTCAGAAAACTTTCAAATTTTCAAATGAATTTTGCATAATCAATTCCAAGACTTTACCACAATTTCTCAACAGATGTATACTGAAAATGTCGAAATTACAAATCAAGTTCGAAATCGAGCAATGAAAAATGTTCACTGTTTCAAAAAAATTTCGAAGTTTCAAGAGCATTTTGTATGATCAATACCGGAATTTTAGAATTTGCTAGGTGTACCCAAATGTTTCGTAGAACTGCAGTGACTTTCCGTCAGTTCATAGTATTCTCCAAAATGATGCAATCGAAAATTTTGCTGTTTCAGAAAAGTTTGAAAAATTTTCAAAAAGTTTCAAAAACTTAGTTCTAGTCTTGACTTGCTATTAGTTTTCTAGTCTTCAACTTCTTAAGTAATCAATGAGTTTTTCATCAGAATATCCAGCTAAGCTAGATTTCGGAAGAATCGAAACGATTTAGCAAAAAACTTTTAATTTCAGCCAGTTTCTCATTGTGCTCTTTGAAGCCTGACACAATTCATTTATCTTGAAATACTCACATCTATCTTTAAAATTTGTTCTGTTTCATAAAAATTTCAATTTTTTCTACTTTTCCCAAAATACAATCGATTTTTCTATTGCCATTTCCCAATATTAGATTCCACATCCTTTGTCACTGGACATTTTAGCACTTTCACAACTATTCTTGTCTTCCCTGTTCCAAATCGCCTCCCGAGTTCCAAAAATTCCCCCAGATCCCCCTCTTTTAAATCTTTGTAAACCAATACTTTACTGCTTTCTCCTGTGATTCTGTTTGTCTCCCATCACTCGAAACTTTATCCATTTTGCTCTCTTTTCTCTCTTTTCTTTCCATTTTCTTTCTGTTTCCATCCTGAACTTTGAAAATTTAGGAAAAAGAAGAACAAACTATCATATTACTCGAATCAGGATCTTCTGAGATTTCAAAGGAAATTTCGGTTATCTCACGGAATTTCGAGTTATTCTTGAGTTCCTAAAGTTCGGCTCAAGTTGCTTTTCAGTTTTGTAAAATCTTCACACATTTTGAAAAAATTTTCTGTTTCAAATTTTTTTCAATTTTAAAAGATTTGTTTCACATTTACTCTTACGAAAACATTATTTTTGTTTATAAACTCATCAATAGAGCGCATTTTCATTTTCAGCCTTTCATACTAAAAAACCGGTTTCAATAGTCTCACTTATATTATAATATATCATAGGTAGAAACGCAATAAAATAAAAATATTCTGGTGAGAGAAGGAGAATAGGTCATTTCATAAAAAGAAACGGTTTGATTTATGAGACCAATTTGCATTTCTAACGGACTGGCGGGGAGATTGGGTGGAAGTATAGACGTATTGGAGGAAGGAATAATAGCGGGAAGTTCCATTATGAAAACGTACTTTTGGAATATGAGAAATCGACAAAAAAATTTACTGCTTCAAAAAGATGGTTCAGAGATTAGCATATTCTCAATATTCAGAATTAGGTTATTTTGTGAAACAGTTTTTTTTTTGGGAAATTGTCAGGCAAAGTTCTAATTCATGGTGAATATGATGATTCTGAAAATCTGAGTATCCGGAATTCTAACATTTTCAAAGACTTTATAAAATAATTCGAAAACTCAATCCTGCAACCTCATTTTCAAAAATACTACGGTTTCAAAAAATACAAAAATTTAAGATCTGGTGGAATTTTCCATTGCACCTCCTTTTCATTCTTAGAGTCCAATTTTCCCTCGAATTCTAAGTAATTCATTTCCATCACCACCATTTTGATCATTCTACCTTCCCTCAGTCTCCCCTACAGTAATCCTATTACCTCTAAACCTTTGCTCCTCAATTCCCTCTCTCTGCGTCTCTTCTTCTCTCCCCTCTCTCATCAATTTCCAAGTGATACGACACGATGTAAACGACAAGGAAACGGGCGGCGCGAAGGCGAAATAGTATTGAAAAAGTAGAGCGCCAACGAGAGAAGCAAAGGGCGCGGCTGCTTCAACACATACGCCAAGGCGGCTGCTGTTTCTCTTTTTCTTTGCAAAGAGAAATTTGCATCTCTGCGTCTCTCTCCTCTTCAATACTCTCTCATCTTGGATGCTCTTCTTGGGGGTCCCCCTTTCAACTTTATGGTCCCTCCTTACTTCCTATTGCGTCATTCTCTACGTTTTTTCGTTCATATTTTTAGGCTGTTTTTGGGGTCACTTTACTCTTTTTTTTGGTTGGAAGGAGGTTACTCAAAACTTGATAAATGACTTTTCTTTTCGAAAAAGTGTTCGTTTTGTTTTCGTATAGTAAGTGAGAAACTGAAGGGTTTCTGGGTGGTTTCACTAGGGATTTCGTAACATTTGTCCGAGTTTTCGGAAAGACGTTCGAACGAAGAATCTAGTCCAAAAGTTGGAAATGTAGGCATATTTTTTTTCTGTTTCAAAACAATTTGATAACAATTGTAGTTTTGATTATGCTATTGAAGATGCAATAGGATCACTTAAAATTTATGTTTTCCTCCAAAAATTTTAAAAACTTTACTGTTTCAAATTTTTCAGAGAAGTGAGACATTTTGAAGGATGCTATTGATGTGTTGTTGAATATATAAGCAAACTTCAAAATTTTTACGATTCCAAAAGATTCCCAAGCCGTTCAGAATAACTTCTATCTCCCTTCATCATAAAAATTTCGGTTTCAGAAATAATTAATTTCTTCTACATAGTTTATTTAGATATTAATAACATCCTAAACGAATTTCCATTTTTGTGAATGTCTTCTGTTTCAAATAACTAAAAGTCATAAAATCTAATATAAAACTTTACTGGGTAATCGTCTCTTTCATTGGTATCAACATTTTTTTGCTCCATTCGATAAATTACCAGTTTCATGAAATCCCCAAGATTTCCAAATTTGTAAAATATCTAATACCAAACTAGTCGTGAATTTGTTCAGTAAAACCATTATCTTCCATTTTAAAAAGAAATTCGTGACATAGTATCAGTACATGTTCAACATTACATTACGCTCTATCGCTAACAAGACTGAAATTCGAAACTTTCCTGTTTCATGGTAATTTCAAAACTTTGATGATTTCTAGAATGCTATTCCGTTTGCGTAAAGTGGGTTGCTTCATTTTTTTCGACATAAAATTTCCTCTTGATCTGAGTAGTTTTTATACTAATTAAGCCAAAAACTCTTTAGGTATTATTAGTTAAGAGCGATTCTTGGAAATTTTTGTCTAAATTTACAGTTTCAACGGAACCTTAACTAACAAACTTTGAGCTTTTTACGATACTAGTTTTTCATTGATTCTCAGAATCCCGATATTCACTAAATTTTCCCACGGATCATGTTGTGTTTTTTCTTTCTTTCGATGAAATCACTCTCCATAATTTTCCCACCATACCAAGCAGACCAAGCGTACTCTAGACCCTATCACTTTTGAAATTTCGTACAATTGTCAAATTTATTTCTGTTTCCAAAATTTTCAAAATTGATGTCCATTCCTTTTTTCACGATTATACATTATCTTCTATGATTCATCAAATCTACAGAAAAACGATAAATGAAAGAAAATTCCTAGGCAAATCCCGAGTAAACATCCATCAAAGACTCAAAAACAGAACGGGATGATGAAAAATAATTTGAAAGCAGAAAAAAAAACACGAGGAGTTAGTTGAGTCAATGGAGTGAGAGGGGGAGTGAACATGTAGTAGAAATCCGGTTATCACTACTTTTCTCCCTCAATTTCCTCTTTTCTTCTTTTCTTTCTTCTGCTTTTGATTACTTTTGATTATTTGTTACGTCAGTGGACTAGTGACTGGAATTAGTCAGATTAGGTTTTCGAATGAAAATTTGGTTAGGTAGAAAAAGTTTCTGTTTCAGCTCAAAAACTTATAATGATCGTGGAATTTTGATGCATTAATTATACATTTTGGGATCTAAATATCAAAAAAAGTGCTGAGATTGAGTCAAGAACACCATCCAAAATAAAATAAAAAATGTGGTGGGCAACTAGCATACCGTAATTAGTATATCAAGAGACTCTTCAAATATGGGTTAAAATTTAACCAGTTTCAGAGCATTGTCTTGGTTTTTCGGAGTCGTATTTTTCTGAAAACATGATTTCTGTCAATCAATTTTATTCTCTATTTTTTTTCTCGCTCAACTACTGTTAATTTTGAGCTTCAAAACTTTAAGGAACTTCTTGAAACCGGTAAAAATTTATTCATCCTCAGTTTATTACTCCAAATGGATATATCAGTTTCTCAGTTCATTAGAAAATTCACCACTTAGAATTTTCGGTTTTAGAAGTTCTGGAAGTTGATTCTAGGATCTTCGAAACTTCAAGAATATTCAAACTACTATGATCATGTCTAAAAAGTATTTCTTAATTTTTGATGCTCTCCTCCTGCTCCAATTATCCATCAACCAATCCCTAGTTTTGCACGATTCCTGTGACGTCTTGAGTTGAAAAAAAAGCTTGAAAGATAAAACTTTTCCTTTGCAAAAACTTATCCTTCTTCTTTTTTCTACTTTTGTTAAGCGATCCATTCGAACTAGAATGAATGAAAAAAGAGCTGATGTCAGCTGACACCCCCGAGAAAAAAAAACTTCCACATCCTCTACAGATTCCTTCGAAAAAAGTTTAGCTTCATTTTTCTTTATTTTCTCTATGTGAGCTTCCTCAAGATCTAGATTTTTGTTAGGAAAAAAGTTCCGGTTTCAGAAATTTTTCTTGATTTCTGAACTGGCGCCAGAAGTAGTGCATTTATCTGAGGCAGTCCTATGTATAAACTTCGATTTTGGAACGGTTTAATCCGAGTATGTGGAATTTTAGACTAATTTGATCTGAAGAAAACGGAATTCGAGTTATTCTAAAATTCGGAGCATTTTTGGATTACTAGTGCTTTTGCATGAAAATCAAATGTCCCTGAAAAATTCTTACTGTTTCGCAAATTTTCCAAAGATCACTCATAATTGAAAGAAACCATTGATTCTCCCCAATTCACTATTTTTTCCGTTCCCAAACCGAACACAAAAAACTAATTCCATTCAGTTTCGAGCCCCCCTTAGACAGACAAGTGTTAGTTCCGAAAAAAGAGCTCTCTCTCTCTCTGTATGAATGATCGAAAAAAATAATGAAAAAACGGCGAGAGACTCGGAGACGCAGACACAATGAGCAAATATAGGAAAACATGAAAGAGCTCCAATTCCAATTTGTGTCTCCCTTATTCCATTTTTTTTGCTCCATCGACAGAGAACAACAATTTCTTTTCTCTCTTCTGGGCTCATTCCCGATTGCTCATGGAGCAGGAAGAGAGAAGAAATTGGAGAAAGTGTTAAGAAAATGAAAGTATGACGCACCACACATTTCTCTCCGCCTACACAGTGATTTTTTACCGTTTAGAGTATTGGGTTTACTTTTTGAATTTAGACATACTGTATGCACTATTACTAGAAACTAATTGTATTAATGGAGGATTTTCTGGATATTCTGGATATGTGAGTTGAACTTGTCTAAGTGAAGAAATACTGAAAAACTGGGCGGTCTGAAAAGTTTTAGAAAAGTTTTGAGAAATGTTTCTGTTTCAAAGATTCATGAAGGGAAACATGCATTTTAGAGATCCTCAATTAGTCTTGAATTAGTCTTGATTAAGTATTTTTCAATCGATTTTACGAAAATTCACAGTTTCCACGCAGTTTGTAGAAATCCTTGAAGCAGGAAAAATAACTAACCATTTTGTTGAACATCGAATTCATTGAAGATCATGTGATAATTATCAGTGTCTTCTGAACATTATAAATAATTGGGAGTCTTTGAAACAGTAAAACTGTAACAACTCCTATTTTAATGAGAACTTCAGTCTGCAGGTCAACATTTGCGCTCCATTGAGATTACTAGCTGAATCTCTTTTTTCGCCTTATGGTGTTGATTCCTTTAGTTCGATAGAGCGCGTTTTCCTGCTTGAAGTCATAATGGGTCAGAAATTGATGAGATCATAGGTTCATAATCACCTTGAAACTTCCAGTATTTCTGCTCAAATATTGTTGAAACCGAAATTTTTTTCTGTTTCACTATTTTCTGAAAACCTTGTTCTCGCAATAATATTTATCTCAAGTTAGTTCGCAAACTTTCCCACTTCCGTTTTTCCGTTCTTGTCATTTTTCACTGATGAGTCATCTAGACACTGATACATACCAAATCAGTTAATCTATCAGTTTCGAAATTCTCATTCTTCCTTTTTCTAGTTTGTTTTTTTTTGCATCATCATCGGTCCTTCTTATATCCTCATCTTCTGAATCCCACATCCTCCTCCTCCTCGAAAAATCACATTCTCCTTCTCACAAGACCTTTCACTCTTCCTTCCTTATCACTTTCGTCATTCTCGCATCAAAAAACCTCATAATTTTTCCCAAAATTTTCCAGCTCGACACACCTCACCTGGTACTGATACATCGAAAAGTCATCCAATTTTCAGTCTGTTTGTTTGTAGTGAACACTCTCTTCTTATCAGTTTCTCTAATTTAAGAGTTTTTGAGTTTTTGAAGCTTACTGTATACTTATTTTTAGTGAAATGTAATTTGACGGAATTTCAGTTGGCGATAATTCGAATTAGGAATGATTTTCAAAAATTAGTATTACAGAATAGTGATAAGAAATAGAGAAACCTGGAAGGAGTTCAGGGTTTGATTTTTGATCTGGATTCTTTCAACGTTGGTTTTTCTTGCGGTTTCTAGGTTATAAAAATGGGTAATTTCAGGTAGAATAAAAAAAATTGGCATAGTTAAGTAGACGTTGTTATCAACACAGTAGTGGTGGTAGTGGCGCTCGCATTTTTAAAAAAAAGTTTCTGAAACCGGAAAAATTTCGAAAAAAATTTTTGTTCTACAAACCCTAATGCTAGAATTCTGCGTTAGAGGATACTGAGATGAGCCAATAAAAAAGCTGTAAAATGAAGGGATTGCTCTTTTTCGGCAAGTAACAACGCAGGTTTGAAATTCAGCCAGAAGTAGGATTCCCCATAACTTCTAGATAAAATTTCTGTTTCAAAAACTTGAAAAATTATATGATTTCATTAGGACATGTTCGTGGAAGTAAAAGACTATCTAAGTATCTATCAGATGATTTTGTCTAGATATTCTACCTCATGATATGGAAAATGAATGTGCCAGTGGTGTTCCCGAACTATGGTCAAAAGTTGAGAAATCTTATCCAAAAAATAACTGTTTCAAACAATTCTGAAAATCATTTAGTCTTTTGTTATTATCGGTAGTTCCAGATTGCAACGACCTTGATCCTAAAAACGGTGACAGCATAAAACTAGCATTTCGAAAAATATGAAAATTGCTCGCCTAGCTAAGAGAAATATTTAGACAACCATATATCGATGCCCTAAGGCTTCGTGTAGAAAATCTATCTCACTTGAAACCGAGAAAAAGTTAAACCGAACCCGTAATTTTTAATTTCTTTTCGCTTTTATTCTAGGGCTAACAGTCAGGCAAATACGTCATTTTTTTCCCACTAATTGTTGTGTTCTTTCCTTCATCAATCGTCAAAATGTTGCTAATTTGTTTCGTCTTTTTTCTCATCACTCTACCCAATTTTCCACGTGATCAGACCAGATTAAACATAGAAAAATGGGCAGAAAATGCCGACTATTATTGGAACGTTTCCATTTTTCTTCGATGGTTTCCTTTTTGGTTTTTGAGACGGAAACTGTAAACCACATGACCTCTTGAACAATACTAGAATTTTGAAAAATAGAAAAAAGATCAAATACCCCACTATTATGTGTTCTAATTGTCGTTTTGTTGGCTGAAGAATGTTGAAAATTGAGGGAGGTATTTTCAGAGGAATTCGTAGTCTTTATGGTCTATTTTTTACAAAAATAACTCGAAGATGACTGGATTTGGTTTTTAAAATATTTGGAAACAGTAGAGTTCTATTTGTTTATTGATAATGCTGAATCGATAAACTAAATTGTAAGACTTTTGAAACATAGAAATTTCTAAAACTACTATGTTCCCTAGATTTTTTGTAGAATTTCATTTGATTTCTAACTTTAAAGCCTGTAATTACCAAGCGGTTTAGAATACCCAAAATTGAATTACGGAAGGTGACAAAATCCGTTTTTACAAAATTCTTCGTTCGTCCGCCTTCCGTCCGACTAATGGTCCGGGGTCGGCCACCTAAACTTTCCGACCGATTGGAACCCTGACTCCTTTCTAACCTCTAACCTCGCTAAGCCCCACGTCATACCATTTTCCAAAACCTACAAGTTACGTGTAGTTTTCTGTTTGAATACTCCTAAACCCCATGTTCTCGTTCACACCCAAAACTGTTCCGAAAACCTTAAAATAAACACAGGACGAAGTCTACAAATATCCCGCCAATTTCTTGTTAGCAAACCTTGTAAAACATGTTTACCTCTCTCTGGGCTACTATGCACTACTACACATTGTTTAACCCTCGATTTCTCACGTCTTTTTCTTTTTCCATAAGACTTCAGGTGTTGAGCTCCCCCAAAGAGAGATGCCTCCCCTTCACATTTATTACGATTTCTTGATTTTCCCGCGCTCCATGGAGGAGGTCAAACTGTCACTGAGATTTTTGTTTGAGTTGAGCCGCCTCGGCCGTGAGACCTGAGACACCTCTATTATCCGTTTTGATTTGAATATACATATATTTATGTTTGTGAGGAGGGGGGATGTCCATATCTCCTTTCTTTTTGTGTGCATTCATATACGAAAGACGTCAAGGAAAACGGATTTTTGTTTAGATTTCGAGAGCTTGGAGCATTTTGTGAGATTCGAAGTTTTTTTCAAGAGTTTTCCGGATTCATTCCATTTATAATAGGATCAAAATTGATGAACTGGAATCTAAAGATCTGTAAAAAAATTTTGAAACAGAAATAAAAAAGAGCATTGGATAGCTTTGAAAACCTGATTCTTCTCGAAATTTTGAATTCTGCTTCAAGCTTTTCGTTTTCAGAATTTTTTTATATTATTTTTCGAATTTATTACCAGTCGTTGAAAAAGTTTTGACTCGTTTTAAATGACGCACTCTGGACGCGTTTTGAGATCTGCCAGTCTCACTTTTTGTGTTCCTTAGAATGCGCGGAAATGAATTATTTCAATGTTACACCGCGCTCTATTGCTAATATGGTGAAAGTTAGACTTTTTCCAGTTTGCCACAGTTTTTTTCCATGTTTTGAGGTCCAGCGTACTCCACGAGGGCTATTCACAAGAGTTACGCAAGCCCTAAATACCTAAAAACGGCGGCAAAGTCGAAAAATTCAAAACTTAGCCATTATAGCAATAGGGCGCGGCTCATCATGGAAAATGTCGCACATACTTTAAAATCTGTGAAATCTATTGCAAGTGCCCTTCTATTACAAATTTTACGGTAGTTTTCTGTTTCAACAGTAACTCTTTATGTACCATATATTTTAAAATCAGTTCCTTCTTACCGTTCTACATTTCCCAAATCTCAGCCCAGCCTCCGAAAGTTTCTCATAACAGCTTTTCCTTCTCCATTTGGTTCCCAAATTTTCCCGTTTCACCTGAACATTATCCCAATTCTATGATATTCTCGAAGTTGTTCCTCATCTTTCCAGTTCTTCGGTTCCAGCATATATTCCCCCATGTATGCCTCATTTCTCCCATATTTATCTCTTCTTCTCCTACGCAATTCATTGCCTTGTTGTCTTCTTCTTCTTTCTTTCCCAGTCCCATTCAAAAAATCCATCTCCGACGAATCATACGGATTAGTGAAGGGAAGGCTTAAGAATTGACGAGATATTCTCTCTATTATCCATTCTTATACTGCTACCTGATGATTCTTGTTTTTTTCTTCTTTTTTTTGAGGTGTTCTTGTATTTGGGGAATACTTTGAAAACTCGACACCCTTGAAGAGATTTCGACAAAAAAAATTCGCTCCAATGACAAATTTTTTTCAGTTTCATGAGTCATACATTTCGATCCTTCTGTACTCTTGATAATAATACATATATTCGATACATCGACCATCTATTGAATTAGTTTTCCAAAAGTATATCTACGTGTTTTCTACTAATAGAAGCCCTGATGCTCTTCTCAATTTCAGTAAACAATTAGTACATCACTATACGATTCCAAGAACATCTGGGACATGTCTGGAACTCGTATACCTAGACTATGATATAAGTTATGCAAAAGTTATCAAAAACCAGTAAAACCGGGGGCGGGGGGGGGGGGGATGAGGAAGATTTTTATAGCGATGGACGTTTTTTTTTAATGTTAAGTTACCTAATCCTTGGATTTATGCGGAAACAGTAAAGGTTCCTGAAATGGTATGTTCTTGAAACAGTAAAAGCAGAAAAATATTCAAAAGATTGCTCCCATTCTCCAAATGTTGACCGTTTTGCTCAGAAAACCTTTTCTGTACTTCTGAAATTTTGTCCGTTTCAGGAATCTTGAAATCGAGACAAAAACTTGAAAGTTCAGTATGCACGCTTCCATGAAAATGTCTTACTGTACTTAAAGATTTCAGAAGACTTCAAACTTCTCACTTTAAATTATTTAAAAAACTGAGCAGTGTCTTCCTAAAATTTAGTGTCGATTTGTCTCCCCGATTCTAGCTTAAAAGACATCCCGATCCTATATTTAAAATTCTCAATAACTGGTTATCATCTCCATTAAATTTCCTAGAGATCTATACCGTTTTTATCAAAATTGCTCCACTGGAACTCGGGATGAGCCTTCAAAATTTGGGTGGAGTCCAGACAACGAGACAGTTCTGCGTCTTTTGCTTTCTCATCTCTTCTAAATTCAACTTTTTTGAAAATGTTGAAATCTCCTTAAAATTTCCTTTTCATCCGTTTATTTTTCATCCCGACTGGATCCCTGACCCTTGAGTTAAAGCACTTCTACCTATCTAATTGGCCATGGAAAATCAAAGTAAATTTTTGTCTCAAAAATCTTCAAATTTTGAAACAGTGAAAATACAAGCACTGTACGTTCCACTGTTATATGTTATCTACACCAACCCTGCTCTATTGACAAACAATTTGGAGGTTCCCCTCCTCCTCGTCCTCCTAATTTCCATTTTATTATACCCTCCTCTTCTCATGCATTCCCATTGATAACCAAACACATGTTCGCAATTCTCTCTAGTTTCTTTCCCTCATTTTCTCGGTACTACTAAAAGTACAAACACACACTAAGAGTAGAGACACAAAGCGTATTGTTACTATCTTTTTCTCTCTGTTCCTCTCTCTTCGAAACACTTGAAAAGAGAGACCGCCCGTTTCTCTCTTTTTTTCTTATCGAAACTTTTTTCTTCTTTGATTTTTCATTGGTAACTGTTTCATAGATCAATTTCAGTTGTTCGAATGTTTGGGCTGTCAGCCGAATGAGCCCATCTCCATCTCGAAACTCGAATCCTCTTGATCCGTCGTCGTGTGCTCTTGATGAGCTCGACTGCAATGGACTCATGGTTATTCTAGAGAAGGTGAGGTTTTGGAAATTTGCAAAAAATGGCACTGTTTAAAAGTTTAAAAAAAAACTGGGGTGGAGGCATTTTACATTTGTTGTTAGACATCTAATCCTGAGTTCCTACAGAAAAATCCAAATTTTTCTGTTTCAAAAGTTCCCCTAAATCCATTCTAAGATCCATTCAACAATTTTGAATTGCAACAAATTTTCATTCAATTATCCTCTATTTCCAGAAAGATCGCGATCTGGAACTCGCGGCGAAAATCGGTCAATCTCTGTTGGAGCAGAACAAGGATCTTCAAACAAAGTGAGTAATTGGGACGGGGTCCCTTCCTATCTTCAAGTATCAATTACACTTGTTTTAATGAAGTGGGGAACGAGAGAGTGTGCAGAGTTGAGAGGATTAGAGAAAGAGAGAAATAGGGGACAGATTGGAATGGAGTTGGGGGAGAGGGAGAATATGTTGTTGTTGTTGTGAAGGGATGCATCTGGGAAAATAGAAATTGGGTTTGTAGGAAATACAAGCATATTGAAACTTGTCTTGTATGCCTTATAATTATCCTGAAACATTGAAAATTTTACTGACAAGTTCAGAAGTTTTACCAATGACTAACAAGGAAAACCTATGGCATCTGTTTTCAGCAGTTTTCAGTTGTGCTGCCAATTCAAAAAATGTTATGCATCAAAAAATATAAAAATTGAATGCTCAAAATGGGCTTACTGTCTTACTGATTACATTTTTCGTCTCATCAATATTTTCATAATTAACCTAAAACAGAAATAATTTTTGATAAACTATCGATTTTGTGGCTGATTAAAAATTTTTCACTGTTTCAAGCAACAGTAAGAAGCTAATTGATAACCTAAACTTCACTGTAATTGTCATGAAATCCGAAAAATTGAATTGTTTTCAGTTTTAAGAAATCTGAAATTCTGAACTTTTTTAGTTTCAGCATTCGGTCTCTGACAATAAATTCCAGTACTATATAAGCCATAGTTACCATGATCCACAGCGCTCTTTCGTGGTGCAACATTGAAAATAAGGCAATAAATAATGCAGTTTCAGAAAACAGCTTTCATTCCACAGCAAATTTCTAGAACAATTACACTTTCATCACAGATATTAAAAATTCCTAGCTGCAAAAACTGCAAAAGCAAAACCAAAAATAACTGCTCCAAGAGAATCTCTAATTTTCTCCTATTTGTTCAGTACCAATCTGGCAATTATTCTAGAAACCCTAAACCATTCATTTTTTTTTCAGAAATGAATTCCTCGAGGAGAGTGTCAACAAGAACCTGGACACCATCGTTCAACTAAAACATGAATTGAATCAGAGAATCGAACTTCTCAGGGTCTACTCACATCTGGACGATGAGGGAGTGCCGAGGTAATCTTTTTTTGAAAGTTGCAAGTTTTTCTCCCCAATGACAACCAAAATGGTGACATTCGTGTTCCATTCTGAGCATTCCAAAGTTGTCAATTTCTTTCAACTTTGCTCTAGTGCACAGACTTTTTTTGTTGAAAAATAGATCAAATAGTAATCCCTCATTTTTCTAATTGCAGATCAAACAGCGACGAGACACTCCGAGAACGTCTAAAATCCACAAAATCGGAAAATGAGAGGTTTGTCAAATAGAGAGAAAAGTGTAACTGATAGTACGGGGGTTTCTAAACTTTTGAGGGGGTTAGAAAACTAAAGAACAGGTAAAAAAGGATTTGATGCGAACCGAAAATTGAAAAACAAGAAGCTGGGGAAAAACAAAAACATTTTGAAACTGGGAAAGCTTGAATTCTTGACTGTGACATTAATCAATTGAAAGTTAAAAAAAAGAAAAATCTAAAAAATCTGAGGCAGCAAAAAAAATTAGCTCTATCACTACATTACTGTTTCAATTCCGATTGAATGGGACAGTGGGAAGTTTTCGGATAATCCGTTCTTCGAAGATTTGGGTAGAAATTCAAAATTCGCGCCATTGACTACAATTTTCTCGGTTAGAAAGAGCCTAATCCTGAGAAATGAAAATTGGAGCGGACTGAAGAAGAACATTTGACACAGTTTAGTTTTAAGAGTTACGATTGAACCTTTTTCATTTCGAGACTTTCTTCACTGAAAATGTGAACAATCATTCGGAGAACAACAACTTATTCTTCGACTAGACTCATTGTCCTCTCTGTTGGAAATGGTGGATATTTTCTAGTTAGCTGAGCTCGAAAAATGTGAATTCATACTTATAAGGGGAGAAAAACCCAACAGAAATCATTCCAAGAAATTTTGAAACAGTAAGATCTCAACATTTTCGTTGAATAATTTACTGTTTCAGGACGCGGTCATAGAAGGTTTGCGCAGTTCCTTTTCATTTTGATCACAACCCCTCTGCAAAGTTAAAAAATCCTTCTGTCAATGCCCGTTTTAAGTACTGTTTCTACAAAAATCTCGCAGTTCCTTCGATTCTTTTGATCAAAAGCGTTTGACTTCGAAAACAATAATTAACTCTTTAAATACCACATGGTCCCCCTGAAAACTGTTTTCAGAATGAAGTTTTCGACTACAGTTTCCCTGATGAGCCGACTCCGTTTTTAAGGAAAATCTATAAAGACGAGTATCCTTTATCAGTGCTTTTCGAAATCCGAACTTGCCTATGAAATTTTGCCGAAACTGTAAAATTCTTGCAGACTTCGCCAAGAATGTGATCTGCTCCGTCAGGAAACTGCCATCTACACTGCTCAAAAGAACAACACGTATCAATTAGAGAAACAGTTAGACTATGCAAATGATAAAGTGATGGGACTGCAGAAAATGATCGAGCAGAAGACATCAGAACTCAGTCAGCAGTATGAAAACACTGGAAGATTGATGAGTGAATTGGCAGATAAGGACAAGAAGGAGAAGATGGTGAGTTTTTGACGAATATGTTCAGTTTCGAAATTTTTTGATGAGCAAAAGTTTGATGAGCTTCAGAAGACATCGTTTTTCACATCTAGTCAGAGCAAGCAATGAAAAGTCTACTGTGAACTATTACTTGATATGAAATTTAACATAAAAATTTTTTACAGTTTCACATTACCTAGTAATCTTTCAAACATTTCACATTCACTAATGAATTGTTCTTGACTATCTTAAAATCTCAATAATTTCAGATCTCAATGGAAAAAGATGAGATGGGTTCAATTCTGATTGAAATGATTCAAAGACATGACACAATGCAATCGGAACTCAAAGAAATTCAGGATCAGTACGCAGAACTTATGGCCAACTTCGCCGAGACCGAATCAGAATTGACCAAGTTGAGGACGTCAGGGAACTTGAGAAGTGAGTGAAGTAAATACGCTCTACTGAACATATTTGGCGTTGCAAGTGCACTCCATTGCACATCTAGGTTTTCTGGGCTCTTTTTAAGCATTCGAAGACCTTCACAATCAGATAACAGTGCGTTAGAGTACTCGAGAAGTCAAAAGCTTTCAGTAAAAGAAATCGCAATAGAGCGCATTTTCCCTGGCTTCTAACATTTCAAAATATTTCAGTGTCCTTCGACTCTCTCTACGACTCCTTGGCATCTGAAATGGAGAATTCCGAGTTCTCCCCAGCTGGTCGCACTACTCAACTGACAGTTCTCACCGGAAGAGATAGTTATGCAAATGATTCTGGAATCGATGCAGGTCCGATGAGTTTGGCAGCAGAGATTGAGCATTCGGAAAAGGTTAGTTGAAGTCTGACTATCGAAATGTCGGAGACACTAATGGTAACTTTTCTAGAGGTAGATAGATGAAAAATCTTTTTTGATTAAAAATTTATATAAAAGATAAAAAGTAAGACTCAATCTATCAATTGTGTGGTTGAGATTTCCTACCTCTCAAAGTAGTTTTGAATTGGAATTAGCAAATCAAGGGAAAATCAGGGTTACTTGGAAGTTTTTTGAAACCGATAAATTTTTTCTTTGTCTCAAAAAACTTCTTTACTAGTGCTTCTAGATTGTGAAAGACGCGCTCCATCTCAATTTTAGTTTCCTAACACGGAGAGTTCAAAAATTCTTCATTTACATTTTCCAGTGCTAAAAATTTCGCGCGCACTGAAATTGAGACTGAGATGGAGCATGTCTTCTACACTCTTGAAGCTCTAATAACAAAAACATGCTCCACTGGCAAATTTATTTAACAGGATAATGATTATATTGAACACCTAATAACATATCAAATAATTTTTTCAAATTTGAAACCTTTTTGAAACGAAAAATTTTTACAGTTTTGAATATAGTAGGTATGCGTTATGCATTGTAAGACTATGATTGGAGACACTCCTTACTTTCACCCGAACGTATATCATTTGAAAATCTATGATGCCTGATGAGTAGCTTGAGTTCTTCTGGCTCAGTAAATAATCCAGCTAATTTTGAAACTGCAAATTTTACTTAGTATCTCTTTTTAACCATCATGTAATTCAAAAGACTCCTGAAACAGTAATTTTTATTTCCAGATCCCCCTCCCTTCCATCCATGAGCCGATCTTCGCCACCTCTTCCAAACTCGCAGCCCTTTGTGATGCGAGTACTTCTTGTACTGATATCTTCCGTGAATCCACACTTCCTCACGATGAAGACGTCGCGACAACTCCTTCCGTCTCTGGAATTCACACCATCCATGAAGAGGTATAGAACTTTAATGATAGTTTAAAAAGCAAAAATATTGCTGTTTCGAAACTAAAATAACATAACATTGTCTTCAAAATCGTCAATTACATCTTGTTGTTGAAGTCTAAATATATCCATATATTTCAGACGACACCCCTCCCCAGCTTCCCCAGCGCAGAAGCCGCGTCCACACCGATTGTGGCGCGAAAATATATTCCGTGTTCGAGTCCGAGTAAAAGCAATTTGAGCAAGTTGCAGCGGTTGCATATTGGTGAGTTTTTGGCTAATCGCGACTTTTCTCAGCCAAGTTTTTCGAAACGGTGAAAATGCATTGAACTTGGTTCATTTTGAACGCTCTAAATGAGAATAGAATCTTAGAATTTCCGCTTAAAAATCAAAAGCACCGACTAATATCCATTAATGAAAATTCAAAATATCAGAAAACTATGAAACAGGAATTTGTTATTTTTCGTGTCAACTGATTGAAGGGTTCCGTAGTTTTTTTTATAGAAAGACCCTTTTCAATACCATTGATATTATTTGAAAGGAAAAGTTCAGAAAAACATTAGTTAGCTCTGAAACCGGACATTTTTTCGATGTTTTGAGGTGTATCGAAAATCACTGATTCAATTCAAAATAATATTACTCAGGCTTTTCTTATTCCATTTCGATTCGAAAACATCTATTCATTTTGAAACTTTTTTCTCCCCAATGTAGAGTTTGTCGAAAAAGTTACTGCTTCAAGTCTCACTTGTTATTTTTGGTGCTTTTTATTGTCGTTCAACTTTCACGAATTATGAACTTTTCTAAAGCTTACGAAATCTGACATAGAGCATTTTTATTGTTCGAATTTTGAGATTCTATGATGTTATTTCAGGGCTGTTAACGTCCAACTAAAACTGAATAAGAACTTTAATATATTCTGAAACAGAGATAATATGTATGTAGTTCGAATTTCTCAAAAAAAAAATTTAAAACTTTTTTTTTCAAATCCAAGTCAAGTCCTCGTTCTTGATGGAAAGATATTAACTTTAGAAAAAAAACAGCTACAGTAACTTTGTGCAGCTACAGTAACTCTGTCGAATCAGAAAAATATAAAACGGAAAGTTAGGAGAACTTGAAAAAGATGTGCAGAAATGTCAAGTTATCCTTCTTCAGACTTACTTGATTAAATTAGTAAACCGAACTATATATCAGCTAAAACAGAAATCGCTAAAAACGATCTAGAAAGTCCTTAGAAAGTTACTTTTTCACAGAATGATCTCACTTTTTCGAGTTTTTAGACGGAACAGTAAAACGGACAGGTTCTGCAACAACCGATCTTACTGACCCTCTGTTAAAATACAAAAACCTCCAATTTTCCAGGCAACCGCCCACACGCTCACAGCGTAGACCTTCCATCTTCCACCACCACAACCACCTCCACTCTGGAAGACACCACCCCCTACGCTGAGCCAAAACTCGGACAACCGGGAATGCCTGGAACTCGTGATCTGGATATCTCCTTGAAGATAATCAAGGCTAGAGAAGAGGTGATTTCTGCTAACAGACGATAATACTAACTCTCCAAATGTTTTGTGTTAGTTTCAGGTGCAAAAGGAGTTCGCCGCGTTCTGTCAGCGGAAAGGTATCGATCAGCAACAATTTTTCGGTAGTAGTCAGGTAGATGGTTTCTCTTCTATTCGCCTTTTTTTCAATCTATCGTAAAATTCATTTTGGATTGGGGGGGGGGGGGGGGCGGTGTTCCTCCCCTCCTTATCCAAAAACCCCGCTAACTTTTCGGTAGTCCCTCAGATTTTTGACCCCACTAACACTGCCTGTGATTGGTCCCTAGATTTTTGCAGTGATTTTTCTCTTCTGACCCCCGAAATATTTCCAGAACCGACGTCAATCTCATGACACCAGTTGGACAGACTTCAGTGTTGCTTACGGTGTCAGAATGATTCAAAATTTGAAGAAGACGTCGCCAGATCAACCATTGACACTTGGACTACGGCAGGGAGTACTGACGAGGGCGGAGGTAAGAGTACAATGATGAAATTACTCTTGCAAGATTTCAAGTTTTTTGAAACCGAAGTTTTTTGGAAATTTTAAAAATATCTCATCGATATTTTCAATGTTACGCGGCGCACATCTGCACTACGATCCGCATTTTTTTATCCCTTGACGGAGAATCCATTGTTCAGCACTGGTTGCTCACCGCGATGAGAATTTTCTGAAACTGTAAAAATTTTTCGAATATTCAAAACTACTCCTGAAACAGAAAGTGCGCTCCTTTGCTAGTTATTGATTAGAGAAGCAGACAAATCTCGTTTCTCTGCACCCTCTCACTCTCCCACACTATTTCTCTAACTTTTCCCATTTTCAGCTCCTAACCTCTCCGTCTGGATCTCCTCAACACCGCAGTCTCTCACTCTCATTATCTCCCGGAACATCAGATGGTGGCCTTACGAAAATCGGTGCAATTCACGGTGTTTTATCTCGACGATAAACAGATACAGTATCCCCCCTCTCTACAGTATCCCCATGATTTTTCGAAAGTCGGTAAAACTTCTCAATTCAACATTACATGTACATTTTCGATTCGTCTTTTTTTCTCTGTTTTTGACCAATTTTTCTTCTTCTTCTTCTCATAAGGATAGATACTTATTTAAGAGAGAAATACTTAAATTAGAGCTTTTATCAATTTTCTTTTCGTTTTTGAAATGTTTGCTAGAATCTAGTGTCTTAAAATGTGTGTAAACCGGTTTGCCTTAACTTTTTATGTATGCCAAATTTGATTTTCTTCATAAATGTGACTTTAAACATTTTCGTTAATAAATTCTGATTCTTCTCTTGGTTTTTATACTTCAGGCCCGCTTCCTGACCGCCCGGAACTTTTCCCCCTCGCGTAAACCTCGAGTTTCAAAAAAAAATCGTCGTATTTTTTTAAAGTTTCTGCATTCTTGTAAAAATTGCAGCGCATTCAGTTAGTCAGTGTTGGCCACACAGTGGGATATTCTTCATAATCGGGAACAGTGTCGTAAGGATTCTCCGTCATTGAATGTCTATGGGGTGGTCCGAAATGCGGATTGTATTAAAGTTGCTCGCAGTTTGAGTTGTAACTTTCGTGCCATGGCGATTTGCCTTCCTTGACCTCGAGTTTCAAAAAAAAATCGTCGTATTTTTTTACAGTTTCTGCATTTTTGTAAAATCAGCAGCTCATTCGGCTAACCGCTTGAGGGTTATAATAAAGTTCACAACATTTCTTTTTTCAAAGTTTCCAAAGCTTGCATATTGTTTATAGCCAAGTCTATCAGATCTTTCCCAGGAATTCCCCCAAGGCGTGACACGAAAAACTTGCAGAGAATTATGATAAAATCGTGAGTCCATAGAACCTATTTACACAAAAAAAAACTCCCCATTATGAGGGATAATATCTTCAGAAGCGGGATTTTTCTTTAAGAACGAATCCGTTCTAATTCAATTACTCGAAAAAAACTAACCGAATGTCAAGCCGAAAAGATTTTGAGGAGTCATCTCGTGTCAGCTCTTAAAGAGTGAGTAATGATGCTGCCTAACGTCGGTCGGTATAGATACTTAATTAAGAGAGAAATACTTAAATTAGAGCTTTTATCAATTTTCTTTTCGTTGTTGAATTTTTTTGCTAGAATCTAGTGTCTTAAAATGTGTGTAAACCGGTTTGCCTTAACTTTTTATGTATGCCAAATTTGATTTTCATCAAAAATGTGACTGTAAACATTTTCGTTAATAAATTTTGATTCTTCTCTTGACTTTCACTCTTCAGGCCCGCTGTTCGCCCGCTGCCCGCTTCCGGACCGTCCGGAACTTTCCCCCTTGCATAATCCGCTTTCCTTGACCTCGAGTTTCAAAAAAATCATCGTATTTTTTTAACAGTTTCTACATTACTGCAAAAACGGCAGCTCTTTCAGTTAGTCAGTGTTGGCCACACAGTGGGATATTCTTCATAATCGGGAACAGTGTCGTAAGGATTCTCCGTCATTGAATGTCTATGGGGTGGTCCGAAATGCGGATTGTAGTGAAGTTGCTCGCAGCTTGAGATGTAGCTTTTGTGAAATGGCCGCCTTCCTCGACCTCGAGTTTCAAAAAAAAATTGTCGTATTTTTTTACAGTTTCTGCATTTTTGTGAAATCAGCAGCTCATTCAGTTAGTCGATGTCAGGTATTCCTGTGCACTACTCTCCGAATTTGAGGCACTCGACTCTTCCAGTTGTGCAATGAGTAGAGAGAACGAAGAAACAAGTGCATGAATACAGATCCGGAATACTTGCACTATGCTATTGGGACGAATAGAGATTTAAAAAAACTTTTTCACAGATTTGGAATTTTCAGATAGCACTAGCAAGATCGAAATTTAAAAAATAATGTTCTCCAATCAATTTTCAAAAAACTACGACTTCTGGAGTTCTGGAAATCAAATGTCCTATTCAGTAAACGCATCGTAACATTGATAGCTGAAAAACTATGTAATCAACACTTTATTTATTACAACTTTGTTCTTCTGAGAGAATCGTATTTAGTGAGAGTTGTGCTCTTTTCTTATTATTTTGATCCCTATCAATGCTGCAATGTTTAGAAAAGAAACCATAAACTTCTAACTTTTACATCGCCAAACCTTTTCTGGTCAGGCGATACCAACTTTTACCAATTATTAAATCCTATTCAAAGGTATCCTAGCCCAATAGGTCACTTTACAACAAAAAGCTCAAAAGTTTTCAAACAAAAATTCCTGTTTCAGAAAATGTATATAATTTGAGCCAGCGCTGACTTTTGCATTCGAATCAGGTGATCCATAGCAGCGGCAATGTTCCGGTTTCGTGGAAACTCCTCCACGACTTCCAATTCGATTTCAGAGAAAATCGCAAAGACGAGAAGCCGGAAAAAACTGGCTCGTCAACCGCATGATACATTCGAAGAGATGCAGATTTCTGAGAAATTATTGTGTTTTCGGAATTTTAGAAAAATTGCTGTTTCTCACCATTCTGGAATAACCATGAATAAGTTCTCACCAATCTGGAATAACCAAACGCTACAGTCCATGGCAGAACTGCGGATGAAAACGGCAGTGAGAATCTTGTCTCAATTCGTGCTCTGAGCATCGCCGTCTTCCGTAGGGTACATCAAAAAACTCAAAAGTTTTCAAAGAAAAATTCCTGTTTCAGAAAATTTGTTCAATTTGAGACAAAGTTGTACACCGCTCCGTAGACTCATTCCACTTGCTGCAACACCGTATCAATACTTCAGATCTTATACACCGACACATATGCATAAATGGTCCCATTTCTCGGCTGTTGAGTGAAAGTGGAAGAAGCTTTTTTGTTTGGAAACTTTTGGAAAGTACAGCCGATAAAATCTGAATAATTGAAATATCCTAGAAACGAAAGTTTTAGGGAAGTAGGCCATTTACATTTAGAATATGCTGATTTCTTGAAAACCAGGTGTTTTGGAAGTTTAAATCTTCAATTTTTAAAATTTCTGGGGATTTATGAGCTTCTTCCCCAAAGGTATTCTAGCCCAATAGGCCCCTTTGCATCAAAAAACTCAAAAGTTTTCAAACAAAAATTCCTGTTTCAGAAAATTTGTATAATTTGACACAAAGATGTACACCCCAATTCTCGGCTGTTAAGTGTAAGTGAAAGAAGTGAAATACGCCGCTTGTTGGTGAATCTGCAATATACAATGAATAATACAAACGATTAGAAAAAATTCTATTAACTTCCAAATTTCTGGGGTCCCAGAGAATTTTTATTTTCTGACTTCAAACGGATTGAGATTTTTAGACCGCTAGAATTATTCAAAACTTGATAGCCTAGCATTTTGAAAATGTGGGTTTCTAGTTCAATCCTATAATCTAGATCCAGAAAAGCTAGTTTATCGATAATTGGAATTTCTAGTTTTCTTGCTCACTTCAGATTTTAGCGGCCCAACTTTTCAAAAATATAAAGTTCTAGTCCACATGCTTAATTCAGGTGACCAAAATTTACAAAAACGGAAATTGTTCTAGATTTGACAGCTGAAAACAGCTAGCTGAAAAAAGCAATGTTCTTGGCACTATTCTAAGCTTTTTACACATTCGCAAGAAAACTTTTTCTGGTCAGGGAATGCCTAGTTTTCACCAATTATCGAATCCTAGTTCAGGCTTTTCAAAGGAATCCTAGCCCCCCATAGGTTACTTCATATCAAAACGCTCAAAAGTTTTCAAAAAAATGTCTGTTTCAGAAAATTTGTAAATTTTCAAATTTTTTCTGATTTCTAGTACTCCATAAGCCAAGACAGAAAGTAAGCCAAGACAAAAAGTTAAACTGAAATTTCATAGTTTTCGTTCCTTCCATTTTCGATTTTGAGATTTGTGTTATTTTTAGGCCTTTGGAAAATATATGGTACCGTTCATCCATAATGGGGCCATTGTTTTATGAAAACAACTAGAGGAACCATAAAAACAGAAATCGATGACATTTCCAATTGCAAAAACAAAAATTTTTTGCTGTTATTGATTTACAACAAATTATTCACTAGTGCTATTGAAATTAGTCGGTTCTTAGGTAACTGTTCCATTGTTTTCTTAATAAAACTTCCGCAAAGGCGGAAAATAACTGGTGAACAGATATCTCATGTTGTGATCTAGCAACTCGGAATTTCATAGATCTGTGGAAAAGAAGCGAATGATCAGATGTATTTGAATTGAAAAAGGTGAATCCTTTACAACTGCGGGCAGCGATTTTTGACCAAACTATATAGAAACCGTTTTTAACAAAAAAAAATGAAACTCCAATTATTTTTGAAAAAAGTGGAATACTTTCCAAAAATTACAGTTTCACTTTTGCTTTTTTGTATTCTGCGCTTTTCTGTGTTTGTTAACTTTTGCATTTTTTTGAACAACTACTACTTTTCACAAAGAATTAGTTTCTTTTGTCTTTGAAACATCTATAGAGTCAGATGATCTAGATTTTGAGATTTTGTCCTACGTTTAGGCTCTAAACTTCTCTATAACCAAAAAAATATCCTCCAGGATCTCTTTCAGAACTCCAAAGTGTGTTTTTGCTCAGAATCACATTTTTTCCGAAAAATTTCAGTTTCATAATTTTTGTGTAAAATTGGTGCCTGTTCCTCAGTAATACTGCGTGATACATCTGAAGAATCCAATACAATTATCTCTTTATAAAAGAAAAAAAAGAAAAAAGAGCACACAAGTTGTGAATGCCTTAGAAAATTTGGAAATCAATAAAATCTTGTCTAACCGTTTGTATCATTCATTGTATTTTTCAGATACACCAACGAGCGGCCTACTACGACTCTTCCAATTTTACTCAACAGCCGAGTAATGGGACAATCTACGCATCGAGGGGGTATGGAAGCGAATCTTTTCGTGACTATAATAAAACCGTAATAAAGATATTTTCTCAGCGGCATTGTGATGTCATCCCAAAAACTCCGAAACTTAGTGCATCTCTCAATGGTGGATTTCTTTTGGAGGATGATGGCTGTGATGCTCGTGGGCCACCAATTCATCTGTTTCAACAAAGGATCCAAAAACAGAATTGGAATCAGTCCTCAATTATTATTTTTTCCATGATTTTCAAACTAATAAATTATCAGAGAAAACTGTTTTCGTTTCGTATAACTTACAATATCAGGGAAAAAGAGAATAGTGAGGCGGGATGCTTTAATAAGACTCGCCGGCATGGGCAAAATGGGACACTGCAAGTTTGCAATAGAGCCGCCAGCGCCCCGTTATTCAGCCGTTTTTGGGACTTTTCACCTTGTATGTTTCTGTCTTTTTCCAGAATCCAAAATTTCAAATTTCTAGAATTCCTCCCTCCATCTCGCTATTCAATTAGTAACCTAATCCAGTCTGAGCAGTACAAATTTCCCTTTCTCTCTCTTTTATCCAAAAAAGCCCATTTGGAAAATGACAAAGAGGATAAACCACCCTCAATTTTTCGACTCATTTTGCGAGTTTTATCCCATTTTTCTTCATTTTTTGTCTGCTAGACGTCTTCTATATTCTGAATCCTCCGGAAATTCTCTCTTGTAGACTTTTTCTGTTGTGGGAAGACATGCGATTCTTCCGAATGAGCGCGGAATTTAAAATGAGGGTTTTTGGTTTTTTCGAGGCGATTTTTATGGGATTGAGTTTAGTTTAATTGACTGGAATCTAGTTGGAAAAAGGAGACTCATGATTCTAATCTTTGTGTGTTGGAACTCGGATTTTTGGGAAGCCTCTTCTGGAGATTCCTCGGATTCTTGAATTTTCATTTTTAGCTTATTTTCCTAAGAATGGTATCGAAGGCTTTAGTACCCGTGAGAATTCCAAATCTGCAATAAAACTTGTCAACTCGAATTATTAGGTCTCAAAGTCTCTAGCTACAGCTAATTTATTATCTCTGCTCACGGTCAACTTCAGAATGTCTAATTCTTTGTGTCATACTCAGAAAAAGCCATGCAATCAGATTTCCGTCTAGAGAAATATGAAACTCGAAACCTCATACTTTTCAACCAAAACAGATTTTGAAGTCTATATTATCTGATCGCAAGCCTAATACCTCGGCATGAGCATTTTGAAAGTTTTCTGTTTCTGGTCTAGTTCATCTGCAACTGTGAAATTTTGTAAACAATGTTCCATGGCAGAACTGACGATGAAAACGACAGTGAGAATCGTGTCTCAATTCGTGGTCTGAGCACCGCAATCACCGTGGATCCTTCCATTTTTCATTCGCCACATCTCCAGACCAAAAGCGCCCGAACAAATGTGCGCCGGATCCTAATAGCTCGCCATGAACATTCCTAAAATTTTCTGTTTCTGGTCTATTTAAACTCGTGCTCTGAGCACGAGTTTAAATAGAAATCTGAAAAGAAGTGAAAAGAGTTTTAGGGTTTTTCGAGACGAAAATTTACCAATAGACTTGTTGCACCTCCTGCAATAACGAATGAACCTTCGAGACCCGATAAACCGACACGTAGGCAAAAATGGTTCTGAAAAATGGTAGGAAAATTTTTGAAAAGCGCCAGACTATGCGATTTGAGCATACCAAAACACTCAATTTTCAGACTGGACGGACAGGGCAGTTGAAAAGTTTTTTAAATATAACTTCTCCAGCTACGGCTACTTTAATGAATTTTGGAGAATTTATATTTCTGCCCACAGGCAACTTTACAAGTGTCATACTCAAAAAAAGCATGCAATCAGATTTTCGTTGGGAAAAATATGAAATTCGAAACCTCATAAGTTTCAACCAAAACAGATTCTTGAATTCTATATTATCATTTTATTGAAAATTTGGAATCTTCGGGATCCTAATACCTCGGCATGAACGTTCCGAAAGTTTTCTGTTTCTGGTCTTTTTTAGAGTTTTTCGAGACGAAATTTTACCCATTGACTTGTTGCACCTCCTACAACACCGTATCAATAATTGAGATCCGATAAATCGAATATTTGAAAACCGATTTTTGAAAAGCGCCAGACTTTTCGATTTGAGCATACCAAAACACTCATTTTTCAGTGTATTTGTTATTTTCCTGCCTGGCTCGCAGACCGGGCAGTTGAAAAGTTTTGTCCGGCTCCATTGGAAATGTTTTTTTTAACCATAACTTTTAAAACAGAACTGAAGAATGCCCTTTCATTATCGATTCTGAAGTAGGACACTTGAAATTTTGAACTTTTATTTCGAGCCAATCGGGACGGGAAGACCAGCGACCCGGACCGTAACAAAACTGAAAATTTACTGTTTCACTAGTTTATAAAATATTTGAATTTTTCAAAATTCTGGAATCCACCGTGTTCTGTTTCCGCATCTCCAAACATCGTCTCATTTTTTTGTTCACCGAAATGCTAAAGTGAAAGTGACCAAGGGGTCGTCGCCGTCTTCATCATCTTCTTCTTTTTCTTTCCAAAAACCCTCCGGCATGCCAATAAAATCATCTTTTCTCTATTCTATGATCATCATCATCATTATCATCTATCCCTTTTTTCTTATAAATCATAGAATTGCATAAGAGATACACAAAAATAATCAATGACATAATCAGTATCCACTTCTTCGTTTTTTCCTCTTTTCGAATTCCCGTTTTTTTCTACTTTTTAGTTTACTATTTCTGTTTCAGTGTAACTGTAACAAAATGTATAGAAAAATGTGAGGACTGGAACGGGAAAAATGAGAATCAAGAAGAAGAAACAGAAATTAAAAAGCCAATTAGTTTCTTTGGTTTTCCCTCACTATCAGTCATTTTAGTGTAGCTTTTTGCCTCATTCGAAGTTTTATTGGTCTTGTTTTTGTACTATTTTTAGGCAAAGTTTTGAGGAAAGTTTGTTTATTTTTTGATTCAATGAAACTTTTTTTTAGAAAAATGTACTGTTTCCTGAAACTAACAGAAACATTTTCAGCTGATACAACCGAATTCTCGAAAATTTCCTCCACGAATTTACAATTAGTTTTTTGAAAATTCCCCTTTTTAATGAGCAATCATTGAAACTATGGATAACGGAAGTTAGGAAACTTTATTTTTAAAAAGATAATTTCAAAAATATTAAACCTCCTTTTACCGATAATTACTGTTTCGAAAATTTGAGTTTAGTAAATTCATATCGATGTGATTTGATTTTTCTTATTCTTTCCGTTTCTCCTTCCTTTATGTTTTGAATCCAAATCTGTTTTTTGAGGAATTGATTTTTAATTTCTATCAGTGTTCACTTTATATTTGCTTAACTATCAAAATCTCAAAATAGTTCCAGCTGAAACAGCAAAAATATTGGGCTAGTTTCATGCTAAGGTTATCTGGACAATAGTTACTTTCTGGTCTTAGCAGACATGTTTTGTTCAAACCGATAAAATTAATAACTTTTAGGAAATAATGGTCATACCTTGCAAAATAATGGATTTGGAACTGTTCGTGCAAACCAATTAATGCTTTAAAAATTGTGTTGTTCAAGAAGGAGAGGGCGTGATACCGATTAGGATACAGAGTAAAGAGTCACTTGTTCTTCAAATTTTGAAACGGTAAAAATTTTTTGAAAATGGTTAAAAAACTAGCAGTAATTTTTGTGATAATCCAACATGCAGACCAAATAGTTTTGTCGAAATTAATAGATTAAAAGTGTCCTTTTTCAATTTGAGAAATTTTGAAACTGTATTTTTAGTTTTAGCCATATTTTCCATGTTATATCACGCTTTTTTGCTAACATGGCTATAATTTGAGTTCTCTAGTTTTCAGTTTTTTTTCTAGATTTCAAGGCCTCGAGTAATTCTAGTGGAACGTCCACGAAAAGTTTTCAAGGCGTCAACACCTGGAAAAAACGATAAGAAGGCGAATAATCCAAGTTTTTGCCATGTTAGCAATAGAGCGCAGTTAAACATCAAAATATGGCTAATAAAACGCTTATATTTAAAAAAGACAAAGGTTTCCAGATCTGTCCGCACTCCCAGTTTTGTCTTCAATATTTGGTTTTTTGTTGTATTATAATATGTACAGGAGGCTGATTATTCCATTAGCACTGGTTGCAAATAAAATTCACTATTGAAACAGGGAAAATTTTTTAGAACTTTTGCTTCCAAACCTTTAGTTCCTAATCCAAATTTATGAATGATGACGCCTCCTACAAGAATCCAAAAACCGCGCTTGAGTGCTGAAAAATCTAAATTTTTAATTTTTCGGCTTTGCCAGCGTTTTTTTCTGGTTTTGAAGGCTCCTGTACTTCTCGTGAACAATTCACAATGAGTACACAAAGTCTCAAATCCTGAAAAAAACAACAGCAAAATCGAAAATCCAAATTTCCATCATTCCAGCATTCCAGAGCCCGGAGTACCATGGAAAATATTGCTCATATAAACTTCGGGTTATCCATTTCAAGAATCCCTGTTTTCAGTTTTCCGTTTCCTTTCTGAATCTACATTTCAGGAACTGATAAATTAACGAAACAGTGGATTCAAACCAAAAATCTGATTCTTGACCAATTACCCACTCATCCGTCTCCTTTCTTTTTTGATTTCATACCAAAATTCCAAACCAATTACATCAGAAATCAAATGGTTTCAGTCACTCAAAAATAAAACAATAGGAGGGAGATCATAAACCCCCGATTATCATCTAATCATGTTTTTCTTATCCATCACATGCCCTTCCTCGAAGAAGAATTCGTCTCCCTCTCGAAATCTGAAGAAGTCAATGTTCGTGGTGTTCGAAAATAGACACTTCACTTTCTCTATTATCATTGATAGACACTACTTCCCTCATTCCCCCCTTATCTCTTATCCATATCAGGCGGGTTCTTCTAATTCTTTTCCACCGAATCAGCTGTCTTCTTGTGTCATCAGATGCCGTTTTTTTTGCGCCTTCTTTCTCCGACGGTCAGATATCTGTCTAGTCAGAAGTTGTTAGTCCATATCTGTTTGTGTGGTTTTTGAGAACTTATATCTTTTTTGGAATTGGACTGACCATTTTTGAAAATGTTTACAGTTTCAATAAGAACTTGAGATTCTGCAATTCGATTATTTTTAGTTTATTAATGTCCAGCTTACAGTATTTTAGCTTAAAAAGGAGCTCTTGCTTACGAGTCATTCGTTCAAAAAATTTAGTTTCACATGTTGCTTTTCTGATTTCAGGCAGTTTTTACTGTTTCTAGAGTAACATAAGGTTCCGAATTTTCATAAAGTTTTAACTGATTGCTTCCCATATGGTGACCTGATCAGAAGTCTTTCCTGACCGAAGATCCGACAACTCGGCCATGGCAATATCACACCACGAAAATGGTGACACCGATGGCTACCGTAATTTGAAGGAGCCCTATTAAACCTATTTTCTTATTTTTCCCAATTTTGTAGCTATTTTCACCGATTTTTTGCACACAGTATCGGATGCTGAGCAGCGTTATCTGTCCGTTATCGCAAAATTTTGAAGAAAAATGGAGAGAAACTGAAAATAGGCTTATGCTTCTTTAAATTAAAGGCAGCGGCGACACCTGTGTCAAAGTAACTGGGCCGTTTTCGGCGCATGTTATTCTTTCAAACTTGTTTTTTTTTTGCAATTTCTAATGTTGATCAAATTTCTCTTGTATCAGAACAAAATAATTGAAAGAGTGTTTATAAATCCTACTCTAGAGGAGTTGGACTGAAATTAGACTCACAAATTATATTCTTAAGTTTAACAAACTTTTTTCTGTTTCAAACTTTTCAAATATTGAGAACCAGAAAAATAATAACAGTATCATTGAAGTGTCTTCCTTCACTTAAGAATCGCAGTAACCTTTATTGAGTTGTTCAAATATGAGTCCCAGTTTCATCAACAACTCATCAAAATCTTCCAACGTTCAGCATCGCTTTTCAAAAATTTAGAACAGTTCCAGTTGAGTCATGAATCATTCATTCTTTCCTGTATTTTTTGTACCTGCTCAAAATGTGCGTGTTGAAAGACAAATGATAATTGCATGGTTTCAATGTAGAGAATGTAAGAAATATAAGAAAACAAAAAGTGACATGAATTCCGGGAAAATTGGCAGTTGTCAACTTTGGGAACATCTTTTGATTTTCTTGGAACAGCTGGTGGCTTGGACATTTTTTGCGGAAAGTTCTAGAACACTCTAATCTTCAAATTTATTAAGTTGAACGCTGAAGAATATAGGACAAACCATTTTCAATTTTTCAAAATTTGAGTGTTTTGGGGCTTTTAGTACAACTCTCAGGAACAGAAAAGTCAGTTCCTCGATTTTTGCATTTGGCGTCAAATCTGATGCCAGGTCCGCAGTCATAAAGTTCTGACACGCTGACGCAAAAATACACTCGCTGTTTCATAAAAAAATTTCTCCACAAAAAATTCAAAATATCCTCTTACTCATCTCCACTCCAAATTCCCACCAAATTCCTCCATCCCCTCACTTCCCCATTCCATTCAAATCTCGACCTTTTTCATCTTCATTCATTCATTCATTCGTTTTTTTTCGATCCTGTCTTTGTCTATCTATTTCTCTTTTTCCATTATATAATCGTGTGTCCTTTTGATCCGATAAAAATGGAGACGCAGTAGGGGGTAAGGAGTAATAGAGAGATGGTATAGGTAGACTTGGAGGCGTCTTCGTGAAAGAACACTTTTGATTTTTTTTCGAAATTTTATTACACTTCTGCCTATTGAACTGCCTACTTCTGCCTACTGTCTGTTGCAAAAGTTTTGTGAAGAAAAATTTTTGAAACAGAAAAAAGAAAAATTAAAATTTTGAGCTCTGTTAGCTCGAGCAGATCTACATCCCTCGTCTCGTCTCAAATTGATATTATTAGTGCTCAAATAAAGATTAGGCAGATTCCAGATTTCATTGTGATTGACAACCAAAAAACTGAACATTTTGAGAGTCTCTTAGCTTTTATCTGAATCTCAAGATGTAACCTCTGTAAACTACTAGTTTTTCAAACCAGCTCGAGTGACTCAACAATGTATGGACGACTCTAATTGACTAACAATTTTCTGTTTCATGGATATGTTTAGGCAGAAACGGTGAAAAAACTTTTGTTATGGATTACTCCATTTTTGTATGTATACAATATTGATTTGCTAAAGCACCACAATTTTTCTCAATATTCAGAAAAAAATCAGCTGAAACAGTGATTATTTTTGTTACCAAACTTCCAAAGCTATGCGCTATTCTGGGAACTATTGGGAATCACAAATAACTAGAAATCCTTTCCTTGAGTGGGACTTGAAAACACTGGTGATCGAAATTGATTTTGCTGTTTCATAGACAATTTCTGGGTGAAACAGTAAATGGGGTAAACCAGTTGAAGTGCAATAAAGATATTTGTAGATGATGAATTTCGAAAAACTATATTATCAACGAAAGAAATAATAATGAAATTAAAGCTTCGGTGCTTGAATACTTGAACTTACATTTTTCTGCCTATCAAACAAAATTATCTGTGTCATGGATATGTTTTATCTGAAACAGTGAGCCAATTTTCCATCTGGGAACCTTTAAAAGCTGAAAAAATTTAGGAACTCCGCTCATGATTTTTGTTTAGGATTCGGAACAATCAATCGCATTGAAATTAAAAATTTCTGCTTCGTGAACCATTTTTGGTTGAAACTGTAAAATTTTTTGCTAGGTTCCCGTTTTTTCAAATCTCGTAATTTGGTGGATCTTTTCTGGTTTGTAATTTTTTTCAAACACATTATATTTTGAAACTCGAATAGCATTTCAATAAAAATTCCATAACACTGAAATGTTTATAGAAGTATTAGATTTATCAGTACCAAAACCAGATTCAATGAAATAACCTAATGAGAGTAGAGAAGTACAACATTTGAAACAGTAATTTTCAAACCAAACCGTTAAGAAAATACCGTTTCAAATTTCAATCGAACTAGTTTACATACACTTTTCATTAGTGATGCGAATGGTATTAATGGTATTACCAGTGGATGCAAAAACACTGTGAAATCCAAACTCCTAAAGTTTAGCAATTCTGAAACAGAAAACTAGAAAATTTTATACAGTTTCTTCAAGTATACATATAGAACTCTGATTCCAAAAACAATAGTTTTGGTACTCCTTGTTCTACAATCTTTCTCCCAAACCCCTCGAAACTTCTACTCCCAGTTTCCTTGACCCTGAATTTTTCATCTTTCCCCTTTTTCCAATTCCATGACGAAACGACAATACACTCACTCCCCCCAATTTTGTCTCCACAAGAAAAAAAGTGGACCTAATCAACCGTACCAATTTCAATTCCCCAGTTTCTCAATTTTCTTCTTCGTCCTTTCTTTTTCTTCTCTCAATTTGCAAAAAATATTTTTGCAAGATCTGAAAATTAGTACTTTTTATGAAACATAATACTACAAGAAAAATTTAAATGTTCTCTTTTTTTTCGTACAGTAGTAGAGTCAAAAAAGTATGACTAAAAAAAGAAGAAACAATAATAATAATACATTTTTCGTCGTCTCTCAAAAAATTAGAAATAATTTGTTTTTTTTTCTTTTTCTTGACATGCCCACAGGCACTGTGTATCGGAGAGAGGTGTCTAATTAGATTTGTAAGTTTTTATGTGTTCTAGAACACAAGGGGACCCCTTTTCTTGATTTTTGTACAGTCAGAGGAAGTGAGTCTTCGTTTCTTTTTCTTTATTAGAAATGCCAAATTTATCATTGCTAAATAGTACATTTCAGCAATCTTAAGCCTATTTGGATTTTACGGATTTCAGAATCTGCTGGTCAACGTTTAGAAGAGTTCGAGTCTATTAACAAAACACATTTGAAACCGAAAGTATTTTTTGGAAATTTCGATTTAGAGCCAATGAGAACTCAAAGGTTTACTGAATTTTTTTTCCTTTGAAATTGAGAGTAAAAATCTGAAAAACTCAGAATTTTTCGTATTTAATGCTTCAAAAGTTCAGTGTTATTGAGTTCATATTCACAGAATTCTTGGATTAAAAAATTCTAACAATAAGAATTTCTGTTTCATCGATTACCCTTATTATCTGGACATACCTATGTTTTCATTATTTTTTTGGAATTGTGAACACTCATCCCCCAACCTCTTCTAAATTTTCTCATCAACAGATCTCATAGAATCTTTTTCTCCAGCTTTCTTCATATTTATTTTGTTCCTGTTATGTGTCATTTTTCTCGTCACTCATAATTCATTCGGTTCTCATAATCAGATATTCTGAAGCGTGGGTTGGTGTCGATTAAAGAGGTCCGTTTTTGGAGGGAGCATCATCATTCATAAATTTTGATTAGGAACTAAAGGTTTGGAAGCAAAAGTTCTAAAAAATGTTTCCTGTTTCAATGGTGAATTTCATTTACAGCATGTACTAAGGGAATAATTATTCTTCTGTACACAATACAACAAATAACCAAAAAGTGAACCCATACTGGGAGTGCGGACAGATCTGAAAACCTTTGTCTTTTTTAATTGAAGCTTTTTTATTAGCCATATTTTGATGTTACACTGCGCTCTATTGCTAACATGGCAAAAACTTGAATTATTCGCCTTCTTATCGTTTTTTCCAGATGTTGACGCCTTGCTAACTTCTCGTGGACATTCCACGAGAATTCGTTCAAACCTAGAAATAACGCGGAAAACCAGACAATTCAAATTATAGCCATGTTAGCAAAAAAGCGTGATGTAACAAGGAAAATATGACTAAAACTAAAAATACAGTTTCAAAATTTCTCAAATTGAAACAGGGCACTTTTAATCTATTAATTTCGACAAAACTATTTGCAGATGCATGTGGGATGATCACAAAAATCACTGTTTCAAAGTAGTGATGAAGGTGCAATTTTTAAATTATCCCTATTATTTTTTCGAATTTCCCACTAAGCATCACTATTTATACATATTCCGCGAACTTTTAGAAATCCATTTCAACTTTTGCAGAATTCAACTTCACTGTTTCAGAAATCTTAGGAACTTTAACAGCCGGTTTCGAAAATAATATCATGTGTCATATCACAAACAGATTTCGCTCTTGTTGAATCGCAAATTTCAATGAATTGATTTTGAAAAACTCACTGTTTCAAAAGTTTCTTGAGATTTCATTAGCAGAGCAAATCTTGTTTCAGCAAACGAAGTCAATTCTTGAAATTTAAAAAAACCCAGAAAAATGACTGATGGAAAAGGCCCAGACTTATCAACTTGAGGAGGGAGTAAATTATTTTATGACCAAAAGGGGGGCCGGGGATAGCCAATTCAAGCCAAAATTCGAAACTTTGGGGAGCTGTAACTTTGCTCAGAGTCATTTTCAGACTTCGCTCCAAGAGACTTTCCTCCTTTTTTTCTGAATTGTATTTCAAATTGTGGAAAAGTATCAATATTTCAGGAATAGTTCACTTCGAGCTAGGAATCTGCCATATTGAGACACCTTGAAAATTTTTAACCCAAACCGTTTTTGACAACATTCTCTGTTTCCCAAATTTTATAGAGAAAAACTCAAAACTTTTCGATCATTATTTGTTGTCCCGAATACTTCTGAAACCACTCTCATCCTCGGAATCTTCCTACAAAAAGTGGGCGGAGTCAGGGTTCCCCCTCTCTCATTCTCTTTAAAAAACTACATCCCAAATATCCAGTCGGTGAGCTTCTGCTCATTCCTTTCCCCACCCAAACAAAGCTCCTTTCTTGATTTCATCTCCTCCTTTTCTTGCCCTTTTTCGTCGTTTTCACTCTCTTATGTTAAAGGACATAACAAACAAGAAGAATGCGAGGGATGAGTATGTTTGCACATTTCCAAAGACGGGACGGCGAGACAAAAAATGATTGGGAGATGGGGATATTTTTGAGCTTTACGCCAGGAATAGGTTTTCCTGTCTGGATATGCGTACTCTAAATTTGGGTGTTTTCTTTGGAACCTAGGTTACAGTAATGGTTGAGGAAATTTTCTCCTGATTACAGTTTCAAAGTTCATAGAATGATGTAGTTGGTTCAAAAGTCGTTAAATAGTCTCGTTTAGTAAGATTCCACCTTAGTTTAAAAGTTAGCAGTTTCAAACAATCAGAAAGAAACAGTGTTTTTTCTTTGAACATTAGGTGCCTTTTGTGAAGACTTTGCATTTTTTACTGTTACAAGTGTTTATCTTTCTAACATGTAATGTACGTTTTCCAGTAGGATTGTCAAAAAAGATGAAATAAAACTGTTAGCTAGTGGTTTAGCCATACGAGTGGAAATTAGTTTTATAGTTTTTCTTCAGTTTCAGCCTATTTATGTTTGAGAAGCATACATTCATGGTTAAAGGGCGCGGAGGCTAATTGAAAAAGTCAAATTTTGGTCTAGCGAACCCTTTTTACCATCATTTCCTGATCTACCGTAAAATCTATAATAGAAGGGAATGCCCTTCTATTTTTCCGACGCCTCATAGTGAAAATTCAATTACTTGAATTTCAATCATAACGAGTGTTCGGGAAAAAATATTCTGTATACTTTATTTGGGTTCGATTTAGTTTTTGACGAGGAATCGAATGAAACACATTTCAGTTAATTCGAATCACAGAAAAATGCTCATTCTAGCCTCATAGGGGTGCCCTTCTATTAGAGGTGCCCTTTTATTACAGATTTTACGGTATTTTGTGCTTTTCTAAAAATTCGAAACAGGGAAAAATATCCATAAATTTGTTTTCCATCAGTATTATTTTCATCAAATTTGCTCATGGCCAGCTTTGCTATATTTCGTCAAATGTTCACTGTTTTTAATATTTTTTTCTATAGAATGGGGCAGTTGTAGACTTAATACACAATCAGCTTTCAGCCAACTCTCTGCTTCAATGGTAATTTTAATTTTTGCAAAGTTAGCCAGTTTTTTAAACCATCTAGTGATTACTGTTTCAAAAGCTCATGTTCTAAAAATCCCGTTTTCACTTTGATTATACAATTCTTCCCTATTTCTAAAAAACTTTTCATCCAAACCCTTCATCTTCCAGACTTACCTACCCAATATTCCCCTAGAGACTTAACCTAAAAAAGGAAAAGAAATAAAAAAGACATATATAATAGGAAAGTGATGAAGGAAAAATGCATCCAATTTCATAAAAGCCTCTTCCCCTTTTCCTCGAGATAAGGTTCCCTTCATTTGAGTACCTCGTTTATCCAGTGTCTAGTACTCACTTCAATTTAACCTTCCCTATTTTTCAGTAGAAGAAGAAAGTGAGTTGTCTACCGTGTAGATTCAATTCCATTTTCTGTCTCCTTTCCTTTTAAATTTTCGATTGAAATGGGGGTCTTCGTTCTTTTTTTGTGGCTTCCGGGGAGAGGAAGGTGAGGTTGGTGTTCTTGAGAATTCTGAGTTTTTAGAATCTCGGGATGTCGTTTTGTCCAGAATTCTAGAAATGTCGCGAAAGTTTCACTGTTACAAATATTTTGCAAGTGTTTTGCTTTCTTACTGTTATCTGATTTCCTTCTGTTACATGTGAATCGAATAATTATTTTTTCAAAAAGTTCACAGTTTCAGATGTGCCCGAAACAGGATAAAATTCTATAAAAGTAGTGATTGTGCGTTGCCAACTTTTTGATAAGCTAACACTTTTTTTCTGTTTCAACAGATTCCTTTTTACAGTTATGTTGTCATTTGTTAGTTTTTACTGATCTCTCTTCAAAAAATTTTCCCAGTGCAAAAATTTGCTGCTTCAAATTTATCTGAAAGCTTTCTTTGCTATCTAACAGCCGATTACTTACACAACTGCTTCAAATTTTCTGTAAAGTAAGATGGGTTTTACACTTGGTAATACGACTCCGTACTTGCTTTTGAACTCAAAGACAACTGAAATACAGCTTAAAAATTTGACTTTTAGTTGCATCTTCAGAAGCTTAATTTACCGGTTTTAGCCGGTCCGGATGTTCGTTCACTCCTGAGATTAATGACTTATTCAAAATATATTCACTGCTTCATAAAAAATTGTTCAGCTTGCGGGTTTCAGTTCCTCCAATAAGTACATCAAACAAGACACCGAATGTTTTTCTAAATTTGGGTACTTTGCATCTGTCTTTATCATCTTCTAATTCTGATTAGCCAATGGCTCCACTTTCGCTTTTACGGTCAAAAAAGCCCACTTGGCGTCTGATCGGATGTCAGGTCCGCAGCCAAGAAGTAGTGACACACTGTCGTGAAAGTGCATACACTTGGTCCAAATGACTCCAAGAGAGTCGATGTCTTTTAAAAGTTCCCTGTGTCACGAGTCTCGTGAAAAAATCACAGTTTTCAATTGGCTGTTTTTCGCATTTCTTCAAGTTCTTCTGATTTCACACGTCTGTATGACGGTGTATCCAGATGACTAGGTATCAGAAAAAAATTGTTCAGATTCAAAATTTTTGCTGTTTCATTAGAAAAATATAGTCATAAAATTCTGAAAAATATAGTTATGAAATTCAAAACTTTAGTCATGAAATTCTCATTCTCAAAATTCTCCAGACCGTCCCCCCCCCCTGTCGTACAGTTCCCATCTTCCCGAAAACCGAACCCCTCCCCCCATTTCCCTCAAAACTTTAGTCCCCATTTGTGGTCAAGTCAATGCCATTTGTGTCCATTAGCCGAACCATAAAATTAATTCCGCCTCTCCGTTTTTTCTCTGCGTCTCTCGACCCCTCCACACTATTTCTCCCATCATGGTTTTTTTCATGGTTTGCCAATTTGACGTTCGTTGTGGTCAGGGACACTGTCTTTTATTATATAGTGACCGTTGTTGAACTTCTTATATTTCTTGAGATTTTTCCAAATTTTCAAATTTCAGATTTTTCAAAAACTGGGTACATCAAATACTGTAAAAATCAAACTTATAAATACCCAAAATGGAAGAAAAAAGCTTGCTGCAAAAGCTGCGATCGTAAGTCGAAAAATTGTCAGTAGAGCGAATTTGCAACATTTTTCAGATACCCGCCAGCGGTATTCTTCATGCTCGGAAATGAGTTTTGTGAGCGATTCTCGTTCTATGGAATGAAGACTATCCTATTCATTTATTTGATCACCGAACATGAATTTTCGCCAAGGTAAGATTACTGTTTCTGGGAATTCACAAATTTGAGTGGACCCTTCAATTTCTGATTCGTTTTGTTTTTTGAAAATCCCCGAATCGATTCGAAATTACAAAATCACTGAATTTCTGTTTTCAGCAAAGCAACATTCATCTATCATCTCTTCACCTGTATTGCCTACCTAACTCCACTAATTGGATCAATTATGGCGGATTCCGTGTTTGGAAGGTTCAAGGTAAGGCAGTTAAAAGTGATACGGAGGTGCTTTGGTTTATGGTCTATGGTACAAAGATTACGGTAGAGAGAAAATAAAATTACTATGAGATTCGTTCGAATGGTGTGCGTCAAAATGTCACTATAGTATACTGACTGAAACTTGCTCACTCCAAAATCTATGAAACTTGGAACAGAAATTTTTGCACAAGTTTTCGAAGTATGGATATAGGAAAACTTAGGAAAAATTGAAAATTTGAGAAAAATATTAGCAATGCTTTTTAAACCAACGGGGAAGCAGAAAATTTCCAAATTTAGCAATGTTAGGAATAGATCCGACACCGAAACTGTTGTTATTGCACCTTCTTAAGAATCAAAGAAGTTTGAAACTGTAATTTTTCGAGTAAACTTGTGAGAGATACAGTATGGACCACGAAGATGGAACAAATGTAGAAATTCATATGTTAATCAGAATTCTTGAAACTGTTTGTTTTTTCGGATCCCTCAAGCTAGAAAAGTTATAATCTTCACAATAAACTTTCTGTTTCAAAAACTATTAATCAAAAGTTTATCAATCTATTCGTATTACTGAGGGAATTTTCGCTTCTCTATTATTTCATCTCAAATGAAATAATGAAAAACTGTGGCAGATTGATAGGTACCATTACATATACCAAAGAACTTTACAAAAAGAAGGATTAACGTCACAGAAATAAAGAATTTAGCTTATTCGAGCCTGGCTGGTCAGCTGAACACAGTGGAAACATTTTTAGTTATTAAAATGTCCTTTTCCAAATTTGATAGGGTAATGAGTGCTTTAATACATTTGTTAGACATCAAATTTTCAAGTTTTCATGTCGGAATAGTCGGAAACTGGTCTGAATATATTCCTGTTTCAACATTCCCTCCTATTAAAACAAAATGGCTCCAACTCAATTGACACACTTTCAGGTGATTCTCTACGGTTCAACAATCTACGTCGTCGGTCATGTGCTTTTGTCAATGGGAGCTGTTCCATTCCTCTCATATCCCATCAGATCTTCATTGGATTTCTCTGGTCTTTTCGTAATCGCTTTCGCCACTGGATGCATCAAACCGTGTGTTTCCGCGTTTGCAGCTGATCAGGTAAGGGGGAGGGTTGATTTTTTGGTTATTGTTCTTCTTCAAAAATCAGAAAAAAACAACAACTAGTCAAATGAAAGAAACTCACAGTTAAAATATTTTATAATTTTTTGCGGTTTCAAAATTTTTTGGAAAAAAAATTATATTCAAGCACGATGATCGGACTTCCTCAGAAAGCTCTAAAAGATTTTACGGTTTCGAAGTTTATCGAAAAAATAATCGTGTTCAAGCTCGATGATCTGATTACGTTCAATTAAATATCTACATGTACAAAGAGCACAATATGCTTGCAAGTCGTGTAAACACCCACACACTGAATTAGACTACTTGAGGGTGCTTTTACAATTTTTACATAACCCGAATTTTCAGTTCACCGAAGATCAAAAAGACCTTCGCTCGCAATTCTTCTCGTTCTTCTACTTTGCCATCAATGGAGGGTCTCTCTTCGCTATCATCATCACTCCAATCCTCCGTGGACGTGTTCAATGTTTCGGAAATCAACACTGCTTCCCTCTGGCTTTCGGTGTTCCTGGAGTGCTCATGTTGTTGGCTTTGGTACTTTTCTTGTTGGGATGGTCACAATATAGAAAATATCCACCAAGCAAGGAGAATGTAGGAAGCAAGGTTATCGCTGTGATCTACACTTCGTTGAGGAAAATGGTTGGAGGGTGAGTAAAGGGGAAGACGATGGTCAAACAGATTTGTAATTGCACCAACAAATTTTTGAATTAAATGAAACAGAAAAAAATTATATATGAAATTTCGAGGTCATCGGGGTAAAATGAAGTTGTTTGTGTTCTTAAACATATGATTTTTTGGAAAAAGAAGCAAGTTGATATACTTTTTGAAACAGCAAAAGAATGTTAAAAAATCAGATCTATGACCTCGGTCTTTAAATGGAAATGTGACTAGCTAGCAAATATTTGAATATTAAAAAATCCCGAAAATGTTAACCCTCATTTTTGAAACTGTGAAAATCTTTAAAAAATCGAGTCACTGAAACTGAAAAAGATGGAGTACGATTGGAGACCAACAGTCATTCAGATGCGCAAAAACTCATATCTTCCAAACTTTCCAGTGCCTCCCGCGACAAGCCAGTCACCCATTGGCTCGACCACGCAGCTCCAGAACATTCCCAAAAAATGATCGACTCCGTCCGTGGCCTTCTTAACGTCGCCGTCATCTTCTGTCCTCTTATCTTCTTCTGGGCTCTCTTCGATCAACAAGGATCCACATGGGTTCTCCAAGCACGTCGTCTCGATGGAAGAGTTGGACATTTCTCTATTCTCCCTGAACAAATTCATGCTATCAACCCAATCTGCGTTCTGATCTTGGTCCCAATTTTCGAGGGATGGGTCTATCCAGCATTGAGAAAAGTCACCAAGGTTACCCCATTGAGAAAAATGGCTGTTGGAGGACTCTTGACTGCTTTCTCTTTTGCTATCGCTGGAGTTTTGCAGGTAGGGGATACTGTAGGAAATAAGGAATTTATATTTGGTGGGGTTTTTTCAGCTCAAGGTAAACGAAACTATGGAATTCCCTCCAACACTTGGAAGAATCTACTTGCAAAGAGTTGGAAATGAGAGCTTGATCACGGATTTTAGATTCAAGAATACTGGAGAATTGATTGGAGGTGAGGGTGTCAGAAAATGTGCTCTAGATGGATAAAACTTTAGTAATAGTGTACTTACTTAGTTTTTTGTTTGAATAAAAACTCATGACTGAATATAGAATCGAATCTGTTCAACTTTACATACTGTGAAACCGAAAAAAAAATTCATTTTTAAAGACCAGTTTTAAAAAGTTGTGTTCAGTGAAGCGCATTTGTAATGTTGATAGTCGCAAAACATACGGATATTCAATTGTCGACTTACCCAAATTTTCTAGAAAATATTACATAGGAAACAGTAACTTTTGCCAATTTGTTGCAAAATTTGAATGAGAACGCGCTCTAACGATACTTTTGCAAAATTCCATACTGGAAGTTGAATAGAGCGCATTTGCAGTAACTAGAGGCTTTAGGAACGTAATTTGGTAAATAGAGCAAATTTGCATTTGGATTACTGTGAATGAAAACTAATAAAATCCTATTCACTACCAAAGAAAAAATTTACATCAGTCATACTTTCCCTGGGACAGTAAATATTTTTATCGAACGTTGCAAATGCGCTCTATTTGCGGTTCCATAGGCATCGACAAAACGCATTTTTAGATTACACCAACATAGCAGGATCGAGTAATGTAAATCGATTCGCTCTCTATAGTTGAGGTTTCACTGAAACAGTAACTTTTCTAAAAGAGTTCGAATAAAGTCCACTGTGCAGATACGCCCCATAAGCAATGAGTTTCAATAGAGCGCACTTAAAACCCTTATTAACTTCCAGATGGCATGCTCCCCAAAGGACGTACCGAACTCGACGCCGGAATCTACACATTCAACACTGGACTCAAAAACGAATCTCAAGAAGTGGACATCTCGATTCAAAATAAGGGATACGTGATGGCAGTGTTCAGATTGGAGCAAGGAGTGTGAGTTATCAATAGAGCACACTTTCAACTTTTACAAAAATTTTCGGTTTCAAAAAGTTTGAATACTAATGCAACTGAAAGCGCATCACTTTTTCCGTAATTATTTTTTAAGACCACTTTACACAGTGAATATTTCAGGAAAGTGGTGAAATTCGATTATAAAGTGGAGAAGACTGACAATGGAGCAACTCGAGTTTTCGTGGTCTCTGCCAAGGACGATGAGAATAGTCTGGTGTATGCTATTAATAAAAAGTAGGCCAAGATTTCTTTCGTTTGGCGGGATATCAAATTTGATTTTCAGAGGAAAAATCCTGAGCAGCTGTGAACTCAAATCTGGCTCCTATGTTGATGTGATCCCTGGAATTATCAGTGATCCAAACGTCCGTTTGTACTGGGGACCGAAGAGTAACTGCTCTGGAATGGACTGCCCGAATACGGTAGCATTGAATGTAAGGATTCTAGAAACTTCTGGACGATTCTAGAATACCTCCTATGTTTCAGGCCCAAATGGGAGCTGTCCATGTCCTTCACATTCATCCCACTACCACAGAAGCCGACTTCAATTTGTTGGTGAGTAGGGAGACAAAACGCGCCTTCTCATACGTCCTCCCCTCTTTCTTCTGTCGCCGCCCGGTTAGCTCAGTCGGTAGAGCACCAGACTCTTAATCTGGTTGTCGCGGGTTCGAGCCCCGCATTGGGCTGATGCTTTTTGCGCTCTTCTTTATTATATTTTACCACTTTTAGGTCCGCCCCAACTCGGTTTCCATCCTTTGGTCTCTCCCACAATACGTTATCATCACTCTCGGAGAAGTATTGTTGTCAGTCACCGGTTTGGAATTCGCCTACTCTCAAGCAGCTCCAAATATGAAATCAGTGCTCACAGCGATGTGGTTGCTCACTGTATTCGCTGGAAACTTGATTGATATGATGATTTCGGGAACAAGATTGATTCCCCATCCGGCTCTCGAGTTCTTCTTCTACAGTATTCTGATGGTTATCGTTATGGGAGTTTTCATTCTTTTGGGTAAGATATCAAATAAGAGTTGCTCAACATTTTTGCTTTTTTCAGCCATGCAATATACATACATCGAAGACAATGATGAAGAGATAACAATAACAGAATCCGAGAAAAAGGATGTCATTGCGTTGACAGAAATCGAGTCAGGAACTGCGACATCTGACAAAAAGGAGTAATAAATTCTTTGCAGTATTCTTTTTCTTAATGTTTTTCATCCCCTGCTTGCTTTAAATTTCCCCCACTTTCCCACTCTAATTTCTCTCCCCAAATTCCAAGATCTAGTCAATCCGTGTGACTTTAAATTTTTTTTTTCCTACAAATTTCTTGATTTTTTGAACGACCTTAGATCCCTAGACCCTTTCTCGCCAAACACATTCCTGAACGGTGTTTTTGTCACTTTTCTCTCTCTCCCATTTTTGTGTCAATTTCTGAGTTTATAGCTTTCTTTCCTTATTTTGCATAATGGAACTACTTGAAAACAAACTGAAATCTCTGCACTTTATTTTTGAACTGAACTGTAAATAAACTTGATTTGTTCTAGTCGCCCAACAACAATAACAGAAAAAATATGATCGAATTTTGAATTTGGAATGAAACAGAAAAATTTCAGAACGTTTTTTTCAATGCAAAACAAGGAATCCTCGATTTTGAAGAGAACGGTTTTTTTACTTCAACTTGTATGTGTTTCAAAATGCATCGTTAAACTTTCGGAAGACATTCAGTTATATTGTCACATTTGGACTAGAAAAAAACTGAAAAATCTATACATATTCAATTTTCATCAATTTTCAATCTAACCTCAAAAAAATTCTATACGCCAAAAAAGGTCGTAAAACAAATCACCATAATTTTCCCAGACACATTATCAACGTCATGAACTCTTTCCTTTTTTTCTCCCCCCTGATAAGATCTCCCCCTCTCTTCTTCTTCTTTCACATCAGAATCTGAGTTCATTATTCTTCTCAAATCCATACAAATGGTATTCAAAAAGCTGCTTCATCTTTTACGAAAAGATGCGTTGCTTTTATGGCGCTCAAAAGTATGGACAGTCTTCGAGATTCTTCTACCTCTTCTTCTGATTGCTGCTCCACCTATTCTCTTTGCTGCGGTAAGTCATAGGGCAAATGAGCTCGAAGGGGGTCAGCACTATCGGCCGTATTCCGTTCGTTTAATTGCTCTGAAAGCTCCTTTTCAAAAAACCACAAGCCCAACAAGAAAGAGTCGACGGCTTTTTGGGACTTATGACAGGCCGCAGACCCTGAAAAAATAGTTCGAAGGCTCCGGAAACCACTTAGAAAGGCTGAAGGACTTGAGAGATTGGCATATGGACTCCTCCGTACTAATATTACTTTCAGCTAGTCAGCGGAGTAGATGTCAGCAGGTCTACTTATGCCCGATCCTCGTCTCAAGTAGACATCTCAACTCCGCCCGAAATAAAAACTGTATGCAGAAAGGATAACGTGATTAGCGATCATTCGGCTACTGTCCATAACTAGTAATAATTCGAGATAACTGCTCTTCCGATTCAATCTCGACCTTGTTTTCAGTTTGGCCGATAGCCCGTTGAGTTGGCGAAACGGTAGAATATTCACTGAACCGGAACAAGATCGTTGGAAGTATGTCGAAACAGCTCGGGCATGTGATCAAGTGGTGTATATTATGGAGGCGAACCGGAGTAGTACGATTGCGATGAAAATGGATGGAAAATCGTAAGAAGGAAATCAACCAAATTTGTAGAATCACAAATAATTTCAGAGGGAGCTACAATTTCTTGAGCTACAACTACTACATGAACAAAGTGTTCTTCGGATACTACGAAAGTTATGCACAACAACTTTCGGATATCAAGAAACAAAACATTCAACCTCTCCATCCAGTTGAGAACTTTGACAACGAACTTCACTCTCTTCCACAAGTTGAAAGCATGGCTTTGGGACCCCTCATTTATGAGCTATTTCCGTTTTTCTATGGAATTTGTTTAACGATGCCTGTGATTGCAGCAACGAGAAATCTGTTGGTGGAAAAGGATAGTGTTAAGGTTGGTATTCATAGTAAACTAAGTTGACCTACATAGATTACACTTCGATTTTTCAGCCATACCTTAGTACAATCGGTCTTCCTATCTGGCTTTTCTACCTGGAACATTTCATCTTTGGAATCCTGAAAACCTCCATCCTCATCACATTGACTTCTTTTCTCTGGGTAGTCTGCGTTACTGGATTCCCTGGATTCGTACTGATCGGAATCTTTTTCTATACTTTCAACTGTATTTCTTTTGCTATCTTCTTCTCTACAATTTTCCCGTCGGCAAAGAGAGCAGTTGAAGGAATGGTCCTCATTTGGTTAGGTCTCGTTGTTGTCTCAATGTTTCCACCTCCGACCAGAGGAGTTTTGTTCTGGATTGCTCCGTTGAACCCGACGAGTGCATTGAAATACTATCTTGGATCCGTTATCCTGGCTTATGGAGTCGATGGTGAGACACGGGAGCCTAATTGGTTGCAGAAAGAAACTCTAAAGCTTAGCGAAATGATATCCATTGCTTCATAATTTTTTTACACATATCGACACTCTTCACCATTAATACACTTTTTTTCAGGAATGTCATTCGGAGATCTGTTCAGTTCCAAGAACATGGGAGTCCAACCCGCAGTCGTCTACCTTGCCTACATGATCTTCAATACTATTTGGATGCTCATTGCTGCCATTTTCATGGAAAAGCTCTTTTCATTCGTCGGCCACTTTCTCGTGAAAAAGCTATGGGGAACCTTGAGAGGATCGAAAAAGAGCAAAATGACATCTTCAAAGAGCCAGGCTGGCGGAGACCGATCGACGATTTTGGATGTTCAGGAGAAGTTGGAAGGGCGGCAGGGAGCATCTGCGGATATTGAATTGAACGGATTGGTGAAGGTGAGGAGGGCGAAAAGGTGTCCTAGGGGTTGATAGAAACTTATTTTCTATCGGATCATAAAAATTTAGAAGTTATACATCCTATGAGACAGATAAGATCCGTTTGATTCCTCGCAGGTCTATCCAAACGGAGAGAAAGCTGTAAATGGACTATCTCTGAGAGCTGTTCGAGGACAAGTGTCGATTCTTTTGGGTCACAATGGATGTGGAAAAAGTACGACTTTTGGAATGATCACTGGAATGCACAAAGCGACGGAAGGCAAGGTTTTGATTGGAGGAATCGATGCAAAATCGAATCGGTCGGAGGCAAGGAAACTGATTGGATATTGTCCCCAGTACAATCCACTATATGATAAGCTGACAGTGATGGAGCATTTGAGGTAGGTGTTCACACTAGACTACTTTAAAAAATCAATAAATACACTGTTTTACTGTATTTATGGAACTATTAAAAACTGGCACTGTTAATATATATCTAACTCTAACTTCATTTCTTTCTAGATTGGTGAATGCATTGAAAGGAGGAACTGGAGATTTCAAGCAAGAGGCGCAAAGTCTTCTGGAACAAATCGAGTTGACTGATAAGAAGAACACTCTTGCCAAAAAGTTGTCCGGTGGAATGAAGCGAAAACTTTGTGTCTGCATGGCGATGATCGGAGGAAGTAGAGTGATTCTCCTAGATGAACCGACTGCTGGAATGGATCCTGCTGCGAGAATCGATGTTCAAAAGATGTTGGCATTGGTGAAAGCTGATAGGACTATCCTTCTGACAACTCACTATATGGATGAAGCTGAAAAATTGGGAGATTGGGTGTTCGTGATGTCTCATGGAAAGATGGCTGCTTCTGGAAGTATTCATTATCTCAAGCAGAAGTATGGAGGAGGAATGTTGTTGACTTTGGTATTCAAGACTAGCACGAACTCAAAGAAGAGTTATGAGGCAGCCCATCAAGTTTGTAACGCAGTTTGTCTGACGGCTACGGTGGTAAGCTTTGAGAAAAATTTTTTGGTTGGAACATCGAGAAATTCCTCAATTTAGAAAGATGAACGAGGCCAAATGATGGAAATATCCATAGCCGAAAGAGAAAAGTCGCTGCTTCCAAAGCTCTTCCGAGTCCTCGAAGCCATCCAAGAAAGGAACTTTAACTCTCCAGAAATCACTTCCCTTGGACCATCAATTCAAAATAAGGCCCAACAATTAGATCTTGTTACAGTAGGAGTATCGATGAGCTCCCTGGAGCAAGTGTTCATCAAGATCGGGGACGAATGTGATGCTGTGATAAATAAGAGTGAAGGGACGGACACAAAGAACGAGAGACGGAAGAAGTTCACTGGACTGATTTCTGCGAAAAAACGTAAGTAGAATCTCAAAAAAAAAGCGCTAAATTGGAAAATTGCAGAACCCCCGAAACAAGGATCTTCCAAAGGTTTGATGGTTCTGATAGCCTTGCTTCAGAAGCGTTTCTACTACCTCTACCGTAACCCAATTCAAATCTTCCTTCAAATTATTCTGCCTCTTGGTACATTATGGTGGCTTGGTTATATGTTCCAAGCATTTGTCTCGAGCCCAATCTCCAGTATGTTTTGCTTTACACGGGTAGCTAAACGGGACTCCTTTGTCGCATTCTCGGCAGCGATCAAATTTGAATTCAAATTTGACCTCACTGCTCAGCGAATTTTGACAACCGAGACACGCGGTGCGTCTAAGACGAGAAAAAGAGCGGAGTTTGAACAATGTACCGTTTTGCGATCCCGAATAATGAATCTTCTCACAAACAGTAATCTGTTTTCAGAAAACATGATCGCAGTGGAATCTCTTGATTTATCTGAACACCCCCAATCTACTGTAGTTCTCCAAATGGAAGACAAAAACGATGGTCGACTGAGTGATTATCTCTATTCGTTTCCAAACTTTCAAATTATTGAAGCAAGCTATGATTTGAGTATAGAAGAAGTTGTCAAGAAGTATGCTATGGTAATATTCTCAGATTCAGTAGCAACGTAGTAATACTTTTTCACAGGGCTTCCAAAAACTTGGATTTGTTATCAAAGTAAATCGAGCAAAAATGACTGCAATCTACTATGATGACACGGCTCAGGAAGGGACCGGTAAAAGAAAAGCGATCTTGATGAATCTTCTGGCGTCTGCGATGTATTTGAGGTCACAATACATTGAAGAGCTACCGCACATTTCATCACAGATTTACTGGATGATGGATGAGGAAGGAGCTGCGGGGGTCAGTTGCATTCTTCAACCCTTTCCGAATGCTTCTCAAAATCTTAACCATTTATCCATTTGTAGCAAGGTCTACAAAATCTACTCGTGAATCTTCCTTTAGTTGCGATTGTCCTTGCTGGAGTGGTCGTTCAATCGGTTGTGTATCTGATCGAAGAACGTGTCTGCAAATTCACCCACCAACAATACCTCACCGGACTCTCCACTTTCTCCTATTGGGGAGTTGTCTTCTTATGGGATTTTCTTCTGTTCACTTTCTTCGTTCTCTACTCGCTCATATTCGTCCTTGCTTTTGGAGTTTTTCAAGGACATGTTCACGAGTGAGTTCTTATTTCAGAATCCTATGGAATGTTGAACCTACTCTTTATGCATTTACTTTTCCAGAATTGTGCTCCTCTTCTACTGCTTTTTCTTCTATTTGGCTCCAGTCGTTTATCTGGCATCAAATTTGATCAACTCTCCAACGAAAGGATCATTCCTTATATACATTTTCCTTATAGTATCCTATTACTCATTTGTCATTTGTTTCCTGACAATGGGAGTATTTGGAAAGGAAAGTCAAAAAACAGGAATGAAGGTATTTTTGAAAAAAAGCGCACCGTTAAGTCATTCGACAAGTTTTCAGTACGGATTCCGAATCGCTAGTCCGAGTATTGGTTTCTTCATTGGAGTTCTCAAAATCACAGCAATTGTCTATGAGCATTCTGGATTCAGAACAACGTTTGACAATATTAAGGGAACTTGGGATTATGAAGGATTATGTGAGTTTTCTTCACAAATCACATTCTAGGATATTCCAAAAATTTTTAGTGATCGAGTTCATGTTCTTATTGATGTTCGCCCTTCTAATGACTTGTATTCTATGTTGCACCACTTTGAAACCAATTCGAAGGACTTGTTTCTCGATGACACATCGCAAATCAAAACCTAGATCCAGAGCTGAATATGTTAGAATTCGCAAAGAGTTTTGAAATTCTAAATTTTCAAATTTCAGAAAGGAATCGAGTCCTGCTCTGCTGTGAAGGATGAGGAGGCATTGATTCCGAATGTGGACAAACAGGAAAAAGTTATTGTGGTGGATGTGGGTTTCAAAGGATATTTGGAGGAATCGAAGAATTTGAATTCCAGGGTCTGATCAAAGATTTTGGCAAGTTCCGTGCGGTTAATGGCTTGTCCGTCTCGGTTGGTCATGAGGAATGTTTCGGAATGCTCGGAGCGAATGGAGCAGGAAAAACGACGACTTTTGATATCATCACTGGACTCACTATGCCTACGGGAGGAAATGTCACGATTGAGGGGAAGGATATCACCAAGAATATTGTGAGTTATTAGTCATTTTCGCAAGGTTTCAACGCGCTCTATTGCTAACAAGACGAACATTTGAATTTTCAACCGTCGCGATTTTTTTATTCTGATAAGAAGACCTTGATACCAAATATTACGATTTTTTCCAGCACATTGGCTATTGTCCACAATTCGACGCGATGCTCCAACAGATTTCGTGTCGGCAGACTTTGAGAGTAATTCATCAGAAATCTGGATCATTCCTTGTACTATAACATTTTCAGATAATGGCGAAACTTCAAGGATACCCGGATGTGAAGGATGTGGTGGAGACAGTGTTGGATTGTGTTGGAATGAAGGAACATGGAAACAAGTTGGTCAAGAATTGCAGGTAAGGGTAGGGGTCTGTGTGTCTGTTTGTCCTGGAAGCTGATAATGAAACTGTAGAAAGAAGAAGGATTCATCAACTTCCAAATAATTCTAGTGCTTGTCGGGGTCATAAAGCAATTTCATTGAGACAGTAAAATTTGAGAAGATTTTGTTGACTTCTCAGTGCTTATATCCCGAATTCCAGCGGTGGTCAAAAGCGAAAAATCTCGGTTGGAATTGCGTTGATGTCCCGTGCGAACTGCATCATCCTAGACGAACCAACCGCCGGAATCGATCCACGAGCTCGTCGTGAAATCTGGGATATCATTCATGAAATGAGAGAACAGGCGAAATGCTCGATTGTTTTGACATCTCACTCGATGGAAGAATGTGAAGCATTGTGTACTCGAATTGGAATACTTCGGAAAGGAGAAATGATTGCTCTCGGAACAAGTCAATCGTTGAAATCTCAGTATGGAAATACTTACATGATGACATTGGTTCTCTATCAACTCAAGGATCGCGATGCTGTTGTCAAGAAAGTTTCCGAAGAAATGCCAGATTCCGTTTTGAAGACACCGGAATCCAGTTTGACTACTAGTCTTATTTGGGAGGTATGTACCTTTTCTGGTTAGAAATTACAGAATCTCCTCTTCCAGATTCCCAAGAAGAAGTCTGATAAATGGTCCGAAAAGTACAGGGAAGTGGAGTCACTGGCCAAGAAGGCGAACGCAAAGGACTACATGCTTACTCAATCATCTCTCGAAGACACTTTCATTCGTCTTATCACCACTGAATAATTGCATAAATATTGCATAAATAAAGCCTTGTTTCCTACTATTCTCGATTTTGCTTTCCAAAAAAAAAATCTAGAAAAAAGCAAAAAGAAATCCGTCGAGCCGGATTCGAACCAGCGACCTAAGGATACCCACTGACTCTACAGTCCTCCGCTCTACCAACTGAGCTATCGACGGCACGGGAGAGAGGGCGCCGGAGGGTGGTGATAAATGTGACGGAATAGAGTGAGAGAAGGGAGTGAGAAGGGGAGAAAGATGACGGCAACGGAAAACCGGAAGAGTTGAAAAGAGGGAGATCATCAGTAAGAATCCAAGATTCCTCATGGCGAGTATCAGAAATTCTTGAAAATATGGATTTCTACGTGACTCAAGGGGAATCCACACAAAAGTGATTTTTCATCAAAATAAGTTCCACGTACTTTACAAAATCCAACTCATATTCCTCTACCTCGCTGCCTCATTCTAGAACCTTCTGAATCACCAATGATGGAAAAGTTGAAGGTGTCAGAAGACGTCACGACTTCTGAGAATCCGGAGAATTCTGAAAATTCTGAAAAACCCAAAAAATCTAAGAAGAGAAAGATCAGGTCGTTTCCCTTGGAATAGTGAGTTTTCTGGGCGATTTTTTATGAAACAGAATTTTTTTTCAGCTGGACCATTGAGCCAACTCTGGAGCAAATCGAGGCTGAAATCGACACTGCTGTCTTGTTGGCATGGAAGGCTCAGAATAAGGAACAGGCGAAGAAATGGAGAACGGAAGTTGCCAAAAAGGAGAAGATGAAGTTGGCAAGGGAAGAGGAGGAGAAGAAGAAGGAAGAGGAAAAAATCAAGGAGAAAGTTTCTGTTAAGAAGATTCCAAAAGTGAGGAAGATGAGATTCGAGGATTCAGAAGCAACGAAAAAGGCGAAACTGGAGAAGTTGAAGGCGTGTAAGCAGAGAATCACGGAAAAGAGAAGATTGAAGAAAATGGAAGAGGAGGAGAAAAAGAAAAAGAAGAGGGAGGAGTTGTTGAAGAAATATAAATAATTGAACTGATTGCTTGAAATCATAAAATATTCAATAAATTTTATTTTTTTTTAATTCGGTAGTTTACATTGTTTCTTCCACTATCAAAGCTAATTAGAGAAAATATTTATTTCAAACGGGAAAAGTTTTCAATTTCAAAAGATTATTCAAACACATCTGAGAATAGGGTTTTCCAAGTATGTCAACTCCCCATCGATCCAATATTGCATATCATAAAGTTCCGAAAAGGCAGAAGTCGCTGGTTGTTTGGCACATTGAATGTCTTTCGAGATACCAGGGGTGAACTGAAAATTTTTGATGAAAAAATGGGAAATTTTTGGAAATATTTCAAAGGACATTCGCGTTAAAGACTTTTTACCGAAAGCGTTAAGAAGAATTTCAAGAAACTCAAAAATTATGATGTCTTGAAGAATGAGTCTTATGTCAGCGCACTTCTCAAAAACTTACAGTGATATTTTTATAGTTCGATGTGATCAAATACTCTTTTCCTTCAGGACAGATCAAATTCAATCTGCAAGTCGCGTTGTCCAATGTCCAATTCGCTTCTATGTATTTTTGCAAATAAGGGCATAAACAGTTATCTGCATTCAAAAGTCTGCTCATCTCGTTCGGCAAATGGGATCCCGCTGCTAGGTTTTTCAATTCAATGTTGTTGTAGTACCAGGTCTTGTTAATGCAAGTGAACTCAGCAATTGTCACGTCCCAAGGAAAGAGATCGAACTGAAATGTTAATAGAATTTAGCCTATCGATCTATGATCTGACATCAATTATAATATCGGCTATAATCTGTGAAATATGAGAATACATGGTCTTCTGTCTTTCTGATCATTTTTTAAGTTACCACCCTCCGTTTCAGATCCCTCGCCATCGGTTTCAACTCACATATGTCCGTATGCTATGATCGAAAAATGAATTGAAAAACGACTCATTGTAAGCCTTGAGCCTCAATACGTTACAAGACTCTGCATCCCTCGTAACTTTCATATAACTGTTGTCAGGAACATCCGGGCATCCACATTCTTCATCACTCAACAGTGTCACCGATATGAAATCAGAAATTGGAACAGTTCCATGACGCCATGAGTAGCTATCTCCGTCTTGAATACATTTCAGATCGTTCAGTTTGTGCAGATCGTTTTTGCTATCCGAAGCGGTGAATCGACGGAACTGAACTTGGAAAAAACTGAAATTCTACAACATCCAAGTAAAATAACTCACGAAAATGGGATTCTGTGGACGTCTCACAAGCAACAAAAAGTAGTTGTCTACAGTACTCTCCGAAATGTCAACAGAAACCTCACACGAACCACTGACTTCCAATCTAGCCGTAAACGTTTCTCGATGTCCCAAATACTTTGTCGGCTCCAAATCTCCAATATTCGTAACATCATAAATACGAGGACACTTGCACCCTTCCCTCTGATAACATGCAAATGTTGGCATAGTGACAATCTGATCATCAATCCACCAGACATGCTCCGTTTCCAAATTTCCAGCTGACGGAGGTTTCACACATTTGATATCGGGTGTCCGGCCAGAAGAGTAAACCATTGGGTCACCATTCAAACGGAAAATGACCAAATCTTGGTTATAACTTCCGCATGTGTATTCAATGGAACATTTGTCTGTATGATATATTAAAGTCCCTTCAATCGTTTGCTTGTTAGTGTATTCTTCTGATTGGTCATAGTTGAATGTGAACTGCTCCCAGAAATGAGTGTCACTGGCTGGTTGAGAACGGTGGATTGGGATTCTGGAGCACTGGCATTCACCTCCTGAAATATGTTTTTTTTAATAGTTTTGAGGTTTCCTATTACCAAAACTCTCAAAGTCCAAATCTCCTCCCGACCAATCAGCACATGTCATCTTCGGTGCAATCAATGGACTTCCATTGAACATCCATTGAGAATTGACACAAGTCGCACTAATCATACTCATCGAGTGAGAGAATCCTTGCTAAAAATGTCTCCCCTAAAACTGTAAACTTCAATTTTTCCCTTACCATAACTGTCTGAATAGCTGTCGATGTATAGTCGATGAGCCGTGGTCCCTCCCAAATCTGACTATTCAGGCATACAATTTCAATAATGTCACACCGTTGTGCACTATATGAGAAGTCAACTTTCTGATCATCCAAATCAAAATTCTCACAACCGCACATTTCCTGATTACTTTGAAGAGCAACATAGAGAGTTGAATCCGTGAGTTTCACATCATCGTATTGCCATTGATAGACTCCTTTCACTTGTTTGCAGACAAGATCGGTTAGTTGGACTGGTTGTTGTTTTTCAGCGTCAGAATAGAAACGGCGCATCTGGAAGTGTTTTTTAATTAGAGGACGTGTAAGTCGTGAAAACAATTTTGCTCAATACCGAAATGAGTTTTCTTCGGCAACCCGAATTCTGGCAGAAACTTTCCTTGAAGGAGCACAAAAGTTTTCAAAACAGTTTATCGTAATGCGTTTTCCCCTTAAGAAGATTTGATCTCAAAAAAGTCCATGCACCTTTAAATTCAATGGACATTAGACAACGATTTAACCTGTAGATGATTTAACCTGTAGATCAATACCACCGTGAGTTAACAAGTTTCCAAAATTTTGTGAAACAGTATTACATATTCTAAAGCTCCCTCTTGAACTCACAAAAATTGGTGCTTTTCCGTCTCTGAACAGCATCAAGAAGAATTTGTTAATCGTCATCGAAGACACATCCATTGTCACTTCACAACTGGAACTAACTGTAACTTCCGGTCGGAAAGTCTCTCGATTATTCAAATACGACGACTCTGGCATTTTGGATATCCCATTTTGATCAACATGCTTCAGAGGAGGACATTGACATCCATTCATATCAATTGGATATTTGTCGATGGCTTTGACGCATGTCAAAAATAACTGGGATATCAAGAAACCACCGCTCCACCAGTAGCTGTTGGTTTTTTGGGACTGTGCAAATGGAGGGGGTGCACACTTCAAATCGGGAATCACCCCGGGGGAGTACTGAAATATTTGAAAAAAATGGTTGTAATAGGCTAACTATAAGAACTTACAAACTGTGGATCGCTATCTAGACTAAAAGAAACTGCTTCACTGCCATCCGGACAGGCGAAAAAGTATTCACAGGTCGATATCAAATACTCTCCTGATCCCACGATTTCGGTACGATTTTCAAGAGAGCGCTTCTTGTCCAATAAATCGTAAAAAAACGGACTTGCTCTTAAATTATCGAGACTTGGGACATCAATAGAGAGTGCTGCCACAGGAAAACAACGGCAAGTGTTTGCTGAAAATTAACCAACTTTTCCGAACTATATATCAGATATACCATATTCGATTACGTTTGCTGGGTACGAAGATAGTCTTTCGCAGCGAACTTCGGGGGAACGTCCTAGTATTCCGTCAAAATACCAGTCTCCATTAACGCATACAGGGCCGGCCACAAGAAAATTATTTGCAATATAATGCTGGAATAAAGTGATCGTGTAGGCAGAAACTCTTACCATTTACCGTGTACTTCATCCCCATGTCTATACCTCCGAAAAAGAAGTTGTGAATATAGAGAGCAACGTTATCGTCTGCGTTTGGACATATCATTTGCATGTAGTCACATACACCTCCATGTTCAGCTATGGCTATGGATGATGATGTCCCAAACGGATCGCAGGAACAGGCACCAGTATTTAGTTGAACAGTCAGGTATATAGGGTCTTTTGAGACGATCATTCCATCGTATTCCCAGTATGGATTACTGCTTTCTGTATTGCAAACAAGGTCGTTCAAGGTGACTTTTACGGGGTCAGATGTGAGGAAGCGGCGCATCTGGAAAGTATACAATTATCAATATGGTTACCTTCTCGGACTATTTTATTCTTTCCTCAACCCGGTCGAATTGAAATATACTTCAAGAAATTAACACTGTTATACTTTTGTTGCTGGGCTAATTTTTGTTCCCAAACGCCTTTCCATACGAGACTATTAGGCTAAAAACTAGATATTCTGGGTGTGCTGGACGTTTTTCGGTTCGCAATCAAGCAGATGCGGTTTTGAAGAATCGTTTTTCAAATAAACTTTCAGGTGTACTCTGAGATCCCAATAACAGCAGGAATACTCACATAAAGTGGCTGCGCCTCCTTGCGGAACAACACAATATTATGATCCTTGACTGTCAATTCCGACTTGTCAATCACAATTTCACAATCCTTTGAAACCGTAATCTTCGGTTTCAATGTCTCCTTCCCTCCGAGCCACGACGACGAGTTTCCCAGATTTCTCACTCCTTCCTGATCGATGAATGTCACTTGAGGACATTTACATCCATTCATTTCAATTTCAGGCTCATCAATTTCAGCGATTCTCGGGAAGCATGCGAGCTGGGGCATGGATACCATAACGTTGTCGATCCACCAATATTTTTCAGTTTGAAGAGAAGACTGGGCGAGTGGAGGGGAGACACATCTCATGGCGGGTTTCTTGCCGGAGGAGTACTGAAAAGTATAGTAATGCGCTCTATTCGGAACCCAAAAACTCACAATCATCGGCTCAAAATTCATACTGAAAACCACCAAAGTGTCATCTCCTGTACACATCACTTCCATCCGACATTCATCAGGGAAACTACTTGTTTGCAGGGTTCTTGCTGTTCTATCCTTGAATTTCTCTGATTTCGGGTACAAGAAACTGAATCTCTCCCAGAAAGCATCCTTGTTAGCTTCAGTTGGAGATTTGAAGAATTCTGGCTGACTGCATCCGCATTTTCTTCCAAAAGAGCGATAGTAGGTGTCTTGAGGGATTTCAACACAAGATGCTGATGGGTTTGCAATTCGTTGTCCGTTGAGCCACCATTCGTAGTTGAAGCAAGTAGCTCCGACAAGCGTAAAACTTTTGGTTAGGCCGTGCTGAAAAGATATTTCATTAGCGCACATTTGCACTTTCCCAAACCTTACAATAATTTCATTATTCTTCAATACTGACGCTGGCCCTCCCAAAGGTCTAAATGCAATACTGACACCCATATTATCATTCTGGCATTGGAAATTCAGAATATCACAAGTCCCATTGACTTTCGTCATTGTCATCCCGGGCCCTGTCGTGAAATCCAGACAATTACAAGGCGGAACATTGATTTGAGTAGTCACGTAGAGGGTTTTATCGGTGATTTTTGAGTTACTGTATTCCCATTGATAGGCGGAATCATTGAGTTTGTGGCAGATGAGGTCGGAGAAAATCACTTTTTCGGGTTTGGTATCGTTTTCGAGAAAACGGCGCATCTGAAAAGAAGCTATTTTTTTAGTTTTCTAAGCTAGGAATCAAATTGTAATCTTCGAGGAGAAGGCCAATAGGAATTGTGAATTTTTTGAAACCGGAATATATTTTTTTCAATCCTTTTCTATCTGTTTGAAATTTCAAAATTGTATGGTACTGTATACGTTTCTACAAAGAATAAATTGATTTGTTAGCCAAACTATTCCGAAAATATTTTTCTAATTTTCATCACTCCACCCGAAAAAACTCACAAAAATAGGCGGAGCTTCATCTCTAAAAACCATAAAATCAAAATCGGATGGTCCATATGGAGCAGCATTGAAAGACACTTCACACTCCGAATTGACACTGACAAACGGATAAAGTGTCAGTTTTCTTGCTAACCAATTCGAGTGGTCATCCATTTCTATTATTTTCTGTGGAGTTATGTATTTGATTTGTGGACATTGACATCCATTCATGGGAACTATTTCTGGGGGAAGGACCAGTTTAGTGCAGGCGTAGGCAGGATTGATGAGACGGGTTCCGTTGGCGATCCACATTTTCACGTTTTTGTGAACCGGGTGTTCGGCGCAGAAGACTCCAGAGTAGCCGTGTACCTGGAAAGATGAGGGGATTCTTGGTATGAAGTTTTACAGTTTGGGGTTAACCTCAATTTAGATTTGTACTACTCTACATAAATTGAAATTAACTTTGATATTTTTAGTTGAACTAGGAATTCTAACTGAACTTTTCGAGATTTCAAGGATCTCATAAACAGAGACTGATATTTTTTCCCAACTTTTCAAGAAAAAGTGTTTCAAGGGAATTTTTCAATAAGCTGAAATTCTAGTGTTCACAGTCTAGAAATTGAAACTGTGTTTTTTCAAGGTGAAAGATTCCAAATGTTACCAAACTAAATTTGATATTTTGGCTTTGAAATTCTAAATTTTTGGAAACCGTAAAATTTTCGAAACGATCGGCACTTGAGGACATTATAGTTTTCAAACTTTTAGCTTCTCAGAGCCCCATTATAAAAAGACCAACCTCAATAGGATCGTTATTCTCACTGAAAACAACCCGCGTGAAACCTGGATCACAAATTATCATGAACTCCTTTTCAAGAACTGACAATGTATCCCCAAATATTGCCTTATCATAATTCCCAATTCTATGATACCATTCGAATTCATCCGCAGATCTTATTGTCTTAAAATTTCCACATGTCGGATCCTGTTGAGGTTCTCCATAAATCTCGATATCCGATCGACAATCTAAACTTGGATTCGGAAGTCGAAGATTCGAAAAATACCAATTGAAACTTCCATCATCCTCTTTCAAACACATGTACTCGTCATATTGAGTCACATTCGTGGCAGATCCACTTGAAATCGCAAAAGTATCATCCGAAAACAAAAATGGGATATTTGTTCCCTCCTCGGCTTTTTCAAGACAACTGGCAGTGAAATATCCACATCTACCACTAGCAGTAAATCTACTTTCAACCCGTACTTTGTTATTGATATCAGTTGGAGGACATTTACAACTGTCCTCATCGGCAATGCAAGAAAGGGAAAGATCGAGAATCGGGTTTCCGTAGTAGTACCATTGATGGGAGCCATCATCCATTTCTCGGCAATCTATGGCTTCTATGGATCTTGGTTGGGGAAGATACGAAGATTGATTGTTGATCACGCGGTTGATCTGGAAAGGTTGAAAATTTGGAGTGGTTCCAATTGGAAATCATGAAATCTCATGAAAACTTGTTTGAAGACAAAGCCAAAAATTACAGTTTCAACGATAATTGAATATGAAAAATTTTAGCTTTTAGTGTCCATCTTGCCGTAACGTTGAAAACTTTCGGAACCTCGGCTTATATTTCTATGGAAACAGTACAAGTTTAGCCATATTTGTGATTTGCCCGCGAATGCTCGGCCGCCGGGTTAAGGCAGGAGGACCTTCCCGGGCAGACGAAAATTAAATTAACTTCTGATTGAATCAACTTTTGATTGTTAAAATCTGGTAAACTTCATTTGTGCAACTTTCCTGTAACGGTAAGAAACTAAAAGTCTGGTTTTTACCTTTTCTCTGTTTCAGAAGTTTTCCATTTTTGAAATGTTGCATCTACAACAATTGATCACTCATTTTTAGACAACCCATTCAAAATTTGAAAAGATTCCATGCTCATTTTTCGGCTCCACCCAGAAACTCACATATAGCGGACTTCCATTATTTCTGAACATCACAGTCATGAATGAAGAAACTCCAGACACCGGATTACAAGCAATTGCCAGTTTACAGTCATCCGTACTTGTCACAATTGGATCCCATGCCTTCTGATTAGCCAGATAGCTTCCACCCGGATTATTTCTGATGTCTTGCTGATTGAACAGATTCACATTGCATTTGCAGTTTTTTAGATTTGGATTTTTGAATTGTACCACAAGACATCCGTTTGAGTTTTCAGGTGAGAAGAATAGAAATAGAAAGAACAAAGCAATCGGCATTCCTGCTGAAGAGGAAGTCGATACTGCAGGAAAAGGAGGGGAAATAGTTCGGTTATATCTAATCTGATCAAATGAATTATTGATGATGCCACGGTTAGGAAATTTACATTTTTGGTTAATGATCAATTTTGTAGAGTTTGAACTTCTGAACAGAAGTTGGATTCAGAGGTTGAAATAGGGTTGATATGGCTCTGAAGTGGAAAACCTGAGGATGTGTTAGAAGAAAATCAATGTTTAGTATGAGAAAAGAAATGATTCCATATTTTTTGACCTCGAGATATCAAAATCGAGAAATTCGGGAATTTCTGTTTCAGAAATATATGAGAATCGGTATCTGAATTTCCGAGATGCTTCTACTTTCAGGTGCTTTCCGAAATTTCTGTCTAAAACACAATTATCTTCTCTCTGATGATGATTGAGTTTCTGGCCCTTATTGAATATTCAATTAGTCCATCATCAATCAGACTACATTCTCTACCTAGTCATCATTTTGCTGTCAGTTTCCACTGCTGCATTTACGAATATGCATTTCCTTATTCTTCTGCTATTTTCCAGTTTTCTTATTCAAGAAGTCGTCTCTCAATGCAAGTGTCCGGAAATCAAGAATATCGACAAGGCCGCAATTTCGAAGCTGTCGGGCTCCAAATATTTGGGAACTCGAACTACAATGAGTGCTACATTCTCAGTTAACAAGGATTGCCTAATCACTGTTGATTTTACGAAAGTGAAGAAGGATATCGTGGACTTTGAGTTTATGATTTTTCGAACGAGTGCACCGCCTATTTTTGTAAGTTTCAATTGCATGTGTACAGTAATCTTACAGCAAGGTTTATTTCTAGAACATTCGCTTCACCAGCAAGACAACAAAAACCAAAAGAAGCCCCGAGGGAATCAGCTGTGCTCAAGTTAATGGTGTCTACGAGTGGCAATACTACGGAGCAAAAGTCACCGATATGGCATTTGCTCTTCAAATTCCGGAATGTGACTGTTCGCCGCCTCACTACGGGGGGAAGGCTCCTAACCCAATAATTCCAAATTTCGCAGGAGCATGCGATGCATTCACCATGACATGCCACAAAGGCCAATTTCCACAAATGAATTTAGCGCTGTTCATGGCAGTGAGTCGCTAGACTTATCTTTCTAACAAACTTCCTTGACGTATTTTCTCATATTTTTTAAATTTCAGTTAGGTGTACCTCAAAATAATAACATGGTGTACAGTGATCTAAGATGTGTGAATAAGAAGTGGTATTATAACAATTATTACGTAGGCGACTACTTCAATTCTTGGGGGCCCGTAGTGAACTGCCCAAGTACTGAAACAGTGTTTTCATTTCCAGAACCTGGAAGAATTTTCAAGCACAGTAAGCTCAGAAGTAATAGTGTTTTCAATCATCTTTCTTCCCAGGATATATTTGCGGATGTCGTGAGATGGAATTCATATTAGACCATCCCTATGCTTATCTCCAGCTTGATCGTTTTGTGTCCGGCCCGTCATATGCCAATGAAAAGTTTAGAAACGCTACTATTATCTATAACGATGCTACATGTAGTGCTAGAATGACCTGTACTGGTAATGACACCATGGTTATCTTATCTGGAACATATGCCCCAAGGAAAGTGAGTGAAACCATTTGTATCAATGTTGAAACCGTGTTCAGTATGTAACTGGAGATACTCCAACCATTTCTTGCCATGCTTCTGGAGCTCGACCAAATCCGGATAGCACCGTATTAACAAAGAAGCAGTGGTTTGTAGATGGGATTATGATGAATATGCCTACAATTACTTGCCTTCGTGAGTGGTCTCCATAGTTCTCATGTTGATTTTTTACAAAGTTTTTATTTTCAGGAGGGGTGGGTTGTGACTGCAAATATGTTCTACTAACCGCAGCCAACATACAAAAATTTGTTGGATCCTACCCCTTCTACAAATACATTGCAAATCGAACTCGTAGACCACCAACGGATAATCGAAAGGGACTCACTTGTCCAACGGAAATTAGCTGTATTGCTAACTATACTTTGGTTGTTTTTGATCTCGTGAACACATCTGTGGTGGGTCAGAAAGCCTTTTGAAATCTAAACAGGTTAACTTTCAGTTCCCAAGCGGCAAGATGAAAGTCGTCTGCACTGCGAGCACTAGAAAGTGGTCAATTGAAAAAGCAGTAGATGTTCCAGTTACTGAAGTTATCTATGCAGTATGTGTGGATTTAAGATGATTCAATGCAAACAAACTTAAATAACATGAAGTTTTTCTTTCAAAACTCAATTGACGGAATCAATCAATTCAATTCCACAACAGTTTTATTTTGAAAAATCAACGATACAGGAAGAAATTATCTGAAATCCACACAGATCCCGTACAGCACATCGGCTTCCGGCATATCCACTTTCTTGTCTATAGACCATTTTTTGGTTTTTGTGGTACAAACCAATGTCATGGAGCCGCTGGGGAACTGGAATTTAATAAATCATCTTTTGAAATCTTACTGTTAACCTACCACAGACGCCGTTGTGAGATCAAACGCTACAAGAGTGTAGTTAGAAGCACACTCGACTTTGGAGGGACACGTGTTCTTTGCTCTGTTGTCCTTTGGAGCTTGTAATTTGCGAGATTGTATAATAGGGTAGAAGGAATGGCTGCCAACCAATCGAACAAGAGTTGTAGGAGTCATTGCGATGTACTTGCATCCACAACCGATTCCAGCTGCAGATTTAGACTTACATAGATTCATTTGTTGAAACTAACGTCTACAACTGAACAACGGTAGATTCAGCATGAGTCCATCCATAAACCAATAGTTCTTCGTGTTTCCAGCACTTTCCTTGACTGGGTAGGCAGGAGATGAATGGCAAGATATGTGAGGGATTGTACCATCGGGGTACTAAAGAAATCAGAGATAAACGGTCAGCGAGTTCTCAGAAAACCTGAATTGGAGCAGAAGTTCCAGAAAACATGATCAAAGTGTCCGAGCCAAGACAAGATATTTTTGCGAGACACTGATTTTCATCATAAGTGATAACGCCATTGGAGTAAGTGAGGTCTCGAAATTTTTCCGTCTGATGCAATCCCCAAAGAGTTAGTAAAACTTGAAAGGGACTTGTGTTTGCAAGCATCTCGATTTCTCTACATCCACAATAGTACTCTGAACAACAGAATAAAGTTCAAACGTGCAAAAAAGACTATTTCACTTACTGAATGGTTTATGTTCAATTTGCTGATTGATCGGCTCTTCTGGAGCACATCGAAAGCTCAAACTTGGCTGCGCGACATTATTGAAGTACCAATTTTTATTGACACAAGTTACATCAGTGAACACCATGCTGGTACTTTGCGTGTTTCCCATCTGAACGTTAAATATGTCAATTCAGCACAATTGCTCTATATCTCATCTACTCACATTTCTAGTATTCGAAAGCAAACTTGGGATCATTTTTGCGTCACATGTTGGTTTCACGATATCACAAGTTCCGCACATTGCCAGTATTTTATCGTTTTTTGGTGCTGGTGGTGTCCAAGCAAATTTTTCGCATCCACATTCCGTCGGTTGCATTGCGAACGCCATGTCGGTAACCTTCCCACCGAAATACTGCCATTCGTAAACTCCGTTTACGTTCACACAACTGATTCCCTCTGGAGAGAACCCAGTGGTTTTTGAGGTGGTTTTTACGAAACGTTTGCTCTGAATAACAGTACATGTTTAGGAAAACGGGTAATCTTTGGGTTCCTAGACCACCGGGAGGGTATCGAATTTGCTCAAAATGGTCTAGAAAACTAGGTTTGATCATCATTAACCAGAGTGACTTGGAAACCCAAAACAGGACTTCCTTGAAAGATGCTGATGAAAAAGGCCTAGAAAACTCCAAAATTGGAGAGCCTGACCAAAATCAGCTAGAGGGTCTAGAAATTTAAAACTAGGTCACTAGAGCAAAACTTACAAATATAGGAGGTTGTCCTTTGCGGAAAATCATGAAATTGAAGTCGTCGACTTTCATCGCAGAGCAACTTACAGTAATCTTGCAAGTACTGCTTACTGTAACCTTGGGATTTGTAATTGCTCTGGATACCAAATATTTTGACTCGGGTAGTGCTTGAAGTTGAGATTTGGTAATGGTTTTGATAGCTGGGCATCCGCAGGATTGAGCGAAGACATCGGGAAGAAAAGTGTGAATGAATAATAAAAGAAGCCACATCATAACAGCAGTTTGGTTTCCAAAAATCAGGAGGACCGGAAGCTAGTAGTATAACCATTTAGATGCATGAATAGTCAATAAGCGCCAGCAAGGAACTAATTATCATACTGGTAACTACATTGTGTTCTGATGCAAGTCGATAAAAAAAAAATTCAAAAGGAGAATGATTTATTATGCTGTTGATCTGAGACCTCTCTGAATGAGAAACTTCTCATCTAAAAGTGTGAATACGGTATGAAGAAGAAGAAGAAAAGAGAAGACGTCTACATGATAGTAGATGCAGCACTAGTGCCACCGCCAGTGGTTCCGTCCGTCGATGCAGAAGTCGATCCAGTCGTTGTGCCGGATCCTGGAAAAGAAGGGAAATGTGCTCTATTTTAGACTATACAAAGTTCAGTGAAGCGCATTTGCAACTCTTACCTTTCTTGCCCTTCTTGCCCTTCTTTCCTTTCTTTCCCTTCTTATCCTTCTTATTCTTCTTCACTTTCACTTTTCGTGCACGTGGCAAATGTTTGAGCCGTTGAGCGACGAGACATTTCGTAATGCAAATATGACAAATCATCATGAGAATCGCAAAAATGAGGCCAGCGACGAGACCAGTCATCATTGGCGTCGGAATCGACTCGCCAACGACGGTTCCCTGAGTCTCGATTGGTTCCATGTCGTCAGATTGTTCGGACATCTGGAAATTGGGGATGTAAGGAGATATAGAGGAGTATGGATGATGTAACTGCGCTGTGTTAGACTTCAACTGATCTCCTACTGTAGAAGCTCAGTAGAGAGCAATCGGAGATCTTCCGCTAAACTAATTGCAAATTCAGTAGAGCGCCGACCAACAACTTGCGCTCCACTGAAATCCATTGAAATTTAATTAGAGCGCATTTGAAACTAGAAAACTGACCTTCGAATATTCTCTTGTTCAAGTTCACAATACGAATATGAAGTCGATGAATGACTGAAAGAACTGAACTTCACTTCTGATTTGAAAGGGCTCATGGTTTCGTACGTGGAAAAATGTCTAGATGTGGAATTTGACTTTTAGAGGATCACGATTTTATGAATACAGTTTGGAAATTTTGAACGTTTTCCACGTTTTTTGCAAGTTTTAACAAAATTCGTGGCGAGCAAAGAGAGATTTTAGTGATGAAAGTAGGTTGGAGCAGGGAAATTTGCTCTATTGAAGGGGGAGTACACTAATTCCAAAATTTTGGAGATTTTGATATCATTCGACGTAGAATTTCTGAGAGATCAACTATTTCTCTTGGATCCCAATCTGAAAATTGCTCCTTGAAAAGTTATAGGCCAAAAACAGGCCAAAAATTAGTACTGAGAGGGTGCAGAATCACACGTTTTTCACTTTTCAATTTCGTAGAGGGTGCAACGTGAAAATCTGCACACTCTCAGTACTAATTTTTGGCCTGTTTTTGGCCTATAACTTTTCAAGGAGCAATTTTCAGATTGGGGTCCAAGAGAAATAGTTGATCTCTCAGAAATTCTACGTCGAATGATATCAAAATCTCCAAAATTTTGGAATTAGTGTACTCCCCCTTTGATAATGTTATGAAAACGCGCCCCATTGCAAAATGCAAAATTTCCAGATTCTTCTTCTTCTCCTCATTCTACTCCCCAACATCTTCTCATTATTTCCCTATGGAACCCAATCTGTCCGTGTCACTGGCCGACTGATCTGCCGTGGCAAACCTGCTCCATTTGTGGAAATGAGACTGGTCAATTCTCGTCGAGGTCAGCTAAAATGTTATAATGCAAATGCGCTCTAGCTGACAACTAGAGAAAGCAACAACGCTCCACTAGACGTGTTGCTAATGCAAAGACACTCCACCGAACTATCCCTTTTTCCAGAAGACGAGAAAAACTACGACATCGCCACAAACGTCTTCACAGACCCCCAGGGATACTTTGAGATGTCTGGAAGTATGCACCAATTTCTATCTGATTCCCGCACAAATTCTGGCGTGGCACGAATGTTTTCAAGATATCGGAATTCATCATGGAAAGTGTAAAAGTTTGATGAAAGTGGATGTTCCGCAAGAGTTTGTCAATGAGGATACACTTCCGAGAGTTAGTTGGGATGCTGGAACGATTAATTTGGAGGATAGAGTGAGAAAAGAATATTTGGAGAAGTGCAAATAAATCAATTTTTTTTGGTTTGTTGGTAGATGCAAATGTGATTTGTTACAACTTGTTTTAAATAATCCCAGAATCTCGAAGCATCAAAAACATAAAAAATAAACATAGAAATTCCATGGATTTATTATCTTCCTTGATATCAAAAGTAAAATCTAACTTCCTTAAGGACACTGCTTCGTCTGATCAGCCTTCTCCAACGGAATCTCTCCCAAATTCCACGCCTTCTGAGCCAACGGTCCCTCGTTCACATAAATCCTCGGAATTCTGATTTCAAACCAGCGAAAACACGGATCTTCATGTTCGTATGGTTTCGGGAAGCATCTATTCCAAATGTAGAGACGAGCGGAAATATCGGACCAATAGCCGGGGTCAATGTAACCGGCGATTTCGAATCGGCCCTGCGGATCAGTGAAGACGTCACGAGCGAAAGCGGTGCCGCCTGGAAATGAGAGACATTTTGAGAGAGGAAAATGGGGGAAAGTGCGCTCTATCGAACTTTCATGGAGTCAGTAAATGCGCTCTATAGGAATGTGAGAGATTTCATTTTCATTTCTTCGAAGCGAGCGTATGTCTTTTTGCGTCAACGTGTCAGGCATCAGATTCGACGCCAAGTGATCTTTGGACTGGTTTTTTGGACAATAGAAAGAAAATACATATGGAGCAACTAGCCTACAAAGAGCAAAGAATCGTTTTTTCTTATTCAAAAATGTTTGGAAACTAAAAAAGTATTATTATCTAGATCAAAACATGAAAAATTCGAAATTCTGCTGAAACCGAAAATTCAAAATACTTTTCAGGGATAGTAAACCAAAATTGAGTGTCGAATGCAAGTACGCTCTGTCGCACTCCAGACTTCCCATAGTCAGCAATCACGCTCCACTGACACTTCTTTACTATATTTTTACTCACCAATCGTATGAGCAGCGACGAGTTGCAGTTCGGCATACTGTGCCGGTTGGCCATGACACATCAGTCGTCCATTGATCCGAACCGACTGTTCACGAGCGAGAACAATTGGGATGGCAATTAGCAGGAATATGATCTGGAAGGTAGCTCAGATTTCAGAAGGCCTTGAGAGCTAGAGGTGGGGGATGGGACTGCTTACCTTCATGATCGAAAATTTGAATGATAGAGGTGGATTTCGGGCAGGACCAAGGAGGTAAGCCACGTATCAGACCAACGTAGAAGTAGAAAAGTTAAAAATAGAAACAGTTCACGGAAAATTGAAACTAATAAAACTGTACATTTTTTTCAGTTTCACTGGTTCTTAAAATTTTTCAGCATGAAGGTGTTTCTGTTTTCCAAACATGCAAACAATTGAAAATTTCAGATATTCTTACTGTACTTCTTCTTCTTTTTCCTCCTCTCCACCACCGACGCCTCCATCCAATCCGTCCAAATCCAGGGCCGCCTACTCTGCCGTGGAAAACCTGCTCAATTCGCAGAGCTTCAACTTCTTGACTGGAGCATTTTTGGAAGTAAGTAGATAAACAATTCGTAATAGAGCGTACTTTATTTTAGGCTCCATTATGGCAGAAAACGTGTACACAGATGGAGATGGATATTTTGATATTTATGGATATGTGGATCAATTCTTGAGCATTAACGGAAGACTTTTGATTTGGCATGAGTGTTTTGAAGAAGAACATGTTCATAAGGGAAAGTGCAAAAATTGGATGGAATTTGAAGTTCCCGCGTATTTTGTGAATCGAGAAAGGATTGCGAGGAATGTTTGGAAAATGGGAAGGATTGATTTGGAGAAGGAACAGAAGGGGGACCATTTGGATAAATGCAGTTGAATATTTTTTGCTGTTTCGGAAAATAAAAAATATTCAAAGAAAGTTTTTATTGTCTATTTTTTTTTGGTATACTTTAGAGCCATCCAGAGTATCCATCAAAACACAGAAAACACAAAAAGGTTCCACATGTAACGGGAATAGAAACGGTTACTCAAAAATTGAAGAAAATTGAAAAAAGGGAACATCCGGAAGTTTTTTGATGAAGAAATATTGACTGGCTTATTGGAAAATCGGAATGCGAGAATGATAGACTGAATGAAAACGAGAAATAAAGGGATGGTTTATTGACTTTTCACTTGAATTGGGCACCTGGACTAATTTTCGCGCGCGCGGGTAGATCAAAAAATCAATAAGATCAAAAGAGAACAGCTAGAATGCGCGCGGTTTGATCAAAAAGGTATAATGAATCAGTATTGATTTTTCAACTCAAAATGATATATGGACTAATTCTGGTGTCGGTAGATCAAAACAAAAGTGTCGGCGTCTTTCACTCTCTCACCACACTGATCCTCGCTCTATGTCAATAAGGCGAGTTTGCAGATTCCCAACACAAATTTTCAATTTCAAAGAGATGGAGAAATATACCATATTGGTGAAAACGCTGTGGCTCAAAAATTGGGAAAAGTTGAACTGGATTCTGACATTTTAAGAAGCAAACATCATATTTCCGAAGCTAAAATTGCTTGAATAGATAATTTATTCAGCAAATAAAGAAAGAGCACAAAAACAAGATATCGATAAATATTCACAATTAGGGGTCGCAAATCCCTTTTCTGTAATTCTCATGATGATTTGTTTACGGTAATATCTCTCTTCTTGAAAATGATGATACAAGTGAGGCCCGCGATGATGCAGAAAAGATTGACTTCTCTTCGGTTCGAAAATGTGGCAAACGATTTCGAAACTTTCGTTGAGAGGGAAAATGACGCATGGGGAAGATGGGCCAAATCTGGAAAAATTTATGGGCTTTGGGGTATAAAATTAGAAGTTTTTTTTCAGTTTTTGAGGGTTTCTATGAATTGAATTCTCAAAATATGAATTGTCGGAATTCATATCTCAGAATTTAATCTTTCAAGCTTATTAACCAAAAAAAACTCACTTTGTCATTGCAACTTCTCCAATAAAAGCTCCATTCATCTTTGCAATTTTTCCCATCCATCTCTGTTCCTTCCAATCATTGCATACAAAAGTGAAAACAGTACCCAATGCTGGTTTTTTCTGTTGCCAATCCATCAAAACTTTCGAAAAGTGATCCATTGAGAAGTAGGAAAATTTGACGTTTTTGAATGGAAGTGAGGGGAGAATGGCGTTTTTAAAGTCCGAAGTGAACACTACAGTTTTCGATTTGTTCAATATTTCAATATCTGACTCTTGATTTGTCTTCGAAATATGATCCAGTCCAATGGATTCAAAATCAAAGTCGTCCAAAATAGACTCAAATATTTTCAGTCCATTTTGATTTCCTTTAATCGTCACATTTTTTGCTAGAATTTTCAGATTCTTCGGAATTGATAACACCGAATCATGAGCCACCAAGGTTAGATTTTTCACATTCAAAAATCCGGAACGGTTTCCGAGGATTTTGTCGAATAAGTATCTCCGAGCGTTGTAGAATTTTCCTTGCGTATCGATAGTTTCTTCTTTTCGAATAGACGAGTCCCCTATACAAAGCTCGAAAAGATAACAGTAATCTGGCTCCAGATTCTGTTGTCTTAACAAAAAACGATTAAATTTGAATCGATTGTGATTGATTGCGTCTTGCTTTCTTATTTGTATCTCTTCATCTGCTTCATTGGCTAATTCCTCTTTTAAAACTGCCAATTTCTCATTTAATTCCTCCACTTCCGACTTCTCATCCTTCTCTTCTTCACTTCCAAAAATCAGATCTTCTGAATTCAAAACGGGTGGAATTCTGATTCCATATTTGTCCACATCATTGTAAATCCAACCGAACCATGGTTGAACTTTCCTCAATTTTCCATTTTCAGTTTTGTCAAATCTTTCTAATCTCATCGAGAAATGAGCGTTATTAATCGTGAGGGAGTAATAATTAAACGAGAGGTGCTCGATTTTCAGAGGTATCGATTTTTCCAGTTTCGAGAATTCTGAATTATTTCGGGATAGGTAGAGTCTGAAATTAAAAAGTTTTGTTGGAATTCAGTCAATAATTACCTAAAGCAAGGATCCATATTTTCGATTATCGATTTTTGGCAGTTTTCGGAGAACGCAGTTGCTTCAGCGTTCATAATGGGATCCCTGATTTCCTCTGTTTTCGTCGATTGAACCTTCATTTCGAGGCGGACACGAAATGAAGATTCCGAAGAATTTTCCAGACAGCGAAGGGCGATTTCTGATTTTGCATCGATAGGAAAAATGAAGACCTGAGGGAACTTGTTGAACCTGAAAATGCAAAATTGCCCAAATAATTAGGTAAAGATCGAAACGAGGGGCTCCATCAAAAATGAATCAACTCGTACATATACCAGAGTAAAGTCAAAAATTTGCCGTCCTACCCCATTTGAGGTTCGTGAAGTTTTTTATGTATAATCTTTCTTGATCAAACTAAAAACACTCAACGTATTCTTAGTTTGACGGGACTCTCGATAAATCTCAGCGCCCACCTTCAAACCAAGAAAAAAACAACGTACCGATAACGATTCTGCTCTCCATTCGCTGCATTCTCTCTAACAACAACTCCCTGTTGTGCCTTGAAAACATCGATTGCTCTCTCAGCCGTGTGTCGATACATATAGAAGGAAAAACACGATCCAATCACCTTCTTCTCCTCTCTCCAACTTCTCACAAAATCCACAATTAGACCTTCACGGGTCACTTCATAATTGAACTGAACTCGATGAAATGGTACAGGAACCAGTTGATTGTAATACCCGTCGATCTCAACTGTTTCAGCCGTCTCTAGCATTTGGATATCCTGTGCGTTATATTTGTGAACTGTGATCGATTTCAGGGGGAAACTCGCTGGAGCTAAGATAGGACGGACAATTTCTAAACGTGGCTCCATGCTTTCTACTTTTAGATGCTCAACGTCGAGTTTCATCCAATTTTCCGGGAGTCTAATGCATTTTTTGGGAGTGACATTGAGCGTTTTGACTTTGATAGGAAACACTCTTCTTCCCAGAATCTTCTCGCTCAAGTACTTCAAAGCTTCACGAAGATTTCGGTTATACTCTACAAACTCATGAACGGATTCTCCTCCATTGGAGATGATCAAGTGAAGGAAATGCTTGAATGATGGCTCAAGATTCTCCTCTTTTTCTCGATATTGCTCGATTCGTCTTTGAGCATCTTGCATTGGTAACACTGAATTCCAATAATTAGACTCGCCGTCAGCAATTCGTGCACTGTAGCGATTCAAATTCTCCATAACTTGTTCCTCCGTTTCCAGATTATTTGATACTTCTTCAAAACTCAAATCTCCTGGGGTTGGCTCTGCATGAGGCAGTGGGATACCATTCTTGTCGAAATCGGAATCAACAGTGCATGCGCCGAGCTTTCGGATGATTCTCCATTTTCCGGCGGTTCCCTTTTCGAAGCAAGTGACCCCTAGGGAGTAGAGAACATCGTTGATTTGAATTGAGTTGAAGGATAGATCGAGACGATTGAGGCGCAGAGGAAGTGCGCGGTCGGTGGCTCGAAGCATTGGGATTTGAGCAGAGAGACGGATTCTGAAAGAAATGTACACATCCACTTTTAATGACGGACAGTTTTGTGATTGGTTTGAAAATTTGGGTCTTTTCTCATAGCTCACATATTATTATATATCTGACTGATCGATATCATTTTAATACCTGAAATTTGGCTCCATGTACACCATCACAGTTCGCAAACTGTCATAAGACAGCGGTTTCGACCGGCACATGCCGTTGAAATTCGTGTATACACTTCTGGAAAAATGAATATGGAAAAAGGAAGAAAATGGAGTATTGGGAGGAGAGTCAACTCAGAAGACGAATGAATGAAGAGAGGATGACGAGGATTGCAAAGGTGAACTGAAGGTGTCTGTATGAAGAACGCCTCCTGGGATTCCCAGGGGCTACAATAGGGAGGAAGAGAACAAATAAAAACACTGATGGACGTGAGATTCTCAAGGTACCCTAAAGGTGACAAAAGACGAGATAATCTAATAATTGGTCACCAACCTACAATGAAAAGGTCAACAGCAGCTATTCAAGATCGATTAGAGTGTCATTATCCATCATCACCAACAGTCTGTACATTGACACTGTAGTGATTGTTGATGGATCAGGACACTCTAATCTGCCTTAGAGATTTTCTATTGGTATTAGCACTGTTGGTAATCACCCAAATACTAAATTATCTCTTCTTCTTCATACAGATATCTGCAGTTCACCTTTACAATCATCGTCATTCTCTCTTCATTTATTTCTTCGCTTTTATTTTGCCTCATCTGCATAAATGCGTCGGATTCTGGCATTCTAAGAAGCAAACATCATATTTCCGAAGCTAAAATTCTTTGAATAGACAATTTATTTATCAAATAAAGAAAAAAGGGCGAAAAAACAAGATATCGATTTAAATTCACATTTGGATAGGTCTCGCAAATCCCTTTTCTGTAATTCTCATATCGATTCGATCACGGTGTTCTCTCTCTTCTCTAGAATGGTGAACGAAGTGAGGCTCATGATGGTGCCGAGAAGATTGGCTATTCGTCGGTTCGAAAAGGTGGCAAACGATTTCGAAATTTTTGTCAAGAGGGAAAATAACGCATGGGGAAGATGGGCCAAATCTGGAAAAATATACGGGCTTTGTGGTATAAAATTAGAAGTATTTTTTCCAGTTTTTGAGGGTTTCTCAGATTTGAATTCTAAAAATATGAACTGTCGGAATCCATATCTCAGAACTTAATCTTTCAAGCTTATTAACCAAAAAAAAACTCACTTTGTCATTGCAACTTCTCCAATAACAGCTCCATCCATCTTTGCAATTTTCCCAATCCAAATCCGCGGCTTAAGATCATCGCATACAAAATGGAAAACACCACCCAATTCTGGTTTTTTCTGTTGCCAATCCATCAAAATGTTCGAAAAGTGATCAATTGAAAAGTAGCAAAAAGTGACGTTTCTGAATGGGAGCGGAGGAAGAATGGTATTTTTGAAGTCCGCAGTGAACACTACAGTTTCCGATTTCTTCAAGATTTCAATATCTGTCTCTTGATTTGTCTTCGAAATATGATCCAGTCCAATAGATTTGAAATTGAAACTGTTGAAAATAGGCTCAAACATTTTCAGTCCCTTTCGATTTCCTTTAATTGTCACATTTTTAGCTCGAATTTTCAGATTCTTTGGAATTGATAATACCGAATCATGAGCTACCAAGGCTAGATTCTTCACATTCAAAATTCCGGAACGGTTTCCGAGAATTTTATCGAATAAGTATCTCCGAGCGCTGAAGAATTTCCCTTGAGTATCGATAGTTTCGAATTTTCTATGCGGTGAACATATACTCCCAAACTCTAAAAGATAACAGTAATCTGGCTCCAAATTCTGTTGTCTTAACAAAAATCGATTATATTTGAATCGGTTGAAATCGATTAAGTCTTTCTTTCTCATTTGCTGTTGTTCATCTGCTTCATTGGCCAACTTTTCTCGTAAAACTGCCAATTTCTCGTCCAATTCCTCCATTTCCGATGCTTCATCTTTTTCTTCTTTCTGTCCAAAATTCAGATCTCCAGAATTCAGAACGGGTGGAATTCTGATTCCATATTTGTCCACATCATTGTGGACCCAATGGTATATTTGTCGAAATTTTCTCAATTTTCCATTGTCAGTTTTGTCAAATCTTTTTAATCCCATCGAGAAATAAGCGTTATTAATCATGAGAGAGTTATCAAAAAACGAGAGGTGCTCGATTTTCAGAGGTATCGATTTTTCCAGTTTCGAGAATTCTGAATTATTTCGGGATAGGTAGAGTCTGAAATTAAAAAGTTTTGTTGGAATTCAGTCAATAATTACCTAAAGCAAGGATCCATATTTGCGATTATCGATTTTTGGCAGTTATCGGAGAACGCGGTTGCATTCATAATGGAATCCTTGACCTCCTCTGTTTTCGTCGATTGAACCTTCATTTCGAGGCGGGCATGAAATGAAGATTTCGGAGAATTTTCCAGGCAGCGAAGGGTGATTTCTGATTTTGCATCGATAGGAAAAATGAAGATCTGAGGGAACTTGTTGAACCTAAAATGCAAAATTGCTCAAATAATCAGGTGAAGATCGAAACGAGGGGCTTCTCCAAAAATGAGTCAACTCGTTATAATTTTGCTTAGTAAAACTAAAAAACACTCAAAGTACTTCTAGTTTGACGGGACTCTCGATAAATCTCAGCGCCCACCTTCAAACCAAGAAAAAAACAACGTACCGATAACGATTCTGCTCTCCATTCGCTGCATTCTCTCTAACAACAACTCCTTGTTGTGCCTTGAAAACATCAATAGCTCCTTTTACCTTAAATCGATTCACATCGAATGAAAAACACGATCCAATCTCCTTCCTCTCCTCTCTCCAACGTCTCACAAAATCCACAATCAGAATCTCAGGGTCCACTTTATAAGTGATTAGAACTTGTCTAAACGGTACAGGAACCATTTGATCGTGATACCAGCCTATCTCAACTGATTCAGCCATCTTCAGCATTTGGATATCCTGCGCGTGATATCTGTGAACTGCGATCGAATTTAGGGGAAAACTCGATGGAGCTAAAATGGGGCGGACGATTTCTAAACATGGCTCCATGCTTTTGAGTTTTAGATTCTCGACGTCGAGTTTCATCCAATTTTCCGGGAGTATAATGCAATTTTGGGGGATTACATTAAGCGTTTTGACTTTGATAGGAAACACTCTTCTTCCCAGAATCTTCTCGCTCAAGTACTTCAAGGCTTCCCGAAGATTTTGGTTATACTCGACAAACTCATGAATGGATTCTCCTCCATTGGATGTGATCAAGTGAAGGAAATGCTTGAATGTTGGCTCCAAATTCTCCCTCTTCTCCCGAAACTGCTCAATTCGTCTTTGAGCATCTTGCATTCGTAACACTGAATTCCAATAATTAGGCTCGCCGTCAGCAATTCGTGCTTTGTAGCGATTCAAATTCTCCATAACTTGTTCCTCCGTTTCCAGATCATTTGTTACTCCCTCAAAACTCAAATCTCCTGGAGTTGGCTCTGCATGAGGCAGAGGGATACCATACTTGTCGAGATCGGAATCAACAGTGCACACGCCTTCTTCTCGAATCATTCTCATTTTTCCGTTCGGCCCTTTATTGAAGGAGGTGATCCCAAGGGAGTAGAGAACATCGTTGATTTGAATTGAGTTGAAGCAAAGATCGAGACGATTGAGGCGCAGAGGAAGTGCGCGGTCGGTGGGGCGGAGCATCGGGATTTGAGTAGAGAGACGGATTCTGAAAAAATCAATTTTTACAGGAAGTTTTGTAATTGGTTTAAAAATCTGTGTCTCTCTCTAGGATTTCATCTTTGAATCTTGAGACTATTTAACCAGCTCTAGCATTTCTCGTCATCTCACTAAAACTCGCCGGTTCTTAACGTAAGTTTGTCTTTTTCATAGCGTACATCACTATCTGCGGATCGATATAGATTCAATACCTGAAATTCGGCTCCATGTACAGCGTCACAGTTCGCAAGCTGTCATAAGACAGCGGTTTCGACCTGGGCATTGTGTAGAAGTCAATGGTTTTCTGGAAAAATATGATGAGAAGGAAATAGAATGTTGAAAGAAAATGAGTGAATAAAGAACGATTGCAATGGTTGAGTGAAGATCGATGAATGGAGAACGTCTTCTGGGATTCCCAGGGGCTACAATAGGGAGGAAGAGAACAAATAAAAACACTGAGGGATGTGCGATTCTCAAGGTACCTTGAAGGTGACAATAGACGAGATAATCTAACAAAGGTCAACAGCAGGTATTCAAGATAGATTAGAGTGTCATTATCCATCATCACCAACAGTCACTGTACTGGTTATTGAATGATTATGACACTCTAATGAGGTATTCTATTGGTATTAGCACTGCTCTATTGGTATTAGCAGACGTTCTTCATACAGAAACCTTCAGTTCACCTTTGCAATCGTCGTCATTCACTCTTTATTCATTCTTTTTCTGTGTTGACTCTCCTCCCAATACTCCAGTTTTTCTTTCTTTTCCATTTTCATTTTTTCCAGAAATATAATCACGAACTTCAACGCCATGTGCCGGTCTAAACCGTTGTCCTATGACAGTTTGCGAACGGTAATACTGTATACGGATCCGTGTTTCAGGTAAGTATTGTCGCTCCCATTTTGCTTTTTGCGGTTGAAAAATCATATCAAATTACTTGGCGTCAAATTTGATGCCAGGTCCGCAGTTGAAAGGTGCAGACACGCTGACGCAAAAGTAGACAAGCTCGCTTCAGAAAAAAGTTCAGTACTAGCACTCAATTCAATAAAAAAATTTGAAATTTCTGAAAAAACCCTCTGGAAGTAAAGATATGCACTTAAGAAAATTTCTGATTTAGCGCTTAAATTGCCCGTTTCTCAATTTTAGATACTGTAGATGCAGTTTCTAACATTTGAGCAAATTTTCATAAAAATCTAAGGTGACGAGGTGTTGTGGTTCCCTTGTAATGTCAAAAAAGAAATGCTTTTCAGAATCCGTCTCTCTTTTCACATTCCCATGCTCCGCGCTACCGACCGCGCACTTCCTCTGCGCCTCAATCGTCTCGATCTATCCTTCAACTCAATTCAAATCAACGATGTTCTATACTCCCTTGGGATCACTTGCTTCGAAAAGGGACCCAACGGAAAATTGAGAATCATCCGAAAGCTTGGCGCATGCACTGTTGATTCCGAATTCGACAATTATGGTATCCCCATACCTCACGCAGAGCCAACTCCAGGAGATTTGAGTTTCGAGGAAGTTACGAATAATCTACAAACGGAAGAACAAGTTCTGGAGAACTTGAATCGATACAAGGCGCAAATTGCTTATGGGAAACTCAATTATTGGAATTCAGTGTTGCCAATGCAAGATGCTCAAAGACGAATCGATCAATTACGGGAGAGGGAAGAGAACCTGGAGCCATCATTCAAGCATTTCCTTCACTTGATCACCTCCAAAGGAGGCGAATCCGTTCATGAGTTCGTCGTGTATAACCAAAATCTTCGGGAAGCATTGGAGTATTTGAACGCTATGATTTTAGGAAGACGGGCGTTTCCTGTTAAAGTCAAAGTGCTCAACGTGGTCGCTAATCGATGCATAAGACTTCCGCAAAATTGGATGAAACTAGACGTTGAGCATCTAAGAGTGACAGGTAACAAACCTTGTTTGGAAATTGTCCGCCGCATCTTAGATCCATCGAGTTTTCCCCTAAAATCAATCTCTGTTCATACGTTTTATCCTCAAGATTTCCAAATGCTAGAGACTGCTACATCAATTAGGATAAGCTGGTATCCCGGTCAAATGGTTCCTGTACCATTTTGTCGAGTTTTATTCAATTTTGTTACACACAGTGAGGATTTTGTTTTGCGTTTTCTGAGAAGTTGGAGAGACGAAAAGAAAGAGATTGGTTCGCGTTTTTCGTTCTTTTTGTATCGACACTGTGTTAAGAGAGCTATTGATATTTTCAAGGCACAACAAGGAGTTGTTGTTAAAGGGAATTCAAATGATGGAGAGCAGAATCGTTATCGGTACGTTGTTTTTTTTTGGTTGGGGTGGGGTGCAGATACATACGAAATTAGGCTCTATCTGGAACTACAGGCTTCATGAGAAAACAAGGGTCTTATCTTTAACTTCTACCCTTAGAGTCTAATATGAAGGTTATTTATCTTGGCATAAGTTAACCAAATAACAATTCCTTTCATGAAAAATTTTTCTTGTCCTAAGCTTATTAAAAGGCAATTGAAACATCATGAAATATAAACCTGTAGAAATGTTATTCAATTTTTGAGGTTACTTTTTTGCGGATGTGAAGGACCATATTTTCTCATGGGTCCCCTATTTTCAAGTAGAGCCGAAAATGCTTGTGACTGCTCGGCCTAGCCATGTAGGTATTGGCCCAGACAAGTATGAATTTACGCTCTTCTGAACGTTTTGCGTTTCCAGGTACAACGAATTCCCTCAGACCTTCATTTTTTCAATCGATGCCAGATCGCAAATCAGCATTCATTGCCTGGAAAATCCCTCAGTGTCCTCCAACGATATTTGCCTTGAAATGAAGGTTCAATCGACAAAAACAGAGGAAGTCAGGGATCCCATTATGAACGCTGAAGCAACTGCGTTCTCCGAAAACTGCAAAAAATCGATAATCGCAAATATGGATCCATGCTTTAGGTAATTACTGACTGAATTCTACGAAATTCTTGAAATTTCAGACTCTATCTTTCCCGGAAGAATTCAGAATTCTCGAAATTGGAAAAGTCGATACCTCTGAAAATCGAGTATCTTTCGTTCACTAGTCACTCTCTTACCGTCAACAACACCGAATATTCGATCAATTTGAGAAAAATGGAAAAAATTGAAGATGGAAGATTGAGGCAAGGACAAATTAGTGATTACATCTATACTGATGTGGATAAATATGGAATCAGAATTCCGCCCACTTTGGATTTCGAAAGTTTGATTATTGGCTGTGAAGAAGATAAGGATGAGAAGTCGGAAATGAAGGAATTGAATGAGAAATTAGCAGTCTTAGAAGCGGAATTAGCCAGGGAAGCAGATGAACAACGACAAATAATAAAGCAAGGCTTAATCAATATCAATCGATTCAAATATAATCGATTTCTGTTAAGACAACAGAATCTGGAGCCAGATTACTGTTATCTTTTAGAGTTTAGGAGTGAATATACGAAGCATAGAAAAGTCGAAACTATCGATACTCAAGGGAAATTCTTCAGCGCTCAGAGATATTTATTCGACAAAATGTTTGGAAACCGTACCGCAATTTTGTCTGTGAAAAATCTAACATTGGCGGCTAATGATTCACTATTATCAATTCCGAAGAATCTGAAAATTCAAGCTGAAAATGTGACGATTAAAGGAAATCAAAATGGATTGAAAATCTTTGAGCCCATTTTGAACAACTTTAATTTTGAATCCATTGGACTGGATCACATTTCGAACGTAAATCAAGAGACAGATATTGAAATATTGAAGAAATCGGAAACTGTAGTGTTCACTTCTGACTTCGAAAACGCCATTCTCCCTCCGCTCCCATTCAAAAACGTCAGATTTAGCTACTTTTCAATGGAGCACTTTTCGAGAATTTTGATGGATTGGCAAGAGAAAACACCAGCATTAGGTGGTGTTTATACTTTTGTATGCAATGATTGGAAGCAGCAGAGATGGATGGGAAGAATTGCAAAGATGAATGGAGCTGTTATTGGAGAAGTTGCAATCACAAAGTGAGTTTTTCAAATGGAAAATAACAAAAGTTAAAAATATTTCTTTTATTAACATTTGGAGATTCTAAAGGACTTCCAAAACAAAGGGTTTCACTGGGGAAATTCAGTCGGCCGGCGGGCCGGTCGCCGACCGACAACTTGGATCAAAAACTATCGGTCGGCTCAGTCAGCGGTCAGTCGGCTGACGGAAATTCCGACCGATCAGAATCTAGCACTTTCTAGCACTTACTCTAAACTGAACCCCAAAATATCTTATTCCAGATTCGGTCGATCCGCCCCATGTGTCATCTTTCCTCTGAACGAGAGTTTCGAAATCGTTTGTCACATTTCCGAACCAACGAAAAGTCAAGTTGTGAGATTCAATATGCTTCACTACCACCACCATTCTCAAGAAGCTAGACATCTTCATAATTACATCGATATGAGAATCGTACAGAAGGGATTCGCGACACCGATTCAATTGTACATTTGAATTCATGGCCTGGGCTTTTTTATCATTTTTGTTCTTTTTTCTCTTACTTTTTGGTGGATAAACCTTTCATATTTTAAAAAATGGTATTCTTATCTTCGACATTCACAAAGAGTTCTCAGTTCCTATTGATCATTCTGATTGTTGTCTTGATGGCTTTTCTGTTGGTTTTTTTTTCTGTATGAATAACTTATCTCGTTTTGATGATTCAAAAAACAGCGCTCTTATCTATTTCCTGGTTATTAAATAAAAATGTTGACTATATATTTTTTCTCATTCATGTCACTTCTACCGTACGCAGAATGTTGTCTAAAAGTCAACGAAGGTAGGTGAGATTGCGCAGATAAAAAAAAAATTGGATTTATTATCAGCGAAATGCAATTGCAAAATTGTTGCTTTTAATCGTGAGCTCATTGGAGAGAATCCAGATGCTTTCTACAAAAATATCACTCAATATCCACTAAGAGAACCTATTTTCGCCTTCGAAAACCAAAATTGTAACATTGAAATATCTTGCGATGGAGGCTACTGTTTGTATCTAATCGAGTTGTACGAAACATTTTTGGTTAGTAATCTTCGTAATATAGCGTGCTTAATTTATTCATTATATTTAGGTTAAACATCGAGCAGGAGGATTCTGTGACCGTACCACACAAAATTACTATATTGGTATTGATGCCGATGGAATTTTCGAATTGTATGATTTAAAGGCTATTTGTGTGGATATTTGTGAGAGGTTTAAAAACGGTTCATAGCATAAAATGTAATTTTTTCAGCACGGCCTGCAACATAGGAGAACTTTTGAAAGACGAGCATTTTATTTTTATATTCGTTTTTAAATTTAATATGAATAAATTTTACTGCTCACTCTGTTTTTTGGAATCCTTGCAAAAAAGTATATAGTTTGATCAAATTATTGAATTTGACTTTTTGGCTTCTCTCATATTGTTGGCTTACTTTTTTTGTTACATGCATAATTTATTTGATTTTCTAAATCATTTGCATCATTCATATTTTCATTTACACTGCTAAGCTACAATGTTAGCTTGTTCTCTGCTATTATTCTTTCTGGTTTCTTCTGCAAATTCTTGTCTGAAAGTCAATTACCGTAAGTTCTCGATCTTTACAAACTCGCTCTAATGAACAGATTCGGTAGAGCGCGTTTGTAGCCAAAAAGCTGCAATTTTAATGTTCGATAGAGCGCACATTCTCTCGATTCCTATTTTCAGCAAAATGTGAATGTCACGCCTATGCTATGGATGAAATCTCGGCTCTGACAGCATATCCAGATTTCTACGAAAAAAATATGTCCTATTATCACATTGTTGCTCCAATGCTTAATATAGATGGGTGCACTGCGACCCTAGGGTGTCCTGAAGATTTCAGTTTGATCGTATTCGACACCGATAAGACTGTCATGGTGGGTGAAAATGTGCTCTACCGAAGTAGGAGCTGAGCTTGCCAATAGAGCGCATTAGCAAACTTTTCAGTTTGACAAATACCAAGCAGAGGGACTATGTGACCCTTTCACCCAGACTTGGATGGTTAGTGAAAATGATGAGAGCTTCAAAAAGTACAATAGAATGTGGGGCGTTTGTGTTAATTATGGTAAGTAAACAGAAATTCGAATATTTAAAAACTTACTTTCTGTTTTCAGTGACTCCTATAGAGCCAGGTTGCACTAGTTGCAGTGTCCAGGGATTATTCAAGGATCAGGAAAATCCAGACTATAGTCCAGAATATACTACCCCAATGAAGTAAGGCATTTGTGGTTTATTGGCGATATTCCCCAAGGGGAAACGCGCTCCATCGCCAACTTGACTGAAATTTGAATTTTCAGCTTTCCCGCCGTTTTGAAAACAGCGAAACATGTTTTGGTGGCTGCGTGGACTCCTCGTGGACAACTTGGGCAGCAGTCGAATTGTCCACCAGGGGTCCACGCACCCACCAAAACATGTTTCGTTGTTTTCAAAACGGCGGGAAAGCTGAAAGTTCAAATTTCAGTCAAGTTGGCGATGGAGCGCGTTTCCCTTTGGCGAATATCGCTAATATTTTTTTAGCTGAAACGCGGGAAGTTCAAAAATATAACTTGTTCCCGAATTGAATTGGCCTGAACCGTAAGCTATCAAATCTTACTCGCTTTAAGCAGATCAAACAGCTTTAAATGCCGATAACTTATATCGATCCGCCCCGTTTAGAAAACAAATTACTATTTTGAAATCTCCATGTTTTTAGCTTTTAAACGAAACCAAGAACTTTTAAATTCTGAAAATTTTCAGCATCCAGATTCCAATGGATGTCACCGATACTTTGGTGGATGTCTTCTAAAAGATGTCACAAAGATTTGTACGCATATCAATGTCCTGGTAGGGAAACACATAGACTTCAAACTGAAAAAATTATCCAAATTCAGGCTAAAAATGCATCCGGAACATACCAAATCCGAGATGGTTGGAGTCCGGTGGATGCGTTCACCACCATCACTTGTGGAAATAATGGGAAATTTAATCATGGAGCTGTGTAAGTTTGGTGGGCTGGTGGGCGAGTTAGGAACCATTCGCAGTTTCAGAATTTTTCCAAGACAACGAGTCTCTTTTCAGAACCAACATCGAAGAGCTGTCATGTTTATTCGAAGGATGTACACCGCCATGTCAATCATGCGATATGGGAGCAATAATCAAGGAACCAGTGGATTTCGGATACTCTCTACTCTATGAGTGAGCTCTTTGACAAATGCGCTCTATTGCAATCTCACTTTCAGAGAGGATCCACCAATAAACGGGTGCCACCAAACGTTTACTGCTTGTATGCGAACTGACGACAACGTTTGTGAGCGTGTTGGAATACGGGTGAGGAGCAGAGAAGTCCGTTTAAAAATCTTGACTGTTGAAGGCAAAAAATGCAACGGGGGAGTATGAAATTCAAGAAACATCGACTGAAACTTCAGCCACCACGACTCTGAGCTGCGGGAACAATGCAAAGTTTTCTCATGGAGCTGTGTGAGTCTGATTGAACTATTTTGTTCTTGAATGATGGCCGGCACCTAGACGAAATTCGGCAATCAGCGTTAGGCGGCCGGCGATCGGAAAATTCCTGCCGATTCAAATGGTATCAATGGGACGGGCACAAATTCAAAGCATTTTACAGAACCAACATTCAAGAAGTATTCTGTTTCTTCGAAGTGTGTATGGTAGTACCCAATTGCAATAAGTGTGACATGAATAAAATATATGAGGAATCATCGATTCCAGAAGTGCATTTTAATCATGAGTAAGTGCAGCCAAAATGAATCACTGGCAACATTTTGTTTCAGAGAAATCGGCCTAAATGAAAACGGGTGTGGTATGACGTATGCCATATGCCAGTATGCTGCTGATCTAGTTTGTGACTCAGTGAAGCTAATGGTATGTACTTAGAAATTGGACTACGAATAGAAAAAATGATTTAAGGCCCGAAATGCAACTGGAGAGTATGCCATTGAATATGAATCAACTGCTCTTTCTGCAACTTCAGTTTTGAATTGTGATTATTCTGGAAGATTCTATCATGGAGCTGTGTAATTCTGAGAACATCAAGGCCTACATTAAATTTGAATTTCAGAACTGAGATTGAGCATCTGTCGTGCGTTTTTGAGAACTGTATGTAACTCAGCAGATGGAGTTTTTTTGTCTTGTGGTGGATTCAATAAAACTGTTTATTTTTCAATGTTTTCTGGCTATTTGGGTTTTTGCGATTGCCACTTTGTCACTGCGATTGTGATTTTGACACTGCGAATGACATTTTGACGTTGCCAAAACAAATCATTGGTTCTTTGACTTCTCTCACATTTTTGCTCATTTTTTCTGTTTCATGCATAATTGATTTAATTTTTCCAACTCATTTGCAGTATTCAGTTTTTTTAAACGTTCATATCTCTCTCATCCATTCTGCTCAACAAAAATGTTAGCTATTATTTCTCTGCTATCCTTATTATATCTGATCTCTTTTTCAGATTCTTGTCTGAAAGTCAACTATCGTAAGTTTCGAAGCGTTGTAAATGCGCTCAATCTCATTTTTGATCTACAAATGTTCAATAAAGAATTCTCCAATTTTAAGTAAAATGCGAATGCCGCTCCTATTATGTGGATAAATCCCAGGCCATAAGCATTGCCTCAGAGTTTTACGACAAGAACATTTCCTATTATCCCATTGGTTTTCCAAGCATTACTCGCGATGAGTGTATTGCAACTTTTGGATGTCCTGGAGACTTCAGCTTGATTATTTTTGACACCGATAAAACTGTGATGGTGGGTGAAAGTTCGCTCCACTGAAATGAAAACCGAGCTTCCCAATAGAGCGTATTTTCAACCTTTTTTAGTTTGACAAATACCAAGCAGTGGGACTATGTGACCCATTCACCCAAACTTGGATGGTTGCTGAAAATGATGATAGCCTTAGAAAATACAATGAAATGTATGGTATCTGTGTGAATTACGGTAAGAAATAAAACCTTGATGTCTGCTAACATGTTTGCTCAGCGTCACCTTTGGAACCTTGTCTAACTTGCAACATGAGAACAATACTCAAGGATCAAAAGGAATTCGGTTTTTCTATGGCCTATAGGTAAGATAACTAAGACTTCCATTCGGAAGATTTTTCGTCCGCACCTCCGTCCGCCCGAAATTTGTCCGGTTCCGGTTTTGCAGTACGCAAGTTTCCGTAACGTCATTGCACAATTGGCATTTGAATTGACAGACACGGACAGACAAGGAGCGGGCAAATTTCGTCCGAATAGAAGCCTTAAGGACTAGCTAGAAAATGTGCTCCATCTGACTTTCAGTGACGATGACCCAGTTAACGGATGCGCCCAAACTGGTTTTAGTTGTCGTTATAGCATCGCGGACCGTTGTCAGCATGCTGCTATTCTGGTGAGGTTTTTTGAAATGGCGGTAGATCAATTCCGTGCCGAGATATCGCCGAAAATAAGTTCATGCGCCTTTAAAGGGTGCCAACAGACATCAAATTCATAATACTACCTTCAAGGCGAAGTTGTTTCAAAAATAAAAACATTTGAAGGGAAAAAATGCAACAGGGACTTATGAAATTCAAGAAGACGATACTGGAAGAAGAGCCGACACAACTCTCATTTGCAATAAGAATGGAAAGTTTGACCATGGTGTTGTGTAAGTGAAGCAATCCGCGCTCTACCGAACTTGCGTTTGCAGTACCAACATTGAAGAAGTGTCATGCAGATTCGAGGATTGTACAGTACCATGCCTACAATGCAACATGGGATCATTAGTAATAGATCAAGGGGGACCTCTTTACTCTCTGAACTATGAGTAAGCTCCTCGGCAAACGCGCTCTATTGCAATATCGGTTTCAGAGAAGCTCCACGAGTAAACGGATGCATCCGATTCAGTGTGGATTGTACTCGAAAAGACTATTTGATTTGTGAACGTATTGGAGTACTGGTTAGGAACAGGGAAGTTGATTAAAAAAATCTTTAAATTTGAAGGCCAAAAATGCAACGGGGACGTATGAAATACAAGATAGCTCGACGCAAGTTTCAGCCCTCACAACTCTGAGTTGTGACAGAAATTCAAAGTTTTTCCATGGATCTGTGTGAGTCGTTGTGTTAATATAAATTCATATTCCACAGAAAATTCAATTTTTCAGGACTGATATCCATGAGCTGTTTTGTTATTTTGAGGCATGTATGTGATTGATGATATTTGCATAACTCTTAATGAAATTGATTATCTTCTGAAAAATGTTATATTTTTTTGAAACGGAGTTTTATTCGGACTCTCATCATTTTTTTATTCGACTTTGCAGTCATCTGGAAATACATAAAAGTACACAAATAAAAAATACTTCTTTTGAAATTCACGGTAAAACCAAAAATACCATATCTCTGAAGATACGGTAAAACCAAAAATACCATATCTCTGAAGATACGGTAAAACCAAAAATACCATATCTCTGAAGATACGGTAAAACCCAAAATACTATATCTCTGAAGATACGGTAAGACCAAAAATACCATATCTTTGAAGATACGGTAAAACCAAAAATACCATATCTTTGAAGATACGGTAAAACCAAAAATACCATATCTTTGAAGATACGGTAAAACCAAAAATACCATATCTCTGAAGATACGGTAAAACCCAAAATACCAAATCTCTGGAGATACGGTAAAACCAAAAATACCATATCTCTGAAGATACGGTAAAACCCAAAATACCATATCTCTGGAGATACGGTAAAACCAAAAATACCATATCTCTGAAGATACGGTAAAACCCAAAATACCATATCTCTGGAGATACGGTAAAACCAAAAATACCATATCTCTGAAGATACGGTAAAACCGAAAATACCAAATCTCTGGAGATACGGTAAAACCAAAAATACCATATCTCTGAAGATACGGTAAAACCCAAAATACCATATCTCTGAAGATACGGTAAAACCAAAAATACCATATCTCTGAAGATACGGTAAAACCAAAAATACCATATCTCTGAAGATACGGTAAAACCAAAAATACCATATCTCTGAAGATACGGTAAAACCAAAAATACCATATCTCTGAAGATACTGTAAAACCAAAAATACCATATCTCTGAAGATACGGTAAAACCAAAAATACCATATCTCTGAAGATACGGTAAAACCAAAAATACCATATCTCTGAAGATACGGTAAAACCAAAAATACCATATCTCTGAAGATACGGTAAAACCGAAAATACCAAATCTCTGGAGATACGGTAAAACCAAAAATACCATATCTCTGAAGATACGGTAAAACCCAAAATACCATATCTCTGAAGATACGGTAAAACCAAAAATACCATATCTCTGAAGATACGGTAAAACCAAAAATACCATATCTCTGAAGATACGGTAAAACCAAAAATACCATATCTCTGAAGATACGGTAAAACCCAAAATACCATATCTCTGGAGATACGGTAAAACCAAAAATACCATATCTCTGAAGATACGGTAAAACCAAAAATACCATATCTCTGAAGATACGGTAAAACCAAAAATACCATATCTCTGAAGATACGGTAAAACCCAAAATACCATATCTCTGGAGATACGGTAAAACCAAAAATACCATATCTCTGAAGATACGGTAAAACCAAAAATACCATATCTCTGAAGATACGGTAAAACCCAAAATACCATATCTCTGGAGATACGGTAAAACCAAAAATACCATATCTCTGAAGATACGGTAAAACCGAAAATACCAAATCTCTGGAGATACGGTAAAACCAAAAATACCATATCTCTGGAGATACGGTAAAACCCAAAATACCATATCTCTGAAGATACGGTAAAACCAAAAATACCATATCTCTGAAGATACGGTAAAACCAAAAATACCATATCTCTGAAGATACGGTAAAACCAAAAATACCATATCTCTGAAGATACGGTAAAACCAAAAATACCATATCTCTGAAGATACGGTAAAACCAAAAATACCATATCTCTGAAGATACGGTAAAACCAAAAATACCATATCTCTGAAGATACGGTAAAACCAAAAATACCATATCTCTGAAGATACGGTAAAACCAAAAATACCATATCTCTGAAGATACGGTAAAACCAAAAATACCATATCTCTGAAGATACGGTAAAACCAAAAATACCATATCTCTGAAGATACGGTAAAACCAAAAATACCATATCTCTGAAGATACGGTAAAACCAAAAATACCATATCTCTGAAGATACGGTAAAACCCAAAATACCATATCTCTGGAGATACGGTAAAACCAAAAATACCATATCTCTGAAGATACGGTAAAACCAAAAATACCATATCTCTGAAGATACGGTAAAACCAAAAATACCATATCTCTGAAGATACGGTAAAACCCAAAATACCATATCTCTGGAGATACGGTAAAACCAAAAATACCATATCTCTGAAGATACGGTAAAACCAAAAATACCATATCTCTGAAGATACGGTAAAACCCAAAATACCATATCTCTGGAGATACGGTAAAACCAAAAATACCATATCTCTGAAGATACGGTAAAACCGAAAATACCAAATCTCTGGAGATACGGTAAAACCAAAAATACCATATCTCTGAAGATACGGTAAAACCCAAAATACCATATCTCTGAAGATACGGTAAAACCAAAAATACCATATCTCTGAAGATACGGTAAAACCAAAAATACCATATCTCTGAAGATACGGTAAAACCAAAAATACCATATCTCTGAAGATACGGTAAAACCAAAAATACCATATCTCTGAAGATACGGTAAAACCAAAAATACCATATCTCTGAAGATACGGTAAAACCAAAAATACCATATCTCTGAAGATACGGTAAAACCAAAAATACCATATCTCTGAAGATACGGTAAAACCAAAAATACCATATCTCTGAAGATACGGTAAAACCCAAAATACCATATCTCTGGAGATACGGTAAAACCAAAAATACCATATCTCTGAAGATACGGTAAAACCAAAAATACCATATCTCTGAAGATACGGTAAAACCAAAAATACCATATCTCTGAAGATACGGTAAAACCCAAAATACCATATCTCTGGAGATACGGTAAAACCAAAAATACCATATCTCTGAAGATACGGTAAAACCAAAAATACCATATCTCTGAAGATACGGTAAAACCCAAAATACCATATCTCTGGAGATACGGTAAAACCAAAAATACCATATCTCTGAAGATACGGTAAAACCGAAAATACCAAATCTCTGGAGATACGGTAAAACCAAAAATACCATATCTCTGAAGATACGGTAAAACCCAAAATACCATATCTCTGGAGATACGGTAAAACCAAAAATACCATATCTCTGAAGATACGGTAAAACCAAAAATACCATATCTCTGGAGATACGGTAAAACCAAAAATACCATATCTCTGGAGATACGGTAAAACCAAAAATACCATATCTCTGGAGATACGGTAAAACCCAAAATACCATATCTCTGGAGATACGGTAAAACCCAAAATACCATATCTCTGGAGATACGGTAAAACCAAAAATACCATATCTCTGAAGATACGGTAAAACCAAAAATACCATATCTCTGGAGATACGGTAAAACCAAAAATACCATATCTCTGAAGATACGGTAAAACCAAAAATACCATATCTCTGAAGATACGGTAAAACCAAAAATACCATATCTCTGGAGATACGGTAAAACCAAAAATACCAAATCTCTGGAGATACGGTAAAACCAAAAATACCATATCTCTGAAGATACGGTAAAACCAAAAATACCAAATCTCTGGAGATACGGTAAAACCAAAAATACCATATCTCTGAAGATACGGTAAAACCCAAAATACCAAATCTCTGGAGATACGGTAAAACCAAAAATACCATATCTCTGAAGATACGGTAAAACCAAAAATACCATATCTCTGGAGATACGGTAAAACCAAAAATACCATATCTCTGAAGATACGGTAAAACCAAAAATACCATATCTCTGAAGATACGGTAAAACCAAAAATACCATATCTCTGGAGATACGGTAAAACCAAAAATACCAAATCTCTGGAGATACGGTAAAACCAAAAATACCATATCTCTGAAGATACGGTAAAACCAAAAATACCATATCTCTGGAGATACGGTAAAACCCAAAATACCATATCTCTGGAGATACGGTAAAACCCAAAATACCATATCTCTGGAGATACGGTAAAACCAAAAATACCATATCTCTGAAGATACGGTAAAACCAAAAATACCATATCTCTGGAGATACGGTAAAACCAAAAATACCATATCTCTGAAGATACGGTAAAACCAAAAATACCATATCTCTGAAGATACGGTAAAACCAAAAATACCATATCTCTGGAGATACGGTAAAACCAAAAATACCAAATCTCTGGAGATACGGTAAAACCAAAAATACCATATCTCTGAAGATACGGTAAAACCAAAAATACCAAATCTCTGGAGATACGGTAAAACCAAAAATACCATATCTCTGAAGATACGGTAAAACCCAAAATACCAAATCTCTGGAGATACGGTAAAACCAAAAATACCATATCTCTGAAGATACGGTAAAACCAAAAATACCATATCTCTGGAGATACGGTAAAACCAAAAATACCATATCTCTGAAGATACGGTAAAACCAAAAATACCATATCTCTGAAGATACGGTAAAACCAAAAATACCATATCTCTGGAGATACGGTAAAACCAAAAATACCATATCTCTGGAGATACGGTAAAACCCAAAATACCATATCTCTGGAGATACGGTAAAACCAAAAATACCAAATCTCTGGAGATACGGTAAAACCAAAAATACCAAATCTCTGGAGATACGGTAAAACCAAAAATACCATATCTCTGAAGATACGGTAAAACCAAAAATACCATATCTCTGAAGATACGGTAAAACCAAAAATACCATATCTCTGGAGATACGGTAAAACCAAAAATACCATATCTCTGGAGATACGGTAAAACCAAAAATACCATATCTCTGAAGATACGGTAAAACCCAAAATACCATATCTCTGGAGATACGGTAAAACCCAAAATACCATATCTCTGGAGATACGGTAAAACCCAAAATACCATATCTCTGGAGATACGGTAAAACCAAAAATACCATATCTCTGGAGATACGGTAAAACCAAAAATACCAAATCTCTGGAGATACGGTAAAACCAAAAATACCATATCTCTGAAGATACGGTAAAACCCAAAATACCATATCTCTGGAGATACGGTAAAACCAAAAATACCATATCTCTGGAGATACGGTAAAACCAAAAATACCATATCTCTGAAGATACGGTAAAACCCAAAATACCATATCTCTGGAGATACGGTAAAACCAAAAATACCATATCTCTGGAGATACGGTAAAACCAAAAATACCATATCTCTGAAGATACGGTAAAACCCAAAATACCATATCTCTGGAGATACGGTAAAACCCAAAATACCATATCTCTGAAGATACGGTAAAACCAAAAATACCATATCTCTGGAGATACGGTAAAACCAAAAATACCAAATCTCTGGAGATACGGTAAAACCAAAAATACCAAATCTCTGGAGATACGGTAAAACCAAAAATACCATATCTCTGAAGATACGGTAAAACCCAAAATACCATATCTCTGGAGATACGGTAAAACCAAAAATACCATATCTCTGGAGATACGGTAAAACCCAAAATACCATATCTCTGGAGATACGGTAAAACCCAAAATACCATATCTCTGAAGATACGGTAAAACCAAAAATACCATATCTCTGGAGATACGGTAAAACCAAAAATACCAAATCTCTGGAGATACGGTAAAACCAAAAATACCATATCTCTGAAGATACGGTAAAACCCAAAATACCATATCTCTGGAGATACGGTAAAACCAAAAATACCATATCTCTGGAGATACGGTAAAACCAAAAATACCATATCTCTGGAGATACGGTAAAACCCAAAATACCATATCTCTGGAGATACGGTAAAACCCAAAATACCATATCTCTGGAGATACGGTAAAACCAAAAATACCATATCTCTGAAGATACGGTAAAACCCAAAATACCATATCTCTGGAGATACGGTAAAACCAAAAATACCATATCTCTGAAGATACGGTAAAACCAAAAATACCATATCTCTGAAGATACGGTAAAACCAAAAATACCATATCTTCAAAGATATGGTAAAACCAAAAATACCATATCTTCAAAGATATGGTAAAACCAAAAATACCATATCTTCAAAGATATGGTAAAACCAAAAATACCATATCTCTGAAGATACGGTAAAACCAAAAATACCATATCTCTGAAGATACGGTGAAACCAAAAATACCATATCTCTGAAGATACGGTAAAACCCAAAATACCATATCTCTGAAGATACGGTAAGACCAAAAATACCATATCTCTGGAGATACGGTAAAACCAAAAATACCAAATCTCTGAAGATACGGTAAAACCCAAAATACCATATCTCTGAAGATACGGTAAAACCCAAAATACCATATCTCTGAAGATACGGTAAAACCAAAAATACCATATCTCTGAAGATACGGTAAAACCAAAAATACCATATCTCTGAAGATACGGTAAAACCCAAAATACCATATCTCTGGAGATACGGTAAAACCAAAAATACCATATCTCTGAAGATACGGTAAAACCCAAAATACCATATCTCTGAAGATACGGTAAAACCCAAAATAACATATCTCTGGAGATACGGTAAAACCAAAAATACCATATCTCTGAAGATACGGTAAAACCAAAAATACCATATCTCTGAAGATACGGTAAAACCAAAAATAACATATCTCTGAAGATACGGTAAAACCCAAAATACCATATCTCTGAAGATACGGTAAAACCAAAAATACCATATCTCTGAAGATACGGTAAAACCAAAAATACCATATCTCTGAAGATACGGTAAAACCAAAAATACACTATCTCTGAAGATACGGTAAAACCAAAAATACCATATCTCTGAAGATACGGTAAAACCAAAAATAACATATCTCTGAAGATACGGTAAAACCCAAAATACCATATCTCTGAAGATACGGTAAAACCAAAAATACCATATCTCTGAAGATACGGTAAAACCAAAAATACCATATCTCTGAAGATACGGTAAAACCCAAAATACCATATCTCTGAAGATACGGTAAAACCAAAAATACCATATCTCTGAAGATACGGTAAAACCAAAAATACCATATCTCTGAAGATACGGTAAAACCAAAAATAACATATCTCTGAAGATACGGTAAAACCCAAAATACCATATCTCTGAAGATACGGTAAAACCAAAAATACCATATCTCTGAAGATACGGTAAAACCAAAAATACCATATCTCTGAAGATACGGTAAAACCAAAAATACACTATCTCTGAAGATACGGTAAAACCCAAAATACCATATCTCTGGAGATACGGTAAAACCAAAAATACCATATCTCTGAAGATACGGTAAAACCAAAAATACCATATCTCTGAAGATACGGTAAAACCAAAAATACCATATCTCTGAAGATACGGTAAAACCAAAAATACCATATCTCTGAAGATACGGTAAAACCCAAAATACCATATCTCTGGAGATACGGTAAAACCAAAAATACCATATCTCTGAAGATACGGTAAAACCAAAAATACCATATCTCTGAAGATACGGTAAAACCAAAAATACCATATCTTCAAAGATATGGTAAAACCAAAAATACCATATCTTCAAAGATATGGTAAAACCAAAAATACCATATCTTCAAAGATATGGTAAAACCAAAAATACCATATCTCTGAAGATACGGTAAAACCAAAAATACCATATCTCTGAAGATACGGTAAAACCAAAAATACCATATCTCTGAAGATACGGTAAAACCCAAAATACCATATCTCTGGAGATACGGTAAAACCAAAAATACCATATCTCTGAAGATACGGTAAAACCAAAAATACCATATCTCTGAAGATACGGTAAAACCAAAAATACCATATCTCTGAAGATACGGTAAAACCCAAAATACCATATCTCTGGAGATACGGTAAAACCAAAAATACCATATCTCTGAAGATACGGTAAAACCAAAAATACCATATCTCTGAAGATACGGTAAAACCAAAAATACCATATCTTCAAAGATATGGTAAAACCAAAAATACCATATCTTCAAAGATATGGTAAAACCAAAAATACCATATCTCTGAAGATACGGTAAAACCAAAAATACCATATCTCTGGAGATACGGTAAAACCAAAAATACCAAATCTCTGAAGATACGGTAAAACCCAAAATACCATATCTCTGAAGATACGGTAAAACCCAAAATACCATATCTCTGAAGATACGGTAAAACCAAAAATACCATATCTCTGAAGATACGGTAAAACCAAAAATACCATATCTCTGAAGATACGGTAAAACCCAAAATACCATATCTCTGGAGATACGGTAAAACCAAAAATACCATATCTCTGAAGATACGGTAAAACCCAAAATACCATATCTCTGAAGATACGGTAAGACCAAAAATACCATATCTCTGGAGATACGGTAAAACCAAAAATACCATATCTCTGAAGATACGGTAAAACCAAAAATACCATATCTCTGAAGATACGGTAAAACCCAAAATAACATATCTCTGGAGATACGGTAAAACCAAAAATACCATATCTCTGAAGATACGGTAAAACCCAAAATACCATATCTCTGAAGATACGGTAAAACCCAAAATACCATATCTCTGAAGATACGGTAAAACCAAAAATACCATATCTCTGAAGATACGGTAAAACCAAAAATACCATATCTCTGAAGATACGGTAAAACCAAAAATACCATATCTCTGAAGATACGGTAAAACCAAAAATACCATATCTCTGAAGATACGGTAAAACCCAAAATACCATATCTCTGGAGATACGGTAAAACCAAAAATACCATATCTCTGAAGATACGGTAAAACCAAAAATACCATATCTTCAAAGATATGGTAAAACCAAAAATACCATATCTTCAAAGATATGGTAAAACCAAAAATACCATATCTTCAAAGATATGGTAAAACCAAAAATACCATATCTCTGAAGATACGGTAAAACCAAAAATACCATATCTCTGAAGATACGGTAAAACCAAAAATACCATATCTCTGAAGATACGGTAAAACCAAAAATACCATATCTCTGAAGATACGGTAAAACCCAAAATACCATATCTCTGGAGATACGGTAAAACCAAAAATACCATATCTCTGAAGATACGGTAAAACCCAAAATACCATATCTCTGAAGATACGGTAAAACCAAAAATACCATATCTCTGAAGATACGGTAAAACCAAAAATACCATATCTCTGAAGATACGGTAAAACCAAAAATACCATATCTCTGAAGATACGGTAAAACCAAAAATACCATATCTCTGAAGATACGGTAAAACCCAAAATACCATATCTCTGAAGATACGGTAAAACCCAAAATACCATATCTCTGAAGATACGGTAAAACCCAAAATACCATATCTCTGAAGATACGGTAAAACCCAAAATACCATATCTCTGGAGATACGGTAAAACCAAAAATACCATATCTCTGAAGATACGGTAAAACCCAAAATACCATATCTCTGAAGATACGGTAAAACCAAAAATACCATATCTCTGAAGATACGGTAAAACCCAAAATACCATATCTCTGAAGATACGGTAAAACCAAAAATACCATATCTCTGAAGATACGGTAAAACCCAAAATACCATATCTCTGAAGATACTGTAAAACCAAAAATACCATATCTCTGAAGATACGGTAAAACCCAAAATACCATATCTCTGAAGATACGGTAAAACCCAAAATACCATATCTCTGGAGATACGGTAAAACCAAAAATACCATATCTCTGAAGATACGGTAAAACCCAAAATACCATATCTCTGAAGATACGGTAAAACCCAAAATACCATATCTCTGGAGATACGGTAAAACCAAAAATACCATATCTCTGAAGATACGGTAAAACCCAAAATACCATATTTCTGAAGATACGGTAAAACCCAAAATACCATATCTCTGAAGATACGGTAAAACCCAAAATACCATATCTCTGAAGATACGGTAAAACCCAAAATACCATATCTCTGAAGATACGGTAAAACCAAAAATACCATATCTCTGAAGATACGGTAAAACCAAAAATACCATATCTCTGAAGATACGGTAAAACCAAAAATACCATATCTCTGAAGATACGGTAAAACCAAAAATACCATATCTCTGAAGATACGGTAAAACCCAAAATACCATATCTCTGAAGATACGGTAAAACCAAAAATACCATATCTCTGAAGATACGGTAAAACCCAAAATACCATATCTTCAAAGATATGGTATTTTAGGTGTTTGTCTCGATTCCAAAAACCTGTTCATTTTTCAATCAAACATCTTCATTGCAAATAAAATTAGATAACATGATGGCAAATTATGACAAGGAGGCGGTAAATTAACAAGATTCTGCGTATAACAAGATGATGCATAAAATTCTACATGAGTCTAACACTAGACGGTGCAGTAAAAAATAAAGATACAGAGTAAGGAAATGGTATTTTTGGTGAGACCCGAAGGAACGTTTTTAACGGTTGCTGGTGGTGTTGTTTGTGACTTTGCTCCGACTTCTGAGATTTTTTGTGCGCCAGCTCTCAGCGGTCATTATGAGATCCTGTACTTCTTTTGGTCTCGATTTCTTATCAAACAAGTCGATTTGCTCTGGAAATCGAGATAAATATGAATACTTCCAAATGAGCTCAGTGGCCGAAGTTTCTCTCGACCAGGAAAAACATTTTTGGGATCACAAAATTAATCTTACAAATCCATACCTCCGAAACACTGATTCAAAATTTTCCTGAAAAATGGATCCTGGGTTGGCATGGTGTTTGCATTGAAAGACGATGTTGACGCGTTCTTGTGCTCTTTTTTATAGTGATATCGCAGTTTTCCCAAATTCGTCAATCGCACATCTATATCCTTGCATTCCATACATTTCAGAAATGGTTTTCGATTGTGGATGAGAGCGTGGCTGATCAGACGGAACTTTCCGTAGCGTGGTTTCCATTTCAGCACGAGTCCGCAAGTCTGAAAATAATGAAAATGATATTGAAGGTACAGTAAAAAACGAGTGTAGATTCAAAAAACCACATAAAAAAAGCTCCATAATCGCTGTAGAATCCCCCAAAAAAGCTCCGAAAAGCTAATCAGGGCCGTGGTCGGAGTCAGCGAATCACACAATTAACTCTGCGTGGGCGGAGCCAACGCCCATTTTTGGAGAATCACGACAACAGAGCATTCCGGATCTCACTTTTGGGGTTTTAGAGCGATTTCCGAGCATTTTTATTGCGGTTTTTGAAATCTACACATAGTTTTGAGATGTTCACTCACCGGAAATCGACACTTGATATTGAACGACTTTTCCCGATAAGTCTTTCTAAAATCCTCGTAATCCGAATCACTCGAAGTTCCACTATCTTCTGTCTGTGGCCCCGGAGCCTTTCTTGCTCTTTTGGATCTCACTGCCACACTATCTTGCTGTCGGGTAGTTGGATTATTTATCGTCTCCGTCTCATCCATTCCTCCACCTCCTCCACATGATGCATTGTTATCAATGCTTCCTTCATCGTTGTTATCTCCCAAGGAGCCCATTCCAGATGGCCAACTCGGCTCGGAGATCTGAAATGATTTTGCATTATTTTTGGACATTCACTTTTTTCTGGACTGACATTTCTAACAAACGAAGTTGACTTCGATTTTGTCTCTTCCTTCTCCTCAACGACAGTCTTCTCCTCTTCCTCCTCTAAATCCTCCATTCCCTCCGCATCCCTTGCAATTTCCGAGAATGCTCCATGAAGATTGAATGTGATTTTCGGGAAAAGATCCACTTGTCGAGGAATTGGAGTTGAAGATCTGGGGACATGTCCGATACTGACGATTGTGGTATTGAGATGAGAATGGGGGACAGCGAAAGGGCGGGGAGAGCTGTCGCTTTTCTGAAAAAAATCGGTCGATTTTTAAACTTTGGCGTCAGATCTGACGGCAAGTCCGCAACCAAAAAGTACTACACACGCTGACCCTGACTAACCAAATTGGTCTTTGTTGTTTCAGTTGAACCTGATGTCCGTGACTCCGGGGCTTTTGATGCTTTTGGTACTTTTCCGGATCTCACTACCATACTATCTTGATGAAAAACAGTTGGAGCAGTTATCATCTCCGTTTCATCCATTCCTTCATCTTCACACGATTGATAGCCATCGATGCTTTCTTCATCATCGTCTTCTAGTAGAGATCCCATATCTGGCCAACTCGGCTCGGAGATCTGAAATAAACTGGTGTTTTTTCGAGAAAGGTTTTCATTTTAAACTGACATTTCCAACCATATTCGATTCCCCTTTATCTTCCGTGGTCTCCTTCTCAGCAACAGTCTTTTCTTGATCTTTTGGTGCTTCTACTGACACTGTTCTTCGTGGCCCCGGAGCCGTCCGTTGTCTCACTGCCACACTATCCTGATGGCTGATAGCTGGAGCATTCATCGTCTCCGTCTCATCCATTGCTTCTTTCTCCTTTTCACTAAACAATTGATGGTCTTCGATTTTCCCTTCATCGTTGTCTCCCAAGTATCCCGGATCTGACCAACTCGGCTCGGAGATCTATAAATTGACTTTTCGAAGGAACACTCGCTTTTCTAAATCTCACATGTGTAATCATCTCCGATTCTTCTTCAACTCTTGTTTCCTCCTTCTCAACAACAGTCTTCTCCTCTTCCTCCTCTAAATCCTCCATTTCCTCCGCATCCCTTGCAATTTCTGAGAACGCTCCATGAAGATTGAATGTGATTTTCTGACGGAGATCCACTTGTCGAGGAATTGGAGTTGAGGATCTGGGGACACTTCCAATACTGACTATTGTGGTATTGAGAGTTTGGGAGACCGCAAGGGGAGATCCATCGGTGACGACGACGTCGTTGAGGCCTAGGCCTTTCTGGAATCGGATTTACATCATTTTTCGAATATTGGCGTCAGATCTGATGCCAAATCCGCAGTCAACAAGTGTTACACACGCCAAAAGTGCAGAAGCTCACCAAAATCGTCTCCATACAAATTCCTTTCTCCTTCAACTTTTGGATAGTGTGTCCATGAATACGAATGTTGACGAATTTCTTTGGAGGCATCTGAGCATATTTTTGAAAACTGTTTTAACGATAGAGCGCGGTTCAGCTTGGTAAAACACAATATATAAACAGAAAAATATATAATAGAGAAAATGACAAGCAATCAAGATAGATCAGCTCAAAAAAGACAACAAAACAAAACCATTTATTAAAAAAATAAATACTCTGAAAACAAGCAAAAAATAGAAACGAACAGTAAAAATGATACATGATTATCATATGGTATAGATTGAAGACATATTCCAGACGTCGTCGTCTTGAGCTGCTTTAGAAAATTCTGCGAAAACTAAAATTGATTTTTGAATTTTTGAGATCAGCAAGCAACTCACTAGAAAAAGTTGGATGGACCAGGGGAATCATCGTCGTCTTCAGCCATTTCATCGATTTCTTCATCATTTTCTTCTCCCTTTTTCTTCTTATTATCCTTCTTTTCCTTCTGATTCTTTCTTCGAATATTCCGCAGTTTTCCAATGTCTCCGATGAGCGCCAGGTGTGGTTCGAAGCATTTTTTGAAGAGATCCGTGACACTGACATCCTCCGCTTCCATGTTGAATACTCTGGAAAAAGAACAAAGTTAGAAAATTCTCCAATTTTGGGATTTTCCTAGCGATTTTCGATGAAATTTGAGTCAATTTCGGGTCATTATTTAAGGTTTTCGAATTATTTCTGACAATGGACATTTTTATTGCGATATTTGGAAAGAAAAACTCAATTCTGAATCATGTTTTAACTCAAATTCCATGCTCCAAACTCACTCCAAAATCTTAAACTTTGAGCATTTCACTTCGGGATGCGCTTTCTTATAGTGATAGTGAATCTGACGAGACGTCGTAAAAGTCTGTTCACACATTCGACAAGCGATGCATTTATCATCAAAATGCTTCATAACATGATCCAAAAGCCGCTGCTTTCCGTATCGAATCTTCCACGCGAACACTTTTCCACACCCATCGTGTCGACACTCAATATTATGCATCTTGTCGAGTTTCTTCTGTTTCGCCGACATCTTGCTCCGCGGGACACCGAATGAGACCGTCTTCTTCGTTTTGACACCACTCTCGCCGTTTTTGAGAATGGATTTGGTGGCACTGATGAGATGAGGAGGTGGTGGAGTGAACTTCGTGGTGCTCTCTTGCTCCAGGATGATCAGTTCAGTATCATCGTTTTCATCAGACATCGAGAAGTAGTTGTCTCCGTAGTCCATATCGAATGAGATGTCTTGGTGTTCATCAACGAGCTGAAAATACACAAATTGATGACTGAAGAAAGCTCGAATTCTTACCTCTCTTTTGACAACAACTGCTTCTCGTCCACCATCGTAATCGTAGTCAAAGTCCAATTCAGGAGCGGCGATGTTCTGAAGATCTCTAGTTTTCCTTCAAAATCAGTATGATCTCTCACCTGTCTATTAGCCGCAGCTGCTGCTTGTGCTGAAGTAGACGGAGCATCAAAGTCGAATGGAGCTACAGAAGAGAATCGAGTAACTGGCTTCAACTCGATAAACGAATTCGCTCTACTGCGAACCGACTGAAAACTGAGCTCTGGTGGTGTACAGAATGCAATAGAGGGTCCTTCCTTTGTTGGAATTTCCGGATGAATGGAATTTGATGGTTTCACTTGAATTCCCTGTGATGACTTCCTTTCGGTGGTGCTTTGTTTTAAGCTGGAAAAAATTCAAATGAAATTTTCATAGCTTCGGGTTATTTTCATCAAGCATTTCAGATTCTACATAGTCATTTTGGCATAGAGCAAAATTTGAGACTCTCGAACATTTCTAAAAACTCACGCTGGTCGCTTTCTCTTCGGCTCTTCGACTACATTCTCCAACGGAGCCTTCAGATTCGGAGCACTCAGACGGCGTGCACGTCTTCTATTCAATGGAGACATTATTGACACAGATCGAGTGGACCTCTTCGGCTTTTTGATCACTGGTTCCGTCTCTTCTTGCTCCTCTTCTTGTAGCGATTGATCACTGATAACAACGTCATCATCATCGGATTCAATATCGGAAAGAATTTCAGTGATGTTCATTGTGAATGCTTCATCCGATCGGATTGGAGTTGAGGCTCTGGGCAGCTCAGTCTTGATAATTGTCGTGCTCAGAATCGCCTTTTTTTGTTGCCCGTTTCTCTCTGGATTCACGATCTCAGGCTCTTCTTCTTCCTCTTGCTGCTCCGTAGCTCTATGAATCAACTCATCGAGCACATCCTGATCCATTTCCTGTCCATCATCACCGTACTCATGAATTTCCGACAACTTTACTGGAAGATTCAAAGTGAATTTGGTCTGTAGAGGTACTTGTGTGACTGCTGGAGTCGAGAATCGTGGACATTTCACTTCGGTGATCGTGGTGTTGAAATCGTCTCCACTGTAAATTGAGCCGCCGATATCTGTCTGAAAGAATAACACGATTTTTGAATTATATTTCCTATTTCTTCACTATTCTCAAAACTTCTGTGGCGCTCTGGCTCGACTCCTCCACAACTCTATCGACGAGCTCACTGAGCACGGTCTCAACATCTACGGATCTTTCGAGGAGATTTCCCTCTGATTCTTCTTCTTCATCACGACTCGAGTGAATTTCCGACAATTTGATTGGAAGATTCAAAGTGAAATGGTGTTGAAGATCAGCTTGAGATGGCAGTGGAGTTGAAAATCTCGGACATTTGACTTCGACGATAGCCGTACTGAGCGATGGGTCTGTTGAGCGTTCGATGATAGTGGATCCCTCTTCTGACGAAATGATGGAAGTAGGGGATTCAGACGGCATCAATCCTTCGACTATCCATAGTTTTGAGCAGCCGACGTTGTTCTGAAGAAATTTCAAATTTATGTGATGCTTTGAAACCCAATTTTTCAATGCTTCCGTTTTATGCTCGAAATTGACGGTTTATGAGTCAAAACTGAGGAGGATTTTCGCCTCAAAATTTAGAATTTTCGGATCAAAATTTACTCACCAACACCGTCTCCAAAACCACTCCCTGCTTCTCTAACTCTTGAAGAGTCTGTCCGTATATATTGACTTGAATAAACTTCTTCCATTGGTCGTCGAATGTCATCTGAACTGTTTTTTGTAATTTAGGTGAAAATTTTTGAAAAAAGATAGTCAAATCGCGTAGTTAAAACGCAAGAAGGGAACAAAGATTTTGGCAAAAAAAACAAACATTATTAATAACACAAGAGAAATCGAACAGAGCAAAGAGATAGACGGTATTTTGAAATCAAAATAAAGGATTTCAGGGTTCAAATAAAGGGATTTCGGCTTAAAAACAATGCTAAAAATGCTTTAAAAGATCAATTATCGATAGATTCATTATCATCGGAAGCTGTTGATGTTGATGGTGCATTCTTCTCTTCGTCTTCTTTTTCTTCAGGCTCTTTGGAATTCGAACGGCGAACATTTTTACGGCGGGAGTTCGGATCATTCGGCATTCGGCCAACGATGTGCAGTTGTTCTGGAAGATTTAAAGGGAGCTTCGGAGAAAATTGAAAATATTTGGGATGTTTGAAAACAGTTCAAAATTAGGAGGTTTCGAAACCGCGTATTTTCCAGGCGAAGATGGACGGTTTCTAGGCAAAAGTTGAGGCTTTTCGGTCAAAATTGACGTATTTTAGAACGAAAACGACGTTTTTCAGGTCGATATCGACGAATTTTGTCTCAAAATGAGAAGTTTCAGGTCAAAATTAAGGTTTTTGGTTCTTAAAATTGAGGGATTTCGGGTCCAAACTGAGGTTTTTCTAGTCAAATTCGAGGTTCTTACTTTTATAACACTGATCCCAGATGGCTTCAATGTTGACGTTGTCGAATGGAATGCTGAAAATCCTTCGTTTTCTCTCTTGAATCTAAGAAACTGTCTCACTTCAACACTCCGAATCCCTCCATTCTCACATCGGCATGCTTCCTCTTGTAATGATATCGCATTCTGCTAACCGAGTTGCTTTGAAACTCGCAATTCTTGCACGGGATGCAGGGTTGTTTGAGATGAGTCAGGGCGTGATTGACGAGATGGATCTTTCCATAGCGAATCCTCCACTGGAACACTTGGTGACAGTTCTGAAAAAAGATTATTTGGGTGAAAATTGAGGCTTTTCCAGATCCGGATTGTTCACTTACATCATAATAACACTTGACTAGATGAACTTTGTCCTTCTGCGTATTCTGAATCAACGGCTCCGCAAACGACACTTTCTTCGAAGCACGCACATTGAATTCCATTCTCTTCTCCACTTCTTCCTCCTCGTCACCTTCCCATCCTCCTTCTTCTTCTCCAACAACTTCTTCATATTGATATCCCATCACCATCGTATCCTCCTGCTGTCGTCCACCATCGTAATCGTAGTCAAAGTCCAATTCAGGAGCGGCGATGTTCTGAATATATCTAGTTTTCCTTTTAAGTCAGTATAATCTCACCTGTCTGTTAGCTGCAGCTGCTGCCTGTGCTGAAGTAGACGGAGCATCAAAGTCGAATGGAGCAACAAAAGAAAATCTGGTAACTGGTTTCAATTCGATAAATGAATTCGCTCTACTGAGAACCGACTGAAAACTGAGTTCTGGTGGTGTACCGAATACAGTGGGTCCCCCCTTCGTCGGAATTTCCGAATTAATGGATTTCGATGATTTTAGTTGAATTCTCTGTGATGGCTTCCTTTCGGTGGTGCTTTGTGCCGACTGAAAACTGAGATCTGGCGATGTTTCGAATGCACTGGAGCCTTCTTCTTCAATCGGATTTTCTTTTACAGTGTCCCTTACAGTAACCGCGATCTTTGGATGAATTGAATTCGATGATTTTAGCTGAATCCTCTGTGATGATTTTCTTTCGGTGGTGCTTTGCTTCAAGCTGAAAAATCAAAATCAGAGATTTCTTCCGGCAAGTTTCACAGCGATTTTTGCATAGTTTTTCAGCTAAAATAGTTCAAAATGACCGAAAAAAGAGGTGAAAAATGATATTTAAAAGCCACTGGGGTCATCAATGGAGAAATTGCTTTTATCAAAGAAAAGTGACCTCAGATGGCTCTGCAGCCAATGATTTCAATTCGAAGCCTTTTTCTTCGATTTCAGTGACTTTTTGCTGTTAACTGATCATTTTGTAGTATTCTTCTCTTATTGTTTGCATTTTTCCGGTCATTTCGAACAATTTTTAGCCCGAGACAATGCAAAAACCGCTGAGCATTTCTTCAGTTTCACTCACGCTGGTCGCTTTCTCTTCGGCTCTTTTGCCTCAGTTTCCAACGCTGCTTTCAGATTCGGAGCACTCAGACGACGTGAACGTCTTCTATTCAATGGAGACATTATTGATACGGTTCGAGTGGACCTCTTTGGCTTTTTGGTCACTGGTTCAGGCTGTTCTTGTTGAAAAGATTGATCACTGATAACAGCATCATCATCATTGGATTCTATATCGGAAAGGGTTTCAGTTATGTTCATCGTGAATGCTTCATCTGATCGAATTGGAGTTGAGGCTCTGGGCAACTCAGTCTTTACGATTGTGGTGCTCAGAATCGCCTTTTCCTGTTGCTCCGTTCTCTCCGGATTCACGATCTCAGGATCTTCTTCTTCCTCTTCTGAGATCTCCCTTTCCTGTTCTTGTTGCTCCGTAACTTTCTCAATCAACTCATCGAGCACATCTCCAACGTCCTGATCCATTTCCTGCTCATCATCATCGTCCTCATGAATTTCCGACAACTTCACTGGAAGATTCAGAGTGAATTTGCTATTTAGAGACACTTGTGGCACTGCTGGAGTCGAGAATCGTGGACATTTCACTTCGGCGATAGTTGTGCTGAGCACTGGAGCAGTGATAGTGAGCCCGTCGTCTGAAGATGTGATGGTAGAAGATTCTTCGTTGTTGTTGTTGTTGTATACTTTGACTTCTCCGATCCAAAGTTTTGAACAGCCAACGTTATTCTGGAAAAGCTTTTTAGATGGATATTGTTGGTAACTTTGCCTTCTAATCTGTTCGAAAAATTGTTTGAATTCCGAAAATCAAGACTAGAAAGCCGCTCGTTGGCTGGCTCCGCCTTTATTCAGGATTCTCGGCCACGGTCACCTTATGGACGATTTTGGAGCCAACATTGGGGGTTTTAGAGCGATTTTTTGTTTCGATGAGATATTCAGAATCTACACATTTTGCTACGCATTTCAAACCTAACTAGTTTTTTCATACTCACCAAAACCGTCTCCAAAACCACTCCCTTCTCCCTCAAATCTCGAATTGTTTGCCCGTAAATGTTCACCTGAACGTACGTATTCCATTCGTCGCACGTCATCTGAAACACAAGATTTTTGTGAAAATCGAAATTTCAAAAAAAAGAAACGGTTAAATATGTCAAGAACCGTGAAAAGAAACGATTAGTGCAAAAATATAAGGAAAAAAAAAAGGAAAATTCATTAACGAAAGGTAAAAATGCAATAAAAACACAAAAAATCGCTAAGTTTTCTGATTTTCGTATCCATCCGGCCAATGCTCTCGATTCTTACATCCTTTTGCATAGTGTGGTGTGAAATTGCCATCGTTGTAGTGGAAGAAGTTTTGGGAGGTCTGGAAACAGATTTTTTTGAATTTCCAAGGATTTCCACATTTACATTCGGCACAAGCTCAATCTCAATCCAATTTCCGTACTCGTCTTCGATTAAGCCCACTTCATCATCGTCGTTGACTTTTTCTTCTTCTTCGACGCTGTCTTCAGAAGACGAAGCATTTTCGGGAGCGTTCGATTGTTCCGAGGAGGTTTCCGGCCGGAGAGAGCACTGAAAATCAGAAAGTTCAGCACTAGAAGCAAAGAAAAATTCAACTGAAAACCTCGGGCGCAAAAAACAGAAGAGGTCCACTTTTGAACAGTGAATCATTGGGATTCAGAATCTTCTTCGGAGCATCTTCTATCAGGAAAATAGTCTGTTCTTCATCTTCAGAATGAATCGTTGAAGCTGTCACATTCATCATCGAATCTAGATTCTCATCATCTTCCATCGGAGTTGAATTCCTTGGGAATTCAGAAGCAGATGTACTCAGAATCAGTTTTTCAGGAGTTTCAGAATTCTCAGAATCACTAACAACTGGCTGTCCAACACTATCGAGCACTTCTTCTTGTTCAATCACTAGTTCTGGATCCCAATCGGTAATTAGATTTTCAGAATATTGCTCTTTGACTTCAAGCGGCTCCTCTGAGATCCAGTGATTCGGACAACCGATTTCTTGCTGAAAAATAGCAAAAATAGGCGAAAATGAGCCAAATTTTAAAAAATCTTACTAAAATAGAGCTAAGAAAAACGCCTCGATTGCACAGTTCTTGCAGGGTCGGCCCGTAAATGTTGATTTGAATATAGGTGTTCCATTGACTTTCAGTCATCTGAAAGTTTTGAATTTGAAGCAGAAAGCTTTATTTTGGGACTTTTCGCAGCGATTTTTTCACCGTTTTGGAAAAAAATAGCTGAAATTTTCCCTAGAAATGTCAAAAATAAGATAAAAATGTTACAGAATTGTGAAATATGCGAATTTGGATAATTGATTCACAATTCTGTAGCATTTCAAGAGTATTTTCACATGTTTTGTGTAATTTTGAGCTATTTTTGGCTCAAAACGGTGCAAAAATCGCTGCAAATCGTCTCAAAGCCGAAAAAGACGGCTATTGTCTTTCGCCTGAAATTTCATTGTGAAAACCAGCTGAAAAACAACAAGAAAAATAAGAAATTCGAGCAAGCACGAATAAAAATTAAAAATAAAATCCAAAATTAAACAAAAGCGAACAAGGATTCATTAAAAGAAACAGGAAAAAAGCTTTAAAAATATTATTACAAGAAACAATTGGCACAAGATTCTGGTTCTCTGGAGCTTCTAGACTTGGGGATCAACGGATTCTGAAAAAGCTGAAATTTCAAATTCAAAAATTTCTAATGAAGAATTGAATTCCTACTAGAACGGTGCTTCCTCTCCATCCTCTGCCATCTCATCAACTTCCGCTGAATTCTGCTTCGATCGTCTACGAGTTCCCTTGTCAACCCTATCGAACGGGTTCATATTTCCTTGATCGATGACCAAATTTTCTGAAATTTTATTCGTTTTTTAAGCCAGGACAACCCCACAAACTTTTATAGCACTGATCCCAAATTTTCGAAAAATCCGTATCCTTTTCCGATGTATTCATCATTCTCTTGACACCAAATCTCTCCAATTTGGTGTTCGGATGCATTCGTTTGTGATGATAGCGAATTTGTCGGATTCCTTTGCACGTGTGATCACAGTAGTCACACTTCATTACAAGTTCCGGAACATGGCTCATCGCGTGGTCGACGAGGCGAATCTTTCCGTACTTCTTGCGCCATGTGTACGATTTGTCACAGCCCTGGAAATCGAAGAATTGAGGGGAAGAGTAGAAAAATAGCAACGAATCCAAAGTATTCGTGGCCGAGTTTTTCAAACAAAAAAGGCATAGTTAGCCAATGAGCGTTTTTGTAAACTTTCGGCAGCCAATTACAGAAATTAATTCTAATTCTCTTGGCTTTCCAGGATAAGCCGTACTTCATAATAACACTTGACTAGATGCACTTTGTCCTTCTGCGTATTCTGAATCAACGGCTCCGCAAACGACACTTTCTTCGAAGCACGCGCATTGAATTCCATTCTCTTCTCCACTTCTTCCTCCTCGTCACCTTCCCATCCTCCTTCTTCTTCTCCAACAACTTCTTCATATTGATATCCCATCACCATCGTATCCTCCTGCTGTCGTCCGCCATCGTAATCGTAGTCAAAGTCCAATTCAGGAGCGGCGATGTTCTGAAAATATCTAGTTTTCCCTCAAAATCAGTATAATCTCTCACCTGTCTGTTGGCGGCTGCTGCTGCCTGTGCTGAAGTAGACGGAGCATCAGAATCGAATGGAGCTACAGAAGAAAATCTGGTAACTGGTTTCAACTCGATAAACGAATTTGCTCTACTGCGAACCGACTGAAAACTGAGATCTGGCGGTGTTGCGAATGCACTGGAGCCTCCTTCTTCAATCGGATTTTCTTTTACAGTGTCCCTTACAGTAACCGCGATCTTTGGATGAATTGAATTCGATGATTTTAGCTGAATCCTCTGCGATGACTTTCTTTCGGTGGTGCTTTGTTTCAAGCTGAAAAACCAAAATCAGGGATTTCTTCAACAGCTCCGGCACGTATTAGAGCACTTTCCCGGTCATTTTGAACAATTTTTAGCCCGAGATAATGCAAAAATCGCTGCGAAACTTCCCGAAGCATTTGTTCATTTGCACTCACGCTGGTCGCTTTCTTTTTGGCTCTTTGGTCGTCACATTTTCCAACACTGCTTTCAGATTCGGAGCACTCAGACGACGTGAACGTCTTCTATTCAATGGAGACATTATCGAGACAGATCGAGTGGACCTCTTTGGCTTTTTGATCACTGGTTCAGGCTCTTGTTGCTCCTCTTCGTGTTGAAAAGATTGATCACTGATAACAACGTCGTCATCATCGGATTCTATATCGGAAAGGGTTTCAGTGATGTTCATTGTGAATGCTTCATCTGGTCGAATTGGAGTTGAGTATCTGGGCAACTCAGTCTTGATGATTGTTGTGCTCAGAATCGCTTTTTCCTGTTGCTCTGTTTTCTCCGGATTCACGATCTCAGGCTCTTCTTCTTCCTCTTCCGAGATCTCCTCTTCCTGTTCCTGTTGCTCCGTAACTTTCTCAATCAACTCATCGAGCACCTCCTGAAGGTCAAACTCCTGCTTCGTTTCCTGCTCATCATCATCGTCCTCATGAATTTCCGACAACTTCACTGGAAGATTCAGTGTGAATTTACTGTTTAGAGGCACTTGTGGCACTGCTGGAGTCGAGAATCGTGGACATTTCACTTCGGCGATAGTGGTGCTGAGGACTGGAGCAGTGACCGATAAGTCATTGTAATCGGTGCTCGGATGCTGAAAATCATCTCCACTGTACATGGAACCTTCAACAATCCACACTTTTGAGCATCCGATATCGTTCTAAAACACAGAAAAATTAAAATTGAAACTTCTGCAAAACTTACTCACCAGCATGTTTTTCAACACAATTCCATTTCTCTGCAAATCTTCAATCGTTTGTCCGTAAATGTTGACTTGAATAAACTTCTTCCACTGGTCGTCGAACGTCATCTGAAAACCAAAGTATTGCTGTAAAACGAACATTTCACTGTTTTAGTAACTTAAAATCGAGATCATGACAATATTTTCTTTTCATTTTTCACTTATTTCATTCTTGTTTCTACAAAAATTCATCAGAAATCCACTGAAAAGGCAAAAAAAGACTGAAATTCGAAGAAAAAAATGTTTTGAAAACGATGCGCTTCGAGACCCGCTCCTGACAAGCATTCATGCGCCTTTAAAGATTACGGTAGAGTTGCCGGAAATTTTTAAATTTTTGTCCCATTTTTAAATTTCTGACTCAATTTTTCATCTTAAAAATAATCTGAAAACCGATTTGGTTTCAAAAAAAAATTAAACAATTTTTAGACCATGGACGACGATTCACTAAAATTAAGAGCGCACATTCTAAACTTCCTCGACTCGACCAACTCGTGCTATTCCGTTGTCGACAATCGAAGTTTCCGAGAAATGCTCCATTTTTTGAGACCAGACATTGCACTTCCAACCAGTATGGATATAATTTCAGATGTATTTTTTGCATAACATTAAAAAATTTATTCATTTTTCTCTTTGCAGAGATGGAAGAAAACGAACGAAGATGTGGAGTTGTATCAAGTCGACAGTTTTCAAGCAGTGCCACCAGATCTTCCAGAACCAATTCCAGAATCTTCGATGACCGTCCGCCAGTTTATCCAGTATCAGAAGAAAAGAATGCCTCATCTAGATGCTCAATACTATAAAGAAGATGTGAAACCAGAAGATATCATTGAGGAAATCGTGGAGGACCCGATGGACACGAACTTTGAAATCGATGAGAATGCACATGAAATTCCGATTCTAGAAGGAGAACCCATTGCAATAGAATCTCTTCAACAAGTTATATATCAGGGAATCAATGAAAATGCGGATCGATGTTTGGTGTGTCGTCAACCGGTGAATCTGGCGAAGAAACGAAAACTGAGCATTCGACATGGTTATATACTGAAGAGCATTTGTGTTATGAATAATGTGTACCCGATTGGAGAGGCGAAAGAAAAACAAGCTCGTTTTTATAGTTGTGTTCGTCATATGCAAGAGATTGTGAGTTGACAGCTGATAGTAAGAAAAATCTTCTATTTTTCCAGTACAACCTCGTTCTCTCCACGTTGGAAATCAAAAAGCAAGCCGACATTGTTCCGACGAATCCAAGAATCGCTACGGCATTCAACATTGTCAATGAGATCAAAGCGTTCCGTTTCGGAAAACGCCAAGCGACCAGCATTGTAGCTCAACACACATTCTGCGACAACATTCACAACTTTCTCGTAATGTACGGTCCTGAGAAGCAGAGAGAAGAGAGAAAAGAAGAGCTCCGCTGGCCATCGACAATGTCAATCAAGGAACTCGAGGAGGAATCATAAACGATTATTGTTCTCTCTTTTTTTCTAACAGTTTATTCTTTTTTGCATCTAATGAATGATTTTGTTTTTTGATTCCTAATTTTATTATTCTGCATATTCAATTAACTTCTGCTCGCTTGAAATGGAGGAACATGAACAATCAGTTTCACAGAAATCGAACAATGAGAGCCTTCGATCTCATATTTCTAACTGTGATTTTTCAGAATGTAGACTCTTGTTTGAGAGTCGCTTCTTTGAAAACAACAACGACATCTGGGACCCCTCGTAAGATCATTTCCATCAGTATTGGCTTAGTTTGTCACAGAAAAGGGTTCTTTTAGAAGCAAACTCCTCAGAATTATTCTTATTGATCTTAATTCAAGACAAAGATATAAACTATTTGTGTGAAACTGTAAAAATTTTTGGTTTCATCTAAACGTTTAGTTTTCAGCTCCTCAAGTGTTTTATCGTGTACCTTGTCTTCTGAACCTTGATAGTCTTAACTAAAATGAATAAATCACAAGAATCTGAAATTTTGAAGAAGATAAGTTTAAAAAGAAACAGATGAAGAATTTCTGAGATCACTCAAAATGGAAATATCTGATTTCTCGATTACATTCCGCAGTTCTTGAAACAGAAAACATTTCTGAACTTTTTGGTGAAGAAGATTTAGGAATCCTAGGAGAAGTTTCTAACTTTCTATTGCTCGCAATCTCCCAAATTATAATAGTCTCATTCACACATCTTTCTCAAAGTTCGTCATTGAACCTTTCTAAATCTCCTGAATTCTCAACGACTCTCATTTCTTCTACTTGTTTCTGGAGGAAGCTTACAGTACTCTCTGTTTCAAAAATTTCCCTAAGGAGACCATTAGTCTGATATCCCAGTTCCAATGGGCAGAAGTCTTCGGAACTGCTGAGACTCTTATAATCTGGATCGGATCTTATGACTGTATACTTCAGCAATATAGGATTCTCAAGATGATTTGGGATGCACAAATAGAGAACCAACTGAAAAAAAGTAAAAATTAACTAGAAATGTAGTTGGAGTGTAACCGAAATGTTTTACTGTTTCAGGGAAGAAATTCCAACAATGTTTATGTTATTGTATTGATAAGGCTCTCGGTGTATGTCTTATTTGTGATATTCAAATAAAAAACTTTGAAATCGAAGTGATTTCCAATGTTTCCCAATTTTAGAGACTAATGTAAACTATTCCTCAGAAACAGTGAAAATTTTTGGTTCAATTCGACGATTCTACTTCGAAAATTTCGTTTTTTTACTGTCCTTGTTTTTAGACACTAGCATTTGAAAAGGTAGTTCACAAGCCGTTTTGCTTTGAATTTGATGTCTTTTAAATCATCAAAATCAGTTTCAGCCACTTGTTCCTGTACCATCAAGGCCATTTCGAGCACCCATTATACTGGCTACATCCCCAAGGATCATAAGCTATTACCAAATATCTCCCAATCTACGCTTGCATCCCCTACAGTCGATTCTCAAGATTGTTCTGGAAGCCTTCAATGCCCTCCTGGCTTTTATTTGGTTGTTTTCGACAGTGATACAACTTTTGTGATGGTATTCAGCTATTAGTCTTGAGCAAATGGCATAGTTCGCTCCGCTGCACATGAGCTAAAGGCGCATTACCCTGCCAACCTTTAAGGTCTTGCCACTGTGAAGGGGTTGCTCCATCTCTTCCTTCATAAGACTCAACCTTTATCGAGTGGTCGGGAACTCCATATGTGGTGGATTATAGGTTTATTATGGTGGTTAAATAGTGAGTGAGATAAGAGGGGATCTGGGACAGGTCTAAGTCCCAGATATCAGTAATGGGGAGAGTGGTCTAGAGGAGACTCTAGACCCCTTCCCCCTACCTTAGTTCCTAGCTCAACTGAAGGTTCTAGGCGTCGTCCCGACTCCACTAGGAGGAGGGGCGGAGCCAAGTCTCTTCCGTCTCTCCCTCTTGGTGACAAGTCGCCAAGAGGAGAGGAATAGAGAAAAGAAGGGACCCGAGCATGAGCAAGGATCCGTCCCGTTCACATCCCCCTCGGTTAATTTGGTGGCCGTCCCGGTCACCCAAAGGAAGAGACTTACTTAAACAATGGTAATTGTATCATGTGGGGTATGCTTACACACAAAATCTAATTGTATAATACAATGAAAAGTGTGATTCTAACAAGATAAAACTAAGCATAATTAAGATACAATATAAAACTACACTGAATATAAAAATAATCAACAGAAAATTATAATCCGATCGGTTTTTTATGTTGAATTCCAGGGTGGGTGGGGAGGGATAAAATTTTAACGAAATGGGGAATGAAGAGGAATGATTGGGTCTTGACATCTCCAATCTCTGCGCTTTCTCCTTGGTACAGTTTCCTCTTTTCCGTTTGACCATGTGTTGAAAGTCGACCATTTCCCTTTTAACGGCTGAGGCTGAAAATTACATCTTTGTGTACTGTTTCGTTGTTGAGGCGAGAGCGGTTCGTTTCCTATACTTTTATAGGCTTAAAATCCTCGCAAAATGTTAGTCTCTTTAATAGCCTCGCTCAACTTCCCAGGGTTTTCGGATAGTTTTGAGCACATTCTTAGCCGTATGCCGTTTTACTGCGCCATTTTTGGCGTCTTTCTCTCCCAAAAAGTTCAACTTATCCGTTTTCCAATCGCGAAATTCACGACATTGCACTCTCCATGTTCCTTCATCCCGAACCCGACGCGGCTCCAGTCGCAGTGCGTTGAACGATTTGCATGCTGTTTATGCGACACATCCTGCATTGGGGCAGTTTGTAGAAGTATCACCGATATCTCGTTATGCTTTTCCATTTGCTCCGGTTACTTTATCGTCGGCTTTTCCGATCAGCTTCTTATTTCTGTAGACAGTTTCAGACACTTGGACAACTGAATAAGTGTTCCTGGATAATGTGATCAAAATCATAACTTCTTCGGTTTCTATTCAGTGTTCTCGTTACGTTGTAAGCCTCTTTAATCTCTCTCCTATTGTCTCATCTTCTCATCCTTAGAAGTTCTTTCCAAAAATTTGACCTTTCTAAACGCGGTAGGTGAATACTCTAACTCTAGTGATCTTAGTATTTTCGCTCGGGATTATTGACCAATCTTGAGCGGTAAATGGTTAATATACCGGCCTAATTCTTGAACGAGTAGTTGATTATTCACTGTTATCTGGTTGCTAGGTTGATTGGATTGCTGGGTGATTAGCTGATGAAAACTCTTATAGTGATGGTTTAGGTTTGCTATGATTAATGAGCATAGTTTGAGGTATTGGAAGTAATGGTTAAGTGCCAATGGTTCTGTGTACAGGAATACCATTTCCGATTTAAAGTCTATATGTTGCCCTAGACTTCTTCCGACTCTGGCCATCGAGATCCTTCGTTGCAGTATGAAATCGGAAACGGAGAAATCGTTAAAGGAGAGAGCGGAGTGGCACAGTTGGTGAGACTTTCCCAACGTTGCTAATCCAATTTCCCGCATCTTCCTCTTTCTCATCATTGGCAAGTTTCTCTTTCCTTGCATATGGCCATCCTGACTCAAGCAAAGCAATTCGCGAGTCTTTTACGAGCAAAGTGACAATATGCCTTCCTTTTAGCCTTATGTTAGTTTGGTGGGTAGTAGCTACTGCTCTGTTAACCATAAATCCATCAAACGCTGTCTGAGCCGTGCTGTGAAGACTATCCGTCGTCTGGCAACACATGGATGGAACGCCGTTTGTACCCTTCTGCCAAATGAGGGAACTAATAGGGATGACTGCATTGAATTACTGTCCATCCTGCCAGGTATACTTCACAATGTCATCCAATTCTCCAAAAGCAGATCCTTCCTTGAACATTAATACGGCTTCAACCGCTCTCTTGCCCTTTGGGAGTGACAGTATGGCTCCTGATGAATTTCCCGTAGAGAAGACGATATCGTTCGGCTCGAAATCTGTCTTGTCAATCGTGGCTCCCAAAGGTTCTGCTGGAGTTCTGGCAACAATCGAATGATCCATTTGGATCCGCGTTCCAAATTTGGGTGAATGTGCCCATTGCACTCCGTTCACCTACGGCAACATGATGGCTCGGAATTTTAGTTCCCTTTTCTCCTCTGGTGTCAACTGAGTTTCTCGAAACTTTTCTGGCGTTTTTCTCATCCACATCATTAGTGACAATCTCAATTTGATCAGTCTGATCTTTGTCGTTCACCACTTACATATAGTGGGATTCCTGCTCTCTGCCTATATCAGAGAGCGCGAGACGTGTGAACTTTCAATCGGATCAGATATGATTTCTGGACTGGGTCTCGGGATGACTGCCATCTTGGATTGATAAGGTCCCGCCAGTCGATGACGTATCCAACGGAGGTAGTTATTAGTCGACAGAAGGAAAGCTAGACCAAATTTTTAAGGGAGAAGTTAATGTGATATGAGAAGGCTTTTAACTTCATGGTTTTATGGGAATGAGAGTCCTGAAAACAGCCTCTTTAAACTGAACGTTCGTAATTCACACTTTGGTTTCTTACTGACTAGGAGGACTGGTGTTTGTTGACTATACACGCTTTCGTAGTTTATGGGCAATATCCGTCAGTCCCAGAAAGCTTCTGTGTGAGTCCTATCCGACCCTTCCGTTTCACTTTGGAATTCTATAGTCACGTCATGTCTCTTCTCCCTTGTTTACGTTATGTGCTAGCTATTTCACATCAGAAGGTCGTTTACGTTATTGTTTACGTTATGTGGCTGCTAGTAGTCCGTCTGCATTGTACCGTCTCCTTTTTCCCTACTCCATCCTGGCCGTCACTTCCTAGGACCCTTCTTCTCATAATAATCTACCTTTTGTTTATATCATCCTGCTCTATTTCCTCATTTCCATACTCCTCTGGGAATCCTATTTCATGGCAGCTGTATGTTTATTTTCTTGGTGAAGTTTTCAGGAGCTACCGTAGTCCTTTTTACGAATGAGCACTACTCGACTTCTAACGTCATTTGTTTACGTCCGTCCCAATATATTCTAGTCCCTCTCGTAGAATATATACTATCTAGTGTCTACCTTTTATATTAGTCATATTATGATCTTTTGATCTCTTGATTTTCTTTTAGTCTTTGTCTATTTGGATCCCCAAATTTCTTGGATAGACTATGAGTTAACACGGAAGTTTTCTTCTTTTGATTGCGCTTTTTGTTAAATTTTCCAGAACATCATGTTAATTAGTGAGCCCGATGGCCATTCAGGTTATCACTACATGTTGTTGGGCCCTTCTAATACTCTAGGAGAAGGCCTCCTTGCCTTCTTCTCTTTTCAGGTTCAAATTAGGTTTTCCTACCGCTCTAACCTGCCTAGAGCCTTCCATGTACTGCCTAGGAGAGACTGTGGTGCTTCAGCTGGTAATTTCTAATTTCATTTCGTCGAGCGGATTTTCACAGTCTGAGCTGGCCACTATTGGTTTCTTCATTCTTTCCTTTATTTTTCTTTTTACCAACAAGGCAGTACGTGTTACTCATTTTCCTCTTTTTGTATCTTAGATCACTAGATTCTAGCTTTTCCAGAATTCTTTTACTGGATGGGACTATAGATGTCTAGACCTAACTTTCTACCAACTTTACTTTGCATCGGATCCTTTGGATGACTGTAAGTGGCCTGACTACCTGTAGTGCAAGTTGGATACTATTTGTTTTTCTCCGATTTTGACTTTTCTACTCTGAATAGAATTTGTCAAACTTGCCAAATAGAGTTCTTGCTCTAGGTTTTCGATACTCTGTTGCCTCTGAAACAATTTCGTATCCTCGAACCTAGGAACGCTATTTTCTACAGTAATATTAGGTCTATTGTATTGCTCTTATGGACATGACAGACTTTTGTCGACGGAGTTTTTGTGAGTTGGAGGTGGGGTACTTGATTGATAGTCAAAATTTTAACTACCTAAGTTGTGAAACTTCTCGATATTAACCTAACCCAGAACGTGTTCCGTTCTTTCTGCATTTTAGTCACCTACCTAGCAACCAATTAGCTCAAAAGAGAGATGTTCTATATGAGAGAGGAATTTTTCAGATATAAAAGAGAGGTCTTATAAACAACAACGGTGTTCAAGTCACTATTACTCGATTATATAGTGACTATCTCCTATAAATCCTGTTCGATTTTGGATCAAAAGATGGAGTATCCAAAATGAACCGAAGTACCCATTCTCGATTGTAAGGGAGACAGGACTAATCGCATTGTCCTGTTAGCGTACCTGAGTCTCATCGTGGTAGTTGGACCTTCCATAACCGTATGTTTGCAACCATATGGTATGAAAGTCGATGAGACCTACTTGACCGTTGTAAACGTGAATCCGGTTATCCATGGTGTAGTGGTATGGTGTAGAAAATAATAATAAAATAATAGAAAAGATTAATGGTTCAAGTAGAGGTAGAGATCTTTCAAATAGAGTGAAAGATCCAGAAAGGTGGGACCTCCATGTGAAGGGGTTGCTCCATCTCTTCCTTCATAAGACTCAACCTTTATCGAGTGGTCGGGAACTCCATATGTGGTGGATTATAGGTTTATTATGGTGGTTAAATAGTGAGTGAGATAAGAGGGGATCTGGGACAGGTCTAAGTCCCAGATATCAGTAATGGGGAGAGTGGTCTAGAGGAGACTCTAGACCCCTTCCCCCTACCTTAGTTCCTAGCTCAACTGAAGGTTCTAGGCGTCGTCCCGACTCCACTAGGAGGAGGGGCGGAGCCAAGTCTCTTCCGTCTCTCCCTCTTGGTGACAAGTCGCCAAGAGGAGAGGAATAGAGAAAAGAAGGGACCCGAGCATGAGCAAGGATCCGTCCCGTTCACACCACGAAATTGAGGATGCGCCTTTAACACGAGTGCATTAGAGCGAACTAAGCCACTTTTTTAAGTCCAATACTTTCTTGTTTAACATTGCTTCAAGTACATTTCAGTTCGAGAGAAACGCAAAAGCAGAATGTGACTCAAGTACTCAAACCTGGAAAGCAGAAAATGGGGAGACCTGGAGTCAGTTTAATGGAATATGTGTTTGTGAGATACAGAACAAGAAGAGAGAGTCTAAACCTAAACATTTCAGCGTCATGCTCGTGTGTGGGTCATGGAACTGGATATTTCGATGTTGACAATATAATGGTTAATAATTCTTACTACGAAAAAGAAATCTATTATCATCCATATAAGCCACCAAGCTTCACATTTTCCGATGATGGATGTCAATATCAGAGAGAATGCTCTGATGGGAGAAAATTAGTGGGATTCTTATCAGTCGACGGGAGTCCATACTGGGTAGTTTTGAAGAGAAACCTAGTTATACGAGAAATGCGAATCTGATTTTCAGAATGTTACAAGTTCCACTTGCAGTGGAAAAACTTGGACTGTCAAGGATGGATTCGAGGAGATACAGACAGATTTCTTGATAACCACTTGTGTTAATTTCGGTAATCCCGTTGTAGATCGAAATAATGAAGCGACAGTCGCGCATTTTCAGATAGCCGAGGAATCCCGCCACCTCCTGGAGTTGAGCTTTAACTTCTTCTTGAATTTGGGGAATTTAAATGAATTTTTGAACATTTTTACTTTTTGAATTGTTTTCAAATGAAACCAGATCTACGAGTAACCAAATTTTCAAAATTTGTTCTTCAAAGAATGTTGAAACTGCAAAAAAACCGCCTACTAATCTTCCAGATCCGTATCATTCTCAGCATCATACATGAGAAAATGGCGTGCCTGCATTTTCGAAATCCTCGATTCTTGACAAACGGCTGGGACTGTGCTACAGTATACGTAAACAAAATGTGAAACAGTACAATTTCATCTCCTTTGACATTGGTGTATGAGTTATTTATTACAAAGTTTATTGTAAAACCCATTCGATCAGCATCTCCATCATGAAAGATGGATTAGTGACATAAATTTGTAAATGTTCAAAAGTCAATTAGCAGAATTTCTTCTTATTGGCATCTCAATAACCGATACTACATCCTCATCTTCTGATTCTGATTCATCGCCAGCATCTGATTCCACCGCAAGTCCTTCTGAATCCTTCAAATCCATCGCAAATGGTACAGTACACCCTCCTTCATCAAGAACTCTCCGAACTTTCTCAATACATGTACAGCATCTGGTACGAGTCCAATCCCAAGAATTTTCAGATTTCTCATAAGTGAGAATATGGATTTTTGAGTGATTTTGATCAACAACTGCCTTGACATAAAGATCCGTTTTTCGGCAGGTGAATGTCAAGTAGACTTGGTGAGGGGGGACTGGACCATCAGGTGCATGGAGGATTTTGTCTGGAAATAGTAGGAATTTTAAGTGAACTTTCCAATTTCCAAAAATCACTGTTTCAGAAAATATGTATTTGGGAACCTTGATGAGATTGTCAATTTGCTGACTCATACATTGTCTAATTAAAGCGAATATGCTGTTTTGTTTTCACAACGACTTTTATTGGCGGCCGTAGGTTTACGACGGTGCTAATTTGCTGACTTCACCCCTTTTTGGGAAACTCGGCCACTGTCATGAAATGCTTTTGAGCTCTTTCCTTGTTTTTTAGCTTATTCTCGAATTATTAAAGCAATTTTTGAGGATATTCATCATAAACACTTTCACCAAGTTCCTCTTTCAACTCACAAAGTTCCCACTCCAAATCCACATCTGAATCCGTGGTGTATCCTGAAGACGACGTTCTAGAAAGTGACACACTTTCCAGGACGTCTTCTGATTCTGAATCCGAAAAGTAGGGTAGCTGGTACTCGGAATCCAACTCGTCGTCTTCAATTTCCACCGAATCCAACTGGATTTTATTTAAAATTTGAAGAATTTTCTCATTCTGCTGAGAAACGATTTTCAGATTTTGAAGTTGCTGGAAATGCGCGCAACTGATAATCACTATAAAAGAGAAAATGGAACTTGCCATCAAAATCCAACTTGAAAATAGAATCCAAGGAGAGAAAAACATCAGAAATCCAAAATCCAAGTGATTCAGAAGCATAGAGAATACTGTTTCCAGGAAAGGTGTTATGCATAGAAAGCATAAAATATTTGATGACAAATTACTAGTTACTGAATTTCCCATCATCACATCTGAAAGTTTTTATGAATTTTTGAAAAATTAGTGGGTTAGGAAAAAAATTACTGTTTCAAAAAATCAATGATAAAAACGAATACATCCAACGAATAATATATGTAATGATTGTTGAATGTTGTGGTTTTTTTTGAAAAAATGCAAATGAAGCAGCTAGTTGGAAAAGTGACACAAATGAGAATAGTATAATGAATGGGAAAGTGTGCTCCATTGATAATGAATTTGGTTTTTTTTCGGTTTTGTCACTGGAGTGTATTTGCATCCAAACGCTAAAGATAATGCATAGTTAGTGTCGGTTAACACGTAATCTTGAGAGCTTCCAGATACAAAATTCAGTTGAAACAGAAAAAAATGAGAAAAAGTTCACTGTTGCAAGTGCGCTTTATTTCTAACCGTCAGTATCAAAATTTGCTATAATCAATGTACAATGCGCTCTATTGCTAACATAAACAAAATTCGAGTTTTTTCGCTTGACCTTTATTTTTCATGTTTCGAGGCGTTGTTTAATTCTCGTGAATTGTCCAAGGGGAGTTCCCAAGGCCTCGTCTCGCACAACTTTCAGCCATGTTCGCCATGGAAAAAATAACTAATAGCTAAATTCTTTTTGCCGATTAACATGAAAGTCTGAGAGCGTTCAGACTCATAATCCAGCAGATAAAGAAATAACATTTTTGGAAAAAAAACCACTGCTTCAAGTGCGCTTCATTAAATATTGCAAAACAACTTGCTTCATTCTTACGATTCGAATTAGAGCGTATTTGCATTTTCGCAACTGATACGGTGTTCAACGACCAATCAATCTGACGAAATATCTTTGACTTCAAATTTGGCATTGAAACCGTATATTTTTCAACACAGAAATGCAGCAGACAGTACATTCAGATATGTGAAGAACTTATCAATATACGAGTGAAGTTTCGAGATTCATTCAAAAACTAAGAAAACTTTGAAACAGAAAAATTTTATCAGTAATCACTCAATGAGCTTGGCATCCGAATCATGCTCATACTCTGGCTCGGTGATGATGAATCCAGTCGTTGGAAAAGTTGGAAGTGGTTTCTCAATCACGTTTTCTTCTGCTTCGAAATCCTCCACTTCAGGAGTCTTCTTCTCATACTGAAACGTTTCTTTCTCCAAATCCATCGCAAACGGAGTTGGACATCCTCCATCCGCTAGAACATCCCGAACTCTTTGGATACAAGATGGGCAAGTTGTCTCCACCCAATCCCAATCCAAATCGTTTATCTTCTCATAAGTCATAATCCAAATTGCTGATTGGTCCTTGTCAACGATGGCTTTCAGGTAGAGTCCGGTGATTTGGCAAGTGAAGCAGAGGAGGATTTGGTCATTGGGGACTGGACCAAGAGGGGCGCGCATGATTTTATCTGAAAAATAGAAATAGTTGGAGTTAGGGGTGGATTGAGTAAATCCGTTGTTGCGTTGGACGGACGGCGAACAAAAATCAAACTTACAGCACTCCCAATCGTAATCGATATCCTGTTCGGTATTGTACCCTGACGATCCTGTACCGGTTTCTCTAGATTCAGAAGACGATGTCCCTTTGAATTCTACAGTAATCTTCTCTTCCTCCTCCTCTTCTTCGGAATCCTCAAAGTAAGGGAGCTGGTATTCAGAAGACAACTCTGATTCGGACTCCTCGAAGAATCCGTCATTCGGATCTTCCTCTGGAACCTGAATCATTGTAGATTCCTCGACGACGTCTTCTTCTTTTCCTTTTGGTCTCTTCTGATTTTCCAAGAGAAGTTTGATAATTTCTTCGTTTTGGGAGCAGATTTTCTTCAGATGTTGGATTTGCTGAAAATTCAAAAGTCGAATAGAATAAGAAAATTATTGAAAATTTTAATGAAAATTTATATTTAAATTTTGAAACTGTACATTTTTCTGTAAAATTTCGAAAATCAATAACTCACCAAAACCAAATAGCTTAGGAATCCAGTGAGCACCATCCCGAGAAGAATCCATGGAGCCCAGTAGGTTAGGGATTCAGATGAGAACATTTTTTTCAATATTGAATTGATAAATAGCAATGAAGACGGGGGAAAGGAATCGAATGAAGTCGTTAGAGAGGGGGATTTAGAGTGCACTACTGTATGTGTAGTCTACCGATCGATCGATACGCATTATGGAGCACCTGGGTATGGAGAACAATGGGATAGATTGCCTATTGATTTTTCAGTGAATATGAGGACTGTAAATCCTAAGGAAGAAAAAAGAAAAGGATCCGAATGTATTCAAAAACATAAAAATGCTGTATTTCTCGAATTCTCTGATAATGAGGCAAACCGTTCTCGTAGAGCACTATATTCAAACAAGATACAAAAGTTGAATTATCGTTTTGAAACAGTGAAAATTTTGAAAATCTGATGTTTCAAATAAACAGCATCAATGTCTTCTTGCGTTGGCTGTATCACTAGGTCATATCTAACGGAATTCTACAATTTTGGGGAACACCTAGAATTAATATTCAACCCAAATTATCCTTTACTATAATATTAAACGAACTATTGAACGTTCTCATTAGTTTATTTTGAAACATCAATATTTTTTGAAATTCAAAATGATGTTCTGCTTCAGAAGAACTTTTCTTTTTTGTAATATTATTTAGCATGACTCCACGAATGCTAGAAATCTTCTACCAAACAAGTTTTAAAAGATCGAAACTCGGAAACTTCTGGATCTTGGGCTTTTACGACTTTGACGTATTCAAAATAAGATAGCAGGAACACAATAATTGACGTCAGTTAGATTTTTGAGCCGAAAATCTGTAAACCTCGAAGTTTTTTAATGTTGCAGTACCTGAAGACGTGATATGCTATGCTGAAACTACTGAAAATTAGAAGAAGGTAGACGTTCTGTAGACGTTCTGGAAGTAGAATTCACCTCTCAGAACCCAAAAACTTCCCATTTTTGTCTAATTTTGTCATGTTTTTTCTGTCAGAGAACTTAGGGGGACCTATAAGAACAATTTAATAGGCGTGACGAAGTGAGCAAACAAAGAGACGACCACTGGCGCCGTGTCTGCGTCTCTTGACTGTACACACTCTCTCGCTTCTCTGCGTCATTTCCGATCAGCACTATTTCGTGCTCTCTCATTTTGCACACTCTCTCACCGAGAGGGTGTTTTGTTACACATATTAATTATAATTATGTTGTTTTTCTTGGCGCATCCTTTGGCGCATCATTTGGCGTATCCTTAAAATGTTCGGGGACCCCCATGATATTATACTTGTTCGAATCCTGAGATCAAGGGGATTTCGATGGATATGATCACAAGTCTTCCCTTTAAGGTTTATTCCTAATTAGTCCTTAATTAGTCGCTGGCGCATCCTTTAAAATTTTCGAAAACCCCAGTGATATTATACTTGTTCGAATCCGGAGAGCAAGGAGATCATGATGGTTATGATCACGAGTTTCCTTTTTGAGGTTTTTTCTTAATTATTTTTTGTCGGTTTTTCTTTTATAATTGCTTTCTATCCTTTCCCATCTTCTGTGTTTGCTTAGCCATGTATGCCGCCTTTTCGTCTTTGAAATCATCCCCACCAATTTTCCCGCAAGTATCAATTTTAGTTTCCGTCATTTTAACCGTTTTACATGACGAGTGTCTGTGTAGCTCGTCTCTTTATTTAAATTTGATTTTATGTAAATTATATCTACTATTCCCGTAAGACATTGGCTGAGTGTTTTTATCAGCCTGTCTTCACGGTTAGTTTTATTTGATTTTCTATAAATATTTTCTATAAAACATGATCTCCAAGCTAACCAGAACAGGATTTTCGCTTCAATAAGGTAAGTTTTCTAAAATCCAGTAGGTCATAGTGAATAGAGCAATTTTTTAGGTCAACGTTTCCAAACAGCTCTTCAACAACTGGAGAAGTAGGACACAGAAGATTACCGATTTCATCTCCAAAGAAGAAGGCAAAGTACAAATAAGTTGACAAGGAAGCGAATCTATTACAATATTGAGGTAATTAGCAATAATCAAATAAATTCACATCTCTGACCCTCTCCATTTTGTTATTCCCAGGCCATCTCCAGATCTTCCCTGTATTCTATTGTTTACTTTCATCATCATAATACGTTCAAGTGCCTTTTTTCCTTCTTTTTTATTTCTCATGTTTTCGCTAACATCCAGGGTCCCATTTGTTCCAATCTCAAATATTGATTACTGATTTTTTTTTGTAATGTTCAAAAAGCTATTTCTTACAAATTTTGTATTTCCTTGATGTTCCTCGGTTCCTTCTTGTGCCTTAAAAATATGAGTTCCAAACAAGATTTGCATAATAAATCATTGCTTATATTGTGACAGCAACTGTCTTAATTATTCTCTTTTTTATAACAGCTGACATAGATTCAAATTTAAATCCAAATCTTGCTCAAGATTTTCAGATTGGTTCAATCTGGCAAATAGAAGGATTTTAATTTTGAAATGTTTTACTAATTTTAATAAAAGTATATGTGTTTGGTTTTGCCTTCTGTTCCTCTAATTGGTTTCGAATACCACGATGTTTTCTTTCGCTTTATCTCTGACAACCAGTTCGGTGGAGCGCGTCTTCACACATATTCAAACAGATTGCATCCCTCACAGCAGCAGAAATGATAAAGTTCTCGGTAATTGATGTAGAATCAATAAGATGGATGCAAAGGATGAGGAGGAAAGTCAAGGACTATCTGGAAGGAAAACAATTTCTGAAGGCAAGTCAAAAACTCAAAATTAACTGAAAAGGCGTAACTTCTGATAAGGAAAGAAATGGTGGCTCTGAGTTTTTTCGTTTATGGGTCAAAATTAGAGAGAGTTTGCATTGTCTCTCCAATTCGTGATGACTTATCATGAGTAGGCACCAGGAAGCCACTGTCTTGGCACTCTGTGTACACAAGTGGACGAAAAAATTCTGAATAAGCATCCCGTACATGGACTTTTTGTTCATTTTTGTTTAGAAATACTTTTCTTTTTAACAGTTAACCTTTTTATTGACTTCATATTATCAATAGAATTCCGATAGAATCAGAGATTGTAGGATTTCTTGATGTTGGGCAAGTCGAAATGGAAGAACTTAGAGCTGCGCTGATGATTCAGATGGGAACGGCAGACGGTGCAAAGAGCCATTGCTGAAAATAGGTTTAGGAATTACTTGTTTTTTAGTATAGAAATTACTTACGTAGTTGAACCATCCCCTCCTTTACTGTTTCCATCTCTCGCTCCGAATTGAAGATACGGCAGTTGAGGCACATATTGACAAGATATGGTCCGTGGTCCTTGTAGAAATACGATGGTTTAATAACAGCCTCGTCTTCTGTTGGAATGGAAACTTCCTTGGCCTTTTTTTGGACCCATTCCTGAAAAAAACAACTATATTTTACAATACTGAAATTAGAATAAACTTACGAGTCGTTTTTTGTGTGCAGACTCGACAGCCTCAAGTTTCTTATCCTCACGCTTGCGCTTCGAAGGTGTTTTGGCAAGAAGAGGTTTCTTCATTTGCTCTGCGATATCATCTACAGTCTCCATCTTAGATTCTTCTTCTTTAGTGCTTTGAATATCCCAACGATTAATTGGCATTTTCTGGAACAATCTTTATCTTCAAATAGAATTTTCGGTACAAGAAAATGAGGGAGAGAAAATAAAAAGTGAAGCGAAAGTGACAGCGAAATGAAAATAGGAGGCGATTTTAAGTAAGAATGGTCGATGAGTCATCTCGATATGAAGCAAAATTTCCCAGTTTTTCTTGAAACACCGTGAAAATCCAGTACATACGGGTGCTACCGAAAATTTATCAGTTTTGAAGGAAATTGAGAATTTGGCCCCATTCCAAGTGATGAGTCATCTTAAGTGAAGGGGAGGGTAACAGCAAAATGGAATTAGGAGGAGTTTTTAAGTAGGAATGGTCGATGAGTCATCTCGATATGGAGCCGAATTTCTTAGTTTTTCTTGAAACACCGTGAAAATCCAGTACATACGGGTGCTACCGAAAATTTATCAGTTTTGAAGGAAATTGAGAATTTGGCCCCATTCCAAGTGATGACTCATTTTTAATTGAAAGTGAAAGTGGTAGGAACGAGCAAAATTGTGAGCAAGGTGGGGAAATTGATTGAAAAACGAGGAGACCAGGTAGAATCTGACTAGTTTGATAGTTTTTCCAGTGGAGTCCGATTTTCCTTATTTTTCCTTAATTTTCCTTGTTGATATTGAAAACCGGAGCAGATCCTTTATTGAAATTGAAGACGAAGGTGTCCGCCTTCTTCTCATTTTTCGGCACGGTCTGGTTGGTGGTGTAGTAGATCGGCTCCATGACGGTATTCGTATTCATCTGAAATTTAAGATTTTTAGTCTAGAATATTCACAGTTTTTGACTTACCATCCCCTGGTCATAATATTCTTGCTGGGGTTGAGTTGTATATCCGCTTCCTCCTTCATTAATAGCCTTCTTTGGTGCATTTTGAATTGTCATTTTTACAGCTGAAAATCAACAAATATGGAAATCTTCGACGAGGAATCAATTCAAAGAGAGGTGGAAGAGCTTATGAAGGAGCTGGTTCAGAAGGTGGAGGAAATGGAAAATGATGAGGAGGAAAATGAAGAGCACGATGAGGAGGAAAATGGAGAGCGACCCGAGGAGGTGGAGGTGAGTCATCATGGGAGGGTTGATAGTGTAATAATTTTTGCTTATTATTAGGTTCAAACTGGTGGAGCTTCCTTGAAGGTTTTGAATAAATTTGTGACGGAGGGGAAAAGAAGATTTAAAGGAGCTGTCACTCGTATCAAGCTCGATATTGAAATCCCTAGGCTGTATACTGTGGACCCAAATGGGGCGGAGCTTTTTGGGGCGGATATTGTGAAGTTGATCAGAGAGCATATCCCTCAAGGAGTCTCTACAACGAACTGTAGAGCCGGAGTTCTAATGGAGTCTTCTGAAATCACAGAGACTATTGCTCTCTCATTCAAGCCCGTCTCCAAAATCACCACAGAAGACATCGTCCACAGTCTAGAAGAGATGTCCCAATCGAACAAATCAGTTCTGGAATTGAATTCTCCAAAACTGACTATGCGAGTGACATATCTGAACCCTCCGTCTGGAAGTGGAAAGAGGAAATTTGACATCGCCAGCCTTATGGAATTGGACGCATTCTCGAAAAAACCAAGAAGAAGGGAAAGTGGGGAAGAAGAAGAAGAAGAAGAAGAAGAAGAAGAAGAAGAGGAGGAGGAGGCGGCAAACTTCTTTGATGACCAGGCGAGAGATGGGTCAGATGAAGAGGAGGAGACAGCAGAAGAAAGTCCTTCGAAAGCCTCAAGATCAATTTTCATGAAAAATGATGGTAAGTTTCTAGTTTCTGAATAAATTTTCAACAGTTTTTTTTGTTTTTCAGTTATCGAAGACTGTCTCCCCCATGCCCTTTACCAATCCCTCATGTTCTATGAGTGGCAGAAGATGGATAGATGTCGGAACAAGTACATCAGCTCCATTCGAAAAAGCCACAAATTTCCGAATCGGAATCGCGAAGTATATAAGGAGGTGGCCAAAATGAAAGAGGTAAGCTATAAATCCCAAATTATCCGAATTAGTGGTATTTTCAGGAAGCCAACATCACAAAGAGCACAGATTTTGACTGTGTGGACGTCCAGCAGTTCCAGGAAACGGTCTTCGCCGGTTCCTTCCAAATTTTGGTCTTCGTGGAGAATTCGTACGTGCCGTACTTTGCTGGACCATTCGTTGGGAAAGGAAAGCAGCTGGTTCTGTATTTGGCCAAGGATCATTTTTGTGGGGTCAGGAGCGTATGTTCGTTGCTGAAGACAAAGTATTTTTGTGGATTGTGCCTGACAAAGTACAGAGACGTGGCCGCCCATTATGCCTGTGGATTGGTTCACAGACTTTGTGGAAGAAAGTGCCCAGAAGTTGAGGAAACAGATGTCCCAAAGAAGTGCCCCAAATGTTTTGTGGTCTTCCCATCGGAAACCTGTTATGACAACCATCTGCTTAAAGGTAAGAATCGTAAAAATATTTTCTTTGAAAACCTTTAATAATTTCCAGGTCTCACTGGGAAAGGAAAAAGCCGATGCGACTTCACGGAATTTTGCAAAAAATGTGAATCTCCATACTACAGGAACAAAAACAACCGTCGTCATGTCTGTGGAGAGTCATTTTGCCATCGATGTCAAGTTATGAGAGATCAAGATCATAAATGTTCAATGATGGTATCTCAGAAGAACGAGAAGAAGCTCACCCGAAAAAGAATCTACTTCGATATAGAGGTAAGCGAAAAGAATTATGATCATCATAAAATCGATATTTTAGTGTCGAGTGGACCCAGATGGTGGTCAGCAGGTCCCCGTCCTCTTTGTCGCTCTTCGTTGTTGCCCTCAATGCGCAAAGGACATTCCAAAGGACCTCGCTGACGCGGACACTTCCCATTGTGCGCACTGTTCACCAGACGGCCGTCTCAAGATTATCGATTCTGTGACGGATGGAAATTATGGAGTGGATGTGGCCGCTGAGCTCACAAGTTGGCTGTTTGGAAACCATCATCGAGGATATGTTGCAGTTGCTCATAATTCATCCGGGTAAGATAATTTAAATCACGGAATTTGACAAAAAATTGGGATTTTTCAGATATGATGGACAATTCATCCTCGAAAACATGATTGCCAGCAACAAAGCTGCTCCAGATGTGTGCCTCGATGGAACCAAATTGATCTACATGAAGCACAATCATGTCCGCCTTCTCGATTCATTGAAATATCTAACGATGAGCTTGTCAATGGTCGGAAAAACATTCCAAATGGAGGCTGCCAAAGGGTAAATTTTATGGTCTCTTATTTTCAACAAAATTTGTTTTCAGAGATTTCCCAGTGCTATTCATCGACCCCCTCAACTATGAGTACGACGGAGAGATCCCAGAAGACAAGTACTATGCCCTGGAGAACAAATCCGCCGATGCCCGAGAGAAACTGGTGGAATTCCTGGAAAACGAGAGGAGATTGGGAACCAGATTCAATTTTGTAGAAGAAATTTTCAAATATTGTTTCAACGACGTGTTCATCCTTGCCTCTGCCATGTCCCAGTTCGAAGCTGCTTTCGAAACCATGACCAACGTTTGTCTTCTGGAGGTATGGAAAGAATCTTTATCTCAAAACTAATTTATTATTTTAGGAATCGACAACCGCCGCCTCTGCTGCCGCCGCCGTATTTCGTCGAAACCATCTCCATCCAGATCGACCGATTATTCTTGATGCCAAGCCGGGAGCGTCAATCAACAATTCAGTCCTCAGTCAAAAGTTCTTGGCCTGGATAGGAGAGACTGAAGATGTCCAAGTCAACATCTCGACCACCTACGGAGAGGAGAAAATCGACGGATATCGGGTCGATGGATACATCCCTCCGTGCTCAAAGTACCCCAAAGGACAAGCAATCGAATTCCACGTAAGTTTCTTGTGAAAATCTACAAAAAGTGACAATTTTCTTTTAGGGTTGCTACTTCCATGGACACAAATGTACATATTCTGGAGAATCAGTCATCGGAGACCGCAGTGCCAGAGAGATTTGGAAAGAAGATGAGAAGAGAATCGCAAAGTTGGAAAAAACAGTTCCAGTTCGAGTTGTTTATGAGTGCGAAGTGAAGGCCATGCTCAGAGTGGACGCGGAGATGAAGGAGTTCTTTGAGAACTACGAGGCTGTGGTAAGATACGAAAATTTTCGAAAAGTTTCGTAAAAGGTGGTTTCAGGATCTTCTCCAATGTGAACGAGCTCTGGTTGGAGGACGGACGGAGGTGTTCAAGCTCTACTTGAGATGCGAGGGAAAGAAGGGATACTATCTCGATGTCGTGAGGTGAGATTCATAATTTTTAGCAAGTTTTTATTTCAAATTTTCAGCTTGTATCCCACAGTTATGAAGCACGAGTCCTTCCCCATCGGAGAGCCAATCAATGTGCCAAGATCCACAATGAAGACTCCGATGACCAAACCAGAAGATCTTCCGTTCCGAGGCTTCCTCAGCTGCAAGATTCTGGCTCCAAGAGACTTGAAGACTCCTCTGCTCCCTGGAAAAGTCTCTGGAAGACTCATGTTCTTCCTCTGTAAAGGTAAATTTCATCTGAAAAACTTTAAAAATAATATTCTTTCAGCCTGTGCCAAGGCCGGAAACCAGGAGAAGTGCAGCCATGGAGAGAATGAGAGGTCCTTCTCTGGTACCTACACCACCGCCGAGTTGAAGAAGGCTCTGAGCCTTGGTTACACCATCACGAGTGTATACCATGGTGTCGAGTACAAGGACTGGGTCCAGAACGATGAAAGCGGCGAAGGCGGATTGTTCACCTCCTACATAAACTTGATGATGGCTGAAAAGATCGTAAGTTTTGAAAATTCTCTGGAAAAAAGACTAATTTTCTCATTTTCAGTACAGCACAGGATGGCCCAGCAATGTCAAGACCGACGAGGAGAAGGAATCTTTCCGGAAAGGATATGAGGAGAAGGAGCACATCCAATTGGATTCGGCGCGATTCGAGAAGAACGCCGGAAAGAGAGCCGTGGCCAAGCTCATGCTGAACAGCTTGGTAAGTTATTCTTCTGAAAAATCTGTAAAGTTTTCAAGTTTTCAGTGGGGGAAGTTCGCCCAGCGCGTCGATCGGGAGCACACGGAGATCATCATCAACCCGATGAAGTTCTGGAGGCTGGTCTTCGACACCTCGATCACCCTGGAAGATGTACGCCCGGTCACGGATTGTATTGTGGTGAAGTATAGGAAGAAGGTGGAAACTTTGGCCAGCTTGAGAACCAGCGCCATCCATCTCGCCGCCTATACCACGTCATATGCCCGTTTGAGGTTGTACGAGTTGATGGAGCTCGTTGGACCAGATAATCTGGTTTACACAGGTAATTTAATATGGAAAAAAAAAACTCTGTAAATAACATATTTTCAGACACGGATTCGATCATCTACACCGTCAACGAAGGAGAAGAGGATCCGTTGGCTACCAAGATCGGACCATATCTGGGAATGCTGACGAACGAATTGGAAGGAGAACTGGCGGAGTTCGTCAGCTTGGGACCGAAGACGTACTGCTACAAGGATGTCCTCGAGAACGGAAACGTCAAGGTAAATCGAAAATTCCAATATTCACTAATAATTTTCCATTTTTAGACCGTGAGAAAGGCGAAGGGAGTCACCATCAACTCAGTTGTCGACAAGAGGATTGGATTTGGCATGATGAAAGGGATGGTCGACGAGGTTCTGGACAATGTGGCGGAGAGGACAGTATTCAAGGTGCCGCAGTTCCAGATGAGGAGAGACAAACAGCACCGGGTCTACGCTGTACATATGGAGAAATTATTTAAGTATACTTTTAACAAAAGAAGAATTTGTCATGACGGGTCCACTCTTCCATTTGGTTTTTATGAATAAATTGCTATTGAATTTAAATAAATACTTTTCCCGCCTAAGTTTTGTGTGCAATGTGACGTAGAAATGATGACAATTCCCAGAGTGTTTTGCGGACGTAGTGTTTGCACAGACGCATACCCAAGAAACGACGACAAATCGAGGCACGAAGTATTGCGAAATAGGTACTTTGCGAAAAAATGGGAAAATTTGGAGGAAGCGACGAAAAACCGGCGAAAATGAGAAAAATGGGTGTTTTTGGGGAAGAAAAGTTTGCCAAGGGTTGATTATATCAGAAGATTAACAAGATACGTCATTTCTATTTCATTTTCAACATGGTTAAACTCTCTTGGCAGAGTACAATGCTAATTGTTGGTCCCAGCGGCCAAGGAAAAAGTACTTTGGCACGACGGATTGTCGAGGAAAGGAACGAAATCTTCGATGTCAACAGTAAACTATGTTTTTGGTATTATGACACTTTCGAAAGTGTTCCCGATTCCATGAAAAATCGAAAAGATATCCTTCTTCGTGAAGGATTACCTAACATGGATGAGCTGAAAAAGTACAAGAAAGATCAAGTTTTGGTGGTTATTGACGATTTGATGACGAAAATCGACCAAAACTCTGGAATGGAACGACTTGTATCTGTTTTGGCCCATCACTATGATATGACGGTGATTTTCCTTCTTCATACCATTTTCTACTCAAAAGTGATCAGAAACCTCCGTTTACAAGCAAGTTACATCATTTTGTTCAAAAACAACGCAGACAAGTCAAGTGTCCGATGTTTGGGATCCCAACTTATGCCTGGAGCCTGTAACACTTTTCTTTCCATTTACTCTGAAGCTACGAGCAAAGCTTATACGTATCTTCTTATTGACCTTCATAAAAGTTGCCCAGACGAAATTCGTTACCGCGATAACATTCTTCCTGGTAAAACTACTCATGTCTTCGTTCCCAAATGATTGCTCAGAGTGGGATTTGGACACTTTTAACAAAATTCTCACTCTTTCCAAGACTTTGAATGAAAATGAACGAATTGATCAAATCAACTCAATGTCGGACAAAATGCTCATTTGCCTGGTAGAACTGGTTTTTAACATTGTTAATGGCTCAATCAAGGTTCCACATGGTTCAGTTCAAAGAATGAAGCCACAATCGGATAATTTGCGATATTTGGCCAAAATACGTAACACTGACGAAGCGAGACAGTTTTTGACTCAAACCGGAGGATCACCAGTTGCGATTTTGTTACCTATTATCATTTCTGCTGCTTCTACTATTCTCGAAAATGTCCTACGGTAAATATGTTCTACTTTCTGTTGAGGAACATGAAGATTTGATCGGAAAATGTAAAGAACCTGACCCTGTTGGCGACATTTTGGACAATTCCATGGAGAATGATACCAAACTGGCTCATTTGCAAAGCGAACTTTCCAATTTGGTCAGAAAACGGGTAAACGAATCAAATCCAGAGGAAAATGCCAAAAAACCAACTTCAGAAGAAAAACCACCAAATGAGGACACAAATGATGTTTTTAATGGTACCATGAACAACTATTCGAATGTCTTTGGAAACTCAAGTTTCCAGTCTTCTACATCTCTTCCTCCTCTTCCTCCTCTCCCTCAACCTCCATCACCAATTCCACTTTATACAATTGTCAATCAATCTATCACACCTGTGGCCCCTTCACCAAAGAAGATCAGCTCGAAAGACTCCAAAAAGAAGCTTTCGAGCCATTTCAAGCAATACCCTCAAACTTTTCTAGTTGAAAAGAGTACTGGTGCTTTCTATTTGAGAAATCGCAAGATTCCAAAGTTCACTGTGAAACAGATTCTTGAAGATTTTTCTAACGAAGTTCCAATTAAGACTCCATCTGTATCATTGCGTGCACTTTCTCAATACTTGAGTGAAACCGGATTTCCTCAAGAATACATTTTGAATCCAAAACGAAAGTACGCTGAACGGTTCAGTCAACGGAACTTTGCTGTAAGACGCTGGAGTACTGCTACAAATGGATCCAGAACCACTTGACAAGAGGAAACTGTTGGAAAAATTGTACAATAATCCAAAATCTGGACTTCGTGGAGTTTCAAGTCTACTTTCTCAAGCCAAAAAGATCAATCGCTCTATCACAAGAAAAGATGTCGTTTCCTATCTTCATACAAATGATGCTTATACAAGACATTTCCCAGGAGTAAAGAAGATTCAACATAACCCTTGGGTTGCTTCCGGTCCTGATAGTCATCATATGGCTGATCTGGCTATGCTTCCAACTCTTAAGAAGCACAATAATGGATTCTGTTATATTTTGGTTGTTGTCGATGTGTTTAGCCGATTTCTATTCACCCGTCCTCTGAAGAATAAGGAATGTCCCACAGTTACCAATGCTTATGAAAACATTCTGGATACCACTTGGAGAATTCCAGGACGATTGTATACAGATAAAGGTAAAACCATTCATCGATTTCAATCTAAAACGTTAATTTTCAGGTACCGAATTCATGGGCAGTCATTTTCGGAATTTGGTCAAGGAAGTGGGGATTATTCATATGAATCCAAAGAATACCAACGTCAAAGCATGCTACGCCGAAAACGCAATCATGAGAATAAAGAACAAGTTGGAAAAATGGTTCACTGTGACTGGAAGTTATGAATGGACTTCAGTTTTGGATGAAGTTGTTGCCGGATTGAACTCCACTTGGATGGACTCTATTGGAACCAGCCCTGAAAAGGTTACCTGGAAAAATGCTCCCAAAATTTGGAACAGACTTTATGGAACTTCTCATATTCAGAAACCAAAGTACAAGATTGGAGACACTGTTCGAATTCTCATGGAAAACTCCCCTTTTGCTAAAGGAACCCGTGCTAAATGGTCTGAAGAAGTCTTTATAATCATAAAGATTCTCCCATATGATATCCCAGTATACATCTTGTCCGATGAGAAGAATCGAGAACTTGACGGAATTTGGTACCAAGAAGAGTTGATTTTCTATCAAAATGTGGATAATTTGAAGAAAATTGAGAAAATCGTCCGAAAACGCAATAAAAATGGAATTCGGGAATGTTTGGTGAAATTCAAAGGATATGACTCTTCTTTTAACGATTGGATTCCGGAAGATCAATTATTCTCTCTAAATGGATAGTCCCAAGTGGTCGTGTGGTAATATTCATTGTTCTAAAGCCTTGATTGTTTTCTTCTCCCAAGTCTTGATTATTTATATTGTCAGTTTTGTTGCTCTTTATAAAATTTGTACTCTTGAACACCCTTATCATCAACAGTGGCTAGTAATCCTTGGATCTTGCATCGGATACCTGCTACCAAACCCGAAGATTAAAGAATGACGGATTTCTACATCACTCTGGTTTCAAATGCTAATAGGGATTCTACGATTTCAAATTTCAAGACTCGTCTACCTTCTACTTTGATTTTCAACAGACCCCACGAAGTCGCTCTATGTTCAATCATTTATCCATCTTCTCACGATTTGATATCAAAACAACTGGAAAAGGACGGAACATACGAAAATGAATTTTCTGTTTGGTTTGACAAGAAAAGACTTCAGTGTTTTGTCCCGAATTGCTCATTCGCCTCTTCTCAAGAACTCGTCAACATTTTGAACCAAACTGCACTAAAAGCGGTATCTAAAGCTACCAATGCTGTAAAGCAGAAATTTGATGTATTTTCTTACGATTCACTGTTCAAGCGGGTCACCATTCAAAACCTGCAAAATGTCACGAAAGTGGAACTTTCGGACCGATTGAGCTATTTTCTTGGATTGAACAAGATTTCCACAACATTCCCGACAATTGGACAATATTCAGTGTTTTCCGGCTCCGACTTTATGTATGTCTATGCTGATGGACTTGTTGAACCACAGACCATAAGTCATATGAAAGTGCCGCTTTTGAAGGTTTTAACCATTTCTCCGCAAAATGTGGGAAATGTTGAACAATCCTTCACAAATCCACTATATGTGCCTGTGAGACCCAATTATGTAGACAGCATTGGAATCGAAATCAAGAACGACAGAGATCATTTCATTCCATTCAACTCTGGAAAGGTTGTGATTGTACTTCATTTCCGTCCCATTTCATTCCCACTTGATGGCTGAAAGTAGATTTCATTTCTCTTCATCCCTCAAACCACGTATTGCAGTATGTATGTTTATTTCGATCCTGATAATTCTGTGGATTGGAGCCATTTTTTCGAAAATGCGGCCAATCAAGGCGGTTCTGGTGGATTTCGTGCCGGAAGTCTATATCAACGAGGAAACGGCCGTTTTTCGCAATTACTCGGAAAACTCTTCATTTCCGCTGTTCCCTTGCTAAAACGTATGGGTCTATCGGTGGGCCGAGAAGTGATGGATTCGTCACTTCGTGTTGCTAACGACGTAGTGGCTGGTGACTCTTTTAAACAGTCTCTGTCCAAAAACGCTACCAATTCTTATAATTCTCTTGTTAATCGTGCTATCAGTAAACTGGATCAATCCGGAGGTCGTCGCCGTCGAAAACGTAAACAACCTTCTAAACCGAAGCGGAAACCAGTAAAACGGTCTCCGAGAAAATCAAAGAAGACCAAGACTTCACCAAAAAAGGTTTCCCGTAAACGTACTACCAAGAAAAGAACCCTCGCTAAATCTTCCTCTCGAAAACGTGATATTTTTGGAAAATGGCAAAGCTGATGAATTCCAAGAGTGCCCCAAGTGCCCCTGCTAATCTCTGCCTATTTGATACTCCACCAAGTCAAGTTGCCTTCACTAAAGGAAAATGGATGACTTATTCTCCCTCTAATGCATTGGATTCTACTGGCCCTTACACTTTCAACGTCTTTGATAGTGCACACTTTTTCCAACTAAACCGGTCTTATGTGAGCTGTAAGTTGCGGGTCAAAAATATTGAAGAAGAAAATGGAGTAGCCAAGGAAGTTTCCCTCACAAACTTTATTGGAGCCACCATGTTTGACCAAGTTAAACTTTCGTACAATAATGTACAAGTTTACGATTCTGACCATTATAACTACAAAACCTATATCCAAACACTTCTTGGTGAAAATAACGACACAAAGGAGGGAGCATTGACTGCAGCCGGATGGTTTCAAAAACCAGGTGAAGCTATTGTTGTTGGCTCTACCTATGAAGTGGAGGTTTGTGCTCCACTTCTTTTGGAACCTTTCCAAACGGAACGTTTGCTAATCCCACATATTAACATTCAACTCGTGTTTTATCGCAGCAAGGACGATTTCTGTCTCTACAGCGAGAAGGGTACGAATGCCAATCTGGAAATCACTGATTTGAAACTCCACATGAGAGCGATCGAGGTTGTTTCATCCGCCACAATTGCTCTGGAAAACCGATTGCGAACTGCTCCTGCCCAATATCCATTCACCGCCTCTAGAATCAAGCTTATTGATGTCCCCGAAGGAAGACTTGAGCTACCATTCAATGCAATTTATCATGACATCATTCCCAGACGAATCATTATCTGTATGATTGCCCCCGCGGTTTCCACATCAACAGACCCATTCAAGTTTCACCACTACAATGTTTCTGAAGTTCAACTTGATGTTGGTGGCACAGTTTACCCTCCTCAACCAATTCAATGCGATTTCGAAAACAAGAATTATGCCCTTGCTTTCTCCCGGCTCTATGAAGAACTCGGAGGAGCGTCAAATGGGGTCAATCCCGCTATTTCCTACAAACAGTTCCAATCGGGCAACACTTTCTTCGTTTTCAACATGTCTGCCATTGAATCATCAAATTCATGGGAATTGCTCCAAACTGGCAGTACACAGCTTTTAATGCGTTTTGCTAAGAAAACACCGACAGGAGGGCTAAATGTGCTGGTTCTCTCTCAATTTGACGCATTGTGCGAAATTGATAGATTCCGAAACGCAGTGGTGACTGGTCATCACTAAACTTCATCTCCCATTTCACTTCATTTCGAAACATGTTGCCAGGCACCAAGAGACCGATGGTTCTTCCAGAAGGATATACTCCGCCAAAAGCTCAGGTAAAACTTATCCCTTTTTGTTCTCTATTATAATTTTTCTTTTCAGCATGTGGATATCAACCTGGCAACATATCTCTTGACCAAGTTTGGCAATCTGAAAGATCTCCCCCTGAAGCAAATCCTGGACATGAATAAACACCTTCGCGGAATGGAAATCTCCCATATTTGGAATGGCTGCAATGGATTTCATGTGGATCTCTGCAGCGTTTTGAGCCTGTAAGTTTCTGATAATCTGGAATTCTGTATCTAATTTTGATTTATTTCAGAGACGCCACACCGAGAAATCACCGCTTCGTCAACAAGATTGTTTGCTGTGGAGAACAAGGAGGAAAACGCCAATATGTCCCAGTTCAGCGCTATTTTGAGAAAAAGTATAACATTTCACTCAATTTCCCTCATTCTCCCCTTTTGCGTGATTTGGCCGGTAGAATGTATCCTTTGGAGGCAATTTGGATTCGTATGCGTGTCTTTTGATTTTATTTGTTCTATAATAAACATGTCTTTATCCACCATCCAGCTTGAAAACTTTCTTAGTACATGTCGGTTCACTAGAGCATCATTTCGAGGTGTATACCCAAGTGACAGAAAACCGTTAATTATATCTACTCCTTGCTCTTTTATATGGAATACTGCTCCTAGTACCGATTCTGGGGAGCATTGGGTCGCTTTATGGATAGATGACCGAAACTATGGATATTTCTTCGATAGCAGTGGTAGCGACCCACAAGAAGAGTTTTTGACCTTTTTTCAAGAAAACTGCATAAAATGGAAGAAAGTCGTTCAAACCCCAATACAAGGACTTTTATCAAACGTTTGTGGTTACTATTGTATTTACTTTTTGCTGAAAAAGGCCCTAAAACACTCAAACAAGACGATTCGGAGTACTTTTACCGCAAATTTAGCCAAAAACGACGATTATGTGGTAAAATGGGTCAAAAGGCATCTAAAATCTTGCGAGAGCCGAGTATATAAGCCCCTGAGAACCAACAAGATTCACCACTTCATTTGACACAATGTTTGACGAAAGAACTGACGTCCCTCTCCCAGCTTCTCCAACTACCACAGATGCGGGAAATTTGGGATCTGAAATTTCAACTCGTCCAGCTCTTCCACCGAGACCACCATCTCATCCAACAATGCTGAAACTTGCTGAAGATCCGATCGGTATGAAGCTTCGCGGCACTCTGAAGATTTATGAAGACGAATACGGTAGACTCCATGCGACTTCTGCTTAGTTTAAAAACCTTTTAACGATGACTCATCATCTCTTACTCACCTGGCTCCTTCTCACCTAACAATTTCCAAAATGCTCCCATTTCTTCTACGAACTACCAAGAAGCGAACCCCCGATGCCTCGTCAAGCTAGCGAAATAAAGGTAAATTTAGTTTTCTTTTCCATATTTAATTACCCTTTTCCAGAAGACCATCAAGGTCGAGGATATTTGGGACGAGGAGGAGACGAACTCCAAAGATTGGCCACCCAGAAGAGGAGATTATTTAAGTGGGACCAGCTACCGGCCATCTCCGGCCTCTTCTCCAGTATGTTTCTCTCTTTTTAAACCCAAAGAAACTATAAAAATTCCAGACTCCTGTCATGAAGCCAATTCCAAAATAAATAAAGGCATGTTTTTTCTTTATAAATTTATTTACAATTTCATTTACAATAAATAATTTAACCGAATTCATTTATTAAAAACAAAAATTAACTCTAAAATAGCTTGGAAAGTCCTCAAAACATTCTTCTTGAATCCACTTGAGCTGAAAACTTGAAATGATTCTTTATACTTTGAAAGAGAACCTCACCATTTTGGAAATAAATCCGCCAAAATCGGCCGCCATTATGACTGCATTCTGGAGTGGGGCGCCCTTGTCCACGTTTCTCATCTGAAATTTGATTTTCTTCTCTACACTTTGAAAGAGAGACTCACCATTTTCAAAAATAGCAGCATTCGCCAGCTCAGTCAACTCTTCCGTCCAAGCTCTCCTCATCGAGACGGTCACCTGAAATTTGAATTTTTTCTCTACACTTTTGAAAGAGAAACTCACCATTTTCAAAAAATCCACGTTTGACAATTCTTTGGAGATTCTACGAGCGTCCCGTGCTCTTCTCCTGCCTATGCGACAACATTCTCGGTCACTGAAACTCTTAAGATTTCTCAATAATTTGATAAGAAACTCACTCTTCTTTTGGATGTTGGACTCCTCGATTTTGGCGCGTTCTTTCTTTTCATTTTCTCGAATTGTCCAGCCGGAGTTGGTGTCGTCTGCCTTTGGATTCGTTGCCGAATTTGTGGAGAGTTGGGTTCCCATGATGAAGAAGTCCGTGATTTTTTGCGTCCTTTTTTCGAAACCTCCACTTTTGGCTTTCTTCTCCCGTGTTCGAAGAGTTTCTCGGTGATGTTGACCTGAAAATTGTTTTATCAACTATGACTTTTTGGATTATACAACTAAAACTTACCTTTTTCTTCGGAACTGCAGTGCTAGGTGACAAGGATTTCTTGCGCCTTTTTCTTAGGGGTCATGAATTTATAGAAAATATTTATAGAAAATCAAATAGAAAAACCGTGAAGACAGGCTAATAAAAACGCTCAGCCAATGTCTTACGGGAATAGTAGATATAATTTACATAAAAAATCAAATTTAGATAAAGAGACGAGCAACACAGACACTCGTCATGTAAAACGGTTAAAATGACGGAAACTAAAATTGATACTTGCGGGAAAATTGGTGGGGATGATTTCAAAGACGAAAAGGCGGCATACATGGCTAAGCAAACACAGAAGATGGGAAAGAATAGAAGCCGAGATATGAAATAAAAACCGACAAATAAAGAGAGAAAAACTTAAAAAAGGAAACTCGAGATCGTTACCATCATGCTCTCCTTGATCTCAGGATTCGAGCAAGTATAATATCATGGGGGCTCTTGTATATGTTTTAAGGATGCGCCAGCGACTAATTAAAGACTAATTAGGAATAAACCTTAAAGGGGAGACTCGTGATCGTTACCATCATGCTCTCCTTGATCTCCGGATTCGAACAAGTATAATATCATGGGGGTCCCCGAACATTTTTGAGGATGCGCCAAATGATGCGCCAAAGGAGGCGCCAAGAAAAACAACATAATTATAATTAATATGTGTAACAAAACACCCTCTCGGTGAGAGAGTGTGCAAAATGAGAGAGCACGAAATAGTGCTGATCGGGAATGACGCAGAGAAGCGAGAGAGTGTGTACAGTCAAGAGACGCAGACACGGCGCCAGTGGTCGTCTCTTTGTTTGCTCACTTCGTCACGCCTATTAAATTGTTCTTATAGGTCCCCCTAAGTTCTCTTCTGTCTATATCAACGACCTCTCATTCTACTCAAGGACCCCGAGATTTTTGTGTCTATTCAACACATACATCCCACTCTTCCTCTTCTTCACTTCTTCCCCTTCCTCAATATGCAGTAATGTGATGCTCTGTTATGCTGTCTTTGCTGTAATGTGCTACTCTGTTGTGCTGTCTTCTCGGTGGGGGCTCTTCGAGAAAATAGTGGGCGGAGCCTGAAGGGGTGCCCGGGACCCGTCGGCAGGAGAAGCGAAATCAATCTGCATTTGAATCGTCGCCGCTCCGTGTATTTCAAGAACACAACAACAAACTACCAAAAATGGACACCATTAAGAAGAAGATGCAGGCCATGAAGACCGAGAAGGTTAATCTTTTTTTTCTTATCTAATTTCTTGCGTTGTTCTCCTTTTAAGTTTTGTAGAGTTTTGTTAGGTTCTCCGTAATTTTAGAAATTCTTGTTAATAATCTTGGGTTTTGAGAACCGTCCGTCTTTATGAGATCTCTAAAGTTAAGGCAGAATCTTAAAGACTTCCAGACATTTATAGACATCTTGTTTTGAAGTTTTTGATAGTCTTTGACTCCTAAAACGCTTCTATGAACTCATAGTTCGACTTCTTGTGAATACTTTCAATTTTCATTATTTGTTTTTTACTGTAACTCTGAAGGAATTCTTAGTAGAAACCTAGCAAATCCTAAATATTAATTTGAGACTCGATTGGGAGAAAATGTGAAATTTGATTTTTTCTAAATCTCCCCTTTTTGTTAAAATTATTTGTTCGATGGATAACATCAACCATATTTTGTAGTAACGGATTAAAACATTTTTTTTTTAATTTTAGATCTCGATGAGTGCTCCATTTCTAATTGGCATTGAGTACATTGAGTTCACCTACAGTACTTTTCTCAATTTTCAATACCAAATCTTACCATACCGTTTCCAGGACAACACTCTCGATCGTGCCGAAGCCGCCGAGATGAAGGCCCGTCAGATCACCGAGAAGCTCAAGACAAAAAGAGGCGGAGCCAGCCACTTAAAAAATCTAAGATTTTGAAATGACAGGCTAAATAAAATAATATATTTTCTAATATATTTCTCTCTTTTCTGAGTAGCTCTGTTCTTAAACTAGGTGCGTTTTTAACCGATTTCAGGAGTCGGTTAGTACCAAAAAGAAGAGAAAAAGAGCCACTCATTATCATTATTTCGAACAGTCTTTGAAGAAGAACAGATAACAAATAATAGAAGGATGAAATAATTCTGGAAGCAACACTATTGAACTCTATTCCTTTATTACTGTTCTCTTACTCTCTCTTACTTTAAACTATATTATGAGAAGACGTTGGTGTAAGACAGTTTACAACGTTCTTCTTCTCTTTCTCTGAACGACGTCAAATGGTAGCAGATGTACAGTGCCTGCAATAACGAGAGGACCCCCCCCCCATTTTGGGTGTTCCGAGAAAAGTAAAAATGCTATGAAAAAACTGTGCCTGCCATTCGATTCAAAATACAAAATAACCCCCGAAGCCGATATTCTGAATTCTTTTGGGGGTTCTTCAATTTTTCGTCTGGATTTCCTAAAAATTTCCTGATGTCCTAAACGAATCTGAGCTATCCAATGCTCCAGGGAACCTAGAATCGCATGACTTCAGCATCACTGACTAAAAGCTTTAACGTGACCATCTTTCTCTGTTTCACATTTCCTCTGAATTCCACAATTTTTCGATTCTTTCGATCCTTCTTTTCTAATCCTACTTCATTATCTTCCTATTCATTTGCTCATATCATCACGTCAAATCGCGAATTCATTTCTTCCTTATCTTTCGATTCATGCTCTTCCCATTCTAACATTCTTCTCTTCCGTTCACCGTCAAAAAGTGAACGATTGTTGGTTCGGGAATCATTCAGCCGGCGTATGAGATGTTCTACGAAGTACAGGAGACTGTCCGTTTCCTGTCTTCGTTCATGTACGGACGCATTCCGCGTAGGTAAGATCGAAAAGATTGAATTCCAGTCTTCTGAATTTTATTTTCAATTATTTCATTCAAACTGATTTCCGGTCATATATTAACGAACCATAACTGGAGTTAAACTTTTGAAGACTTTTGAAGACCTCGACTTGAAACAGGAAACTTTTTTCAGAAATCCTACTTCATTTTTGAAGATTACCTCTTGAAACCGAATAATGGGTCAAATTTCCCAACAAATTTTTCTGTTCCAATCCAACCATAAGAAAATTGCAAAAACGGGCACCCGAATAACACATTTTTTTCTTTCCAGCCGAGTCAAATCGTTCTGTGGCCATTTGCTGAGTCTGCTCACCGAGGCAATCGACGAGAAGGACGAAAAAGTCGAACGGTTCGATTTGATCGTTTTTGCCGATGGACAGTCCGATGAGACTATTGTTCAAGTGAGTTTTTAGATCATGCGCTATATTGGTAAGAATCTTGAAGGGTGCTCTGTTACGAGTAAGCTCTCGCGGTTGCAAAAATCAGGAAACTTGAGTACCGAGACGTTAGAGCCTCGATTTTGGAAAATTTCAAACTAAACTGTTCTGTTTCCAAAAAAGATAATTATGAGCGATAAATGAATATTTTCGATTACAATACAAAACATTTCAAGTACATACTGTTCAAAACTGAAACATTCAGAAATAAGCCTAGGTTAGCAACTGTGCTTTAGTGTAAACATTTTCTGACCGATGAAACCTGAAGCTTGAAAACTATTTGGTTGGTTCAAAAAATAATTTCAAGGGTTCAAAAAAATCGAGCGCGATAAATAACAGGGAACATGTCGCTCCACCAAAATTCATTTTCCCAATAGCGCGGACTTTCTGAAAAATGAAAAAATATACTACTGTTTCGACAAAATCCAAAAATGAGTTCTCAACAAAATTTGTCGATTCGCTTCGTCCATAAACATCTGAAAATATGAAAAAAATAGTGTATAAAACTATGAGACCCATTTTCCAGTACACAACTGCGCTCTACTGAAAACTGTTTCTGACGAATGCTGCAAACACGCCCCATCGTAATCTCTCATTCTCAATAGAGCACACTTTCAGGCCGCCCGTCGTGCATACGTCCACCTAAAGGAACTTCAAGAATGCATGAACAACGGACTCATCATCGAAATCACCGACGGACGTGTCCGTGCTCTCACCCCCTACTCAGCTCAAATTGTGTTCCCCAAACCGCCAAACTCCCCAACTCCTCCTCTCTCTTCGTCGCAGCCGCCGCCACCTTTTGGATTTGGAAAAGTTGAGACTTTTTTGAAATTGGCGAGCTAATTTTATCAAAAATTTCAGCTCAGAACTCACTATTCAAACTACAATTCAAACTGAACAATGTCAACTTTTTTTTTCGAGATCAGGTCTTATGAATTTGCAACAATGAACTCTTTTGATTTTTTTGTATCAACTTTATTCATTTTTCATCAGAATTAGGGGTAGAATTATCATCAAGACGATATAAAAATTTTCAGAATTTGAAGATCAAATGTTTTGTGATAAATGAAACGAGAGTGAAAGAGAGATAGGGAGATATTGGGAGACGCAGAAAGCCACATTTTTTAGAAAATGAAAGAAAAATTGGGGGCGGAGCTTACTAGAAGAAGATTATCCGAAATATTATTGCAAAAATGCACACATCAGACGGGTTTTGAAAGGAACATTGGTTTGGAGTGAGAGAAGAGAAAGGTAGACGAGAGAGATATAGAGAGAACTGGGGGAGGATGCAAATGCGCTCTAATGAGAATTTTCCGGAAATTGTCAGTAGAGCGCGTTTGCAAGGACTACCTTACAAATAAGCTCCATTGGTAGATCAAAATCTACAATGGAGCGCACTTGAGAGGATTAGAGGAAACAATCGATGTGGTACATGTCAAAGGGGGGGGGGGGTGGAGCTTAAAGACAGGGTCATGATCAAGAGGATTTGTGGGAGGCGCGTAAGTTGAAGCTGCAGCGTCTTAAATAGTTGCCTAGAATAGGGAATAAATAGGGGAATATTGAGGGGAACTATTTCTTTCACTGGGATGACGAAACAGTTTGAACTAAAACGCGCCATTAGGGTACAAACCTCGCCATGTTAAAAAAACGTTAGGGGGGGGGGAACTTAAGGAGGACTATAAAAAAGTGAAAATTTTGAAAAATCAAGGCACAAATTACAGAAAAATTTATAGAAATTATGGTGTCTGGGTGGCCTTGTTGTTCAACTTCTCCGTCAACGCCTGCCATTTGTGTTGAGACCAGTTATGCACATTCTCCGACCATACGGCGATCTTCCCGTAAGAGGTTTGCATGAAACGACGTGCTGGAAGAGTGACATGCTTCTCAGTCCACTTAAACGACTTGGAACAGAATTCTGGGAAGAGATGTAAGACGAAGAAAGCTGCCAAGATGAACAGGGCGACGAGCAGAACCGCGGCGACTCTCTCATTCTTTGGTTTGTTCTTATTCCAGAAATTTCTGGCGTAGATAAATGGATAAGTGATGAGGTATGCGATCCAGTTGTATATAAGAGTCACAAAGTGGATGGTCTTGTTCTTGGCCCAGATAGCGTGTTTCTTGGCGCTGGCGACGTAGCCTTTGGATTTGGCGGCGGCCACTCGTGGAGTTGCGCGGAGACGGGAAGCCTGAAAATATGGAAGGTTCTTATAGCTGTTAAGGACAGAATAAACTGAGCAAAATGATCACTTCTTTCTTGTTACCTCTACTATGCCATGCTTTATAGAAACGTCATTATTTCAAGTCAGCCTTTACCGATTTTATTGATAATCAATCTATTGGAATCAGAAGATTTCTGGGCTTTCAGAGCACAACAGAAACAATGCAACTAAATTTTTTAGGATGATCTTTCTTCTATTGGATCTTAATTGGATGAACACATTGTGGCAAATTCAATGTGTTTCTCACTTAAGTTTTTCTAGAAACTGCTATTATTCTTAACTTTGCATAATGTTCAATCAAAGCAGTTAGATCATCTTTCAAACTCACAGTAGTTGGTGGATCCTGAGTCAAGTTTCTGGCGAGTCTCTGTCTCAGAATTGGTCTGTTTGGAGTGACTTCATCATCGGCAACTTCGGCGGATCTCTGGATTGGGGGTGATGCACGATGAACGGAACGAATGGATGAGCGTGAAGGAGAATTTGGAGCAGGGCGAGCAGATCTTGGGGCGGATCTTTGGGCCGAACGGGAACGAGATCTGGCTGGAGTGCTGGTGGAAGACGAGGCCGAGGCGGCTGATCTTGCTGCCGAGGCGGTCGGCCTGGCCGCGGAGGCCTTGGTCGGGCGTCCGCGGGATTGGGAACGGGAACGAGATGCGGAGGCCTGAAAATTGAGAAATTAGGGTAAGGAGGTGAACAAATAAGTTTTTTGGGAACGATAGAGAATTGAAAGATATAAAAAGGAACCTAAATTCTATATGGTCTGTCAAACTGGAATGCTGAATATTTTTAGACCGATTTCTTAGTTAGTTATAGGGTTGTTATTACAGAATCTTGGGCTTTCAAAAGATAGTAAATACAAAAATCGTTGAGTTAGCTAACACTAAAATCAGATCAACAGGGTCCACTATACTCTATTCCAGCTTAAATTAGGCCTGCCAAACTAGGAAATGAGCTCAAAATTCAGGGCGCGCGCGAGAATCTGAGACGAGAGGAGATGTCGGGGCACGAGCAGCAGCAACAGCTGCTCAATTAGCTATGCTCCCGGCCCCTCCACACATCGAACGCTCATTCGAGAGTTTGTTGTTGTTTTGACCTTCTTCTCTCTTTCTCTAGCGCTCTCTTAAAATGCCACACTCTTCCTAGTTTTGAGTGAGGGCTCCAGAAAGATGGAGAATCCAAACTTACCGGTGCTGTGGTTTTTGGAGTGCGTGCGCGGGATGGCGATTTCGATGCTGGACGAGCTCTGGCTGGAGACTTGCTGGCCATTCTGGAAGAGGAAGAAGCAGTGGTTTTCCTACTGGCAGAGCGCGATGGAGTAGCTGGAGCCGAGGTGGCAGAGCGAGATTTCGATGTTGAACGGTTGCGAAGCTTTGGAGGCTGAAAATAATGCATATTAAGGGGTGTCATGGAAGGAGAAGGGTCTTAAAATGAGTCAAACTTTCGAGTCCAAGAAAAATCTTGTATGGGGTAAAGCTCACTCAGCCTAATGGTAATAAATCCATGGTATGGAGACAATGACCTAGATTTGATTTGATTGGTATGAGAGGGAGGAGGAAGGGCATAATTGGCAGGATGAGGGAGAAATGGAAGGAAAGAGTGACAGGAGGGAGAAAAAAGGACAAACGGTATAGACAAGAACTGACGAAAAGGCGGTGAAGGTTCAAAGCATACGCTAGGACCGCCGGAAGAGAACGGGGAATCGATTGGGGATTGATAGGCTAGTCTTGGCCTTGCTAAGCCAGAGTTTGGCTTTCAAGGTTTCTAGGTTGAGTGATCTCCTACTAGCGAGACTTTAAGCCTAATCAGCTTTTCTTGGATATGGGCTGCCAACTTATGATTTGGCCTTAACGTTTAAATACATTTTTTAGACTCAAAAGACTCTTTTGGTCTGCTAATGCCTGCCAAGCAAACACGAGTATGCTATCACATTTTCGGATGATTGAAGTCTACTTCTAGACTCAACAAGACCATTTTTAGGCCCGTCAGACCCCACTTCAAATGTGCTAACCAGCTCAAAAAGCCGGAAATCAAAAAGATAGAGCAAAGACGTCAACTGGTTCTGTGGATATGAGCCATCTGTCATTCCACACACAGTAGAAAATGGGCAAGCAGATGGGATGGGGTTGGAGCATAAACGCAACGGCACCCCAATTACCATAAGAAAAGGGCAGAGAGAGTCGGTAATCAGTCGTAGAGTAGGAGGGAGGGGCGGGAAATTTGAAAATTTTGAAAGGTTGTGGATAGTTTTAGATGTGCACCTTGAACTTCAAACTAAAATAACTTCGGACTCATGGAGCCAATTTTAGAGATAATTATACCGTTGGAATCAGCAGAATCTGGGCTTCCAGATGAAATATTTCCGTGAGCACAATTGGTATAATCATAATCTGTTAGGTCGAACAAGGTCTGCTGACTGCAACATTGAATATCTCTTGTTTTCTTGCGTCGATTCGAAAGATACTTATATCGTTGGGCTCAATAAAAAATTGCTTTCATATAACATAAATATCAATTTTCATTTTCCATTTCGAGCGTCTTCTATGAGCCTGCCTAGTAGGCTAGAATTCCAAACATCTCCAGACTCTCTGGATCAACTTCAAAAGTAAAGACACTTCTGGAATCAACGATTTCCGGGCTTCAAGATTCTACCAAGCTTGGGCTCAAAATCATTATTCCCTCATCTTCTCAGGTGCTAATTGCCCTAGTGTTATTCTCAGATCTTATCACCCCTCTCCTCCATTTTCACCCTCCCATTCTCACTTCTGTTTTTTCTTCCGAAATCACCACCCAATCGATTATTATCCACAATAGAGAGATTCCTCACCTTCTGCTCTCCTCTCTATCCCAATACGCAATCTAATCCCCTTCGTTATTTCTTCTCATCTTCGACTCGACTGCACACTGTGCACAGAGAGGGACCCCTCTGCAGACCAATTGACCCCAAGCAGCCGCCCGGAATACTTGGCACGTTGCCAAGTCCCCCTCTCTCTTCACGATCTCGAGGAAAGAAAGGAAGAAGACGATCCCCTTCTCTCTTCGCGCAGGCCCCCCTAGCAGAGAGTCTCTCTATGTGTGTATTCGATGTGTCCCTTATGCTAGGGGGTGATGAAAAAGAGGATGAATGGATTGAAGAAGAGAGGGGCGAATGATGTCCTTGATGAATTGCCACCACCACCACCCCTCTACTCCAAAACGACGAAGGCCATTCGCCATTAGATCGATGGAGGTGGAGAGAGGAGACAAGTTATCGCCATTTTCGTTATCATTTAAGTGATCAGGAAGGGAGAGAGCGAGAGAGTATGAAGAGATGACAGACGCAGAATTTTGAAAAAGCGTGCTTGGCCTAGTTACTCGGTAGTTAGTACTAATGGGAGAAAATGATAAGGGGGGCGGAGAAGTGATAAGGAAATCAAGTAGGAAATTTGAAAAAATTCAAAAATATAAAATAAAGGATACGATATTAGGAATGACTAAAAAGTCTAGAACAATGTAGATGAGTTACAGAAAAATAGAAAAGCCTGACAAAATGAAGAATAGCTTGTAACCTAGAAGGCTCCAATGAGCTCTAGAAGGTTCAAGAAGGCTCCAGAATTCTCTTGAGGCCTCCTGAAGCCTGTAGCAGACTCTAAAAGATTTCAGAACTTTTCAGAAATTTCCCCAAGAAACTATCGATTTTGGGACTTAAAATGGGACCACCGAAACTCACCATTTCTGCTATCTGAAGTTGTACTGGACGATTGAAAGACTGGCCTTCTGGAGACGGAGTTGGAGGAGAGTTCTGAAAAACCAGAAAATTCAAATTTTCAGCCTTAAAAAATTTCAGCAAAAAAGAGCTCAAAAACGTAAATTTGGGTGTACAAGTTGACCGAGAGAAAGAAAGAAGAAGAACAGTACACCCTTTCTTCTCTTTCTCTTCTCTATGCAAATGTCTCTCGCCGTGCGACTCGTATGCCCACTTGGCACTGTGCCAAGTGGGCGTGGCCTAACTGTCGCGGGGTCGGGTCAACCAAGCAGACAGACACAAGAAGAAGGAAAATGGTGCAACGGTTGGCGTTGTGTTGGTGGTGGAAGGCCTACGGGCGGGGAGAGAAGAGAAGAAGACAATAGGTGACTCTAGCACTCTCTCTGATCGGAACACTATCTCGTCTAAGGTTAACGAAAGAGTGTATGAGATGAAGAAACGCAGAGAAAATGAACTGAACAGGTGTGGAGTGCAGCACAGGCAACACACATACAACTCTTTGGTAGATGGTGGTGGGAAAATGACATCGGAGGGTTTTTGAGGCAAATAGTCCGGAGGGGTTCGAGAAAGTGTGGAGAATTGAGAGGGTGCAGAGAAAGGAGAATGAGGGACCGGGGGTCAAAGGAACATATTCCGTTAGTTGAGCTTTGACTAAGTGGTTCCTAGAGTCGTTAGGCGGCGATTTATTTTTTATTTAGCTAGTTTAAAGTTCGTAGAATTGGAGTGTGAGAACTAATCGATTGAAACAATTATTAACAAGAACCGACCAATACTAGAATTTGAGTCCGGTTGAAACAGAAAAATTTGTAACGAAAAAGTCTCAATAACACATTTTTGGGATTTTGAAAAGTTAACGATCTCTAAGATTCTAGGTCAGTCAAAAACACAGATCGAGAAAAAATCATAAAATATGACACATTTTCACCGAAGGAACACACCGTGGGAAGCATTAGTCATAAACAATTTTTGAACAGAAAGAAAAAGAAGAGGAAATTCAAATTCTGGAGGACATCGAAGCGCGAAATATGGAAAAAAGGACAAACATTTCACTATCAGATGAAACAGGGAAAACCCAATTGCTTTCAAAACATTCGCTGTTCCAAAGAAACTATCTGAAAATTATTATGTTTCAAAGTTACTTATCGAAAGTTTAAGAAAATTTCAAAAACCTCAGCTGAAACAGGAAAAGAGGAATTCTGGGATTCTCGAAAAAATTACAGTTTCAAAATTGTTATTATCAAGTTTTGAACATCTCTTATAGCACTGATATGAGAAATTCCGGTCCCTATATTTCTAATATGAATTTCTGTTCCAAAAAATCCTCTTCAACTTTGAAGTCTTCCTAAACTTCGCTATGATCCAAATATGCTCACCCATAAAAACTCCCAATCCAACTTTCCCAAAACATAAACCTTGTGATAAAATCCGAAGGGTGCTTTGATGTTGTCCATCAAAGCACCATCAAATTTTTATCAGTTATGAAAAGGGAAAAGACGAATAGAAAAAGTACACAGTATTTTATGGTGGACAGAGCAAAACGAGTAATGGTCACACTGGTGGTGGTCAGTAGAGGGAAGGAGGGGGAAAGTGTAAACATTTTTGGGTAGAACTAAGAAAAATTATAATAACCCAAAAATAAGTAAACGATATGGGTGGGAACGGAGAGTTCAGATGGTGTATAGTGGAAAAAATTATAGGCCAGAAAATTTTTCGGTTTCAGAAATTTCAGAAATTTCTTTAGAGAATCATGATAGATCAATAAACCGGCAAAATACCTCAAAATTCACAAACAGATAATTGAGCACAATCTCCGAAAAATTTACCAACGATCTGTATACTTTTCATAAAAATCGGATTACTGGGAACAGAGATACAACGCCTAATTTTGAGTCTAACAACTTTAGTCAATGATTCGATTTTTAAAAATTGTTAGATCTTACTGTAAAATCCTGAATACTCTAAACTTATGAACTCTGCAATTTAGAAAGTACAATATAATATATACATATAATGAAGGTCGCTAGAACATCAAGAATTTCGAAAATCTTAGAAACTGAAATTTTTTCTGAGACTGCATGCAATTACTGTTTCACTTTTTCACCACCTGAATTCCAAAAAACTACAGTCCCATTCAAAACTATTCCTCTTGACTACAACACATTAGAAGAAAGCGAGAAGACAAAAGAACAGTTGAACCATATTCTCCATTCTCCGCAATAAGAGAAAAGATAGAGAATCTTTTCTGAGTGGAAGGAGAAAAGAGGGGGGAGGAAACACGCGTTCTTCTCGCATATAATATAAACTAATACATTGCGTTATACATATGAATGATGAAAAGAGAGATATAGAGATATTCCCGATTTTGTATGGGTGTCTGTGTCTCTGAGATATGATATCATCGATAACTGGTTTGGGGGTGGATAAGAAGGAGATAGATGGGGAGCATGGTAGTATGATCCAGGTGGTAGGAGTTGTCTTAAGAAACTTCGCTCTAATAATAATGACCAGACTTGAAAGGGAAGTGTTACTACATATCTGGAACTACAAAACTCATAAAGACTCCTCGAATTAAGAACTTTTGAAATAGTAAAAATATTTTCGAAATTGCGAAAAAATGAAGCCTTGGTTTCAAGACGGTCCCCACAGATTATCCACGAGGTTGAAAAAAAGAAATTTGAATGTTTCAATAGTTGGTAAAGAGCAATAGTAATCACTATTTGGTCTGCCTACCTGAGGATTAGAGTTGAATCTAAGTAGGAGCGCACCACCAAATAATTATTCCTTAAATTTGACCTCAAACTCTAAGCAGAAGGTAATTTGGAACTAAGAAAACCCCAATAGTTGAGGAAACTAAACAATTGACACGTGATACCAGGTGCTCATTCACTCACTTACTCTCAAAAAACAAACTACCCATACGTTTTGGAGGATGGACTCATAGTGAGAACTAGGAGAAGAAGAAGCATTGTTTGTTTAGGTTGGTAACTCTTGGAGGTCTTTAGTAACTCTTGGAGGTCTTTTTGGAGAAGGGGAGGAGAAGAGTAAGGTTCCCAGGGAGAACCGGTATATTTTGGGGACTGTCCCAGATATTTCTCTCTTTAAATTGCAAATTTTGGGTTCATCAAAGTTTGTAAATATTCGGAAACAGAAACTTTTTTGGAAAACTTTACTGATTCAAAATGAAGTTACCTCTTAGTTAGAACCCAAAATCATAATCCCATATACATCATTAGTTTCAGAAATACCAAGTCATTATTGGGACCGGAATTGACAATTTCTAGCAAAATTAACATCAAGAAAAAAACTTTCCCTAAACGAAAAATTTTGAAACTGCTAATAGTTTTTTTCTGTTTCAAGCATCAACTTTTAAGATAACATAAATTACCGAAAATAATCGACTGTTGTTAGATCGATGCCACTTTCAAAAAGGATAGGTCAACACCCAAAAACGCTTTCAAATAGCATTCTCTATCCTTTTCCCCATCCCATATTCCCTCCCGAACACATAAAAAAGGAACATAAAAATCAGCCCTCCCAGCGTGACTATAAACTATTGCATAAACCATCCGGCCCACCAGCGAGGAAAAGTTATTGCATTCCCATTTTGCCCCGTAGTACAGAATTTGGCATGCCAGAGGCAAAGATAAAAATCAGTAGGAAAACTAACATTAATGGAGGACGCATAAATTATGTGTACTTCATTTAGATTGCCAAATTAACCTACAGGATTAGATAGATAAACACTGGGAAGGCCAGAAGATCCATGAAAAGTTGAGTTTCGACGTTGAATAGTTCAATCACGGAGAGATAACAATTGTTTTTGAAACTGAAGTTGACACCCTGTCGATCAAACTTTGCAAATTTATCAGAAACATCTGATTTCTATGGAACAGTGAAAAAATCAATAATGGAAAATGTTTCCAGATAGTCATTTCGAAGCGAATTTTTGGATTTTTCGAGCAACTGTTGTGCATTTTAATTGTGATGTTTGGAATCAGCACACATTTTTACATAGTTTAGAGCAAAAATTGTTGGTCAGATTCCTTCTTTAAAGACAGGTGGCGAGTAACTCTACTGAAATATTTTCGGTTTCATATTTTTTTACTGTATCAACAATTTTAGGAATACCACTAATTGTAAAACAGTAAAGTTTGTCAATTTGGTTTCTAGCAGAACGCCAGTTTTAAACTTTGAAGAGCAGGACAATCAAAAATGGAGACTGCAGAGTCCGTTAAATGAACAAAACAGTCAATAAGAAAAATTTCCGATTAAATAATTGGTGGAGACCTAATGATGATTTCTCCCTAATCCATTCTAAACAAACCCCATTTAAATATGAATTCTTGTCAAACCTCAAGCTTGTTGATTCAATGAAATGCTTCTTTTTATTGTACTTTTTGGCTATTTTTCACTGTTTCCGAAATTTTTTGAAAGAAAAACAGTAAATTGAAATAGACACTTTGTGAATAAAGATTGAGGAGCCTGTAATTTAGAAGATGAATAACAAGGTATTTCAGGTAAACTCCCTTCAGAAAACTGGTGTCCAAGGGATTCCCTATCGATTGATATAATTTTCATCACATCTGGTTTATAGAGAGCTGAGATACAACACGAGGAAGACTCCAAAATGTTTTCAGTTTCAGGAATTTCTCAAGTTAACTTAATGTTTTTCTCTTGAATGCCTCTTGAAAAAGGATGAACTAGTCTTAAATTTTCAAAGCTCCGTTTCTAAAATATTTGATTCTTCTAGAAACCTAGGCCGGCTGAGCTGATTGGACCAAGACAAGTCGAGTCTTGTCGAACCACCGAAAATTTCGAGACAAATCCATCAACTTATAGTAAGCTTTTTAAAAACTTTACCTGATTTTGAAACTGAAAAAAAATTCGAAAATTCACAATCTCCACAGCTTCCTTCAACTCATTTTTTCCATTCTAAGCCCTCTAATTACCTCTTCCTTCTAATACCTAACACCTTTTTCGCTCTCCCTATTCTTCTCTCCAAATACTCCGATTCCAAACAATACGCACATACAAATACAACCTCCTCCCCCCCCCCCCCCTCCTCAACACATTAGCTCCTTCTCCTCAAAATTTGAACGTAGAGATGGACTGTCCCTCCCAGAAGAATAAGAGGAGGAACAGTGCACGTTGTGCATAATAATAATAAGGGGGCTGTACACCTCCCGTATGTGTTGTTCGCTCTAAGGTTAGAAAACGAAGAGAGAGGGAGGGCTCATTGTGCAAACAGTGTTGTAGGTCAAAACGGCTCGCGGAGAGTACATGCATACAAGAATACAGAGTTAGAGAGATACGGACACAGAAATGGGGGACCATACGGTCTAGCAATTGCGCTCTATTGCAAGCGGAGACTGTCAAAAGGCCGCCCGCGGCATTTTAGCTAGGATAAAATCACGGCAGGCGCGCGGAGCTGGGTTATTTTGTTCCAAAAATCTTATTTTCAAAAAAAGCGGCCTGTTTTGAACTCGGCGGCCGAATCACGGTGGGGACCGCGGACCTGGTTTCAACAGTCTTGTTGCAAATTTAGAACATTTTATGCTTTTATGATGTAATTAAAGGTGAGTAAACAGCAAATTATAATCGAATACTCATGAATACAGCCAGAAAATATTCAATCTTGAAGAACAATTTAAATTTGTTGTCCTTAGGGTTATGCATTTTCTATTGGAAGACCCATTGTTTTAAATTGAAATATATGAAATTTGCATGATCCAGAAACAGAAAATGTTTTGAAAAAAATCTGGCTGCCGACCGATTAGGCTTCCAAGACCATTTTTGATCTACCCACCCCCAAAAAAGTGCCCTCCATGCAAAACTAAATGTGCCGTGGAGCGTACGGAACGCAAGTTCCCCCCTTCCTAATCCGGTTCGTGCGGAAGATGGTGTATCTATGACTAATGCATAACATAAACATGTATCATCTAAATACTGTACCTTCTCATATAAAATCCGCGATTCGGTGTACCAACGGCACGTGGAGATAGTTTCGGCTTCTAGAATGTTCATGATGATGGAGAAATCGGGAAGATTTGGAGAAGAGGATTATGAATAAGAAAATGGCGGGAGGTTTTCGAATGGATTCTGACTAAACAAAGGCGATCATTCACAAGTTTACGATTTGTTGGTTTTTCTGATGACACTTCATCACTTTTCAATCATCTGGAGCGTGAGGAAAAAGAAAAGAGGACAGGTGTGAGGTGGAATAAGAGGCCGCTTTTGAATAAAGGTACTTGTTTTTTGAAAAAAAAAGATAAATCATTGATTGACTGATATTGTGTGAAAAATGAAAAAGGGACGAAACAGTAAATTTTCAGAGATATTTTCGGGACTCAGAAGCATTCTCAATTTTTTGAATTTTCGAAATAATGAAAAATTTTCAGGAAGACAAAAAGGAGTTATCAATTGTCGAAAGATGGTGTACTGGGAACGAAAATTCACTCAACTTCAGGGAAACGAGCATTGGACAGACAAATCCATGAAACAAACTTAGATTATGTGAAACCGAGAATTTTCATAAATTCTTTACTGTTTCAGAAATCTCAAGTTAGTTGACGATTCATTTATAGGCAATTAGTACTTCAATAAAAGTTTCTTCGGAATCTAAGGATTGCTGAATGATGCTCAGATTCAGAGCTTAACTCTTGCAATTCTGGATTTTTTAGATTTCAAAGATGTCAGAAGAACGTTTGAATAACTTACTGTTTCAGAAATAACAAAAAACCATTAAAATCTACTTCGTTCAGACCGAGACAAGTCAAATGTTTCAAATTTTAGGTCACCCTCCAGAATTTCAGATGAAAATATTGTTTATCTGACTCCTAACCCCTGTATACGACTACAAAACACTCTCTCTCCAAAAAGCTACAATTTTCTACGTGTGTTCCCATTACCCGGACGTGAATCCCCCCATTTTATCAATTTCTCATCCTGCTCCCTTTTTCTCTTTTCTGTCTTTTCCCCCCACCATTTCTCATCATGGCCGATCCACCACTCCCACCGGCATCCACTCCACCTCCACAAAACAATGCTCCGATGCCTCCGATTACTGGAACTCCGCCAGCAGCGTTGGCAGCTGCCGCCGCTGGAAACGCCGCCGCGGTTTCTGCTCTTCCAACGGCTACAGTACCTGAAAGGGATAGATTGCCCAAAGAGGGAGAAGAGATTGTCACGGAAACTGGTAAGATTTTTGACGGTGTAGGTCAGCAATTGCGCTCCATTGATAGTTTGACAAAGGGGGGTGGAGTTCAAGTAGGTTTTGGTCTTCAGTAGAGAGCGATTGTTGGTAAAAATTCGAAAGCTAAAGTTCTTGTTGATTATACGACGATCAAAGTTAGGGTTTCCATCCCGGGCGGGGAAAAACGGGCCCCCCGTTCCCCGCCCGGGCGGGTTCCCCCGTTTTCCCCGTGGTTTGAAGAAAAACTGATAAACTGATTGACACGTGGCAAAGATTCCATTTTTCCGATTGTTTTTGAAAATCTTGAAAAAATCAGTTGAAAAATAAATATTTTCTCCGTCAAACTTTTCACGGAGACAATGACCCGGGGGGCAAACGGGCGGGGGACGGGCGGGGAAATCGCCCCCCGGATGGAAACCCTAATGAAAGTATCTTCGAACAAACTTGCTGACATATATCAAAAATTTCTGAAACTCTTTTTTTTTTTTCGTAATTCTGTGTTATTCAAACTTTCTAAAAATTAGTTTCTGATGATTCTAAGAAAGTCTGCAAACAAAGATTCCTTACGAGAACACTATGAAAATTATGAGTGATCTAATAAAACAATACATTTACAATTGTTGTTTATTGAATTGTGAAACAGAACATTTTTTCGTAAATTTTTGAGTTTTTTAGACTTCTTTGACATTGACGAGCTTTAGTGAACCGCATCCTAATTGATATCCAACCACTTGTTCCATTTTTGAAACCGCAAAATTTTTTCGGTTTCACTATGACTTCAAACTTTACCTAGTGTCTTCCTTTATTCAATCTGCCTCCATTTTCCAGGAAAAAAGTACAAACTGGGTCCGGTGCTTGGCGATGGTGGCTACGGGACCGTATTCCAATCGCAAGACGACGAAATCAAGATTGCTGTGAAGACGGAGAAATTCAGTAAATCACAGCTGAAAATGGAGATTGTCGTGTTGAAGGCGGCGATGCAGGGCAACTGTAAACACTTTTGCGAGCTCATTGATTGTGTGAGTATTTTCACAAATTCTTGACGGGGAAAAAACGTTCCCAAAAATTCATCTTCGTTTTAAAGTTTTCCTTGAAACAGTAAACTAATTGGCTGTGCAGTTTTCAAAAATTGCAACGTCAAAACTAACAATCAAACCCTTCCAACTCATGAGTATCTCCTCTGAAACTGAAAAAATTTCAAGCTTTTTGCAGGGAACAAAACTAAGAGACTTCGACTACATGATGATAACCCTACTCGGAAAAGATCTTCACAAATTGAGATGCGAGCTGCCGGAGAGGAAATTCTCGATCAACACTGCCCTTCGCATCGGGATTCAGACTTTGAAGGTTAGCTGGAGAGATTTGAATTCTCGTCGAACTAATTCTTGAAATATGGTGGATACAGATTTGACGAATTTTGCTTTTGCCCGCCGGCCTGGACAGAAAATGCTAGTCTCTTTGAAACTGAAATTTGAATTTTGAAGGTAGATGGAAGACCGTCTGATTCTAGCCCGCTAGTTGTTTCGACTTAACTTTTTGCTCACTTGGCGTCAAATCTGATGCCAGGTCCGCAGCCAAAAATTCTGACACCCTGACGCAAAAATACATACATTAGGATTAAAAACACCCCAAAACGTTTGAATTTTCCCCCAATTTCATTGACAAAATCCCGAAAAAAGTTTCCGAAACTCCCTCACGGTTTCAAGTTTTAGCTAAATTCAAGTTCTGGTTTTCGTTACAATGAGTCTTATGAATAACAAACTACCAAAAAACATCTAATACTTCCAGGCATGCGAAGAGCTACACCGCATCGGCTTCGTCTCTCGTGACGTCAAACCGGGAAACTTCGCTCCAGGAGTGAAAGCGAATCGCCAGAGTCGCACGATCTTCATGTACGATTTCGGACTGGCAAGACGATATGTGGACAAGAACAATCAGATAATACCATCGAGAAAGGAAGTCGGATGGAGGGGAACGACGAGATACGGTAGTCTGAATGCACACAAAAGACAAGATTTGGGACGGAGAGACGATTTGGAGAGCTGGTTTTACGGATTGGTTGAGATGACTCGTGGAACATTGCCATGGAGAAATACTGTTGGTAAGAGAGGAGGACATCATGGTGCGAGTTTATTTCTTTTTGGAAAGATACTCGAATATTTCGAAGTTTTGGGATGAGAAACTGGGAAAATTTCAGAAAGAAATCATGTGCAGAAGGCGAAAGAGGCGTCCCGTCTGGCTGGTAGAACTCAATTCCTGTTCGAGACTCCCACTCAATATGATAAGATTTTCAATTTGATTGACAGTTATTCGTTCGAATCGGCACCCGATTATAAGCAGATTAACAAGTATTTGGTTGAGGTTAGTTGGTGAACTTTGAGATTTCGGATGATGGTTAGATTAGTAGAATAGAAAAACTCAAATTATGAATTAACTTGCAGTGCTGGTGAAACTGAACAATTTGAAAATGTTTCACTGTTTCAAAAAAGCTACTAAAAATTAGAAGTTTTGTAAAGAGTAGTAGCGTTAAAGTGTTCATATTATGTATTCTGGAAGTTTAAAATTGACTGAAATTTTGGCAAAATTGAAGAATTCTGAGGTACTTAAATTTCCCAACGCCGCGAATTTTCCAGGCCCGCGAAGAACGTCAACTCCGTGACCGTGAGCACTGGGACTGGGAGGATGAGACGGTTTCCACCACCATCACCACAATCACCTCGTTCTCCGACAAAGAGCTACGTGCCAAGCATGACCAGTAAGCCCTTTCAATGTTTAGTTGTTGAATCCGAAATTTTGCTCTATTTCAGATCAAAATGAGAAGTCCAAATCCGTCGCCCCTACGCCAAGAACAATTTGTATGTGATATCATCTCGAAGAGCGTTTCGTTTCCGTCCGTTCTCAACTTTTTCCTTGCTTTTTTCTATTGTATTCGGGTCTTCTCATTCCCAATACAAATCATACCAGAAATAAACATTGTATCACTACTGACCTGTTTTCTCTCTTCTCCTTTCTTCTCACTCAAGGACTAAAGTCGGCACTCTTATCTACGCGTTCCGTTTGCATTGCCGTCGTGCCGCCATAGCTCAGTCGGTTAGAGCGTGGGTCTAATAAGCCCAAGGTCGCAGGTTCGACCCCTGCTGGCGGCAAATTCTTTTTTCCATTTTAGGAGAGTATTCAATAAATCTAAGTTTGCCTGCAGTAGAAAAATTAGACATCTTTGCTCCCGGGAAGGAACCTACTACTGACGCCTTTCCTGTCATTCTCTATTTTTTACTATCTACCCTCCTGCCACCAAACAAGACAACACTCATAATCGATTTTATTCTGAATCTCGTCCCTAATGGCTCCATTTCGTCTACTATCACTCCCATTTCTTGCATTCGAGCAAGTTATCAAGATCCTAGAGTTGATTGAAGTGTGAGTTCTAACTGACTTTTGCGTCCTCCTCACTTTAAACGTTTTTCAGATTCGAATTCTCACAAGTTTCTCGTAAGGCTTACACTTTGATAAAATTAGTGAAACTAAACATTCACCCTATCAAAATCATCAAAGGAGAGGTAGATCAAGTTGTGGAGGTCACTAGGAAATATAATGAGACCTCTAAGTTAACCTTTCTTTTCGAAGCGTTAACTCAACCTTTGATTCGCTGTATCAGATTATACCGTTGTCAACTTTACATCAGGTGATCTACGAACTTGTTTTTCATAGAAAATAGGTTATTATTACAGAAAGGAAATCCTGGAGAAAAGCACTTTTATATGTTATTCGCATCAATTCGACAGTCAGTTCCATCATCTCGTCAATTACCTTTCGGATCTTTTCCACAACGATACCAATGCCTTCTGGGTTCGGCACACAAGAATCAAAGAAATCGAAGATGTGATTCGAAATCCAATTTTCGAAAATTGTGTATCTCTCAAAGTGACCGCCGATCCCTACGATGAAGTCAGAATGAAGAGCGAAGATTTGAAACTTCTGTTGGAAACTAAACCACGTTTGGAAGCACTGATGCTCAATTGTTGGGTGGAAGAGCCGGAAAAGTTTAGACATGTAAGGAACACAATAAAAACAAAACTGTTTTGAATAAAGTTTTCAGGTGCTTGATATTCCCCGAGTTTACATTAGATATGCTGAGTGGATTTCGATAGATGATTTGATCAATTGCAAGAGTGAAACGATCTTATTGAAATTTCATAGCTTGAAAGAAATCGATATTTCTAAATATGTTCATCATTGGATAACAACAAAAACCTCGAATATTCGAAGTCTTGAGTTAGGAAATTTTAAAAACAGGCCAAACTTGAAGAATGTACTAAAAGATATCGAGTACACCAGAAAGTTCGGGACAAGAGAACCAAGGGATCATCGGTAGGTCTCGTCTTAATTGTCATGCTAGTTTTTTTTTCAGGACGAAAGGTACATATTCCCCGATAGTAGTGAACTGCCAGTTTGGGTGGGATTTCGTGAAAGAAGACGGAACTCTCGCGACGGTCGTCTCTAATTCAAATTATTTCAATTTCGTTGTTTGGTATCGTCAATAAATGGTTTCGTTGGAATGACTTCTACAATTGTGAGCATGAAAATACACACTAAACTTATCAATATGAAAATGGTTTCAGAATAGTTTAGTCTTCCTTTATAAGGAAAACAATGAACATTCTCATGTCTGGGATATTGAAAAGGCGAATGGAACCCTTGCAACTTTTTTTTTTGGCAGGAGCTGGGTTATTTTGTTCCAAAAATCTTATTTTCAAAAAAGGCATCATTTGAACTCGGCTGCCGATTCACGGTGGGGACCGCGGACCTGGTTTCGACAGCCTTGTTTCAAATATAGAACATTTTATGCTTTGATGATGTAATTAAAGGTGAGTAAACAGCAAATCATAATCGAATACCCAGAAAATATTTAATCCTGAAGAACAATTGAAATTAGCTGTCCTTAGGGTTATGCATTTGCTATTGGAAAACCCAATGTTTTAAATTGAAACGTATGAAATTTGCATAGTCCAGAAACAGAACATTTTTTGAAAAAAAATCTGGCTGCCGACCGATTTGATTTCCAAGACCATTTTTGATCTACCCACCCCCAAAAAAGTGCCCTCCATGCAAAACTAAATGTGCCGTGGAGCGTACGGAACGCAAGTTCCCCCCTTCCTAATCCGGTTCGTGCGGAAGATGGTGTATCTATGACTAATGCATAACATAAACATGTATCATCTAAATACTGTACCTTCTCGTATAAAATCCTCGATTCGGTGTACCAACGGCACGTGGAGATAGTTTCGGCTTCTAGAATGTTCATGGTGATGGAGAAGGGATGATTGTAAGAAGAAGAATATGAATAAGAAAATGGCGGGAGGTTTTCGGATGGATTCTGACTAAACAAAGGCGATCATTCACAAGTTTACGATTTGTTGGTTTTTCTGATGACACTTCATCAGAATCTGGAGCGTGAGGGAAAGAAGGAGAAGAGGACAGGTGTGAGGTGAAATAAGAGGACGCTTTTTGAATAAAGGTACTTGTTTTATGAAAAAAGAAAGTCAAGGAATTGATTTACTGATATTTTGTGAAAAATGAAAAAGGGACGAAACAGTAAATTTGCTGAAATATTTTCAGGTATTGCATTATAGGGATTCTGAAGCTTTCTCAATTTTTCGAGATTCTCAGGATCTCCGTTTTTGAAATAATGAGAAATTCTCAGGTAGACAAAGATGAGATATCAGTTTAATTTTCAGAAGATGGTGTATTCGGAACGAAAATTCACTCAACAGCTGAAAATGAGCATTGAACAGACAAAGCCTGGAAACAAACTTAATGTTTTTTCCTTTAGGTGAAACCGAGAATTTTCTTAAAATCTTTACTGTTTCAGAAATCTCAAGTTAGTTGGCATTAGTTGACTTAAAGTTAGTTGATTTAAATCAATCAGTACTTCAATAAAACTTGCTTGGCATTCTGAGGTTCCAACGTGTTGGTTAAAGTGTTGCTCAAAAATTCAGAAATTTCGAGACGTCTCTTCTTTCAAAAATTTCAGAAGAACGCTTGTATAACGTTTGTATTACTGTTTCAGAAATGAACAAAAAACACACTCAAAATGTGCTTCGTTATGATTTTGGAACGAACCAATTTTTTGCATTTCAGGTCAAACCCCAGTATTTCAGATAAAGATATGATTGTGCTCCTGACTCCTAACCCCAGTGTACGACTACAAAACACTCTCACCAAAAAGCTACAATTTTCTTCGTGTGTTCCCATTTCCCTGACGTGAATCCCCGCACGTTATCAATTTCTCATCCTTCTCCCTTTTTCCGTCTTTTCCCCCCACCATTTCTCATCATGGCCGATCCACCACTCCCACCGGCATCCACTCCTCCTCCACAAAACAATGCTCCGATGCCTCCGATTACTGGAACTCCGCCAGCAGCGTTGGCAGCTGCCGCCGCTGGAAACGCCGCCGCGGTTTCTGCTCTTCCAACAGCTACAGTACCAGAAAGGGATAGATTGCCCAAAGAGGGAGATGAGATTGTCACGGAAACTGGTAAGATGTTTGGGGGTGTAGTTCAGCAATTGCGCTCCATTGAAACTTTGACAAAAGGGGGTGGAGTTCAAGTAGGTGCTGATATTCAGTAGAGAGCGATTGTTGGTAAAAATTCGAAAGCTAAAGTTCTTGTTGATTATACGACGATCAAAGTATCTTCGAACAAACTTGCTGACATATATCAAAAATTTCTGAATTTTTTTGTAGATTTTTGAGTTTTTTATTACTGAGCCGCTCGTGGCTGACCCTTCCCGTGTCTTCGGCCAAAGAGCAACGTGGCAATTTAGAAATCTCCCGCAACGAAAACAAATTCTTGAAAAAATTTTGCACGTGTAAATCGACACAAGACCGGCTCTTCCATTCGAGAGATTTCTAAAATGCCACGTTGCTCTTTGGCCGCAGACACAGGAAGGGTCAGCCACGAGCGGCTCAGTAATAGACTTTTTGAACTTGAAGAACTTTCGTGAACCACATCCTAATTCACATCCAACCATATTTTTCTTTTTTGAAACCGTAAAATTTATAAAAAAAATTTCGGTTTCACTATGACTTCAATTTTTACCTAGTGTCCTCATTTATTTAATCTACTTGCACTTTCCAGGTAAAAAGTACAAACTGGGTCCGGTGCTTGGCGATGGTGGCTACGGAACCGTATTCCAATCGCAAGACGACGAAATCAAGATTGCTGTGAAGACGGAGAAATTCAGTAAATCACAGCTGAAAATGGAGATTGTGGTGTTGAAGGCGGCGATGCAGGGCAACTGTAAACACTTTTGCGAGCTCATTGATTGTGTGAGTTTTTCTCAAATTCTTGACGAGGAGAAAACGTTCCCGAAAATTCATCTTCGCTATAAAGTTTCCCTAAAACAGTAAACTAATTGACTTTGTAGTTTTCAAAAAAAATACAGTCTCAAAACCAACAACCAATTCTTTCCAACTCATGAGTCTGAAACCGTAAACAATTTTGAGCTCTAACTTTGCAGGGAACAAAACTAAGAGACTTCGACTACATGATGATAACCCTACTCGGAAAAGATCTTCACAAATTGAGATGCGAGCTGCCGGAGAGGAAATTCTCGATTAACACTGCTCTTCGCATTGGGATTCAGACTTTGAAGGTTAGCTGGAAAATTTTGAATTCCCGCCGAAGCTTGGCTGGGCCCGACCAACGATGAGCTTTAGTTTCAAAAACTAGTCTCTAAAATATAGAATGTCTGGCTGGACTAAAATGCTAGTATTTTTGAAACTGACATATTTTGAAGCTACATTGAAGATCGTCTGATTCTAGCCTGCTAGTTGCTTCGATTTAACTTTTGCTCACTTATCGTCAAATCTGATGCCAGGTCCGCAGCCAGAAATATTGAACCCTGACGCAAAAATACATACACTAGGACCGAAAACACCCTAAACCAATTAGACTTCCCCCCAATTACATTGACAAGATTCAGAAGAAAAGTTCCAAAAAAGTCCCTTACTGTTTCAAAATTTAGATAAATTCAAGTTCTAATTTTTGTTACGATGAGTCGTTCGTTGCAAACATCTAATACTTCCAGGCATGCGAAGAGCTCCACCGCATCGGCTTCGTCTCTCGTGACGTCAAACCGGGAAACTTCGCTCCAGGAGTGAAAGCGAATCGCCAGAGTCGCACGATCTTCATGTACGATTTCGGACTGGCAAGACGATATGTGGACAAGAACAATCAGATAATACCATCGAGAAAAGAAGTCGGATGGAGGGGAACGACGAGATACGGTAGTCTGAATGCACACAAAAGACAAGATTTGGGACGGAGAGATGATTTGGAGAGCTGGTTCTATGGATTGGTCGAGATGACTCGTGGAACATTGCCATGGAGAAATACTGTTGGTAAGAGAGGAGGACATCATGGTGCGAGTTTATTTCTTTTTGGAAAGATACTCGAATATTTCGAAGTTTTGGGATGAGAAACTGGGAAAATTTCAGAAAGAAATCATGTGCAGAAGGCGAAAGAGGCGTCCCGTCTGGCTGGTAGAACTCAATTCCTGTTCGAGACTCCCACTCAATATGATAAGATTTTCAATTTGATTGACAGTTATTCGTTCGAATCGGCACCAGATTATAAGCAGATTAACAAGTATTTGGTTGAGGTTAGTTGGTGAACTTTGAGATTTCGGATGATGGTTAGATTAGTAGAATAGAAAAACTCAAATTATGATAAACTTGCAGTACTGGTGAAACTGAACAATTTGAAAATTTTTCACTGTTTCAGAAAAGCTACTAGAAATTTGAAGTTTTCTAAAGAGTAGTGAAGTTAACTCGCTCATATTAAGTATTCTGGAATCTTAAATTTGACTGAAATTTCCCAATATTCCAGGCCCGCGAAGAACGTCAACTCCGTGACCGTGAGCACTGGGACTGGGAGGATGAGACGGTTTCCACCACAATCACCACCATCACCTCATTCTCCGACAAAGAGCTACGTGCCAAGCATGACCAGTAAGATTTTTTGGAATGTTTCAATCTTCAAATTTCATTTTTCAGATCAAAATGAGAAGTCCAAATCCGTCCCTTCGCCAAGAACAATTTGTATGTGATATCATCTCGAAGAGCGTTTCGTTTCCGTCCGTTCTCAACTTTTTCCTTGCTTTTTTCTATTGTATTCGGGTCTTCTTTTTCCCAATACAAATCATACCAGAAATAAACATTGTATCACTACTGACCTGTTTTCTCTTTTTTCTCTCTTTCTCTTTTTACTCACTCAAGGACGAAAGCCGGCACTGTTATCTACGCATTCCGTTTGTATTGCCGTCGTGCCGCCATAGCTCAGTCGGTTAGAGCGTGGGTCTAATAAGCCCAAGGTCGCAGGTTCGACCCCTGCTGGCGGCAAATTCTTTTTTCCTTTTTAGGAGAGTATTCAAAAGAATCCAAGTTAGTCTGCAGTAGACATCTCTGACATCTCTGCTCCCGGGAAAGTACTATTCACTGACGCCTTTCCTGTCATTTTCTATTCTCTACTATCTACCCTCCTGACACCAAACAAGACAACACTCATAATCGATTTTATTCTAAATCTCGTTCCTAATGGCACCGTTTCATCTACTATCACTTCCATTTCTTGCATTCGAGCAAGTTATCACGATCCTAGAGTTGATTGAAGTGTGAGTTCTAACTGATTTTTGCGTCCTCCTCACTTTAAACTTTTTTCAGATTCGAACTCTCACAAGTTTCTCGTAAAGCTTACACTTTGATAAAATTAGTGAAACGAAAAGTGCAACCTATCAAAATCACAAAAGACAAAGACGATCAGGCGGTGCAGGTCTTTGAGAAGTATAATGAGTTGAGCTTTGATTTCAAAGCGCTAACTGAACCTGTGACTGGCGTTATGAAGTTAGACGGTTTTCGATTTTCCATCAGGTAATCTGCTGAAATATCTTTTGAATAATATCATTGTTTTTACAGCGAAAAAGATCTGAAGAAAAATACTGTTATATGTTATTCGCATCAATTCGACAGTCAGTTCCATCATCTCGTCAATTACCTCTCGGATCTTTTTCACAACAATACCAATGCATTTTGGGTTCATCACAAAAAAATCAGAGAGATTGAAAATGTGATTCGAAATCCGATTTCCGAAAAATGTGTAGCTCTTCAAGTGATGGCATATTATGATAATGAAGTTAAAATGAAGATTGAAGATTTGAAACTTCTATTGGAAAATAAGCCTCGGTTGGAAGCATTAATGCTGTTTTGTCGGATAGAGGAGCCGGAGGAATTTAGACATGTGAGGTTCCAATCACAAATAGAGTATATTGAAATTTAGATTTCAGGTTCTAAGCCTTCCCCGTGTTTCTATCAGATATGGGCAGTGGGTTCAGATAGATGATTTGATGAATAGCAAAAGTGAAGTTATTTGTTTAATGGACCATTCTCTGGAAGAAGAGGATATCACGAAATATGTCCACCACTGGTTGTCAACAGACAACTCTAAGATCAAGCAACTTTGTTTAAATAAGCTTGAAGAAAGAACAGAACCAGAGAATGTGTTGAAAGATATATCCTATGTTCAGAGGAGCGAAACAAACCGGCCCAGGTTTCATAGGTTTGTTCTTTCTTATACCGCGGTCAAAGTAGAGTTTGTACGCAAAATTTTCAGCAAAATGGTGCTCAAAGTAACGCAAAAATTTGCGTTGTTTTTTGTGACCCAAGACCGGCTTCAAATACCGTATGAAAATTTCTTTGAACGCAGCATTACTATTTCAAAAGGGTTCAAACTTTTTCAGGGCCAAAGCAACTTTTTCAATGCTGGAAACTGACTGTCAAAATGGGCTGGACATTGAAAAGGCGGATGGAACCATTGCAACTACTGTTTTTGATTCCGGCTCTTTGAAGTTTGTTGTTTGGAATAATGCATCTTTCCGTGTCCCAAAATTTTGAATAAAACCTAATACACTTTATAAATTTGTCTGTAAGGGAACACACTTGATCAAGTCGTTATTAATTATTGAGTTTCTTGAACCAGACATGCTACATTTCGGCCCGGCCCGGGTCGGCCCGGCTTTGGCCCGGGCCGGGCCAACGAAAATTTTCATTTTGGCCCGGCCCGGCCCGTAGCATGTCTGTCTTGAACCGCTAAGTTTCCTAGTCAAGTTAAATACAATACGAAACGGCGAACGTTTTGGTTTCACAATCGCAAAACTATCTTCTTTTGCAATATCTAGTCCATGTCGGCAATCAACTTCTTGTGAGAAATAAGTAAGTTTTGTTCTCAAAAATAGTGAGTTCAAAAAAAAATTTATAGTTTTAAATATGAGAAAAGATCATGTTTTAGACTGTCTTGAAGTCAAAGATGTTCAAACTTTCCAGACAGTCTCCATGAAACTATCGAGTTCTCAGGGATTCAAACAAAAAAGAGATATTAGATAAGAACGGCGCCCAGATGAGACTGCATATTAAGTTTTGTATATAAATTTTTACCAAGAGAAATTTGAAACAGTAATTTTTCGAAAACTCAAAAGTATCCTTTTAATTGCATGGAATTCATTCCTAATGCTAGAATTTTTACAAACTTCCAATTACAAATTCCCATTTCGTCCATGTTCTGTATAACTTCCGATTCTGAAAAACCCAGTCTATAATCTCTTTCCTTTTTCACTTTTTCCTCCTTCGACTTTTCCCTTCTTCTTCATTTTTCTAAAACGCATCCAGTTACATGTATCGTTTATGTGTTGGTATGCATTATGTATGTTTCCCTCCGATTCTTCTCCTTCTCTGCTTCGCTTCTTCCTCAAGGTGCTGCTGTGGACGGGCGACCATGTTAAAAAAAAGCGATATGCATGTACTGCGATTACGAAAGAGGAGACCCCCAAAAGCCCAGTTCGAACCGGTTTCGCGAAGGCTTATGTATTAGCACCACGGCGCCGCGATCCGTGTCCTTGACGCGCGGCAGACGCGCGCCAAAGGTGTTATCTTCGAATCGGAAGAGACGAAGCAGAAGAAGAATAAGAAAAAGAAGAAGGAGGCGAATCAATCGTCGCGTAACGTTGATGATGTAATCGAAACGGGTGAAAGTTTGGGTGATTGGGGAAGGGGGAGGGCATACAAAAAGGAGAAAAGAGATTTGCCGCCAGCAGGGGTCGAACCTGCGACCTTGGGCTTATTAGACCCACGCTCTAACCGACTGAGCTATGGCGGCTGATGGTGGAAGGTCGCACGGAGGGGGTAGATAAGAGTTAGGGAAGTAAGACAGGGGAAAGTGCAAAGGGAAAGGAAGGGAAGAACGGGGAGAAGAGTCGAATTTTCAGATTTTCAGTGTTTTTCAGGAGAAATTCGAAAGTTTGAGAATCTCTAGAAGTCATAATGAGCAACACAAGCACGCGAAGGATTAGCGAAGAAAGTAAGAAAGAAAATTTTAAAAATTTGAAGCCGAACATTTTTGCTGTTTCAAGAGACATTCTTCAAGTGCTCTGTTCTAAAAAAGACTATGAAAACTGATTCGAGGAGCTTTGAGAAATCCACTGAATTTGAACATTTCAGATCTGAGCCTCATTTTCGCTTCCAGGGGTCCAGATCGGATAAAATTGTTCAGGTTGATAGGGAATTTAGATAAGATTTTTATGAGAGTTCTCATTGTCGAGAATCTCCGTTTTAGAAAGCTTGGCTTCCGAATTCAATCATCTGAACGCCTAATTTGAAATTCAGGCCGTGGTCAGTCATGGGCCGTCCGAACACGACCGGCCGTCAGAGGCCTCGGATTTCGGCGGGCTCTTAGGAAATTCAATTGTGAAGTTTTTGAAGATATGAAGACCTTCATATTTGATCTCTTACCTGACCATATCCCCCAAAAATTTGTTTATTCCTTCTCCCAAACATTCAGAGGAAGAACGATTACAATTTTTTACACACCGTGTCTATTTTTCCCTTCTCTCTGCAAACCCATATCTAGATCTAGATGTTGCAAGTTGTAAGCGAACCTTGGAAAACCTGAAGGATCGGAGAATATTTCCCCCATTTTTTTTCCCTGTTACACCATGCCAAATCGGAAGTTCCTCTTCTAAGAGTCTCCACAGATTCTTGAACCATATGACTTACAGTAGTAGTATCTCATCATTATTTTTTGCTATTCCTTTCACTTTCCACTTTTTAACTTTTCGAAAAACAAAACAAAAACCAGGTGGTCACATCTGCTGATCTACTAGTATAGTAAGAGAGTAATCACGCGCGCTCTTCTACTCTCTCACTTTCACTCAAATTTTCCTCAGTGTTCTATGCACCCTTCCTCTTCCTGCTCCTGTCGGCCGCCATAGCTCAGTCGGTTAGAGCGTGGGTCTAATAAGCCCAAGGTCGCAGGTTCGACCCCTGCTGGCGGCAAACTCTTTTAATCCTTTTTTTGCTTGCTTTTATCAGTTTCTTTAAAGCTGCAACCTGTTGGCTGGTCATTTTGGTCACTTAATCGTGTTCACTGGTTCATTGAAGGGAAGGAGGAAGAGGGCGAAAAGTCGCTTCATCCCCCCTCTCATGTCGTTATGTCATCGTGAAAGGAGACAGTGGGCGGAGTTTCGAGGGAAAAGAGGGGTACTTATGGGGAGAATCGCTTCCTTCTGAATCGTCCTATTCCGAAAATTGTTTACTGATTTGAGTCGTTTTGAGGTATGCCATCATATAGGGCTACTGTGTAGGGAGGGGTGTTCTATTTTGGATTATTCCGTGATTTTGGGGTTTTAGAGGATTCTGACTTTCCAAGAGTAAGATTCTCGTTGACTTTCAATTAAACACAATTGCTGTGGTCCTCACGAGCAGGCCTAAGGGCGGCCAGCCCATCCGCCGACTGGTGTATGCCGGATTCTATAGGATCTTCAATGTGTCTGTGTAATAGTCTAGATTTGAGCCGATTGAAAGTGTTCACAGTCCTCCAAGGCTTTTCTGAAACTTTTAGAGATCTTCAGAATTTGTCTCGACTTTTTAGAATCGTTCGCACACCTCCATCACTCATCTCAATCCTCCAATACCTCCAGAATTCTTTCTATAGCTCCAAAAACTTCTAGAATCTACTTGAATCCTCGAAACCATCCCAGAACACCTTCCGTTAGACTAAAGTCCCTTTCCAAAGAACACCTGTTCCCCTCTTTCCTACGCCATTCTTCAATTATTCTGTCCATCGGAACGTCTTCTCTGTCAATCCTTGAACATACAAATCGAACGATTCAATTTTTCGTCCTCTTCTCACTTTTCCCCTTATTTCAAATGGTGTGTATGTAACCAAACCAGACACCTTCCCTGTCGTTTTTTTCTTAAAACGAGAGACTATTCGAATCGAAGAGAGTGAAATAAGGAGGCGGAGCCTATGGGGATTGGGGTACCAGAGAGGGGAAACTCGTTTTCGTTTGTCCTTTCCATTTTTGTTGATTGGTTGGCATTGGCCTTCCCTTCCCTTCAAGGTGGTCTTATTCTTATTCTATGGAACGTCTTCGGTTATAGGATTTTTTTTTTGAAATTTAAAGATCAGGGATTCGGCTTACTGTAGAAAACTAAAGTAGACCCTGTTCTGAATTTCAAGAATTATATTCTTCATTGTGACATCAAATCATGTTCTAATGACGAATTACAAATTATAAAAATTTTTGAAACAGCAAACAATTTACTGTTTCACAAAAAAAGTATGTATAGCAATACTATTATAATTCAGTTAACGGAGTATGAGTTACGGTATTAAAGCCCCGCCCACTTTTCTAGTATCCCTTATTCATATATTCTATATTCTATTCTACTACCTTCCCAAAAAAACTGAAATCTGAAGATCAGGTCCTGGCTAAATGCATATATTGCTCATCTGAAATGCTAATATTGCACTTGCCCCGGCCTGATCTGATACAGTAAGATTTCGAAACCCAAGGTTTGTTCATTTTTCGTATTTCGTAATAGTGGCTTTCGGTCACCATATAGATGGTCAGTGGTAAAAAATGAGAAAACATTTCGATCGCCATGTCTAATCTTTGACATTGTGATCAATGACGGAGCAAATTGTTACAGTTCTCCAGATATTTTGAAACCCCAGATTCTTGGAAAATCGAGAAGGGTGAAAACTGTCCACGAATTTGTCTATTCTACTCAGAGAACAGAACTATCAGCAATAAAAAATGACTTCTGATGTCAGAAATTTCCCAATTTTTAGCTGTTTCACAATTTCTTTGAAGCAAATTTTTCTTAGATTTGCTATTCTCCGAGATAGACTCTTATTTAGATCAACCAGTTCTTAGCGATTATTTCATTACCCGAAACAAGGTTTTAAAAATTCAAAAAACTTCCATAAATCCACACAAAAAGAACCAACAGCAACAAGAAAATGATAATAGTCAAGGGCAAGGAAGCCGCAAACTCGACAAAGCAGTAAAAAAATAGTTCCTATGAAATTATGTGTTCTACTTAAATTGTTTAATGGATTTGGAGATGATGTCGACGGCGAAATCGACGTCTTCTTTGGTAATGCACATTGGTGGTTTGATGCGGAGAACGTTGCCGTGGATGCCTCCTTTTCCGATGAGAAGACCGTGGTTCTGAAGGAAAATGAAAAATATTAGGGGAAGGTCTTGAGATTCAAAGTGCCAAAATGCACCGAAAAATTTTCTGTTTCAGAGATTATTGAATAAGTTTGAATGAATCTGATTTCTTTGATACAGTGAAGGGTGATGAAACATTTCGAATAATTCAAATGTTGATGGATGGGTTTTTAGACAGTGAAAACTTATGAATTCTGGGGGATCCATAAAATTTCCGGTAAAAAATTTCTCAGTTTCAGAACCCTAGCAAAAACTAACAGAAGGATCTTTTTGTAATTCAGACAAGAAGATTTCCTCGTCCTCAAAATACCAAACTCAGAATTTGCATTAGGTTCCTGGTTTATAGCATTTTTAATATGCTGGGCTCGAAAATTGTGAATTTGAAATTCTGAGATCACAGGTGATAGTATGATTCTAAGAACTCTGAATTGTTTTCAGAAAGTTTTGATTCTCTGAATCTTGGATGGATTCTAACAATTTTGAAATCTGAAATTCAGAGTTAATTTAGCAGAGTTTACTGTTTCATAATAATACTTAGAATTAACAAAACCCAACTTTTCAATCTAGACAAGATAATCTTTGTTTCTACTTCCAGACGCTGCATTCAGAATCCTAACTCCCAAAATTCCAAATATTTTTTTTACCTTGGTATCCTCAAAGATTGCAGCAGTCTTGGCTCCAGCCAATGGTTTTCCTTGCTCATCGATCAATTCCACTCCAATCATGAGACCCTGAAAATTTGAACTTTGTAGGAACTATCAACATTCTTCAGTTGAAAAAGTTTGAAACAGAATAAAATTTGAGGGAACGAGTTTGTACCAGCCCAAATTATCCCAACAAGAACTCAAAAACCTGTGAAACAGTGAAGTTTTTTCCTCCGAAATCTCACCTTTCCTCTAACATCTCCAATCGCTGGCTCATCCAAAGCAGCCAACTGTTTCAAGAAGTAATCTCCAACAACTGCACAATTTTCCTGAAGTTTCTCCTCCTCGATAACTTCCAATACAGCTTTTCCGACAACTGAAGCCAATGGATTTCCTCCGTAAGTGTTGAAATAAAGAGATCTATTGAAGGAATCGGCGATTTCCTTGGTAGTGACTACGGCTCCCAATGGGAATCCATTTCCGATTCCCTTCGCCATCGTGACGATGTCTGGCATTGCATCTTGGGCTGAAAAATAAGGAATAATTGGATAAGCTAGTTTGTCTTTAGCGGGTTTTTATATTACGTTTGACCAAAAATGGAAGTCAGATCTTCGAAGAAAATTTTCATATACAGCGACGGACTATGGATGGTAGAATTATATGAAAATGTATAGATTTTGAAACCGGAAGTTTTTCTGGTCCTGGACACAAAATGGTTTTAAGGTTTTAGAAGTTTGGATTTTGGCGGGAATCCAAAGAAGTGAATTTGATTGTCAAAAGAGACAACTCTTCCGTGGACTGAGGGTTTCCATAAAAAAGGAATGCAAAAGAGCCAAAAAACATCAGCAGTTTAGCACTCTGAATCTTTAAAAAATTTGAAACAGAAATATTTGAGTCTCAAAGTCTTAAAGCCTCAACTCCCAAAATACTTCAAAGTCTAAGAATTCATTCAAAGTCAGAAATCCTACTTCAAAATCTGTTCATATTTCAGATTGTTTGACAGTTTTGATCTTGGAGAGTGAGCCAAAAAGTTACAAAGAAGACATCTAGGCAGTATCAACTTCAATAAAAACCCCTGTTTAATAGCAAAACTTTTGAAACAGTAAACATTTTTCCCCATAATATACTTTTCCCTTCACCCCCCCCCCCCACCTAAAAGTTAAAATTTCTCTCAAAAATCCTCACATTCGAATCCCCAAAAGTGTGATCCAAGACGGCCAAAACCGGTCTGCACCTCGTCGGCGATAGCGAGTCCTCCACGTTTTTGCACAGCTTCGTACGACTTTTTGAGATATCTGCAAATAGCGAGAAGTGTTAGAAATAAAGGGAATGGTAAAGAAATAGAGGGTCTCTTGAGTAGTTACAAAAAAGTTACATAATTTTTCGGTTTCAAAAATTTCGTATTATTGTTGAAGAATTTGTAGTGATAGTTTTTCTTCGATATTGAGACATGTATCTGTTTCATATTCAATATGTTCAACACTTCGCACGGCTTAGATTTAAAGGCTGAAAACTTGATCTCTCTTATCGGAAGTATAGCACTTGGGCTCTAATGAAAAACGGCTCAGGTCTTGACACATTTGGCAAATAACTTGTTCTGACTATTGAATATCGCAGAGTGAGCAGAAAAACTCACCCATGTGGATACTGTACAGTTCCTCCGACTCCCTGAATTGACTCAATCAGGAATGCAGCAGGTCCCGATGAATGCGAAAAATCGTGAAGGAGCATTTCCTCGAACTGCTCCACATATTTATCAGAAGCCTCACACTTTCCAGGATTACAATCACACTTTCTGCTCTTCACTTGAATTGGAGAATCTCTGCAATTAGATCCTCCGAAGATTCCACGGTATGGGTCGGCGTTCAAGGACTTGAAGATGTTGAATCCGTGAGGGAACACTGGCTTCCAGTTTCCGAGATTCGTGGCTCCAAGAACGGTTTGAGTCATTCCATGATAACCGTTTCTCATGGAGATAACATCGAAACGGCCGGTGTAGTTACGGGCGAGAGCAAGAGCCAAGTCGTTGGCTTCGGAGCCGGAGTTGACCAGGAAGACGGCCTGAAATTGTTATGGGTTGGGAGAACTGTGAGCACAGTTTGGTATTATTTATTCTTTACGTCAGCGGATACGTACATATGTCAAAACTTTGAAGTTCAAATTCTCGAAATTTGCAAGATTATTGCAGTTACACTTTTCTAGCCAATCAACTAAATTTTTTGAAACGGGAAATTGTTTTTTTGAACATGATCCATTGTAAATCAAAAATTCAGAAACTCCGAAAGCTTAATAACTACTGTCTTCAGAGCCAAATTCAGAAAATCTCTGTGGATTGACAAAAACTTAAGATTCCCATCATATAGAACAACAGTAATGTTGCACAGACTTCAAACTGAGGGAAGTATGGAATTCGGAACAGAAAAATATGAATCTATCAAGTTTTTCTTTGAAGCAGAAAAATAGACTGGAAATCAATATTGTAAACTACGTTTTAAATGAATGATTCATGACTTCAAGTCTATTGTTTTCAATAAATCTTGAAACAGGAAAACTTCAAAAAAAATTTCTGTTTCGAAAATTATCCAAATTTCTTCAATTTTTTTTCCTAGTTATTCATTTCGCGTCTAAATTTTTTGAACTCACATTCAACTTGCTCGGGAATTTCCCAATGAGCTTCTCAGCGTACTCATAGATTGGTTCAGTGTGGTAGATGGAAGTGGTGTGCCACAATTTTTGAGCTTGCTCCGTGAGAGCAGCGTTTACTTTTCTGGAAAATGAACATGATTTTCAAAGGACTGGAGCATTTTTGACATAAAAAAGAACGTTTCGCTTAGATATATAAAGATTCATTAACTCTCCTGAAACTCACGGATGACAATGTCCAACTGAAACAGTGACAATTCCTCCGAAGAAATCCAAATATTTCTTTCCGTTCGAATCGAAAAGGAACTGTTTTTCTCCCTTCACAATCAATAATTGGTCTTTGTAATAGGTGACATGCCCTTTTGGAAGAAGTGGGCGGAGTTGTTGGATACGTTGCATAGCTTAAATTGGCATGTTAAAATCAAACATAAACATCAAAGGTGGAAATTTCAAAAATTATTGAAACAGTAAAAAATGTTGGTTAGTAAGGGAAATGGTGGAATGGAAGAGATTGTGTAGGTTCACAGGTCATGAAGCTCAAACTGGGTGCGCGGCTTTTTGGGTATTTCTATGATTATTTGAGGTTTTAAAAAGACGTCGAAATCCAAAAACCTGGGCATTCAAAAGTAGGAGACTCATTGGAAGCTCAAAGTAGGACTATTTTCGATTCAATCTATCCGAATTTCATGAAAATTAGACCACAGTAAATGATCAAAAGTGAGATTCAGAGAGTCAGGCCAAAACTCTAGAAGACGTCAGAAGTTAGAAAATTGAGAAATGATAAAACTTGTAGTAAGCGGAAAACTAGAAGAATTTCGTGTCAATCTGTCTAAATAACATGAACATTTTGTCCACCGTGAACCAAATTATACTCTAAAGTAAATAGAAAAGCTAGATTTGAGCAGAAGTTGGCCTTCTGAAGGCGTCAAAATCAGAAGTTAGACATTTGAGGTAACATGAAAACTTGTAATATTCTGAAAGCGATACACGTTTCAAAGCGAACTGTCCAAATAGTAAGGAAAGGAGGAAGAGAATAAGTGAAATAGGACATTCTGAATATGAAAATGAAATGAAACTGTAAAATAATTTTTTGCAAAACACAAGCTCAAAGTTCCTAGAACAGCAAATTTGAAATGGAATGCCGAAAATTCAAACATTAGCAGTGTTAGAGCGCGACTGGGAGAATAGAATTCCCTTGAAACCGTAGAATTCGAAACTTTTTATCATGACAAAAATTCCTCAGCTATTTTTTCATCTCAACCAATTTGAAATCCTCTGCAAATCAAAAACGACTCTCAAAGAAAATTGCCCGAGGTCACCTCTATTACACTGCACAAAATGCACCTAGAAACCCTTGCAACACAAAAAAGAAACAACTGGTCTCTCTCCCTCTTTTTCTCTGCGTCTCTCCATTCCCCATACTATTTCTTCGAGACAGTTGTCGTTTGATCGGATAAGAAGAAAAGAGAGAGAATGACCGATCGATGAGGGGGCTGAGAATACAGAGCATTGTGTGTTAGAAGGTCACAAAAGAGCAGAAGAGCAGACTAGACAGAATGGAAACTTAAAAATAGATGGGTAATGAAGAAGAGAGGAAAATGAGATTGAAGAGAAAATTGGAGACTAGATGACAATGTATCTTTGAATTGTAGAGAGTCAACGTGAGTAGGTGATAAGAGGGAAGAACTGTTGCACGTATTAACTGATAAGAAAGAGGAAAAGAAAAAGAAGAAAGTTTCGGTTTTTGACCTTTGAAGAAGTAGCTATTGGTAATGGAGGAACAAAGAAGAACTTGCAAAAATATTTATGAAAAACGCGGTTTCAAGGAACTTCCATACTGGCGAAATTATGATCAACTGTAATTATTGGATTAAAAAAAGTGTTCACTAGATTTTTCCATTAGCTCCGAGGTCTAGCTTCTCTTCAAAATTGTCTTCATAGCTTCAAAATAACTTAATTTGTACATCAACATTGTAATCAGGGTTCTCTATTTTCGAAATCTTATGATATCCCTTTGAAACAGTGAGATTTAGAAGCCAACGGAAGACATTTGGAAACCTAGGACATACATATCTGTTCCAACGTTACTTTTCCAATATAAACGAATTTCTTCTGAATTTGAACTAGAAATACTAAAAATTTACTAGAAATTCAATTACTAGAATAAAGAAAGAATTCTTTTACTAGAAATGCAGAAGCTTCACAAAACAGGCAACAATTTTCATTCTGCAAGTCGATTTAAGAGACATTCCATGCATTCACAGACCATTTTCGTGCAATGATTGCGGCCGTGCTTACGCGCATCTCCATCCAGGACTGAAATATATTTAGATCATCATGATAGTTTAGAGAGCTCACTAGATTTCCCATAAGCTCTGAGGTCTTACTTCTATTTGAACTTTTCTTCATAGATTCCAAATATACTAACTTGTTTAGCGATAAACTTATCAAGGACCTCTATTTTCGAAATCTTTCGATATCCCTTTGAAACAGTAAAATTTCAAAGCCAACTGAAGACATTTTGCAAACCGATTGCTTATCTGTTCTAACCTTACCTTTCCCAATAAAAACAAAACTGTTAGCTTTGTTTTCTCAATCTTAAAATTGCTCCGTCCACTTATTTTCGCAATTTCCAAAATGGCTGAAGATCTTTTAGAACTGAGAATTTACTGTGAGCTTGGTAGACAGAAGTTATCATGCATTGATAGAAACAACCTCCAAAAAAAAACTACAGTTTCAAAGTCAAATTTGAACATTTCTAAAAATTATTCATTCTGGAATTGAAGAAAATGCTTAGTACAGTCCTTCGAGTCTTGGTATACAATATGATTCAAAAAATTTTCTGTTTCAACATGTACTAATCATAAGAGGGCATTGATAGAACACAATAGTTCAGTAGACTGCTCTGTCAGGATTTTCGGATGAATTACAAGATCAAGAAAGTTTAGCGTATCAAGGAAAACCCTGAAGTGATTCATACTAAAAAATTAATACATCTGACATTTCGGCAAATGAAGATTGGTTCCCAATCGAAGTGGTTTCGATGCAAGACTCTGGTTACTGAAACGCCATAATTGGATCTACGAATTGTTGAATGTATATTTCCTCTATTCAATGTGGGTTCTGTGAAACCGAAATTATTTTCGAAAAATATAAGAACTGAAACTTATTTGTTTCTCTAATTATTATTCGTAGTCTCTTCCTGTGAACCTATTTTTTCAGGATTTCGAAGGTTTGAATAACGAAGTTAGCCGATTTTTTCTGCATTATTCTTATTTATCTTCCAAAATTTTGAATTTCATATTTTTCTAAAAATCATAATAAACGAAACTGAAAGATGAGTCCCAACAACAAAACTTCAAGATCCCATTTTAACTGAAATATTGAAACAGTAAGTTTCTTCTCAAGTATCCCTTCTCTCCCTCGATTTTCGCTCTCTCGACCATCTCCTCTCCCAAAATTGGAATCCCGTTCCTCTCTCTTTGGAATACTTGTGGTCAGATAACTTTCGCTTTCCCTCCGTCTTGTCCAGATTCTTCTTATCCGTCTTCGTCCTTATATTTCTCCATGTTTTCTGATTCTCTCTCTCTCTTCCATGTCTAACAAAGACACAGATAACCCAAATTTGCCTCCTCCTCTTTTCTGTGTTATCAATACCATTGCGACGATGAAGAAAGTTACATATTTTCTCCGTCTTCTTGGCAAACATATGATTTCTTTGGGTGTGCATTTTTTTTTTGAGGGAGGACATTGAGTTTTTGGAAAGAATTTATGTTTGATTTGACTTTTGTGGTAATATTTTTCCATATTTGAGTGTTATTAATTTTCCATTTTTTCAAAATTAAATGAAGCAATTTCGAAACGGTAAATTTTTCACTTTTTTCACTGTTTCAAATTTCTTCGAAAAGTTTATTTTAATTTTGGAAATCCAATACGGTGGCTTGATTCTGAAGTACATGATGCGGTCAGTTTTTTTGGATTCTGATATGGACCAATTTCATTTTTCAAGAAGCTCTAAATTTTCGAATCAGTCTAACACTGAAATTTATTTTTCACAACGATCAAAATGTTTGAGAAAAATTTTTACTCTTTCAAAAATTCCCGAAAAAATTAGTGGCTTGCAGTCAATGACACTGTTTCAAATTCCATTCATACCCAAACAACGAAAAAATCCATGTCCTTTTCCCGCGTTTTTTCTCCTTGTTTTCCTTTTGTTTCGAGCCGTCAAACACTGTTCCCGTCCCACCGAATTTCGGCCACTTTTTTCCCTATTTACTCACATGTTTCTCTGCGTCTCTTGTTTTTATAGGATGTCTCATTAATTCAGGTTGGACAGTTCCTCAAGCATCACAAGAAGAACCGAAAAATCGTATAGAAGCAGAAGAAAAACTTGGGAGAAAATGACAGAGTTCTTCTCGCAGAAGCAGATTGATGGTGAGTTTTTGCAATTGGTATTTGAGAAAATTACAGTTTCTAGGAACACTTGTGAGTGCACTTTTTGAATGAGTTCCTTTGATGGATTCATGAAAACGTTTTGTGTCAAAACTGTGTTCAGATTTTTTAAAATCGCTTACTGTTTCAAATCCAAACTATATCCGTTTCACTTCTTGAGAAGCCTATTACGGTTTTCTCCTCTCCCTCCTCATTCAACCTTCGAAATTTCCAGAAATCCGCGAATGCTTCAACTTCTACGCCACCAGTGGAGTCCTCAAAACCTCCTCCCAACTGAGATGTGCTCTTCGGAGCCTTGGATACTCACCGACTGCTGCCAAGACACAGGAGTATTATAAGAAACAGAATAGTGAGTTTTTCTTCAACATCTCGAGGAACTATAGCTAGAAGTTTCTCAAGAAAATTATAGTTTTCTGAAATAGTAAATTATTTTTACTTCAGTCATTATCTTGAGTTCTGTTTTGGTGAAAAATAGGGGGAATGGAAAATCGTATTCAAAACCATTCAAGACAAAATAAGCCCTCTTGAAACAGTAATTAAAATTTTTCAGAAAAGCCAATCGAGTTCGCCAACTTTTTGGATATTTGCAAGGATGAGCAGAATAGTCCGGACCCGCTGACGGAGATTATCAAGGCGTTGAGTGGGCTGGATAGGTTAGTTTTGATCAATCAAACGCAGATATACCGTATTTTTTTTAAGTGACCGGCATGCCGGTCTATTTTTCAAAGTGTCCATTTGGATGCCGGTTTATTAGAGGGTGTCGGACATTTAGAGGGTGTCGATCAATTATTCAAAATGTCGAATTAAAAAAAAAGTTGCTTCGAAAATCTCAATTTTGACATAAAAATGTGTATTTTCAAGTGCATTTTCGAGGGTTTTTAATGCTGGCGGCAGTCTAAATCAAACATTTTACTCTAACAAGATCTGAGAAATAGGCGAAATCGTATCAATTTTGCTCAAGCAAGTCTAGTTTTGTAATTTTTTCGCATTTTTCAAAAATGTTTGTACTGACGGATAATTAGAGGGTGCCGGAACATTAGAGGGTGCCGGTTTATTTTTCAAACTCATCATTTGACTGCCGGTCTATTAGAGGGTGCCGGACATTTAGAGGAAATAGTTGCCTCCGGCAGCCATGCTACAGGCCGACAGGGTTTGAATCAAAACTTTCGCTGTCCCGGATACCTGGAGTAATATTTTTTGAGGATCAAATTTTGAAGCAGAAATAATTTTTTCGGTGTTTTCTTAGAAATGGCTGTTTTATTGATATGAGGAACCTTGCGTCACTATTTGTTGCATTTTAACCGAAGAAATTGAAAATTCCTGAAACAGAAAAAACTCAAAACTGAACCTCCAAATTTCCAAGTAATACATTTTTCAGAAACAAGACCCGTGCAATGCCCTCCCGAGAACTTGCCGCCATCCTGTCCCAAGTTGGAGAAAGAATGAGTCCAGAAGAAATAAAGTACTTGTTATCCAAAGTGGAAGTGAATGGAATGGTTCCTCATCAAGCACTTATTGAGTACATTTCGCGATAATTTTATTTGTAACTGATCCATACAAATGATACAGAATAAACATTAATATGTGTTTTCTTTATTACAGTTTCAAAGTTTCAATTTTTGAAGACCCTAATCTGAAACAGCAATGTTTATAATAAAGAAGATGTGAGAAAAAAATCAAACAAAATTTATTAACCAACGTTCTAAAACTTATTCTTACAGTATTCACTCTCAAAATTAAACATATAAATTTTCATATTCTTCCTCTCGCTAGTCTTGAAAATCCCATACTTCTTCTCCGTTATCGTTTTCTTCACAAACTCCATGAAAATTTTCTGCTTCTCAACATTTGGATTTTCTTCTCCTTCGAGCGTTTCCGAGATGTGAATCTGCAATTTTAGGCCATTTTAGCACACAGTAGTCTAAATTACCTCCATGTTAATTTGACAAATCTCAATGTTATTCTGATCCAGGACCCCATTTTTCTCGAAAATCTCGAATAACTCATATTCAGCTCCCTCGGCATTTATCCAGAGATTGTCGATTTTCTGAATACAAATTTTTACGACCATCCAAAATTCCGAAAACCTTACCTCAACACTCAAAATATCCTTCAAAAAGTACAAAATATCGACATGCGCCAAATTTTGATCTACGATTTCTCCATTTTTCTCAATAGTGGAGTTTGAAAATCCGGGATGTCTAGCGACGGCAAATGGAAAGAATTTTCCAATTTTTGAGAAGAGCTCAGAGTTTGGGTCGACGAGGGGGTCCGCTCCGAAGAAGTCCACTTTTTTGCCCAGTTTTTGCATTTTCTGGAAAGTTTTGAGGGTTTTTAGAAGGGTTCAATATTTCCAGAGGTTTCCAAATTGCTCCATTTTTTTCGAAATTTCTATATGTTCAAGGTAACTTTGAGAAAAAATATTAAGACTAGACAGACGTTTTTAGAGGATCTTACGGCTCTATTCCAGTTACTTTTTGAATTCCTGCTAGAACTTTTTAGTTTCAAATTTCACACAAAATTTCGGATTTTTCTCAAAAATTTTCAGTTTCAAAAGTTTCAAAAGTTTTCATGATAATCAAATGTTCAGTAATTAGACCGTTCCATACCTATCTTAAAAATTAAAACTCTCAAAAGTCCTGAATATTTTAGGATCGGGCTGATTAACAGAACTTTCAAAGTTAATGGTGTATGTTTGTAGGAAGAATTCCAACATAAGTTTTTGAATCCCATCCGAATTTTTCAGTTTCAAAGGGTTTTTTTAAGGAAAATCAGAGTTATTCACTCTTTTTGATAATCTTTCTGTTCAAAAACTGAAAAATGGAGTAAATGAAAGTTTGACTGTTTCATGAAAAAGTTTTGATTTTTGTTATCTAAAAGTTTTACTCCTTGGATCGAGCTTGTAAGTTTCCAAATCTGAAAAATTCAAATTTTATTCTCACCCTTTGATATGCTTGCTCTCCAGAGATGTCCCTTCCGATCCCGAGTGTAATCAAGTTTTGATTTTCCTCATCCTGAAAACTTTTCAAGACTAATTTCAATTCCAATTAACTCAAAGATATTACAGCACAATTTACGAATTTATTCGTTAATTCAAAACTGTAGGCTACACAATATACCCCCGGATCAGAATCGAAATTCCCCCGAATTCCAGTTTTCACTCCGTTTTTTCGTACAGATTCAGAAATGAGATTACGGAAATCTATCAAAATTCTGAATCTTTTGTCACGGATCAAGATGCTGATTGACTGCAGATTTTTCGGTGGCAAGGAGAAAAAAGTGCAGGTTTTTTGCAAGTGTTTCGATGGTTGGTTTTTTGAACACTTTTGTATTATGAGAACTGGGGAAAGTGAAAATTTCAAAAACAATTTTAAGATTCTACCCGACAGATTCAAAGTTTTCTACTGAAACAGGATATTTTCCAAACAGTAAACGTTGCATTTTCCCTGTTTTTGGTAATGAGAGACTGCTTGAAAATCGCAAAACTTGGCTCAATACAGAAATCCGGATTTCTGGACACACAGACCTCAAAAAATACCAAAAACTCACAGTTTTCGGCAAAATCACTGTTTTCTGCTTATCCAAACTGTCCAATTCTATCAGTCCCAATTTCGACACTTGTGCTTCTTCATCGCATTTTCCGGTCAAATTTGCGAAATCTTTCCAGAACTGAAAAACTTAAAAGTTGTTTAGATACAGGAGGATTTTGGGGTTGAAGATTCATAAAATTCTCAATTCTCAAACTTCCAAATTTTGCGATTCTCATATATTTTCAGCTTTTCAGATTTCCGATTTTTACAGATAATCTCAGAATTCTCATACTCCGAGAGTCTCACATTCTATATTTCCCCCTTCCTTACCTCCACAGGATCCTCAACCGGCATCAATTTCAGTTTTGCACAAAATCTCCAATTTTCGAAAATTTCTGTTTTATTTGAAACCAAAAGAGTCGATTCCAAATCCAAATCATGGTATGTGTATCTTCCAGTCTTCTAAAAAAACACGAAACTTCAAAAAAAAATCAAAAAATTCAAGGTTACCTGATAGATTCTAAAAACTTTGAAACTAACGAACACTACTAAAAATATGACTAAAAATTGGATGAATCGAAGAAAAGTCATTTTTGAGTTAGTTCAAGTGACCAAGCAGATTGAAAATGGAGGATATTTAAAAGAGGGAGGGATGAGATTTCAATCTTTGAAAAATCCGTGAAGGATGGGAGAAGAAGGAGATAAAAAATTGGATTCTTGGATGGGAAGGGACAATGGAAAAAGGCATCAAAGAACACGGAACTTTTAAAAGTGCAGCTTAAGGATTTCATTCAGTCCACTTGTCGACTGCTGGCCGACCAACTGGACCGGGAACCGACCTCACCGACCTCCCGGATCGACCGAACGCCGACCGACTAGAAACAAGGTCAATCGGGCCTTTTTTTCAAGGCATTTATTGGTAAGTGTTCAAGGACGATGCAACATTATTTAGAAACAAAAATATTTCTAAGCAGCATTTAGCACATCTTTGTGTAATTCGAATAATGGCTCGTTTCTCCGATTTCGACCGAATCTCGAAGCCTCCTTTGATTCCGAATAATCCAGTTGCTGTTTTTACAACGTTTTCTCTCTCATTCTCCACAATTTTGTATTTGGCTGTGTTGAAATGGAAAATACTCGGTGGGAAAAGTCCAAGGAATAGAAGTTCTCGTTTTGGTTTTGGTTTTCTGATAGACATCATCAAAAAATTCATAAAATATGTCATCCTCTGAACTCCTTGAGTATCAGAAGAGTACCGTATTCAAAACTTGTTGAATATTAGAGATTCTCTTGCAGAATTCTGATGATATCAATTTGAGAAGAGGGTCAAATATTGGATTAGACGAGCTGATCAATAGTCTTCCTCCATGTTTTTTCGATAGTCCCTTGGTTGATGAAAATGATGTCAATCGATTTCTAAAGTTATGGGTTTGAAACCTAGAATGGAGTTTAACTTCTTAGACTTCCAGAAGACTCTATATTTCATTTAGAACAAGTCTTCAAATGTGTCATATATCAATTTTTGTTAAATGAGAAAGAAGAGATTCTTGTAAATACAATTCAAACTACCGTACTTAATGGAGGATTTGAAATTTAATCGAAAACAGGGAAAAGAGCGAGTATTGAGGTGCTCCAAAACTATGATTCCGAGCTGCTCACAAACACTTGTTTTTCGTGATTTCAGAATTGTCAATAAATATTTATTCATATTAAAACTTTTCCAAACAATACTGACTACTGTAGTTAAACATATACATTCTGATATGACCATACTCGTCGCCAAAGTATACACCGTATCGTTTTTCTTCAATAATTCTCTTCAAGAACTTCATGAACTCTCGTTTTCGATTCGGAACGTCTGATGTTATATGGATCTGAAATTACGAAGTTTCTTTTTTTGAGGATTTCAGTGATGTTTATAGCTTAACCCGCTAGGAGGACCGGTCAGGTAAAATATAATTTCGGCCCAGCCCTCTTTGAAAAAAGGAGAATTTCAGAAAAAGTTGCAAAGCTCCCAATGCGGCTAAATCGGGCTGTTAAAAATTCTCCCTTCTGCCCAGCCCGGTTCGTAATAAATTTGTCATTTGGCGTCAAATCTGATGTCAGGTCCGTAGTACGCTGACACAGAAATACGTACACTCGCTCTAAACATATTATCGAAAATTTCATCTCATAAATCACCTCAATATTAATCTGACAAACATCGATTTTGTTCTGATCAAATCTTCCGTTTTGGTAAAAAATATCGAAGAAGTCATTGCCAAATTCCTCTCCCTCTGCGTCAAACCACAAATTGTCGATTGTCTGGAACAATTTTATTTTTTTAGATCTTGAGAAGTTTTCTGGTTACCGTAATGTTAAGAATTTCTTTCAAGAAATAGACGATGTCTATGTGGATCATGTTAGTTTCAATGTAGCCGTCTGAAAAATATGAAAAATTCTTTGTGAAATACTCCAATTTTGATGTTACTTTTTGTGCTAAAGTCTCCAAAATCAACTGTCAAACTCAAGAAACTTGAAACAAAAGTTTTGAAACAGAAACATTTTCTCTAAAATATCATATTTCCAATGTTGAAACCTTGATGAAAACGGATATAGCTAATATAACTGACATTTCTCCATAACCCGCGCATTCGAAATTCCACTTTTTCCTCCAATCGCCAATGGGAAATACGATCCAATTTGAGAATACAAATCCTTATTGATATAAGGAATTGGATCAGCACCATAGTAGGTTACGTTGTTTCCAAGTTTCAGCATTTTCTGAAAGAAATCAGTATGGAATTCGAAGCAAATAGTTTAAATCAAACTTTTTAGAAGATTGTGTTTTGAAACAGGGAAATTTTTTAAAGTGAAAATCCTTCAACGTTCTAGTGTGTCTTGAGATTTCATCTAGATATCTAAATCTGACAAAGTAGAGAGAAAACATAGAAAGAAAGATGAGAAGGCAAAGAATGTTTTCAAAAATATTTTTGTTTTTTTTTTTAATGTTTTCAAAAAATTGCAGTTTCAAGCTTGAAAGAAAAGCTTGACCACCATCTTTTATTCAGTCTGTGGCATGTTTTTACTCACCCTTCTGAACTGTTTCTCCGCTCGAATATCCCTTCCAATTCCAATTGTGAACAAGTTATGAGGTCCGGCATTGAACTGGAATAAGAATTATTTTGTAAACTTTTGATGATATGGAATCAATGTGAATTCAGAGCAAATAATTATAAACCTTCCGTTTGAAACAGAAAAACATTTTTCATGAATTTTCGGGAAAATGATTACATTACTATTGAAAACACAACAATGATATTCATCAACATCAGATGAACATTCCTAAGAAAAACGTCCATACATTGAAACAGAAAATGTGTCATCCGATTTTTGAACACTCAAAAATTTTCGGTTTCATAAATTCTTCATTGGTATTTGAGAACTTGTTGGTTAGTTCAGTCTGACATTTTTCTTTCTATCGCTTTTCGCAATGAGCAAGAAATTGAAAACGCAACAGAAACGATTAGTGCATTCTCAATAGAGCGAATTCGAAACTCGCTCACTCTGTCGATAGAAAATTGATTAGAAGGTTTCAAGTTTGGCGGCGATTCCTCCTTTCCTGGCTAAAGTGAGTAAAGTGTATATGAATATTCCCGCTCTCCGAAAGCAGGATTTCTTAATTTCCCTAGTTTCATTTTTCGAGGAACACAAAATCGCAAAATCTTGGTTTTCTTCCCCTAAATCTTCCCCTAAATCTCCCTTTCCCCCACAAAACCAAAGAAAAAACTGACAATTTTCGGAAACAAAACATGTTTCATCTCATCCGAATTTCTCAACGTCACAATTCCCAATCGATTCACATTCGCTTGCAAATCGCATTTCCTCGAGACACCCACGAAACTTCTCCAGAACTGAAAAATCGATTTTTCAAATTTTATGCCTTTTTTCCAGCCTACCTCTTCCGAATCCGTGATACTCATCATATTCTGTCTAAAACATTGATGCCAGTTATTGAAAATTTCGAGTTTATCCGCCCTCAAAGTGACACTTTTCAAGTCAATCTCATCCTGATCCGACTCAACCCAATCTGTGTATTCATCCTGGAAAAAGGATCAAAAATGCAAAATCTTCTGAAGTTTTGACCTACCGAAAACCAAAACCTAACCAATAAGAAAAAAGCATAGAATCCTAAAACTGCCAAGAAATATTGTGAATATCGGTGCATAGTGTATAGTGTATTGTGAAGAAACAGATGAGAGGATAACAAGAAAATCTTCTTTCGTCCGAGAGGATGGGCGGTACATTTATTCAGAAGACGTGGACGTCTTCTGAATCAAGATTGTATCTAGTTTGATGTCCGGAGAGAAGCGAATGGGACTATAAATAAGAGAGTTCAGAACACAAAAATGAAGACGATTTCGATTTTTCTTATGAATTTGTTTTTGATTCAAACAGAGGTGGCTGGCGCAAAATCGTGACAAGCCTAGAAATATTCAGAACATTGTTGTGCTTTTGACACACGAAGAAATTCCTTTGATTATTATTGAAAGTTTTCTTGACATTTGGTGAAACAGAAAAATGTTCGCTGAAAACTTTTATACACTTTGTTGAAACTGAAATTTTTCGAAATCTTCGTTCTGTTACAAAATTTATCTTGATGGTTCCTTGAAGGAAATCAGTAGGCAATTGGTAGGACATTGGACGAAGCACCAATTGTATGTTCTATTCACAAAGTTCTTATGAAACTTTTCTGAAACAGAACTTTTACTATTTTTGCTCGTATTCTTGGAATTTATCTGATGAGGACTAGTGTGTTTCTGACTTCCAGAAGCAATACAATGGTTCTGAAATAACAATTACAATACTTGTGTCTTCAGAAGTTTCGCATATTGGATGATTTCTGAAACATACATTTTCCCGAGAATGCTCTTCTCATGTTTTTCTTTGATTCTGAACGTGTTTAGGATGACGGCGTTAGATTACCTAGTAGTTAGTAGTCTTTCGTATCTTGGAAAATATATTCAAAAATCTCTGGAACAGAGAATTCTAGATTTTTCATCACTTCATCGGATAATGTTAAAGATGCCTGGCATGATTTGGATGTCTTCCGCGAAACGAAAAAGTAATGTTCAGATTATGAAATGCCGCTACAATTGTAACTTTAAGAAAAATCATATTCCCATAAACTTTAAATTAGGCATAAGTAATGCATAATTAGTTTAAAATAGTTCTGTTTCATCTAAAACGAATGGGATTCCGACTTTTGGTAAAGTTACTAATGCTTTTGCTAACGGTCTTATATCGGTAAATTTTATTTGGGGATCATGAAAAATGACACTAATCCTTTTAATTGATGCAATGCTAAAAGGGATTAGTGAAACAGAAAGTTCTCCAGCTTTTTTGTCTTGCTTCTGAGTAATTTTAGGTGCATGTAGCGTGCCGTTAGCGCGTTTCTAGAGAATATCGTGGCCTAGGAAATCTAGAATCACAAAGCCAGGTCAGTGAATTCAATGTCTTGAGAAAATTTAAAGGCTCTGCGAGATACCCCGCTTCAATTACATTCAGTTTTTGTTATCAATTTTAGGAAACGAGGATTTTTTTTTGAGTGAACATTTCTTTTCTGGCGTGAGCAAGTCATTATAGGTGGTCTAGAAATACTAACTAGAAAGTTAGGCCATCAATTTCAACTTTGATTCGTTTTGCCAGTGTTATTCCAAGTAAATCGAGCTGGAATCAAATCGAAATTTTTATTAAAGTATACTGAAACAGAAAAAGTTTGAAATGGTTTTTGAATTTTTCCATCGAAACTAAATAATTCGTGGCCTAGAAAACCCAGAAATACAGAAATTGAGTCAGTGTAAACTACCCCTATCAATACAGAATGACCTCTCAAAGTGTAGAAAACATTCAATTGAAACCGATATATTTCTTCATCAAATAACTCATCTCCAGAGTACATAGATCGACAACACTATCGCCATTGTTTTTCGCGTATTCCTGGCTTACAGTATCTTCACTTTCAATCTCCGCCCATGAAACATGAAGGGAAATCAGATGGATATTTTGGAGAAATTTAGAAATTCGGAATAGCAGAATTGGACATCTGGACAGACAGCGGAAAAGATAGACTTCATTAGGATTAAAATTAAAATTCAATATTGAACAAGTTCAGTTATCATTATTTTCCAAGATTGATCGATTCCAGGCAATTCTGAAAACAGTAGCTAGAAAATTTGAAGATTGCAAACTTTTCTTACCGCAATTCTAATGAGTTACAGTAACCTGACAAAACATCGGAGCCCATCTGGCATCTGAGAAAGTCTCCAACTGCCCTTCCCATCCTTCATCTCTCATTCGGATTACTGTACTTGCACTCGCAGCATCGCATGTCAAACTGGGTTGATCTTCCGCCCAGATTTCCGGTTCCACGGATCCGAATTTCTCCAGAGGATTTGGATCTTGTTGGCATTTTGGATTGTTCCAGTCCATATTTTTATTCTCATAGTGAATAGAGGTACGGTAGAATGTGTACCAGGGATCGTTAACGTTGGGTAGCTCTCTCAAAAAGTTCTTCGAAGGCGTCGCCGAGGTTACAGTAACTCCTTCCAGAAGTAAAAATGCTTGAAGCACGCCCTTACAGTACTCGTCGTCTTTCTTCTGGTCTCCACTCCACTGCCTCTGACTTGCAGTCCTTACAAACCATCCCTCATCCACGGAAATCGACGGAAAATATATTTCCGAATATTTTTGTCCGAGAAATCTCAAATGAGCTGACGTCATTTTCGGAGAATATTCACACATGGCGGATGCTTTCACTTTCTTTCCATCCACTTTCAATAGAGATCTTGGAGGAAGATTGAATGGGTATCCATCGAATGCAATTATCAGATCATCGCCAGTGTCGTAGATCAAATCGGATGTTCGGAGAGAAGAGGAGAGAGCCCAGATACGGTCGACGTTGTGGAAGTATTCTGGAAAAGATTGTATTGACAAGATAACACTAATCCCTACACTGAAATTTTAAACTCAATTTTTTGAAACAGATTTTTTCATAAATTTTACAGGGCTTAAAGGATAAACTAGATTTTCAAAGCGTAGCTTGGAACTTGAAATATTCTAATTCGACTACTAAATTGACAAATTTGACCACAAATCGATTGTTGATCAGATTCGAAACTTCCAAAATAGTCTTTGGTATTTAAAGAAACAGAAAAATTACTTAATTTTTCAAGAATTTTCCTAAATAAATGTTGGCCTAAAAAGAGCAATTGAGGTTATAATGTTTTTATTACAAAATAGCTGGTATAGAACTTGCAACACAAATTTTGCTACTAACTCAAAATACACCTATGACCTTATCAAAGTTTTAGTTGAAATAGAAATTTTTAGCGAAAAACCTTTCACCACTTTGTCAAAAAAAACGCTCTGATGGTTGCTGAAATTCTTGATATACGAAAAGCACTGGAAAATGCCCAATAATGTTTCCGAAAGCGCCGAAATCAGCTTCAAAAACGCAATGACTCCCGAGTTTCCGCAGGTGGCCTAACACTTACTTTGATTGGCTGACTCCGCCCATTTTTACATGGCCTAGTGGGAAAACTAGTCTGCGAAACAATGTTCAAAATGTATTAATACTGAAATGTAAATATCGCATTCAAAAACTAAAATCTGTGAAACAGTAATGAAATTGGAAATGATAATTCAAATTTCCCAACCATATGTGGAGCCTCTTTTGTTCTCAAGAGTACTGGATTCTCTTCTAGATTGGAAGAGATTTCTAACTTTCAGAAGGTTTCCAAAAAAAACGGTGGAGCCTAAAAACCTATTCTGGTTCCACAACTTTCATGGTTTTACAATCCTAATCCAAATAAACTCTCCACTCACCACTCCAAAGCTTGATCAAAACCTCCTGATGAACGAATGCAATAAGTTCTCCATCCAATGCACAAGCCATCTGCGCTTCTTTAAACTTCTTCATCCCTTTTTTCACCTTATAACATCTTCCGAACATTTGAACCGATTCTGAATCGCAGATCAATGTAGCTTCTGCTTGGCATTTGGTGACGGAATTCGAAGATTCGACGTTTCGAATTATGTATGGAATGTTATTCTGGCAGAAGAGGGGGTCCTCTATGTTGAATTCGAAATCGCAAATGTCGCCGTGGATGTCCTGGAAATTTTGGAAGGTCAAAGCTGACATAGGTTTAAATGTAACTCGAAGACTATAATAGAAAAATTACAGTTTCAACAAAAACTTAACTCAAAAGGTAATCTATAAATCTGATTCTTGGGTAGCCACAACTTCAAATTGAACGTTTTTCAAATTTTCAACTCACATCAATCCCATTTCTCTTCCTAAATTTTCCACCATAAAATCCGCACATTTTCTCCAATGACCAGTCACTTTGCTCTCCTTCTCCATAAACGATTCCGATAAAAAAGAGCCAAAAACAAAATCGAGTCATCAATCACTTTTGATTTTTTGGTTTTTCGGCGCCAACTCAAATTGAAGTTTTACGCCCACTTTCTGTTTTTTTGAGTTTTATTTCTAGAGCAACTTTGCCACGTCAGGAGCGTTTTTCCTAGCCTGGAGTATCCGATTTTTGGTATTCCCCAAATATTCAAAATGCTTGGAATTCTACTTTTTCTGATGTCTAGTACTTCCATCGTTAGCCAGTTTCCAATCCAATTTTTGACGATTAGTTTTAAAGTTCAATGTCCAGGAGCAGCGGTCGTTTGCTTTTTCATCGAGGTTTTTGAGGATGAAGTAATGTAAGTGGCCTTGCCTCCGGGACGCTTCGCAACTAAGCCATTTCGAAGCTCAAGTTGATTTCGCAACTTGTCGAAATCGCCTGTGCCAAAACGCCGTAGATGGATATTGCAAACGCGCTCTATTCTGCTTGCTCAGTTTTGAAGTAAAAGTACGCTGGAGCACGTTTGCAATTCTTCTAACCTTTCAGCTACGAACAACTCCTGACTCGCTATGATGCTTGTGTACCGTACACACAATCGGAAAATCCTAAGGATCGCCTAGACCCGAAGAATTACTTCTTCGAGTCTCACAATTACCCGTTTGAATTCAAGTTGCCTCCAATTCTCGTCGGACGTCGCAGTGACAATGCAAGTTTTTTTCAATGGAGCGCACTTTCACTGAATAGAAAGATTCCTTAGAGAGCGCTTTGGATTGATCTAGATAGAGCGGATTTCCATTATCTCGGTGTTATCAATAAAGCGAGTTCATACTTTCCAGGACACCTTCACCACCAACTTCCAAATCACCCACGACTGTTCCACTAATGGAGAAATTTTGTGTCTTCGTGAATCTGAGTTCTACGATGGAACATATACAGCAAACAAGATAACCGGATTTTTGAAGGATTATGGAACTATTGGACCATGTAGTAATCGATGGGAAGGGAGTCATTTGTGGAAGAAATACAAGGAGAAAATGGAAAATTTGGGGAAGAAGAATGAAGAGGATATGGAGGTGGAGAGTAGAACTGAGAATGTCACTGTGGTTCATGAATAAAGATTTTTTGTTTATTGTTTTGATATCATAAGGGTGCGACATTTCGCAACCAGACATTTTGTCACCACGACAGCCCGCTACTTCGCCATTTCGTAACCACGAGCACCACATTATTTGTGAAATTTTCATTTTGAAATCAATTGTTTTTCTAATTTTTATGACAACATGGATTGGTCTGTGATACCCGCAATCACATATAACCTATGTGATCGGGACTACTTTAGAAACTTGTAAAATGACCAGTTGCCAAACACCTTGGTTGCGAAACGTCGTGGATGCAAAACGCGAGTTGCGAAGCAACAGAGCTCTAAATTTCTCTGAAAAAAACTCACTATCAGACTTGCCTTTTCCACAAAAATGACCATTAGTAGATCAAAAGTTCTAACAATCGACAGTAGATCAACAATTGGGCGGAGCCTAATTTTGCGCGGGAAATTGTACACACATCCTTCTCGCCAAAAAAAATCAATAGTTTTTGTCTTGTTGTTGACTCGGTAGTCACAGATAAACTCCCATTATGTTTCATTGTTTATGGCCAAAATTTCATTGTCTCTATTATTGATTTTCTCTGTTACTGCCTTTCTCTTTTATTCACTTTCTATATTCTTAACTTTCTATTTCATCGTAAACTATTTCTTTTTCCAGGCCATCGTGTGTCTGATGTCTCAGGAATTCAAATTTGTCAATTGGTACAAGAAGAGAAGAGGTAATCGATTCATTTTTGATAACTTGGGCCCCTGATCTCCTTTCTGAGCTTTTCCAATTGAGACATTGAATGTTACTTATTAGCGGTTTTTTCTAAGCTGAAACTTTGCTTCCCAATTTTGCCGTTGATCTACCGGAGAACTGAGAAGTAGCCCGCCTGTATTGACTTTTGGTGTTCTTAACAATTTTAAATTATTGAATCTTTCAGGTCGACGGAGTCAGCAGCTGGCAACGAATCAATATCAAGCAGCGGCAGAAGGACGATGAAGAAGGAAACGATCGAAGAAGGTGCTCACTGAGGTAAATAAGCTTAGAATGGTTGGTTGGAAGGCTTAGGTGAGATTGGTTGGTTGGCAGGCTTAGGTTTCATGGTTTGACTAGGTAAGACTGGATGGTTGGCAGGCTTAGGCTCTTGAGTTTTCGGTTCTTCGAAACCGATTCGCGTAGTGACGTACCGAACGCCTAGGGGTGAGAATTATTGAGTGGTCTTGGCGTAGAGTGAGTTTTTTTGCCCGCATAAGATTAGTAGTAGGGAAAAAGTGAGCACCGAATACGACGGGATGGAACCACTGGACACGGAGGGATGCGGGATGGAAACGAGACGATCGATTCGAACAGTGGACAGCAGGGGACCAGAAAGAAGAGAGACTGAAGATGCAAAGGACCAGGACGGGAATGATGGTCGATTCGAGATGTGGACGGAATTCGAGGATGCGAAATGAGATTCAAGGAAAATGAAATAAGGTGAGAGTTTTTGACAAGGGTAGTTGAAGAGAAGATGAAAACACTCTTTGTGTTTTTCACTGTGTACTTTTTGATGTTGGGAATTAATTTTCTAATTATTATTGATTTTTTTCCAGGTCGTCGAAGTCGACCAGCACACCGTGGAGCACAAGGGAAACGGAAAGGAGTCGAGAGTGAAGTGGAGCAATGGACGCGTCGAGCAGAAGACGAGGAAGACGTCAGTTTTTCTTGATTTTTCATGAAGGGCATCGAAAGATCAGGAAAAAGACACCAAGGATGGGCATAGGATCAAAAAGAGTCATGAAGAACTATCATTTAAGATGATAGATGGGCCGATAGAGATATTGTAGTTGAGGGTTATGAAAGAAACTTTTCTGGAGTGTTTGGATTTTCGCAAAAAAATTGAAGAGAAAACGCAAAAAATAGGCAGAAAATGTTGGAAAAATGAGAATGACTGAAAAACAGCTGCCAGCGAATTACAGTGATGTTCATTGAGGTCAAAATGGTAGATCGAAAAACTTTTGGAAAATAAATATTTGAATTTTTTTTCGACAAAGTGGGCCTGGAGGCATACAGAAGTTGTCTGATTTTCTTCAATTCGAATTTTTTCATACAGCAACAAGCACATTCTTTCATTTTCTGGTTCTGGACACAACATCCATTACAAAAATTCAGTAGACCTCCAGGTTTAGGCCCACTATGTCAAAAATTTTCATTTTTTGACTTTCGAAAAAATTTTTGATCTACCATTTTTGACCTCCAAAAACATAAGTTAATGTCGCTGGATGTTGTTTTTTAGTCATTTTCGATCATTTGTCCAATTGTTACTCCAGAATCCGTTCCCCTCATCCAGGCATTCTATGTCATCTGGATTCTGAATCTGTCATTGCCATCGTCCTCTACAACGGCTCCAAGCCGATCGCAGTCGGTTTCAGAGTGAGTTTCTGGGTGTTTTGGGTTTTTAGGCTTACCTAGGCTTTTCAGTGCTTCTCTCGTATGATTTTTCTAGACTTTTCCCAGGCTTTTCCTATGCTTTTACTAAGATTTCTCTAGGATTTGTCTGGGATTTTTTTGCCTTTCCAATATAATTCATTTTTCAGATCATCAACATGGCCGCACTTGTCAACATTTTCTACACGCCCGGACAAATGATCGCTTTGAAGTTCCTCGTTGGATTCTGTCTTCTGAAATTTGGTTATCTGACGAACGGAGTTACCAGTGAAAAGGTGAGGATTTTGAACACTCTCCCATACTCTTGGTTTTTGTCAGGAGTCTTTCGAGATCTCTTAATCGACTGTAGTTCCGAACCATTTTAAATTATTGATTATTTTTCGGATCGTTGGAGTCGGCGGTGTGCAGAAGAAGGATCGTGGAGCCGACGAAGCGATATCAAGCAGCGGCAGAAGGACGATGAAGAAGGAAGCCAACGAAGGAGGTGCTCACTAAGGTAAATAAGCTTAGAATGGTTGGTTGGCAGGCTTAGGTGAGATTGGTTGGTTGGCAGGCTTAGGTTTCATGGTTTGACTAGGTAAGACTGGATGGTTGGCAGGCTTAGGCTCTTGAGTTTTCGGTTCTTCGAAACCGATTCGCGTAGTGACGTACCGAACGCCTAGGGGTGAGAATTATTGAGTGGTCTTGGCGTAGAGTGAGTTTTTTTGCCCGCATAAGATTCAGAGTAGGGAAAGAGTGAGCACCGAATACCACTGGAGGAATTGGAGGGATGCGAGATGGAAGGAGACGATCGATTCGACAGCAGAGGACCGGCAAGAAGAGAGACTGAAGATGCAAAGGACCCGGACGGGAAGGATGGTCGATTCGAGATGTGGACGGAATTCGTAAACGCGAGGCCGGACCGGACGCCGGACCCCGGACCCCGAATCCCGGACCCCGGACCCCGAATCCCGGACCCCGAATCCCGGATCCCGACTCCCGGATCCCGGACGCCGGACCCCGGACCCCGGACCCCGGACCCCGGACCCCGGACCCCGGACCCCGGACCCCGAATCCCAGATCCCGGACGCCGGACCCCGGACCCCGTACCCCGGACGCCGGACCCCGGACCCCGGACCCCGAATCCCAGATCCCGGACGCCGGACCCCGGACCCCGTACCCACGACCCCGAATTCCGGATCCCGAATCCCAGATCCCGGACGCCGGACCCCGGACCCCGTACCCACGACCCCGAATTCCGGATCCCGGACGCCGGACCCCGGACCCCGAATCCCGGACCCCGGATCCCGAATCCCGGACCCCGAATCCCGGATCCCGACTCCCGGATCCCGGACGCCGGACCCCGGACCCCGGACCCCGGACCCCGGACCCCGGACCCCGGACCCCGGACCCCGGACCCCGGACCCCGGACCCCGAATCCCAGATCCCGGACGCCGGACCCCGGACCCCGTACCCACGACCCCGAATCCCAGATCCCGGACGCCGGACCCCGGACCCCGTACCCACGACCCCGAATTCCGGATCCCGAATCCCAGATCCCGGACGCCGGACCCCGGACCCCGTACCCACGACCCCGAATTCCGGACCCCGGACCCCGGACCCCGGACCCCGGACCCCGGACCCCGGACCCCGGACCCCGGACCCCGGACCCCGGACCCCGGACCCCGGACCCCGGACCCCGGACCCCGGACCCCGGACCCCGGACCCCGGACCCCGGACCCCGGACCCCGGACCCCGGACCCCGGACCCCGGACCCCGGACCCCGGACCCCGAATCCCAGATCCCGGACGCCGGACCCCGGACCCCGGACCCCGGACCCCGGACCCCGGACCCCGGACCCCGGACCCCGGACCCCGGACCCCGGACCCCGGACCCCGGACCCCGGACCCCGGACCCCGGACCCCGGACCCCGGACCCCGGACCCCGGACCCCGGACCCCGGACCCCGGACCCCGGACCCCGGACCCCGGACCCCGGACCCCGGACCCCGGACCCCGGACCCCGGACCCCGGACCCCGGACCCCGGACCCCGGACCCCGGACCCCGGACCCCGGACCCCGGACCCCGGACCCCGGACCCCGGACCCCGGACCCCGGACCCCGGACCCCGGACCCCGGACCCCGGACCCCGGACCCCGGACCCCGGACCCCGGACCCCGGACCCCGGACCCCGGACCCCGGACCCCGGACCCCGGACCCCGGACCCCGGACCCCGGACCCCGGACCCCGGACCCCGGACCCCGGACCCCGGACCCCGGACCCCGGACCCCGGACCCCGGACCCCGGACCCCGGACCCCGGACCCCGGACCCCGGACCCCGGACCCCGGACCCCGGACCCCGGACCCCGGACCCCGGACCCCGAATCCCGAATCCCGGACCCCGGACCCCGGACCCCGGACCCCGGACCCCGGACCCCGGACCCCGAATCCCGGATCCCGAATCCCGGATCCCGAATCCCGGATCCCGAATCCCGGATCCCGGTCCTCTGCTGTCGAATCGATCGTCTCGCATCCCTCCAATTCCTCCAGTGGTATTCGGTGCTCACTCTTTCCCTACTCTGAATCTTATGCGGGCAAAAAAACTCACTCTACGCCAAGACCACTCAATAATTCTCACCCCTAGGCGTTCGGTACTTCACTACGCGAATCGGTTTCGAAGAACCGAAAACTCAAGAGCCTAAGCCTGCCAACCATCCAGTCTTACCTAGTCAAACCATGAAACCTAAGCCTGCCAACCAACCAATCTCACCTAAGCCTTCCAACCAACCATTCTAAGCTTATTTACCTGAGTGAGCACCTCCATCGTTGGCTTCCTTCTTCATCGTCCTTCTGCCGCTGCTTGATATCCATTCGTCGCTTACACCATCCTTCTTCTGCCACGCAGCCGACTCCAACGATCTAAAAAATAATCAATAATTTAAAATGGTTCGGAACTACAGTCGATTAAGAGATCTTGAGACAAAACCCTCACCTTTTCACTGGTAACTCCGTTCGCCAGATAACCAAATTTCAGAAGACAGAATCCAACGACGAAATTTGAAGCGATCATTTGTCCGTGCGTGTAGAAAATGTAGACGAGTGCGGCCATGTTGATGATCTGAAAAATGAATTATATTGGAAAGGCAAAAAAATCCCAGACAAATCCTAGAGAAATCTTAGTAAAAGCATAGGAAAAGCCTGGGAAAAGTCTACAAAAATCATAATAGAGAAGCACTGAAAAGCCTAGGTAAGCCTTTTTAGGCTTACCTAGGCTTTTACCCAAAACACCCTGAAACTCACTCTGAAACCGACTGCGATCGGCTTGGAGACGTTGTAGAGGACGCTGGCGATGACACGATTCCGAATCCAGATGACGTAGAATGTCTGGATGAGGGGAACGGATTCTGGGGTGACGTCGTTAGTGGTGCAGTATCCGAGAAATGTGACGATGGTCTCGATGGTCAGCGAGGCGAGCGGGGTGAACTGGAAATTTTAGATTTTTCTGGGACATCCGGATAAACAGACAAACATACCTCCATGTTCCGAACACGCTCCAGCTTGTCGAAGTCTTGCATGAAACGCATCATTTTTGCACTGTAAATGGGAACTGCTCGTCGCGTCCATCGATCTGGAAAAATAATCAATAATAATTAGAAACTCAATTCGCAACATCAAAAAGTGCAAAGTGAAAAACACAAGGAGTGATATCTTTTTTCTTCAACTTCCCCTCTGGGAATGTATTGATTTGGAGGTCGTGGGAACTTGAGAAAGGGAATAGATCAAATTTTTCGAAAATTTTTGATCTACCGAAAAAAGTGTAATTCCTGATCCTCTCAAATACCTCTACAAATATCCGAATCCTCTACAAAAGTCCTAAGCTTGATAATTCCTAATCAAAAACTTGTTTTTTACTATGGGAGAGTCTTCAAAATCCTCACATTCTCACTGGAAACTCCGTTCGTCAGATACCCGAATTCCTCAAGACAGATTCCGACGACGAACTTCGACGCGATCGTTTGAAGCCGACTCGATATGTAGCTAATGCGCTCGGATTTGAGACGTTGTAGATGACGCTGGCGATGACAAGATTCAGAATCCAGATGAGGTAAAATGTCTGGATGAGGAGAACGGATTCTGGGGTGACGTCGTCTGTGGTGTAGTATCCGAGAAATGTGATGGTCTCGATTGAACTGGAAATTTTCCGATTTTTCTTGGACATCCGGACAAACAGACAAACGTACCTCCATTTTCCGAACACGCTCCAACTTGTCGTAGTCAACGTCAAAACTCAACGGCTCCAGAATAACGTCTTCGGAATTTTCAAAGCAATCGAGAATCTTCTCGTCATCAAAAGCGCGGTAGTTGTGAGTCTTCTCGATCATCGTCTCGGCGGGTGCTGCCACGACGTCGGCGTGGTGTCTGTCGGTGTAGACGGTGATCTATTTGCCCGGGTAGATCATCTGGAAAAATTAAAAAGTTGAATTCAGGGCCCAAAAAATTTAGAATCTTTCTAGAGTCTTCTGAGTCATCAGAAACCGGCAGTATCTTCCTGACGCCTCTGGATGTCTTCAGAACTCTCACCTTTTTACTGGAAACTCCGTTCTCCAGATAACCAAATTTCAGAAGACAGAATCCAACGACGAGCTTCGACGCGATCGTTTGTCCGTGCGTGTAGAAGATGTAGACGAGTGCATCAATGTGCATGATCTGAAAAAGATAATTTCAGAGAAACTTTTGAAAAAAACCTAAAAGAAGCCCAGAAGAAACTCAAAAAAAAAGCATAAATAATACCTAGAAAAGCCTAGAAAAAACCTAGATAAGCCTAAAAACCCGAACACCCAGAAACTCACTCTGATGACGCTGGCGATGACAAGATTCAGAATCCAGATGACGTAGAATGTCTGGATGAGGGGAACGGATTCTGGGGTGACGTCGTTAGTGGTGTAGTATCCGAGAAATGTGACGATGGTCTCGATTGTCAGCGAGGCGAGCGGGGTGAACTGGAAATTTTAGATTTCTTGGACATCCGGACAATCAGACAAACATACCTACATTTTCCGAACACGCTCCAACTTGTCGAAGTCTTGCATGAAACGCATCATTTTTGAGCTGAAAATTTAAAATTTTTGTGAAAAAGGGGTAAAAAAATTGAAGAGAAAACGCAAAGAAAAGGCGGAAAAAATTGGACAAATGAGCGAAAATGACCAAAAAACAACATCCAGCGACATTAACTTATGTTTTTGGAGGTCAAAAATGGTAGATCAAAAAATTTTTCGAAAGTCAAAAAATGAAAAATTTTGACATAGTGGGCCTAAACCTGGAGGTCTACTGAATTTTTGTATTGGAAAGGCAGTAACGGAGAAAATCAATAATAGAGACAATGAAATTTTGGACATAAACAATGAAACATAATGGGTGTTTATCTGTGACTACGGAGTCAACAACAATACAAAGACTATGGATTTTTTTGGCGCGAAGGATGTGCGTACTGTTCCCGCGCAAAATTAGGCTCCGCCCACTTTTGATCTACTTTCATTATTAAAATTTTTGATCTACTCATGGTCATTTTTGTTGAAAAGGACAGGTCATTTTCTGATCCAAATTCGATGTAAGTGTGCTCCATTGCAAGAAATCTGAAGCACTGGAGCTCCACGTGGATTCTAGGCCCACTCATTCAGACTAGCCTGACACCCTAATCTGAATCCCTAATCCGAATGATAGAATTCCACATCAACTTTTATGCTTTTGCCAAAACCAGAATCCACATAAGAAGCTTCTGGATCCTTCTCTTTCTCTCTCATATCATCTTATTGCTCAGTTAGCCAAAAAATGAGTTCTCTAAGACTGTTTGGAATTCCATTTGATGTAGGTTTTGGAGATTTTGAGAGCTTCAAGATCAAGATTCTAACTATGATTCTGAAATTTTGATTATTAGTGGCTCTGAAAAACTCTGAAATTTTCTTTTTTCCAGAAAGCTATCGGTGTTATTGGAAATGCGCACATCTTGCTCATCGTCTCTCTTGTTTTCTCTGTTGCTTATGAGTGAGATTTTTTCAAAATCACTTTTTTGAAACAGTTTTTTTTTAAGTTTTCAACGCCTGGATCCGTCTCGTAAAGTGGAATTGGATGGAATAGCTACTGTCACTTCAACCCATTTCGTTGGATTTGTTCTCTGGCAGGTAGGTCTTTTTTGCAAACGCGCTCTATTGATAAGTATGCAAATGTGCTCTATTGGCAATTTCCAGATCATTCACCTCTTCTTGGGACGAATTCTGCTCTCTTGTGTCAATCCTTGCAATTATGGACTGTTGTCATTGTGTGAGGTATGGAAATTGTTTTTCGAAATCAAGGATTTAGATCCAAATTTTTAGATGGTTCAAGGATACTTCACAATTGTATATTTTTGGAATCCATTCATCACAATGTACTGGAATGCTTCTAGATCATTCTTGATGATTTTCAAGTGTGAGTATGGGGAAAGTGTAATCTAGGATTCTGAGAATCAAAGACAAATTTTCAGACACCGCTCTTGCTGAATATTACGTAGTCTATATCACCCTTGGTCTCTCCGCTGCCACCTCCATTTTGTTGATGTTCAGGTTTCGGAAATTCGTTGCCCAGGCCACTGATTTTCTTTTGTTTCAGTCATGACAACACAAAAACGAAAGCGAATGCAGGGGCAAGAGGAGAAGTACTAGGAATATCTTATAAGGTGAGAGAAAACTTTTTCTGTTTCACATTTTTTATAAAATTTTAGATTGAAGTTCGATTTTCATTCAAGCCTATATACATTTTGCAGACCTGTGAATCCATCATCTACTGGACCAGCTTCTTCACCTTCATCCCAACCGTAATCGCTTTTCTTTGTGATTGGTAAGAGTCCGAATTTATTTATTCATCCAAAAATCTTATTTTCAGTCTCCACATCATAAACTTCTCGTATATCAGTGGACCATCACAATCTCAAATGGTTGTCACATTCTATTACGCTTTTATGGTTGTTTATCAGGTATTGGTTTTTCCATTCTTGTCACAGGCCGTGATAAAGGATTTTTGGATCTCTTTTTCAAAAATATCACCTACCCGGGCCGGACCGATCCTCCAACCTACTTGAATTTCCGCTGTTCTAGACATTTATTTTTCCAGTACTCCCGTTACCTATCCCTCTTGTTCCCTTATATGGAATGGATCAGTTTTTCTTTTTTTCTGGCCGAGGTTTGTTCTTGTTTTTCTCTAACTCGACAATTTTCGTTTTTCTTCCAGATCTGTCAACTTGTTGCTTTTTTATTGTTCTACTTCAACCCATGGAGACCCACTGATAAGAAGATTTTTGAGCATTTCCAGTGTAAGGACCCCTGTTCTGAATTTAAATTTAGAGAAAAAATTGCGGTTTCAGACACAACACTTGCTCAGAAGGTCGCTATTCCCATACTCGTCGCTTCCCTGGTCTTCAACAGTTTTGTTTATTACTTGATCAGGTAACTATTAGCGATGTATTCAACGTTAAAATGCGCTCTATTGCTAACATGGTAAAAATTAGGGTTTCACCTTTCCTATCGATTTTTAGGATTTGCAATTGAGCGCGGTATAACATAAAAAATATAGCTAACAGGGGGCTGAAAACTTGGAAAAAAAATTATCGGTTTCAGTCGAAAATCTCAAGGAAATGCCACTAAAAACCATAACGAGAAGGAGAATTCGACGAAAATTGAGAACAAAATTTGGCCGAAAAGAAGAGGAGCAATTAGAAGAAGAAAGAGAACTTGAGTGCATTTTTTTCATTATATAAACTTTTTCTGTTTCAAAAATTCAGTTAAATTCGAGCAACTCATCACATTCTTTAGTATAGCCTCAACTTGGTTATTTATTTTTATCTCACAAATTTTACCTAAATTCAAACTTTAAGAGCACACGAAACAACATTCTGACGAATGTTGTCATCCAATATACTGCCAAGTCCATCTTTCACCCAGTGACCATCTTCACACCGAATGCTCGTCAATTTGTAGGGATTTGGAAGCTAAAATCTATCATTTTTCTGGTTGAAAACATAAATCAAGGCTTACTAAACTTCCTCCAACTCTAATCGTCGTATTTGCGGTAAAGGATGCAATTTGAGCAGGGGCGGTGCAATTGGCGACGATTGCAGTACAGTTTGGATAGGTGATTTCAGGGATTGAGAAGGTGTAATTTTGCTTGTATTGATCAAATAGTGATGGGAAGTGAGATTGGAGGTATGCATCATTGAAGGAATCACGACGGATGCACCCACAGACTGAGTCGGAACTTGAGTCTGCAAGGAAGTTTTGAGAGGTCCAATCTCAGAGTTTCAGTGCTCATTAGGAAATCTCTTGAAGGTCTCGTTAGTTTTTTGAATTTTCCAAAAACCTTGATTTCGATGTCTTCTGGAGGCGATTGACAATTTATCCCGAAGTCACTTACCAACCCGCAAGCACGTATTGACTCCAGATTGGCAAACTATAACCAGTGCAAGGATAATCTTGAATAGCATTGAAAAACCTGGAAATTCAACAATATTTTGATGTTTACATGACTCCAAAACCCAAAAAAATATGTTAATTTGGAATCCAGCATACGTCTAATTATCATTTTTGAATAGGAAATGTGGGCTTCTTTCGGAAATCAATACAAACAGGAAGTTTTGAGGGTTGAAGAAAGAAATAAAGGTTCATGAACTTTGAAAAATGATAATTTTCAGTTAACTTCCAATTTGCAGAGCACACGAGACATTTGAACTACGAACGTAGTCTTCTACTGGCAAGGAGAGGCCAAGATCATACCAGTTTCCGTCGTAACACCCAAAGTTTTGCCAAATTGTAGGATTTGGATACTGAAACGATAAACTAAACTATTAGCAACATATTCTGAAATGTCTCACCCGTCTTCGATCAATGAATATAGAGCCATTGGTCTGAAGTACAGCTATTTGAGCAGGGGCAGCTGATTACAATTTCAGCACAATCCGGATAGGTTATTGAAGGAGTTGAGTAAGTGTAATTCATTTTGTATTGCTCATAAGTAGATGGGAAGTTGGTTTGGAGATATGCATCATTGAATGAGGGAACCGGAATACATCCACAGCTAGAGTCTGAACTTGAGCCTGCAATCAAGTTGTGGTTCGACTCTAACATTGTTTCCAGAAGTTTGATCTGAATGAGTTTTACACAGCCGGATAGCCAAATTTTCAAAAATCATGTCAATGCCTTGAATTTCCCAACATTTTGGTACCTTCTAAATCAATACTCCGGTCTAGAAGACCGTACTACTTCTCAGACTCTCAGAAATTTTGTTGATTATTCAACTTACCAATCCGCAAGCACGCATTGACTCCAAAAATAATACATATAGCAAGACACCAGACAAATCGCATTGAAAATTTTTATGTGAGGATTCTGGAGATTCTAGAAAAGAAACCATCAGGAATATATGAAATTTTTCAGAGTAAAGAAAACCCTTTCAAGAAAAATCTTGAGAAAAGCTTCCTCTATTCCACAACTCAAAAAAAAGCTTGATACTTTGATGCCTCTTCCCCCATCTGTTCTCAATCTATGCACTGTTTTTGCAAAGCCCCGAATTAAAAATTCTAATTTGGAATCCAGCAAACCACTAATTATCATGTTTGAATATGAAAATTGCCCTCATTGGAAGCAAATATAAACAGAAAGAATTCGGGCTTTTTCACTGCAAACCATCATGCAATTCTCCCATTCCCTTGTTCTTCTCAATGCTCTGTTCTTCTTCTCCCTGATTGTTATTCCCTCTGGGGTCAATATGAGACCCTGCCCCTTGGATGGTGAGTTATTTTAGACACTGGCTGAAGGGAGAGTTAGAATTTTGAGAAGAAGAAAAATGGAGAATGTTCTCCGACTTTTTAGTTTTTAGAAGACGTCAAAATCAACGTATTCTGAAAGTTCTCTAGCGGTACCATCATCTTCCAAAATTGAACCACTCAAAGTTTTCGAAACTTTCCAAAAAATTTTTTTCAGATTGTCCATGCATCCGCCGTGGCAGCTGGGACAGTGCCTATCTCCAATCCAACTACCCAGCCCTCTATACTCAATACAGTACCAACTACACCTTCTCTTATCCCGTTATCACCTATCCGGACTGTGAAGCAATCATTGCCAACTGCACGGCTCCCGCCCAAATCGCTGCACTCTACTCAAATGGAACGATCAAAATCGGAGGAGTTTTTGTAAGCCCTAGGACTCTTTTTGATCTGGAATTCAGATTTTATTTCAGCTCCCAAATCCATACAAATTGACTAACATCTACTGTGAAGACGGTGGATGGAAAAAGGCGGGACTCGGATCATCGTTGGACGAAAACGTTCGCGCTACTAATGTTTCGTGTGCTCTGAAAATCTAATGGTCTTGAAAAAGTTTAATAATAAAGTATTTTGTTGAATTGATCACTACAAAAGTATATGTAGGTGCCACTTGATTTAGCATTTGACATACAAACCAAATTAAACTGGAAAGAGTTTCCTGGAAATTATCAGAGTTCAATGTCCTCGGAGTTTTCAAGAAACTTTTCGATCAGTGAATCTTCAAGAATGTCAAAGATTTGCGTATCTGTGAATAAAGAATCTCTTTCTTCCTAAATGAATGTCTGTTTCTGCTTTGCCCTTCTTAAAAATTGTAGTATGCTCTCTTGTAGCAAGCCAAACACAAAACATTTATTTCTATTCGAGTTATCAATTCTCATAATAAAATAGAGATTGCGGGGTACTAGTAGCCGAAAAACTTGAAAAAATAGTTGGAGAGCCAAGTCCACGACTTTTTCTTTCCGGGGTGATTTAACTCCATTTGACTCTCTACATCCAACGAAGCCTCAGTTTTTTTCCAATCTTCTCCCTCCGTATCCGACCAACTCGAATGTTCATCTTCGGAAAAATCCGACTCTGACAAATCACTCCATGAAACCGGCTCAGTCATAACTCCCGAATAATAATCCATTTTTACAGGCTCTTCGGAACCAGCGGAGACTCTGTCGTTGGAAATTGATGAAAGCGTGGGAATCGTTGCCTGGAAAAACGGGATACTTTCAACTTTCAGCTAAAAACTCTTACAGTAGTCGTTGATGATGTTCTCACCAACTCATCTCTAGCGGTACCCAATGCATCCGCAGCCGATTCGATCGAGACAGTTTTTTCGGTTTTATCAGCGGCAGTGTCACATCCATCGTCGCTCTGTTTACCAGTTTGCTGAAATGCAAAGTTCTGTTTCCACATTTTTTTAGATTGAGCATCCTACCACTTCGATGTCATGGTCGTTACCAATCATGTCTCTATGAAGTTTAAACTCCAAACCAGGCACGCTGATGTCCTTAATCGGTTTGAACTCGAGTTGTTCAAGGCCCTCTAGCGCATCAATGGTATCAGCAACCTCGCGATTCAGCTGAAAAGTTGAATAATTTTGTTGAAAAACAAAAGCTGAAAGCAAAAGTTGCCAAATTTTCAAAGTTTTTCAAACTGAACTGATTTCTCCTGGAATCTCCGTTTCTCGAATTCCACAGATATCGTCTCTCGAAGAGAAGGAAACATTTCAAATAGACTCACAACAGACTCGTCGACACATGTTACAATGGAAACTCCTTTTCTAGACCTGTAGATGTTAGCGTTCCGAATTCGATGGACATCATCCTGAAATTTTTTAAATTTATTCAGCTGAAATGGTGCTGAAAACTAATAATTAAAACTTTAAGGGCTTGTTACTCTTCTTAGTGTAGTTTTCAGACTGCACTCCAAGAGTATTCTTTAAATTCTAGGTCAACTTATCACTAATTCAAAGTATTTCAATCCTATCTTTAATAAAAAATGGATATTCGGATTAAAATCAATATGCTATTGCATGATATAAAACCGATGGTTTCAAAAGAGATCCTCGTAAAACATTTAGTGATAATTCACGAACCTTTTCCTTCCTGTGTTCGCTGTAAGCCGTCTTGACGCTTTTCGTCGAACATTTCACTTTCTTGGAAACCTTGGAGAATATTTTCTCCGTTTTCTGCTTGTCAGCAACGTGTTTCTCAGCTCGTCTCATTGGTGGACGTGGAGAGTTTTCTCTCACATTCTGTTCTCCGGTAACATAAACTTCTCCGTCTGAAAAGAGCTAGAGTTATCTTCAAAAACCTGAAATGGGAGCTCACCTTTGTCTTTTGTGATATGCGTGTTTGCATCCAACTTCACAGCCTTCTTGTCTTTTTTCTCAGCTGAAGGCTTCTGCTGTTTTGTAGGATCTTGAGTGGTATTTGTGGTAGTAGTCGTCGTCTCTGCTGGTGATGGGTCCGGTGTTGGATTTTTCTTGTCAAGAGGTTGCACAGTGGGAGTGACAACTGGCTGTCTTGCTTTCTTCGACTTTTTGTAGCAGTAGCAACTTAAACAAAAGATAGCCACCACGAGGATAATTACAATACTCGGATAGAGAAAGTATTCGTAGTGTCTGAAAAAAAGATTGTCTGACCGAAAAAGGTAAAAACACCAACTCTTTGATCCAATCGGGCTTATCCTCCTCGCAATCTGTTCCAGTCTGAAATGAAATTGACTAAAAGGTTCCTTGAAAAATATTACTTACACATTTCTCGGAGCCCCTTTTTACATCAAAAAATGAGTTCAGAAAGTCATCAATGACAACCAGTGAGGCTCCTGGATCTGTTTCGAGTTTCGCAAAAGTGAGTTGATCCAGAGACTTCAACGAGTTCAGACTTCCCGATAGTGACTGATCTGTGATCTTTCCATCCAATTCCTCAGCCAACGATTTCACATCGATTTCCACTTTTGAAAGAGAAGCAACTGTTGCAAATGGATCACGGAATTTGAGCACACTGTTTAGTTCTCCTTGTCTTTTGATACTGCTCTCAATGCTATCAACCACTTTCAGAACTGCATTCAATGATTTCACCACATCATCATTCCATAACTTCTTCAAATTTGCCTTCTCTTCTGGATCCGAAACTCCTTCAATAGCGGAATCAATCGCTTTCTTGCCAGCAACCACAGCCTTCAGATTTTTCTCCTGCTTCTTCGCTTCTATCACATTATGAATAGCCAATGCAAACTCTCCAAACTCCTTTGACTTCTTCGTGAACGTCTTCGCATCAGGAACAACAGAGACAGAACGTTTTGATTTTTTCGGAAGAGTCGATTTGACTTTATTGAACTCTTCAACTGTTTTGACCAGAACTTGCGAGTGTTTGACAACAGAATCCACGTTTTTACTTCCAGTAGTCAACTCTTTCAGACTTTCCATTGTCGGATTTGATTTTCCCATCTCAGCCAGTGAATTTTTAAAGCAATCCACTGATTGTTGTCTTGTTTGCTCTGACCAGGATTCGAAAAAGCTAATCGTCGTCTGAGTTTCTTTTTTGATGTGTGGGGAGAGCAAAGTTTCCAACTCGGTCAAGTCTGTGGAGTTCAGCGCATCTCTGAGATTTTTCAATGAAGTAACTGTCTCGTCGACCGTCTTAAGACCTTTCATTGCTTGGAAGAGATTCTTAGGTTGGGCTCTCGTCGATGTGATGAGTTCTATTGTGTCTTTGAAATGAGGTAAATGAACTTTCACGGTACTAAAGTAACTGTAGAGAGTAGTTCTAGCCTCTGTCATGTTGGAATCGAAAGAATCAAGACTAGCCATGTACTTCTTCAAGTTTTGTTGGTGTTTCGGCTCAATCTTCAAATTGTCCGCGCACTGTTCCAGCTGAGCAACTTGGCTCTCCAGATTAGATACCACGGGAAAGTGATTCACTAACGTCTTCATACTTCTCAATGCTTGAGCATCTCTCAATCCTTTCATTTCTCTCCAACTCTTGAGCATAGGATCCAGTTTTTTAGTGACCTTGAAGAGTGGTTCCAACTTAGAATTGAGGAAGGTCAAATTCTTTTCAGGATTCAAAAGTTGTATCATCCACTCATCCGTGTGATCTGTTTTCAGACTTTTGATATCTTCTAATCCGTTCGGAAATCCAGAAGTCATTATTTTTGGTCCGTTTGATAGTTGATCATTGGTGAGAAATTTGAGTTTGGCCAAGATCTTCTTCTGAGATTCGCTGGCCAGAACACTCAACAATCTACCGTACCTTTCTTTCTCTGGTTTGATGTCATCTTTCAATTTTTGGACGTTGCTCCAATAATCGTCAAAAGCAGTTTCTTTCTTGAGCGCGGAATTTTGTTTTGGCACTTTCAGATAGTTCGTGAAACTAGTTGATAACATATCCTTCATACCATCGAGATAGGTAAAGAAGGGAGCGTACATTTTGAGGATTTCACCGCTAGCGTCATAACTTTCTTGGCTGAAATCGTTTGAATCTGCTGGCAACTTGTTGACTAAAATTTCGAGTTTGTCAATCATCGTTGAAATCAGATCATCCTTCATCAAAGGATTAAGGATTTTCAGCAAATTGAAAAACTTCTCGCTTCCAGAAAGATCATAGGAAAGATCCACGATAGTTTTGTCCAATACTTCAAACTTGCTCAGATCATTGCCTATCGAATCTGAGACCTTGCATCCATTGGCTCCAGAACACTCTTTTCCGATCACAGTTTGAATAGCAGCCATATCATTGGGAAACTCAGACATCTTCAACTTAGCCATATTATCCAGTGCTCCATTGGATTCAAGAGGAAACAATTCATCGATCAGTTGGCGCTCATCGAATGGTCCAGACGAAATAGCTATTCCATTGATGACACGAGCAGCCATACTAGTCTTCATACTGAATTCCGGAGCAGTGAAACGAGTGGAAACTTGAGCTGCTTGCGCAACTGAAAATGCAACATTTGATAAGAACTCAATTGATATCGAACCTGCTTCGGAGCTAACATATGCAAAAAATGCCAGAAGACCAACAATAGCAGCACCCGCCAGAGCTTTTGTGGCCGCTGAAAAATGGAATGAAATCAAAAATGAAGAAGATCTAAAGCAATTTACTTTTCTTGTTCGTCTGAATACAAGGTTTTGGCAGCTCCTCCTCCTCGTCGTCGTCATCGTTGTCATCTCTGAAATTTCTTTTGATCTTACAAATAACTCAACTAGCAACAAGTCATACTGAGTGAGCGCTGCTTGTTCCTCCTGGATTTTTCTTTGTTCTTCCACATATTGTTTGTATTCTTGCGGTTCAAACTGCATGAAATTGACACCCCCTTTACCGTTAAGAATTGCAACAGTTGCGATCATCTGAACAAAGGTTGTGAACGATTAGTCCTGATAACGCTCTTCAATAACTCACTATGACCCCATCATAATAAGCCGTTGAGAAAATAGTGATCAGCTTGCGGTCTCCAAAGAAATCGAGCCCATCTGTGACCATCTAAAAAGTTACTAGTATATTCAAAACAGTGCTGAATTGTCTAACCTCGTGGCCTCTCATGATGATATTAACCTCTAGCGTGGCGAGTTTATCGAACAACGCTTGCTTGTTGAATATTTGACCTGCTTTGCGAAGACTATTGTTTGCAAAAACTGCGCTGGAATGAACATGCCGATTGTAGATCGTTTAAAATAAAATATTACCGATCATTGCTCCGGATTGATTTACGGCGATCCGGATCACTCCACATGGAATGATAGACCAATTCGCAGTTTTTTCTGGGATTTTGACATGGCATGGGAATCTGAATGATCAGTTAGCATTTGAAGTTGTTAGGGCCAGAAAGGACATACTGTTCTCAATGCGTCCATAGTCGTCATGTAAGAATTGGGACCACCGTGCAAAAGGAGAACTTTGTCGGTTTTATGATATCCGAAAGGTGGAAGATACTCGAAAAGCTGATTTGCCAACTTATGCAAACTAGCTGCTTTCTCATTTCCGTATGCTGCTTGGAGTTCTGCCTGAAAATTTCTATTCACATTTGAAAAGACATCACAGGAATCTCATGATCTCTTACCAAGAATCCCTGGACATGGTTGATCCCGTAGGTCTCATGATTTCCACGGAGCGGATGAAACTGTTCAGGACGGAGAAGCTTCATGGCGAACAGATACAGCACGCATCGAAGACCTTGATTGCCACGATCCACGTAATCACCGAGTGTACAAATCCTAAACCGTTTGGATGAAGTTTCAAGCTACGAAATTGGGTTTCATACTTCAGTCTCGTCTTGAAGACCTTCTTTTTCTCATTCAACAACACTCTGTTGATGGTCGTGTAGAACGTTCTCCAGTCTCCATGAATATCACCGAACACGGCAGTTGGACCGTCAAACTCATCCAAACTGACAGCAGTTACCATGTAACGTTTAATGGCCAATTTCAGAACGTACTCGGCCTCATCGTACTTTATTGGCTGAAAGAACCAAAGAGTTCCACGCACTGTCTGAGGAATTATCAACACGGCCACATGAGTTTGAACAAAAGACTATTTGAAAGAGGAAAAAAAATATCTTAAAATTATATTTCCGTTATTGGCAGAGAGTTCTGTGCATCGAGAAATCAAGGTAATATTCGATGCTCTCAAGTCTCGGTCTAAATGGGAACATGCTTCGAAATTGAAACGCTTTCAAATGGTATATGTCTCTCTTGTGTTTTTGAAATGTCTGAATCTCCCCCTTGAAAGTTTGATTGTGTTCAGAGAGTTTCAGATTTTTCTCTTTTTCTGAAATACGAACCTTTCCGTTAGTCTTGTAATTCGCAGTAATCGATTTGACCACTTTCTTAAGTCTCTTGATATGCTTCTCCTCCAGAATGAACTCCCGAGGAGCCTGCTGGGCAGCCATATCCTTGAAACGATGCTTTCGTTCTTTTCACGATTTCTCGCTACGATTTCAATAATAAAGTTTCTTTCTTCCCAGACCCCTTGGCATTTTCTTAGCCTCGCCACGACCACAGCCAAGCCCCACATTTATTTTCACGAGAAAACTTCGTGTTCCTTTATTTTTTGTGACTCGTTTGAGGTTTCTTGCCTAAAATCAATTGTGATGATCATTTATGCACAGTGATCCGAAATAAATTAGACATCCACAGAAATGGACAATTCAGGGGGAGAAGGGGTGTGTGTTGGAAAAGAAATACAATAAATTCAAAAAGGGAATTCGAGTGAGAAAATCCAGGGGAAGCAATCCAGACGAAAAAAACGGGGACCGTAAAACACCGAAAAAAGTAAAAATTAGGCGTAGTAGTTGAGAGAAGCCTTCTTCTTCGCCTGCACTTCCAGAATGGCATCCATAAAATCTTCATGAAGAATCTCAGTAGCGTCACGACGGAGAGCAATCATTCCAGCTTCCACACAAACCGCCTTGCACTGAGCACCGTTGAAATCGTCAGTACAACGAGCCAACTCTTCAAAGTTCACATCCTTACTGAAAAAAGAAAAAGCATTGATTAGGACTCAGAGGGAAGGCGGTTAGATTCTTACTTGACATTCATTTTTCTGGAGTGAATTTGCATGATTCTGGCACGAGCGTCCTCATTCGGATGGGGAAGCTCAATCTTTCTGTCGAGACGTCCGGAACGGAGAAGGGCGGGGTCGAGCACATCGATACGGTTAGTGGCAGCGATAACCTGGAAAAATGGAAGTTAACGAGAACAAAAGAAGTTTCAATACCTTGATTTCATCATTTGGCTGGAATCCGTCCAACTGATTGAGCAGTTCCAACATAGTACGTTGAACCTCACGATCTCCAGCCTTCTCAGAATCGAAACGCTTTGTACCTGAAAAGAATTAAGAATAGGAACGTTACAAGAACATCAAATAGCTTACCAATGGCATCCAACTCGTCAATGAAGATGATAGCTGGTGCCTTCTCCTTGGCAAGAGCGAACGCGTCACGCACAAGTTTGGCTCCGTCTCCAATGAACATTTGAACGAGTTGTGGACCGGCCAATTTCAAGAATGTCGACTTGGTCTGAGCAGCAACTGCACGAGCCATCATGGTCTTTCCGGTTCCTGGTGGACCGTACATGAGAACTCCCTTTGGTGGATGAATACCCAGATTCACGAAACGATCCTTGTGGGTCATTGGCAACACAACAGCTTCGATGAGCTCTTGAATCTGCTTATCACAACCTCCGATATCCGAATACTGCTCAGTTGGCCGCTCGTCGACCTCCATGGCCTTGACACGAGAATCGTACTCGGCTGGCAACTTTTCGAGGATCAAATATGAATCTTTGTTGACTCCAACGAGATCTCCTGGCTTCAACTCATCTGGATCGACCAATCCGACAACTGGAAGGAAATAGGTGGCACGAGTGGAGGTCTTGATGACGGCGCACTTGGTCTTCTGAGCGTCGAGATCAATGTTGGCTCCTTCCTCCTCGAGGTTGTCTTCGAGATCCAGAAGCTCAACAACATTGGAGACCAGATATGGAAGGGTCTTGTTGACTTTGATACGCTCGGTGTTCTCCTTTATGCGTTCTTTAAGAGTGGTGGCTGAATGATTGATCCGTTGCACCTCGCTTCTCATGATACGAATCTCGTTGTCGAGCAAATGAATGCGACTCTTCAAATCGTCTGTGGACATTCTCAGAACCTCCTCATCAATCGCATCGTCTACCTCCATCGCGTCTGGAACCTTTCCGTCTTTTGGTGGTGGTGTTTGCGACATTGTTGAGATTCTGGGGTCCTCTGAAATTGCGAAAATTGAGAAAGAACTTGAAAAGTGGGAACGCTAACAAAATAATAAACTTGAAGACAAAGTAGAAAATACACAAATGCCGGCAGAAGAACACGATTGAAGTTTTAAATGAGAATTTCGGTCAAACGCTTTTTTAGCTCAAAATATACCAAACCTTGCATAGATTCCAAAAATCACAGCGATTTTCGTGTTTTTCTTTTCCTATAATTCCCAAAAGCTACTCACATTTGAAAGTATTTCAACGCACTAAATATTTTTGACAGCAATTCTTGTCTTCAGAAAATACAATTTTAGAACGCTTCCTCTTCGATAATTCTTGTATTCTGCATCACAATTGTAAGTCAAAATTGTTAATTTACACTAGTTATTTTTATTTACAATTAAAAACCGAGAAAAACCAAGAAAAACGGAAACAAATGAGAAGAACTCGAACTGACTGAAAATTTTTAAAAATGATGATTGTGCATTTGCGCGTCGCGGTGTACTACACAGACGGCATTTAATTGTACGACAATTGGCTAGTTCATTTGTTTTCTCAATTGTTTTTCAAGAGAATCAGCTTGAAATTCATGTGAAATCAAACAAATTTTCAGAAAAAATGCTCGAGAAATTCATTCTACGACGATGTTTCTCCACTAGACCATCAACGATGCGTGCTTGGGTATCTGAAAATGGCGCAGGAGTGGAGTTAAGAGAAGTGGCGGTTCCAGTGATCAGCAAACCAGGGCAAGTATTGTTAAAAGTGAAAGTGAGAATGATAAAAATAATAAAAGCAAAACAGTGAAATTTAACAGGCTGCTTCAGTGAATCCCATTGATGTCGACATGTCTCAAGGATACGGTAGAGAGTTTCTGGGAACATGGAAGAAAGTCGAGTCGTGTGATTTCGCAGCCAGCAGATTCCCTTTGATCCCCGGAAGAGACTGTACAGCAGTAGTAGAAGCAGTTGGAGGAGATGTACATAATCTGGCACCTGGAGACGAAGTGATGGCAGTTGTGCCAGTAATTCAACCAGGGACTCATGCCGAATTCGTTGTCACTGATTCTAAACTTTGCTCAAAGAAACCAGACAATTTGAGCTACGAACAAGCAGCAGCTCTTCCTTATGTTGCTTCTACAGCATTCTCCGCGTTTTCTGTAGCTCGAGTCAATCAGAGAAACGCCAAGACACAGCGAGTATTAATCCATGGAGGTTCTGGAGGTGTTGGAAGTATGGCAATTCAACTGTTGAAGGCGTGGGGATGCGAGAAAATAGTGACGACTTGTGGGAAGGATAGCTTCGATTTGGTCAAGAAACTCGGCGCGATTCCAGTCGATTACTCTTCAGAAGACGCTACACAACAGTTGATTGAGCACGCTCCATTTGAAGTTGTCCTAGATACAGTAGACTCACCGCTAGCCAAATGGAGTGATAATGTAAGCTTTTTTAAGTTTGATTCCTAAATTTTTGTGTGTTTTCAGGTAATGGGAGTGTGGCGAAACTGTGTGCACGTGTCGATTGTGTCGCCGTTGATGCGAGAAATGGATAAGAATGGAGTACCGTTGGGTCTCGCCACGACGGCGTTGAAGCATTTCGAAAGAGCTTTTCAGGTAAGAACACGAAGTCATTAAATTTTGAAAGTAATGATTTTCAGAGCCATCTCCGCGGCCGCTGGTTCTCATACGCATTCTTCATGCCTAGCTCAGATCTTATGGCTCAACTTTCGCGGTTTGCAGAAGACGGGAAGGTGAGTAGCATTTCCACAAGTTTTTAGCTGCAATTTCGAACGACGCAAGCGCGATTTGTGTCTCTTCCCTTTGAGATCCGCTTGCATAAATGTAAGTGCTTTTTTTCGAGTAATTCTCCAACAAGAAAAATCGCGTCTTTTGATCGGAAGTCTGTTTTTTTCAAATGAAAAATAGTAAAATACTGAAAAACGTACCCATGAATAGCTCCATATGCTAGCTGGAGCTTTCGAAACAAGTTTTTTTTCAGATCGTTCCAATTGTTGAACAAGTGATGCGATTTGAAGAGCTCGAGAAGGCTTATGAGAAAGTGTCACAACTTCAAGGACGAGGAAAAACTGTCATCAAATTCGATTAGACTGCCATAATTTAAATTCTTGCATTTTTTTGCCCCGGTTTTCTAGGAACCTGTTTGTATTTTCTTGTAAAAAAAGTAAAAATTCGCTTAGTGAACCCCAATCTCTTTATTATTACACAGTTCACTAGGCAGCTCCTGGCCCAAAATCCTCATATCCATCATCCATTTTCGCCGGATTCTTATCGGGAAGCACCTCGATGTTGCTGATGGTCTCCGTGGCTCCAACACCAGCCTTCACATCCTGAACATCCTCCTGAGTACGATCGAGTTTCTTCTCCGCCTCCGCCGACATCACCTTCTTCTTCATTTCCTTCTTCGGTGGAGGTGTCTCCTTCTTCTTGTTTTTGTCGTTATCAGTGACCGGCTCTCGATCCATCACCATCACACTTCTTCCCGCATTCGCCGCTTGATTCTTGTGATCTCTCTTCGAGTGTTGACTCGGATCCTTCTTCGTCTGCTTCGTGCTCGAAGTGTTTTTCGATGCAGTGCCACTTGGTCTCGACGTCGACTTCATTCGATCCGTGCTCCCCTTCTTCTTGGTTCTCAAACTTGGCGTAGGTTTCTTCGATGCTTTTGCTTTGTCCATTCTTTTGATCCTGAGGAATCGAAGAGTGGTCTTGGATTCAAGAAGATGGAGGGAAACTCACTTGTCAGCAAATCAGCCAAACGATTTGTGCGGTAATGAATATTCTGGACTCTTGTTTTCAAAATTGCAAAATATTCTGAATGCGAGGGGAAAAAGATGATAAATCGAGGAGGATTAGCTGGATTTTCTATCGGGAAGAGTTCACGTTTTCAATTGAAAAATTGTAGGAACGTCACTAGAAACACTGTATTCTGACTATAATCATGAGATGCTGAGAATTTCAGTCTCGAGAAGTTCAACTTCAAAATCAACAAATAAAAAACACAAATTTTATTGTCCATGATGATTCAGTTCTCTGATTTTTCTCTATTTGTTCTCATGATCCTCCGTCCTCGTCACCGTTGCGTTCTGAAATTTAAAAATCAGAATCTCAACGTCTCCTAAATTCTTTTTACCTTATCCTTCTTTTTCTTCTCCTTCTTCTCCTTCCGTTTCGTCGAAATCCCCTTCATCGTCTTCATCTCCTGCTCCTTCACCGGACACGCCTGAATCACTGGCTTCATTCCGAACGTCGTCTGAAGGAATCGGATGACGTCGGTCATCAGAACACGGTCATCAGGATTCTCAGCCCAGCAGTGCTTCTGGAAATTGGATGTCAGAGTGAGAGGAGTCAGAATCTTCTAGATTCTTACCGTGACATAGTCTCCAAAACGGAAATCCACAAAAACCGGATCGAATCTCATACGGTATCCATTTTTGACCTGTCCGACGACTTCAGCCACACGCATGTCTGGATACGGTTCTTTTCCATTCTCACTGATTTCCCAGGACATGATTCCTAGAAAAATGGAAGATCAACATTTACTGGAGCCTTCAAGAAAGGGCTCACCAAAAGCGAAGACGTCAGTTTTCGGACTATAAATCCCCGTCTTCAACGTCTCCGGCGCCAACCATCGAATCGGAACTTTTTTCGTCAAATCCATCTGATAACTGACACCTTCTCGAGACAATCCAAAGTCGGCGATCTTGACTTGACCACCTCCATAAAGGCAGTTACGAGCAGCAATGTCACGATGAAGAAGCTTCTTCTCATGCATGTATCCAATCCCACAGGCGGCTTGGTAGATCATTTCCATCTTTTTCGAAGGCGGGAGATTCGAATTCTTTTGAAGATAAGAGTCAAGCGCTCCACAATCAGCCAACTCCATGATCACATAGAGAGGCTCCTGCCCTGCACCAACTCCGAAGAACTTCACAACGTTTGGATGCTGAAAGTCAGAACACCTAATTGCTACTTTCCCAGAAATCCCCTTACATCCAGATTTCTCATAAGACGAGCTTCACGCATAATCTCCTTGATCTGCTCCTTATTCAAAGACTCTAGTTTCGCTGTTTTGATTGCACAGTCTTCCACTTTTCCATTTTTCATCGTGATCTTCCCCTTCCACACCTCTCCGAACGCCCCTTCCCCCAACTTTTTGACCATTTCCACTTGAGAATGCTCGATTTCCCAGTCTTGTTTCAGAATCGGTGTCTTCAGAACTGTCATTTTCTTGATGGGCTCTTTGGTGGACATGTAGAAGTTCACAAGAGAAGTGATAGTCTCAAACCCTTTGGTTTCCAGGAATATCTGATCTTTGTCGTTCACACGCATCACATAATGCTTCACTCCGGCGTCTTCCAACTCTTCGTTTTGCATCGCTGACAACACATACTGACGTGCTTCTCCCTGCTTCGGCTCGGTACTTCTGATCAGAAAGTCGCCAGTTTTACGAAGCATAGCCTGAATTTTCCAGCTCGGTTTGTGCCTTCTAAACTGCCGAATACCCTAATATCCTCTCGAGGAAGCAGTCCATGATACCAGGGCTCAGTGTGAATATCTTTGTCGAACATAACTCTGCCCTCTGGTTTTTGTCAACGAAATTTTGTTCTTCTTTTCGAACAAAGAAGTCGGCGAAATTTGAAATAACTAATTTTCAACATCACTGGTTTTTTTTCTGTCTTTGTCTGCGTTTTTTGCCTTTTGATTTTTTTGAGAACACGGTGAAATTCAGTTTCGTCGCAATTTTTTTTTAGAAATTTGCATTTACAGTGATAATTTTGAAAGTTTTGGACCTAAATTACAATAGAAATTTTATTTTTCAACACATTTCCATGCTTTTCCAATAGTTTTTTTCTTCGAAGCGCTCGAAATTCGGGAAATTCGTTCCAAAATGACAACAACATTTAAAGGAGCATGTTATTTCTCACCGAAGCGGGTCTCGCCGCGCGCCACGACTACAGTAGTTGCGCGGTGCAGTTCAGTCGAATTTTGGGACGATTTTCGAAATTGTTTCACACTTTTTCAACTGTCACTTTCTGTTTCCTGAATTTTATCAAGTTTTCAACAGAAAAGTAATCGAAAATGTCGGATACGGACGGTTGGGATGACGCTCCTGCAGCGGGTGAGTTCTTGCTCGATTTTTTCGCAAACAAATTGTTTTTTTTTCAGCTAAGCCTGCTTCTGGCGGAGGTTTCGGTGCAAAATCGACTGGTTTCGGCGGTAACTCTGGTGGAGGAGGTTTCGGAGCCAAATCTGGCGGCGCCGGTTTCGGAGGCGGAGGTGGCTTTGGAGGAAACTCCGATAGCAACTCTGGCGGCGGATTTGGAGGAGCGAAGTCTGGCGGATTCGGAGGAAACTCTGATAGCAACTCCGGAGGAGGATTCGGAGGAGCAAAGTCGGGAGGCTTCGGAGGTGGTGGCGGCGCTGGATTTGGCGGAGGCAACTCTGCCGGATTCGGTGGAAACTCGGGCGGCGGTGGATTCGGAGGAAACTCGGGCGGCACTGGATTCGGAGGAAACTCGGGCGGCACTGGATTCGGTGGAGGAGGCGGTGGCTTCGGCGGAGGAGGCAGTGGCTTCGGCGGAGGAGGCAGTGGCTTTGGCGGAGGAGGTGGTGGCTTCGGAGGTGAATCTGGCGGAGGTGGCTTCGGTGGAGGTGGCTACGGCGGAGAACGAGGAGAGAGAAACAATAGTGAGTTGTTGAGACAACAGTACGAGAATTTACATAATTTGTTCAGACTGTTTCAATTGCCAACAGCCAGGCCATCGATCGAATGAGTGCCCAGAGCCACGTAAACCAAGAGAAGGAGGAGGTCCAAGAAGTGAGCTATAGCATTCTACGTTCTAGTTGCAACCGTTAATTTACAGACTGCCATAATTGCAACCAGCCTGGACATATCTCTCGTGAATGTCCAGAGGAGCGCAAGCCACGTGAGAACCGAGGAGGCGGCGGTGGATTCGGAGGAAACTCCGGCGGCTTCGGTGGTGCTTCTGGAGGTTTCGGAGGCGGTGGCGGTTTCGGAGGGGGCAACGACGAAGGATTCGGTGGTGGTGGCGGCGGCTTCGGTGGGGATGGAGGCTTTGGCGGCGGTGGTGAAGAGCGCGGCCCAATGAAATGCTTCAACTGTAGAGGAGAAGGTCACCGTTCAGCTGACTGCCCAGAACCGCCACGTGGATGCTTCAATTGTGGAGAACAAGGTCATCGTTCTTCGGAGTGCACAAATCCGCCAAAACCAAGAGAGCCAAGAGAGGGAGCAGAAGGAGAAGGACCAAAGGCGACCTACGTGCCGGTTGAGGAGAGTATGGAAGACATTATAAACTTGCAAAAGATCACGGAAGGACTTATGTTCAGCAAGTTCTTCGACGCTGAAGTTCAAGTTACTTCCTGCGGAAAGAATGTGAAGCCAATTCCATGCACAAACTTCAATGACGCCAAGCTGGCCGCTACCATGCTGAGAAACGTTCAAAATGCTGGATATAACAAGACGACTCCAATCCAACAGTACGCTCTCCCACTCATTCGCGATGGACAAGATATCATGGCTTGCGCTCAGACTGGATCTGGAAAGACTGCTGCGTTCCTTCTTCCAATCATGTCGCGTCTTATTGATGACAGTGATTTGAACACTGCCGGAGAGGGTGGATGTTATCCACGTTGTGTCATCCTCACTCCAACCCGTGAGCTTGCTGATCAAATCTACAACGAAGGAAGAAAGTTTGCGTACCAGACAATGATGGAGATCAAGCCAGTTTACGGAGGACTTGCTGTTGGATACAACAAGAGTCAGATTGAAAAGGGAGCCACTATCATTGTCGGAACCGTCGGAAGAATCAAGCATTTCTGCGAGGAAGGAACCATCAAGCTCGATAAGTGCCGTTTCTTTGTTCTTGATGAAGCTGATCGTATGATCGACGCAATGGGATTCGGAACTGACATCGAAACCATTGTCAACTACGAGAACATGCCACCGAAAGAAAACCGTCAAACTCTTATGTTCAGTGCTACTTTCCCGGATAGTGTGCAAGAAGCTGCTCGTAATTTCCTCAGAGAAAACTACTCCATGATTACCATTGACAAGATCGGAGCTGCCAACAAGTGCGTTCTGCAAGAATTCGAGAAGTGTGAGAGAAGCGATAAAAAGGACAAGCTTCTTGAAATGCTCGGAGTCGACATCGACACTTACACGGCCGAGAAAAGTAAGTAATTTGGCCGGTTTTGTCAAACAAGAATAATTTCAGACGCTGAAGTTTACACCAAGAAGACTATCGTGTTTGTTTCTCAACGTGCAATGGCTGATACTCTGGCTGCAATCCTTTCCAGTGCTCAAGTTCCAGCTATTACGGTTTGTTTGCCCGCATCGCTATAGATTATCGTACGTTTTCTTTTTCAGATCCATGGTGCGCGTGAACAAAGAGAACGCTCCGAAGCGCTCAGACACTTCCGCAACGGAAGCAAGCCGGTGCTCATCGCGACAGCTGTTGCTGAGCGTGGACTCGACATCAAGGGAGTTGATCATGTTATCAACTACGATATGCCGGACAACATTGATGACTACATTCATCGTATCGGAAGGTTGGCTGATTTTCATAAAATTGACAAACAGTGTATATTTGCAGAACCGGACGTGTTGGAAACTCTGGAAGAGCTACCAGCTTCATTCAAGAGGACTGTGCTTTCATAGGGGATCTCGTGCGTGTACTTGGTGACGCTGAGCAAATTGTTCCGGACTGGATGCTCGAAGCCGCCGGAGGTTCTTACGGTGCTACAGGAGGAGGCGAATCAGCCCAACAGGATGACGAAGGCTGGTAGAACTTCTGTTCACATCTATATCTGTCAAATTTTACCCACCTCGTTTATCTATCGTCCCCCTAAATATTCAATGTTCCCTTTTTTATTTACATCCCCCACCTTTTTACCTGAACCCGATTGTTCACTTTTATAATATTGTTTTAGGTGTAGGCTGACTGCTGATCACCTTCACCATATAAACTTTATTAAAACTTGTATTCTTTTCGTGATCACTTTTCAGCCAGATCTCTCCGCGCACAGAACAGATATTCGTCGTTGTTCACAGTTCCCCGAATCGTCTCCGCGCAGGTTTAGCCGACCATTAGCCGGCTTACCATGTCTGCACCTCGCGCTCTCTGTATGTTCCTTTCACTTTCCTTCCGTCACTTCGTCCATCGGAGTGGTCATTCTGTCTCTTTTCCACAACGAATCCATCCCAGTTCCTCTCCTATTTCAAACATATACATTCAGATGATCGAACGTGTCGGTCGTCTCTACAGTCGATCACTCTATCGTCATCCGACCCTTTTTCTGATTATTCCACTACTGATAACCACAGTAATCCCATTCGGGTTACTATGGTTTTTTCCGATTCGTCTGTCGCAAAATGCCGAGATTGTGAGTGTTTTTTCAAAGGAAATGAAAGAAAATTCTGACTGGAAATAGAAAAAAAGGCTGACGGAAGTTGAAAGATTTATGAAATATCTCGAAGGATGGAAGATACTTCAAAGAATTCTAATCCTTCAAAATCCAAGGTTGACTTCAGATGACCTTGGAGAATGTCATAAATCCGAGAAGAGGGTCGAAAAGTTTTATGATTTTGATGTTCTCGACTTGAAGAAAGAACAGATTCGCTCGGTTTTATCATGGTCTACGCTCACCCCTTCTCAGTTATGTTGTGTAGCTCAGTGGTTTTGTGAGCGCTCAGCAAGCGAGTGGTCGCGAGTTCGTACCCCGGGCGCTGCAAACATTTTTTTCTAAATTTCTAGAAATTCTTGATGCTTTTCAACCTCTTCTGAATACTCCTTCTCGCAAAAAGTACAAAATCGCATGTTGTACAAATACAGAAAAAGCTTATTTATTTTGTCAGTCTTATTTTAAACATAGTGAAATAAATAACCGGTATGCATCGAAGAATCTGAGGTTTCTCTCTGTCTAATCCTCTCACTTTCTCATACTCTCTCATCTCTCTCTTCTCATTTCAAGTTTTCCCTCTGCCAATTCAATCCCCCCAGATGCAATGCATAATCTCAAATCTTCCTGTCTTTTCTCTTTTTTTTCTCTATTCAAGAAAAAAAAAGAAAAAGTGAGACGATTCATGATTGCGAAACAGAAATGCATACAGTCAATTGAACAGTATTAGAAGTGTTTTTTCCTCATTTTTTTCTTTGTGTCTCTCTTCTCTACACACTATTTCTCTCTGGATTCCGTCCGTTTTGACACGGAATGTGTGAGAAGCTGTCGGTGGGAAGAGGAGATCAGATAAAACATGCAGGTCAAATGATACGATATGGGAAATTCTGAGGAGGTCTTCTGAATCCTCAGATGACGTCATCATCCTTAAAATTATATGATTCAAACTACAGACACACATAAAAAGGAAAAAAAAGGTGGTGCTTCTAGCTTGGATCTGGAATCCAGTTTTCGACTTGATTTCTGATTTCTGTGAAGAGGAAGGAATGGGTTGGGTTATCAGAAGAGGTTGTATTACACAAAAATAGTGAGCGCAATTATAGTTTGATGTATGGGAACAGGGATTCAGAAGTAGAAGATTCAGAAGGATTAGAGAATCAAAAACTAAGAAGAGGGAATCTGAATTTGGAGGAACAATGTTTGAAAGTTTTTTCCGAATCGCCATTCACGAACAGAGATAAACATTAGAAGGCTTATCAAATTTTTTTTTTTGGAAATTTATTGAAACCTAAAAATTTTGGAATTTTTCTGTTTCACACTACAAATTTGAAAATGTGCTGAGAAACAATGGCGATCTGTGACGACAAAGATTACAGACACGGCGTCCCCAAATGTCAGTTTCAAATTTTGAAAACTTTCTGAATATGCCCGTGACCTCTAAAAATAGCACTGAAATTCTACAGATTTTGAACCAAATTGGGGTTTTCAGACGTTACAAATTTTAATTCGAAAATCGGCTTTCTACAAGTTGTAGTGCTGAGCTTTAGCTTTCTATTCATATAAAAATCGTCATTTTTGGTCGGCTGCTGGTTGGGAAATCGGGTACCAAAGAAATGCAAATGAAAAGTTCCAGTTTTGTACTGTATTCATTAGTACCCGATTTCTCAACCAGCAGCCGACCAAAAATGACGATTTTTATATGAATAGAAAGCTAAAGCTCAGCACTATAACTTGTAGAAAGCCGATTTTCGAATTGAAATTTGTAACGTCTGAAAACCCCAATTTAGTTCAAAATCTGTAGAATTTCAGTGCTATTTTGAGAGGTCACGGGCATATTCTGAAAGTTTTCAAAATTTGAAACTGACATTTGGGGACGCCGTGACAGACAATGATTTTTGAACTCTTTTAAGACGATTTTAAGATTCTGAGACGCGCTTCTGAATTTTTGAAACAGCACCCTTTTTCAAAGTTTTGTACTGATTCACAAAAAACTCGAATTCAACAGAAAAACTCAATATCTATTCTGAATATCTCACAGACCATATGAAGTTTGAAAATCCAAAACACTTTGAAAAGTTCTAATTTTTTCTGTTTCACTGGCACTAGATGACAGTCTTTATTTCATAAGCATTGATTTTCCACGAGATACAATAGGAATTCTTAGTACGGATACATTACCGAAATTCTGAAGATGTCTGAAAATTGGAAAATTTTCGGAAAATTTTCCCGGTTTCAGAGAGAACACAAATTTTGAGTTATATTTATCTTATGTTTTATATCACTTTTTTCATGGTCACAGAGCTCGAAAATGTTCAAATAAGGTTTTTAAAAACATTCACTGACACTGAGAAACTCACTAGGGAATGGTCAGAACAGTCCGTGGCCCGAAGTTTTTCTCTGTTTCAGTTAAAAAACTTCAAATTAATCCGATTTCAGTCCCCCATTCTTCTTCATACCACTCCAAAATATTTCAGGGCTTCGACACTAAAGATACAGTACTTTCTGGTCCTCGTCTAGCATGGGCTCGAATCCAACCAAGTCTCACGTACAGTAATCGTATCGCATTTTCGAATCCCCGCCCAATCGACACAGATGTTCAACAGCCATCAGTCCAACCAGTGAGCAAAAGGGTTCGGAGGAGTTGGGCAGATAACTTGTTGTCTGCTATAAACCAAGTGGCATGCTATGATTCTCCTATTCCGTTGAGTGAGTTTTTGTTAACAGAGCGCATTTGCTCTCAAGTTGCAGTACAGTAATCAGAATCCTATTACAGTGGACCATCTCTCCCAAATCGTCCTCGAAGTCCCCAACTACGACTCAATTTTCGATTTAAAATTCTTGGATAAACTCTGCCAAATGCAGCCTAACATCTCAAAGCCATTATCAAGATTTGATGCCTTCACACCGTATAGAAATATTTGGAGTGTTGCAAATATGTTTGCATGTATCTCGCCGAATCTGAGAGTCAATTGCACACAGTTGGATGAGGTGAGTTATTGGAAGAAATATGAAAACTGATTGGATGGTTTTGAAGAATCATGAATAGAACGAAAAACGAAGAAACATTGTCCTAGAGTTCCTGAAACAGAAAAAAGTCCTGGCAATCTTGGTTCCAAATGGGTTTCATGTAAGAAAAATGGATAACAACACAATTTATCTATCTTATCAGGTCAATCTTGAAACCGGAAACTTTTTAAAAATTCTACTGTTTCGAAGTACTTTGATGAAAGTTCTAGAAAAATTCATGCAATATCGACTTCCATAGAATGAACTTTTTCAAAAATATCCAGTTACATTCCTCCTGGATCCTCTTCATTCATTATTTTCCACTTTCTAGTCCGACATCAAAATCGTCCGCAAGACCATCGACAACTGCTGGAAATACCGTACTCCAATCTTCGAGTGTCGAAATGAGAAATGTCAAGGACAGTGTGCAACTTGTCGAGGTTAGTTCGAAGTACGGTATGCGCCTTTAAACAATGCGATTTCAGAACTCCCCGAGGAGTGCTCATCTCAAATAATGCACGATTTATTCTACCGTCTGCTGCCGAAGAATCGAGAAGACACCCCGTTTTTGGTCAACACCTTCCTGCCGGTTTTCACATTGACTGGATATATCACACAGAATATTCCAGTAGATGTGGTACTGTATGATGCATTGGAGACTTCGGTTATTGATTATTCGAAGAAGAGCCAGTTTGAGTTGAAAGGTAAGACATAATTCCGATTTCAGTATTACAAATGGCTTGAGCTAGAAAACACTTGAGATAGAAAATTGATTTTTCCACGGAGTGCATCAAAATTAAATTCAAAATACATACGAAAAATCCGAAACAGTAAAATAAAAATTTAGTCGTTTTTCAGTTATGATTTTGAAAATAATGCCCTAGAAAACCAACAAACTTTAGTTTGTCTCGACAATGAAATTTGATGAAAATATTATATCAACACCAAAAAACTACTAGCTTCCAGAACCCTAATATTTATTCTGAAACAGTAACCAATTTCAGGACTCCTCATGGACGTTAAAAGAGACCGTTTACTTGCTGCAGCTCTCCGAGACTCAATTCTCGCTTTACTGGCTGCTGGATTAGTTATGATTGTAAGCTCATCCTGCTACAGTAACCCCTTCAGTTTCTTTGATCTGCAGGTTGTTGCTGTGCACTCTCAATCGTTGCTCTATGCGTTCGTGGTTATCCTACTGTTGGCACTTTCTGTTGTTGGTGAGCTTTTTTTCAAATTACTGTTTCAATGGAACCGGATCACAAGAGGAGGAAATCGAGAGTCGATCTTTGCTGTTGTATGATTATTTTGCCATGTGAAGTGAAGGATTACGAAGTATTAATGTGAAGGATCCAAAGGATTCTGGGCCTCTGAAATCGCTACAAATTTCGAAAATTTTCACTGTTTCAGAAGAATTCTAATTAATGAAAAAGCTTTGATTTCCAATGCGTAGTTTTAATATTCCTGCATGAATATTCACCATAACACAAACCATGATGCTTTAGCGAAAACCAAATTCCCTCTGTTTCAAAAAACATGAGATCTCTGAGTATTTTCTCGAAATATTCCCAAGAATGTTACATGAACAAATCTCTATTCCAGGCGCCCTCGGAGTCTACAGTCTGTTCACCGACGAGTTCCCACTGCTGAATCTTGTCACGTTTGTTCTTCTGATAGCGATTGGGTCGGATGACGCCTTCTTGCTCAAGTCAAATTTCCCGAATCATCTTAATGAGGATACGTTTCATTCGGTTAGTTGAATTTGATTCACATAAAACATCTATATTGCTCACAAAACTCGATACTGCTAATATTCAACGTTTGAAACAGTAACTTTTTTGGATTCTTCTGAAGCAGTACCATTCGAAGGCTTTTTGACTTGAAAAAGTTTTAAGGTTCACAATAAGCAAAAAATTTCTAATAGTTGTTTCTAAAATTTTGAAACAGAAAACATAGCAAAATCTCTAAAGACCAAGAACCAATTACCAAAATGAAATCTGGCAATGCTTATGTATTGAAACAGTAATATTCTGAAAAATTCAAGACTGTGTTTTCAGTTCCTGACTCACACCTCATTCACAATGTTCCTCACGTGTTTCTCCACAGTAGTCCCATTTTTCATCAACATCACTTCGAATGTCATCGTTTTCCGGTAAGTTTTTGACCATTCTAATAATATCTCGAGGGCTTTTGGAGCATTTTTCTAACCCTAGATACTTGGAGACCCAAAACCAAGATAATTCTGACGAACCTCTACCTCTCTAAATTAAGATGATGTTTCAGATGTTTCGGACTGTTCGCCGGTGTTACTGTAATCTTTAATTACTTCATGGTTGTCTCATTCTTGCCAGCGTTTCTGCTTATTCAACATCGGTAGGTTTCGCAAGATGTAAAAATTTCAAAGTAACAACTTTAGACATCTGGACTGCTTCACCGGATTCAAGTTTCCATACCGTTCGGTTTTCTCCCATTTGCTATATGTCTTATTGCCACATGTGCTGGTTCAGGTGAGATATTTTGGAAAAAAGTCGAATTGGAGCTGAGGTGCGAAGAAAAGCAAACCCAGGTCTACTTGTTATAAAATTTAAAAATTTCGAAACAGGGTTTTTTATACAAATTCTATGGGAGGCTTCCATATTCATCCGTCCCCGTCCAAAATCGTCCGAATAGAAGCACTAGTCTAAAATAGTTCTGATTTTTTTTGTTTGTCGAAAAGCAAACTTAAAGATTCTCAATGTACTAATTTCAAAATTGAAACCGAAATTTTTTTTCAGGGTCGTTACCTCCTAATGGCTCTCCTTTCAATCGTAGCCATCGGCGGAGCAGCTATCACTTATCAAGGCCTCCACCTTCCAGAATACAACCCTCTTCAACTTTTCACTTCTGATAATTTACATGAGTGGTATTTTACAATGTCTAGATGATTCTGAGGCTCACTTTTCTGTTTTAGGTACGACAACAATGCGGAGAGAAACTTTGAGTTCGTCTCTGCAAAAATCGCACTTCCACTGACTTCCCGTTTGGTTTGGGGTGTGGAACCTGTGTATTCTTTGTCTACATTCCGTGCAAATGCAACAACGCCGTTGAGGTAAGACGAAATTCTTTAAGGATATGTTGTGGAAGGTGGTCACCTGGACAGCCGTAGGAACTGTTTTGTCATGGGTGCTCCGACTCCAAATGTTGGTGTCTAGAGAACGATTAGGTTTTTCTATAGTGAGAAGGGTTCGGCATTAATCGAAAAGAATCTCCCTTGCACTACTGCTCTTGGAAAAAAGCCGACAGATTCATAACTATCGCTTCAACGGAGACCCCGAAGAAGCTTATCCAAAATTTACTTATTCGACACATTCTTTCGAAAGTTCGAATTCCATACCAACCTTGGGTAAATGGGATAAATCCAAAGAAAATAGCGGCGCCTCACCTCTTACCCTTTCGAATGTACCGACACCTCACGGGTTCCGCCATCCACTATGTTTTGTATGTGCGGCGACTCCGCCCACTCGGATTTGCATAATCGAGGGGAACAGTGCATTTTGTTCGTGTCATAAAATCAAGAGTTCTGAACCGTTTCGGGTGAAAGTTATATGATTTTGTAGAGAATTTAATGTAGATTGTGATTCCAATGTGAGATTTGATCTATCTTCTCAAAAATCCAAGATTTCACGTTTTGTTCAGATCTTGCTGATTGGTGGCAACTCCAAAATTTTCGATTCATGTTAGAGTCAATTTTTCGCGGTCTTTGGGGGCCTGTTACAGCCTGTTACAGAAGACCATTGAGAGCATTATAAGCATTACAAAAATAAGACAAATCGAGGTTAGTTGGAGGAAGGAACATCTCCAAAATTGTCAAAACCCGAAGTCCCTAATACTCTAAAATTTCCAAAAAAAATTTTAAAAAGAAAGCTGAAGAGAGTGGGATTCGAACCCACGCCCCCGAAGGGACTGGTGCCTTAAACCAGCGCCTTAGACCGCTCGGCCATCTCTCCGACAAGAGGAGGCAAGGCATGCGGCGAAGTCATATGTGAGGGAGACAAGAATTTTCTTAGTACATGTGGCATCAGCATTGATAAGTGAAAACACACTAATCAAAACGTTGTCTTTTGAAACAGTGGGATTCTTTAACTATTGTTTTGAAGGTACGATTTCGAAGTAATCGACATTTGAATAATCCAATCTAGACATGACTTTTTTTTGAAACAGAAAACTATATTTCAGATCCGACCCATTCTTCTCTTTGAAAACCGCCAGAGATGTCCATAAAATCGCGAGATCCTTGGAGAAAGCCAGACAGCTTCCATTCGTGAATCATCAACCGAAATTCTGGCCAGAACGATTCCTGGATTGGTCTCATAAATATCCATGTGCAAGAGGGTGAGTGCAAAAAAGGGGCGGGGCTTCGAAAATCGGAATTAGTCTTGAGACAAGACACTTTAATAGACCAAATATTTCTAATGAGTCTGGTGTCTGCAACTAGGACGAGGTTCTCATCCTCAGATTTCATGGAGATTTTGCTTTTCAAGAAGTTAGTTCCTCTTATTACTAGAATATTTGAGTATACATGTCAGATTTTTTCTGCTAATTTGGGTGTTTAAAATATCGACCGCGGGTTTTCTATTTCTGAAGTCAATTTCACCAAAAACGGTAATATGAACCGAGTTATGGGTCATCAAAAGTTCCGATCAGTTCCATGTTTGGTGATTCTCAGGAATTTTCCTCTCTGCGTTTTATGATTTTCCGAAAGGTCTAGATTTTTGGATCTTTTCTTTCGTTTTGACTCTCATTACGAGGCACTTCGGTACAAAATTTCAATCGCAGTGACAAACTTTTGACACTGCTTTCAATCGCAGTGTCAAAATTTCAATCGCAGTGACAAACTTTTGACACTGCTTTCAATCGCAGTGTCAAAATTTCAATCGCAGTGACAAAATTTTGACACTGCTTTCAATCGCAGTGACAAAATTTCAATCGCAGTGTCAAAATCCTTTTCGCATCGAAATGTCAAAATCTCGACTGTTTCGGTTAAATGGGCGGAAATGGAAAGCCCGTGGTCAATATTGTCACCGAAACCCAAACTTTCAAAAACTGATGATCATGTATTCTCAAATACTCTCCTAGTAAAATTATGCCTTCAGTTCACACTCAATTTTTGAGGGATCTCTTTAAACTGAATTTTCCCTTTGGACAAAAAGTATCCACACGAAATTTGTTTGTCAGCCGTCCGTCCGACTGTTCCGAACGAAAAATCATCCAAATGGCAATCTTACCCTAAGCAGCCTCTTAATTCCAGATTCCTCTGCTGCAACATGTCAAACCCCCTCTTCTCGGACTCCTACCTCGATTTCTGCCTCCGAAACTCCACCTCTTTCCTTGCTACTTCCTACAATGACACCCCGATCTTTGACAACACAACCTTCGCCTTTGTTGGATACACTGCAATGCTTCCAACCACTTTAAAATACAATCATCGGTTCTCAAAACTCTCAAAAGCTTTCGAAATGTTGGACATGACAAAACCAGATAATGGTTGGTGGGCTCCGGAGTGGTGGTTGATGAGCACTTGGTAAGGGGATTTTTGAAGGGATTACTGTAATGGAAGAGTACGATTTTCAGGTTCGATTTGTTGAGCTCGATAGTTCAGGATTGTTTGAGTTCGGTTGTTGGATCGCTTGTGTTTGTGGCAATTTTTGCGTTTATCCAGTTGAAGTTTCAGGTAAGAAAAGGAGGATAAAGTGGAAGTAGTTAGTTTACGCATTCGAATTTCAAATCTAGAAATGTAATCTTTGTAAATTGAATGTAGGAAATCAAAACAGTGATTCAAATTAACCCTTTGCCACTTCCCAGTATGAGTTTTCAACCAACTGGGCCAGCTCAGTACCGGAAACCGTCATATTCGTTCCAAAAAGAAGCGAACTGCATGAATTTTCTCTAAAAATCAAAAAGCAATCTGTGAAACAGAAAAATATTTTGAGACCATCACTAATTCTAGTTCACTGTCCGAAAGTATAAAAACGGCTGATTTTGATGATACTATCAATTAGAAATCAGACATTCCAAATTCATTTTTCTCATCATTCGTTTTTTGAGACAGAATAAAAACTGGTTGATACACTACGGGGTCTCATCAAGAATTTTCCCCAAACTGTATTTTTCGTAGAGACCGAAAATTGTTTTATAGCTTATTGAAGTTCTCTAAGATGTCTGATATTCCTTAACTTTTTATAGCCAGGTGGGAATTATGAAACTTTTGATCACAAGTCTCTGTGAAACTAAAAATAGCCTTGAGACAGAACATTTTTTACCAGACCAAAAAGCCAGAAGGCAACACATTCAGTGTTCGCAAAGATCATGTACATAATGAGGTTTGGAAACGCTAAAAAAATTCTAAAACTTTTTGAAACAGTGAAAAAAGGTTTTTACACTACTGGCAATGGCGTCTTGAATACAAGAGTAAGCTTATCGCTCTCTTCAAGACTTCTCCTTGAAACTGTATTTTTTGGAATTTATGACATACTCTTACTCAAAAATTACCTGTTTCAAGGTCACATTGGCTCTGTTTCAAAACTTTTTCAGTTAGTAATCTACTTATTTTGATGTATTCGCTGTGCCGTAAGCTTGTGGTTTGAATTCTCAAGAGATTCAAAGATTTCTGACAAGGCTCTATCGAGTAAGAGTATGACATGAATTCCACAAAAACACAGTTTCAAGGAGAAGTCTTGATGAGAGCGATAAGCTTATTATCTGTTCAATAAAACGTCGGCAGTGGGCGGGACTTAGCCGACACGCCCCTTTTTGCAATCCCGCGGCGCGGTAGTGCACTGCGGCGACTTTCAGTGCTTTCGCTGAAAATGGGCGTGTCGGGAACGCCCACTTTTGCAACTGCGGCGCGCCGACGTTTTATTGAACAGACAATACTCTTGTTTGAAAAAATCCATTGCTAGTGTGAAGAACTTTTTTCACTGTTTCAAAAAGTTTCAGAATTTTCGTAGCATTTCCTAATCTCAAAGAAGCATGACAGACATCGCCTTCGGAGTAGCGAATAAATTAAAAAAGAAACTCTATCTAAAAAGTTTTGAAACCGAGAAATTGGTTTCGATTTATCATTCAAAAGCTGATTCCAGTGGCACATTTGATTTTAATAATTCTCATAGGACCGTATTACTACAGATCATAAATGTCCGGTAAAGGCAATAGAATCTTGAAACTGAAAATGTTGAATTGGACTCAAAAACACAATATTAAAGGCCTGGCCATTCAGAGTGTTGCGTGAAAAAAGTTTAACAGACAACCTTTCAGCAATAAGATTGAGAAATACTACAAACATTCAAATAGGATATTTTGTTTTTAAACTGCTGACAATGGATTCTCTGAATTAATAGCAAGCTTAGCCATCTCATCATTACTTCTCCTCAAAACAGTGTTTTTCGTGATAGTTCTGATGTTTTCTCATTTGATAGAACCATGTCTGACATCTCTGAAGCCCTTGAGAATTAAAACTTGGAAGCCCTTGACATAGCGAACAATTTAAGACGGAACACTAAATAAAAAAATTTTGGAACCGAAAATAGTTGTAAAACTTACCGAAGCTTCCTAAAATTTCTGATATCCTTTAAATTTTTATAGCCAGGTAAGTATTAAGAAACTACTGAACACAAGTCTCTGTGGAAGTAAAAATAGTCTTGAAACAGAACATTTTTAACGAGACTGAAAAAACCAAAATGTATCTCATTCAGTGTTCGTGGGGGAGTTATCATGAAGATACATAATGAGATTTGGAAATGCTACAAAAATTCTAAAACTTTTTGAAACAGTGAAAAAAGTTTTTTACACTACTGGCAATGGTTTTTTTTAATACAAGAGTAAGCTTATCGCTCTCATCGAGACTTCTCCTTGAAACTGTGTTTTTCTTTAATTTATGCCATACATAGAAGCATGCCAGACATCTTTTAAACCCTTGACAACATAAACTACAAGCCTTCAGCGTAGCGAATAAATAAACAAAGCAACTCTATCTAAGAACTTTTGAAACCGAGAAATTTTTTCGATTTATCATTCAAAAGCTGATTCCAGGGACACATTTAATTTTATAATTCTCATAGGACCGTATTACTACAGTTCATAAATGTCCGGTAAAAGCAACAGGATCTTGAAGAGGAAAATTTTGAATTGGGCTCAAAAACACAATATTAAAGGCATGACCAATCAGAGTGTTTTGGTAAAGAAGTTTAGCAGACAACACTCCAGTGTTAAGAATGCGAGAAACTGCAAAAATTCAAATAGGATATTTTGTTTTTAAACCACTGCCGATGATTCTCTAAATTAATAGTAAGATTAACCATCTCATTATGACTTCTCCTCGAAACAGTGTTTTTATTTTGTTTCTGATTTTTTCTAATTTGATAGAACCATGTCAGACATCCCTGGATCCCTTGTGACAAATCAAGCCCACTACATAACGAATAGATTAAGACAGAACTCAAACTAAAAAAGTTTTGGAACCGAAAATAGTTTTGAAACTTACCGAAGCTTCTTAAAATGTCTGCGGCCCTTTAAATTTTTATGATGACTTAATTGCATCACTATTGATAACAAGTCTCTGTTAGGAAAAATATATCTTTGAAACAGAAAATTATTGGGACTCAAACATTGAGTGCTTGCGGAGGAGTGCAAATATCTTGTACATAATGAAATTTGGGCATACGAAAAGAATTCGAAACCTTTTTAAAACGGAAAAAAAGTTTTTTTGCACTACTGGCAATAGATTTACTGAATCAAGAAAGAGCTTAACACTCTCATCAAGATTTCTCCTTGAAACTGTATTTTTGTGGAATTTATGACATTCCTTTACTCGATAGAGAATTGTCAGAAATCTTTGAATCTCTTGAGAATTGAAACCACAAGCCGTCCACATAGCGAACAAATTGGAAAAGAAACTCTATCAAAAAAGTTTTGAAACCGACAAATTTTTCGATTAATAATTGAAACTCTCGTTCCAGTGACACTTGTAGAGTGCTCTAAGCATTTTTTTATTACAGATCACAAGTGTCCAGTAAAGCCAATGTGTCCTTGAAACAGATATTTTTAAAGAGACCCAACACACACAAAATTAAAGACATGTCCATTCAAGGTCTTGTGGTAAAGAAGCTCCGCGTTCATTTAACTCTGTAGCGAGAAAAGGGAAAAATAAAAATGTTCATTTATTTTTTGAAACAGTATTTTTCCTAACCCCTTTTCTCAATTTCAGGCAGTCGCAGCAGTGGTCACAATAGCTGGTGTCATCTTCACATCATCTGCAATAGTCACTCTCCTTGGATGGGTTCTTGGAGTACTCGAAGCAGTGATCCTAGTCCTCGTCGTTGGTCTCTCCTTCGACTACACTCTCCATTACGGTGCTGCTCTTCCGGAGCACGGATGCGCTGAACATCGGATAAGAGAAGCTACTTCGAAAGGAGTTGGACCTGTTACACTGGCTGCATTCACATCCTTCTTGGCAGGTGCTTCGATGTTGCCTGCGTTGACTCATGCTTTTTATCAGGTTAGTAAATGGAAAAGTCTTGAAGTTATGCCTTATGATCTGAAATCCTTGAACTAGAAGTTTGTGTGGACAATACATCTTGAAATTACTTTTTTAGGAAATTCGCTGTTTCAGAAAAATCGTTAAATTTTCAAAGCAGAGACTATTTTGAGCTCAAAAGATTTTAATATAAAACCGTATTTAGAGTTGCGCTTGCTCGCATCCATGTGAAAAACTCCTATTCTAAAAACTAGCACACGACTTGAATGAGCTCATGTGTCATGAGAATTGTGTTAGATAAGGCTTTCAAGTTTTCAGGCATATGCTTATATCATAGATTAGATGTTCTTTAAAACGAAAATGTTGACTGAAACAAGGAAATAACATTCTTTATACAGTGGCGAGCATAAGTGAGGGTACCTCCTAACTTTTGTTTATAACTTCACAGAGAGATGACCGATCTGTTTGAAATTTGGCGTGCAAATTAATGAATCATCAACAAATAGCAACATAAGTTTTTTGAAAAGTGAACTCCCGTTGGAGCATCAGAATCTTCTGAAATGTAGGCGTCTCTCAAAATTCAAAAAATAAACTTTTTTGTACCTTTATGAATTTTGTAGTTCTTAAGCAGGAACGATGAAAAACAACCACGATATAACCCAAAAAAATTTTGGCACGCTTTGGTTGGCTGGCTCCTGAGATATGGGCCACGGAGCACAAAATGATATGTTCGGCTCATTGGTCATAACTTGGTTGAAAATGCTTCAATTGAGTTCAAATTTTAGGAAGAGGTGTGTCTTTAGCTATTTAACCCATTTCTTTGTTAAAATTTCAGTTGTGAGCAAAAAAATTTTTCTCGATGTGTTGGCCAAATTTTGCTGAAAAACTTCAGTACATCGAGAAAAAATTTTTTGCTCAAAATTGAAATTTTAACAAAGAAATGGGTTATATAGCTAAAGACACACCTTTTCCTAAAATTTGAACTCGATCGAAGCATTTTCAGCCAAGTTATGACCAATGAGCCGAACATATCATCTTGTGCTCCGTGGCCCATATCTCAGGAGCCAGCCAACCAAAGCGTGCCAAAATTTTTTTGGGTTATATCGTGGTTGTTTTTCATCGTTCCTGCTTAAGAACTACAAAATTCATGAAGGTACAAAAAAGTTTATTTTTTGAATTTAAGGTGACGCCTACATTTCAAAAGATTCTGAAGCTCCAACGGGAGTTCACGTTTAAAAAAACTTATGTTGCTATTTGTTGATGATTCATTAATTTGCACGCCAAATTTCAAACAGATCGGTCATCTCTCTGTGAAGTTATAAACAAAAGTTAGGAGGTACCCTCACTTATGCTCGCCACTGTACATTATGCTCCCACAGAAACTGTAAAAGTTTGTAACAAAATCCAACTTTTTTTTGTTGCTAAATTGTTGAACAAGTCTGGTAGGCTACTTTTTAATAATGCTTTGTTCACTTTCGTTAAAAAAATGAGTTCTTAACAGGGATTAAAAACTATCAGTGGCGGAATCACGAACAATGGCTAGATACTAGTTCAAAAAATCAACCTTGATAATCTGGTTCCTCTGGAACAGTAGAAGATTTAGGAAACAACCATTGTATTTTTATAATTTGATTGCCTTGTGGTTAGACGGAAAATTCTAAAAAAAGAAAGAAAAATAATGTGAAAGGGAAACTAAACCTTGAAGCTTCTTTTGGGCTAGATCATGAAACCGTAATTTCTATTTTGAGTATCTTTTGCTCGTTTTGAGTCGGACTTAATAATAGTCCTTGACAACTTAAAACTTTCACGGTTTCCAGAAACAGTAACAAACTTTGTACACTTCTACAATTTTGTATTTGATGCAAAATATAGTAGATCCGATCTCTTCTGAACATGTGTCTTCTCTAACAATAAAACTGTATGTTTTTGAAGACGCAATTCGAAGTTTTCCGTGTCAGAAATAATAGGAACTGCAGATTTAACAAACTCGTCGATGGCTTTTTGTGTTCAACAATACATTATTTGTCTCGAAGATAGGGGTGCCTATTTTAGACCTGATAATCCAATCCTATTACAATCCAAAAAATAAGTGTTCCTTTCTTCATCCACTGAAACAGTGAAACACAGCTTTGAATGAATAACTCCTAACTGTTAGCTAGTATAATATACTAGCTAAAGGTGAATGTTTATCATTTGTGGTCATTTAGATTCAACTTTTACCGTTTCATGAGACGGAAAATTAGTTTTTAAAGTTTAGAGGGGCAGTAGGGAACTGATTTTCGAAAGTTGAACAAACAATTATGAGAACACCATGAACAAGTTCCTTCAATCTGCTTAACAATTTAGAAATTTTCTGAAACAGCATGCCTTAACATGGGTATGGGTGTCTGAAAGTATAGTATCTGACAACTTGAATGTTTTTCCGGTTTCAGGATAAATCGAGTAGTTTCGAAAGTTTCGAAACTTCCAAGCATTTTTCGTACTACATATTAGCGATATTTGGCTGGGATCCCTGCGCTCCATTGCGAACATGGTTTCTGAAATTCCCGCGCATAATTTTGAACTGAAGAGATCAAAATTTTACAAAATATTTTTTTCCTATTTTTGCCGTTGATCTGCTGAAGTACTGAAAAAGAGCGCGCGATCGTCATGTTGTCAGCGGAGCGCAGGGAACCAACCGAAATATCGCTAATAGACAAGTAGTAAAACTCTTTGTTTTTTTTTTATGAAAAGAAGTTTTCGGATTTGCAGGAGCAACGATAATGAATATTGCGTTTCCTGCTTTATCTTGGCTTTGAACTAAAGTTAAGTGAAAATGCGCTATAATGATATTTCATTATCAATCTCGTCCAAACACGAATTATGTTCTAAATGTCTCCAGTTGTGTGATTTTGGGTGAAACAATATTGTTATCCGATGAAGTTTGAGCTTCTGTAAAGTAAGATCAATCAATTGCTACTTCCAAGTGTCTACATTGTTTCTCTTTTGAAACAGTACATTTTCAATATCAAAATGACTTTTGGAACTGAACTGTACAGTATTTGTCCAATAATAAAGTTAATTTTCTTCTGTCTTCGACGGACGATTCACTGAAATCTAAGACATGAGTAGTTCTTTCCACTTTCCCTGAAACAGTAAAGATCAAATTTGGGTGTTTTGAACTTTCCGTCTGTCTCAAATATCTCTCGACCACTCATTGTGGGTTCATTGCTCCCATTTTTTTGCCGTTTCTTGAGAAATCAAATAAGTTCTCACCGTTTCGAAAAGCGTTCCGTCTGGCAGGTGGAACTCAACATAAGAAGTTGCCGATTTCATAAAATAATCGAGTTGTTTTAAAACTCACAAGAATTCGAGGACCTAACCTCAATTAATGTTGTCTGAGGAAATTAGAGCTTTTAAAAAGGCGGAAGAGATTAACGCTACTTCCAAGTGTATCTCATATTGTTACTCATCTGAAACGGTGAAATTTGAAAATCAGCAAGTGTAACTCTTCAACATTAGTGGATGTGGTCCATTAGCTCCTAAGCAGTCATAAGTAACATAAAACTCTAAATCCTACTTTAATCGTGTGATCACCAATGATTCAAACTGGCAGTCAATTTTGCTACCAACTGAAACATTTTGAAAAATTTTCAATAGAGCGCACTTGTCCTTTACAAAAATTCTGAACTTCCAGGTCGGCGTCTTCCTGGTTGTCATCTCGATAACCTCGTGGACATTCTCCACCTTCTTCTACCTTCCAATGCTTTCCCTAACTCTTCCCCGTCAATCGGGTATCTGTCCATATTGCGAAAAAACCAATCTAATGCATCTATCCCCTCGGAGATAGTTGTCTTTCGTTTCATTTTGAATTTTCGGGTCATTTTTTTAACTTTCGGGTTTCCCAAAACCATTTCATCCATTCCCCCATATGTCAGTCTTTCTTTCATTGTATCAATTTCATATAAAATAAATAATTTATTCTTGAATAAAATCTATCTGTGGTCATAATTATTACGCATAAATCAAAAATATCGAGAGAAAATAGGTGACATAGAATAGAGAAAAAGAGACAAAAAAATGAGATCGATTGTGGGGTTTTTCGATTTTAACTAGAAATATGGATGCTGCAAGAGGGGGAAAATCACAAGAAAATACGGATGAATAGGAAAGGAATATTTATAGAAAAAAAAGAGAGAAAATGAAGGACTAATTCTTAATCATTTCCAAAAACGAGTGCAACAAGTCTCGACCGATTTCCTTTAAATCGTTCGTGCTGATTTGATATCCACTGTTTTGTCCCTTGTGGAAACCGCAGAATGTGGATTCGAGAGTGTACGAAGTGGCGATTCCGAATTGACGCCAGACGTTGACACGGGCAGACGATTCTTTGGCTCGAGTGATGTTGAAACGGCATTCGGAAGCGTTGAAACGGCCAGCGCAGGTCTGGAAGATCAAGGTGAGGTTTGTAAGACTTCACTGTTTCAAGGATTAGATTTTTGGAATCAAAACTCGAATCGTCAATTACATAACAAGATTCAGAATAAACATGTGACTGAGGTTGGGCTGACAGTAATCCTAGCGTATGCATATTTGCGTCAGTTTCTGACTGCGGATCTGGCATCAGATTTGACGCCACGTGACGTCCTTCAGGATGGTTTTTTGGCAGAAAAAAGCAAACGTTGAGCAATTTGTTTCTCTGAGAAACTAGGAAATGAGGGACCCTGATTTTCAGAATTTTTGAAATCAAAGTGATCGGGCATTTCTACATATTTTGATTTGTTTTTCATGAAACTGACCGCCTCGAGTGCCCTCGGCAATGCCAAATGTTGTTCCTCTTCCAACTGAGCCAACGGTACTTCCAGTGCATCATCTGCTCGCCACGAGTCCGCCGCATTGTTACCGTACACAAAATAGTCCCATTTTTTCGAGTGTCCATGGATGTCTACATAAACGAACGGCTTCTTATTGACCACTTCGCACTGGAAAAATTTTTTGACGAAAATTTTGAAACAGTAACCAAAAAGACTAACCAAGTACTGTATAATCGCCTTCGACGCGAAAATCTCCGGATGCAACGCTTCATTCGGTCGATCCCAAACCCGATTCAAATCGATTCCAGCCAGAGAGCATCGATGGGAACCGTTGATAACTCCATCCGGATTGATCATTGGAATGATTTTGAACACGAAATTCTCGCGAAGACGATACATTTCATTCGATTGACGGCACAGGAGATTCTCCAGAATTCCTTGCATTATCCAACTGGCATTCGTCTCTCCGGGATGGACACGGGCGCTGAGTACGATTACTTCTCGCGCAGCGATTTCCGCGGCGGTGGCTGGTGTTGTGATAGTGAGCATTTTGATGGGGTTGCCAGCCAACGAGTGGCCAATGACGTCTTCTCGACAGTAGACACCTTCTTGTTTTCGCTTTCGGAGCAAGCTCAGGGAGGCCTGGAAGTTAGAAGTTATAGGTGTTAAGTGCGCTCTATTGCATTCCTTAGTTCTTAATATTACAAGCGCGCTCTATTGCACTTCACTTTCCTATTATAAAAGTGCGGTGGAGCGCACTTTCCAACTTACATTAAGGAACGAGTAGGTGTAGGGGTAGTGGTAGGCAATGTAGCAAATGTCGCCAGTGTTTTGGAATGTCACATTGAAACGGATAGAGTAGTAGTATCTGTAAATAAGCAGATGTGGGATTCTCGATTTTCAGAATTCTCAGTATTTTCAAAATCTGAGAGTCACAAGACTGTGGATCTGAAGATATAAAATCTCGCAGTTTTCAGTCCAAAAGCCCTAGAACTCTCAAAGTTTTAGGATTGAAAATTCTTGTGATCTAGTTCTTCTAGAGCCGTCTGGAGGCTTCTGGATCTCTTCTGGAGCCCCAGAATTTTTTTCAAAATTCCACAAACTTTTTCTTCTTCTGCTCCTCGACATTCCGCTTCTCCTCATGCTCATTAATGTACAAATTCCGGAAATAGCACACATTCTCTCCAGTTCTCCGCCATCCATTCGCCGATTCCATCATCGAGTACATTACCGGTTGCATTCCTAAGAAATTTGAAATGGTCAGGCGGGAATTTGAAATTTCAAAGCCTGACCTTGACTATACAGAGACGTTGCCTTGAGACAGTTGACAATTTCAAATGTGTATTTGACCGATTTGCGCATGTTTGACACCTAAAAAATCTCATCTTGAAGGTCTTGAAAATCCGAAAAAGCGGGTCCTAACCTGAAAGAAAAACCACTGATAATGATCTCTCAACTGATTGACATCTGGCGACAAAAATAGCTCATAGTGTGTCGGTGCCACTTGTTGCACCATTCTCAAATTTCCACTCTCAAATCTGCTATCAAACAAAAGATCTTTGGAAGTGTCCAACTTGACTCCACTCGTCGGAAACTGAAGCTCCGCCCCCGGAAGACCATCGAAAGCAGCGGTATCCAGATCGTAGACCATTTGAGGAGCGGTTCTCTCGGGTTTATCCAACTCTTCGATTATCATCTTCTTCATATTATTGGTGGTTTTGGCGGTACGTTCTCGCACTCGAGTAGGAGTTGTGAACATTTCGAGAGGCAAGTGGTGGTGGATTGGCATTACTTGACGGGTTTTCTGAAAAAAAAATCATGGACTTTAAGGAGGATTTTGGTTTAAAAATATGTGAGATTTTAAGCTTAAAATTTGCGATTTCCAACTTAAAATTTGAAATTTTTCAGTTCGAAGCTTGTAATTTTCAGCTCAATTCTCGTAAATTTTCGGCTTAATTTTTGACATTTTTAGCTCAAAACTTCGAATAGGTTGTTCAAATATTGAGATAGTTAACTCAAAATTCTCAGATTTCTAGCAATTCAAAAATTAGGATTTTCTGCTTAAAATTCTGGGATTTTCAGATCGAAATTTGAGGTTTTTAGCTTTTTTAAGATACAAGAATATGCTCACCTCACAAGTAGTTCTCCACGTCTCCTGAGCCGTCTGATACATCATCGAAAACGTCGGCTGAAGTGTTCCCTGCTCGTTCTCCACGAAAAACGGTGCATATTTCGTCAACTGTTGTGGCGTGAGTCTCGTCGTCTTCGGAAGTGCTCCACCCATTCCATCGTCGTCCTCCTTCCCATCATCATCATCTGATGCTCCTCCCTTCTCCTCATCATCATCTCTATTGAATGCCTCATCCTCTTCGTCCATTCCATCCTCATCAGAACTCCGTCCATTATCGAATGAGATGTTGATGGAAGAGGAATTTCGAGTTCGGCCATGGGCTCCGATGGTGGGTGGTGGTGGTGTTGGAAGTGGGAAATCGACTGGGAAACGGCGAGTTTCGAGCGGATACGGTTGTGGGGACATGCAGCGGAGGCACAGTGCCGAGAGGGAGTCCTGGAAATTATGGATATTAAGGGGAATAAGATGAAAGTTTTGGGGAAAAGATCTGAAGACGATTTGGGCAAAAATGGGATAACATTTTTAGTAAAAAATTTTGCTGTTCCGAAAAGTCCCAAAATTTCAGATGCTCAAAATTGAAACTAATTCGATAGACATAATTAGAAGTTCAACTTCGAATTCTATAAGTTGGAATCTGGATTCAGGAAGGCTTCAGAATTCTGAATCACACTAGAAGAAAAAAGTTCCAAAAAATCACTTCTCCGTCTTATTCTACTCAAGAGACTGCTCCCCTATTCCTAACTAAATTTTCTCTCACTAGATCAATTTTCTCCGAACAGCTGAAAATCCAAAAGTCTACTAAAAAAACCAGAATCCGACTCTTCGATTGAAACTAGATTTAAAGTCTCAGATGCTATTTTATACTGAGATTTTGCACAATAAGTGTTCTTTTTCCTCCTAAGATCCACTCGACTTTTGGTTTGGGAAAGAAAAAAAAACAAAAAGTTTTCCACTTCTATCTAATAGAGTAAACACAAAGGATCCCAAACAAAAACTTGATCAAATAAATGATCCGTTCGGATTTTATTATTCAGAAGAAGGATGAAGAGGAAATGGAGGAAAAAAAGTTTTATTGTCGTTCAGAAGATCTTCAAGAAGAAATCTGAATGTCATCTAAAACTGAGATTTCGGCGGGAAATTTGAATTGAAAAAAACTTTCATCTTGTTCTCATGGAGCAACAAAAAAACTTTGATCTTCCAAATATTTTTCCACACGTAATGTGGCTCAGCAGACTCTATCCTTTTTCTTTTCTCCCCGAGAAATCTCACCATGTGTTCCAAAGAACTCATCATCATCATCATGAGAAGAAAATGGAGAAGAAGATACTGAGATCAACTCCAGTTGAAAAAATGAAAAGAAGAGAGAGAGTCTAGTGGTAAACAATAGGTAATATCCCAAGGGTCTTATAATTTGTAACATTTCTCTTGAGGTCAGGAGGAGCAAGGATCTTCGGGAACAGGTGACTCGGGATCATGGAGTATCCACGAGGAAAAAGGGAAAAAGTGACCAATAGGGGTCAAGTTTCTGATAACAACCAGGAGCAGAATGGTTGCTCAGGGACCCAAAATCCAAGTCAGATACCAGAAGACGCCGTTAAAAATCGGTCCGACTCTTCGGTCAATCATTGAGATTGGCGAAGATTCTGGTAGAATTCAGAAAACGTCCTTTTGGTAGGCTTCAGTACTATATAGATGGCTAGGAAGTAGACGAGAAGATTCTAATGTTCACTGACGGATTTTGACGCTATCTCAGAAGATGTCGGTAGAAGAAGCTTGAGGAGCTTTGACTCCATTCGAAGCGAATTCCAGGATTTTGAAAATTGAGGAAAGGGAACACAAACTGCTTCTGAAAGCATGAGTTTTCCGGATTTTCCAGAAGACGTCGCTCTTGAAGATTGACAACAAAGTGAGAAGGATTATGGTGACGAGAAGATTCTGATGCGCTCTGACGGATTCTGGCACCCCTTCTTAGAAAATCTCTTCTGAATTCAAAAGACTGGGAGCTCAAAAAAATGGAGAGATTCAGGAGAAGTATGAAGCTTTTGAGACCGACGTCAGGAAAATTCAAATTTCGAAAAAAAACTAGAAGAAATCTTCAAATACCTTACCTAAGGAAAAAATCAATGGGAATTCCCCTAAAACAAAAACTCACAAGAAACAAGACCTGAGAATTCCCCCTATCCTTCTTCAGACAATTCACGCATGAGTGAGCTAGAAAAAAACAAGAAAATTCCTATTTTCTCTGCCTATTTCAGGTGCTCACCGAGCAATTATTCCCGGTCTTTTTTGGGCTCTGCTTCTCCTTTTTGAGCTCTGGGAGGAGCTTCAAAAATTGAGGATTTTCGAAAAGTTTCCACTTTGATCCGAATCAATTTTCTAACGGAAATTACTTTTTTCTATACCTTTCTCGTCACTTTTTTCCTCTTCTTTTGCTCTCCCACTTTTTGGATTTTCCTATCGGAAACTAGACGTTTTCGGGTGAAGCACATGATTTCGGGGGCGGGAAATTTAAAAATAGTGAGATTCTCGAAAGTTTGGAGAGACCAGAGCTATTCCAGCTATTGCAACGTGGAGATGAAAAGAGCAATTATCCAAAAATCTCGAGTTAGATAGAGTCGTGGGAAACGATATTGAAGATGTTGGACTTTTGATGTTTTGTGATTTTTTGGAGCTTTTGAGTGTAATTTAGATTTTCCATAGGCTTTCTAGGGCTAAAAATTACCTTTTAGGCACAACTCAGGCCTCTTCTTTCTAAGCAAAAAAAATCGAGATAAAACTGAAAACTGACCACAATCCTCGCTTTGGGTCCAGTTTTCCATTCATCACTCCAGAATTCCTTGAGCTCTCTAGCACAAATGTCCAAGACTTGAAGATTTTTCAGCTCGTCTCGGGCTTTCTCTGAAAAATTTTTGGGTTTAGTACACATCTTAATTTTTGCTGCTTCTCAAATCCAGCAAAATCTTCAAGATGACCTGGATGGTTTTCTAGGTCAAAATATTCTTTTGCAAGCTCAAAACTCACTGAAATTGCTCAAAAGCCTCAGAATAGCAATCGTGCCAATGACGACTTCAGTGTGAGCAGCTGGAAGAGATTTATCAAAAGTTCCGAAAAGTGAAGATAACAGGCGAGTCGGGCGAGAATTCGAAGAGGCGGCAAGATGACGGCGGAGAACTTCCAGAAGGTATTTACAGATATTGTCACGGAGAAGGTGGGTCCGGGTGCGTTCTGGAAAAATTAGTTTTTTAAAGTTGGTCCAGAATCCTAAAGAATCTTCCAATATTCTTCTGACGTCTTCTGAAAGCACTAGAATCTTCCATATTTCGTCGAAATTTTTAGATCTACAATGTCTCAATTTCAGCCAATTTCGTTCAAAAGTGACTCAAAATTGCCGAAACTTACTCTTCGCAGGTGGCCTTCGGGTTTTTGAAAATTTTTGATATTCACAAACTTTCCGTTTTTTAGCACTGCTTTGAAATTTTTCATATAACTCACTATTCTTAATAGTGAAAAACAGCAATTGCAGGTGTTTATCCAAAAGAACGACTTGTGGTGTTTGATCAGAATTGTCGAGGGACTTGATTTTCAGCATGAGACGAGTCATAAAACCCTCGTATCTGCCGATGGATTGGCCGTTTCTTGCTGAAAATAGAGGCTTATTTGTAAAGGTGAATGTTGAAAAATATGCTTACGAGATCTAGAGATTTTAATGAAAAACGGAAGAAAGGCTTCTGGAAGAGTATCCTTTCGAACGAACATCTTGCACATTGGAGTGATGAGACCGCCCATTCGAACTTTTAGGCTTACTCGCGAATCTGGAAAAATCAAATTTAGGTCTTTGAATTTTTAGTTCAGGACTTTTCCTCATGAAAAACTTTAAAAGCCCTCACCCTTCATTCCAATGGAAAACAAGAGTTTCCAGAGAATCTCATCTAAATACGGATCTATTCCCTCATCTTTCTCTGTCACATCCATTGTCTGAATGATTCGTTTCCGTGTAATTCTGCATAACGTCGCAATGGCATCACACTTCACTACGTATTTCTCCTTTTTTCGGTCATTTTCAGATGAAAATGATGAGAAAATGTGGTCGAGAAGGCGACAGAGGAAGATTAGATCGGTTTGTGTGCGGTCGCCCTGGAAAAATCTGTTATTTATCGTGTTCGATTGCGGATCCGGCATCAGATTTGACGCCAGGTAGCTATTTTTGACAACAAACCTCAAAAGCAGCCAACACAGATTTCACTCCACTCCTCGCCAAATGTAGTCGCTTTTTGTGACCGAACGCATCGACGAGCTCCTGTTTCTCCTCATCCGACCAGCCTCGATTTATGCTGCAAATTTTTTAATTTTTGGATTAAATTTTTTAGAAAAAACCTGAACAAAATCGATTCAGCTATCTTCGACTGAGGTGGTTCTGCCAGATAGCTGGCGATGTCCAGTGTCAGCTGGTTCCTGGAAAATCAAAAAATTCACTTAAAAAAAATTTAAATATTGTTTGTTTTTATTAGGCAAGTATTCTGTTTTACACTGCGCTCCATTGCTAACATGGCTGAAATTCGAATGATTCGAAAAATTTGACTTTCCCTCCGTTTTTCCAAGTTTCGAGACCTCGTGTACTCCTCGTGGACAATTCACGAAAGTTACAGGAAACCTCGAAACTTGAAGAAACAGTGGAAATTTTGATTTTCCGTTATTTTAGCGATAGATAGCAGTGTTGAGCGGAATTCCTTCCGTCTTCCGTCTTCCGTAGTTTTTTCTCCTCCGTCTTCCGTGTTCCGTGTTCCGTAAAAAAATTTTGTTCCGTTTTCCGTCTTCCGTAAATTTCAAACTTTTTTCCGCTCAACTAAAATATTTTCTCGAGAAAAAATTTCAAGGGAAAGTGATTTTTGATCCATTTTCCTTCAAAAAGTTGGTCGAAAATTCAAAAAGTTTCCAAGGAAAAGTGATTTTTTATCAGTTTTTGCACTGAAACAGGTCAAAAATTCAAAAAAAATTTCCGCCGTTCAAAAATTTTCTCTTCCGTCTTCCGTGTTCCGTCTTCCGCGGAAAAAAACTTTTTTCCGTTTTCCGCCTTCTGTCTTCCGTGAAAAATTTTTTGTTCCGTCTTCCGTCTTCCGTCAAAGGAAATTTCATTTCCGCTCAACACTGATAGATAGAAAAAAAGTCGCTTATAAATTAATTTAAAAATTACCATGTCTGTTTATTAATCGCGAAGTCGTGCACATTTAATGGCATATTATCGCATTTTCAGGAACAAAAAATATGTCTGAAAATTGAAAAAAAATTAGATGTCTTTTTTCCGGGTTCAAAGAGATATCGAGTATTGAAGATTCACAATTTTCACAACAAAAGAAACCAAGGATTTTCGATAAAAATCTCTTTATTCGAGCTATTACTAGCGCCGCACGAGTGTGGGAGATGCGCTCCATCTCAATCTTAGTGCGCGCGCATTTTCTAGCACTGGGAGATCAAAAATTCTAGACCTGCTTTTTGAAAAATTTTGATCTCCCAGTGCTAGAAAATGCGCGCGCACTAAGATTGAGATGGAGCGCATCTCCCACACTCGTGCGGCGCTAGTACAAATCTTCACTAAAAGACGACAAGAATACAGAAAACCGAGTTTTATGAGAAAGCATTGGATAATGAAAGAGGAGAAAGCGTTTATTTAGAAATTTCGAAGAAAATTTCGTCGTCGATTCCTTGTTTATCCTTTGTAGAAGAAGCCAGTCTGCAAAAAAGAAACAAATTTAGAGAATCTTCCGGAAGAAAAAAGAAAATCCCCATGGCAACTAAACGGGGACCTCCATGGACTTTCGCTTTTCTCTGTTTTGTCTGTGCCTCCCCCTTTTTTGCACTCTTTCTTCCGACCGGATTTATTATTCTTTTCATGGGTGTTTTCAACAGAAAAACACTGGAAAACAGGAAATTAGATGTGTGGGGGTTTCCGAAAAACGGAAAGTGAGGACTTTTTAGTTTTCAGAACTAGAGCAACTTCAGAGAAACATGAAGTGAACTTTTCGACAAGTTTATGCTCGGGAAAACGAGAAATCAGGAGTGCACTTGAAAATCAGAACTTCTAAAAAGGATTAGCTGACTTTTGAGAGGGAAACTTCTTTAAAAAATTGCCTGGAAATGTTCATTTTTGAGGTACAAATTCTTATTTTCTTTTTTCCAAAAATACTAACATTAACAGCTTCACACTCCTCTTCAGACATTCCCTGTCTCTGGAATCTCTTCGGCAACTGATTCCAATCGATTCCCTGTCCACGTGGAATCTTTCCGACTGGTCCGATCGATGAGGCGGTGGCTGGAGAGGAGGCGGCTGGAGCAGAAGCCTTGACTCCAGACGCGAAATTCCCAGAGACTTGAAGAGGTGGAAGGGATTTCGAATCGAAGAACGGGCGGGGCAAGCGGGCTCCGATGAATTTGATCATTGGTTTGCGGAAGGAGGCCTGGAAACTCGGATTTTTAGTGAATTTTCTTTGGTAAAGTAAAGATTTTTCGGTATTTTTGATGCCTAAAAATGACTCAAAATTGAACTCATTATGTTCATTTCTCTAAAAATGTAAGTTTTTGAAATTGCCACCAACAATAAAAACATACAGCCTTGACAACAGTGGACGAATGCATTTCTCTTTTGATTGGAGTATTCTGAATTGGAGTTGGATTCGTTGTTATTGGAGCTTTCTGCGTCAAAACCACTGGATTCTGATTTTGAATACTTTTCGACGCCCCGGCGGATTTCCCGAAAATCGATTCGAAGAGTGATTGGAGGCGGGCGGCCCAGAGAGTTCTGAAAAATTTTTTTTTGTTTCAGTTTGAATCGAAACATCTATAAAATCTACATGCAGAAAGCAAAAGAATAAGTGCAGGAGGAAGCATCAACACAAACAACAACATCAATTTTATTTAATAATTTTTGAGTGGGGACAACACATGTAAATGGAACAAATCGATAGTTTCTTTTTAAATTACTTGATCATTGAGAAGTCGAAGAGTCGCTTCATTTTCAGAGAATTCTGGAGAGAATAAACGACGAATCAGATGGAGAAAAGGGCGCCGCGGGGGGCACGGGAAACACGCAAAGGCGTATGACTGTCTGCGTCTATAAGAGAGTGTATGCTAGAGTGCGCTCTCTCGCTCCTAACGAGGATTTCGGAGGAAAAGGATTTTGGTCAGAATTCTGGCTCAAGATAAGGCATTGAGATTATTGAATGTTTGCAGGGTGAACAGGAATCAGGTATCAAGAACGAATGGAAAATATTGAGAGTTATTTTTGCAGATTTCCCAGAATTGTTGTCTTGCAAGACTACTTGCTGAAAATCGCAGCCACAAAATTGAACAGAGACTCAAAAATAGACTATACAATTGAAGAGATCAACAACAAAATAAGAAACCAAGATTCGTTGTTTTCTTTCAATTTGCAGGATCTGAACAAAACGTGAAATCTTGGATTTTGAGAAGATCACTCAAATTTCACCTTGGAATCGAGATCTCCATTAAATTCTCTACAAAATCATATAGCTTTCACCCGAAACGGTTCAGAACTTTTGATTTTATGACTCGAACAAAATGCGCTGTTCTCCTCGATTATGCAAATCCGAGTGGGCGGAGTCGGCGCACACACAAAACATAGTGGACGGCGGAACCCGTGAGGTGTCGGTACATGCGAAAGGGTAAGAGGTGAGGCGCCGCCGCTTTCGTCGGATTTATCCCTTATACCCAAGGTTGGTATTGAATTCGAACTTTCGAAAGAATGTGTCGAATAAGTAAATTTTGGATAAGCTTCTTCGGGGTCTCCGTTGAAGCGAAAGTTGTGATTCTGTTGGCCTTCTTTCAGGAGCAATAGTGCAATTCTAGATTAATCCCCCTTCTTCTCGATTAATGCCGATCCCTGCTCAGTTGAGAAAACCCTAATCCTTCTCTAGTCTCCAAAACTTGGAGTCCAACTTCCAATCAACCTCGGACCACCCATGACAAAAAGTTCCCACGGCTGCCCAGTTGACCACCTTCCACCACATATCCTTAAAAACTTTTGACGTCAAGAAGAGTTTCCAGAGAAACACGAGAGTGAAAAACGACAGCTGCTTCTTGGTTCCCATGGTGAGCGAGAGAGCATTGAAAAAGTGGAGAACACAGAAAAAGGGGCGGAGCAAAGTGGCACCCCAAACTGGTTACACTCTGTCTCTCCCGTCTCTGCTCACACCACTGCCTTCTGCTGCTTCTCTTTTGATTCTTTACGAGAGAGAAAAAGAAGGAAGAGAATAAGAATTACGTATATTATTTGCTCTCTTCATCACCTTCAGCTCCAAAATGGTTCGTCTACGATCCGGACTGGGGCGATATCAAATATTCAGCTATATTCTCACATCTATCATGCTTCCAGTCACACTTTACGCCGTTTGGGATTTGTGTTTCCCTTACTTTGCTATCTGTAAGTTTCAATTTTATTTGACTCTTCACTTCTCTCCTGAAAACTACGATTTTTTGGTTTTGTTGACCGGAAAATCTTAACAGATTTACTTGAATGATTTCCGATTTCGCTTGAATAATCATGGAAAATAATCTTGTTTTTGGTTTTCTGAACTCTCGAGTTTCGACTTTGAAACTTTTCTGTTTCAATGTTTTCTGAAAGTAGACTTCAATAGTTCAATATTATTCCTTCTTCTTTGCTTCTCCTTGCTATATCTGGTGTCTTAGAATTCCCAAATCTTGATTTTCTCATCGATTCCTTTTTCAAAACTCCACTCTATTACCCAACATGTGATGTTGTTTTGGTGCTCACCTCGAGAACTTCCTTCTACCTAAAAGTCCCAAAAGGGGAGGGTGTCTAGAAAATAAGAATCTTCTAGTCTGTAATTTCCCTCGAGAAAGGGGTGGCATTTAGGGCAAAATCGGTCTGATCAGAAGAACAAGTGATTCTTGAACCATCCATGGACTTGATGTTTAGCTAGCGGTCTGCTTTCGGCGGTCTGTCGGTGGCTGCTTGGCGAGATGGTCGATCGGCGGTCGACGGTAGATCTACAGTTGGTCGGTCCAACAATGAAACATTTAGTTTGAATACGCCATCAACGGGATATTCAAAATTTTCAGAGTCCAAAAATAATTTTACTGTTTCAAACTACCTCCAATGTTCTGAATATTTTCTTTGAAATGCTCCACTGTGAGGAAATTTTGGATTTCTAATTCCCATCCACACCATAGTTCTCAATATCTCTAACTTAAAGATCTAATTTCGATAAGTGACACCTTCTTCGAATCTTCAAATCCTCAGATCTCTGAGCTTATATAATTCAGCTCATCCAGTCCGAAAATCTTGAATTATCCCCTCCTCCACCGTGTAGAGGATCTCTCAAGTAAATTTTTGTGTGTAGTTTTGTCCGGATTTCCTGATTCAGGGGGGAGCTTTGGCGCTTTTTTTGTAGGCCATGTAAGATCAGAAAGAAGTGCAAAAAATGAAACTTCAAATAGTGAATTATTAGCTAAAAGAACACGATTTTCATTTCCAGAAAATGGTCTCTGAATCATTATAATCCATTTCATTATGAGAAAAAAGTTTTGAATTATCTTTTGATTCCTTCCTATCTGTATGTAGTTTTGTCCGGATTTCCATGAAACCTCCACCCACTCTTAGTGATTCTTACAATGCCTTAAATGTTCCATCACCCATTCTATGATTTCTAAATCCCCCATAACAACATTTCCTCCATAAAAACCTTTACCAAATCAACATTGATCGGAAACCAAAAGATCACTAACCAAGAGATAATTCTAGACTACTTTCAACTTGAATTCTAAATGTGAATTCCCAAGAAAACAAACATTTGGAACGGAGGAAAAGAGGAAGAGAAGAAAAGAAAATTTAATCAACACTAGTTCTTTTTTTGATCTCTCGGAGTGTGAAACTACAACATATGAAAAGTGCGTCATAATGGAAAGAAGAAGGCGTCAGAAATTTGTGGGATGGGAAAGTGAAATAAGATTCTGAAGAATTGGAGGAGTCCGGAGGAGTACGGAAAGGGTGGGGGCGAAGAGGGAAGCATTTCCTGAAAATTGGAAAATTTTACAGTTTCAGAGATTAAAAAAAATAACTTTGCACAGTAGATGCCAGTGCCGCTTTCATATTGCGAGTTGAACCATACAATATTTCAGTCTCGAAAATCTTTCATGATTTTTGAAAACTTCACCTCATTAATCAGGCTGCGAGCTGATAAAATAATTTCCAATAAAACGTACAAAATATACTGTTTCGAAAGTGTATCAAATTTGGTATCTTTCTTGTTTTTCCATTAGACTCCTTTAGATGCAACAAAATTCTAGGATAGTCTAAAATTCCATATTACTGTATGAAGTTCAGAGAAAAGTTTTCAGTTTCATTTTTGATACTAACCGGTCTCACTGGGTTCACGAGGCTTCAAAAGAGATGATGAATCTTTAAATCAGCATTACGTTTGATTTTTCATCTGAAAAATTACTGTTTCAAGAATTGTCCAAACATATTTTCTGAGGACTCGATTTGATATGACGCCGTTAAATTCTTTTAAACTAAGAGAATTAAAAACGCATGTTACTGAACGGCTTTCTGAAACTGCGAATGAACCTCGAAATATTTCCAAAAAAATGCAATGTTTCAAGCTTAGCTTATACTTCTAGGAACTTCCTCCAAATAGTGACTCCAAATGAATGTTTTTCCAAAAACTCTGTAGCTAGACTTTTCGAAATGAGAGGAACTCCAAAGCTTACTGTTTCAGCCCACTTTTACAAGTCTTTAGTTAGATCATATTTTCAATATCATTTCTATTTACTAGGTTAGGAAAATCTCAATTGTCTCTATAATTGATAACAATAATAAGAACACCACATCGTATTTCCTGTACCACTGAAACAGTGAACTTTTATTTATTCGATCATTACGATGTTCATTAAAACAAAGAACGCGTCATGTGCCTTTTCTCTTCTCTGCAAAATCTCCAGAGATCTAAAAATTCAGACAGTCTTTTCTCCTCTTGTTATATTTCCGTGTTGATCAGGAACGTATGTTTTGGAATGGGTGTCTGGGTTAAAGAACAGGTGCTCAGAACAGGAAAATGGAGAAGTTAATCTTTGGTAGAAGAAAGTGACCAGAGAAAATGACCACCGTTTCAAAAAATTACAAAATCTTGGATCCGATAAAGAGTTCACAAAAGAGTTTCACAAAAAGTCTAAGCAAAATTATCTGCTTAGCTTATCATACTTTACCATTTTGTATGTTTTGCATTTTTTTCGAGAACTTCTTTTCTACCCTAGACCGTAGTTCCTCTGTCATTTCCCTATGAATCCACAAGATCAACACCCAAAAGTTCATCTGACTCATGAAAATCTCTTCCAATAAATCACGTTTTTGCTCCTTCTTCACCTTTCCAAGTAATCAACTCCCCCTTGAGATTCCGAATTCTCTGAAAAAGGGCAACCACTTCTCTTCTATAATTATCATCCTCTTCTGCTCTTCTACTAGTAAACAGCAATTTTCCGCTCATTCGCCTCACATCATTAGACATTTTCTAGAGCTCTACTCGAGCTGAAAACATGATTATTGAAACTGAAATTTTGAATAAGAAAATGCAAATGAAGGGGAACGAAATGGAAGTGAAATGAGTTGAATTCTGAGAATTTGAATAAGAGGGCTGATAAGGGAAAAAGTGATGAAGATGGGCAGTGAAGTGGAAAGAGTTGTCTGGGAAAGGAGTGAAGGGTAAAATTTGGACATCTAATGTTGAGACTAGAAAAACAAGGTCACGAATTGATGAATACGGAAGGGGGTACATAATGGGATTGTTTTGAAACAGTAATTATTTTGGAAGTTTTTCGCAACTATTTTTGTACCTGAGATGAGTTCCGTTGCAGTCGTTTAGTCCAATCAACTGGAATTACAACTGAAACCGGAGAAAATGACAAAAACTACTATATTTTGATATCAAAAACTTACAAGGAAAGTGTTTTACCAGACTCGTTCAAGTTCTCCTGTAATTTTGAGTGTGTACTCTTTCAATCCCGTAGAATCTAGAACCTCAGAAGATGCCTAAAAACAGAGGCATCATTTTTGAAAAACTAGCAAAATCTGTACTGACTGGAAATTTAATGGCCCGTAACTAGAATATCATTCTGCTTCAAAGTTTTCGTTTCTTCTCATCTTTCCTTTTTCTTTACTGTCGACAGCAGATAGAGAACGAAAATCTATAAGAACCCAAAAAATGTTAGAATGCTGATCAGAAATCTAAAAATGTAAAAAACTCATATTAAGAGCCACATAAAAAATCAGGAGGCCATTTTGGAGACATTGACGTCACAACTAGAGAGAGAGGGAGCAAAATAAAATAAAACGATTTTGTCGTTATAAAAAAATGAAAGTCACCTGCAAAATATTCCCAAATAATAGAGTTGAGGGACCTCAATTTTCCCAAATTTCCAGCGATCCCAGTTCTCTACGGAATCATTTACATCCAAGTATTCTACATGACATGGTACGAACCGGCATCGGATGACTTGAAGAATAAGGTCAAAAATGAGAATTTCGTTCGAAAACCGTACCATGCCGAGCCGGGGAGACATGTGATTGTGAACTCGTTTTGTACGATATGCGAAATTCGGACATATACAGAGACGAAGCATTGCAGAAGGTGCAATTTTTGTATAGACGAGTTCGATCATCATTGTGTATGGCTTAATAATTGCATAGGAGGCAAGAATTATAGGTGAGACACTTCAAAAACGAAAACAAAAACGAATTGCATCGACCGGGAATCGAACCCGGGCCGCCCGCGTGGCAGGCGAGCATTCTACCACTGAACCACCGATGCTACATTAGCTTACTCTCGCGACAACCAATATAAACCCCTCGTTGCAGGCCGTTTGTTTTCCTCGTCGTCTGCGTCAGCGCTTTCTCCTGCTACACACTACTCCTTTCCATTTTCCTATTCGTCAAATGGGTATGGATAGATGAAGGGACATTTGTGAAATTGATGGAGGATAGAGGTAAGACTTCCCTCTCAAAGTTGAATATAGAGTTAAAATCGTTAGACAATCCAGCAGATTGGCAGAAAGTTCTATGGGTTTTCTCCATGATTCTGTGCATTGGAATCTACGGAGTGCTGTTGCTCACCACTCTTCACTTGCTTCATTTCCACTTCAGATTGTGTAAGTTCACTTTGCAAATGCGCTCCACCGAGAAATTGTCAGTGGAGCGCATTTGTAGCGAGGGTGTCTTTTGAATGCCAATACAGTATCTTTTACAGTCAAAGTTGGTCAAACAACGTATCGATACATAACGAATAGGAGGAGAGGGGCAAAGGTGAGGGGTTTCAGGAAATACTGTATAGAAGGCCTGAAACTGGTTTTTTTTTTGAAGGCTTATTAGTTAGAAAGTATCGAAACATTGAAAAATTTTTACTGTTTCTGAAATGTGGTAATGTTTGTGGTATGTTTAGGAGTCAGTTGCGAGTCTGATCCACCATCTTTTCTTGGTCTAATGTTAACTATGACATATAAAGTAGCATTTTAGATTTCAAATGAACGTTTGGGATAACAAAACGGGACTGCTTTCTTGAAAAAAAACTACTCATTCTTCTGTGGATTGTTTATCTTCAGAGCTCATAACCATATTGAATTACCTAGAATCCTGAACAGATATAGAATAAGTCATCAACTTTTCGAACTGATAACATCGAGTCGTGAGCTCTCGAGTCCCGTTAACAAAATATTTGACAATTCAGAAAACCGTATACAGTTACTGTTTCATAACTGGTTTTCATTAGGTTTCTAAAACAATTTCTTTCGAATTTGATTTGAAGATTGTCAATTCATCGTCCAATTCCACTTCAATTTTAACAAACGATTTTTCTGGAGAATAGTTTTTATTTTTGTGCTGAACGGATAGTCACTCTTTCTGAGTTTTCCTGTGCTTCAGTTGTCTGATTTACAGGCTCGTAACATAACGAAAAACTTTCGTGTTTCAAAAACCAAGTTTATCAAACTCAGCTAGAAAATTTTCGTTCCGTTTTCAAAACGCAAAAAACCGTACTTTGACTCCTTCAAAGTTGTTTCTGAAGGATATTTTGACCCTCTAGTCTACATAGGATTGAAGGTTTGAAATTTTTTCTGTTTCCAAAACCATTCTAGTCAATTTCCTTAAGAAAAGCAACAATGCCTTTTCTCATCTTGGTTTGACTATCTATCTGATTATGTCAGTTCTTCTAGGTTAAAATGACTCCAAGCATTCATTTTTCTTGCACAAACTAGTAATGCTCTTCTGAAAATTTACTGTTTCAAAAACACAAAAAAATCAGTTAACTTTCTAAAGTCTCAATTCAGCTTTCATAGGCCACCCCTCCACATCCAATTTTGCAGGTTGGTGTCTCCGCAGTATCCGCAACTCACTCCCAAACTCATCGAAACGATGAAAACCATCAAATCGAAGAAGACGAACAGGGCCAATCCGATGAAAATGAGACCCCTCGACACCATGTGACTCCAGAAGAATCCCATGGAGAACAACAACAAAGACAGGTTATTGTAACCATTGAACCACCCACGCCGACTCCAAATGGATCTACAGTAAGCGGTGGAGAGGATGCGAGCTACAGTAATCCAGCGTATGTTTCAATGGAGGCTGGACGATATTGAGTTTGTGGTTTCTTGAGTTTTCTTGTTGAGCTGTTTTTTTCCTTTTCTTACTGTCTGTATATTTCGCAAATTTTTGGAAACCGGAAGGAATACTGTAGTTTAAAAGACTTACGGAAAAACACAATGTACAACACTCGCTAAGAAATACGCAATAACTTGTTTAAATTTTGAAGCAGAAATCATTTTTAGAGATTCTGAAAGATTCCGAAATCTTCTGAAAAGATGAGACATTCAGAATCTGAAGTTTAAGAATCCGTAAGATGCTCAGGATTTGAATTCTCTATTGAAGGTTTCTGAAGTGTTTCAATTTTATTATTTTTTTGAAACCGATTTATTTTTGGAAATTGTCTGCTCTCGTGTCGCGGTTTACAAGCTTCAACTCTTTTAAAACTACAGTATCCCTCTTCCAGTTTCCCCAAAATCCATATTATATCCTCTTTTTCCTTATTACTTGTCTCCGATATCACTTAAAATTTCCCCGATGCGGGTCCCCCAAATCACCTCAATGGAGTTCTTCTGTTCTTCTCTTCGCCCGAAAATCTGTGATATTATCATCTCATCTAATAAACAATTCTTTCTACCCGAAATCAACAATCAGTTATGATGACCCCTTGTCAGTGGAAATAGTACTGGAAATCGAGAGACGCAGAGAGATAAAGGTCGAAAGGTGAGAGGAGTCAGTAGTAGTGTAACACAGAGGGAAAGTTGCGCGGTGTCTCTCGGGAGAAAAAAGACAAAAGAGAGAAAAGAGTATTTCTCAGAGAGTGAGCGAGAGAGTGTGGAGATTTGTGAGAGTGGGCAGAGAAAGAGAGAGTTTCGTTCCCGCAATACTTCTTCCTCTTCCCGTTGCCGCATTGGCTTGTCATCTCCTTCTCGCCGTCAGTCACTACTATGATCGAAAAGGTGCTAGTGGTGGTTGTGGTCATTGGGTGGCTCTGTCTGGATGCAGCTGATGCGCAGGGTGAGTATTACAGTAATCCTAGAAGTTTTTGAAGAGACAGTAATCCTGAGAGTATTCCTTCTTCGTTAACGTTAGCTGGTTCCTCTAGTAGTCGTGACATTGAAAGTCTGAAATCAGTTTCAATGAACTTGGGTTCTTGAAACAGCAAAAATTTTGAATCATCTCAGGAAGTTTTCTGTGAAAATGCTGAATCTAGGAAGTATGGTAAGAATCTTTGCAGAACTCTCCGAGAAGTACTACTCTTTTTGGATGCTTGAAACTGTTAGATTTCAAAGTTTGGCAACTTTTTGAACGAATTCAAGACCTTATCTAATCTTTCCGAGCATTTAAAGTCAGAGGAAGCTTTCAAGATTTTGATTCGATTCCTTAAAATCGAATGATGTTCAAATTTCTGTAATGAACACCATTTTTTTTAATGAAATTAAAAAATGGCAGTTGTTGTACTGGCCTTGGTACCTGAAATTTTTCAAAAAAAAAATCAGTGTTGCTCATCTTTGCAGAGACTCCGGTTTTTTTTCAGGGAACACTCCATTTCTGTTCATATTTTGACAATTTTGATAAAACTTGAACCAATTGACAGATTCCATTCAATTTTAGAATTTCTTGAAATTTTTTGAATTTTCGAAATTCCAGTTTTTGAAAAAGTTAACAGAACACTTTGCTGTTTCAAGACAATTCAAAATTTTTCAAACTTTGCTATTCAGTTAATTGAAGATCATGAATTTTATTTTCATCGAAATCAGAAAAACACACAGTACTATGTGTCTGGAATCTTTCTTGAACTGAATAGCTTTCGTTTTGCTACGATTCTATCCAATGGATCAGTTTCCTCGGAGCCCGTAACATTTAAAATAATTTTCTGAAAAAGTGATTTATTTTAATCCTTTTACCACCTTCCCTGTCAACCAATTTGAGTGGAGATTATACCAATCGAAAAAACATTTTGAAGATCCATTTTTATATTTCATTCTTCATAAATGTCTCTTGTTGACGAGGGAGCTACAAATAATTTTCTGTTTCTGAAAAGTTAAAATTGTTAACCGTTCTTTTTCAGTTAGTAGGTGTCCTAAAAGTCTACATGTATTAAAATTTTTTTAAATATGAATTCCTTCTCAAATATTTGGAAATCCTCTGTCTCGAAAATCTAGCTCCTAAAAGTTTATACGATTTCCAATTCCATCACCAAGTCAACAATTTCACTTGAAAATTTCTGTTTCAAGTTTTACTTTTTGGGTAATGAGCCTCCAATTCTTAGTTTTGTTCTTTTCCCAATTCCTTCAAAATTTTTGCATAGATTCCAGAATAAAGTTTTACGGTTTCAAGAAATTTTTTCATTCGCCAACGGAATTTTATCTCAGTAGGCTCATGTTACGATGATTACTCTTAATTGATCTTCTGACTTCCTGAACTAATCAAGTTTCTGTTTCAAACTTATACTCCTAGCTTGCAATTTGAAATCATTAATTCCATTATCATTTCTTGAGAATCAACTAATAATTTCCCCCCATTTCAAATCCAGAGAAGTGTGAATTGACATGGGGCACGAATAGATCCTAACACATACATCCTATTCACACATTCATTGTGTTGTAATACGATTTACTTGATTTATGACGTGGAAGTTTTATGAGAGAGGGTGGAGATTCAATGATTTCTGGTGTAGAGAAGTGCTGTTAAAGCTCTGGGTAGAAGATGGAAGAATTTCGAGTGTTTGAAACTAAAAAAATAAATAAAAAATTTTGAAACTGAAAAAATTAAAGGTGAACTTCTAGTACTTGAGTTCGATGAACGGAATAGTAGAAGTGAGGTAAACTGGAAAAAAGATATCAATAAGTTTTATGAGTAGCTCGTGAATTCCAAAACTTTTCTGTTTCTCAGTGCACTCTAGAGTCAGCTGTACTTTCTAAAACATTTTATGTTCAAAATAAATTCCTCACCAAAACCTTGAACATTACTCAAACAGCAGGTGGCCCTCGGGAAAAAAAATAGCCGTCAATCTTTTCGTATAACAAAACCACCCACCTTTTGTCTCTTTGATCCTTGATTTCTTGTTTTTTATTCATAAAGATCTGCAAAAGTAAAATGAATCATCTGAATCTAAAAACAAAACTTTTCCAGCGATTTCTGAAACAGAAATGTTTGGTACGTATCCGAAACTGTTGTTGTCTGATTTCAAGGAAAAATGTAAAAATCGAAAGGGAATATTTCCGTAGATCAAGCACAGTATTTTTAATCTTCCATTTTTCCAACTCTGACGTCTCCTAGGCTAGATTCAAGTAATTTTTTGAAGCTGGAATCTGTTCAAATTTTCGTACACAGATAAAGCGCGAACGGATCGGATAGGAATGCTATGTGGGTCCTTTATGCACCCGAAATGTGTCCATCTGCAAAAGGAACAACTAAACTGATCCGTTTGCGACTCCGTTTACTGGCCGTGTGCGAACGGCTTGACCACTTTTCGGAAGAAGCAAACGAAACGGGTCCGCATGCGACTTTTCGTTCGCTAAAACATCCGTTTCGGATCAGTTACGTGTCAGAAACCTTACGAACACACATAGCATCCCTATCCGGTCCGTTATGCGCAATTCGCGAATCACCTGTGTAGAATAGGGAGATTTTGCCAATCCCACCCATTACACATGTTAGCGCAGAATTAAAAAATCATTTGAAAAAAGTCTTGGAGGGTAGTCTGGGAATGACTCTGGATATAGTCACAGCTGCTCAAAATTTCAGAACTTTCATTATCTGGGCTTGAATTAGAAATTCCCGTAAATCTTGAAAATTTAAGGACCTGTAACATTGCTCAAGATCATTTTTAGAATAAGAAATAAGAGACTTCTTCCTTTTTCAATTCTGCTTTTTGTCAAAAAGTATTTCAAAACAGTTTACTCCCATTAAATGTGTAATAAGCCTTCCTCTAACCCCACCCTTTCTTTTCATGTCCCATCATGCGTTTGCGATCATCGTCTCGATGCAGAAAATGAACGAGAAATCATCAATCATTATTTATCTCTATCTTTTTCTCTATCTGCGTCTCTTCTCCTCTCACACTCTCTCTTTTCTCGATCATCCCTATTTTCATCTGTTCGAATGGGGGTTTAAACTGAAGAAAAAGAAGACGGAACAAAATGAAATATGTGGTTTGGAATTGAAATGAAATGTAGATGAATGAAGAGGATTGTAAGGGGATTTAGGAAACAGGAAACGAGATGAATTGACTATGAATGGAGCTCCAACACTGAAAAAGTTTCATAAATCTCTTGAAATATTTTCCTCGAAACCGTAAAAAATAATGAATATTTCAGGATCATGTCGATTGAACAAATACGAGATGACGTGTAAGGGAAGGAACTCACTTCACGATTTGGAATCGGTTAGTTCTGTTTTGGTGATTTTGGAAATTAGCGATCCATTAGATCAAAAAAATTTGGACGAAGTACGAAAAAATTCTGGAACAGTGAAAGTTCAAATTGGTGAAAATTTGAATATCTTGTAGAATCACAAACATTCAGTATAATGCAGTTTTGATTGTTTCCAGCTATACACTTTCAAGAAAGCTTGATTTTTGAAACCGCCAATTTATTAGCATCTTCCACAAAACTAGATTAAATGGTTTTTCATAAATAGGGTGCTGGAATTCCTATTGTCCTGAAGTGATTTTTTCAACAAAATATACCTTTTTAAATGTTTAGTTTGGCTTGGACACTTGGCCACAACTTATAACCAAGATGAACTAAAAATCGATTAAATTGTTTTACTGTTTCAAAGGATAATTTTTTATATCAAATGTTTATTAGATTATTACCTCTGAATTTTTGTTTGACTAATCTTCGAAACAGAACATTTCCACGAACAGTTGCGGTTTCAGAAATAGGTGATCCTAAAAGTTGATGTTGTAAAAATAATATCATACCCATTTTACTTTATGGAAATCAGTCCACCAAAACACTTTTTTTCCAAAAATATGTACTACAATTAAAATCCAACCTCTAAATAAGTTTTCAGCAGTCTTTGTGCTCCATCTCATCTACAAAAAATGCGTAATTTCAGGGTAGAAACTACACAGACGTGGATACTTTGAATGTGCATCAAGCGTATCTCGACTTAACAGATGATCTCATTCCGGATGGTGAGTATTTTGAATTAAAATACAATTCCACTAAAATATACTGGATGATGAGAAATTAGAGTTCTGATTGAAACAGAAAATTTTAGCGAAAAAAAATTTGAACATTCGAAAAAAGTCAGAACTTTCGTGGTCTCACTAATTTGCTTTTTCCAGCATGCATGTTTTGCAAATTGAGAACTTCAAACTACGCCTCTAAATATGTCTAATAACAAAATATGCCTGTTCTTTCAGATATAAACCTAACACGGGCAACTCTTCTAAACGCCACTGACAACCAGATCACAAGGATCGGAAGACGTGGATTTGATAAGATTCGAAATGTTCAGTTCTTGTATTTATCAAATAATCAGATCTCTCATGCGCAACCAGACCCATTTCAATCTTTGGAAAGGTGAGTGTTTTTGGAAAATCCCACAAAAATTTTTACGGTATCAGAGAAATCAGTTATTTGGTGTTCATGATATTAAGCAATACTCAATCGGCTGGATTACTAAACTAGAAAATGAAAAATCGCAGATGAAAATATTCTCTATTCCCAAGAATCGAGACTTCGAACCATCCAGCCAATATGTCTTTTCGAAGAAACATGATGTATTGTAAAACCTTAAATGTGTCTCATATCTTTTATCTACTTCCGGTTTACACCATTCGGAAACTTTCACCCTTATTTGTAAAATTAACTCTTTTCATCGAATCTCGAAAATAAGAAAACTATTATCAGTCAGCAAAACTTCCATCGTAACTATTTTTCAGACTAGAACTCCTCGAAATGGACAATGCCCTCGATGGAAATACGGAAGTGAAAGCTGAGATGCTCCGCAATTTCTTCAACTCCAAAAATCCATTCACTCATTTAACGAAAATTGAACTGAACCGGAATCGAATTGATGAAATCTACCCGAAGACTTTCTGTGGAGTAGAAGGACTGAAAAGATTGGAGTTATCGAATAATAGACTTGCATCATTCGACTTTGCCAAACATTGTTTGGCAGATCTCAAGGCTCTTATGGTGGCCGGGAATCTTATTCAAGAGGTGAGCGCTGAAGTACCGAAACAGGAAAATTGTGAAACTTTGCGCAAACAGTTTCAATTTTTTAAAGTTGACTGGAAAATCAGAACAAAGTTACTTGACGTCAAATCAGATGCCATATCCACAGCATAGAAGTATTGACACACAGACGCAAATATGCACACATTCACTCTGAAAAAACTCTAGAAAGTTTTTTGTAAAAATCATTTCAGAGAATAAAGACCATCTTTGTTATGAGATTATAGCAATGTTTGAGAACAGTAAAACAACTTATATGGATCTCAGTAATTTGAAGATTTTCTCTAAAATTATTCCGAATTTTCTGAAACAGTAACTTCCAGATTCCCCCCAAGATCTGGGATTTCCTCCCGCAACTTACCACTCTGGACATCTCAAATAATCCGTTGAATTGTGATTGTGACACTATCCGATTGATTGCCCAAGATGATGTTAACTTCCTTAATCAGGTACGCTTTTTAAACTTTTGAATACTTTTTACGGACTGGGCCTGGGCACATGGAAGAAGGCCGTTGGGGCGGGCTGAGCAGGTGCAAGAAGGCATGTTTCTTAAACGGTCTGGTCCATCCGACCAGTCCCAGCCTAGCCCGTGAGGCACATCCGGGCCCGATCTGCCCTACCTGGGCCGCGCATCCCTATTCGGCTTTTTTTTTCAAATTGGGCCGAGCGGGGCAGGCAGAGCTTACCGTCTGCCTAGCCCGCCCGTCCTGCGGGTTGAGTCGGACCATGCAAATCACAAGTATGAAACCTTGCTCTACTGCAAAAGCTCATCAGAAATTAACTTTTCCAGGCCCAAACAAAATGTGCATCTCCACCGGAACTGGAAGGACAGAGCATTTTTGAGATCAAGAAAAACTACTGTAGTGGTTCGAAAACTAACAGAAATCCTCGAGGGAAATCTTCGTTCTTCCAGTTTTTGATCCTATTTGTTATTGCAGTTGGAAGTGAGTTTTCTATTAAAATATTGTCGAGCTGACAATGAAAACCGAAATAAAATTAGATGTTTTTTGAAACTGTGAAAGTTTTCCTACGATTTTCAGTTTCAAAAACATTTGAAGTTCTCCAAGTTTGAAAAATTTTCAATTTCACTTCTTCCTTTTTTCCTCTAAATTCTTGCGTTTTCAGTCCTTTGGGCATACAAAAAGTACCGTGAACGCCTGAGCCATATGACCTCCGCCCCAGTTGGCTACACGAATCTTCAACATGAGCAAGCAGTCGAACCGGAGTTTGTATAATATTTTTTATCTAAAGTTGATTTTCCAGTGATTCCTAGTTGTTTTTTTCCCTTTCTGTTACATAGCCATACTCTCAACCTGAAAATATTTTTAATCATAATTTTGTCTTCATTTCATACGGGATACTTTTTCTTTTTTGTGTGTGAATAAATGATCTTCTCAAAAAGCAGCGTGATAATTTCAGAAGGATATCAGAAGACGTCAAAAGACTTGCAAATGTTTGAAGTTTTCTCAGTATCAGAGCGAGTGTATGCAATTTTGCGTCACCGTGTCAATTGCGGACCTGGCATCACATTTGACGCCAAATGACTTTGGGTTGGTTTTTCAAAAAATGAGAATTTGGTGGCACCCCTGCTGCCTTCACTACTCTCAAACAGCTTTAAAAATAGTTTAAAAGATCTCTCGGAAGAGAAAATTATTTTGAATTGTCAAGTGAAACTTGGCCAATTTTTTTTTCTAGTTTCTAATCAAAGACTTCCCTCATCTAAGTATTCCCAATCGCGGTCAGATAAGCATTCATAATCAAGCGGATTGATCTGACCGCGTCATTTTTTTGACTGGACGTCCTCCGCCTGGAGGGTAATACGTTTATGACTGATTCTCGAAAGAGGCGCGATACAGATCAGAGGGAGAGCTACAGTACCGGCCATAATGATATGCCGCAAGAGTTTTTCGACCATAACTTTGCTGAAAATAACTGAATCGGGCTCAAATTTTGGCACAAAACGTGAAAAAAACAATAGAAAACTGAACCTACCATCAAATATGTCAATTCCGAAAAAAATTTGGAAAAAATTATATTTTTCAAAAATCACAAAAAATCCGAATTTTGACTTTTTGACTTTAGATCCTTCTATTATGTCTTCTTGTAGGATTATTTGCTTGGATGTTTGAAAAAGTGAACAATCATGATGCTGAGATACTAATAGCACTTTTTCGACCGAAAATAATAGGGATGTTTGAAACTGGATTGCAGTTACGGAAGGTATGCGGTGTGAAACTGCTCAACTACAAAAAATGAGCGACTACAACTCTTCTGGGCACTCATATTCTTGACAAAATACTTGATAGCATTGTCCTAGAACTTATTCATGATATATAATGGTTTATGTTATGATTTCGTTTGTCATAGCCTCACACTGTTGCAACAAACATGTGCCCGTTGTTCTCTCCAGCCCCGAACGTCGTCTTGTGACGCTTCCAGGTGGACGGAGGACAGTCAGATGAGCACAAAAATTCACCCAAATGATACCAGGAGTCTTATTTACAGTGTCCATTAACCTCAAAGATCAGTAGACGTTCCACAGAGATTCGCCCAGTAATAGATAAGCTTCTTCTTTTCTAATTGGATAGTTTGGAGGGCACTATTGTAGAGTAGGCTTATCACATACCAATTCGTTGTTCGAGTATGGAAAAATGATTCTTATGCATAGAAAAGAGAAATCACAACAGTTCCTCAACAAATCGAGTCCAATTACGCCCCAAGTGTCACATTCTGCCTATCCACCGATTTGACGATATGGGCGAAACGACTCATCGGACTACATTTTTGTGGAACGTTGTCGACTGATTTTGAAGTGAGTGGAAATTGTAAATTAGACTCCTGCTAACATTTGGGGGAATTTTTGTGTTCATCCGACTATCCTCCGTCCACTTAGAAGCGTCACAAGACGAAGTTCGGGGCTTGAGGAACAACGAGCACATGTTTGTTGCAACAGTGTGAGGCTATGACAAACGAAATCATAACATAAACCATTATATATCATGAATAAGTTCTAGGACAATGCTATCAAGTATTTTGTCAAGAATATGAGTGCCCAGAAGAGTTGTAGTCGCTCATTTTTTGTAGTTGAGCAGTTTCACACCGCATGCCTTCCGTAACTGCAATCCAGTTTCAAACATCCCTATTATTTTGGGTCGAAAAAGTGCTATTAGTATCTCAGCATCATGATTGTTCACTTTTTCAAACATCCAAGCAAATAATCCTACAAGAAGACATAATAGAAGGATCTAAAGTCAAAAAGTCAAAATTCGGATTTTTTGTGATTTTTGAAAAATATAATTTTTTCCAAATTTTTTTCGGAATTGACATATTTGATGGTAGGTTCAGTTTTCTATTGTTTTTTCACGTTTTGTGCCAAAATTTGAGCCCGATTCAGTTATTTTCAGCAAAGTTATGGTCGAAAAACTCTTGCGGCATATCATTATGGCCGGTACTGTATCAGATAGTGGGTTTGTGTCTTTTTTTATACTTTCCCATTTGCCTTATTCCTTGTTGCAGATGGTAATTCGGTTTATTTTCTCTTTTGCTCTACTTGTAGTAGGTCAGCTAGCAGAAGTAGAGAATCGAGCAGGATGCACCCGCCTTTGCTACATAGACACAGAGCATGTGGGAGACACATTTCCTCTCGAAAACCTGAAATCAAACTACTGTAGTCACATTGTAGTTCTCTACTTTGATTTGATGGGACCAGATACAGAAGGAGACATCAAGATCGCTAAAGGAGCTAAAGAGCTGGTTGAGAGGATCGAGATTTGGAAGGGAAACCTGTCTAGTACGCCACCAAAGGTTTGTATTTTGGAAGTTACAATGTATGCTGTTCCATCGAGATTTTCAGATAATTTACTCGATTGGTTCTAAATCGAGGGCTTTCATGTATTTTCTATCGGGCGAACCAGAGCGCACGAAGTTTGCCAAAGAACTGGTACATTTACTAAATGATACTAAAGCCGATGGATTGGAGATTTCCTGGACTGCTAATTCACTCGATGGTGGTGATGATCGACGCGGACTGACAGCGGTCTTCGATGCCGTTCGAGAAGCGAAAAAGGGAAAAAATTTTGAGCTAATTGTGGCGGTAACCTCCACCTCCACCTATTGGGACTTATACGATTACGATCATCTGAATAAGTAACAAAAATGATACATTTTCTTTCGATATTAGCTAGTTTCAGGTATGCTTCCTTCATTGTAATCCATTCACATCGTATGTTTGATGAGCGATTACGATTCCCAAAATACCGAACTTTGGACTCACCCATGACACCGAAAATGCTGAGCTGGTCAGCACTTTTCGACTATTGGACTTCGAAAAATGTTTCAAGATCAAAACTAGTTCTTTCATTATCAGCATCGACTACTACTTTGACAGATCTCAATGATTTGAGGAGCTCAGCAACGAGCACTTTCCCACACTCCGTATATATTCCAAAGATGTTTAAACCTGATGGATTCTGGCACTGGACGGAAATTCTTAGCCAGCAGGAAATTTGCCAGAAATTGGAAAATGAAGAGGGAATGAGTGTTTGGGTTGGTAAAGAAGAATCACCCGGCGTCAGGTAGTTTTGTATTCTCTAAACAATGTTTTCAATATTTCGAATTTTAGAGCGTACGCCCGAATGTATGCATATGAGAATGCTCGCAGTGCTCGTATCAAAGCAATCTGGGGTTCAATGAATGGTATCGGAGGGTTGGCTCTTCATGACATTCAAAACGATGATCCGAGTGGCGCATGCAAAAATGGAATACCCTTTCCACTTCTCGATTCTTTATCAAGATTCCAAGTTTGTCGAAAATGCATAAACCAAACAGTCAGCTGCAACGTAGAATTAAATGATCGTAAGTTCATATCGACAAGTTTCAAATACTTGAAAATGGATTCAGCTCTCTTTAATATCTCTAAATTGCCAAATGATAAATGCACGGAAATCGTTGTCGAACAAGCTTCAATAACCTTCGGTGGAAATGTAACTTTCAACAGTACTCAAGAAGAACAATTCTTGAGAAATTTGGTTGGTAGAACTATGATATTTCATCTTGAAACAAAATTCATTCAGACAGAAAGCCACTCGAAAATGCACAAATGCGGAATGGTGCTTTCATTGCCTTGTGGGAATTTGCAAACGAATCTCAGCTATATTTTGAAGAACAATATGACATCTGTCATTAAAAATGTGATAGAGACAATGACAAAATATAATTTCTCTGAAGTTCAGTTGGATTGCGAGAGGCAGATTCGAAGTGGAAACAGTGTAAGAAAGATTTAGTAACTCTCTCTGATTCGCATAGTTTTGAGCTCTACTTAGTCAACTTATCCTAGTTTTGTGAGATTTCTATTTCAATTGATTAAGAATTTCTGAGAGAGCGAGAAATCCCCTTAGAGTATAGTTTGAAAATGTTCCCTTGACGACATGTAGGCTAAAATTAGACAAGAATTTAGGATAGAGAAGGACAACAGAAACATCTTCTGAATATTCAATTCAATGTGAAACCGGCAGAAATTACAAATCTTAACTTATGACTACCAAAAAAGATTGCACTGCTGTCCAAATTACTTTTCCTATGATTCAGGTGCTCTTCAACACTTTTCTCCACAAACTGCTCGAGAAGTTTGAAAGTGGCACTGCTCCCAATGGATGTAATCGAACTTTATCTGCGAGGTGAGTATACTGTTCTCTTCTTATTCCATGTTGATTATGTCCAGATTCTCTCCTTTCACGAGTTCTCCTTCTGACTATTACTTTTCATTTTTATTCAATCGTCTCTCCCACGTTTCGTGAAAATTTGGAAAGATTTCGGATTGAAACCAGCGCAAATAATTCTGGAATCGTCCCCGTTTGGGTTTGAAATAGAAAAAAAGAAAGGAGTGAAGAGAACGATAAGTCAAAGTGAAGTTTGTTCGAAACAATTCATGATGAGCCACACTGAAATCGACTATGAGAATCTCACAGCGAACCAGAGAAATGTAGACGGAACAATTGAAATACCCACGAATGATTTCATGTATTATAAGGTAAATGCAAGAAAAGTGCATTCAATAAATTTCAAATTTTAGATAGGATACATTCAACGGAAACAACTCGGAGGGATTGCATTGAGTTCTTTGAATGGTGATGATCCTTTTGGACACTGCGGATATGGATATTTTCCTATGCTTGAATCTATCTATAAATGTGATTATTAGTGAGAACATAATTTCAAGATGAATGTTCGCTATTTTTCAACTCTTTCTCAGATACCGCAGAGTATTCAAATGCTGAAAAAGACTTTTTTCATCTAATGATGAGCCCCACCCCTTTCCCTCCTTGTAGAAAATTCTTCAAAGGTCATATGAGAATCCATAATCTAGTGAATCGATCTCTCTCTCTCTTTCTCCAAAATGTGTCATTTTATGGACTGGAGGTCTTCCTCCTGGAGGGAAATAAATTTATTGCCGATTCTCGGAAAAGGTGAGAAACACTAAAGAAAGATGAAGGGATATCGAGTTGAGAAATCTAGTGATTTTTAACGAAAGATTACTGTTTCAAGAAAAATGTATGATTTTTAAGGGTGTGAGCGGTGGTATTATTAGTGTTTTATCCTTTTTAGTTCTCATTGTTTACTTCCAGAGTCTTCTATCGGATTAAATTAGAATGTGAAAGTTGAAAAATGAAAGAAAGTTTTGAAACAGTAATTTTTTGAAATGAGGAGCAGGAGCTTTTCTACAAGCAGACTCGTGCACTTGAAACGATTTCATTTTTAGCTTTGCTCGGTTTGACCACTTATTAGTATCAGTGATTTAGGAGAAAAACATTGATATCATCACTAAAAAAATTATCATTCGAATCACATAAATTGATGAAAATTACATTAGACAACTGACTAGTGCGTGTGACAAGGGACTGATGTACAGAAAATGCATCTGTTTTTCTCATATTCTCTTTAAAACGGAAAAGTTTTCGAGTTATTACCAATATTCGAAAAACCTACATATTTTGATATAAACCGAAGAAACAGTAATAAATAATATAAAAACGGCCTACAGAATCAGTTGGGTAGGGAAAATTTTTTTCTGCTTCAGATGTTACTCAAATGTTCTGTGATTTAGAGCTTTTCATTCTCGAGTTGCATGCAGAGTTAGAGTGTTACTGTTTCCCAAATTTTTCATAATCTTGTAGCCATGATGCTCTTTACTGTTTTCATGCTTTTCGTAAAACATTTTCGAAATTTCTCGGAATGGATGATTGTATTTTTGCGTCAGTAGAGTTTTGCTGAGGACCTGGCTTCAAAAATAACTTTGGGATGGCTTTTCGACTGCAGAAAGCGAAATTTAACCCATCTTCATACAGTATCCAGATACAGTATATAATCAGATAAATAAAGCTCCAAAATCCTCAAATTACACCCAACGACAAACTTCTGTTTGCTGTCCTTCCTCCTTTAATCAGGGCAGCTTTGCTATTAGTTGGCTGAAATTGGAATGTTGTATTGAACAAGCGAACTTGTTTGAAAAAAGTAGAAAATTAATTGAAGAAACAGAAAAGATTTGAACCAAAAATTTCGAACCCCTACTAGTTTCTTTATTCACACTCTTCGAAATTTCAAAATTTCAAATCAATCTACTTCATTTTCTACTAACCAATCCCCTTCTTTTCCCATATTCTAATCCATTTCCGTCACTCATTTCTGTCTCTTTCTGAACTCTTTCTTTCTCTCTATTAGACTGTCACATAGAATAACGGTTTATGGAATTAGTCTCGTCTTCTTCTTCTTTCCGTCCCTCTTCAAGAATCCGTTTCCTCTCTTCCGATTCTTTTCCGTGTTATCCGGTCGGCAAATCTCCGAATGGCGGGAAGGGACGGAATACCGGAGAAGAGGAGAAGAATCGAATATACATATCAGTATCATCTCTCTTGTATGTCAACTGACACAGGGGACACCTTCTTCTCATTCCGAATACAACATGAATCCACACTAATTTCCCCCCACCCGCACCGCGCTCTCTTTTCTACTTTTGCCCGTTGTTGTGTTGAACTTTCTACTCGCATACTAATTTTAGCTTTTGATCATTAGATTTCCATTAGTTCTGAAACAGAAAACATATTGGTCTCAGTCTGTCACTTTTTGCTGCCGACCGCGGCTGGCCAGATGACAGTCTTGGTCTTATATTAGTTTAGTTTTTTATACTATTAATGTCACACCACGCTCTATTACTAACCCAGCTAGAAGTAGAATTTCTCGATTTTGCCGCCTTTTTTTTGTCCGGGTTTTGAGGTCTTGCGCACTCTTGTTAACAATTCACGAGACGTATATAAGGCCTTGTAACCTAAAAAACAGCAGAAAGTCCGAAAAGTTCCAATTTTTGCCAGGTAAGCATTGAAACAAGATGTAAGATAGAAAATATAGCTAATTGTTCGGAAAGAGTACTGGGCAAAAAGAAAAACTATTGAAGTTGGCAGTTTCCTGAACTATTCATTCCATTCTCGAAACAGAAAAAATCTGAATTTTAAAGTCGAAGAGAATAGCTCAGTTTGTTTTATGTTTGCTCATTGTGCTTAGATTCAAAGGAAAAATACATGGATTAATAGGGAATGTACCTCAGATCATATTCTTACTCTGTGATATCAGAAACTTCCCAATCCGGCGTCTTCAGGTAGTGTCGGGGCCGAATACGAAGTCCAATAAAACTGAACGCATCAAAATCAAGCATATTTTTCTGATCCTTATGCCTATCACTGTTTCATAAGTATAATGAAATCGTTAGAGCATAAACTCGTTAGTGATCTCTGGCCACTTCTCATAACCATTGTAAATTGTTTGGAAGTCTTACGATTGAAATTAAAAATCTATTCATTATCACTTCACCCCTACTAGGTGTCAAACCAGTGAAAACAGAATATAAAAGATTTGAAATGACATGAAAATAGCTACACTATCATTACATACAAATCAATCCGAAATTGTTTTAGAAAAGATTTTGAAACCGAATAGTTTCCGAAAACAAGTTTTGACAGATTTCGTCAAATTCTGTCTTTTTTCCTCGGAACTTTCGATTTACTGTTTACTTTTGATCAGCTGATTGAGAAGAAAACAGTTGAAGTTTTCAAATCGCAACTTTTAGAATTCTAGAACCCGATTGAATACAGGAAAAGTCTCCCACTAACTCTAGGAGATGCTCTGAAACAGTAATTTTCAAAAATCTCGAGCTGGTCTTTTTATGACTCTGCTTGTAATTAGCCAGCAAAACAAATCCGAAAAACCAAGTAATTCTTAATGGGAAATTTTTGAAACCGAAAATTTCTACTAAATTTACATCGTTTAAAAATTTACTTAAGAAAGTCAAATCGCTCGAATTTCCAACTTTTCTCCTTCATAAATTTTTGAAACAGAAAATCTGTTCTAGCTTTCTTCCTCATTTTTTGCTCTTTTTCCACCAAACTTTACATATTCTCAATCTGCAAACCATCCCCCTATTCTTCCCATTGTATTTTCTGTGTTCCCCTTGTTTTCTCCCCTTCCGTTCCAAATCATCGTATACAGAGAGAAAGTTTCGGGTTGGAAAAGGGTGGAACGACATGCGATGTGGGATTATCCAAAGTGCACACTCATTCTCTGTCTGCGTCTCTTCGTCTCCAATACTCTCTCGTCTTGCTCTCTGAATAAGTGACCGTTCCCTTTTTCTGGTGTGAAACCATTCCTTCTCTTCTATTCGTTTATTTTCAAGTTGTTCAGGTTTTTAGGGGGAGTGGGCATACGTCATTTTGAGCTGGGCTTAGGGTTCAGGTTCCGATGAGTTTGGAAGTTGTCTGAAGTTTCGAAGAAGTTTTGAAAAGTCTTGAAGTGGTTCCTAGACATAGTTGGATTTAGGCAACATAAAACTCTTCTGTTTCAAAAATAAGTTTTCATTGTGACTATCTTTATTTATCATTCCATCCTCTTCATCTTGTAAGTAAAAAAGCGAAGCTGTCTGACACTTCGAGCTCATTCATGTTTTCAGAACGAAACTGGAGCTCATAGAAATCACAGTTTCAAAATCTAAACATTGTTTTCTCAACTGGGTACGGTTCATTGGTCACGGTTTACCCCGAAAAGATTGTTCATTTAAAATTTTTTACTGTTTTAATAAGCTAACGTTCCCTGCAATTGTTTGTGATAGCAGTGTTTTTGGTATGTTGCCAAATTTTTAATGTTCATCACGCTCTATTGCTAACATGGCTAAAATTATAATTTTTTGGGTTTCCTCCTTTTTTCCTGGTTTTGGGGCCTGGAGTGCTCTTTGTGGACAATCAACGTGGATTACATTAGGCCTCAAAACCTGAGAAAACTGCGGTGGACCAATATATTCAGAGTAAGATCATGTTAGCAGCAGAGCGCAGTGAAATCACCCGCTACTTCAAAGATCGTATGCAGTTGTAACTAGTAAAAAAAATACTGTATCAACAATTGCCCAAAAGGAAAACTTCATTGTTGAGTGCAGTCGACGACTCAATATTGATATGCATTGAAACAGAAAATTATAGTCAGTCTGACTAAACTTCTAAAAATTTAAGGTTAATGGACGAACTCAAAATTTCCAATGATTTTAGCTCATTGAAGACCATTTCATGTCAGAACAAATTTCGCGGTTGTGCTTGAGCCTAATTTTGAAATATGAGTATAATTTACTAATAATTCAACGTTGAAACTGTATTTTTTGACATGTTTTCTGGTTCATGTCAGCCTCAAAATGTTCTCAAAAATCAAGCAAACAACACTTTATTTTTCTTCTCACAGTTTTCTGTTTCAGCATTCTACAATTAAGTCAAAGTAATAATTTAGTCTGTTGAGTTCGCAAATCGAACATGCAAAATACGTGCACAACAATTTTCCAGTTTCAGCTTTCACCCTTTTGAAGTTCAAAACTCTCACTATTAGTATCTCGTGCACTTGCCTTCCTGATACCCTAGACACTCAATTTCCCCTTGACCACCTATCCCTGCATATCCAGATATTCTCCAGAAATTCCCCCTCTTCTTTTCGGAATAGCCAATTTCATTTTCCTTTCATTTTTCCTTTCGCGCCCCCCGAAAGTGTTCACTGTTTTTCTTCTCCGTTCCTCTTCTCACCGATTCCTCCAATTTCGCTTCTCCTTCGTCATGTCCTGTCAGCTTCTTCTTCTTATTCTACAATTCCGTTTTCTTCTTACTTCTGATTCTACGTTATTCCTCTATTCACACCTTCTGATTCTTCTTCTTAGTTAGCTTTTCGCTCACAAGAAATTTTGGTATAAGTGAAACTATATCATAGATGAGTTTTTTGAAAGAAACAGTAAGAAATTTGAATAATTTTATAAGCGTTATCATTTTAAAGACAACATACCTAAAATTGAGACCTATTTTAAATTCCTCCACATCTTTTTTATTCTAATTAATTTGAATTACGAGACTGTCAACTATTTTTTGATTGTGTCCTTAAACAAATTTTTCTGTTTCAAGTAAAATTGAGTACTCTAGTCTATATCCGGATATCTCAAGGAGCATTTAGTGATTTTTACTGTTTTTCTAAAACCTACTATTTCAAAAATAGTGCTCATAATCTCATCAATCTGAAGCTTCAGTTCCATCTTTCGTTATGTTATAGCATATAACTTACAGGGGTCACCATAGGAAAAATGAAAAGTCTCATTCATTAATTTCTGAACATTACATAATTTTCTGTTTCAAAGTTTCGTAAATTGTTTTTCGATATATACATACAGTGTTCTCTCTAAATGTTCAGTTTAGGATATCATAGCATTCTACTAGGCTTCCAGTTATCTGGCAATATCCCTCTACCAGACATTCATCAAAATGGCACCACTAAATATTCAAGGGAAAATTTTTTAGTGATATTCGCAAAAACTTTACCGTTTCGATGAATGTGTTTGTAAGGATCTCAGCGTTGAATGTATTGATACTATTGACAACACTTGACCTTTTTTCTCTATGTTAAGATTAACGTGAGCTTCCTTCTAGGTTTAGATTCTGGAAGAAAAAGTTTTGACTGTACGACACTTCGACTTTCAAATTGAGATTGGTCGGACACTGCAACACATCGCCTATTGAATCGTATAAAAAAATTACTGTTTCTAAAGTTTTTGAAAACCCAATTGTGTGCACATCACCTCACTGCCAAAACCCATTTCTTGCAGAATTTACTGTTTCAAAGTTTTCTGATTTTAATCACCCAAAATGTAAAATCATTAGCTTTAATTTTTCATCCACAATCGCTTATTATTTACTTCAAGTCAAAATAACAGACTGAATATTACATTGAGAATCTCGGGACCAATTTCTATAGGAATTCAAACCGGACGGGATGACATGGGAAGATCTATAATTTCTGAAAAGTTTACTGTTTCAAAATTCTTTCTTTTTCTTTCTGAACTGAAATGTTGAGATCAGTAGTTGTGAGATACCTAGATTATGTATTACAAACTTGACTAAAATTTTTAGAAATCTCTGTTTCAAAATTTTCAGAGAAATAGTTGCGGTCAAGATGATTAATTTTTGCAGTAATACCGTGGCTCAATTCCACTGTTTCAAATTTTTCCTTTACAAGACACCGTATATGGGAAACAATCTTTTTTTGGATTCACATTGAAGCCATAAGACAAAGTAACTTCATAATTTCCTAGTTGTATTCTCAAAACAATCGGAACCTAGTTTCCAACCCATTTCCCTTGTTTAAAACTGAACATTGTGCTCTTTCTCCTCCAGTTTTTGCTCCTCCAATGCTCCGTTTTTTTCCGCGCGGATTTCCTTGTTTCTATTCGCGCATTCGTCGTCGTCTCTCCTCGAGACATGTCAATCCTCCTCCCCCGATCACCACCACAAACATATTTCCGTCTTTTCATCTCTCGTTCCACTCTCCTCTCTCTTGTTTTTTCTCTCTTCCAAACTGTTCTTCTTCTTTCTCTTCTACCGGAGACGCCCCGCTCCCCCTGAGACAACACAAAAAACACCAATTTCTGTGTTTCTCTAATCCTCTTGATTTCATACAGTATCTCGTGTGGGGGGTCATTGGGGAAAGAGAGGACACCTGATTGTTAGGTTCAAACCAGAGAGAAATATTATGAGATAAGGATAGATCTCTTTTTCAACTTTTTTGATTTTGAAGCTTCAAAGTTTCGCAAATCTTTCGATTCTGTTTAGAAAAATTGTTACCTAGATAGAAGAATCGCAACATCATACAAATCGACCCTGAATTATTTTAGTATTTTATTATAAGTTCTCAAACTTCTAAAATTAATGGGCCATGAGTTTTCCTATAGAGCATTCCAAGAATCCTCTAGCTCCAGTTTCTAATAAGTTGAAACTGTAATTTTTTTTTTCAATTTTTTTTTCAATTTTTTTTTTTGCAAAATCTATTCAGACTTGCGTCACATCTTCTAGAATTTCCGAAGAAGGCTGTCTGGGTTTTTCAGATTTAGGGACTAAAAACTTTCAAAAATTTCCTGAAAATGCTATAATCGGATTAGTGAAAGAAAGTTCCGCATAAGCAAAAAGTCCGATACTACAGTTTATCAGTAGATTTCCTGAAACTGTATATTTTTTGATGAGTCGGCATTGTATATGAGAAGAAACCGAAATTTTTTGAAAACTCCTTATATTTGAAATTAACGAGCTTCATTGAACTTCACTTTCAGTAGTCATTTGGGTCGAAATCTTTAAATTTTTTATGAAATTTCAAGATGTCTAGAACTTTGAGGTGACATTAGAAATAGTGTGTAACTGCTTTATTATAGAAATCTTTCAGTTACCATGGAAACTTTGAAACTGCTATAACTTCCTAAACTTTGAAGCCAATCTTCTCGGTTTCAGAACTGGTTTAGATTTTCTCAAAATGTTCAATGGCAATACATTCGCTTGATTTATATGAGTTGTATTTTATGATAAGTTCTCAAACATTCAGAATTACTGGGCCATGAGTTTCGGCAATGTATCAAATTCCTACTCTTTGGGCATACACAAAAGTATGATTTTGTTTTTCACATGTTTAGCCAACCTAATGATGAGTATTCCCAGGACATCATAGCAGCCATCTCTATCAAAAGTTACGGCCTTTTTTATGTAGCTCGGCTCAAAAGTCAAAATTTTGAAAACTAGAGGAAGTGCGAATTTGAAAACTAAAACTTTCTGTTTCTGGACTTGTTCGAATGTGCCCGAAGAATTCAAACGCATTGCTTTTTTTCTCCACGAACTCCTAAACAAGCCTTTCATCCTCTTTTCCCTCAAACTATATATTTGTTTGATAAAAAGTTTAATTATCTCAATGTGAAGACGACTTCAAAGTCTGCCCCCCCCCCCTTATCCGTTAAATGTTCACTGAAAACTGGAATCCAATTTTTCGGTTTCAGCATTGGTTCAGATCAATTTAGAGTATCTAGGCTCACTTTTTTGCATATTCAACCAAATATAGCTTCAGTTTTTCAGTTTGAATATCTCGGTTTCACATAAAGTTCTAGTAATGAAAACTTTTCAATAGTTAACTCATACTTTCTGCTGTGAAAATTTATTACCGAGATTATTGGTGCTATTTTATACTCACACCAATTTTGAATCTTGTGAAACAGTAAATTCAACTTGCAAAACTCAAGATTCTACTTTCATCTCCCTTCGTTCAAAAACCATCTCTAAACGCTGGTCGCCTTATTATTCATCTTCTCACAACATTGTCATATTGTGAAGCAAAAGAACGAAAACTTCTTCTTCTTCATCTCCTGTCCACCCCCAAAAGTATACACAAACATGTGCATAATTTATGAATCATATCATGTTTTCGGCTTTCAATCTACTATCCCTTTTTGAAAAGGAAATTGAAAAGGTTTGGTAAGCTTGGAGTTGAGTTTTTGGCTGAAAGGCTTTTAGTTATGCAATTTTGATATGGCCGAATTGAAACTCGAAAATTTATTATTAACTTTGAGAACTTTTGAAACTGTAAAATTTTTTTCAAATTTCAAACCTTCTTGTTAGAGATATTATCACTGTTAAACCGCGCTCTACTGCTACTTTGAAAAGATTTCTGAGATTTTGAGGCCTAGAACTCCATATGAGCAATTCACGAGAATTAAAGTATTCTTCGAAACCTTTTAACCATGTTCGTTATAATTCCAGTTACATCTTCATGTCAATTTTGAAACAGCACAACTTTTCGTCATCTAAAACCCAACTTCTTTCATTCCTCTCCTATTTCTCTCCATCAGAATTCCAGATTGAGTGTCATCTTCTATTTCCACTCCTACACACACATCCAGTCACCTAGTCAAACATATACAAACATTTCCAAACTTTTATTACAACGTTCCTTTTCGTTTTGATTCTTTCTTCTATTTCCTTCAGAATTCGATGAAAACCAGTATTAGTACTGTTTAGGTTTCGCATGTTTTTCACAACAAACTTTTTACTGTTACACGAAAACCCAAAGTTCCGAATGCCTTTTGTCCGAGAATGTAGTCTTATCTGATAGAAGCTCCAACTCTGCGAACTGAACTGAACACCTAATCTATTAATTTTCTAGTTTTCCTCTATTATCTCTCCCTAAATAATACAACTTTTTGAGTGTTGGGGTCTGTTAGAGAAGTGTATACTTGTGTGTGTGTGTGTGTGAGGTGCCTCAAATATACATTCAAACTTATTTGCATAGTACTGTATTCATATTTTATATTATTCAAATGCATCGCTCTCTCCACCCTATCTTCTTTCACTTCGCTTCTTAACGCATTCACGTTTTACGATTTCCAGTTCGATTGACTTGCCAAGTACTTGATAACACTGGAAAGTAACTTTTTGAACCATCCTTCATTTTTCATAGATTTTGACCTGGTTTTTTGTAATTTTTATTCAACTTGCCTCCTTTTATTTATTTCCTCATTATTTTTCATGAAATACTTTGAAAATTCTGCTAAAATTCATCTGAAACAGTCGAAATCTGTAAATCCTTCGAGGCTGGCGTCGGCTGGCGCGTCAAGGGACTGTTGGCGCATTTCCGGTTCTCAGGCCAAGCGACGAACGCGCCAAAAAACACGGGTCCGAACTTGTTTGAATCCGACGATGACTCATTTTTCACCTGGTTTACACCTGTTTTTTTATTCTCCTTCAAATTCAGGGTTTAGAAAAATCAGAAAAGAAAGCAAAGAATAAGAATTTGCACTTTGTAAACCAGAAATCTGTCTTGGAAACCAAGAAAAACCAAGAAAATTTAAAATTTATAACCGCGAATTTCAAAACCCATTCATCTTGTTCCGAAATGTTTCATGAATTTTCGAATTTCGAAACCTATCCTACTTCACAATTCGCATTTTTCTTTACCCGAAAAAAATTGTTCTTCGCAAAATTCCAAGTTTTCCAGACAAAAAGTGACGACGATTTCCGGCGGTAAGGTTTCGTGAACGCTCTCACCCCCAACCCGAAACATCGTCGAAGCCGGACAACAACAACGAGCAATCATGTCGAAAAAAGCCGTGAGTTTTTTCTCGCTAAAATTGAAAAAAACATTTGTTTCGGGACCCAAAAAACATTGCCTGCCGCAAAGTTGAAACTCGAAGAAACTCAAATTTCAATAAAAACAATGACACATTACATTACCTAGAATTTTTCCTAATTTTCGCTCCATTTTCAATGTTCCACCGTGTTCTATTGCTAGCATGGCTGAAATTCGAAAAATCGGCTTTTCCCCCGTTTTTTCTGATATCTCGTTTACTTCTCGTGAAACATTCACAAGAGTCACACGAGACCTCAAAACTTCACCTGGAAAAACGATGAAAAAGCCGAGAAATTTAAAAATTAGCAATAGAGCGCAGTGTGACATTTAAAATATCGCGAACACCTCAAAAAACCTTTTCCTCCATCATAGTACAGAGGTCACGAACTCTTTCTCTTTTTGCACTAGAAACATAAATAAAATTGATGATAATTTAGTCTTTATCATCACCACTTGCCTCTCTCTCTCTCACACACAGGAAAAATGCGTAGAGTAGAATCTGAAAACCGTGTATGCCCGTGTAAATGTGCTGTGTGCAAACCGACGAGGCGGAGTCGAAAAACGGGCGGTCTTCTCTCTCTATTCTCGCTTTTCCCGTTTTGTATACAGTGTGACAACCAACTCATACAACTTTCTCTCCCCCTCTCTGTGCTCCATTTTCTTCTTCTTATCATTCTTGTTTTAGAAAAGAGAGGGACTTTCACGCCAGTACAGAGTTCTCACAGTTTTTACTTGCTCGACTATCTTGCTCATTTCGTTTTCACCCATTTTTGAAGCTTCTGAAAGTTCGATTTTCGCTCGTTTCTTGCCCTATATAGACTCTGAAATTTGAATTTTAAGCTTGGTTTCCTTGCCTTCACACCGATTGGTTCAAACTTGTGGCTACTACGATGGTTGCGGCAGGCGATGTAATGTTGAGAAAAAACATGAAAATTTCATGAATTTGGATTCAATTTCGCTAATTTTCACGATTTTCAGATCAATGTGCGTGTCACTTCGATGGACTCGGAGCTCGAGTTTGCCATCCAGTCGAGCACCACCGGGAAGCAACTTTTCGATCAGGTAAGCTTTTAGCGTTCTCTTTAGCACTGGTAAATCACACTTTTTAATTTACCGGTGCAAGAGCTCTGAGATTGGAATGGATCTTTCACAATCCTGGAACACAAATAAAGATCTAAATTTCCATTTCCAGGTCGTGAAAACCATTGGTCTCCGTGAGATCTGGTACTTTGGCCTTCAGTACACTGACAACAAGGGATTCCCGACATGGCTTAAGCTCAACAAGAAGGTCATGTCCCAGGATGTGAAGAAGGATCCAACCCTTGTCTTCAAGTTCCGCGCCAAATTCTATCCAGAAGACGTCGCCGAGGAGATTATTCAAGATGTCACCATGGTATGTGTTCATGATTCATTTCCATTGAACTTCCCCGGGAATGTTATGACAGCTTGACTTCCAAAGAATGTTCTAAAAGCCGAAAGTTTTATGGCAAAACGGTCAATTTTTGGTTTTTAGTTGTAACTGTGATTGTCTGGCACTCTCTCGATTCCCCATAGTCTCTAGTATATGATTTGTCACTGATAAGTGTGTGCCATTTGTACATGCATATGTTGGCAAAACCTCGACGCGCTCGATAGGCTTACACGGAACAAACTGGGAGAAATTTGACCTAGCAATTTCGAATTCTAGTGTTGCAAGTTATATCTATAAGCGAAAACTCTTGAAATCGATCTTCCGATTCTTCCCCTAACAAGACCACCCAGATCACTTTGCTGGCTCAAATGTGCTCATCCCTAAAGTGGTCTTCCCTTCGTGTTTACAAACCATTAAACCATCACACTCTGTTTTTTCCTTCCCAAAAAAGAAGAGAAGAAAAAGCGTCTCGGAGGTAATCGGAAACCCTCTCCCTCCCGTGTTTACACCAAAAGTGTGAGAGTCAAAACATTGCAATGAGTAGGTGGTAGTGGTGACTATATACTTTGATATGGGAACTTTCTTCAAAAAAAAATGCCTGAAATGCTCCTCTTCAATCATATCACGGCTACTTAGACAGCTTTTTGCAGTCGAAAAATACCAAGGCTGAGTCATACGGCGGAACTATAAAACGAGACAAAAACTATCTCTTTTTGGTGTTGTCTCCATTCAAAACTCACAAAAACCGCAAAACCGGTGCACGAACGAGAAAGAATGAGTAATCGGCGGGGAGAAGTGATTCATAGTGAAAACGGGAAGAATGGAGAAGAATTTCCATATTTGGAGACGACAAAGAAAAACAAAAAAAAATCTGAATTTTCAGCGTCTGTTCTACCTGCAAGTGAAGGATGGAATCCTCTCGGACGAGATCTACTGTCCACCGGAGACGTCGGTTCTTCTCGCCTCGTACGCGATGCAAGCCAAATATGGAGACTACGTTCCGGAGACACATGTGGCTGGATGTCTTACTGCTGATCGGTGAGGATTTGCTGATATTGGGGGATAGTGCACTCTATTGAGAACATGGCTAATGTTTGAATTTTTCAAGTTCCCGCAGTTTCTTCCAGTTTTTGAGGCCTTGTGGACGATTCACGAGGATTACATGAGATAATACCTGGAAAAAATCAGTGGGAAAGCAAAAATTCAACGTTTAGACAACATAACGCGCTCTCGTTAAAAGTATCCTCGATAATTTATCTCAAAAACCTGTCAATTGTTTCAGTCTGCTCCCACAACGCGTTCTTGGCCAATTCAAATTGAACAGTGAAGAATGGGAACGCCGTATTATGACATGGTGGGCGGACCATCGTGCAACTACTCGTGAACAGGCAATGCTTGAGTACTTGAAAATTGCTCAGGATCTTGAGATGTATGGAGTTAATGTAAGTTTTCTAAAGCTTCCCCCTCAAAAATGGACTAGATCCTCTGAATGTTTGTTTTTCAGTACTTTGAAATCCGTAACAAGAAGGGAACCGATCTTTACCTGGGAGTCGACGCTCTCGGCCTGAACATCTACGATAAGACTGATCGCCTTTCGCCGAAAGTCGGATTCCCGTGGTCGGAGATTCGAAACATTTCGTTCAACGACAAGAAGTTTGTCATCAAACCGATTGATAAGAAGGCTCATGTAAGTGATTAGAATGGAGGAGAAGAGAAGCATCGTGGCACTTTTCCTCTTTTTCTCTTCTCGAGTTTGCCATTATTTCGGGAAATTTGTGTGGCGACAACTGTGCCGTTTGATAGCAAATCAGAGAATGATAAGCAGGAGAATCCGTGTATTTTGCAGGACTTTGTCTTCTACGCTCCACGTCTTCGCATCAACAAGCGCATTTTGGCACTTTGCATGGGCAACCACGAGCTCTACATGCGCAGAAGAAAGCCAGACACTATCGAAGTTCAACAGATGAAGCAGCAAGCCAGAGAGGAGCGTGCTCTCAAGATTGCCGAACAAGAGAAGCTCACCAGAGTAAGACTTTATATTGAAAATCAATAGTCAATGTTATCGTTGATTGTACAGGAAATGTCTGCTCGTGAAGAGGCCGAGACTCGTCAACGCGATGCCGAGAAGCGTATGCAACAGATGCAAGAAGACATGGAGAGAGCTCGTCTTGAGCTGGCCGAGGCTCATAACACGATTCACTCGTTGGAGAGTCAACTCAAGCAGTTGCAGTTGGCCAAACAGGCTTTGGAGGCGAAGGAGTACGAACTCCGTGAGCTCACTGCTCAATTGCAGTCGGAGAAGGCGATGAGCGATGATGAGAGACGTCGTCTGAGAGATCAAGTGGATGCTCGTGAGCGTGAAGTTTACACGATGAGACAGGAGGTCGAGAGACAGACAACTGTTACCAGACAGCTTCAGACACAGGTAAGTATTTGTTATTTCTGTAAAGGAGATCTAGAGAGATCTAGAGGTTCTTCGGCTTTCTAGATCTTGATGCATACCAAGACTCCTTCAAAAACTCAATGCAATTTCAGATCCATACTCAACAACACACTCAACACTACTCGGGCAATCACCACGTTTCCAACGGACACGCTCACGATGAGACTGCTACTGATGATGAGGATAATGGAGCCACTGGTAAGATTTTAAAGATGAAATGAATACGAAAAAAATGTGCATGGATCTCGAAAATTCTGGGTTTAAAGCTCATTTTTGGGATTTTGAGCTTTTTCATTGTGATTTCCGGAATCTACCCACACTTTTGCATATCAGACCAATCCTTCAAGACGTTTTCGAAGACCATCACTATAAAATTCTTCAGAACTCACCAACGACGCCGACCAAAACGTGCCACAACACGAGTTGGAGCGTGTCACTGCCGCCGAGAAGAACATTCAAATCAAGAACAAGCTGGATATGCTGACTCGTGAACTCGACAGTGTCAAAGACCAGAATGCCGTCACTGACTACGATGTTCTTCATATGGAGGTACTGTTGATGTTTTCATTGTTACACCGCGCTTCATTGATAACATGGCTAAAACTTGAATTTTTTGGTTTTGCTTAAATTTATCTCTAATTTTTTCTCTGTTTTCAGAACAAAAAGGCCGGTCGCGACAAGTACAAGACCCTCCGTCAAATACGCGGTGGAAACACGAAGCGACGAATTGACCAATACGAAAACATGTAATCTGTTCCCTGCTCATCATCATTTGGCTCTCTGTTTTTTGGATTATCTGATTTTTATAGGACATAAATTCAAATTTTCTCTTGGTTTTCTCAATTCACTTCTCTTCCCTTTCCCCTCGTTTTCACTCCCAAATTTCAGTGCCTTTTTCTGATTATTCTTCCCAAAAATATCTCGGTTTTCCCCTCATTCTCCATCCTTAAAATTCTTGTATCCGTCATATCTTCCCAAAAATCGTTTTTAACTTATGACCATTTTTCCGTTTTTTATTGTCGGCCAAAAACCCTCCAGCGCAAACTCCCAACCAACTCTACGCTTTTCTATACTCCCAAAAAATTGTCTATTTTTATTTTTTATAATATTTTAATTATTCCATCAGTTACACACACCACCATCACCATCCCATTCGTTTATTCTCTCAACGGCTCATCTTCTCTAATATTCGATAAATATGCAATACAATGAATTCGAGCCTGAAACAAAGGAAGATTTGTATGAACAATGGGGAATATATGAAAGATTTAAAGATAGGAAGCAAAATTAAAAATATTTGAAGGCATCAAATGCTTCGAGAACTTCGATGTAGTTCCTATGGTTTCTGGGTTTGCCAAACGAGACTTTTCACAAAGAAAGTTCGAGAAAAGACACATTACGAAGTGTTGGGTGTTGAAAGTACGGCGACACTTGCGGAAATTAAAACTGCTTTCTACTCGCAATCGAAAAAAGTAAGACTTCTCGAGGAACACAATTTGGAAGTCGATGAAACTTTGCAGTTAGCCTGAGCAATTTATTGTCTAAGTCCCCCAAAAACAATTAGCCTAAAAGCAACAAAAATTAGCCGAGGTGGAGCAAAATTCAGTTGTTGCCATATTTTATTATTTGTCCGAGAGGAGTACACGCGGCGTGGTCGCACCGTGCCTAGTGTACTCCTCGTGGACAAGTTGTTTTTCTGTTTTTTTTTGTGATGATCCAAATTTTTCAGTTTGTTTTCGCCATCAAATGAGGGTTTAGTTCCGTTTTTTGAAGTTTGAAGAGAAAAACAATGTAGCAGATTCCCTAGAGCAAGTAATTTCCCTCTCTAGATGTATGTTTCATTGATAAAAACTGAAAAAAGAAACTTACACTTGTTCGCGTCATGTTTCATCACCCAATCGCAATAAAATGATAAGTTTAGGTTCACCCAGACAACTCTGCTGACGAGTCGACGACAGCGCGCTTTTTGGAACTCAAAAATGCATATGATGTGCTCAGGTTTGTTCATTTTCAAGTCGTTTCTTTAAAATATGCAAAAATGTGTATTGAATCCAAACATTTCCACAAGGATTCCCGGAATCTACGCACATTTCTGCATAGTTTGAATCAAAAATTTGCAATCTATAATGTCCCAACTTCCAGAAGACCAGCAGACCGCCGTCTCTACGACTATCAGCTGAAAGGAGGTGGTGGAAGGTATCCGAACGGTGGATATAGATATCAGTACCCGACAACAGCTCCTCCACAATATGATTTTAAAAGGTTTGTTCGTCAGTTTCATTCAAAATTTATACCCTTTTCTCAATTTTTTTAGCGGAGACTGGTCGACGTACTGGAGTCAAAACCCGGATAATTCGAGATCGACACGAGAGGAAAGAGACAAATCGGCGAGGGCATTCATGAAATCCATTTTGAAATGGACGGCGTTCGGGTTGATTCTGGTGGCGATTTATAATGGAGGATATGTGTATTTGTTGGCTTACAATCAGAAACAATTGGATAAGCTGATCGATGAGGATGAGATTGCAAAGTGTTTCTTGAGGCAGAAGGAGTTTAGAAATGCGAATTTTGAGAGCTCAGAGGTACGTAAAATCATCCGCTTCAGAGAAAATTGGAGCCGTAGTTTTGAATTTTCAGGTCGCAGAAATCGGTAGAATCCTGAAGGCGGATGTCGATGAGATTTGGAAGACGAAGGCTCAGAAGAACGCTAACGAGATTCGAGAGGAGTACCGATGGTTTAGAGCTCTTCAGGACGCGGATCATATCAGAAGTCTCAAAGAGAAAAGACAGGAAATAAAGGAGAGGGAGAGGAATAAATGGAGGAATCAGGAGGACGAATGATAATGTTTTTTAGTTTACTAGACTATGTAGAATTGCCTATATTCTTCGTTTACAAATGACTCATGCATGATGCATTACGGGTGTTTTCCAGTCATTTTTTCCCTGTATTCTAGTCGATTGTGTAGGTTTTTTGTACCATAATGAACCATTTTTACCTTGATTTTTCGTATTTCCTCCAAATTCTTGAATTGGCTCCTTTCCATTTAATATTTTCTCTTCTTTTATTTTTTATTTTTACTCAATCTTTTTCACTTCAGATGGAGGGTCTGAACGTGCTGGTGACCGGATCAACGTGTGGGATCGGTCTTCAAACTGCGAAAGTCCTGTTCAGAAAAGGGGCGACGGTGATTCTGACGTGCAGAGATGAGGTAGAATTTAGAGGAGTCCGAGATTCAATAAAATTCAAAAAAGTCTCAGATCCGAGGTCGTCGAGCCGTCGAAAGTCTTCTTGTTGGAGTTCCACAGGAGCAAGTGGCGAAGGAATCGGAAAGAATTCATCTATTCACTGTTGGTTCTTAATATGAAAAACTAGAGAAAAAACATCAATTTCCTCAGCTCGACGTCACCAACTACAACTCGATTTGTGAATTCACAGACGAAATCGGAAAAATGTTCAAACACATCCATATCATAATCAACAATGCCGGAATCATGGGTGTCCCTTTTGAGGTTCATCACTTTCAAAATTTAAGCCAATCTTGCATAATTCTCGATTTTCAGCTCTCCGTCGACGGAATCGAAATGCACTTCGCCACGAACGTTTTCGGACACTATGTAGTCGTTGAACGTCTTCTCCCACTTCTTCTAAATTCGGATCGTCCAGATTTCAAGTCGAGAGTCATTGTGGTCTCCAGTGGACTGTATAGGAATGTAAGGATTTTTGCCGGTTTCTAGAATTCGACGAAATAAGCAATGAAGAACCACCTTTCAGGCAGAAACCATCCCTCAAGTGTCGAAACTTCTCGGTCAGAAGACGTACGATTACAATCACAAACAAGCCTACGCCTTCAGTAAACTCGCCAATTGCCTGTACACTGTGGCACTTTCCAAGTGAGTTTTTCTCCTCAATGCGCAACATTGGCGTCAAATCTGATGTCAGGTCCGCAACAGACATACTGACCCAAAAATGTATACAACAATTCCAGAATGCTCGAACCTCACAATGTCGACGTCTACTGTGTTCGTCCGGGATTCGTGAATGGGACCGAGTTGGGAAGAGAGACGCATTGGTTCCTTCGTGCTCTCGCCGCACCGATCATTTGGTTCATTGCGAAGACGCTGGAGCAGGTAGAGCCAGATTTGATGACATTGAAGAAATTTCACTAATTTTAGGGCTGCGAAACGATTGTGTACCTTGCGGAGACTCCTGCTGATCAGCTGAAAAGTGGAGCGATGTACTATGAGAAAAAGGAGGAGCCGTATAATGAGATGGTCGATGTGGTAAGTTTTTCGATTGTGGGAAGCGTCAAATCTGGAATTTTAGCAAGAAATTTCCAAATTATTCATATAACTTTCTTGAAAATCGAACAATTTACTCCTGACTTATTGAGTAGAGTCTCCTGAAATTTTTCAATTGCCAATTTTCACATGAGTTACAGTAATTTCTAAAATTTTCCAGACCGCCATCCGCCAAGTCTGGGCAATCCTTCGCCATCTTGAAGACACGATCTGGAAGAGAAACGTTCAAATGAGTGACGAGCAGAGAGCCTATGGAGAGATGGTTAGAGGAATTCTCGAGGAGTCTCTCATTGTTTGATTTTTTGAATTTCCGCCCTTTTCCCTGTTTTGATTTTTCCTTTCAAATTGCATTTTGTTTGTTGTAAATACTAATTAGCACCGAGTTGTGAGATTTTTAATGACTCATCATTCACTTTCCCCAAAAAACATAACGTGGCATAAGTTTCTTTGAGCCTTTGAATCCTTATGTTCCCCCCATTGCTGTACGTGTATATCATTTTTTTATATGCTTCATTTATTTTTAGCGATTATTGGTTTTGATCCCTGATTCCCGAGTTATTATATGTGTTATTCTCTATGTTATAAATGAAATTTCCTGTGAAAAATTAGAAGTTCTGCATGTCCAAACAAGACGAATTTTACGATTTGATACTTTTCATTGTTCGGCAATCGGGAGAAATTTTGGAATTTCAGAATGGAGGTGGCAAGTGGAGGTGGAACGGGTCCCCGGAGGAATTCTGTGGCTTTTTGGTAAGCATTTTTGGACAGATTAGACTTTGAAAAAACCTCCTGGAGAAGAAAATTAAAAAGAAAATCCTCAAAATGCTCAATGTTTCTTCCAGGCTCCTCGGCCTCTGCAACAATTTTGCCTATGTTGTGATGCTCAGTGCAGCCAAGGATATTCTCGAAAAAGACGCTAAGCATATCGAAAAACCGTGCAGGGTGAGAACGCGCTCTACTGAACTACTGAACAATAGAGCGTACTTGCATAATCCAAAGAAACGCGAGTTTTCCAGCCAGAAGTGACCACACGAGAGTGTCATATACTATCAACTGGCTCCGTGCTTTTGGCCGATATCATCCCGGCTCTTCTCATCAAAATCGCTGCTCCAATGTTCATTCATAGAGTTCCGTTTGGGTAAGAATGGATATTTTTCTTAGAAATCTCTTAGTTTGAAGTGCCTTTAACTCAATTCTAACTTCTGAAAATTCAGAATCCGTCACACTATCGTTGTGTTCCTTCAAGCTGCCAGTTTTCTAATCGTGGGGATAAGTGATTCTACGGGACTCGCGCTTTTTGGTAAGACTGTAAACTCTCAGAATTTCGAATAGTTTTAGATTTTTAGGAGTGGTCCTGGCGAGTTTCGGAAGTGGACTTGGAGAGATTTCGTATTTGGCATTGAGCTCGAATTATCCATCGTGAGTTTCTCTAAAAAAATGAAAACTGCAGTCGAAACTAAATTGGAATTGAAGAAGTTTTAGTGAAACAGAAATATGTTGAACTCGAAAATTTTTAGATTTTCTTTCTCAAAACTTAAGTTTCATTTAAGAATACTGCAGAGTCTCAAAATATGGAACATCTGTATCTCAAACACTCTATTATCAGAATTCTTCAAAATTTATTTTTCCAGAACCGTCGTCGCCGCATGGTCTTCTGGAACCGGTGGTGCTGGTCTCCTCGGAGCATCCGTCTATGCTCTTCTCACCGATTCGAAACTTCTAGCAATCTCCCCAAAACACACAATGCTCATAATGCTCACCCTCCCTGTCCTCTTCTCATTTTCTTATTGGTCCGTCCTTCAGATTCCCAGAAGTATCCACAGAGCACAATTCTTCCAACCGTCTACTTGGATTACTCATGGAGAGGCGACGGCTTCTGAATCCCTAAGAAGAACTGCGGAGGAGGAGGGATTATTGGAGAATCGGGAGAATCAAGGGGAAGAAGAAGAGGAATTGGTTTTGAGGAGGGAGGTGGAAGAGATTTCAAAGTTTCGAAGAGCTCTTCCATTGTTAAGATTTATGGTTCCGCTGATTGCTGTGTACTTGGCAGAGTATTATATTAATCAGGGTTTGGTAAGATTTTCAAGAATGTTCGAAAAAATGTTTTAAGAATGTGTTCGTCTGATTTTTTATTTAAAAAAATCTTGCTCCAAACCTGATGAAACGATGGGTAATTCGAATTAAAGCCTAGTTAGCAATAGAGCGCGGAGTAACATTGAAAATAAGACGAATAGTCGTGAAATCTTATTTTCTAAAGTTGCCATTTTTCAGCTAGAACTAATGGAATTCGACTGCTCCCATGGCTTTGCAATGAGCTCCGAAAGTCAATATCGCTGGTTTCAAGTCACCTATCAACTCGGAGTATTCGTATCCAGATCCTCTTCGAACTATCTGACGATCCCCACGAAACACTTGACAACGCTGGCTATTCTTCAGGTATTAGCCACACTGAACCGCGCTGGTTTAGCGGTCCCGTGCACTTCTTGTGAATTGTCCACGAGGAGTACACGAGACCTCTAAACCTGAAAAACTGTGAAAACGCCGATAATTTCAAATTCTAGGCACATTATCAATGGAGCGCGATTTTACATCCTTATTTTTCTTCCAGACATTCAACGCAGTCTTCTTCACATTCACCGCCATCTACTCTATTCTGCCCCATATCTTCCTCGCTTTCCTCGTTATTCTCTTCGAAGGATTACTGGGCGGAGCCAGTTATGTCAACACTTTCCGAGCTGTCCATCGAGAAATTCCAGTGGAATCGAGAGAATTCTCAATGGGCGTCGTCTCGATTTCCGATACGATTGGTATCGTCTTCGCCGGTTTTCTTGCCATGCCTGTTCACAATCGAATATGCTCATTGCCATTGTAATTAATTAAAAAGCTGTGATTTTCATTAAAAAAGTACATATTGATTAAATAAATGCTTATAGACATCGAGAAAGTTATTTAGAAAACGAGACCATTTTGTCGAAAAGCTTCGACTTGACACTTTCTGACAACTGCGAATTTCCGACGAGACGAGTGATGTCGGTGCTTGACTCGAAAGAATTCACACATTGCTCCAGAAGTTGAACCATTTTGAATTTGTCAGCCAATTCGATTTTCTCTTTCATCGGCATTTCATCGGAAATGAGAAGATGGAATTCGAGAATGAGACGGACAGCGGGAAGTTTGAATTGTTCGGCGAGTTGGAGCACTTCTCGGAACGATGCCACTGAAAAATAACCATTATTGGGGGATCTTGAATGCTGCGGAAAATCGCTGAGGCGTTTTGGAGCATTAGGGGCAAAAATCAGCGAATTTTGAGCGAAAACAACCCTAAAACGGCAAAATTCGAGTTTAGAAGGCTTTTGAATTTTCGGAGACAAAAATGGACGCTCCTATAATAAATTTCGCAGCGAAATTGAGTTAGAGGGCCCTAAAAGACGTTTGGAAAATTTTTGAGCTTTAATTCTGTTTTGAAGGGAAAACATACTCCATGGAATTCTTGGTTCCTCTCGAAAAATGCCTAAAAGTTGAATCATATCATCATAACGAACGTTGTCGATCGCGAATTCCGTTTTGTCGCTTTTCAGAAGTTCTTCGAAATATTTTGAGTTTTTGGAGAGAATCTTCTTATCAATTTCAATTCGTTTTCCCTCCACAATCAACACGATTTTCTTCTCATAAATCGGCTCCAACTCGAATCGATGCTTGAACCAGAATTGTCCGTCGACACTGTAACACTGCTCCATATTCCTTTCCAATTCTTTCTGAACAGTTGTCTCGGTTCCGAAGAACTCCACATCGAATTCGTTGGGTCCTGTCCAAATATATCGCTCCTTGTTCCACAGATAAACCATCAGCGTTCCTTTCCAGCCTAGCACTCTGTACTGGTTTTGGAGCTCTCCCCATTCGAATTTCCACTCGAAAAGCATCTTCTGAACGTCCGAGGAGGAGCCGGGTGCATTTTTGATATTGAGCGACCTGGAAAAAATGAAAATGAGAAAAGTATCGAGCCGGGAATACACTGACCATTCTAAACCGCTTTCATCGCCGTTAGCAATGTTACATGGGAACGTTTTTGTGTTCAACGCGTCGCTTTCAAAGTCTATAGTGCCGTCCATCCTTCTGATTTGCCTGGAAATTGTGATTTCAGCTCAAAATTCTTGGAAAATTTTGAAAACTCCCGAAGAAAAAAACGTCACAATGGGCGACAAAGTGCACAAAAACTACGGTAGGTGAGAAAGTCTGCAAACACCGAGCGCGGGAAAACCCAAATTCAAATTTTGCAGCGCGCGAAGTTTGTGTTTCGACATGTTTTTCTTGTTCATTTCCTCCTGTTCCACTTCACATTTCTGCCCTGAAGCATCGCCGAAATGTTGCGTCGTATCAAACGCTTCCTTGGACTGACGGTAAACGATTTTCTGACATATTTTCATGATTTATTTGCATTTTTCTTTCAGTCTCATTCGTATTTCCCAAACGATGAGGTCGCACCAGCCGACGGAAGTATGATGTCCACAGCGAGCCGTAAATCGACAAAATCTGAGAAAAAAGCGGCGAAGAAGGAGAAAAAGAAGAGTCCACTTGCAGCTACTCCTTCGACTCCCACTGTCTATCATGGTGAGTTTCGAAATTCCATTTTTCGGCCAGAATATTTTGTTCTTCAGTTCCTACTCCTCCTACGGAAATCGTGATGGGCGGCGAGGAGACGTTGCCATGCTCAGAATCGCAATCCGATCGTCAGACTGTCATCACCGACTCGTTGCCGTATCGAGAGCCCAGTGACAGTGAGTTGTAACATTTTTGTTGTTTCTATGTGAATTCTAACTTTCAGAAGTCTTCCTGGAACCACACCCGCCTGTTGTCGCTGGTCCAGAGAGCAGCAGCAGCACTCGCAGTCTCGTCGGATCGGAATCCATGAAAGAGCGCATGGAGTCGGTGGCTTATGAAGATTTGGCTCCACTGCCAAAAGTCGGATCACCAACTGAGTCTCTCTACTCGGCGAATTTCTCTCAGGACACTGTTAGCAATTTTTTCTTTTTTTTTGATCTGAAATCGTTTTGTTCAGGACTCCCAAAAAACGTGCGACAACAAGAGCCGCGAACTTCCAGTCGACTGCGACATTCCAGATGACAAGCCACCGATGACCGTGTCTCCACAGTTGTCTCGAATCTCTACCACGTCGTCGGTTTACATCGGATACGAGAATATGCAAATTCAAGTGGAACAAGAGGTGGTGGTGGAGGAGAAAAAAGAGCAAAAAGAGGATACAAGTGCCTTGATGAAGGTAGACAACATTCCCCATTGCCAACTTCTAATAGACATTTTTTCAGTTCAACGATGAGTTGAATGGCATTTTGAAGTCGTCGTCTCCTCCATTCCAAATCTCGACTGCTCGTCTTCCACCAATGCTCAAAGAGTTGCCACCACCACCGAACGACGATTCCATGATCAGCGAGGAGTTTAACGATTCGAAGAACAATTCGGTCGCTCGTATTCTCAATGAATCTCATGAGGCAATGATGCGTAGTCCGGAGAACAAACATCTTCGTAGCTGTGGTTATTGATGTGTCCCCAATTTATTCGTTTATTGCATGGTTGTATATAATTGATTGTGCCCCCTTTATTCCCGTACTGATTTTGTAAAATAGTCCCCCACCTTAAAAATACTAGCTTCTCAATCACCTAACCCCCCGGACCCAGTTGCACTTTATTTCTATCTGAATTTAAGCTTGAATTTTGAAATGAAATCAGTTTCCTGTCAAAAAATTCGCAATTTTTTCAGATCGCATCAGTGAAATGATATTCCTGTAAATGAAAAAAGACGGAGGTAGCCGATAAGGGAACATGATAAGAAATATGAGGGAAAGACAATAAATCGTGAAAAATAGCTCCTGAAAACGAAGGTTAACCTGAATTGAAATACTCTGAAATAAAAATTGGAAGAAAAGAATCCACAAATATCAAACGAATCAGGAATAGTTCCTTCCCAAGTCAAGTGGAATCATAGAAAGTTCGAGAATAGATTTCAGGTGAATCGAGTCAGTTTTCAGATCTTTTGAGCATTGCTAGACCCAACACAGAGTTGTAGAACTCCCGGAGTAGACAGAGCCCGGGTCGAAAAGATCGGAATTCCTTCTCAAGTCAAGTGGAATCATAGAAAGTTTGAGAATGTTCGGGAAAGTTCGAGAATGATCGAGAATAGATTTCAAGTGAATCGAGTCAGTTTTCAGATCTTTGGAGCATTGCTAGACCCAACACAGAGTTGTAGAACTCCCGGAGTAGACAGAGCCCGGGTCGAAAAGATCGGAATTCCTTCTCAAGTCAAGTGGAATCATAGAAAGTTTGAGAATGTTCGGGAAAGTTCGAGAATGATCGAGAATAGATTTCAAGTGAATCGAGTCAGTTTTCAGATCTTTGGAGCATTGCTAGACCCAACACAGAGTTGTAGAACTCCCGGAGTAGACAGAGCCCGGGTCGAAAAGATCGGAATTCCTTCTCAAGTCAAGTGGAATCATAGAAAGTTTGAGAATGTTCGGGAAAGTTCGAGAATGATCGAGAATAGATTTCAGGTGAATCGAGTCAGTTTTCAGATCTTTGGAGCATTGCTAGACCCAACACAGAGTTAAAGAACTCCCGGAGTAGACAGAGCCCGGGTCGGAAAGATCGGAATTCCTTCTCAAGTCAAATGGAATCATGGAAAGTTCGAGAATGATCGAGAATAGATTTCAGGAGCATGTTATCAAAGTGTAGCGAGCTCAAGGAGTGCCATGGAAACTTTTCAAACAGAAGCCTAACGACGGATAAAAGGAACTACTCTACTAAACTAAATGCCGGGATGGAGGACTTTCGAAATACCCGGCATCTGCTCCATCGAGTACTAATTCGAACGTAGAAAAACAGAAGACATCAGAGAGTTGGAACAGGGAGCAGCAACCGGAGAAAGCGCCGAAGTTGCATGCCGGTCGAGGAATCTGAGTTATTATTATAATTTTCGATTTCGGAAACTTCTTGACCCGTACCTTATGTGAGTCTACATGTTTCTGATTTGATCCTCTGCGGCTCAGATCGCGAAATCACCGGACACCAGCAACCATCGTAAACTCGACACTTAACACAAACGAGGTTGAGCTGGGAATCTGAAAAGGGTAACTAATTTACTTTTGAAAGTTTTCAATGTTTTACCTGATACAGCCACATATCTCTTCTTTATCCACGTGGCTCTTCTATCCAAAAATCGATTCAACTTCTGAACTTGATAAAAACTTGAAGACAACGTTTCTTCAAAAGCAACTCAAAACTTCAGCATCCTGGCTCGGGGGTCTGAAACCAGAAAACTAGACTAGGACCTAAAAGAAAAGACGAATTCGCTTGAAGCTATATTCGTAAACCGAAACCAGATCCATGGCGAATGCACTTCGAAGCAGACGCAGTCCGAGACCATTACCTTCGTAACCGAGCATCTCGCTTTCGCCTCCGCTTCTCAACGCCCGGTGCCAGGCTCTGGAAACTGATGCGAAAGCAAGAAACTCGGAGGAGGATCCTGGAGACGATTCTTCTTGGAGGAGGGTAGAAGTTGTGACTGATCTCCGTCTGGTCTGAGGGACCGAGAGGGGGGGGGGGGGGGGCTCGACGTGGAAGGTTAGTGGAGCATGTCAGGGTCGGGTTGAGTTCGTGCCGGGTTACGAATCAATTTTTAATTAGAGAAAATTTTGAGAGCTTTTGTGAAGATATGGGGTGGCACGTGAGAATGTGTATTGGTCTCTGCTTTCGAACTCAATCTCGTCGGCCGCTCTGTGACTTTGCAAAGTTGTGTGGTGACGGCAGGAAACAGGTCTGGAGAACTTTGTGGTAGTTTTGACAAAAACTCCTTTTACTCATATGGAAAACTATCAAGACGGAATGTCAACACAGCTCACCTACCAAACAAATCGATGGATAGTATTTTGCTTCAACGGAAACCCCGAAGAAGCTTATCCAAAATTCATGTATTCGACACATTCTTTCGAACGATCGAAACGACAGCTAACCTTGGTTATCTGGGATAAATCCAACTAGAACAGCCGCTCCTCGCCTCTTACCCTTCCGCATGTACCGACACCTCACGGGTTCCGCGCGTCACTATGTTTTGTGTGTGAGCCGACTCCGCCCACTTCTGTTTTGGATCACGGAGAGAGTAAAAAAGGGTGTTCCCGTGGACCATTTTCAATGAAAGTTATATAAATCGAGAGGGAATTTTCAGAAGAATCTGAATCTGATGAAAGAATTGAGAAAAACTCAATATGACGTCTTCTGGTATAGGAAAATCATAACTATTGGTGTACATTTTGAATGTCTTTCTAGTTCTGAGATCTCTATTCTGTATTTATTTATTTTGAGGTCGATTCAATAATGTGGGAATAGAGTACTATCTAATAATCCAGAGGAATTACAATAAATGGCTAATATGGAGAAGGCCTAAAAATTGGAAAGAACCTCGAGTTGAGAGTCTCACTATAATTAAACTGGGAAAAGGAAATGGATAAGAGAGATCAAAGCCATAAGCACAATAAGAGTTACAGTAATATAAGGGAACCTAATACATGAATAAAAATTTCATAAGGAAAAACCCCTTATGAAAAAAGTAACATCAAAAGTACTAAGGCAGCAGTCAATTAACATGAAAAACACATGAATAAATAACGAATACGGTGGAAGGAATAATTAAGGCCACAAAGAAATCCTATTAAACGAAATAGAAGAGAAAGGATTTTGAAAACAGAGAAACCAACGAATCCGCCGATGAACATTATACGAACTTCTTGAGCGAATTGTAGGTGGTGCAGAAGAGGAACTGAAAAAGAAATCGTGAGAACTTATTCATAATAGTGGGAGTTGTCTGCCCGTCTTTCCGCAGTCGAGAAAAAAACGGCCTGTGAACTCAAGGGTTCGAACCTGCCATCTTTCGTCTCGCAGGCGCGAACAAAACCACTGTACTACGCCGCCAAATCCAAAAAAAACTCACTGGCTTCAGTTTCTCGAGCAGATGGGAAGTTGATCGTGAATCAAATCTCAACAAATCCTCAAAATAGCTCGTGTTGGCCAAATAGCTCATATCACTCGGAATGGGGATTGATGGAGCAACTTGAGACCTGAAAGTCAGAACGATCTTGAAGAGTTTCAAATATTTCGCTTACAACTCGGAGCTCAACATTGCCGAAAGAATGAGATCACCGGGAATGTTTGTCCAAAGAATTGGTCTTGAGGAGGTCTGAAAACATCGGAAATTCGATTAGAATTTGGATGTGGCAAATTATTACCATATTATCCAATGAAAACTTCTTTCTCCAATTTTCTTCATTTCCAATGATTTGTTTCAGATGATCGGAATCAGATGACTTCTGCACGGAGAAGTGAAGGATATACCGATTCCCTTTCAGTGGCATTCGTTCAGTGGAAATCAAAGTTAGTGGTCCTCGAACTCTAAAAATGAAAGAAAGGGATGTGATATGCTCGTTTTCAATTTCCCATACCCTAACGTTCTCATTTCATTTCCCAGCACCTTGGGTCCTTCCGAAGCCAAGTGACGATTCTTGAAATTGATAAGAGCGAATCCAGAAATCTCTCTAGTTTGGAAATCCAAGCGATTCTTTTTGATGGTTTCTTCTCTCCCTGTACTAGAAGACGCTCGTTTTTTTGTTTGAATCTGGTTCTCATTATTCAGATCTTCATTAGTCTCATCATCATCATCAGTGACTTGTGGCATCTCATCTGGAGTTGCGTCGAGGGCGCCGAAAAAGTCCGTGTAATCTGCATAGAAGTCCTCAACTGCTCTCTCCGACCTTCTCTCCATTCGTTTCCTATCCTGAAGAAACTAAAACCTCGAATGAGAATTTGCAGAATTCGACTGAAATTTTACTCCCACCCAACCAGAAGCTATTCTTCTTCCTGGATATTTATCCCACCAAAAGACATGATTTTGAAAAATTGAAACTTTATCTTTTTCTCCATAAAATTTCCTCTCGATTCTTGTAACTTTCATAGAAATCGGTTCACTGGAGCCCTTTCTTTCACCTAATCTCTTTTCACTGAAAAAGGGGCGGAGTCATCGCACACACAAAACATAGTGACGCGCGGAACCCGTGAGGTGTCGGGACATGCGAAAGGGTGAGAGGCGAGGAGCGGCAGCTCTAGTTGGATTTATCCCAGATAACCAAGGTTAGCTGTCGTTTCGATCATGAAAGAATGTGTCGAATTCGTAAATTTTGGATCAGCTTCTTCGGGGTCTCCGTTGAAGCGAAATGAAAATTAGATATGGGTCTTACCCGTTTCTTCCTCTTCTGAATTGAAAGATCTTTCGGACTTGATGTCGACGACTTCTCCGATTCGGGAACTTTTTCAGCGTGTGAATTCATCTGATCTCCAATTGGAACATCATGCGACGGAGGGTTTTGTGGTGTCAACTGAGCGATCGTAGTAGTTTGAACGGATTCCTTTACAGCATCAACATATTGCTCGCATACTTTGTTTGATTCAGAAAACTCTGTGTTGATCACTCCATCGCCGCGATTTATCTGAAAAAAGATTAAAGTTGTCTTTCGGTTTATAATCGGTGCTCCTCTTTCGAATATCACATCTGTTTGTAGGCAAAAACATCCCAGAAGACAGGAGTTTGGGAAACTGACACTTTCATAATTGTCTTCATAAAATTTCATCCTTTTTCATATAATTTTCATATAAATTGATTCGCTAGAACCTATTCTACTCCACCAATCTTTGTTCACCAAAAGAGTGGGCGGAGTCGGCGCACACACAAAACATAGTGACGCGCGGAACCCGTGAGGTGTCGGGACATGCGGAAGGGTAAGAGGCGAGGAGCGGCAGCTCTCGTCGGAGAAATCCCAGATAACCAAGGTTAGCTGTCGATTCGATCGTTCGAAAGAATGTGTCGAATTCGTAAATTTTGGACAAGCTTCTTCGGGGTCTCCGTTGAAGCGAAATGAAAATTAGTTACAGGTCTTACCTGATTTTTCCTCTTCTGAATTAGAAGATCCTTTGGACATGGTGTCGACGCCTTTTCGGGTTCTGGAGCTCTCTGGGCATGTGCATTTACCGGCTTCTCGTGCTGAACAGGGGACGAAGTAGCGTTTTGAGCCGTTGACGGAGCGATAACATTATTCTCAGGAGTTCCCTCAACAGCTTCCATAACATCCCCTCCGGCTACGTTCGATTCCGGAATCTCTCCTCTTCCCGTGTCCAACATCAGCTGAAGTTTTTCAGTCACGTTGTTCAATCCTCCGAATTTCCGAATCTGTGAAAAATTTAGTTTAGCTGTTGTAACTGTCACATTCATTGCTGGGAGAGCATTTACAGTACCGCTCAAAAGCTTGCCGAATTTCGATGTTTTCAGTATATAAATTCCAATTTTGGCGGTATGGGTAAAAGGTTTTAAAATTATCTGTTTGATCTAAAATTTTGTGGTTGTATACATAAATTCTGAAACTTTATTTTTTTAACAACCAATTCTCAAAATGGTGTGAAACAGTTTTAAATTTCCTCCTTCTCAATGCGAATTCTTGGTGTTTTGGGTCTTCAGGTTTTCAAGAGACACACCATCTTTAGGTGAGGTCGCACAAAAAAGTTGTCAACTACGAAAAAATACTTCTAGAAACAATGTATGCACTCACGAAAATTCAGATCAAACGATCAAGAATGAACCGCTTTTTCAGACCCTCAAAGTTAGCGTTTTTTCCACTGGAAACGTCGAAAATTTACAACTTTTTGAGCAGTACGGTAGGCAAAAGGGTCGTCGCTTCTCATTCTCCAAAAGGTTTTTTTAAAAGTTCCTCACCACATCTGTGAACTCTCTCATTGAGGGAGAAGTAGCAAACAGTGCCTGTACTTTCAGAATATCTCTGATGATTGTTGTGTGGTCTTTTTCAGTGACGGATTTCATAGTCGCTTCAATTTTTACAACTCCGCAATCCATGGATTTGTTGGTTAAAGAGACATGAATCGAATCTTCGTAAGAACACATGTTCTCCTCATGTCTAAAAAACAATATTAATTTGGGTTTTCAGTAAATAACTCTTACCGAAACTGATAATCCTCCTTGAAAAATGAGTGTGGTCGAGAATTTGTCGAAAGTGTGAATTGTCCACGGCACAGGATTTTTGCAACGTCCTCTAGTTCCGATGTGTCTATCGCCAGACATTCCTTGGCATATGCTCTACGGGGGACCATTCTTATTGTTGTAGAATAACTGAACCAATCCGTAACGACCACTTTAGATTTACTGAATTCCGGGTCAAAAAATGAGATATTGTAGATTTTGAGAATTTTGGTTAGATGTTCTGCAGTCTGGAAATAAATATTTTGAAGACGCAAAAACATATTATAACCTACAGGTCCCATATTTCTCTGAATACGTCAATGCAAAAAGTGGGATATATTTATAAGGAGAAATTATGGGCAGTGGAGACACAGAAAATTAGGAGAAAAAGAAACTGAATTTTTGCCAACCGAAAACGTAGCAGAAAAAGGTAATCAGAGAAAACAGTTTCTACGTGAATTGGTAACGTTTATGGAGGTCAGTGTAAGTGGGGCAAGGCTCGAGAAAATCTTCTAACGGTGATGGTGCCTCTCGAACACATTGTTGACTCCAGATGACCTCTTAACGTTCTGAAACATTTCTGAAGCATCAACATTCCGAAGATTTGTGTCAGGAATCAACAGCAATACATTTTCTAAACTGAAACTCTCTCTTTCGCTTCAACGGAGACCCCGAAGAAGCTTATCCAAAATTTACGAATTCGACACATTCTTTCGAACGATCGAATCGACAGCTAACCTTGGTTATCTGGGATTTCTCCGACGAGAGCTGCCGCTCCTCGCCTCTTACCCTTCCGCATGTCCCGACACCTCACGGGTTCCGCGCGCCACTATGTTTTGTGTGTGCGCCGACTCCGCCCCTTTTGCAGTGAAAAGAGATTAGGGGGAAAGAAAGGGTTCTAGTCAACCAATTTCTATGAAAGTTACAAGAATCGAGAGGAAATTTTATGGAGAAAAAGATAAAGTTTCAATTTTTCAAAATCATGTCTTCTGGTGGGACTCCGCCCACTCGCAATTGAAATACATAGGTGAATAAAGAGAGGGAAATCGTTAGAAGATTACGGTGGTAGTATGAACTATTTATAAAAAATCCTGGTTGTTCTGTAGGAGCAAGATATTGTTCACGCCGCAATAGTGTTATCTGCATCTGCATATTCCTCATTCGTACTGTGCCTCTGAAGTCATCAAGTTCAGAAAACTCACTTTTTGTTTCATTTCTGCCTGGCGTCGAGAATTTGAAACATGATTTTGATAGCAAAAGCTTGAATAAATTCGGCAAATCTTATTTTCATAGACAACTAAATGTGTGGTGGAAACTGACTGTGACCTTTTTCAGTGTAGAAAAATAGATGCTATTATCCCATCGACTTTGTACGCTTCAAGTGAGTCCTTTTTTCCATCTTTCAGTCACGGTCAGAAGGATTAGCTTCAAAGACCTTGTATGCCAAAAAAAATCTTTGTTCAATTGCCCCCCCCCCCCCCGACTACAAATTGCTTCAGAAAAGAGCCCATTCAAACTTAACGAGTGTCATTTTAGGATATTTTCCGATTCCTCTAAGATGTTGAAATATAGAGTCTGTTGAGAAAAGTAAGGAAACCGCTCATTCTGTTTGCCGGAGATTCTAATGAAAATATAAGGAAAAAGTGAAAATGTTGGTGTTTGAAAACACTGGTGATAGTAGTAATTCAACCTAAAAACAAAAGCAGAGCGACGAATACAATAATAAAATAACTGTTTCAAATTTGCATGGACTGAAAAAGTTTGCATTTGACAACGTTTAACAGAATACATCAATTTCATAACGCATTGAATATGTTCTTTCTGCTCAAAACTATTGCAAAGGATCTGACTTACTTTAGATTCGACTGAAATAAGCTTGTTTGTCGTGAAAAATCCCCCGTTAAATTGCCCTACCGACTACTAATTGCTCCAGGAATGAGCCCATTTTATGTCATGAAACAACATTTTCTGAAACAGGATTTTTTAGAAGAGCTCTAATGATGGGTTCATTTGAGGTGTATCAGCTTCTTTTGGGAATAACCAAAAATCCAAAAAGACTTCGAGATTTTCGAATGATCACAAAACATCTAGATCAGCCTTATTTTTTCGTACTCGAAAATAGTCTAAACTCTTTTATGAAGCTACAAAGTTAACTGTTTCTCAATACTTCTTTCAATTCTTCCCTTTCTTTTTTGTCAATTCCAAATATTAATCTTATTCTCAAAAACTGACACTTTTCTCGTTGACTCATATTTCCTCATTATTTCTTCTTCACCCCTTTTCCTTCTCCTTGAATCCCGAATCTCGACTCCTTCTGCCTCATTATTTTCAGTCATCCCCCCCCCCCCCAATTTCTAAGCCCCGCCCCCTTTTCCTCTCCCCTTCATTTCCTTTCTCATTCTTTCTTTTTTGTTTCTCCTGCCCGTATCTTCTTCACCCCTCGAAAAAGAACATACGTACCCTTGTCGTCCCTCTCTCCACACAGCCATCAATATCTCTTCCACTCTCTCAATCTCTCCTCAATCTTTTTTTGCCAACTTCTCTAATTCTCTAAATCTCTCTCACTCTCTCTCCCACTCTGTCCATTTTTTTCTCTTTTCTCATTTCGCGCCACGGCTCTCTTTCTCCTCCTCCCCTTCACCGTTTATTCCTAATTTTGCAGAGAGGACGACTCCTTCGTTTTGGTTTTCTTCTCCTAGTTATTTGAATTTGAATATTGACTTTTCTCCTCATTTTCAGCTCTTTCACTCTTGATTCTGAAGTCTCGAAACCTCATAAACACTGATTTTAGGTAATAGACTAATCTCAGTTCTCATTTTCAAAGTCGCCGTCTACGACAAGAAGAAGAAGGAGGAGAAGGAAAAAAAGAAGAAGAAGTCGAAGGCAAATATGGGACGGGTGAGTGTAATGAAGAGGGGAGCCAAAAGGGGGGGGGGGGTACCGGGTACGGAGCCATTAATTGTAGGATGGGAAATAGCACAAAATCTGTCAACTGAGCTCCAAAAAAGAAAGAGTGAATATGAAGAATATGTTATCCTAAAAGCGTCGAGAGCCAAGATTGAATCTTCTGTTGAGCTCGAAGTTAAGATCTTAGACTTCGAGTTCAAGATGGACCCAAAATTTATCTTTAGAGGCTCAGAAACGACAAAAGTTTATACACCGAGAATCCAATACATGAGAGCAGAAACAAGGAAAGTTGGCGAAACTTAAATTTTTTCTAATGTTTCATCAGGATTCCAGATAGTGGTGGGATTTTGAAACTCAGTGTATATTATACTTGCGGGGAACTTTCGATTCGTCTGTGAATGCAAAATTCTTATAAAGTAGAAACAAGAGAACTTGGTGAAACAGATAATTTAGTACTCTTCCACTAGGATTTTAGCAAGTTTCTGGATTTTGGTATGTAGTGCATTTCGATCGTGGGTACATAATTTCGAAAGTACAGCTCGAAATTCAAGCAATTTCTACGGAAGTAGACGTTCAGAACAGCACAACTAACAACTTTTTTGTATATATATATATTGACCCATTTGGTCTGTGTGAAATTCCCATAGAAAGTTCGATAAAAAATTGTTTCACATGACTTGTGTTCAGTTCTCACGATATTACACTTTCCATAACATTAAATCTAGTCTAAATGTTAATTTGTGCTCCAAATATGAAGAATCCAATTTTCCGAAAAAAAGGGAGGGAAGGGGAGGAGGTACCGGGTACGAGGCCATTAATTGTAGGAGGAAGGAGGACAAAATCTGTGAGAAGAGATCCAAAAACAGAAGGGTGAATATGAAGGATTAGTGAAAACTAAAATGCGCCGAGAGCCAAGATTGGATTTTTAGTTGATGATCTTCAGGGATCGGGTTGAAGATGGACCCAAAATTTAACTTTAGAGGTTCAGAAACGACGGAAATTGGACGTATGAGCTCCGGGTATCCAAGATTCTTAAAGAATGGAAATAAGGAAAGTTTGTGAAACAGAAATATTTTTTCTGTTTCAATTAGGTTATTGGAAGCAATCGGTTTTTGAAAAGTAGTGCAGCATTCAATATGAATTCAAGAATTTAGAAGAGTAACATAAAACAAGCAGTTGAAAGCTGCCGGCTTTCATCTTCCATTTTCCTAACATCAGTTCAAAATTTAGTGATTGAGCCAATTTATGCTTACTGTTTCATTTGAGCAGTTCTCTTTGTTCCTGACGGGTACCTCTTTCGGAACCATTAGTTTATAAGACAAATTCAGTGGAATTAACTCAAAGGAAAGGAAGAAGATAACTGAGCAATCCTGAAAGTGGTCTGGATTCAAAATGGACAAGGATTGGATTTTGTGAACTGAAGAAAATCTAGTAGAACTGGACATTTAGCACTGTTTCACTTGGATTTTAGGTAGTTGTGGGATTCTGAAATATATTGAGACTTCTTTTTAATGACTACACTCTCAAACTACGACGGACTTTGAAGCGCGCAAGTTTTTCTATTTATAGTGTGTGGTACCCACACACAAAATATCTAACGATTTTCAGCCGAATATGGGAGGGTAGTCTCGTGTCAGATTTGTGATAAATCAGGATCCTAATACGAGACTCACTATGGAACTCACGATAGATGAAGAGCAGAAAAATGAGAAATTTGTGAAACAGATACTGTTTTGGATGTTGCATCGGACATTCAAAATATAATAGGAGCAGTAGTTAAGCCAAGTATGATTAACTACTAATTAATCTAAACTTATCTGTTTCAATTAACTTCTACAAAAATTCAGTATATCTTTTGGTGTTGTCTCATGAAATCTGTTTTCCTTAATTTTTAGTACATTTTGAAGAAACTAAGTAACGGTAAATCCTATTTTTTCAATGATTCATTACAGATTTACCTGTCATAAGATTCTCTAGTTTTTTTTCTGTTTCAGGATAATCTCATTTTTATGTACATCTTTTGCTCTCCGCTTTTGAAGATCTTTGCGTATTTTCATTATCTCTTCTCCTTCTACTATACGATTTTTGAAGTGAATGATTGACGTCTTCGACAATTCTAAAGTTGAGCAAAAAGTGAAGAGCCTTCGGTATCCATAGAGATTGTGTATACATTCTCTCCTTCGTCTTGTCAAGATATGTATATTTATGGGATAGACATTTTCGTGTTGTTTATTTTTGAACTCGTCATGACACAGGGGACCGAAAGTTCTACATCGCCAAAGTATAAATTTTACGAATTCACAGAGATTTATTGAATCGGATGCCCAAAAAATTTTTTAGATACTGATAAGATTACAAATGACCGAGAGGACACATACATGAAAGAATGGCTGGTGTGGTCTACAATAGATGAAAAACGAAGATAGATAAGGATGATAAGAGAAAAAGGGTAGAGAATAAACTAGAGAAAAAGAGAATGACCAACCAAATTTCTCTCAAACTTTAACTGTTTCAGTTTCCCAGTTTTTGATACCAACTCTAATTGGATTCAGTGAAAAACGGCTGCTCTGAACTCAGTAATTTAGATTTTCAGTAATTCAGATTAAGGCAATTTTTGAAACAGAAAAGTTTCTCAGCTTCAAAATCTTTTTTTTACAATTATTGCATGAACACCCAATGCTGAGCGCACACTTTTGAATAACGAACATCTCCTACGTCGATTTTCAAACTACCGTCTTTTGTAGTATCAAGTCATGTGATACCTTCAAGAGTTTCCATCATTTTCGTCTTATTCAAAACCCAACATAGATCAAAATCAATACAAACCCTCAAATGGATCTCTTCACTTCCAGAAAAACAAAAAGAAGAACTCGGGTCACCACAAGTGTAGCTGCAACTGTCACGAACACGCACCACCACCACCACCACCACCCGTATACACAGATGATCCGAATAAACCGGGACCATCCTGCGCTGCTCAAGCATCACATCAGCATCGAGGACGACAATCAGTACCAGCTGCACCAGATACCACAAGACAGTATGCGATTCCGAAGGATACAGAGGCGGAGTTTAGTGAGTGGAATTTTTAGGAATTACTGTTTCGAAAGTGAAGCTTCAAAAAGTTTTAAATGTTGTGACTAGTATCATTCTCGTAGAATTTTTAATGTATTTCTATTTCGAAAGTTTAAGATCAGAATATCTAGCAGATAGTAAGAAATTGAAACCGTTCAATGTTTCCCTTTTCCAGCGGGAATCCTTGAAGAAAGGAGAAAGCAAAGCGAGAAACTCTACGGATCTGCTGGAGATTTTCCAATTGTTCCCAAAAGAGATATAATGGATATTCTTATAAAACTCTGCTATCCGGCACCTGGAGAAAGTAGTGGAGATGTGAGTTCAAATCAAGTTGTGCTCAAAAATTGTTTGTTTTTTAGTACTTGTTCTTCAAGAACGAGGTGAAGGCTTTGTACCAACAAAACAAGTGCAGGAAGAACAAGAAGTGTAAGTTATTAAGGGGTTGTGGAAAATTGTTTCTGTTTTAGATTTTGTTGTTTTCAGAACATCTTTAGAGATGTAATGCTTCCATTTTCATTTATACCAAACCGAGGTCCTTAAGTACCCAATAAGATAGTCTACTAATAGATGGACATATCTTACGACTGCCCAGTGAGTCAGAAAAATTCTCTGTTTCTCATCATAGATAATGTTTAAAGTTCTCAATAAGTTTTCAATTCCTTCTTGAGAATTTCCCAATGAACAATAGATCTCGATTGAAAACACATAGTCCCGATCTTAGCGTTCGAGAAAACCCGCTAAATGATATTGGCCTTGGCACCGTGCCAAAAACGCGTTCAAAATTTTTGGCTTCGTGCCAAATCAAGCTAAGGCTGCGGACCGAGATGTTGTTTTTCAGTCGCCACGCAACAGCGCCGCAATGAAAACATTGCAAAAAATGTTTTTTGACCTTGAACCCAATTGTTTTTCAGGGCTTGCGGTGGCATTTCAAAAAGCCGACAACATCGAAGGAAAAACGCACCCCAAGAACAAATCCCTAGACATATTGAATCGCGCTCTCCGAGGCTCCGTCTGGAAAGAATATCTTCGAGATGTCAACAATGATCTTCAGAATATTTTCAAGGAATTGGCAGATAGAGATTTGATAAAAGAGTTGACAGAAATCGTCGATTTCTTTGAGGGTTTGGAGGATAAAGAGGCGATTGAGGTGAGGAGAAGACAGTTGAAGATAGGCCACGGCAGGCCCTACGGCCGCGAAACGGCCACGGACCCAGGCCGACCTCGGCGAAAAATTTTGAGCTAACTTACTTTACAACTTTTCAGGAATCCTGTGCCACCTACAACGACCTCCTCTGCTTTTTCCTGATGAGACCAGATCTCTTCCTAATGAGAGAGAAATTCAAGGCCATGCTTGTACTGACCGATCATTTGGGACTAACTCAACGGACTCATTTGACAATTATGCGTGACTTGGATAAAAGGTTTCTCTGGGATAAACTTCCGGATAGCAAACGAGAGAAACTCTCAAAGGACATTTATATCGCGGGATGCGAATCCGTTCAGAAACTCGGAGAGGCTTTCGTTCTCCAAATATCGAACACTTGTCGGATCGTCCTTGCTAATCTGATTGTTATGATGCCAAGATACTTGGGAACCGCTGTCGATGAGTATTTCGAGTATGACCCACAAGCCAAGGAATGGCAGAACATGAAGGCAAAGCTTGAGGAGGAAATCAACGAAGAAGGATATGTTCCAGTTACTAATAGGGTGAGTTGGAGTTTTTGCACTCTACTGCAAATCCTAAATTACAAAACTGCAGGTTCACGTTACTGACAAAGAGCTGGAGAGTAATATGATGGGAGTGGCTCGCATTCTTCATGATAAAGGAATGCTCACATTGGATCATGATGAACTTGCGGTAAGTTTACCGTCTCACAATGTCTTGGGGTGTTAGAAAGGGGGGGGGGGGTAGTCAAAGAGTTGGAGAGATAGCTACTGAAAATTTGAAACTTCCACTTTATCTTTTGATCTGATTTTGACATTTTTGTAGTTTCAAAAATCTAATTTCAAAAAGTTCAGCCTTTATAAAACCAGTAGAAAACTGAATTTCTTTTGATCTAGCGCACTATGAAAGTGGGAAAGTAACAGTCCCTGATTCATAAAATCTATAAATATCTTTTGAATTTTTAGCCGAAAATTGGTTTTGTGAGAAATCCGGATTTGAGCGTTTTCAAGAAAAACATTTCTGTTTCAAAACTTACTCTTGAGAATTTACAAAGGTTCGAACTCCATTCCGACTTTTTATTCAAATAAACCTTTTTTAAAGAATTACATTAGATGATTGGACCGCAAAAACTGATAAAGGTGCTCTTACTTTTCTTAGTATTCACTGGGTCGCACGACGGTACATTGCGGAAACGCGCTTTGTTGCACTCTCAATTTGGCTGCTTGCCAGTTTTCAGATTTGGCAGCGTGCCAGCCGGGTCCGTTGTTAAAAGCTTTACTGTGAATCGGCGCGCAGCGAAATTATAGACACGCTTTACGCGACACGCGACGCGCCTGGGAAATTGCGCGCGAGTTCAAATCGATGTACCCTTTTGCGACCCTGTGAGTATTTTCTCTCGTCTATGAATTTCATTCGGACAGAAAGTTTAGAAGACCGACCGCCTGTTGACTGGTGGCCGGTCGGCGCAATCGATCGGTCGGCCATCTGCCGGCTATCGATCGGCGGTCAACGATTTTTGACCGACCGCAATGTGACTGTTACTCTCGTTACAATAAAATTAGATTGTTATCCGTTTCACAATTTGAACATAATTACATGTACATAATTCCAACAATCCAGTAGTTCTTTTAAAATTCTAAAGTTTGAATGTGAGTACTGTACTCTAGAAAATTAAAGTATCGATATTTATCTGATCGTTTACACCAAGAGTTAAGAGTTACTTGAATAGGTTGAGTAGTAGTTAGTCAAGTAGTTTCATAAACTTTTCTTGAGAGCATCAGCTTCCATTACTTGCCTTTGTATCGATTTGTCTACTAATTGAATGGAAATTTTCGAGACTATTGATTTCCCAATAGAGCACCATTTTAAATCAAACCTCTTCAATAATATTCTGGAAATTCTCCAATAATCGAAGGTAAAACACATTTTTTCCTGTTTCAAATTTTCGAGGCTAAACGGTTTTAGATTCTTCTTCGTTCTTTCAAGTTTAGCGTGTTTTAAGCCAGCTCTCACTGTCTCTATTATAAATCTGTTTAAAAAACTCAAACTCCTTCAACTTCAAAATCTAACAAACTTTCAGCCAAAAATATGTGCTGTTTCAAAAATTCACCTTCAAAATAATCTCTGCTTTCTATCCCATTCCAATGTAAATTACCGATCTAATTCTCTAAATTTTCAGGCAGCCCCACCACCTCCAGAAGGCTATTTGTTTGCGTTAGATGAGGACTCTGACTAGCCTTTTCTCCGTCTTCTTCGAATTCAAAAGTGTCTCCATATATTGTTAATAATGCATTTGACCTGACCATCACATGACTCATACCGTTCTCCAAACTGACCACAATCTCTCTATTTGTTCGCTTCTTTTTCCATTTTATTTTCCCATTGGCTCCCCCTCGTGACACCTTTGGCTTCTATCTTCTTCTTTTGCTTCTTTTCCCATGTCAATTTGTACAAAAACTGTACCATTTTCAAAAGTTTTATCACTTTCTGGATCTATTATTTTTTCTGTCGATCACCCAATTGATGATCTCGAAAACCAAACGATTCCTATTTTTCCTAGAATCTCAAAAAATCTCTTTCCAACTTTGCCAAACTTCTCTAGATCTCTCCCTCCAAATTTTTGTAAATTTTTAACCATAAAGGTTGCATTTGTATTTTCCCTCAATTTTTCTTTTTCTTTAATCTTACAAGGTTTTGATTCCTTGATTTCCCTACTTTATTTTTTCTTAAATACGCTTTGAATTTTTCATTTTCGTTTTCAGGAAACAAACCATGGGTGGAAAGTTATCGAATCCGGTTCGTCCAGCTATCAGTGAGTTTGATTTTTTTGGAAAAATTGCTTATTTTACGGTTTCAAGAAAATTTTTTAATCGAGGAGTAGCTTCCGATTTCCTCGGTTTGGTTTTGAATTTCACGATCAGATGTTCAATTCTAAATTTTCAGTTTCTAAACATTTTCAAAAAAATCGATCCGAAAATTTTTCTGTTTCAGAAAAGTTTTGAATAATGTCGAGAACATTTTCAAGTGATAGTCTTGGTTTTCAAGTTCTAGCTCTATTCAAACTTTTGAAGCTGAACTAGTTGTTGATATCAGAATCTTGAAATTCCTAATAGAATTTGAATTTTTCCTGAAAAAAAAACCAAGAATGAGTCTTTGATTTCAGCCGAATCCCAGTGATTTTGATTGGCTTATGAATATTGAATGCCTCACAAAAACTAGCCGTAAGCACTTCCGGTTTCATTAAAGTTTGAATCAGATTTAACTTGGAAACCAAAATCGATCTCTTCTATCGTTAATTGCTACAGTTTCTCAAATCTTTCAAAACTTTCGGCGCCTTTTGAGTGAGCTTCTTCAGTGCCATAACAGTGAAATAATAACAGAAGCAATCCAGAATCTAGATCCTTGTCTCCTTATTTTCTCAAAATAGTTTACTGTTTCACAAACTTTCGAAAAAATTCTCAGGACTTCGGGAATGTAGTGGACCAATCATTTTCAATTTTCAATCATTTTCAAGCCAATTGAAACATATTTTTGCAGACTTCTTCACTGGTCGCAAACGCGCCTACGCCGTCTCCTCTTGTCCAGGTTCTCCACCAGCGAAGATTCAGAAGACGTATGAGGTTCAGGACGACGATGATTGTCTTATCATTGGTGAGAAGGAGGCAGCACCGCCAGTGGAGCAATCCACGGAAGTCGGAGAGGAAGGAGCTCCAGTTCAGATGCTTCTGAAGGAAATCAAGACGGAGGTGATGGAAGAGGAAGAAGAGATAGAAGTGGAGGAGGTTATTGAGCAGCAGATAATCGTCGCTGAGGAGTCGACTGAGCAAGGAAAAGAGACCATTACTGTTCAGGAGATTGTAGAGGTGGTCCGAGTTGAGAATGGAGAAGCGGAGCAAATTGTTCAAATCGATCAAGTCGTCATCGAGGAAGTCGTTGAGAGTGAGTTTCAGAAATTGAAACTTGGATTACAAAGCCGAAGACTTTGGAATCTGGAGCCTAAAATCAATCACTTACATTTAAAGTATGATGGCTGGAAGGTAGAGCCGCGGCTCCAAAACTCTTAGTTAGCCGCCGGCCGGTGCCGCGGCTAACTCCCAGCGTTATGACCAGCCATTTGACTACCCTGCCTTCGGTAATTCCAATGTTCATTTTTCTAGCTACTGGAGAGGGGGCTCAAGTCGAAGTGGAGACTCCAGATGCTGCAGACACTCCATTTCCATCGCCAGTTCCAGTCGCTGAGGGTATCCAAAGTAAGCTCAAAACCTCAAACTCCCCCAAATCCACCCATCTTCCAGACGACATCGCCGACAACATCCAGGAAGCCGATTTCTCTCAAAACGAGGAGCCAGAGATCAATATGGGAGGAATCAACGTCGAGGCTGCACCAGTCATCGCTGCTTCTGCTGCTGGAGTTGTTGTTTAGGCATCAATTCAATATCTTTCCTCGTTTATGCTTCTTATCGCCTCAATTCCCTGATATCGCCAGTTGTTACTTTTGCAAATTTCATCCATCTTGGCTCACTTTTTAAAAATATTGACAAATCATGGAATTCTGTTCAAAACAGAGATTATAAATTATTAAACTTTGTTATAAATTGTTTCAATACATGTCATGTCTTCAATGTCCAGGGACCTTGTAGGTTATGAATCATTACTTATGATTTTGAATTGCAATTTGCGTGACGTAAAAATCTATTAAGATTTTACCAAAGTCTAATCTAGCCACGTTTGTTCTCTAGCAACTTCGAAGAGATGGACGCTGAAGTTAGACAAGCGTCCGGACTTACCGATCGCGTGTTGGATGATTGGCTCGAAACGTTAACCACGGGAGAGAAAGGAATATGTGTCAGTAGTGTTTGAAACTTTCTTTCTGTATCTCTTAAGCATTCCAGGAACCGGCGAGTAGACTGACACCGGACCAATTGGATAAGTTGTATGTCCATGCTGGATCGAGAGCTTTGGCAGAAAAATCTCTCGTCGAAGTTGAAGCGCCGGCGACGATTTTCGGAGATATCCATGGACAGTTTGAACCGCTCTACATCATGCTTATGAACGAATTTGTGGATTTCGATCGCATGAGACTGAAAGATAGACGGTACTTTTGACATTTTTAGAGTTCATAAGTTGACCAAATTTTAGTATCGTTTTCCTGGGTGATATCGTTGATCGGGGAAGCCAATCAGTTCGATCTATCACTTTCTTATTTTGCTTGTACCTTCGTCATCCCCAGCATATCTTCATCACTCGTGGAAACCATGAGATTCCTTGCATTAACAAAAGATATGAACTCTGGGTCAGTGGCTCAAAACATATTTTTCAATTCTAGCGTACAATTTTTAGAAAGAGCTGATGAGCGAATGGGGAAAAGATGGTGAGAGACTTTACAACTCTGTCAACTACGCTTTCTCGTGTCTTCCATTCGTCGCCCTCATTGGTAAACGAATTCTCGCAATGCATGGTGGAATCTCTCCGAAATTGGAATCATGGGACTGTCTTCGGAATGTATGTTGACTTTGAAAGTAGTTTATCTCTTCATTTCATTTCAGATCAAAAGACCAATCATGGAAGTCGACAAAAAAGGACTTTTATGTGATTTGTTGTGGTCGGATCCAGTTCATATGATAGCAATCACAAAGGGGTGAGTTTCCCAAAACATCCTCACAAACTTCTTCAAAATTTCTATTCTAATATTCTCCAGAGCAAAGCAATACGTGTGGAACAAAGAAAGAGGGTTGTCGTGGAAGTTCGGTGAGGAGGAAGTCAAGAAGTTAATGGAAATGCTTGATCTCGATCTGATTGTTCGTGCTCACATCACCACAAATGGATTCCACGAGTTTTGCAGTCGCATGTTGATTACAGTTTTCTCGGCACCCAGCTATGAAGATCATCATGTATTGGGAATCATAAAACTGCAAATTTCATTTCAAATATTTTTCAGAACATGGCTACAGTTATGAGAATTGGGAGAAGTCTGAAGATCGCTGGAGCATTCTATCGCGATAAAAACGACACAGCCGCGTACGTTCCGGATGCAGATAAAACACAGTATGGTTCAGCTCGTTGAAAAATTGCAAAAAAGAACACATTTTCAGATACATTGGAGCTACAGAACTTCCGGAGCAGAAGGTTCAAAAGCCGATTGAGAAGAAACCGGAAGTCAAGAAGAAACGAGGATTATTCAGTAAGATGAAACATTCCAATGTCTAATCTTTTTTTTCAAATTTTAAGATTTCAAACGTCCAAGTTCTAGTTATGATGCTGGTTTCGGTGCAGTTGGAGTAGTTTGTTTGGTCGCCATTATCGGGTTCGGATACTTTTCCAGTGCCACTTCCACCGGTGAGACATCAAAACAAAACTTATTTTATCCTCCAACTTTTCAGCGTTCGCTCCCCCATACACTCTTGGACAAATCTCTGAAATGAGCTTGAAACTTGCTCGCGTTGTCAACGGAATATTCATCGGAGAAAGTGCAGCTAGTGGCTCATTGGACAAGAAAGCGTTGGTTGATGAGTTTTTCTCGTTTGGTCCCGAAGTTTCTCTGGATAGTCTCTCGAAGTCTAGTGTATCTGGGTTGGCGGAGAATCTGAATTCTATCAAAACGGTGATTGATAAAGAATGCAGTGGAGGTTGTGAAGTGACAAAATCGGTGATGGCTGGAATTGACGCTGTTTCGAAATTTCAAGACAAGGTTCCAATCCTCCAGAAAGCTCTAGAAGCATCCGAAGAGAAAGGAATCAACATGATTTCACAAATGAATTCTCTTGTCGTAGGTCTCAATGATGTGTTCCAAAATTCGGCACTTGCCGATTTCGAGACAAACGTCAAGTACGTTATTGAAAACGCGGCGAAGAGTAGTACTTCTGAATACAGAAGTGCGTATTTCGCTGCTGAGGGTTTCCTAAACTCTGCTTCAAAGCTCTTCAAACTTATCCTTGATTCTGGTAAACTCTTTGACGAGTTCCAAGGCGCCACTATTGAGAAAATGCAGAGTAATCTAGCCCTGATTTCTCCAGTGAAGGACATTTCTGAAAATTTCAAACAGCAGCAAAGCTTTATCGCACCTTTGAGATCTGAGCTTGAAAAAATGAAGACAACTTATCAAGAACTGACGAAAACTTTGGAGAGTGGAAAAGTGAAGAAGATCGAAGAATCCTTGGACTACTTCAGTAAGATGCGCCACTCTTCAAACATCGGAAACAGTCTTACTGCTGGATTTGTGAACGGATTTGAAGACTTGAAAAAGGTATCGGCAGATATTCAAGACAATTGGCTGAAAACTCTTCTCAATCCAAGTTTGAATGTAACAGCTCTGAATCCAAAAGTGTCAGAACTTGATAAGGTGTACAAGGACTTTGAGGCCCTCCATTTAAGCTTCAAGAAGGTCAGCCTCACAAATTATGCTCAACTTTCAACGTTCAAAACAATTCTATTTGAAAATGCTAAGACTACCAAGGAGATTTTCGATCTGGCGACAACCTACAGAACTTGTGTCAACTTCTTCAATTTCGCACCACGATTTGACATGGATGTTTCCAAATCCATCGCAACCTTGAAAAATGGTCCGGCGAGCATCGCAAATCTGAAGACTTCGATTGAAAGTTTCCTGAAACTTCATAAAGCTGATTTGGAATCTGTCCCCGCAATCGTTGAAATAATGAAAGACTCTGAAAAGTTGGCTGCCAAAATTAAAGAGACACCTGAATATCTCAACGAAACTGTGACTCTCTTTTCTGGAATTCAAGACGGCTTGACTACTATCGATTATGCTATAGCGGAAACGTGGTTGCATCAGGCAGATGTTGGCACAGTCGGAACATCGTCGAAGGAATTCATTGAGAAGAGTGGAATTATCTCTGCGCTGAACTGTTTCCAAGAAAAGTATAAATTGGGAAGACTCCAAGAATTGAATCCATCCACCAAGAAGTTGACGACTTTGAAAACTGGTGATCCTACCATGGAATCTATTCTCAAGCAGAGCACTTCTATCAATAATCTCGTAGTTGAATGGAAGAAAGTGGAGCCGACTCTATCAAAAACTTCCAAATCGAAAAGAGCATCTGGACCCGAGCTGAAGACGATTTCGAAGGATTTCGGAGATATCTCATCGCTCGTCAAGAACATTGCTGATATTGTTAGATTTGAGCAAGATGTGAACAGTCTGATCGAAGGAAGCAAGGAAATTGATTCAGCGATCGAAGGAATTCAAGATTCAAACAAGAAGGCGCAATTGAAGAAATTTTGGAATTCAGAAGTTGTAGCATCTTTGAAGACCAATCTGAAGTTGGCCAAAACGATGTCAGCAGATGTAGCAAAGATGAAGGAGATCAACAAGGCAGCGGATTTCCAAACTCCCTTTGAATCAGCAGCCAATGTTGAGAATTGTCACATCGACTTCAGCGAGTTGGCCAGTTCGTTGAGTGGAAATATCAAGGATCAGAAGGTTTCTACTAGTTTGGATGCACTGAAGACGTTCGATTTGAAGTTTGTAAAAATGGAGAAGTCCAAAGTTGGAAGTGTTCTAAACAATCTTCAGTCGTTTTTCAATTCGTTTTTTGGTATCGAAACATCCAAGACGACCCAAAAGATGACTCAGTCATGTGTAAGTTATTATTTTAGAATCCAAGAATCTGAAAACTATTCGTTTCAGGACGATGGAGAGTGCTCGACGGAAGGAACTAAAACCGAAGAGACTTCGAATATTCTGTATGTCGAAGATTCTAAACTTCTGGAAATAATGTATTTTCAGAATGTACTGCGGGATTGGAGGTGGTGTCGCTCTTATCGGTGCAATTGTCGCTAGTATTTACTATCGTAAAGACATCAAGAAATGGATTGACAGTCGTTCCAACAAGAAACCAGAGAAGCCAGAGAAACCAGACACCAACAAAGACGGTGGAAAACCTTCTCCGTATACCGTTCATGAACAAGGTATATCTCTAAAATAAAAAAATAAAAAATAAAAAACGGTTGAAACTTCCAGACGGAAATAAGATTATCGAGCTGAATTCTATGAGGCATGGTAAGAAAGAAAAGACATCCGCAGAACCGAGTACAAGTCAAAGCCAGGACATTGAGAAAGGTTCCACGAAGCCTCCAGCGGAAGTTGAGAAACCGAATAAAAAAGCGAATGACAAGGCTGTGCCGAGACAAAATAAACCGCCTCGGATGCCCAGATTGGAAGACGGGGGTTGTTTGGGTGTTGAAGACATCGGGGATTATGATAATGATGATGAAAAGAAGAAGTATCGGGTGGAGTTGATAAATATGGGGTGCACGGATGAAATAGCTGATGAGGAACTGGTGTACCGTGATGATAAAGTGGTGAGCTTCAAATTTATGAGAACGGAGGTTTTCTATTCTTTTCTAGACGATAATCCATGAAAAATGAAAAACTAGTTTTACATATATCTCGTTTCAGACGGGTCACCGAAACCTCAACCATCATTCGTTGGAAGGAGCTCCACTCTTCACTCTCAGTTACTTTCCAAGGGCTTTGGTAGGTGTCATAGATTAATCATATGATAGGTAATATATAAACCTACGTTTCAGTCCCGGCTTGAAAAAGTTCCCCAGGATCCGAATGATAAGCCGGATCGCCAAAATATTATAGACTTTCGAGATAAAAACTACAAGCCGGATAACTTGTTTCATTACCTGGGAGATGAGGTCGTTAAGGTTCGTAAAGTGTTCAATAGTTTTCCCAGATCGAAAAGTTGTTTTCAGGAGTTTCCAGTAGAGTTCCTATCGCAAAACGGTATTGATTCGTCCACAAAAACTTGCCAACCAGCAGACATTATGAGTACGGCGAGAGACGATTCGAATAGAGTTATGAAAACTGCAGAGGTTTGTTGAAAAGTGTGCAATGATAAGAATCTTGATTTTCTAGGAAAAATCAAAGGATCCATCCAAGAGATCGAGTGCTGGGGAGGAAGGAAAAGTGAGTAGTTTGTAGGATTTTTGCTAGCTGAAGCATTAGAAATGTCAATGTGACATTCCAAGTCTAACAGTTTTTGAAACTGTACAATTTGAAATTGGATTTCTAATTTTTGGAAAAGACTTCAGAGTTTTCAGAAGTGTGACAGTTCGTCGGAAGTTGAGTCAGGTGAAGAGAAAGGTTCCAGTGGTTTAACAAACCCAGAAGACGCCCAAGAAGGAAACAGTCGTGCTCTCACCCCAGTCGTCTTCTCTTCAAGCATCGTTTCGGAATATTGAAGATGACTTAGGATTTGTCTTGCTCTACTTGATCGGTTTATTGATATCATCTGGTCTGCTAATGTGTTTTATTGAAGGGAATGAATGATTATTGATTTGAAGACAACATTCAAACGAAATAGCAAATAACAAGCTCTGTCACTATCTCCTTGTCATTCTCAACTTCTCAATAGTTCCATCTATGAGCCTTCTCATCACATTTCACATTGAACCAAAGAGTTGATGTTTGGGATCTTCTGGTCATGTCTACGACCTGAGAAACATTGCTTTGAAACCTTTTGTAGGTTATACACGAAATACTAAATTAATTGAAATTCGAAAACAGATGAAATCAATGAAAACGTTTTATTTCAGTGTATTTGGTGTCCGGCCACCTGATACTTCATGGCGGTAGTTCACATATGGATAGGGTTTGATGGGAAGATCACTTTCAGTGATAAGACGGAATCCTTCCACTTTGGCTTTATCAAATGCTTTCTCAATCCAAAAAGTGCCAAGTTCTTCTTTTCTAATACTATCCCATAATTGAGTAGTTCCGAAGAATTTGCCAGCTCTCTTGTTTGTCAAATTCACAAGTTGGATAGCCTTAATGATACTGGCCTCACGAATGAATGCTACTTCATGAGATACTCCATGACCTGAAAATAAAGTTATTTTTGACTGCTTTCAAAAATAACCTACCGAATGTAAGTGTTGGAATTCCGTATCTAAGAGACCACAGTTCATCGATAATCTTTAGCTTCCCACACGTTTTCAACTTATTCGATTGTTGTCTTTTTTCGTCACGAGCATCAGTGAAGTGATCTAGTAGACGTCCTCCGGTTCCTTTTCTGCCATAGGAGATTGAGCGAACAAATTTTTCAAATGTTAAAACGAAAACTTGTGAGCAGTCGGAAAAGCTCAAAACTGTCGTAGAACCTTCGGCAGAAACGATGATTCAATCGGTTAGAAAGCCTATTTTCGTTTAAAATTCTGTGAAATTTAAGTTAATGAATGATTTGTTAAAAAAAATACAGCAAAATTCAAACCAAATAACAAAAAAACGATTCTGTCACACTCTCCTTCTCTTTATCAAGATCTGACAATACTTCCATTCATGAGCCATCACATTTCACATTGAACCAAAGGGTTGATGTTCGGGATCTCCATCGTCAGCTCCAGTTTTTGAGATGATCAAAAGTGAGTCTGAAGACTCAAAATCATCCAAGGTTCAGTTCATGAAACGACCTCGCCAACAACATTCAGGAAGCCGAGTTTAATTAAAACGATGAGCCAGAAATCAATAGAAGATGAATCAACATTGAGGCTGCACCAATTATCGCTGCTTCTGAAGTTCTTAGGCATTAATTCATATCTTCCCATTTCATCAGAACTTCTTATTTCTCTGATATTGCCTTTTTTTGAATTATGTCCATTTGGGCTCGGAAAATATTGACAAATCAGGAAATTTGGTACAAATCAGAGATTATAATCTGTTCAATTTTTAACCTAAAGAAACAATGATGTTAATCTGCAATACTTTTGATTAAAATCCACGAGTTATAGGGCATGAGTCTCACTAAAATAGCAAAAAAACACACGTTTTACTATTATTTTTGTGGCTTCGTGTGCTCCAGGTTTGTCATCATGCCACGGGTCGGGTAGCAGGGACAGAAAAACCAATAACGATTCATTCAAGAATTGGACTACGCGATTTCTCTGGTTATCGCTTCCAAAGCCATGGCGGAATCTTCCGAAATAACGGAATCAACTCCATTGGATGGCGGGGAGCTTGAGGATTTTATGGAGAAACTGACATCTGGTGAGAAGGGTATTTTTGTGAGTCGAATTTTAGAGCGAAGAGATATGAACTAGATTGTTTCAGCTCCCAGAGCACAAGCCCACCGAGTTGCTATTCATGAGACTTTGTAACCACATCATTGCAATCTGTACAGCGCTACCTAGCTTGGTTGAAGTCGGCCTGCCAGTCAGCATCTTCGGTGATCTCCACGGTCAATTCGAAACGACTTATGAAATGAATTTGAATGAGCGTTTTGATTTCGAGCGGGGACGGTACAAACAAAGATAGTGAGTGATATGATCGATTCGCGGTCCTTAGAAATCTTGTTATTTTTTCAGCATTATTTTCACTGGCGATTATGTTGATCGTGGAAGTCAAAGCATTCGGACTATCTGCCTTCTCTTCGCTCAATTCATTTATTGGAAGAAATGGATCACCATGCTCCGCGGAAATCATGAGACTCCCGAAATCAATGATTACTATGGGTTTAAGGTTGGTTTGATCCTCCTGTAAAGATATTCTCTGCCAAAGATTCAATATCTTTAAAGGAGGAGTCTACTAATTTCAAATGCAGAATTAGTGGACTCCCCCTTTAACCAATGGTTACAAAAATTATTTTTCAGAGAGAGCTCCGAGACGAGTATCCGGATTGTTACAAGAGAATTTATAAGGCTTTCAACAAAGCATTTTCACATCTTCCGGTTGCTGCCATAGTCAAAGAGAAGGTCCTTGTCATGCACGGTGGAATCTCTCCCGATCTGGGCGCATTAGGCGACATCATTAATGTGAGTTAGGCCTTGCATTTTGAGAGAATTTTGCATACAAAAGTTCGTTAAAAATTGCAGCTCAAAAGACCAGCCTTTCATGTTGGACCATCTGGTTTGATGTTGGATCTTTTGTGGGGTGATCCATGTCATATGATTGAGCTGACCGACGGGTGAGAAAAGTAAAAGAATCGGACTTTCAAAGTGTTTTTACAGAGCTTCTGGTTTTACCGAGAATGATAAACGCAACCAATCAGTCAAGTTCAACGAAAAAGCACTCATCGAATGTCTTGCTAAACTGGATGTGAAGTTGTCTGTTCGAGCGCATCAGGTCGTCAACGGAGTCAAGGTTTTTGCTGGTCGCAAAATGGTTACCATCTTCTCTGCTCCTAGTTACGGCGGACAACATGTCAGTGGTTTTTGGCTTTATAATTTCTGATCAATACATTTTTCAGAACATGGCATCAGTTTTCACTATCGAAAAAGATTGGACCATCGGTATCAATCTCTACAAAGACTCCACCGACAACGGAGCATTCAAAGAAGAAGAGCAGCTGACTGAGTAAGCTATTCTCTCATTGCAGCCTCAGCGATGTTGAATTACAGACTCCTCTCGGAACAAGAAGATGATGGGTTGGACAATAATGTTATACTGCCGGAACCGAAAATTGAGAAGCCGAAGCCAAGACATTCGAAGGGATCCGAAGACAAGGGAACGAAAGGAAAGGAAAATGGAAGGCCGGGGAAAAATGGGAAGAAAGACGAAGGGAAAAATTCTCAGCCTCAGAAGCGTCCTAGTAAGCTCATTTCTTTGGCACACTGCTGTGTACTATGCATTTTTTCAGAGGCGCAGCTCCCAACGGCTTCAGTCGTGCCCATCACACTTGTTACGGTCTTTGCAGTCCTGTGCCTTTTTGGAGTTTCCGCAGCTGGTGAGTTTCCATGAATATCCAGTCTCTCTTTTCACAATCCTTTTTCTTTTTCAGCCTACAGTTATCCCTACACTCTTGTATCGTTCTCAGAAATGAGTGCAACAGTCGCTCGAGTCTTCAACGGAGTGCTCATCGGACAAAGTTTGACCAGTGGAAGTCTTGATAAGAAACTGTTGATCACCGAAATGTTCAATCTGGGACCCGACTTGACTCTGGAAGGACTGTCCAAAACGAACATGCCTGGATTCGTGAACAATTTAAAATCGATTCAGTCGGTGGTTGATTCTGAGTGTTCTGGTGGTTGTGGAGTGAAAAAAGCAGTTGTGGATGGGATGAAAAATTTCAAGACGTTCCAAGAACATGTTCCTGCTCTCGAAAATGCTATCAAAGCATCGGAATCCAGTGGATTGGGAGAGATTAGCAAACTGCACGGAATCATTCACAAAGTCAAGAAGTTCCGAGAAGATGATGTGATTGGAAAGATTGTTGTCGAGCTGTCCTCTCTCGATAAGACTAAACCTAAAGGAGTTCCTGCCGTATTGGCTGCAGCTGAAATCAAGAAGGCACTATCTAAAATTTCGGAAACACTAGAGGAGCTGACGAATGGACCATCCCTTATCGATCAGTTTATTGCCACTGACTCACAAACTATGACAAGCAGCTTAGCCGTTATCAAACCGTTTTCCGAAATCTCAAAAACCTTGAAAACAAAACAGTCATCCGTCGAGTCCCTGAAAACTGATATGAAGAAAAATGTGGAAATGTTCGACAAGCTGATTACCACCCTCGACGACGCTAAACTTCAAAAGTTAGCATCAGATCTTGGCTTGCTCTCGAATCTGAAAATCGGATCTTCAAATATCAAAAGTTTAACATCTGGTCTTCCCAACGGATTCATTGATTTGAAAACTTGTTTGGAAGATGATAAGAATACGTGGCTGCGGGAACTTCTCAATCCTGGCAACACATCCAATCTGTTGACTTCAAAGATCGCTCCATTGAAGGATTTGGTATCCAAAATTGAACCAATGCACTCTGTATTCGGGAAAATTGGCGGAGGAACAAGTCAGGGTTTGTCGATGTCAAATGCTTTGGGAAAAGCTGCACAAGCTATCCAAAAACTTCGAGAAACTGCTTCGAATGTTGGAAAATGTATTGAATCGTTGGCATTCAGAGTGACATTTGAAGTTGATGAAAGCAAATATCAAGACGTTCCATCAACTGAGTTTTCTTCATTGAAAACATTGATTGATACTTTCCTCGCTGATCACAAGAGCACTTTAGACGATGCTTTCGAAATGGGGAAGAATATCGAGACTAATATCAATGACATGAATGCAGTACAGGACCTTCTTGCCAACGACACTGAAATCAGTGAAATCATTCTGTCTCTGAACAAGTTTAACACTGGATTCAATGCTATTGATGTTGATGTGGTAGATAATTGGTTGAACAAAATCGGAGCCAACCCACTCAGTACTGAACTCAAAAAGTGGGACAAGACCACTGGATTCACGACGGCTATGACTTGTTTCAAGAGCATAGATTTCGAGCAGAATGTTCAGAGTTTCAATCCATCGGCTGAGAGTCTCTCGATTTTGAAATCTGACAACAAAGACTACCAATCCACTGTCAATCTGGCCAACTCTCTCGGAAGTCTTGCCTCGGAATGGAACAAAGTTGAGCCGACATTAAACCAAGCATCCCGAACAAAACGTGCTGATAAGCCAGATTTGCTGAAAGTTCAAGCGGTTTCCAGTGCCTTTGGAGAAATTTCTTATTCGATTAAAAAACTGGAAGGAATCCTAAAACAAGAACAGGACCTGAAAAATTTGATTGAAAGTAGCAAAGTCATTGATTTAGCAATCGAAGGTCTTGTGGATTCGAAGAAGAAGAGCCAACTGAAAACTTTGTGGAATCCTGATTCCGTGAAAGCACTGGAGTCCAATTTGAAGATTGCCAAGAAATTGTCAGAAGAGGTATCGAAAATGAAAGAGATCAAGAACATGCCAGACTTCAAAATTCCCTTCGAAATTACTTCGGAAGTTCTGTCATCCATCGTTGACATTCGGGAGTTGGCCAGCTATTTGAGAGGAAAAATCAGTGATCAAAAGGTGTCGGCTAGTCTGGAGGCTTTGAAGACGTTGGATTTGAAGTTTGCAAAGTTTGAGAAGTCCAAAGTTAGAAGACTTTTGAATGATGTGGAAACTTATTTCGATTCGTTTTTGGGTATTCAGAAGAAGACGCAAGGCAGTTTGACGAACTGCGTAAGTTTGAAATGTTTGGTTGGAGAAACAAAATATTTTTATTTCAGGATGATGGGAAATGCACTACACCAGCAACTGCAGCCGAATCAGGCGGATGGTTCTGGTAAGAATTGTTTTATTCACAACTGAAGTTTCTTCAACAAAAAGTTGTTGATTTTTTTCTATATATTTTTTTGATTTAAGGTATATCATTGGTATTATCTGTGTGTGTGCAATCTTGGCTATCTTGGTTGCTGGATGTTATTGGCGCAAAGCCATCATGAACTTCTTCAAACGGAAACCAAAACCAGATCCAAATCAAGAATCAAAACCGCCTCCACCCACACAGAATGCACATTATGAGCTCCAGACCAATAGTAGGTTCAGTGTTCAAAACCAGAAGATCATTATTTCAAAAATTTCTAGAAAAAAACGAGAAGTATTTATCTTTCGACCCGGTGCGGAAACCTCCAACTCCGAAATCCGATGCTTCAAAAGAAACGAGTCAGAGCACTACGAAACCGGATGAGAAGGAAGTCAAAAATGCAAAGAATAAGAAGAAAGTTGAGCAACCGAATAGGAGACAACGTAGAGCAGCGTCAAAGCAGAAATACTACAATCCAGATAAACAAGTGGAAAACGAGACGGCCGATAACATTGAGAATGTCGAGTTAGACACTCCGGTAAGAAAGGAGGAGCTCAGGAAGTGGTTTGCAGCAAATGGAATGAACCAAAATCAGATAGATGATGAAATGAAGTATAGAGTCGATAATGTGGTACATTGATTTTGAATTTACTACGTTTGAGAATATCTCAACTTTGCAGATTGATCAGAAGAACGTCAACAATATTGCAAATACAGTACGTGTGAAGACTCTTTCATGCATGCATGCTTTTTTGGTACGTTTTTTTTTTGCTGGAAAAGTTGGTTGAGTTTAAAATGACGGCGATTACTGTTTCTCTGAGTTTGCAAGGATTGCATTAGACGTTCAGTTTCACTGAGTTTTGATAGATTTTACAGAGAGAATACAGTGTGTTTTACAGAGAGAATACAGTGATGTGATTTTCGAAAGGAGTATACAAAATGTTGCAACTTGACTTTTCAGGGGAAAAATTACAACATTTTGGGAAATGGGAAAGAGGTTCAAACTTGACTGTTGTCTCTCAAACTTTGTGGGCGTATAAATCGATTCCAAAGCACTGTGTTTGAAGTTGGCAACTGTTATGTACGATCTCTTCTAAAGATGGTGTGTCTTATGAAAGCTAGGAGATCCGAAAAGTCCTTACAATTGCAAAGAAGGGCTACTATTGCAGGACACACCATATTTTGAGGACGTACAAAAAGTTGTCCACTGCTAAAAACGGAGTTCTAGAGTTGATTAAAATACTCGCGAAATTTCAAACCAACCCGGCTAGTTTGAACCTCTTTTCCAGACTTCCAAAAATGACATTTTCCAACTAAAAGTTGATGCATTAGTCCTCTGTGAGAGCTTGAATATATATTTCTCTAACTCATCTAAATGATTTAATCTCATGTCCTTTCAGTCCCGAAGAGAACTTGCCCCTCCATCCGACATACCTGAGACCGATAACCTCGAAAATCTGTATAAGTTCCAAGACAAGGATTATGTTATGCAAAACACTCTGTACAATCTTTGCGACGCGGAAGTCAAGGTTAGTCATGTAGAGTCTTTATTTATGCAAAACCCCTTTCTCTTTCAGCATTACACTGAAAACGATGCAGACAATAACTCGACAAAGACTGGAATTTCTGAGAAACTAAAAACTGCGAGAGATGAATCCGGCCGAATTATGAAAACTGCGGAGGTTCGAATAATTTCTTGAGAAAAGTCTGTAATTTGAGCTTTTGCAGGAAAAGGCTCCAGGATCTGAAACGTCGAGTCGCGCGAAGGGAGGGGAGGAAAAGAAGGTGAGTTGCTCATGAATACGGTGTTTGACTTTTTTCCCGTTTTTTTTTCAGAGCTACTTCTACGGACACGAAAAGGACTATGACTACGATGAGTACCTGGCACTTACATGTAAGGAAAATTCTGATGACGAGGATGATGGTGATAAAGAATCCGGAGACACTGGAGGGCAGAGTGGAGAAAACGTCCCCACTGGAAGTCGTCAAGCTGAAGAGGGTCTCGGAAACAATCAACCTTCGACGTCCCATTTGTCATCAGTTTCGATCCTTGCTGAGGAGTAGATTCTCAATTTTTCCTACTTGGTTGACATTTTCCTTTTCAATTGCGCATGATAGTGTTGAACTGTATTTGTATTAAAATGAATTATGTGGATTGGTTTGAAAAATGTGATACGGTTCGATAAAAAAGATACTTCGTGTGTGAACTGCCCGTTGTCAAAGTTCTCATAGAACATGAGAAACAGAAATTGTTTTAGAGTTGTGGTCATGTTTTTTTCAAACTTGAAGTGTCTGTTCATGGAGGATTTTAGTTTCTAGAAATGTGCAAAGTTTTGATGAATGGTCTTTTGCTGCTACATTCATCCTCAACTGTTTTTCTGTTTGAAAAAATATAAGACCAAAATAAGCCAGAGAGATAGATTGAAAAAATTTATTTCAGTGTATTTTGTGTCCGGCCACATGATGCTTCACGGCGATAGATCACAGATCGATGGGGTTTGATGGGAAGATCACTTTCAGTGATAAGACGGAATCCTTCCTGTTTGGCTTTATGAAATGCTTCCCCAATCAAATAAGTTCCAAGTTCTTCTTTTCTAATCCTATCCCATGAATTAGTAGTTCCGAAGAATTTGCCAGCTCTCTTGTTTGTCAAATTCACAAGTTGGATAGCCTTAATGATACTGGCCTCACGAATAAATGCTACTTCATCAGATACTCCACGACCTGAAAATAAAATTCTTTCTGACTGCTTTCAATAATAATCTACCGAAAGTAAGCGTTGGAATTCCGTATCCAAGAGACCACGATTCAACGATAATCTTCAGCTTCCCACACGTTTTCAATTTATTCGATTGTTGTCTTTTCTCGTCACGAGCATCAATGAAGTGATCTATTAGACGTTCTCCGGTTCCTTTTCCAGCATAGGAGATTGAGCGAACAAATGTTTCAAATGTTAAAACTTCTGGATTCCTTCCCGAAATGCGTGGATCAAAAATGAAATAGCAGTATGCGGAACATCTTGACCCATTTCCACTGAACTCTTTAAGAATGCTTTCGTCACTTTTCTGTGCTCTAAAAGCGAGATCCGCTGGGATGGATCCATTACTAATCGCAAGTTCCAGTGGTGGAGAGTATCTCTGAAAATGAATATGGTTTTGTGATACTAGTTAAAGCAGCAAATACATGATAACATTGCGACAATTGTCGAAATTTAGAACTCCATAACGAATTTGTTAGTGAGGATCTAATAGTTGCGAAAGTCATTGGCGAGTTGAAAATTCGAGAAATGAATGCACATTTTGAAACTTACACACGTATTCTGCGTTCGATGAATATCCTCTGCTCGTGATTATTCTTTTCATACAGTAGTCTCGTTAGCGGATGAGGTATCAGATGAGGGAAATTTTCGAGGGAATTTTCGAAAAGGTTTTTGGCAGATTCCGATCCGAAATTCGATTTTTATTTTTGATTATGAGCTGTTTATGTTTACTTCCCTTATTTTTCTAATTCTACTTCTGTAATGACCGATGTGATTTATCGGAACTGAACTTGGTTTTGATCTTAATAAAGCTTTCATTTTTATATCCAAACTTTTCTGTTCCACGGAATCATAAACATAGGTTCAATTCAAAATGGTTGATTCATCCAAACATTGAAGACGTTATCAAAGCGAATAACAAATGACAGATTCTGTCACAATCTCCTTGTCATTCTCAACTTCTCAATATTTCCATTCATGAGTCTTCTGATCACATTTCACATTGAACCAAAGGGTTGATGTTTGGGATCTTCTGGTCATGTCAACGGTCTGAAAACCGTTTCTTAGGATCCTTTTTTATAACATCAGCAATACAATTCGTCAAATCTAGAAAGCTAAATCATGTACTAATTTTTGAATGTTCAAACATCATTGAATTATTAGCGATTTCAACTTTCAATCTCTATGTAAATTTCGTGAAACCGAAAATATTTTAACTTTCGAAAACTCACATAAATGATCTCTTGTTCTGGCCAATTTGTCCTCAAAAGCTGTCTCGTTTCTCCACTATTCTGATCACATTCTATATGGATATAACTACAATTTTCAGCAAAAACGAAAACAGGAATAGACAAATTTCCTCTAGAAATATCCCTAGAAATTTGTCGATCCAGTCTAGCAATATTTTGTCGAGTGAGAATCTTGTAGTCAACACATCCACATTCTAAAATTTGAAGAAATTGGAAATAGATAAGAAATCAACTTTCCATTAAATCTCCTAACTTGAAGACAACCACTTGAAACTGTAAAAATATGAAAAAATAGGACGAAAATTCGCATTTTTTCCAAATTCTAAACTGTTTTTTATGTCCTCAGCAGTCATTCTAATTTGCATGTTTCCAATGCTAATTTTGGAATGAAAATTCAAATTAGTTTTTATCTTTATTAACCTCAAAAAAGATTAGACATAAAATCAGATTAAAATCCATTAACAAAAAATCATTATTAAAAAAAGAGAGAGATTTTGCTTGCATCCAGGCAGTTTGAAAAGCCGAAATTGGGAAAAAACAGGGAATAATCATCAGAAAGCAGTAAAATGAGAGAGGGAGGGATTTTCATCATATAGAAAAGAGAAGATTTTGCATTTTTTTGATTAAAAAAAGGGAACCGGTGACCCGTATAAATTCATTTCATACTAGAGAGAGAGAGAAAGAAGGGGGCACGGAAAAATTGGGAATTTTCAGAAAACTAGAGAGCTAACAGGAGGCATAAAAACAGGAGAAAAATGGGACAGAATTCACTTATTATTCGCCAAGAATTGTGGTTTCTTCACAGTTCTTCGCGACTGGGAGACGTTTTTGCGAGGAGCTGGGGATTCAGATGTAGAAGGAGAGGGCTCAGATGGAGCAGAAGATTTAGAAGTGGATGGGGGTTGGTAAGGAGAGAAGTAGGCAATGGAGACTGGTTCAGATGGAGGTGGAGCAGATGATGTGGATGGGATTGGAGACTTACGACGAACTGAAAATATTGAAGGGTTTTTTTGATATTCTGCAGTTGAAATGGGATTGTTTTGTGAAATTTTGGGCTGGCCACAAGAACCCGCATCAAGATTTTTAGAAAAAAGTGACAAATTTTGAGATGATCAATTTTTAAATACTCACGCTCTAGACGAACAGCCGGCTCCGGCGACATTTGATCCACATTGATGATCTCCTCATAGAGCTCCGGATCATAGTCTCCGAGCCCATTGGTGGTATCCATCTCATCGACCTTTGGCGCTTCCTTCGGCTCCTCTGAAAACCGAAAGGTTAAATTTCCATCTAAATTTTCGTTATCCTCTTACCTTCTGGAGCCTGAATCTTGCCCTTCTTCTTCACTGGCTCATCTAGTTCTTCGTCATCTTGCTCCATAGCAACGGGAGTCTTACTTCTGGCTCTCGCGATCTCTTCAACAACATCAGTGACTGCTTGTGGAACTGGCTCCTCTTCTTCTGGCTCTTTTTGCTGCTCCACAGGAGCTGGAGTCTGGCTTCTTGCTCTTGCGATCTCCTCGATCACATCTGTAACTGCTTGGGGAACTGGCTCTTCTACTTCTTCCTCGTCGTTATCCTGCTCCATAACAACTGGAGTCTTACTTCTGGCTCTCGCAATCTCTTCAACAACATCTGTCACTGCTTTAGGAACTGGCTCTTCTTCTTTCACGTCTGGTAATTCTGCTGATTTTTCTGATTCAGCGGGAGAAGGAGCAAGTGGTGGTGGTGCGGGTCCTGGAGCAGAATCATCCGGAGCTGGAGTCGTATCCCTTTGTTCGGGAACTTCTGAAAAATGTGAGTTTAGAAATGAAGAAAACACAGAAAACATGCTAACCCATATCCTCATCAGCACTATCGAATAGTTTTGCTTTGGCCATCAGCGCCATTTCGACAGTCTTGTTGACTGGCTGTTGTGCATACTTCACATCTGAAATAAGCAAAACTTGAGATCCAAAAGGATTCTGAAAAAAAAACTTACCCATAGAACTGACATAAATCGGCTTATGATCAGTGACCGTCTTTCTCGGCTGTCTCTCAATTCTCGCCTCCTTCATTCTCCGCTTCTCTTTTCTCGCCGTATCCGCCGGAATCGCATCCTCATCACTGCTCTCCCCAGATTCAGATGATTCAGAAGTCATTTCATCGACAGGTTCCTCCTCAACGTCTGCAGCTGGAGTTGAAGTCGTTGGAGCATCCGCATCAGCTTCTCCAGAAGCAGGAGCATCTCCAGAAGAATCCTTCTTCTTCAGAGCTCTCTTCGACGCCTGAGCCTTCTTTCTCTCTTCTTTCTGCGATTCTTGGATCAATCGACGTATAATTCTCTCCGCTTCTCTCTCCAAATTATGGCTTTCCGCTTGTGCTCTTGCCTCCTGTGCTTCAGCCTTCCTCTTCTCCATAATAACTCTCTTCGCTTCAATCGCACATCTTCTTGCCTCATCAGCCAATCTCTTCACATCCATCCTCTTCTCCCTCTCCGCCTTCTCCAGCTGTCTCGTCTCTGATTGTTCCCTAGCTTTCGCCTGTTTCTCAGATCTTTCCGATAACAAATCACTCAGTTTCTGAGCATTCCGAGCATCTCTTTCCAGCTCTTTCGCCTGTCGAATCAATTCCTTCGCTTGCAGTTTCTTAAGTTTCTCCTCGGCTCTTTCAGTCGCTTTTTGAAGTCGAAGTTGTTCTCGAATCTTCTTTTCCTCTTCTTTCTCATAAGCCTTGTTCACTTTTTTCTCCTGAATTTCATCCTCCATTTCTGCCATCACTTTGGCGATTCGAACTCCGAGTTCATTATCCAGAGGTGCTGGATGACTCATCGCCTGAAGTTGATACGAGTTTTAATATTGAAAAATGATTTCTAGATTCTCCAGATTTCTCTAGATTCTGAAGAAAGACACTAGAGGATTCTGTAACCGCCCAGGGCCCAAAAGGAGTCTAACGACCGCTAGAAAATTCTAATGAAATTCTCAGAAAACGTTATATAATCTTACCTTCAACATTCTCGCCCAATTATGCTTCTCTTCCTTATTATACTTCGCTTTCAGCTCCGGACGAGATCTCTGCGGGAGATAGTGATGCATGAGTCCAAAATCGGTCCCCGTGCATTGAAGTACTTCATAAAACAAATCAGTTTCCCTCTCCGTCCACACATTTGGCTTTCGAATAATGCGATTCCTAAACGACATCGACGTAATCTTGCTCCCCATTCTTCCTTCTTCCACTGTCTCCCAAACGGATTCGTGATTGATTTGAGCGGATTGAACCAACAGACTACTCTCATCGATAACCAACCGTCCATCGGCTCCAATCTTCACTTGCGGAGCATTTATACGCGGAGTTGGAGAATCGAAATCTCCCGTTTCCGACTTTGTTATTATAGTGGAGCTCGTGGAAGAACGACGTTCTCGTTTGAAGCTCGTTTGCTCATTCCTCGGATTCCAACGTGCCAAATCAGACATCTTCCAAGTCTTCGTATCCATTTCCTCTCTTCCCGAGAATCTCTTCTTTTCACGTGGTTGCTTTGGTTGAAGTATTGCTTCGTCTTCACACATGGAGACGTTACGAGAACGGGGAGTCATTAGACGAGCTGGGCCGCTAGGAGTTGCGAATTGAGATGATGGAGATCTGAAAATTAGAATTTGCAGATCGGATTCTGTACCCGAACTTTGAAACTTACACCGTCCCTGAATTCATATTCTGATTCCCTCCTTCCACATCCTTCCTAGCCTGCTCATTATCCACAACATCATCTGTGAAGTGAACATGATTCTGATGACTTCTGGTGACGTCCACGTGAAGAGATTTCATGGATTCAGAAGGTGCATCGTCCGGGGAACTTTGATTGGAAGTCATCACAATTTCTTCTGCGATAGCATCTGGAGCAATGACTTCTGGTGCAACGACTTCCGGTGGAGCAACTTCTGGAGCAGGAGCAGGAGCCACTGGAGCCGGAGCTTGCTTCGCCGCCTTTGCCACATTTGGTTTTATTTGGATCCTAGCCCGACGCATATTTTATATTTCTCGTCTGAAATCGAGATGTATGCAAATACTTTAAAAATTGAAGACGTAAAAAGTAAGAAAAAGGCTGAAGACCTTTGAAAATCGCAAGAAAAAAAAGAAAAATATTAATCTACAACAATTTTTTCAATAAATTTTTGATGTTCCTAGCAAGAAAAATATGGTGTATATGTACAATACGAGTTTTAGAAGTTATACCTAAACATGAAAAATTGCAGAAAAATTATTGCTTTAAAAAAGAGGAAAAGTGAAGAAGAAAAAAACGGTTTTAGAAAGTTGATTGGCCGGTATGGGGGACACTTTAGGGGGAAATGGCTTCATAATTTTAAGAAAAATTAGGGGTCATGGCGAAGATAGAAAACGTAGAAGAGAGGGAGTTCGCATAATTGACTGAGAAAAAAAGATAGAGGACAATTTTTTGTTGGAATGTTTAGTGAAAGGAAAGAAAACATCTATTAGAAAGAGATTGATGCGAATTTCGCAACATTGTTAGAATCTAAAAAGCAAAAAGAAAAAGAAACAATACAATCTGTGGAAATTCTACAAAGAATAACAATCTATATATCTACTTGGTAGATCAGAATCAGAATCTGAACTTCTACCAGAACGGACACCATCCAATATAACTCTGACAGAGATTCAGAGAAGACGTCGCTTGCTCAGTGAGCATTGCGAGTTGATCAGCGACTGGAAGGGCTTCGAGGGGGTTGGTGCCGTCGTTGTGGACGAATTCGGTACCTGGAAGAAGATAAAGAGATTTGTGGAAAACTGCTAGGGGCAGATCGATTACTGGAGGTTTTTACACAAGAATGGGGGTGTTTCAGTCATTGTAATAAGACTAATTTTGCTGAAAAATTAAGCCAATTTTAGAGTTTAGTCTTCAAAAATATGGCTAATTTCAAGACAAGCATTGCCATTTTTGGGGACTTCAGGTTGCTAAATATACTAGGAAAGTTTTACTACATTTCTATTGGTTTTTACAAATTTAGTCCCCTTACCATCCAACTTTCTCTTAATCGTCTCCATAATCGAATCCGTCGTACTCGTCGATGGCAACACAGCATTCGCAGCGACCCCTGGCCGTACTCCTGGCTCTTTCTTCGTCGCCTTCGGATCCTTCTTCATTCCTTCAACCAACCGCCAATTGATAACTGGATCATAGACGAACGCCTCCAGAACAGCCAGAAGGGATTCTTGATTCGTCCGCAACATTTTGAGCACTCTCTCGGCTGTATAGTTATAGACACCATCGAGTCCGGTGACTTCCATTGCGTTGATGAGCATTCTTGTCAGACGGAATGGCACTTTCTCGGGGAATTTCTCACGGAGCATCGCTACTTCGAAGCAGTCTCCGAAATCAATGTGGACGATTTTTCCAGTCAAACGATCGAGCATCAAGTTGGATGGATGTCTATCTCCGAGTCCCAAAATATATCCAACCATCGACATACACGCCACTGATCTCGTATAATTCGTTCTCCGATCGAACCAAACTTCAGAACTTGGACTCTTCAACCAAAGCACCTGCCGCAAATCATCTCCCTGTGTCACACTCAATGCACTTTCAAACAACTGCAGTTTCTGCATTGTTGTTAAATGCTCCGTGTCTTGTGAGAGCTTCTGAAGTGTCTTGTGCTCGATGGACAGTGGAATCTTGGCCTTTTTCTCTCTGTACTCCTTAACGAGACTGTGAAGAGTGTCACAGTTTGGAACCCAACCGATCAATCCTGAATCCTTGCTGAGCGCCACAATCGAGTACCGTTGAATCGTCAAATTTCTTCGACAAGTCTCCGAATTGTTAGCGAGAAGTGTGTTGACGAGTCCGAAGAGTTGCATGACTCTCTCATCCTGTCGAGGATCTTCATGTCCTTTGAGCAAGAATTGGTAGTCGAGACCGTTGGATCCGCGGATAACCATCTTACGTGGACGTTGCTTACTCGTGATGACACTCATCTTCGATTGGAAACTTTGAATTGAGACAACTGGAGCTGATGGGTCATAAGTTCCTGGAACGACGAGTTCCAAATCCTTGGCGCTGACTAGGTTTGGAGAGACGTAGACCAAATCGAGAGAGTTCAAGGTGGCCAGTTGGTCTCGGAGCTTTTTGAAGACCTAGAAATTTATGGTTTAGGGAAAAATAGCAGAATCAATCTCGCTTACAGCACAATAAATCTCCCACGCCTGATTGAGATCCTTGACATTTCCGCTGCTCTCAAAAGCCAACACATACTGCCCAGCTTCCTTGAGATCTGCACTATACGTCTGTTGGAAACTGTGCTCTTTCATCGTCGTCGGTGCTCCTTTCTGCATCATCTCATTCATATTTCTCAACGCGTCAAACATCGCCTGCACGTTGTTGTCCTGCATACGTCTCTGAGTGAATTCATTGCAAAAGGGGATATCTGAATAGGGAACATACGTGGAAGTATACACGACTCGCATCGTCCAGGGCGTCGTGCCATTGCTCATGCCATAGAATTGCACATCTAACGAGCTCCTCCGTCACTAGTCTTGCCTGAAATACACTGTTATATTTTGGAAACTCCGAATCATCATACCTCCCCAACGAGTCTTGAATGATACTCCATCATCTTCTCCAACACCATATGCGCATTCTTACTCCTATGCTCATCTGAACTTCTCGATGCCACAGTCAATGCATAAATCACTGCTTGTGGCCGATGCTTGGCAATCTCCCCGAGCACACGGAGCACCAATTGAACACTTCTTTGCTCATGTGGGCAATCCAAACGAGCCATTAATTGAGGAATCGCCTCGAGCCAAGTGGTGACAGGAAGATCGAAGATGTTCTCAGAGAGGGCATAATATACACTGTCATGCTCTCCGAAATCGAACCACAGCTGCATCAAACGGAGAGTATCTTCCAAACGGGATCCGGGGGAGCACATTAGGGCTTTGGCGAAACAGGTGACAGCTTGAGCAGCATGTTCCAAATGGAGGTTGCCATGAGGGAAAGCGAGTGGAGATGGATGATGGGTGTATTGTTGAGGTTGAGATGGAGAATGGAGTAGGTGAGGTGGCATTGGTCCGAGTCCGACGAGTGATCCGAGTGGTGGAGGAACGGGGCAGTCTATAAATACTTTGGGCAAGGGGTGAGAATTCCAGATATTAATTTTTAAAGATTTTAGGATTCTGAGATTCAAAGATGCTAAAGTTCTGATTCTAACTACTCACCATTCAATGGCTCCGTTGTTGCCGTATTACTATGGAATGCTGCTGGTTGTGGAGACTTTTGAGCCGGCGGTGGTGGAGATGCTGGCTTGATCACTGGCATATGAGCTCTTATCGATTTCGTTGGCTTCGTCTCTTTTTGATGTATGATTCTGAAAGATTCAATTTTTGCAGAGGGCTCCCTTATTTCAAAAATTCCTACCTTGGTTGTGGTCTCTCCCGACAAACAGCATAGAAATGAGTGGATGCCAATTTGTGCCAAACTTTATGCCAATCCGGATCATATTTCGCCGCTTGTTGATAATAATTGATAGTGTTCTCGAATGCCACTACCTCCGGCGGTCGATTATCTCTTGTTCGGTATTGTGGAGCAACTTGTTGTTGAACGAAAGAGAGCTCTCCAACTGGCATAACACTAACAGTTTTCGCTTTCGTCTCTGTCCATTCTCCGAGTTTCAACAAAACTTTCGCGCAAATTCTCGCTGGCTCCTTGACCGACGGAGGCACCATCTCCTTTCCAGTCGGCTGTGGAATTGGATTCACTCTTCGATTCCAATGATTCGCCAACTCTTCCAATGCTCTGATAGCCGCATCCTTCTGCTCATCTTGATATAACTGCTTAGCCAGTGCCAGCACCAACAGAGGTTTATCATACGGAGCCTTGGCACACATTAGATCAGTGTTGGCTGGAAGGGATAGGAGTTCACGGAGCACTGCTCTCGACATTGAGTTCTTTCCTTGTTTGCGGCACATTGATGAGAATTTCACTCGGAGTGGATGCATTTCTTGAGGGGAAAGGACCAATCCACGGAGCATAATGAGGCGTTGCCATTGTTCAACGTTTCGACGGCATCCTTGAAGACGTCGACTCCAGAGAAGAGCAATGCGTGGGCGGCGTTCTGGGCGGGTCTGAAAGATATTGATACAAATTGGCTGTATTTCAGAGCGTTTTGAGCTAAGTTGAACCAAAAAAAATCTTTATGAAGGCAGCACGTTAGTTTCCATATACTCTTTGTAGAGACCTAAGTTTTCACGTATTTCAAAGAAACTCTTTCTATTCAATCTCAACTATTTAAATAGAACCCGTGAACTTCTAGAATTCCCAATTTTTTTGTTCTCCTCCAATTCCCGCCCAGTCAAAATTCAAAATCCCCAAATCAGTTCTCCCAATTCATCAGTTGTGTAAGCGAGAAAATAATCGATCGCTAGAGAATGTCGTCCGGAAATTCGTCTCGACGCCTTCATCGCGGACCAAAACCGGCTCGTTGCCCACGTGCAGCAGTCACCACTCCCCGTACGGTAAGTTTATAAAGGCTTATGATGTGTCCGCCTGGCCCGACCTGGCTGGACGGGGCGGGCAAAAAAGACTGAGCATAGTGGACCTAGCAAGGCCTAGCCTAGGCCTAGGCCTAGCAAGCCCCAGCCGGGCCTGGCGAATTTTCGTCTACCCGGCCCGATCGGTCCATTACAAGTTCTTTCTTTTCCATTTCCTTCTTCAGAAGTCGACTGCCACGTCTTCTTCTTCCAACTCGGCGGCCACCTCTGTCACCTTCAGCAGCAACCGTTCGAGCTCCGCCGAAACCTGCGAACCATCGCCAGTCAGCTTGCGTAGCACCAAGAGCGTCGGATCCGCCATCTCATTGGCCAACTCTGTCTACAAGTGAGCTTTTTCTAAGGCTTTCTTCTTCTGAATTTCCAATGCTTTTCAGCGTCGTCGCTCCGGATCTCGAAGTCCAAGACGGAGACGTCCGCCATTGCTACAACTTGCAGGACAAGGGAAAGCTCGTCGTGATCAATCGCATCACTGGAGAGACCGTCTACATGCTCCGTTGCGTCGACGGAAGACGCGTCTTCATTGAGAAGGCGTTGGAAGGAGCCAGTTTGATTTTGACGAATCAGAAGGGAAGAGTCATCAAGTCAATGGCCGGGCACTACTAGTGCTCCCGGAGGAAGAAGGAGAAAAGAATCTAACGGCAGAGCTCACGACAACGTTTCTTTTTTTTGATAATAGATCCAGCATTTGTGTATTTTTTTGTAGAATGTAAAATAAAGTCTGGAGACCTAAACATTTGATTTTTTGTCAATACCTTATACTCAATAGCCTCCTCGAGCTCAGCCATTTGTTGTACTGAAACCATTGGAATGTAGGCTCTCTCGTAGCTCTCATTGGCCATTGCTGTCAGCTCACTGTCGATCATCTCACGAACTTTTTCGATCAATCCCATCGCTTTCATGTTCTCGTCACTGGAAAATTTTGAGGCTTTTTTTTCAATTTTCAGAATTCCCGAATTTCTGAATTTCCTCTAGAACTCACTTGTGCACTGCGACAACTGCTCTGAGCATGGCTCCATCCTGTGTGTTCTCCGATATCACCGATACGTATTCAGCCATTCGTTCCCAGTTGTCTAAAAATGCCAATTTTAGTTCAAAACCTTCTCATTAAGCTCCTCACCAACAGCCCATGCTCCTCTCGCCGCAATCACAGCCATCTTATGATCCAACTGCTTCTTATTAATCTCATCTCTTATCGAATCACTTCTCTTCGATCGTTGCTCCGCCCACACCGCTGACTTCGTATTCAACTCATCCCATCTCGCCAACGCCTCCAAACATCTCATCTCATGCATTCTTGCCTCTTCTGCGGCGGCCGCCTTCTCCGGGGATAATTCGTTCTCGTTTTCAGGATTCTGAGCGCAGGAATGTTTCTCCTCCATGTATGCGTCCAATGCCTTCTCCCACTCGTTCAACTTCTCGTACCAACGACCACGCCGTTGGAAGTTCATATCGTTTCTTTCAGCGTATCGAACCACTCCAGCAGCTTCTTCTTGCACATTCAACTTGTTGGCGTATCTGAAATTCTTGACTTCAAATCTGATCTTTTCCCTGTTAGACTCACGTAATGAGACTCTGGCAATCATTCGGCTGCAATCTGATCTTCCTTCTGAACGTCATCGGCGCGGTTTCCGAATTCCGAAGCACACTCATCTCCTTATATCTACAAGCCTTTGCGAATGCTTTCGTTTGTTCCGCCCACATTCCCAGAACATCATGAGTGATTGGAAGTGGTCCCTTCTCGGAGTGATCCATGAATTCAGCGAGATTTAGAATCGTTTGGATGAGTTCTGGAATTCCCGTGCTGATGGCACGGAGGAGACACGCAGTGAGATCCTTCTGAACTTCAGAATCCAATTCTGTCCATACTGACATGAATGCAGCAGGGAAAAGATCCCGAGCCAGATGAGGATATTGGTCTCCAAGGGAAGAAGCAGCACGGAGGGATGGAGAACTTCCACTCTTCAAGAATCCTATACGAATCTTCATCAACCACTGCAACCATTCGTCTTTTGATGTCAAATGCTCATTTTTCCATTGAGACATGACCAAATCCTTGTTGAGACGTTGTTTGGTAATCTGAACGGTGACGAGTTCACTTGTCGGGCGGGCAGTTGTTGGGACAGCTTTAGGAAGATCTTCTGGAACTTTCAAAGCATTGAAATCACAAAATTCCATTCGTAAACCTACTCTTATCATCCAATCCATATTGATAATAATCATCTCTTCCCCCTTGTCTACTACTACTCGAATCAATCGATCCATTCATCAATCTCTCGTGAAGTTCATTATTCAAATAGACACTTCCAGATTCTCCTCGAATCGCCGCCTGCGCCGATTGCAGATTTCCGTTGGATCCAGCGAACACCGATGATGTGATGACGTCACGAGACATTTGTGCTCGTTGAGCCAATTTCCGATACGTCTCGTAGTGAACACTCTTATCTAGACTGTACTCTCTGAGTTTGTGATCCACTCCTCGCTTGAAAATGTCGAAGAACTTTCCGAGTTGTTTGATAATCTCGATTAGCAGTAGGAGCAGTTTGTCTCTCATCTCGGCAGTAGAGATATTGTGATGCCAACTTTGCATCATTCTCGGAGCATATGCAGATACATCAACTTGTTGTGTCATATGGAGTACTGTATCCAGAGCAGTTTGTCGGATGGATAGTTTCAAAGAGAAGTCGTCGAGGATTATCAGAATTGGTGGGAGAACTAGATGAAGATGTTGAACAATGCAATAAGTCAGCGGGCGAATCGATTCCATAACTTTCACCGTCAGCACTCTCTCCTTAGTTTTATCAGTTTGAAGTACTGTCAAAAGATACGGTATCAGTTCTCCAGTGTACTTGCTGAAATCGTTTCCAATCGCAGTTCCCATCTCTGTCAGCACTTGAATCACAACCATCTTCACTGATATATCTTCTTTCCAAGCGTCAGCGATAATCGTGAAAATTGCAGGCATATACGGTGCTGCGTGTTTTTTGATAATAGCCACAAAGATAGCCAATTGCTGAAGGAAGAACTCTCTCGTAGTGCCTCGATTCGCATGTTCCGTAGTTCTCCGACACACTTCTATGAGCCGAGGAACAACTTGCTCCGTGTAAAGGGGTGCCATGTCTCCCAAACTTCTAAAGATGGTCACAATCGCTTGAGCGATTTCGGCAAAGTTCTGCGAGTCCTCGTCCTGCATCATCAACATCAAATTGGCAATCGTAATCGCTGGATAGAACTCGTCAAGTGTGCACTTCTCATAGTTAAACCAATGAATGATGTCTTGTCGTGGATCTTTTGAGTCTGCCTCGTTGATTGGAAGTGACAATGCGGTGCTTATAGCGGTGGAGCTCTGGACGGATCCTGTGAACACTTTATGAGTATATGGATCAATGGCTCCAAGGATTCCAAGGGTTTTGATGACTTCTCGACGCATCGTGTTGGACATTACGGTTTTGAGGATTCGAAGAAGGTCGTCGAGGAGAGTCGGGTAATCTCGGTATGGGTCAACGACGTAGGCAGTTGACCGACATATTCCACCGATTGCACGGAGGGCGGCCTGGAAATGATAAATTATGGTTTGATAGAGCTCCAGGAGCCATTTTTATCAAAATTCTCTGAAATGCTCCAAAAATGCTCACCTCTCTTTTATGCAAACTGCTCGAATCGTTTATCATATGTGTCAACTTCTCGAACAACGGCTTCAGATTCTTCACGATTTCCGCTCCACCAATCACCGAAATCTCGCTGATCGCGTTGAGCACTTGAGCTGTCACCTCGGCATACTGAAAAAAGTTGCTTTCTTGTTTGAATAACAGAGAGATTTCCCGGGTTCTTGAAAAGTGCTCGCCTAGGAGCCGTCAGAATTCTTTTGGTCTCTAGACGCCTCCAGTCTCCTCCAGAATAATTCAGAATCCTTCAGAATCAGAAGTTTTCTAGAGTCTCCTGAAGGTTTTGGAGACTTCAGAAGATCCGATTTGGGTCGTAGACAAATATCTCAAAAACAAAATTCAGCGTGATTAGAGTTTTTTTTCTGCTCCCGAAAAAAGTATCCACAAGAATGATGATAATTATTTTTAAATCAAATTTCAAAAAGTTGCAATTTCATTTGATCAATTTCGGAATAGATGTGAGTTTCCATCAGAGCTCCTGGAGCCTCAAACCCCTTCATTTCCAGATGCTAACATTATTCCGTTATACAATCAGTGTCATTCTTCCCATTATTCTCCCTCTTCTCTCCATATTCGGATGTTCGAAAAAGAAGAAGACGGCGTTGGTGAGCACGGCTTCAAAGGAGAGCACGATTTCTTCAGCGACAAAGAGTCAGGAGAAGATTCAGAAGACGACTGGAACGGATTCTAAGATGACAGTGGATAAGCCAGTGATAAGCAAGTCGAAGGAAACTGGTAAACCAGTGGGAGCAGCAGCAGTGAAACCGTCAGAAGCCGTAAAACCAGAAGAGAAGAAGAAGGAAGAAGGAGGGAAAAAGAAGAGATCATCGGGTGAAAATGGGGGAAAGAAGAAGAGTGCAAAGAGTGAGCAGGAAACTCAAAAATTGGAAGTGGAGAAGTCGAAAAAAGCGCAGAAATCGTGTGTGAATACAGCCATCGCCACTAGTGCCATGATGGGAACGATGAGAGAGCCGTCAAAGGTAGGTAGTTTGGACTCTGGGACGTTTTAAACCCGGAATTTTATCAAGGATACTGGTTCTGAAACGTCCCGAAGCCATTTCATTTAGAGGCGAATTTCCAAAATTTTCAGATAGTAAAAGTGGGCGGAGCAACCGGTACCGGAGCTGATGGTGGAGATGGTGAAGGAGGATACGAAAAGTTGGGAGACCTATCGGCAGATGAGCTCAAGAAAATCGCCGATGCCGCGCCGGCCTAGTTTTTTCAAATTTTTTTGTAAAACAGTTTTTTGAAATAAATGTTTCCCTCTCTTTCACTCACTTTCTGATCATTTCTCATCTTTGGAATCATCGCAATCATCAATGATCCGACATACGGTCTCATGAATTTCGGACTCTGCTTCGCCAACTGTGCAATCATCTTCGCTGAATGTTGCTCCAATCTTGCCTGTCCACTCTGCATCATTTGACTCAATGTCTCCAGAAGCATCAGACGAAGACGTGGAAGGACGAGAGCAGGATTGAGTTCAGCTAGTCGTCCGAGAAGGGTCACACATGCTTGTTGCATCTCCAATTTCTCATCGTGTAGAGCCATGAATTGAACTTCGAGCATTTCAGGTTGAGCCAGATGAGCAAGGAAGGGGCGGGGCATTTGCCCGAAACAACTGATGACTTGCATTCGAACACGAACATCTGGATCATTGACAATCACCGAGCAAACAGCTCTCAGAACTCCATAAATCGTCTGTAGCAGACTATTCCTTTTATCCGTTGTCACTTTCTTGTAGACTCCCACAAACGGAACCACCATTTCACAGCAAGACGATACGGCGGCAAGACGAATCTCCACACTGTCAGCAGTTAGATAATAATCCGCGACGTACTGCATGATCCTCTGCAATGCTCCTCTCGAAAAGTAGAATTCTCCAAGAACGTCGACGGCGAGAACAATACGTTGGAGCTCTCTCGGATCAGATTCTGCTTTCAGAAGAATTTGTCTAGGACTCGGTGGTCGTCCAGTTGGCTCTGATTTCGGTGGGATTTGACATCCAGTGAGAGTTTGATAGACAGAAGCCATGACACCATCTTGGACATTTAGTCGAAGTTTTGGGATTCTCATCATGATCATTTTGAGAACATTGGCCAGGGATCTGGAGAGAGTGATGTCCATCAGAGCTGGGATTATGGTTTTAATCTGGAAACAAAGAATATGGAGCAAGAAATGAAGGAGCTACTCACCTGCGCAGTGACCTGCTCATGATAGGCATCGACGAAGAGGAACAAGAAAGTGAAGTAGCAATCGAGGGTGTCCGAATCTGGGAACTTTCCCTTTTTGTTTCCAATCTTATCAGTAATAAAATTGATGATCGCTTCGATTCGATGAGCGTGCACTTCTGGATTCGACAGCATCATCATTCCGAGGGCAGGAGCACCCACAGCATCTAGTTGGAGGCTGGAATAATCGATAGATGCGGAACTAACAGAGGAAAGCTTACATATTGAATGCGGTATCAAACGCAGCGGTTTGGAAAGTTCGATCTGATTGTGGGATTGCACAAATCCTGGGGAGCAACTGCATGACAGCGGCATTCAGGAAGGATCCTTTCTTCGGAGACTTGTTCACAATCGGTATCATCTGCCGTACGCATTCAATTATCTTTGGGAAGTTCTCGAGCACCAGTTTCCTCGCGGTGACACTTTCTACAATAGCCAGTTGCTTCGATAGAATCAACCATTCAACACCATCATCTTCGTCTTCTTTCAAGTATTTCCGTTTCACAAATTGCGACGATTCACAACGAATCAGTTCGAACCGTGAGTCTGAGATTCGAAGCAGCTCATTAAGCAAAATAGCAACCGAATGCCATTTATCCTGAACATCCGTCGATTGATGATTCTTATTGGCGGTGAGAGCCTCGTGGAAGCACTCTTTAAACCATTCCGTCTTATTTTTCGCTTCTCTCTGTGAAACAATAGTGAGAACTACATGAAGAGCATCGATCGCAGCGAGTCGAACAGTTGGATTCTTGTCTTTGATAGCGTTGAAAATATACTTGAAGAATAGATTCACACGAAGAAAGAATGCAGTTGGTGTGGCCACTGCTATTTCCCGAGAGAGACATGCAGCCGCGAGACGTCGTTGATCACTGAGAGGCAACAGAGGAGGTGCTGGAGGCGCTTGTGGAACATTCGAAGAGAAATGAAGCCATTCTTGACAATGATCCAGACATCGATCCACTAATTCAGCTGCATACGTTTTGCAAGTGGTGATCAGAAAGGCCAGCGCTTTTGAAGCAAGCTCAACAGTTACTTGATCCAATCCTCCACTATTCAGCATCTTGAGGAGGTAGTTCGCATATCTGATGACATTGGAAGAGTGAGTTTCAGCCAGGCAGACAATCATATAGATCGCTGCTTTCTTCGAAGCGAGTTTCGGTTCAATCACCGCGTTGTACACAGCACTCTGAATCGCTCCGTCTGCTCGGCCATCCATTGCATTCAGAAATGCTTCGCTGAATGTGCTCGGTTCGTCTTTCAGCTCGGTCCGGACATATCTGAAAAATTACGATAATTAATATTCGATTCTCATGACGTTTTGAACAACTATAGTACTGTGAAGCATCAAATGCGCCTTCCTTACTTGCTAAGTGCTCTCGCCGCCTGCTCCTGATTGTGTCCTTCACTCTGCGTAATCCGTGACCGATATTGCATTGCGAGCGCTCGCGCCGCATCGATTCCTTGCTGAAATTTCTTCTCCTCGTTTAGAATTTTTGCTTTTTAGTATCTTTCAACTCACTTTCCGATGTTTCTCATCGAAATCATTGATAGCCGAGGTCGAGGATTGTGCTGTATTATTGCTTGTTGTCGGTGTTTTGCTCTTGTTATCAGCGGACATTTGGAACGCTTTCCCGTGTTGCTGGAGCATTTCAAACGAGCATTTTTCTGGGACTGCAACGCGTTGTTTGAAGGAAAGACTAGAGAGAGGTAAAAGTAAGAAAAAGAGTCGTGCAACTCTTTCCAAAAGAAATCATCAAAGAAAAAGGAAAACAATCATCTTATTTTAAACAAAAAGCAACAAAAAATGAAACAAAAGTCTACTACACTATCATATCATATACTTCTTCATCTATTGAAAACCCGCGGTGCTCCTCTCTTGAATCTATCCATATCCTCCGTTCGTGCCGCCCGTCTCTTCTCATCGTCCAGTTTGTCTCGATTCTTCATGAATTCCTTCTCTTGCCAAAGTTTCTGCATCATGTAAGCGTCGTCATCAAGATACGGGGTTTCGTACTCTTTCTTCCCAGGTTGTGGAGGATTGTAGTGCTCTGTCGCTTGTTTTCTGAAAGAAAATAGAGGTACAAAAGTGTTAGTGGTCGCTTTATAGTCGCCAACACCCTCACACTCTCAATTTGGTCGCATGGCATAGTGGTGGAGTCGGAGGACCCATCGTTTTTTCTAAAAAAAACGGTTTAAAAAACCGCTCGGGGGTTCGAACCTGCCATCTCTCGCATGACGCGCGCACACTCTACCACTGCGCCACGCGACCAAAACAAGAAAGGGAGAGCGTATGCATATATAAAGCCGTGCACTGTTTCTCTTTAAAATCCGCTCACTCATAAGTGAATCCTGCGAACGAAGTGATGGTTCTCTTCCTTGGATCCGCCGATTCGCCAGTTTCCAATTGAAAAATCGCATTGTTTCTCTCATGAACAACTGCTTCAATTCGATCCATCGACTGAAATTTTCCTAATTTTCTACCCAATTTTTCAAATTTCCAAATACCTCCTGAACACGATCAATTCTCTCTGGGTTTGGCATATTTCTTGCACGTGAAACATGCGCCTTCTTCATCGTTATCAGCATATTTCGCTCCTTCAGACACACGTACCTGCAAAAGAGAAATTTCGTTGAAATGAGAAGAAAAATAGCGGGAAATTTGAAAAATCACCAGAGTTTATGTAAATCTGAATTACTCTTCAGCCGTAATTCCTCCTCAGTCCATGATCTTCCGGGACGAGTCTTCGGGCGAAGCTCCGCCTTTCCAAAGTTCGCTTCATCATCGAAAAATTGCTTCATTGCGCTGGAATATCGTGTAGCAGTGGCATTTTGTGATCTGAAAATTAAACATTTAATTTATTACATTTTTAAATCAGTTAAAAGCTCCAAAAAACGAACCTCACCACTGACGAGACCAAACTCGGTAAACTACGCAACATTGCTGCTAGACGGCCTGCAAAGCGAAAAATCAATAGTTTCGACATTTTAAATTCAATAAAGATTTTATATCAAGTTGCGAAATGTATTTTCTCTCTAAACGACGACCAAACTCGGTTAAAAACAATAAAAATCAAAGTTTTGTTGAAAAAAAATGGCAAAACTTGCCGGATGCAGCATATGCGCTCCGTTGGACACTTGAGGAAAATTAACGGAGGGAAATCAAAATAATGGATTTTGGAGAGATAAAGTTGTTTTTAGGGTGACACTTTAAGATTTAGATGAATTTGTCAATGAAATTATGGAAAAGTGGAAAGAATGAAAATCTTGGAGCATTTTTCATTCAGAAATTTGAAAGTTTTCCTGGTGAACGGAGGAGAAATCAATATTTTGTGGAAGCCAGGATGTTGCTGTTTTGATATTGTAACTTCTGAGGCATTTTAAATTTTGGAATCCTGAAATTCTATTCTGGTGAGTTAGTGGCTTTCAGATTTGAAAGTTTGGAAATACTGGACAATCGTGAAAGTCTGGTGAAAGTAATCAGAATAGCTCAACACATTGATTCTGGGACTTCCTAAACTAGAATTTTTGAACTCCTGAATCCTTGAGATTTCAAGACTCTGGATATTGAAAGAAAAAATTTTGTTTTGTTTTTTGTTTCAAACAACTTTGTCCAATACGAATACCAGCATTTTAAAACCATAAATTTTTATTCAAAATCTGAAACAGGGAATTGATTCGAAATGTGCCAATTTGATATGATAATTAGTCCCAAAGATGTAGTCACATGACACCATCGGAAGCTGAAACATCAAATTCTGATTCTGCAAAATTCTGAAAATTCTGAAAATTTTTCTGTTTCATGGATCAATCAACTTTATTAATCAATAGGACTGCGAATTACAATTTTTCCAAAGAGATCTCTGCAACTTCCAAAATACCAATAATCCTCAAAATTTCGAAATTCGTATCATTATTTTCTCCAATAAAAACAATCGTACTAAAATGTCAAATGTCAATCAGTAGAGGTCGTCTTCTTCATTTTGTTGTGTCAGGTGTTGTCTCTTCTTCAGTGTCCGAAACATTGCTCATTGCGGTTGTAACCCTTTCCACTCGTACCAATGCACTAATGCTCACAGAGCACAGAAAAGAGAGAGAAAGAGCCCTCCACAATCAACTGAAATGAATTGAAAAAGATAGGAAAATGAAGGAGGAGGAGATAGGAAGAAGGGAGGGTGTTCAGGAGACACTGAGAATTTCATTTCGATTTCTCAATAGCCCTTCTCTCACCTTTCCATTCTTCTCTTTATCATCGGTTCATCACATTGAAGTCAGAAAACAGTATGGAATTGTTTGTAAATACAAAGTACTAACTAAGTTCAAGTACTGAGTTTCAAAAATAATCAATGAAACTGTAATAAATTTTCAAACTTTGAAGATTGATTTATCCATGCTCGTGTAGAAAACGGTGTCCGGCACTGCTCCTTTGGCTTGTCGTTGGAAAATTTTCAGATGTTATTTGTCATTATCAATACATTCTAACTCACTCTAAAACGTTTTACTTTTCACTATTTCCAATTTCGTCAATGAAACATTGAATTATCTTCAGGGAATCATCTTTATTCTGAGAAAAGAAATACTCGGTCCTGAAACAGAAAAAATTTAAAAACCAAAATCACAAACTTCTTTGTAAAGCAAAGAAACTTTGAAAATCTTTAGGACTTCGAGACTCAAAAACCTTAACAAGACTAGCATGAAAGATGCAAAAATAGCCTGAAAGTCTGGTCACTCAGAACAATCCTACTGTTCATTAAATTTCTCTGTTTCTTGATTTTTATATTTTCAAGTATCTAAAATAGTGAGGAATGGTTTTTAGTTAGAACTTTCAACTCCATTATCCAAAACCTGAGTACCTTAAAAACGTTTGCTGTTTCAAGACTCACCTTATTTAGAAAGAACCCGATTAATGTAATGAATTCTACCCACCAATGTCTGACATCTGTGAACCGGAGCAATCTATTCTCAGAATTTTTCAAATCTTTATTAATCACGCCTTCTTCCTTCAACATTCATCTCCTACTGAAACCGCAACTTTTTTATTGTTCTTTATGTTTCCGCATTTTGTTTTGGTTCTGGACCCGCCAAATCACCTGCTTTCCAGATCAAAATGTCTTACAACCGAGAAAGTACCAGTCTTCGATACAGAAGTGGAAGTGTCGAAAGAAGATCAACAACGTCTTCATCTAGAGATCCTGCACCATATCAAACCAGCTATGGGACGGAGCGGGGAAGGGTTAGTTTTCAAAATTAATATTTTGCAATTTAAATCCATTTGCTCAAATCTAGTGAAGGTAATTATTCTGTTCAATATTATTAGATCTTTTGAAACAGCTATCATTGAGAAATTGCTGTTCTCAACAATTAGAGTCGTCCAACGCTCAGTGAGTATGGAAAACAAGTCTAAAAGTAGAATCGACAGTTTAGACACAGAAAAATTTAAGATAGGGTAAGAAACATTGAATTCGTATTAGTAGCAAGAAAAAATAAGGTTAGTTTAAAAGTAGTGACTGAAACAGGAAATCGTGCATTGTCATTTTTGTGCCAGTTTAAATTTTAGCCTCACTGTTCAATACCCACTAGATCTCATTTTTTGGAGAATATTCTGATGAAGAAGATGCTTTTTAATTTACCCTCCATAAATAATTCCTAATTTTCTCGAGGAAAGAATACAATGACTAATGATGTATGTTTAGAAAAAAACATTGAAACAGGAATCTTTTTCAGAATAGTGACAGATTTTTAGCTTGGCTAATAATATTCCTTAGGAAACAGACACTGTCCCAAGTTTCAATTGCACTGAAAAAAACTTTGAGGGAACAGTAAATATTTTCATGGCACAGTCATCGAGAAGCTAAAATCTTCCTGAATCATAGGACAACTAAAACAGTAGATTCACTTTCAAAAGTGAGTGGAAATTTCAAAATTGTGTAAACGGTACTATAATTTACTTGTATATGAATGGCGTCGGTCAGCTGGTACTGTATCAAGACACGATTTTGGTACAGTTACAAATGGTTATTCGGGATATTTTCTTGTTAGCAATAGGGCGCATTGTAGCATAGAAAATTTTGCAAATAAAATAGTCAATCCGTAAGGAACATCAGAAAGAAAAATTTACCCGAGAATACAAATATTAGTTGAAACGGGAAAAAATAGGTGCCGTTCAAAAAACATCGGCTCTTGGCTTAAGATCCACTGAAACGTCTAATATTTGTGATTATGCTGAATGGCATTTTTTTCATCAATATTATTGTTACAAAATGGAATAGTATGAATTTCAATTGAAACCGAAAAATTTTATATAGATTTCACATCCACTCACACAACCACACTCACAACAAGATCCTCACCACAAGAATTTGTTACAGTGAAAAGAAATTCTTCGAGAATGAGCCATGAGAGCCACTGAAAACATGCACATGTTTACTGCTCATGAAGTACTGGGAGAAAAGAAGAGGAGGAGACCGATAAAGTTGTCAATCACCTGATGTTCAGTTGGCTCTTTCGAGCTTCTGGATTCCGAGAACCGCCTGTCTTTTTTAGTTAGTCACAGAGTGGTGTTTTGAAATCCTGAGTCCGAGTAATCGTCTAATTATCACTCGATTGTAATATAAAACTTTTGAAACCGAATATTTTTTCTAGTCAATATTTGTAAGTGAGAAGTTATGAAAAAGTTTACCTGAAATGAAAACATTTTTCTGCGACTTTGATGAATACAAGTCTTGAAAAAGTAAAAATTTTCCAGACCCGAGACCTTCCCACAACAACAACAAGGATGTCTCGTGCCACATCGTACGACCCATTTGCGTCTTCGAATCGAGCAAGTTCAGTTATAAGGACTGGAGGACTGTCTAATAGTGATTATACACCGAGGATTGGGTCGTATACTAGCAGGTAATGTTTACTAATTTAATTGTGGTTAGTCATGACGAATTTTGGGTTATGGGAATGTGAAACAGTGATAATTTCATTTTCTAATTTTTGTTGTTTGATTTGTTTCAGAGAGTTATCACTCCTTCTCTGACATGTTTACTGTTTCATAAGTCTCTCATAGATTTTTCAAGTAAACTGGAATGGTTAGAACTGTTAACAGTTTCAAAGAAATGTTAAGACATTTGTCTCAAACTCAAAAGGGTTTGGTTTATTTACTACGTATAAAAAAAAAGAGAACACTGACTGTTTTCTTAGAGTATCACTCAATAGTTATACTGAAACAGGAATAGTTCTGTAACCTAGTTTAAATCAGGCTTTGGAACTTTTGCACCCTAACGGATAACGGGCAAACAAACGTATTCTGTCCTAAAGAATCCCATGATTAACGTTTTGCTCGTTTTAGCAATTACAATTGGAATCCGAAAAAAGTAACCTTCGCCTAAAATTTCGAGTCTCTTCCAGATACGGTAGCACTGAGCAACTAAACTCTTCCTCCACAACTTCTTCCTACCGCCCATCTTCCTACCGTTCCGGATCCATAACTTCTGGAAGTGGTTCTTCTACCAGTGCAACGTCTTCATATACACCAAGGAATGTGAGAGCTGGAAGTGTTAATATTGGAGGTGAGCTAGATAAATCAATTTTTACGGTTTCAGTTTGATTTTGAGTATTTTGGCCCAGAATTATGATTTATTGAGCTACTACCGTTGTCAAAATAGTTAAAATATGGCGTATGGAGCCTTGTCAGGACCAATTGTTGCAATAAATATTATTTTATCTAAACTTTTGCTTTGAAACAGGAAATTTTTTCTGTTTCAGAAACTTTTCATATTCAAGCTCACTGGCCTCATTATGTTTCTTGTCCCTTAAAGTTTTTTCTCCGGAATTTCTAGGTTCTGGCACACCTTGGCCTTTTCCAACCCAATTTTTCTGAACCTCCCTGGTCATTGTTCTCCCTTCTTCCCCCAATTTCAATTCCTAGTCCATCCATATGTTTCACATATGTTTTACAGCGTACGACCCTCCTCGATCCTCTCATTCTGACTCGGTGTCCTCGACGACATCGTCCACTTTTTCATCACGATATCGACCGCCCGACAATCCGATGTGAGTTGTAATATTTAGGTTTTTTTACTGTTTCATCAATCAATGAAAAGAAATGAGTTGTCTCGATTCGCAATAGTAAGCTTGTATCAATCAGTTTTCTGATTAGGTGTGATTTCTAAGCAGCAACACTATTCCATGATTTCTGCAAATTTTTGAAGAAATATCGCTAAAAACTGAGAAAAATAGGAAAATGGGCTTAAAAACTGTTAATGTTCTTTGAATTACTGTAACAGTCGGTGTGTCGAGGAATTGTCGGATGGCTAACTTTGAACTGACATTCATTCAGATCATCATAATAAACTAGGGTACCAGGAAAAGTGTAAACCCTTGCAAGGGCCATGATGAGTTTTACAATTAAAAATCAAATACCGTTTCAGGAAATATTCATAAGCTGCTTGAGCTTTCCTCTATAATATATGAACTATCCCTTCTACGGATACATTAGATTGATACGAGAAATTTCGAGCCAAGTTATACATTTAGACTTATTACGGATTTTTCATTATTACACTGGAATTTTAAGTTATTCAATCAACTTCATGAATTTCAGAATTTATCACCGTTTCATCCAAGTAATTTCGAAATAGGTGCTTAAGGTTCAATAGTTCCACTTTTATTGTTTAATGTTACAAATATTACGATTTCTTTAAATCTCATAGTCGGGGTTCAATATTGACCTAACTAACGGTAAGCATGGTTTTCTTACTTCATAATTCTCACATAAAAGTAATGAATGCCTGTTATTCCATTTCCATCAATGATTTACTCATCAATAAACATCTTTCAGATCTTCCTACACACCTAGCCTCTCCCGTTACCGCTCCACGGATCTCTCCTCCACATCCGACTACTCCACCTCCAAATACCGTAGCCCGGACAACAGCTACAGTAGCAGTCGATGCTCATCTACAGTATCCAACAGATACTCTTCATCTCATAAACCATCCTCGGCGTATTCCTCGAGAACTTCCACTTCAAGTTCTTACAGAAGTGACAGAGACTACAGATCGATGAGTAGAACCACTGATAATGAGGTGGGTAACTGACAAAAAAAGCAAAAAGAAACTTCCCATGCCGGGAATCGAACCCGGGCCGCGTGGGTGAAAACCACGAATCCTAACCACTAGACCACATGGGAGGACGGTGAAAGGGGAAGAAGAGAGCGTACACATTACTTGTGTTTTGTTTGCAGGAGGAGGTGGACGAGGTGGAGAGCACATTTCGAAAGTTGTACAGAAAATATGTGACAGATAGTGAGCCGGATTTGACGAAGACTGGAGATAAGGATGGAGATTCTCTGGCTGAGAAAGGTGAAATTAAGATAGCTGAAATTGTTTATAAGACTTTATTTTAGTTGCCCGTCGATTCGAATCCTCAAAGAGTGAAGCTGAAAGTGACGATAATTCAATTTCCGAAGAAGATGAGGAGGATGAGATTCTGACGAAATACCAGACAAAAGGGTTAAGAAGAGCCAGTTCAGCGAGTTCGATTACTCCGAGAGCATCTGTTTGTAACTCTCCGAGCAAGGATGTCACTCCAAAATGCTCTCCTTTGCCTGCGAGAAAGGCGGGAAATCAATTTTTCGAAAATTCAAAACTTAAAAAATTTTTAGGAACTCCAAGCATTGACAAAGTCCGAATCTCGTTCGGTGTCCCCCGAAATGAAGCCGTTGTCGAGAAGTTTCCAGATGGAGGCCACTTTTGGGATTTCTGCAGGGCCAGCCAAGAAGGATTCAGAAGACGTGAAGAAGTCTGAAGACGTCCAAAAAGCAGATGTAAAAATCCCTGACGATGTGCCAAAATTGGTGGACATGAGTTCTTCTGAAGAAGAAGACGAAGAGGACTCTCCAGAAGAAGATGAAGTAGTCGTAGACAAGAAGAATTCGGAAGAAGGGAAGCCTTCCGTGGAACCCATGAAGAAAGTGGTCTCTTCAATAAAGATCAATGGAATTGCCGTCAAAGATTCCGAGCCATCTCCTGAAGACGTGCCGAAGAAAGAAGACGTCGCCCCAGTGAGAATCAGAATCCGAAGTGATAGATCGCCATCGAGGACTAGGGAGGTTAGTTTAGCAGGTTTAAAATGGTCGATTTGAAATAAAACTCGTTTTTCCTTGCTTTCCTATAAAAATTCCTTTGTTTTGGGAGAAATATTGAAGCTTAAAAAATTTTAATACATTAAAGTTAAAGAAACATTTGAAAATTTTTCTGAAACAGTTTCACATCTTTTCACAATTTTCACTGTTTCAGATATTTTATATAATTCTAGAAGCTTTGAAAATCTAATCGTTTATGTTTCAATAATTTCACTTGAAAAGTTACTGTTTCCTGATGAATGCAAATAACAATTGCTTAAATCGGCTTCAATTTGCACTCCACCGATACATCTTAGTAACCGAATAATTTTGTCAAAACTTTTATTTTTCTGTTTCGAAGAGTTCACATTTTCAAAAAAAACCAAAATTAGCACTGAGTAGCCATGAAGTTTGTCATAACCGGAAAACGAAGCAAAATTGAAAAGTCGACTTTGAACTTTTTTGAGTAGTGTTTTAGACGTAAAGAAGTTATGAAGACCTTACTTGAAAAAACTGTATAGCCAACGGGGAAATCATCTCAATTGCGGGTTTAATCTTTGTCGACAAAACTACTGTAAACGAAACTATGAAAAATATATGTTTTAAGATCGGGATATTATCTAAAAGTGATTTCAATGTTTGCTAGGCGCGCTGTTTGAAAAACAACAAAATTTGAAGTCTTCTTCTACAAAATCTGTGCTTTTTCAGATTCCCTCAACAACCGAAACATCGCCAACAACCAAACCATCCGAGAATCTCATCTCTTCGGCCGTTAAAATCGTATTGAATCACACAGAAGAGCCCTCGAAACCAGTTGAAAAACCAGAATCTCCTCCAGAACTCTCCGAAGAAAAATCATCGGAATCTGACACTACAACGACATCTTCAAGAGGTTCCTTTTCTTTTTTTCTCACTTTTTCATGATCAAGCCATTTCGAACAGCTGTTAGCAATGATGACGCCTCTCTGAAGGCTCACGGAGCAGCCCGAAATCTTCTCTTTTTTTTGCTCACTGAGATTTCTCTCTCTCTTCTCTCTGATTTTCTCTGTTTTGTTGTGAACCACCACAACAACTGAACAATGTATATTCGAAAGAGAGATTGGATTTTGAAATTTTCACCTTCGATTTTTTAGTGTTTCTGAAGACTAATTCATAAGAAATTTTCAGCATCCACTCTACGAAAGCGTCGTGATCCAAACCGGACATTAGAGAATTTACAGTCGATTTTGAAAGCTGAAAAGATGAATAATGGAGATGAAAATGAGGAGAAAAAGGAGTTGAATAGTGACAATAAAGAAGAAGTTGATAATAAAGAAGAGGAGAGGGAGAAGGTGAGGAAGCCTAAAGTATTATGGAAATTCTAATGTGGTTTTATGAAGTTTTCTTAGTGAAGCAGTGATTATTTTTCATTATCTGTTTCAAGATTTTTATGATTATAGGGAGAACTTGATCTTGTAAGGAGAGAGAGAGAAGCAATAAAAGTTGAGAAGTCAGTGATCATTTGAATTCTCACTGTAACAGGAAAAGTTCATACATTTTTGAGACAGTTTTCGTTTTCCAGCTCTTCAATTATATAACCTATTTTCACATTGCAAACCTGTAGATGTATCTAGAGAATGCATGCATTTTTCTGTTTCATTGAAGATTTAGAACGTCTAAAAAAAGCACAAATCAATTTACTCTCCAAATTGTCTAGCTTATTCAAATTTAAAATAAAACCGAAATTGTGTTGTATTTGGGGAGCAATACAATATCAATTTTTAAATTATGACATGCTCTCCAAAAATTTCGAAAAAGGGAATATTCTCTGTTTCAAATTTTAAGATGACAAAAATCCAATTATTTACTGGTGCCTTGTTGTTTTCGATAAAAATATAATTGTTCTGTTCCTGAGAACATTTGAAGTGCAATAATATGAAAGCAGTTTGCTTCTGTATCTTTTTCCTAAATTAACCTTCCCTGTTTTCCAGAAAATCCGCCGAATCCCCATTCCTCTCGTCCTCATCACCGAACCATCCAACCCGTCAACTCCTCTGGCCACCACTCCAGTCACAACTGCCGCAAGTATCTGTCTATGGAACAATATGGATTCTTCTAAACGAACTTCTTCATCGACTGAGGAAGATGAAGAGTATGATGAGGTAACTTTTAGCTGTTAGCCGCTCGTTCCTATTAGTTTTGAAGTTTTGACGAAAAATTTTACTGCTTTGTAGAAACAGCAAAAATTTTGGTGGATGTTAAAAGTTGATAAGTATTTTGAAACACCATTGAAACAGAACGAAAATATTTTCTGTTTCTACGAAGTTTTAACTTATATTAAAATATTATTTCTACCTCTAACTTTTATTAATGCTGTATATGAAGCAACTTCAGGACGAAGAAGAGGACTACTCATCTGGAGACTGGACCGAGGGAGAGGATGATGAGGAGTGTAAGTCTTTTGATATCTAGTAACTATTAGAGTCAGTAAATACGCTCCGCAATAGCTGATCTAGATTCCCAAACACCAATCTTCTCCATTATTTCAGATATCACCGACGAGGAAGAAGAATTCTCAGTTTCTCAAACATTCTCCCTCAAAGATCATATCAACCTTCGTGAGCTCTACCCCTTGACCAACTCCACTTCTAACACCTCCGCAATGGTTTCTGAATTTGATGGAGATACTTTCTTGGCAGATACTCGAAAGGAAGAATCCCGGGGAAGAGTGGATAGTCTGTTCGCAGTTCCTGCTCCAACATTCACATGTAGTGTCACTTATGATGGAATGATGCCTGGAGATGAGGATGATGAATGGGGTTCTGATGAGGTTCATAGTTGTGAGGAAGGCGACGATGAGGATTTCAGAGGTGAGTTATAGAGAATTCGTAGATAATCAGTTCCAAATCGATTTATATATTTTTTCGAGAGGAGTATATCTAAACTGTGAAACAGAAGTTTTAGCATTTGGAGCTGGTTTTTAGAAAATATTAAAAAAATATTATGACCGAGGAGAAGTATCAATGAATACTGATTCAATGGAAATTAGTGAAATTTAGAAACAGAATTTTTTTTTCAGCTGAAAATCTTAGATTATCTTGTTTTTGGGATTGTCAAAATGTTCCTGGATTTTTGTCTGAAGTGATTCGGGTATATCGATATCAAACTTATTCTATAGGGAAAGTTCGAATTAATACATAAGTAGAATGTTTTGAATATTCGTTCTTTTGAAACTTTGAAGCATTCCTGTTTCAAGAAAATCTGAAAAATTTTCTGGCTTTTGGTCGAATAGTTCGGATTTGTTAAACATCGCAATCATGTGACTTCGTGACTCTGCTGGATTCCAAGGTTCCGAAATTATCAGTAGTTTCGATATTCATGAGCTTCAATAGTTCAGAAATTTAGATTATCCGAGAATATATTTAAAAGTAAAATGCAATGTCTTATACCCCCAAGCTATTGACTCTGGGAGTCAAAAACGGAATTCAAAACAAATTCTGAAACGGATTTTTTTATTCACGATCTTTTTTGAAACTGTCATTTTTTCAGTCCTCCCAATCGCTCGTCCCGGATCCTCCTCCCTCGGTGCCTACATGTCTCCAGGTAGTATGACATCAGATGATGAAAGCGGTTCAAATTATGATGGAAGAACTGTCGGATGCACTTTGAAACTAGTAGACAAAGCTGCCAGGAAGGATTCAGAAGATTCAGAAGAATCAGAATACTATGACGACGAGGAAGAAATTGAGGATGAGGATGAGGAATATGAAGATGAAGAGTATTGGGATGAAGAGATAGAATATGAGGATGAGGAGGAGGAGTTTGAGTATGAAGATGAGGAAGTTTTGGAAGAATATGTGGATGAGGAGGAAGAAGAAGAAGAAGATGAAGATGAGACTATGAAAAGTGTGGAATCTTCTGAAGAGGAAATGAGTGTTATGTTGGAATCAGAGAGTCATGAACTCTTTGTGACTCCTCCGATTAAATTGATGACGGAGAGTTTGGTGGAAGAAATGATCGAAGAGGCATGTTATGGAGAGATTCCAGAAGAGACACTTTTTGCATTGGATGAGGTTGAAGTCGAAGATTATACGGTAGGTGTCTTACTGTTTCAAATATTCGGTTTGAAGGGGGTTAAGGTTTTGTAAATATTGAATTGGATGTGTCATAAGCTAAAAGTTTCACTGTTTCGAAAATACTATACATTTTCCAAGGGCCAGAATAAACTAATAGGTACCATGATCTTTGTTGCGAACATGTAAAAAGTTGTTCTAACTTGATAGTAAAGTTATGCTGAGGGAACGTCTCTAGAAGTTACTGTATCAAAAATTCTGAAAAAAAATGTTTAAAATTTTTCAAAAATATTACTGTTTCCTAACATAATATGATATTATCAAACAGTAAAAGGTATTGATTACAAATTAGTACTACCATTGTACTTGTACATGTATGAGATGACTTCTTTAGCTGTCAATTATAAAAATTACTGTTTCAAAATTTTTGTGAAACTTATTTTTTCCTTACTCCACAATTCCTTATCCATTATAATTTTTTTCAGGGCCAAAAAGACGTTCACCTAATCCCCACATTTGTCCGTCAAATGACCGAAGACATTCGTGAAGAATCCGCCTCTCGTTTCGCTTCTGACCGTAAACCAGCAACTGATTTTGCAAAGAAAGCTGTCATTCAACCCACAAAACTGGAAAAAGTTCAAGTTGGAACCAAAATTGATACGAAATTGGCACCAAGTGAAGAGGAAAAAAAGAGAATGAAAGAGGAAGAAGAGAGGAAAAAGAGAGAGGAGGAAGAGGAAAAGAGAAGGAAGGAGAAGGAAATGGAAATGAAGAAAAAGAAAAAGGAAGAGGAAGAAAAGGAGAAGAAGGAGAAGGAGGCGAAGGTGGCTGCTGGGAAGGTTGGTTAATAGAAAATAAATTGAGAAAATAATTAGATGAAAGAAAGCTTTTGAAAAAATGAAGTTTGGAACATAAAAATTGCAGTTTCAACGGGTATTTTTGAGTTTCAGGTTTCCCTTAAAAATACTGGATCCAGAAAGCTAACAATTCCATTGGATGTAGATTCAATGGAATTGTTACCTTCCTGACAAGAATTTAAAAAATTTGTGTTTCATGGTATATTCTTCATCAAAATGAAAATCAACCACCCAATATATTTGATTTAAAGTCATATTGCTAAATGAATTTCAGGAAGACAAATCCGCCCTTCGAAAGTCTGCCCTCAACATGAAGGATGAGGACGCCAAGAAGAAAGTTGCCACTGATGAAGTAAGATTGCTCATTTAGCAAACGCGCTCTACTGTAATTCGGTAGTCCAGTAGAGCGCGTTTTCAAGGGTCTCGACCAACATATAAATCTTCGCTTCAGAAAGTAGCCGCCCAGAAAGCTCGTCGTTTTGGTACCGTCTCAGCGATGGCTGGAAAGTTTGATGAATCTGAGGAAATCAAGGAGAAAAAAGAGGAGAAAGTCTTGTGAGTTATTCAAAGATTCATTCATTTATCATTTGCACAATTCAAACCGATTCTTTACTTCCAGTAGTAGCCACAGTTTGATACGTTTCACAATGAGTTTTGAGAAAAGAGGATACTTGAGAGAAACTGATAATCTCGCCTTTGCACGCTTGAATCTCTTTGAGCACCTTGTCCATTTCGATTGGAGTGATGTGTCCGTGTGACTTCAAATAGATTACTGTACGCATCAGGAGGTGTCTGGAATAGAGTTGGATTGGAAATTGGTTGAATGTATCGGGATTCAGTTTTAAAATTCATTGAAACTGTAAGAAATTTCTCAGAATAGAATCTTGGAATCTCTGAATCGATTTTTTTTTATTTTCCGCAACAATGAATGGACCTTTTATTAGAAAATGGTTGAAGTTACGCAAACTTCAAATTTTGTTGAAATCGTAAAAATTTTCTCAGTTTCACAAACAAATAAAAATAGTGCCCCCCCCCCCCCCCCCCCAACTACCATAGCGCCCAAATTTTCATCAGGTCTTCGAAAATTTGGAAATCGATTTTTCCCAAAATATAGTTGGAATTCCGATAAAAACTCACTTATTGATGCCAATATCACTGAGAGCCATTGCCATATTCTTCGAGAAATCCTTCTGCTTGTTCTTCATATCGTGACGATTATAGGCGATCCAGTCGAAGGCTTGCTGAAGTTTTTCATCATTTTCAAATATTAATCACGATTTGAAACTGTTATTAGTTTGAACTTCACAGTCAAATTCTTCTGATGAAATCATGAAACCGCAAAACCATACCTTTCTCTCAGCACTCATCCCAATGCGTTCCAAGTACATTCCAGTCCTTCCGACCAAATCCAAATCCACTTTTTTGATTTCCATTCGATTGATTTTTGTATCTCCGTGATTCTGAACAAAGTCTGGCTCCGGTGGTGGCTGATCCAGATCCGATCGTTGAGCTTCGACGATTCTCACTCGACCAGATTTCTCAGAAGTCTCTTTTGGAGGAGTTTTCATCATTGAATCCGGCTGATCTTCAGTGATTTGAGTCGTCTTTTTGATAACGACAGTTTGTTTTCCCGGGGGTCCGGGGACGATGGGCGCGGCGATGTTGACCTGGAAATGGTGGGATTGAATGGGAGGGGGAAGCTTATTCAATTAAGAGTATGAACCTGTTTTCAATTTTTAATGAAATTATCGGTTTCAAGTTTTGATTTTATTTAATAAATTCAGCAACAGTCAATAGGATTGTCCAAGTGTTGGAGTGCCATCATTTCGATTAGAGAAGTTTCAAAAATAAAAAGTAAACTTTTTCGGTTTCAATGATACTGTTTACTAGTTCCAATTAAAAAATTAGCCGTTACAACAGTTCATTCATAACAGACTAATTTCTATCGTTGAATCGTGTTCTATTTAAAACTAGCTTAAATTAAAAATTTTAGGCTTTCCCACAGTATACATTTTGCGAAAAATCGTATTTCAGCTATGTTAGCAATATAAATTTAACATTACAGGAATAGATAATAGGAAGTTTTAAAACATGGAAATTCTGCCGCCTTGGTTCTCTTAAGAGTGTAATTTTTAGCGTTTTCAAATCTCAAAAAAATGTCGGTTTCAATTTTTGATCTTATCTAGTTCTACTAGCAAGGCAATGGATTTTGGCTGGCGTCCTCTCAGTTTTCAACACTCCTTCCACCACTTCCAAAACTCTCACCGGTGACAATGACTGTGTCTTCTTCAACTTGTAACTCTCGGATTTCTGTTGTTTCGGAGAGTCCTTCTTCTTCTTTTCCTCTGGTTTCTCCTCCAAATTATCTCTATCCGATTCCAATTTCATCTCATCAAATCCATCCTTCAATCCTTCCTTCGGTTCCTCTTTCTTCTCCTTCGCCTTCGGTTCTTTTCTGGATCCCGAATCCTTTTTCTTCTCCTTCTTGGATTCCTCCTTCATCTCTGTCATCATGGGTGGTCCTACTGTCTCCGGAGTTTTCGCATCAGGAGTCACCACCACTTTCACCTCTTCTTTCTTCTCTTTAGCCTTCATCTTCTTTGAATCTTCTGGAGTCAGACCGTCCAAACTGCTCTTGGTCTGAAAATGAGAGGAAAGTTAGAACAACTGAAAATATTGGGAAAGTTAAAAATTCCGCGAGTATGTTCGTTTACATCTGAAACGTCTCCAAGTATGTTGTACAGATTGCTCACTTTCTTCTCAGCAGACGGCGGAGATGTGTCGGTTCCGGGCGGCACTCTGGAAATTTTTTGGGAATGGTTTGGAAATGCAATTGCGCTCTATTGAGAACATCGTTGTATTTCATTAAAGCGCAAACGCTGCATTAGATCTAAATGTGTAAAGAGCAAAAAGTTTATTAGCTGAAACGCGAATGTTAGCAGAACTATTCTGACAATGAAGTTTTTAACTGATTTCGAGAAACAGTGATGTTTTGTAAAAAAATTGAAAAATCTCGGTTCCAGAATTTTCTCAAATATTGTTCTTACATCCTCAAATCAGTATGCATGCAATAATTATTGAAGAAACCAAATTTAGTAAGCTAAGATAGTTTCCGAGAAACAATTATTTTTGCTTATCTAACTTTAAAAAATTTCGGTTTCGGAGTTTTCTCAAAATTTGCTTGTTCATCTTTAAATCAATAGGCTTCGCATCAGATCTGTATGCAACTCATCTTGCACAATTTTTGAAGAAACCATACTTAGTAAGCTAAGATAGCGCCCCGGAGCTTAAAATTTTGTTGAGACCTGAATTTTCAGCCATCATGGCTTTCTACTTCCCAAAGGGCTTTCTATTTCCCAATTAGCGGTAGGTTAGCGTTCGGTCCACCAGCTGAATCTCCCGACCGACTCAAATCGAACCACTGGCCGTCAGTTCTAGGATTTTTGTACTCCTTCAAACTTACGGCTTGACTTTGGGCTCTTTCGGTTTCTTCTTTTCTTCCTTCTTCTCCTTCTTTTCCTCTTTTTTCTCCTCCTTCTTATCACTCTTCTTACTCTTCTTCTCCTTCACTTCCTCCTTCTTCTTCTCCTTTTTCTTCTCCTTTTCCTGCTTTCGACGAATACTATCATCTGACAACTGAGTCTTCTCCACCCGAAGACTTCCAGACCCTTCCTTCTTCGGCTCCACCGTCACTTCTCCTGGTGTCTTCTTCTCCTTCTTCGGCAAGTCATCTGGTCCCGTTCCGATTGGAAGTGGTTTTTTGGAGGCCTGAAGACTTTATGTTTGTCTTTGTCTCTCCTTCCCCCTCTCCCTCTGCTCCCCTCTTTCGTCACTCTTGTGTATGCACTCGCGGCCACCCTCACTCAGATCCCATGTGGTCTAGTGGTTAGGATTCGTGGTTTTCACCCACGCGGCCCGGGTTCGATTCCCGGCATGGGAAGTTTCATTTTGCACCTTTTTCTCACCTTGCTTCTCTTCTTCTTCGGCTTATTTGGATCATGCTTCGAGTGTTTTCTCCCTTTCTTCATCTTCGAATCCTTTCGTTTCCCATGCTTCGTTCCATGCTTCATGGCAGCATGTTTCGATCCGGGCTTCGTTGGATTCTTCGATTTGATTCCCTTATCCTTGCTCTTCTTTTTCTTATTTTGAGTCTTTCTGAACGTTTGAAGCTGTGAATTTCTCTCAATATCTGCCGAAAAACTCACTTTTGGACACTCATATTCCACAAGAAACGAGTAGACTATTTTTCCTCAAAACGAAAACAATCGAATTGGTAAAAGCTGGGAATACCGAGAGCGATTTTGTGAAACTTGGCTTTTTCGTGGATTTTTTCTGCTGGCAAGATTGAAATTCCAGATATAAAAAGTCATCACGTTTGGAGTCGAAGGATGCAGATAAACCAAAACGGGTCTACGAGGTCATCAAGCCAGTTATTAATGATGATTTTGATAAGCAGGTCAGAGAAATTCGAATTTCAATTTTAGGGATTACTCAAAGTGTTCCTGAAGACTAAAACTCAAATTCAGATGGAAGAAATCCGCAAGCAAATGAAAAGTGGATCGAATCAACTTCAGAATAAGATGAAGGATCTGTCAAAAGGAATTTTGACGGCTACCGAAGAAGCCAAATCGAGAGAAATGGAGGAGAAAAGGAGACTGACTACGGAGAAGGCTACTGGAGCATTTGGGTAGGCTTTTTGGAATGTCAAAACAACTGACTAATTCTAAAGATAGATAATAAGAAAAATGCCTAAAACTGTAAAGATTTTTCACTGTTTCCGGGGGAAAACTTCTAGCTTCTCTATCAATTAGAATGTTTTTCAGAGATACTAGGAAGCTTGGACCTATTCTATTATATAATCTTTCTCTAAAATCTCGGTCTCTACTATAACATTTGAGATATTGAACCTATAAAATCTCTTTCCAAGTGAAAACTCCTCTCTACATCACTAAATTCCAGAAAAGCCGAAGAAGAGAAAGCCCGTTGGAAAGCTAGCCGTGACGCTGAGGCAGAACGAGAATACGCAAAAATCGAAGCTGAGAAACACTTGAAAAAGAAGCGGATTTTAATTGATAAACCATCCGGGGAAACAGTTTTGAATCAAGAGAAAGCAGAAGCTCCGAAGAGAACTATAAGGAGATGGAAACCTCCGCCACCTGATCCGAGTGAGTTAAAAATGGGGGTACCGGGTGAAGTGAAGATTAAAAAATGGGGTTCTGAAATTTTTGATGGATTATAATTGTAAAAACTTTTTGCAAGTACGGCTGGGATTACACTAGATTGATTGAAACTGGAAATTCAACTGTTCTATTTAGTTCACACAGAAACAGAGAAATTTTGATAGGGTAAGATTTACACTTGGCGTTTCAGACTCTAACTTTTTTAAAAAAATTATTAAAACCAGACGGGCTGCGCCCCTCTGGGGCCCTTCGGGCCAACGTGAATTTTTTTGAAAATGAGAAAATTGAAAAATTTTCGAAAAGTGAATATTAATTCCGTGAACTCGTCACTCTCTCTCTTTCAAAGTTGAAACAATAGATTGGTTCCAAAAGCTAGGTTTTTGCCACCTTGTGACCTCATTCTTTGAGAAATCAAAAATTCAAATAGATGGGCATCATCCAGCAGGAATTTCTGGTGACCTGCCAAAATTTGAGAAAGATCGGTCCAGTGGGAACTTCGCTAGAGTGAGCGAGTCCGGAACAAACAACACACACACAGACAGACAGAATTTTGCGTTTATTATTAGTAAAGAAGATGCTTTCGAAAGGATATAGGAGTTTGAGGTTTTGTGTACTCCTCGTGAACAATTCACAAGAAATACGAAAGTCCTTGAAACTTGAAAAAAGACGGCGGAGCCGAAACTTCAAAATTTTTTTTTTTTTTAAATATCGCTAATGCTGCTAAAAATGAGCCCCACAACTTTGACAATATAATTCGAAAACTTGAAAGTTCTCCTCACTTTCGGCAGAAACAGTAAAAGTTTGATTTCCAGACGCCGTCATTCCATCCTTTTCATGTGGGCCCAAAGAAGCAGCCAAGCCAAAACCAGCTCAAACAGAATCTGGAAAAACATCAAAACCCTCAACACCAACAGCCAGAAGAAAATCATTGGCATCTCCAGTTACAGTACCCAAGGATACTGTAGTCAATGCGGCTGGAACTCCTACTTTAGGAATTCAGAATATTCCGAAGAGTGAAGGGGCAGCGGCGACGAGAATCAGAAATCAAGCGGCTGGTGTTGGAGCTGTGGTGAGTTAATAGGCTATGAAAAATACCAGTAACTGATTTTCTCGTAGACCATCAAGTTTTTTGATTGGGAATTTAAACGAAAAACAAATAGTATACAAAGCATTAACATTTTTGAGAATCTTGAAAAAGAATTTTTTGAAACCGAAGATTTCCAAAAAAAAAGATTACGATTTTTTAAATCATGTTTTCTAATAGTAAATTTCCCCTCCATTATTCAAGTTTTCAGACCCCCTCCACCCCATCTACCGTATCCTCCACCATCCCGTCTGTTCCCCCATCTACAACTACAGTACCATCAGTAACAGATTCTCCAAAACCAACCTCTCGTCGTTACAACGCAAGAAGAAAGACTCAAGAAATTGTAAATGAGTCTGTAGTGAGACCGAAGGTCAGTATTCTCGCTCTACGGCACCTTGATTTTCGATCTACCGAAATCTAAAATTTCCAGACAAAACGACGAAAGAGAAACCACAGAAAAACCAAGTTCACTCGAGCAGAAAAAGATGCAGATTTGCTACTGGGATACCAGAAAAACTCGACTTTTGAGCAGGTATTTGAAAAATTCTTGATCTACTTTCCATTCATTAATTTCAGCTCGAAAAACTGTTCGAACAAGCGACAAGAAACCAACGTCCATCATCGAAATTCGAGAAAATCCGTCGAATGGCTCCATCGAAAATATTTATTAGTGAATTAACTGACATTGATAAGATTTATAAGTCTTCTGAAATCAGAGACATCATTGCGTCTGTAAATTTGGTTTATTGAATTTGAGTATTGGTATTTTAATAAAGATTTTTTTAACATGCGGGTTTCAAAGCTGAGATGCTCGAAAAAAGAAAAGTATCATCTCGAAAGAATTTCGAGTTTTTCTATAAAAGTTTCATCCAAAACGGTCCACTGGAAGATCAAGTTTTGCGGCTCGACGTCATGATTTCAGATTTCTTGCTGAATATGCGTTCTATTCGGATGTTTATAGATCGCATACTTAAAATGACAAATCCTCTGAAGGTGATCTGGTCATTGAAACATCTACCATGTGCTCATCTTCACCTCCAGAATGTCAGTTCGACGATTTGGATCGACAGATACTGATATAGGCTCTATGGGATGCACTCGAAAATAAGGGTCAGGAATGTGAGGTTTGGAAAAAAATACTTTGGTTCCAGGAAAAACTGTGTTAGAAGCTGAAAATCGACATGGAAAAGTCGAGCAACTTTTCACTTTGAGTTCTAAAAAACAAAAACTTGTCAACCTAACTATCGAGTAACATCAGAGGGAACCTATGAGTTCCATTTGAAACAGAAAGTCTATCCCGAATTAGAAGCAAACTGAAAATTACATTCAAAATTTTTGGATATTTCTGGAGCAGTAATCTCTGAAAAATAAGCAATAACGCTTTGATTTTAAAATTTTCTCCCTTTTTTTCGTTTTGTGGTTTGCAATAATAATAAAGTTCTTTGATCTACTAGTGACTTATTTATTCTAATTCTTCAACAAGACTAAAAAATCTGTTACCTGTCTGATATCCTAAGGGAGTACTGGATATCATTATCGGTTTCAATAACATGACATGCATATATTTTTTAAAGTCTCGCTCATTATGTAGAATTGTATTATGTTTCTTCATCAGCAAGAGATGCCCACAAAAGCTGCAGATTCTCAAAAAAGTTCTCTAATTCTATTCAGATTAACTATTTTTTTCAGCCCCTCTTCTTTCAAATTTTCTCTTCAAAATTCCTTCAGATGACCTTCCAATTCTTATTATCCTTTTCTACTAATAATCGGATTTCCAATAAATCAAACCATCTGTTCATCCTCTTGCTCCCCCGTTGCGGTATGTCTCCAAAAAAAGGACCTCTGTTTTCCAATAAAATTGCATTTTTTATTGATACGGTGTCTTGTCGGTACCGCCCATCTGTTGACAGGTATTTGTAATAAAAATATGATTTTGATTTTGAGGATTCTATGAAATTTGATGGTTTAGAGGAATCTAGCGTTGGTTAGGAGATTTCGAGATCTTGATGGATTCTGATAAATAAAAATAGGAGATGATCATATTTTCACCCTATCAAGAACATTTGAATTCCCTCTGAAACAGTAAAATTTTTCCCGATGTCCACATTACCATTTCCAAAGTCCCTCTCTCTTTAAAAATCTAAAAACAATTTTTCCCAATTTTCCCTGGATTCTCCTAAAATTCACACAAAGACATCGTCAGAATATTCTATTTCTCTTCGTTTTCCAAAACGAAATAATGAGGTAAACCAATGAGTGAATACGGTAGTGGTAGTAGTAGTATTCTCAAGTGTCGTCAAATTTTATAGGATTGTATTGCATTAAGAGGGAAATAGGAAAGTGGATTATTCGTGGTGAGAGGGGGATTGCAGAAAGATATGACTAAGGGAAATGAAATGAAGGATTCTGATGAGCGAAATTAGGGGTTACGGTAGTTGTGGTGAAATGCTCAATGATGTAAGGAAGGGAGGTATGAGTCAGCCGGAAAACGGCAAATGGAAATTCAACAGAAAAAATCTAGGAAAATACATTTCTGTTTCAAGCTTCGGAAATTTATAACTTTTATGATCAGTATGTGATTCTTGTTACAAAGTGTCTTGATTAAAAAATTCAAAATTCTGAACGTTAATGTTTTAGAAAAGCCGAATTCAAGTTCTGCAGGTTCTTGGAAGACACATTCTTTGAAATGAATTGATTAGTGGATTTCTTAGTTGATATTATCGAAAATTTGAGTATTCGGAGATCGAAAAATCACAAGAATTTTGACGGTTTTTGTCAAGATTTTTTCCCGTTTCAGGTTATATCCATAAGTTGTCTCCCATTCCAGTTATAATCTACCAGATTGGCGATATGAGAACGTTTGCAGAAGTAATTAAATATCAGTTTACAGTTAAACTTTTTCACGGTTTCATCAATTCGATGTAGGTTTTTCAATTTCGTCTAGCACAATCTAGCGGTTCTACATCCATTAGAGGTTCTTTCAGCCAAGTCTAAACAGTTTTTCAAGCCAGTAAATCAATATCACATTTTCTCTGTTTCAGGAATATCCCATAAAATTTTATTAGTCTTTAGAAACAATGAAGTATTTCGAAATCGAACCATACTCGTAATTGAAAGTGGATAGTTTAACATCCATGCAAGATTTCCTTATGAGAGATCTACGCACAACTCTTGTTTGGAGAAACATCTTTCAGAAGTATTTCCGTTTCAGAAACTTTTCTAATAACATTCCGCGGAAAACCAGAAGATATTGTGAATCCCTCATATTTCCGAGAATTCCGAATATTTCCGAATCTCTCTCCCAAAAACGTCATTAAATTATTACGTAATAGTCTGCTGATGTGCTCATCCTCTTCCCCGTTTTCTCTAATGATTCAATTCAATTGAAATTTCTCATCGGCAATCCTATTTGCTCAGGCCTCCAGGAGTGAGCCGTCGGCAGTCCATTGTGCCCAACTGAGTGTCTTGGTTACTGTAGTTATTAGCTAATAGTAACCAAATATTTCATCCCCTCTTCCTCTGCAGCCACAGTCCTATGGTCACTTGAGCAAACAGTTTCCAAAATTTTTTTTTCCATCGTCGCCGTCGGCCGACGCCTGGCTTTGGAAAATTACACATTACACTAAACCAATGAGCGTCTCTTTCTCCTATTTTTATGTGTTTTGGAATTGTGTGACCACAGTACCGTTTGAAATGAAAATAGACGGTTTTTATGTTGAAGAGTGTTTAATTATAGACGCTTCCCGTTGATTGATTGATGAGGTTGATTTTGGGTGAGAGGTGTAACCCGGGTCGTTGATTGAACTTTAATTGGTTGGAAAGGGTAATTAGTACTAATTAGGGTAATTAAGGCGGAATGTGCTAGGTAAGGTTTGAAGATAGCTCAGAGCAGGAACCCATCAGCATAAAGCGTTACTCTTATCCTTATCAGTTTATCTTGAAGCAAAAGAAAAACTAGCCGATTTCAAGTGAAGGCTTACCACTTTACTCAATGTGAGCTTCACTGTCCTATACTAGCAGAGGTCCTTTATTAGCTGCACTAATGAAATTGAGCAGCGCACAACATCTAGCAAAAAATGGTTCCCTTGAAACAGATATTTTTATCTCTTTTCGTAGGAAGTAGATGTTGTGCAAAAATTCGCATTCAGTTACTTAAATGCTCTAGTTAAAATGGTATACAGGACTGTTGCAACAGGATAATGTTTAAACCCCCAGAAAAAGCTAATCGTTCCCAATACTTTTCTCTAATTGACAGGCCAAAATGTGTATTGAGCAGGAATCATTCTTGCAATAATTGATGCAAAAAACATCAGTGAGCTCTATTAATTTTTGGAAACGGTAATATTTAAAAATCGCATAGCTCAGAAAAATGTTGTATCTGACGAGGGATTTTTGAGATGACGAGTTGGACCGTTACTAAATTAGTATACTGGCTGGGACTGTGATATAAGAAGAACTCGATGTGAAAATTCATTTTAGAGAGAAAAAATTAGACAAAAAGACACCAATTCTGTGCTTTTTCGAACACTGTGCCGAGTGTTCTAAAAATGACCAAAAGTGTTAAGCTTTCAAAGTTGAGTCCTGCTTTCATACCATTCTTCGAATTTTTGAAAAGTTTTGAAATAACTGAATACCCAGAAGCTGTCTCTGACTAGTTATGCGGATTTTAGAAACTGTGAAAATTTTCTGTTTCTACCGTTTCCGATTATTGATACCGAGTTCATGGAGCAATACTTGGAATCCATGGCACTGTTAGTAACAAATCCAACATTTATTAGAAAGCTTGTTCTTTTCTTAAGTTTTCTGAATCCAAATTCTTAAGTACCGTACCTACCGTGATATGTATATCATTTGTTACAACTTTTGCCATTATAGAACTGTATTACAATTTTGAGTCCTTGTTATCCCTATATTCTGAAACCGTACCTTTTCTTCAAAACTACACTATATGCATCTCCCAACTTCACCTTTGCCCTTTCCTCTCTTCTCCCCTAATTCCTTGTCATATTCTTGTTCTCCCCTTGTGAATTCCTCACCCCCCCCCCCCCAACTTTTTCCGCAAAAAACCTAATCTTGTTCTGCATTTTTCGGTCTGTGTCCGACGTGTTCAAATAGGGTACCACCCTACCCATCATCGGGAAAAACAGAGCAAATATTATCAGTGGGGGAGAAGACAAAATGTAGTTTGGAAGCGGGGAAGAACACGGAGAATGAGCTGATTAGTCCGCCTAAAAACAGAAGAGAAAATGAGCAATTTCGGAATGAAAAACAGAGAGAGAGAGAGAATGGGAAATAGAGAGAAAATTGTAATTGGAATTGATGTAATGATACTGATGTGGTGATGTGTGATTCCATCTATATCGAGCGTTCACAGATTGAAATTAGAGAGAAATAGTTAATTTTAGGCTTTTTGAGGATTCTAAAGTTCGGACCGTCCATACACTAACCAGGAAACAACATATGAAAATTAAATGTTAAATTTGAAACAGTAGAGTATCTTTCGAGAATTTCATTTGTGACTAGTAGAATTGATGATAGAATTGATGATCCTTTCATACATCGTCACAAATCATTTCGGTAGTTCTTAAAAGATTTCTCTGAAACAGTAAATTCGTATTTTTTTGGGCTGCTTTTGGTCGAGAACGCAGCCCAACACTCTTAACTTCAAAAGTGATGTCAGGTCCGCAACCATAATGCACGGACACAATTGCGCAAAAACCAATACAAAAGTTTCTGTTTCCGCCAAAAATCAAAGTTTTCGAATTTTCAAAAAAAATCGCTGACTCCATCGGTTCCATCGGTTTGTACTCCTCGTGAACCACTCAACGTAATTACACGAGCAACCTATAAAATAATGTTAAGAATGCGAATTTTCACTATTTTAGCAATAGAGCTCGGTGTAAGTTATACCGTATAACACTAAGAACAACACAAATATGTTGAAATCATTGTTAGCCATTTGGTTTTCCATATTTCAACAATTAAAGTGAAGATCCGATTTTGAAATGAAAAACCCATTTTTTGTGCCAATTTTTCTGCTTCTTAGCAGATCCATCAGCTAAGCTTAATGGTTCAGGATAGTCGATACATGTTGTATGAATCTTTAAAACAAACAGAAGGTATTCCAGAAGACGTAAATCTTCGTTTTTTTAAACTTTAGGACCTGACAGATCACAACGCAACATCACCATTATTCCAGAAATTCTCGCTGTTTCAAAACTTTTCAAAATTACAGTATGTTCTCAAAATTCACTCTTTAGCTCAGTCTTGAGATATTGAAGAAAACACCATTGATGAAAATTGATTAATGAAAATTGATCTACAGTACCGCTCAAAAGGTTGTAAACCTTTTGTTTTTCTTGCATATTTTCGTTGAAAGCTAATGGATCTGCATGAAATTTTGCATAGATTGTGAAAATATACAAATACACATAACTGCCAAGTTTTATTCAGAAACTCTGAAAAATAAACATTTTATGAAAAAAATTCAAAATTTTCGAAGAGCCGATTTTGGGACAAAATTTTTAAAAGTTATCAAACTCGCGATTGGGAAGGTTTGGAAGGGTAATCTCTTTTTTAAATTTTGTAAGGAGGGTGGAATGATACAAAAACAATAATAAACTTGAAATCGGAGCGTTATCCCGGTAGCTTGAGAAGGTAGAAAAGGTACCTGAATGATTTCAGTGCATCTGATGTTCATACATCTCATATTACGAGTAGTTTCGTGGTTTTCTGGCTGAAACTTGTTCACACGGTTCTTTATATATTTGTTCATTGAAACTAACACAAAAACCTGGAGGGAATGGTTCACAACGATGATTATAGGGGTCTGGAACCATTACTCGAAAAATCAGGGTTTTCATTTTTTCAATGGTTTGTCTCACCACGCAAATCCAAGGAGAATCTATCATGATATCGCTGTTGATTTATGATTCTACACGATAGAGGATCACATTACTCCAAAAAGAATCATTATACTACTTCTCGCGGGTCAGTGGGATCCATTGATATAATGTAACCAACGGCATGGCTAGTGACAATTTTGAAGAAACATCTTGGAGAGTTCAGGCATGCGCACAAAAGAGAAAATATGGGACAACTATTTTGAAACTACGTCGAACACAACTAGAAACCCGACTTCCAGCTCTTAGAATGCAGGAAAGTTGCTGACAGAACTAGATTAGCTTTTGCGGTAATTGTTTATGAAGGCGCGGCAAATTTAATGAGCTGTACTGACCCGCGAGAAGTAGTATAATGATTCTTTTCGGAGTAATGTGATCCTCTAACTTGTAAAATCATAAATCAACAGCGATTTCATGATAGATTCCCCTTGGATTTGCGTGGTGAGACAAACCATAAAAAAAATGAAAACCCTGATTTTTTGAGTAATGGTTCCAGACCCCTATAATCATTGTTGTGAGCCATTCCCACCAGGTTTTTGTGTTAATTTTGATAAACAAACATATAAAGAACCGTGTGAACAAGTTTCGGCCAGAAAACCACGAAACTACTCGTAATATGAAATGTATGAACATCAGATGCACTGATCTCATTCAGGTACCTTTTCTGCCTTTTCGCGCGACCGGGATAACGCTCTGATTTTAAGTTAATCCTTGTTTTTGTATCATTTCACCATCCATACAAAAAGTAAAAAAGAGATTACCCTTCCAAACCTTCTCAATCGCGTGTTTGACCACTTTTAAAAATTTTGTCCCAAAATCGACCTTCAAAAATTTTTGAAATTTTTTCATAAAATGTTTATTTTTTAGAGGTTCTTGATAAAACTTGGCAGTAATGTGTATTTGTATATTTTCACAATCCATGCAAATTTTCATGCAGATCCATTACCTTTCAACGAAAATATGCAAGAAAAACAAAAAGTTTACAACCTTTTGAGCGGTACTGTACCTAGCTAAAAAAAATTACCGTATCTCGGAAGTTACTTTATCAAAACTCAACTTGAGTTATCAATTTGTCTATCAAGGACTAGATTTAACTACACTTGCATCATTCCTTCATATTTCATACCGTTTCAAACCTAGTATTAGTATTTTAAATCCAAGTCTCAATAACATAAAGCCCGCTCAAAAAAATAACAAAGTTTTTGAAACTCTACTTGACCGAAGTAATACTGCAACTAGAAATATTTTTACTGTTTCTCGGATGTTACTTTAATTATGGATATTTTTATCAATTCAATACACAGTTTGAACACTAATTTATCTGTAATAAATCTTATTGGTCCCTCTCCTCCCAAATGTGTTGGTGGTAAATGTTCCCGGAACCTGTCACCCTCATCAGCCTCCTTATCTCCCAGTCGCATCTAAATCCTCCATGTTCCTCTCATTTTTCCGTTACCTCATAACATCATCATCTCCACACTCCTTCTCTTAAGTTGACACTATCTACAGTTAACATCTTTCACGGCTGGAGTTCCTATTGTGAGCTTGTCAAATTGGGCACGCACCTGTGTGTCAGAGAAAAGAGAAAAAACATTCCAGTTTCAGGGCTTCTAGATGAAAAGAGTAGAAAAAACTCGTCTGATAGGAAGAGACCTGAGATACTGAAATAACTGATCATGTAAATCTATGGATTCCTTCAATATCCATTCCCATTCATTGTTTTTGTTACGTAATCGATAATTAAAAGTAGAAGATTACCCGAAGCATGACTGTTGCGAAGGTGCAAGCCTGTCATAAGACGGAACAGGTGCTCTGGATGAGTGAGAGAAGAACAAGCTATAGAAATCTTACAGTATTTGAGATAAGCGTTTAGGAAATGTAGCTTTTATGGTACATTAAACGTAAAGGATTTCCTATTATCGTGATAGATCTTTAAAATGAATGGTGCGTTTTGGCGCATTCCAGGAAAACTTGGATGATACGGGAAGGTAAAAAATGAAACTAATAAAGTTTTGAGCAGTTTCTGAAGTTCAAAGGAATTCAGAAATCGAAAAATTGAGAGAAGATTTTGCCTGTTTCAAAAATCTCAAAAGGTCCGTAAGGGATTCAAGACTAACAATAACAGATTTGTAGGCATTCCGGAAAACCATTAGTCATATTTTCAAAGTAAACCCGCGCTCTATTGCAAACATGGCTAAAATTTGAATTTTCCGTTTTTGCCGTCGTTTTTCAGGTTTTGGGGTTTTGTTTGATTTCCTTGAACTTACCACGAGCAGTACACAAATCCTCAAAACCGAGAGAAAAACGGAGCAAAAGCCGAAAATATGAAATTTTAGCTATGATAGAAATTGAGCGCTTTACAACATTGATAACCTATCCGAAATTGCGAAATCAGGAGAAAAACCAGATTGTTCACACACATTATAAGACAGTCTAGAACATTTTTTGAATAACAAGGAATTAATAAATTGAAGAAATTATTTCTGTTTCTACAGTTTGCTATCTAATTCTGGAACTTTTAAAACAGTTTGTTCTTTTTCCCCTTTGGTAGTTAAAATCTAAAAGCTAGCCCATATTAGTAGATCATATTTATAGTAATTTGATTTTTGAAATTTCCAAAGTTTTATGTTTCAGTGTCATCTGATGTTCATACAGAGAAACTGCTATCACTTTGTATCTGGCAATTCTGGCAATAAGTACCTGGCAGTTCTTTAAGAACCCAAAATTTCAGTCCAAAAACGACAACCAAAGGCATCTTCTCCAAATTGCGGCTCTTTCCTTGTTAACTATGTGATAATCCGTGATTCTTCCTCTCTCCTATATTCTCTTTTTCCCGAAATTTTCTGTTTCTCTCACTCTCCGCGCGGAAAGGTTCGTGACTGTTCTTCTTCTTCTTCTTTCGTCGGCCGCGCATCCTTCCGTGGGGTCGACATGCTTCTTCTTTTTCTCTCGAGCCTTTCTCTTCGTCTCTCTTACGGTAGTACTGTATTTTTGCTCCGCGAGCCCCCTCTTTTCTTATCTCTCTATGTTGCTTCTCTTTTTTTTTGGAATGGTCATTGCCCCCCTTCGGCAGGTGGGAATAATTGGTGGGAACAGGCTTGTAGGGTAATTTTTGGGATGATTATAATTAGGGTGTTCTGGAAGTTTCTGGAACTTTTTGAGAACCTTATTTGGATCACGGAACCCTCCTAAGATTCTTCAAATCCTGGAACAGTCCGATCTTACCTTGTTTTTTTCTGTTTCTTAAATTTCATTTTCCTTACGAATCATCATGTACCCTTCTTTTAAACGTTATCCTAATCTTGAATTTCCCTTCTACAAATACCTTCGCTCTGTAATATTCCCATGTTCTCTATGTTTTTTCAATTCTGAACATTTTCTGTTTCTCTATTTTTCCATAGTTAGAATTTATGAACTTCCGAGTTTTCAGTTTTTTGAATCCATAATCATCTTACAGACATTGAATTTCAGAATACCTATTTTATTTACATGTTCCAAACCTCAAAATCTTTTATTTTTCACTTGAGTTCTGCATATATCTTTCTAATATTTCCAACTTTCCCTCACCATCTGCAAAGATTCCTTCTATCCAATATTTTTATCCATTATTTTCACACCCCGCGACTTTTCCAACTTCCCAATTTTTTCCCTTCTTCCCACTACCGTTCAAGGTCTTTTTTCCACAAAATCTCAGACTTTTTCTCATTTTTTCCTAATTCCCATTCCTCAAACATTTTTCTCATATCTGTCACTAATCGGAGTAGAAAAGAGAGTTTGTTGCAAAATGGAGATTCTTCCAAATTTATCTGTCCAAATCTCAAACATTTTTTGAGAGACATAATGTTGGATAAAGTAGTCGCAGTACCCAAAATTTAAAAGTTAAAAAATTAGACAAATTATGAAACAGAAAATTCAATTTTTCCAATCATCAAATAATTTTTATTTCTCTAATAGTCATGCTTCGTCGTGGATTCTGAAGACTAGAAGATGTCAGTTGTAGAGTTTTTGATTTTTGAAAAATTTGACTTTCTCTTTAAAAAATTTGCTATCGATCTGTATATTTTTAGTAACAACTAGTCACTGGTAGTGAAGTTATGGTGCAAAAAATTCAAATCCTTACCTCGGTAAAATTTCCAAAAAAATCCCCTCCCTTCCTCCGATTTTACGCTTACTCATCAAAGTCAACATGGTCAGCTTTAGCCATTTCTTTTCATTTTTTCTCCTGTTTCAAATTTTTTCTTAAGTTTTCTCGGAGTTAGGATATTTGCTACATTCAGACTATTCGAATCTTATAGCTCTACCATAGTTCATCGAAAGTGCAAAAAGTTGTCTGTCTTGTCTGCCTCCAGAGGACACAACCTTCAAAAATCATCCATACGTGTGTGGTCATTCACACGAGCGGCTCCTCACTTTATTTGTATTCTCTGCGTCTCTCCACCTCACACTCTCTCCTCTCTCCTCCTGGTCAACCACAGTCTTATCTTTTCCTAAACACAGATGGAAGAAGAGAAAGAAAAAGAAGCATAATTCACACAGTAGTCCGGAGAAGAAAGCGAGAGAGTGTGTAAAATCAAGAGAGTGCAGAGAAGAGGAAAACGGTTTTTTCTGGGATTTTGGGTTTGTCGTCGGGTGGGGGAACATTAGTCGGAAAAGGAGAAAAGAGAAGAGAACATGAGTGATTAGGAGCAAGAAAGGGGAGAAGAAACCGCACCGCTGTTCCCACTTTTAGAGACGAAAAAACGGGTACTGTAACTGAAGAGAATAGGGATCTTTAGATTTTTGTACTTTAAAAATCGTTTTATTTGAATTTGCTCTGCAAAATGCTAAGGAGCGAAGATAGCACTAGATGTGATGAACGAGTCGAAGTTAAGTTCAAACATTACTATTTCAAAATAAAAGCAAGTTTATTCGGATGTCTAGAAACTTCAATAAACATCAGATATCGTTCTAATTCTTCAAAAAACGACCCTAATTGCCGAGAAACTTAGAACATTTGGTACAAAGATTGCAAGAAGGACTATAGAGTTGTTGTGCAATGTGAATAATGTGTGTCCAGAAACAGGTAATTTTTCAGCTTCACCTGTTTTGATGATTCTCAAACAACTTTTTCAAAAATATTTTTAGATAGTGAGTGTTCTCAAATTTGCTCAGAACATCGGGCACTTCTGGGCTTGAATCCTAGAAATTTACTGTTTCCAAATTTTCTGATTTGTGATCTTGAATGTAATCAATGCTTGTATTGGTATCTTGCTGAATACCCATTCCTGTACTCTAAAAACCCTTCGAAACCATACATTTGCCTTCAAGCTTGACTTCCGTTTCCTCTCTCTCTCATCACTATCCTCTTACTTTCTCAATACTATTCTCTTAATTTCCTTATAATCATTTTAATCCTTAACTCATTTTCACTTTCACCGTTTTCTTCCTTTCCATATTCTCGTTCCCTGTGGTGTTGAAAACTTGAGACATTTGACCTCAAAATCCCTCTCGGTGGGGGGCAAAAAATTTATGGGAATCTTACTCACTTTTTTTTCGGAGAGAAGAGAGATATTCATGTTCCTTTTTTCATTTTTTGGGCAATACCTGGTTTTTTACATGCTTGAAAGTAGAACTCGAGGAACTTTTTATTCTTAAAGGTTACCGAACGACAAAATGGAACCTCTTGAACCTGAGAATGTTCAGTTTGTTGTTGAAACAGAGAAATTTTTTCAGGTTAGTTTCGGTTTTGAGATTCGTTGTCTAACAGAATTCTCAGTTTTATTGTCAGTGTGAGCTGAAAACTGTGATAAAATTATTACGAATGATAGGGAGGTGGTCGGCACTATATCGTAAGCCATTTTTCGGTTTCATAGACCCTTGATAAAAATTTGAAAATGAGAACATGTTCAATAATCTCCTTTTTGTAGATAATAATCACTTACGATCTCTAGTTGTGGAATTCATTAATAACACACTTTTTGTATAGCTAATGGTATGCATAAGTAGATGATCTTCAAATATATTTGAAAGTTATGCAAGAGTGTGCGGTAGGGCACAGTTGAATAAGCAGTTGGGTCTTATTAGTTTCGATAAGGACGGTTTTGATCTACTAGTTCGGTGGAGCCTATATTACAGCAAAAGTCTAAATTAATAGGCTAAAAATTGTGAGATAAAATTCATTGTACACATTTGCTAAAAAATTTTCCTGTTTCAAAACCACTCAAACTTTGACGACGACAGACAGTAAGTTAATCCGCATTTTCATCACTAAATTTAGTTTTAGCTAAAAAGTACTAAATCTAAAGAATTGTCTTGAGCAACTTGAATTGAATTTTTTTCTTACTGTTTCAAGGGTTTTCCAACATTGGTTGATTTCGAAAATTTCTTACTTTTTCCGCTTTGTCCTTCTTCGTCAATTTGGTCCCTCCCTCTCAAAATTTCGACTCCGAGATCCCCTAATTTAATAGATACCCTCATGACTATATCCACAAAGTGACCGTTTGATGAATGGGATTTTCACATGGTCAATAAAAATGTGTTTCCCTCCTTCTCACTCCGCAACAATTACCGCTTTTCTCTCCAAAGAGAAAAGAGAAGAAAATGTGGTGTTGAAATGGTAAAGAGAATAAATTAGAATGCAAATTACCGCCTTCTTTTTCTTTTTGAGATCATGACGAAAGGGGACTTTTGAGTGCCAATAATGTGTGTGTATATCGGTAGTGGGAATGGTAATGAATTCTGAATTTTTGACAAGTGAATTTGGAATGGAGCATTTTTATGGGCAAAGGGAAGTGTGGTGGGTAAATGCAGATGGACTACTATCGAATCAACGTTCAACTTGAAAATGGTTCGATAGTGAACTCTTTACTATGAACTTTCTTGCAGTTCCGGAAGTTGATAGAGTTATTCTTTGGCCAGCCCTAATGCATGACGAGAGATCCTCCAAAATTAGAATAGAATTTGAAACCGAGAACTTTTGTAAAAATTTCATTTTTCCACTGACTTTGCATTTGAAGTTGGCTAGCAGATATAAAAAATTGAAATCAGAAGTTTATCTTCAACTCATTTACTTCTCGAAACTTAGAAAGAGTGGTTTTCGAAAATTTTCACTATTTCATGATGTTTTTTTATCAGCTGGCGATATTATTTTTGATGAAGTGTGTCGTTTGAAACTTTGTTCCAATACCATATTCTTCATTCTGCATACTTTGTGAAACTGTATATTTTGGAAAACCTAATGTAAACCTCAATATTATTTCTAAAAATATTGTACTCGCAGTTCTAAATAGCAAAAGTTTAGTATTTTGTTCGGCCAAAAACTGATTACAGAAAACTTAACTTTCTCTTCAGTTTCGATTTGTACAACATTTTTGCTCAGTCTTAATTCCTGTTCTGAATTGTTAGCCTTTTTTGATTCATGAGTGAAACGGCAATTCATTGGAAAGAGTTCATGAGTAGGATAGTAAACGGAAACCGGATTCTTGCCAAGTAATCAAAAACTACTGAAAATTTTGAAGCAGTAATATACCTGAAACTTCCAAGTTATTTCTAACTAGTGGGAATCGACGGTCTGTAAGAACATCGGTCAGATCAGGAGGAACCATTGTGAATTCTCACATAACTAATTTTACTGTTTCCCAAAAGTTTTGAAATAATAGTGGTCTCTTTCTAGGCGATGACTTAGAGGCCGGGCAACGTGCAGTTTTTTGGAGCAAGTGCTTGCATTTTCGTGTCAGTGTGTCAGTACTTTTTGGCTGTGGACCTGACATCATTGCCAAATGAAGTAGCAACTCGTACTTTTAGTTCTCACCCTATTTATCAATAATAATAAGAGCAACCTTAAAAACCCAAAATGCACCCGATAAGTACCTGAGTCAGAACGGTCGTCTCAACAAAAGTCGAATCGTTGACTACTGTTTCAAAAAGTTCTAAAATTGAAAAATAAATTTCAAAAACCAATCAAATTCCTCCTGAAATTTCCATTCTGAAACTTCCAGAACTCTATCGTATTCCACAATCCCTTCTCAGATTTCCACTTTTTACTTTTCCGATTTTTCAACGTTTCCGCATCTCCTCCAACCATAAAACTCTTTCTTCAAAACGGTTCCCGCATACCATTTACTTCACTCCAAATAATCCCTTTTGATCTTGAACTGGATTACTGTATCTTTTATGGTCCCCCCCTCTCTCTTCAAAAGAGAGACCTATTTACCTTTTTCTGCTTACAACCCAAAATCGTTTAAGGGGGTCTCATAAAAAGGCAACAATTTCTCATTTCCATTTTCCAAAATCACCTCTTCTTCTTCGAAATGACGACCTCAGACACGAACATCGCTCATCTTAATTGCCAAAAACTCGTTTCATTTCTCTGCGTCTCTCGATTCTCCGCACTCTTTCGTCTCGGAGGTCTAATGAGGCTATAGACCTCCACACTTTTTGGAACACGGGTGGTAAGAAAGATACAGTAATCCCCCGTCTGAATAATTTCGAATGTCTCATTTAACACCGTCGCTCATTTTTCGAATACAGGTGATTAACCTTCGCCGGAAAAAAGGCGGAAATTGGAGATGATGGAAAACGGAAGGGGGAACAGTTTTGGAAGATTTTTGAACAGTCTAGAAAAGTTTTGAAACTTTTTTTGAGTTGATTAGATCGCTGGGTCTTAATGTTTCTGGAAAAAATCTGCCACTTTTACAAAAATGTTGAAACGGAAATCTAATATAAAAGCTTTCGAAGTCTATATCTTTATTCCTAGTGGCCCAATTTTCATGAAAATTATACCAATTGATAGGAAATATTCAGAGGAACAGTTTGTTGTTGATAATTTTCTCAGAAATCTTAGGAATAGACATCTACTGATGCATCCTTATTAACGGAGCACATATTGCGAAGTGAGCACCAAATAAAACGTTTACTAAGATCTGGTGCAGCTTTATACATATTAGGTTATGTCTGAGTTTACTTGACAGTGATCACCACAGATAGACAATGATTTTAGAATGTATGAAACTTTTACAATTTTGAAAAATTAACTTAAAGTTAATCATTTAGTCAATTAAATTTAAAATTTTTACAGTTTCAGATTTGGTGAAAAAAATCAAAACCTCCATTTTCATTCGATGGACTCGAAGCTTGTCCGAGACAATGTCCGATTTTTTAAAATAATTATCATCCTACAATTAAATTTTAGTAGATCTTTGAAGTTATTTATGCTTTGCACTTTATTGGGCATCTGAGAGCGCAAACTCTGCTGGTATCCGTACTGTACTTGCATAAAAAGTTATATCATTTATCGCTGCTGATTAACCAAAACTCTATGATTACTGTTTCAAACGTTTTCCGAAAGAGTGGAGAAATTTTTTGATTAATCAACTCATCGTAGCTCAACTGAAAAAATGAACACATTTTATAGGGTCTGTTTCCAAGTTTGTCTTTCTGACACAGCCCAGTGAGCGATGAGATTGCTTATTTCAAAAATTTTAACAACTTTCCGAGCCAACTTTTTTTGCTGTTTCTGTGATATGTGTAAAATTTCTTGTTATATTTCAAAAGTGTTCTTTACAACGTTTCCTGTGCTATCACAATTTGAATTTCTCATTGATTTTCAAAGGTTTTGCTGTAAAATATTCAATGAACTGCTGATTTACCTAATTTTTTTCCCAATTCTCAGTTTAAATTTACTGCTTCCAGTGGAATTGAAATTTCCTCTATTTTTTTTTCGTTCTGATTCATGTCCACCAATTCCCCCAAATTCTGCTCCTAGCCAAAACGCCTATCTCCTTCGATTTCCTCCCTGTGAAAACATGCGGTCCCCCAAGAAGATTAATGAGTTGTTGTCTGTCAATGGATTCCTCTTCGCGCACATTTAGTTTCGTCGGAAACAGAAAATGTAGATGAGAGAAAACAACAAGAGAAGGGGGTGAAGGTGCCATGTTGCAAAATTTGTGGATGGGTTCAGAAAGAGAGCAACACGACGAAAATATGTATGTTAACGATGGTGGAGGTATGGTAAATGAGGGAGAGATATTGGAAAATGTTATGGAAGTTGGAGATTTTGGCTTTGTAGGATGTTGAGAATTTCGCTCCGGTATTGAACACTTTTCACCTTGATCCTACTTCCCATATTTTTGAACAGGAATTATTTTTGCAAAAAAGTATGCAACCAATATGATTTCATGGCTCCGGTCTACTCACATTCTTAGATATTTGCACATTTGGAAAATGTTTGTTTTCAGAGAAATATTTTCCGATTTGATTTTTCTGAAAATCGAAAATCCTTACTGTTTCAGGTTTGAATTCAATTTTTGATGGTCTATGCAAATCATAAATCTTTTCAAAATTTCCAGGTTCAATCCCACCTGAAACGGTAGAAATTTGTGCCCCTCATATTCCGAAAATTCCCTACTTCTTGACACCTTCGTATTCTTCTTTTCCTCCTTAATCCCCATTTCCTAATAATCTAATAACCGTTCATGACCGATTACGGTAATGCTGACAACCGTGTCCCCCAAGTTCCTGTCTTCTTCCGGATAATCCCTTCCCCATGTTTTCCAATGTTTTCCCTTCCACTTGACTGAATCGTGTCTGGCAACATAATGTTGCTTCTTCCCCTGGTTACTGTTACCGTATGTTTCTTCGCGTAATAATTGGCTCTCTCCTTTTCTCTCTCGAAGTATGACGTCATCAAGTGTATTCTGAAGACTCTTCTCTCGTAATTGATGTTTATTGTATCAATAATTGGAATCTTTTCAGGTGGAAGCAGGAATTTGTGGAGCACTGAATTCTAAAGACATAGTTCAAAACAGCCACTCAGAGGTTAGTGAGATTATTTCAAATTTTTGAAACAGGTAAAATTTCTGAAAAAAGTCGGTTTCAAACATTTCTGGAAAAGGGAGAGATTTGGAATGTTCATTCAATTTGACGAAGCAATTCTTAATTTAACAAGTTTTGTCAGAAATTACATGAGATGGATGGGAATTCAAAAAATTGGGACATTCCGAAAGTTTTTAAAATTGACAATCGAAATTCAGAGAAATCACCGTTTCAAAATTTCAAAAATTCGGGGAAAAAAATTTACAGAATATTAAGTCCCAAAATTCAAAATTTACTGTTTCAAGTGTATTCAAGCCAAGACTGCTAATATGCTCTATGTTTTTTTTTAACTTTTTGTGAATTAGACTTTGTGTGAAATTCATCACTGTGTCATGAAATTTTAATAAAATTGGTATTCAATGATTTTGACACTGGATACATGCTAGCCTTCTTTTTACTATCTCCTACTGTCAAGTTTGAAAAGCTAGACCAAGTCATTTGGCGTCAAATCTGATGCCAGGTCAGCAACCAAAGTATACTCACAGGCTGACGCAAAATTGCATACACTCTTTCCGAAAATCCTTCAAAAACGTTGTTGTTTCCTAATTTTAATCTAGACTCTCTCTCAAAAAACTTCAGTGCTTCAAGAAATAGATGCATTTTGTTAGAAGAGATGGAGCAATCATTAGTTTGTACAATAGTGAATATTCCAATATTCAGCTCTGACATTAAGCTACTTCCGACAAAAAATTCCCTGTTTCAAAAATTCATGGTCCACATTGAAACATAGGTTTTTCAGTTGCGATAGGGATTTCTCTTCAAGCAGTTTACAAAAAAACTCCATTGTTTCTCGACGACTCCAAAAAATTTTCAAAGAAAAATTATCCAGTTTTTCATCGGTTAGACCACTCTACAAATTCATAATGATCACGAAGTGTTTTAAAATCTTCTCTAAATATATCATTTCTGCTTCGGCTAAAATGATAAATTTTTGCTGTTTCCGAAGTATTCTGTGAATTCTTTCTCAAAATCCCTATGATGTGTTAGTATTCCATCAATCTCAAGCTGAAACATTCCGAATTTGATCATGTTAGCAGTGAACCGCATTCGAAAACTCCCCCAATGCAGATGCGCTCCATTGGAATTTTACTCATTTTTAAACTTTCATGTAACGCTAAACTGACTTTCAGTCCCTTATCCGATTTCCCTCACTACTCATCCCTCCTCCCAGACACGTGTCAATCTCCTGGGAACATTCACATATAGATACCATCTCTCTTCCCCAAATACAGTTATCGTGTCAATACAGTAGTAGGTAGTGATGGCATGGAGAAGAGCAAACAGGAAGTGTTTGCCTGTAATCTCCCACTGTGTTCGTCTTCCCTCTTCTTCACACTGCATATAACCATCATAATATAATAATAATAATAATAACTGACACATCAGATGGGTGACCGTAACTGGGTAGAGGAGTGATGTAATAGTTGAGGTAACAGACATGTGTGAACAGTTGGGAGAGAGGAGAAGATAAGGATAAATATTAGGGGGAGAGGTGTCAGGAAAAGAGAAGAGGAAGAGAAAATGTTTACTGTTTCAATGGAAAGTGTTACTGTAGGGTGGCAGTAAAAATGTGATTCACGTGTTGGAGGGGGCGCAAAAATGCACACTAGCTCTGAAAAAAAACTCCAAGCGCGTTCTTGTCTCAATTAATGCTAATAGTAAGAAGATCGCAATGTTGAGAAAAGTTTGGCTGTTTCACGAAAACGCAAATATGTGGGAAAAAAAATGAAATCTAGTAAACTCCAGGCCCTTGACCGTTCGCTTATCGATCGCTTTCTTACAACTTTTTATAGTTTTTCCTATTTTGGACCCTTCTGCAAAACGACATTAGCTATTTTAGCAACTTCCTTCCACTCTATCCTCTTCTAGAAACTTGTAACACTTTGGTGTCAAGACGAGTCAACCAGGTGGGAACACACGTTGCATCAGAAGGACCTTTCAAGAAGGTGTTAGCTTGTGTTGGAACAGAAAACGAAAACCATGGTATGAATAGTTCGACGGAACTCTTAATGTTTATGTTCTGAAACGGCAGAACTTTGGAAAGTTTTTGGAGAAGCTTCAATTTTTGGAAAAGATCTTAAAAATTGCGCACTGCTGCGAAATGTTCCCGATAGATTTTAGCTATTCACAGAAACAGTAATTTTCCTCGACCCCCCCCCCCCCCTCATTTCCCCTCCTTACCCTGTCATAACAACCCAACCTGTAACTTAACACCTTCTCAAGTTTCCCTCTCTCTCTCCTGCTCCTTCAAGCTTGCTCATCTCGTCGTGCCGAAAAAGGAAAAGACACACTCGGCTATCGTCCATTCTTTTGTTCTTTCCCCGGGTAGATCAAAAAGTGCCGCGCTCGCATCTTCATTTTCTCTATGTAGTCAATATATTCTAGGGTTGTGTCTATTATGACATACTTGACACGTATGTGGCTACTACTACAAGGTGATACAGATGAGAAGCGGAAGACATAGAGCAAAAGGAAAAAGAGTACTTGTTGATTGGCAAGGTTAAGTACCGAAAGGAACAGTAGAACAAGGATTGCTTGTGAGAGATTCTGGAAAACTCTGAAGTGATTGATATTGCATGGGATACAAGCCTGAATATTTTCAAGTAAAGTTGAAATAGTAAACTTTAAAAAAATGCCTAATAGTTTTACTGTTTTATTAGATTATTGAAAACAATGTTTTTACTCCTCCTCACTCGGTCAACGTTAAGTTTCCCTGCTTCATCTTCCTACTGTACTTTTTCGTGGAGCGCAATTCTGTCCTACGTTTTTCAGTTTTTTTGGCATAGGAATATTGCTCATTTCATGATTTTTAATAGGTATTCTTGATTTTCTAAAACCGTAACTCTTCATGAAAACGTTAAAACTTATTTTTTTTCCCAGTCGATTTGTACAATTTTCGTGAAAATCGGCGCTCTTTGGTCTCAGTTAGTCTAGACGAAGTTATAGATGTTTTTGATATTTTATTACTGTTTCAGTGCGATTTCGAAATTGTGAGTATGATTTTTGAAGTGATCGCTGATCGCATAAAACGTCTGAAAATTTTACAGTTTCAGTTGGAATTCATAATTTTAGAGAAACATAAAGTCTTGTTGGAATACTCTCATAACCTAAATTTCAAACTTTGTTGGATTAAACTTTTTTCAGGTAGACCGTCACATTTTGAAGAAATCTACTAGGACTAATCATTTCTGAAAATGCGCATTTGAAAAATTCTTCCGTTCCCTTACAGCAAGCTCAAAATTTTTCGAATTCTAGATTTCGAAATTTACTGTTCCAGTCGTTTCTCGAAATTCGGACTCCTTTTTTTGAATTGCTAACAAATCCGATTTCTAGAAGCATTTACCTTTTTCTAAAAACTTTCCGACCCCCCCCCTTTTGGTAACTTTTCCTGCCACCTGACACATTCGTAACTCTTTCTCCTAGTCCTTCCGTGTCAACTGTCATGTTTATGTACTAAGTGGTAACAAGTGGATTAGAGATTAACGGCTTCCCGCATCGACTCGTCCTCCCCTTCCAATCTACAGTAATCCGTCCCCCCATGCACTTGACAATGTCTTTATTCACTTGACAAGTGTTGAGTGGATATTATGACGAGACGGGGGATGGTACTGCTAACTTTTTTGGGACTTGTTGGCACAAGGGATTAATCTTTTAGACATGCGTAAGGGATAGTGATTGGGATGTTTGAAATTGGATGGTTAGGAGTAATAGCTGACTTTGATGATATTTTTAAGGGGAAATTTCAATTGTGCAGGAAAATTTAACATTATTTTTTGAGATTAGTTTCCAAAACGGAACTACTGCGTTCTAGACGTTAACTTCGGACAGAAATTATCGGAAGTTTTTCGGAACAGTAAATATTGTATAATTGTTGAGTTTTTGGATTCCCGCCAAACAAAAAAGTTTACAGTTTCAAAATGTTCAAAGTAAACTCTGAGTATGAAATACTGACAGTTACATAATTTTTTTAGTTCCATAATTGTTTTAAAAGCTGTGACCACCTCGCAAAGAGATTTTGATACTTCACTTTCAAAATAAATGCATCTCAAGCTTATACCAACTCCTCTAGAAACTTGATTCTTCAGCCTATAAAATCAACTTCTCTTTTAGGATTTTCAAGTCCAGATCCCTAATTCTAATTTCCAAATGTAGGACCATGTTTATCCATGTTTCTTCAAATCTCACTTTTCGCTGAACCACCTTTTCGCTCCTCTGATTCCCACATTAATAAATCTCAGCGAATCAGTGTGGTAACACGTCACCCAAAACATTTTTCGAAAATCTTCAAACTGACAAGTAGAGAGAGGAATCGAAGAGGGGCCTCCTCGGGGGCGCGCGAAACGTTTGATATATTGATGAATTTTGGAGGAGAAGACGGGCAGGAAAAGTAACTAGATGTGTCCTCATGTACTTTTGAAATAAATCAGAATGTCAGCAATCGGACACAGGCAACCCCCGGGAAGCATTGGGATAGAGAGAGAGAGAGAGAGGGGACACATGGAGGGATAGAGGAAAGTGACAAGGAAATGGATAGAGATGGGAATGGGAACACATTTTAGATAGGTTCAGGTCAGGAGAACTTCAAATATTAGGTCTGTCTGTGTGTCCATACGTCCTAATTCTTGGAATCTTGGTATACTCTGAGCCCCATGTTGCACCAATCTCCATTGATCTACCACACAGCTTCAGTACCCCGATGCACACCCCTCCTCGTTATTCCCCGAATTCATTTCACCTCCTCCTTTCAAGATCCTATCTCACCCAGCAGCACCATATGGAGTCACTTCCGGTTTGAGTACCTAGTAATTGGGTTGTTGTCAGTAATTACTGTACTAATCTACAGATCTGGTAAGGTGTCACAACCAAGTGTCATCATTTTTATGGATTGGAAGGTTCTGTGGGTTATAAAGAGTCCGACTGTTTTTAACCAACATTTTGCAGTTTCAGAAAATGGGCATATTTTTAAAAATTAATTCTATGGAATTGTTTTGTAGATTTTAGAAAAGTGAGTCTTGGTGTTTGCGGACTTTTCAAAATTTCAAGCCAAGCCTCTTTGGTAAGCTGAAAAGTCCGCAAACACCGAGTCTCATTTTTCTTATTTTGACAATAACCCTTCTTGATCTTTCTCCTCAACCATTTTTCTTACCCCTTCCATATGGAGTCACCTTCTTATTTCCGGTTACTATCGCCTAGACTCACCTAATTATGAAATTCTGACATATTCTCTATGGTACTAATCCCAAGGTGGCAGGTTTTTTTTTGCCACATGCTATCTGGAAGCAAGGGTATCCCGTAAGGAAATTACTTTTACCATATTATGATAACACTATGGATCGAAAACTAGACATTCAAACGACAATGGAGCTACTGGTACTTGTTGATCATTCTAACAACACTAAACTGGCGTGCCTTTGGCGCGCTTCTTTTTTTTTCTGGTTAAGTTTTTTTTGGTTAAGAAACAAAGCGATATCACAGTGAAGATATTGCAATTATCAGTAAGTCAAATTAAGTTTGAAACAGAAACAAATCTCAATAAAAATTTCAATTTTTGTTCTTGCTAACTAGGGCGTTAGCACACTTTCGACGCCCTCATATAAAGGTCCCACTACTTAATAAAGATGCTTCTAGAGATTGTGAAAAATTTCAAAATCGGTACTTTGAAAAATTTTTAAATCGACGAAACAGCCCCTTACAATCTCCATAAACTACAATAAAACAAGGTCACTAGTTCTTGAAGAGTATTGCGTAAACTTCAACGAATGTTCCACGATTCTTGGAAATTTTATTGAACCCTAGAGACAGTTCAGTTACTGCAACAATGCATAAATATTCTAATTACACTTTTGACTGAAACATACAAATTTTGATAAAAAACATTGCTTGGAATTAACTTGCTAATCAAGTCTTTGCTAAGAAGTTTGATACAAGTTCAATTGAGATACTAATTGCTACCGTTGCTCATTTGCAGTTTACAGTTTTTTGAAACAGTGAAATTTTATTATTATATCAGAATTCCTGGCATCTTCTAATTCGTTTGAATTGTCCTGGAGGAGTACACAAGGCCACAAAACCTGAAAAAATAGAGGGGAAACCGAACAATTCAAAATTGGGCCATATTGGGATTCGAGCGCGTTGTAGCACTGAAAATAACAAGGCTTGCATGTTTTGACATCAGCATAGGAGTTGTCCAGTAACAAACTTTGAGTTGAATTTTCGATTTTTCTGGGAACAGTAAAAATCGTGCATTTCTGATCTCAAAATTTTCTAAAAGTTTTTATGAATGAAACTTAACAGTTGATGCTCATATCTGTCAAGGACTGTAAAAATGAGTCTCGATTTCCAGCTCCCTGTAATCTGAAACAGTAAAATTCGCACCCCCTCACCTTTCTTCCCTAATCAACCCTCATTAACCCCGCTTAACCCGAGTCAACATCATCATTACCTTCTTCTTCTCCTCTTCTCATATCCCCTCCGAAGACCCATAACATTTTTAGCACCAACAGATCACATGAGCCGATAAGGTCGTCGAGTCGTCGCGGGGTGGTAACATGCCCTTTCCTTCAAAAAGAGACACCGTACTGCCGCCCCTCGTTTTTCACATAAACACCCCATTTTCGGGATCTGTCAAAAAGAAGTCAAAGAGAAAAGAGAAACACTTTTATGGTTAATTAGTGGAGAGGTGGGGTTAGTTGAGGGCGACAGGTGTTAGATAAAAATCTTTATTTTGATACCTGTGGTAGGTTAGCAAGGTTGGGGCGTGGTTCTGATGATAATGTGAATAGTTACTGATTCCCAAAAAAGAAATTTTTAAAAAAATCATGAGACAAATTGAGGTTCAAAAATTGTAAAATTTCTGAAACAGTAAAAAAAAAGTCAGATGTTAAGGTACTGAATTTGATAGACTTAGGCACTCTATTTGAGGGTTCATAATTTTCTGTTACAAAAGAGTTTATTATGAACTGAAATTTTTCGATTTTCAGCTCTGAGAGTTTTTTTAATTGTCTGAAAAATTAACTAGACAAGTGGATCTTCAAGAGCATTTCCTTTGTAGTCTTGTGGCAGTAAGCATATACTAGCATTCCAAAGATGCTGGCGATGATAAAAATTTTTGAAAAAGCAGGTCTAGAATTTTTGATCTCCCAGTGCTAGAAAAAGCGCGCGCACTAAGATTAAGATGGAGCGCATCGCCAACATCTTTGGAACGCTAGTGAAAGCTTTATCATTTCAAAAAAAAAGATGCTTCGAATTTCAAAAGTGGAGAAACAGTAAAATTATTTCAGTTTCAACTACTAGTTTTGATAAAACTGCCAAGTTTTTGGCACTATTTGAGAGATTGTAACATCTACTATTTTCAACGTTAAGCTGCTGAAGTGCACGTGCAATACAAAAAAATTGGCTCTGAAGCAGAATTTTCTCTGTTTCAAAGTTTGGGCAAAATATTGGAAAATTTGTAATTTTTAATAAGCTGTAGGTTTTCCCAAACACTATCAGCTATCTTTCCGATGTTACTACGCGCTCTGTTGCTAACGGTGAAAACGGTGAGAACGCTGAAAAAATAAGATTCCAGTCTTGTTAGCAGTAGAGCGCGTTGTAACATCGAAGATATTGCATATAAATTTTAAAATACAGAGTATTTTCATGCACTTCCAATTTCCTTTCGAACGGTATACTTATCATCAGAATAGACCTAATGGCAGTAAAGATACAGTGAGATTCCCAATTACTGCCCCACAATCTAAAAAATATTTCTGGTTCACAATTTTTCAAGATGTGTGCATAATATCGATGATCGAGCATTTTTTTTTAATTTTGAGAAACCCTGACACTGTTTTTTGGTTTACTGTTTCACAACACTTTTGTGATCATCCCTAACTTCTCGAAACTGATTCTTGTAGTTTTGATTTATTAAATCCTGATTATTCCTTCTGTATCTCCCCGAAACCGTACCGAACCTCCTTAACAACCCCTTGTCTACGAGGCATGGCAAGACACATCCACCTCTTCCCCACATTCTGTTACCCAACAGCACGGTTACCACAACAAATCGGTGCAATCCTCATTGTTTTGTTTTTCCATTAAGGTTGCAATCTACCGACAGAAAAGAGTCACAATAATGTTGACTGAGGGACATGCGTGACCACATGCTGTGAAAATTAATAGACATTATAATTGGGACGGGCGGAAACTTTTGAGGAACTTTTGGAAGGAGAAGAAGGAGATGACGTCATGAGGATTCAGAAGGCTTGGATACTGTGAAAATGAGGAACTGAAGCTGAAGGTTTTGCTGTTTCTGGTGGGAACCATGAGGGATGGGAAGACGTTTCATAACAATAGGGGGAAAAAAACCGAAAAAGTTTTTTGGATAAAATTTTTTACTGTTGTACATTAGAATTTTTATCAAAAGTAAACTATGTTGTTCCGCTTTGAGTACTTTTAGTGGAACCTAAAGCTGACAATCACCCCCAGCGCTAAAAATCATTCTTATCACTTGAATATATGCAAATTTCACAGTTTCGTCTGAATAATGTCTAGAATATCAGTTGAGGGTGTTTCGATTTCACTGGGTTTGCCATTTCGAATTGCCCCGAATGAGATAACGAAAAATCTAAATAATGCTAGAGTTCATTGAATACTGATTCAATGTGAATACTTAAAAATTTTCGATAAGTTTACAACCATTATGTATTCCCGGATAGAATTTTTCTCTTCTCCCAATTTATAGTATTAGTACTTTTTGCTCTTCCGAAAAAAGCACATTACGATTTTTCCGCCGTAGACTACTGCTTTTTGATTTATCCGACCTAATTCCGATTTTTGACTAATGATGCACATTTTTCTCCGTTTCAAAATTTTACTAAAATTTTCGCAAAGTTTTCCAAAATTGCTAGATGTTTGGTACGTGCTCCGAAATTGCTGAGTTCTCCAAAATTGCGACTGATGCATTTTGGGCGAAAAATTAAAGCAATTTTCATTATTTCAAGAATATCCTAAGGTTTTCTGAATTTTTACTGAATTCATCATTAGTCTCCAAAAAACCAACCCAATAGTTTTCTGACCAAATGACCAATTCCTTATCATTTTCTCTCTTTCCCTCCCTTGTCACGGAGTCCACACAAACTTAATATGTCTAGAATTTGAAAGATAAGACGATGAAAAAATGCTGAAACATTTTTTTCGTTTTTTAAGTGCAAGCATTTTTCAGACCATCAAAGAGAGCACAGTCAGCTTGAACAAGAGAAATTGGAGGTTAGTCAACTTTTTTTACTGTTTCGGAAGGTGAGCATCTTAGGATGGAGACGAATTTTTTTAGTATGTAGTGATTTTAGATTTTTTTGATTTTAGAAAAGAGTTCAGCAAACCACGAAAATTGTAAAATGTCCTAACCAGTTTTTGAAACAGCCAAAATTTGTTGCATTTTCATTTCCGGTCTTCATTTTCCAATTCCTCACCTCCTCCTTCCTTCTACTCATCGTTTCTTGTCTCTTCTTGTTTCTTCTTCCCGTCGCGAACATTTTATCCTATTTTTCATTTTGTCTCCGTCTCTCCATCTCCCATACTCTCTCGTCCATCCATTTCTAAACGAGGGCGGAGTCTCGGAGTCTCCAAGACCGACGCGTGCCGATGAGTTAGGAGAGGGGGTACCGTAAGACGAAGGCCGCCCACTGAGAAGTGGGCGGAGCTTCGAGAGGGGAGAGGAACACGGAGGAGGGGGAAAGCACACGCACGCCTTCTTGAGAAGAAGAAAAAAGTGAGATGTTCTGTGATGAATTTTTATGTTTCATCTTTTTTCTCTGTTTCAAGTTTTGATATGGCAATTTTGAGTTTAGATAACTTGTTGGAAGAAGCTAGATTTTCTCTGTTTCATACATTTTTCCTTTTTTCTACTTTAGTTTTCTAAATAATATGATCATCTAGGAGAATCTGAAATTGAAAAATATTACTGTTCCACTGAATGTTCACTGTTTATCGGTTTGCTCTCTTTGTAATATGTAGGTAATCTTTTAGAATTATTACACTCTAAGACCCTGATTGTAGGTTGTTTTTTCTAAGTTTTTTTTTTTTGGAATTCTGAAATTCCTAATTCAAAAATTTGCAATTTTGAGGTTTTTGGAGATGCTGCAATTTTTAAATCATTGACTTCTACCATTTGAAATGTTCCTTAATTCATAATATTTGCAAGATCATTCAGCTTTCGAATGTCTTGTTTTGGAAATCATCTCCGAAATGTTTCTAGTTATATCAGCTTTTCCAATATTTTTCACTATTTCATGAAATGTTTATAAGTCTCTCCTAGATTTTCACCACTGATTCATTCTCTAATCGTTTTCTGATACTAGAGCTTACTTTTGGAGCATGGAATTCCAAGAGGGATTACAGTTTCTTAGATATTTGAAATCCCCTATTTGTCATCATATGTAGGCACTGTTTCATATGGTTTTTCTACTCACCTTCCCCTAACAAGTGCCCCCCCCCTCCCATATCCTAAATGTGTGACCCGTGTTGCCCAACACGGATAATGATAGATTACGATCGAACTCTGCCCACCTGTTGACACCCTCATTGGGCAATCTTTTCCTAATTTCATGCTTTTCACTTTTATCTGGGTAATTTGAGTCAATTGACATAGAAATGGAGACATGTGTGGATAAGTGTGAAATTAGTCAAATTTTGGAAGCGTATCGATACAGAAATATCGGATGATCAGTTCCTTAAAGACACACCCTAATTTCATGGTTGTCATTGAAACAGTAAAATCAGATTTAGCTCTTATTATCTAGTCTAACTCAAAATCAGCTAGCTACCGTACTCTGTATTCTCGAACACCTCTCCCCAAAAATTAACACTTCCGGTTGGGGGGCAACACCTCCACAATACCAGAGAGTGCCCCCTTTTGTACCCCCTGCTGGCAGCTAAATGATGATGATGATGTGCGAAAATGAAGAAAACGAACACTTTTGTGTTACCGTTTCATCTAGGATGGACATATATGGGCAAACTTTCAATAATGATAATCTAATGAAATCAAAATCCTATGACCTCAAGGTGTAAAAATCTTTGGATCTCGTGCCGAGTAGAATCTGAAATCATGGAATCTGGATATCTTGGAAATGAAGAGTCTCAGAATCTGAGAGTGTAACATTGAAAACATCGCTAATACTAAAAATCTGGAAACTGACAACTTCCGGAAATCTATATACAGTTTTTATTTGAATCACAGAATATTGACAATTTTAATTTTTCTGATACAGAGGGCGCAATCACACTTTTTATCTTTTCTCTTCGAATTTTAGATGTTTTCCAAATTTTCGCATAACATCGTAAAGGAGAATTTTTGTTTATCGCCAAACATAGCTCCATCACTTTAAAATTTTACACATTATTATTACTGTGCCCTTGAAACTGAAGATTCTCGAAAATTCAAAGAAATTTTATGGTTTCTCAAAAATTAAAAAAAAAACTTATCATCTCAATTTTTCTGATTTAGATGGGAAAATGAACTTGGGATTTTAGATAAAAGCCCTTTCGTTTCTACTTGTCATTTCTGATTCTTCCCTTTTCAAAAAACCCCTTCCCACACTCCCATCGGAATTTTAATAGGTTTCATACAGTTAATACATAATCTGAGAATCTCGACCTCGACAGTCTTCTCGAAAATCTTAAGGCTACTGATCTCTTTTCTCTCAGAGAAACTAAACCTCTTCTCTCAGAAATAGCAGCAGCATCTGCTTGATACTTTCACAGTAGGTGGTCTCACGATCTCGATTCGAAAGTGAATTAGTGAAAAGATGAGGAGAAAAGAGAATATTATGAAAGGAAAGGAGGAAATTTTGGTAGAAGAGAGGGAGAAAAATTCGGATTTTTGGATAAGCTTTTGAATTTCGAAGTACTAGAACAGTTTCTCGAAAATGAGTCTCATCCCAAAGCTTTATGTGAATTTCAAAAAACATAAATGCTGAAACAGTAAAATTTATTTGGAAACTGCTAGAGGTCCAATAAGATTTCAAGAGTTAGAAGGCTTGCGAGTCTTTGATATTTCACTAATCTGAGATGGTTTTGTAGCCGAAAAATTCAGATTTTAGCTATTTTAGCAATAGAGCGCGTTGTCACATGGAAATTATTGCTAATAATTGGAAGGGTAACATCTAAATCGTCCAAACTGTTCCAGCCTCCATATAGTGAGCTTATTCTGCATTTTGAAACCGCGAAAAATTTCCAAAAATCACAAAACCCAAAAAGCTTTGCAAGCGAAATTCCTTGGAAATTTGAACTCCCGCCAAATCGAGATATTTATTTTCAACCTGTAACTCATTCAGCAGTTGCAATTGCGATTGCAAATTGAATTAAGAAACTTCAATAGAAAAAATAGGGGACCAAAAACGGAAACTTTTTCTGTTTCAAAAGAATCACAAAAAATTTGTCTTCAAAACTTCTGACGATCCAATCAAACAGTTTTCTCAAAATTCGAGACCTGAGAACTGCCGGCTCACCTCATGAGCACATTATGACTTTGTAATCAATAAGAAAAATCAAAAATTGGATAAGCTATTTTTCTGTTTCTCTGCTCAGTAATTTCGTTATACTTTTATAAAATACAGTAACTCTTGTATATGATCCACCCCTTATTAGTCCCTTCCGGTCCAAATGGAATCTCGAAAATCAGAAAGACCCCAAACATTCTGACTTCTCTCCCCCTCTTTTTTCTGAAACTATATATCGTCGAGAAAAAGAAGAAGAAGCATTCAGAATGTACAAGCAAGAGGTTAAGTGGCTTGAATGTGAGGTCGTCGCGCAATCGAACCGGTTATTTAAAAAAAAAAAAGAAAAAGAGACTCACTTCTACTTCTCGGGCGGTGTCATCTGAAGGAGAAGAAGCAAGATTGGCATCGAAAGTGGGAAGAAGAAGAGAGTAGTAAATAGAAATGTAGAGATGTGAAAAAGTATGTAGTTGTAGTCTCGAGAGTTGACACATGTTCTTTACTTTTCTGGTAGATTCGAGAGAGAATTTTAGGTTTCTGGGAATTGCAGGATCTCAAAATCAGGTTGATCCAACCAAAAACCTGGGCATCTATAATAGGAATCTTAGACACTCGTAATCGCAGAATCCCGCAAGCTCCAAACTCAGAAATCTAGGAATTTAGAGTGCTTGGAATTTGCTAGAACCTTGGTATCCTCACTCTCTTTAAATTTGAGAATCCTACATTTCACAATCGCTAATTTTTTCTGCCAAGCAATTTTTTTGCTGTTTCAAACTCCACACTTTTTTATTGAAATTCACACTGCTGATACACTTTTTGTGCGGAATCTTATAAAACTTCTGAATGTCATGATCTTAGAATCCCACAAACCCACAGAAATTTTCCATTTTCCAGAAACCTCCCAATTCAAATCGATTGCCACTGACCACCTCGCACACCATATTCCCGTCAACGGACCCCTTTCGGATCGATACCATTGTGGAGTCCCAGAACAATAGGTCAGTGTCTTTGTACCCCTAATATGCGTGGTGGGTCACAGTTTAGTGTTAGTTTTATTGTTTTTTTGTTAAATAATTTTTCTAAATTTGTTTCTGTTCCAAGATATGTGCATAATCTAGTGCAGCTGAAGTAACTCAATCCTTTGATTGTTGTCTGGGAACTTCAATTTCTTACTGTTTCGAACTGAGTTCTTGAATTTTTGAAATTTTCCTAAAATCGATTTTGAAGTCGTCTTTATAACCTTAATCAAAACTCAAACAACATTTCACAACAAATTAGCAATAGAGCGCACATTCCAACCCAGTTTAAAGCGTTGAAGCATTTTGGTCAGCAAGCGCGCTCTAGTGAGATTTGCAAGTCAGATTTTGAAAGTCTAGACCCTTTAGAGGTTTTAAGTTTTCTGACGACATGACTCATTTCTAATTTTTCCCCTTAACTTCAGCTTCCAAACTTCCACCGTAATACTTTTCCCCCAAGTTCCCCAAACCATGACTCAATTAGTAGGCAGTGACAATTTGACATTCGACCTCTATACTCGATTTATCATTCCACCTTCGTGTGAGATTACGCTATTTAGCAACGGTTAGCACGTTCCATACCAGATATTTCAACAGTATCAGAGTCACGCTCATCACGTTTTATGTGACCTCTCAAGAAGGAGAATGGGGGGAGGTCTTGGAGTGTGAGAAACGAAGCAATGGGTTGAAGCTGTCTAGACAGTCTCTTGATCTCAATTTGAACTTGGCATGGAGGTTTTGATTAACCTCAAGGCTAGGTTTTTTTGCAAGAATAAAATTTTCAAAATAATTAATACCTAGTAGAAGCTTAGCTGAGAAGCAAGCCAAAATTGAAACAGTGAAATATTTGAAAAATTTTCCAAATTTTTGGTGTTTTTACGGTTTCAAGATTTAGGCATTTTTTAGCAGCTCAAAAGCTCAAAATCTAGAATCTACAAACGTATAGATTGTTGTTTAGTAGGCTTTCTCAAATTTCAAATGTTAGTAAAACCGTAATACTCTTCCTCTTGATCCTTTCTCCCCCTTGAACTCTAGACCGTATTATTATATTTTGTTTTTTTTTTCAAATTTTTGTGAAGTGATGTTGTTTTGTTACAGTTGACCATCCAAAAAAGTTTAAAACATCTTTCTCTCGAGGTGTAAAAACTAGTACTACTAAAATAAGTGGTGTTCTCTTTTCTCAAAAAAGCTTGTTCTTCTGCAATTTTTTACCAATCAAATGGCATAGACTATATTATTAATTCCACAGTACTATATTCTATTTTTGATGTCTACATAAATGTTGCTTCTTCTTCCTTATCTTTTCCTCCCTTCTAATATCTCCCCTTTTCTCGTTCATTTCACCTGTGACCCACAATGGATCATCATCAGAATCATCATTAGAATCTCGATGCTACTTTTCCGAGAAAATGAAAGAGAGATTTAGAGAAAAAGAGGAGAAGATGGCTAAATTGATAGAAGAGGGAAAGTTGTGAAAATGAACAGAAAGGACATATTTTCACATTTTCTCACCTTTTTTTGGACTTTCTTTATCTATTGAGGAGTAAGTGCGCTCTATTGATAAGATAGTAAAGAGATGAAGAGTACTGTATCTCTAGGAGGGATTAGTTAACAGTTGTAAACTAGTGGTAGATAGTGTAGTTTATACAGTTTTGAAGATTTTTTGTATATTTAGAATTTTTATAAACGTTGATTGGCCCCGTCAGAATCAAAATTATTGGCCCCGTCAGAATCAAAATCGAAAGTGCGCTCTACCATTAGGATTTTTTAAGCATTTGCATTTCGAAAAGCATAACGTTGCAAATGCGCTCCATTGACAATGTTTTAATAAAAACAGAGTCACAGACTGTCTGCGTCTCTATTTTTGAATTTGACCTCCTTCCATATACTTTCTCAGTGAAGCGCATCATTTGCAACATGTAACTTTGGGCAGTCCAACGCTGTGATGGATAAGATGTAAATGTGCTCTAGTGCTAAATTCTAACTCCTTTTGAAATTTGCCAATCGTTCACCGAACGAAATTCTTACGATCAATCTGTAAACAAAGTTTCGATATTTGAACTTTTGTTGGAACGGTCATTTTCCGAACTTTCAATCATAGCTTCAGTGTCTTTTTATGTCGATAATCGATTTATTTGCCATTTTTCATTCCTTTTACCATTTTCTATTCAATTTCTCGCTATATATTGCCTCATTCTCGTCGCCCTTTGAACTCGCCGCCCCTCACGTCTTCTGAAACGAGCCGACAGGTAGTTCTGGAAGACATACCGACAAAGGAAATATGGTTGAGTTCATATTTTTTGATCTGAACTTAACCATCCGTATTGAATTTTTCGTAAGCTTCCACATTTCAAGTTGTCTATATTGAAAGAAGCAGTTTTTAGAAGTCAAGTTCAATTCACTTCCGTGTTAAGTGAAACTGTAGAATTTTTTCGATTTTTTCGAATGGTCATACTTTTTCCATGTATCTGAAAAATAGACATGATCTCCGAAAAATTCCCTGTCGATCCGTATTCTTTTGATAAAAATCGAGCCACTGTAAAATAAGATGAAGCTCATGAAATTTTGAAAGTTTGATTTTCTGTTTCAAGATTTTCATATGTTTGAATCTTTCTCTAAATTCTATTCCGGACCATGCATTTGAAAGAAGATCTCTTGAAATTTTCGAAACTCTGAAAAATCACTTTTCGATACAAGAACCTCATAATATGCTCCCAAATTTCTAAGTAGATTCTCAGTAACAGTACAGTTTTCGAGTAAATTAAAGTTCATCAGACTATTCGATCCCTCGTCCCTTTCATTTGATCTACCCTCCTAGATTTGGTCCTCATCTCTAATTGACCAATGTTATCACCCCCTTATGTCCTCCCTCTTCCCCTTACAACCCCCAAAAAGGTTGTTTTGTATACATCTGAAACCTATTGTAATACAGCTTCTCCCTCCTTCTCTCATTTTTTCCATTCCCTCAGCAGTAGCCGTCTTCCTCTCGATGATCTTCTCGAGGAGAGACACTTTCACCTTTTACCCCCCCCCCCCCCTGAACCGGTTTTCTGCCGCGCGGATGCCCTCTCCATCTGCGCATCAGGAGAAGAAGAAGCCGTCAGAAGGCATCAGAAGCCGTCGAGACTGAACACTTTTCCCCTCTCTAATACAAAAGTTACATCATACTGCAAGAAGTGTAAGAGGAAGGGTGGCGCGCGTGATGATCGAGAGTGAACAGAATTGGATGAAAATGGGGGCGGAGCTTCTTTGAGGGAAGGGGGGAGAAGCTGGTTTTGTTAGATGTTAGAGGTTAGGATCAAGGTTACTGTATAGAGGGAGAGGGGGGGGGGGAGTCAAAGTATCACGGGTAGAGGGAAATAGTAGGTGATCAGTTATACAGTAACATAGAGTATTGCTTCTGATTCATGCAGTAACCTAGAGTGTGAGCTTTTCAGGTGAAAAAGAAGCATATTTTGATGTTCTTATGAGTTAATACAATCGGTCCAGCAATCCAGTTAAAATTTTAGGAAAGAACTATGGCATTTATTTGAAACTGTAAAAGTCAAATTGTCGGTTCATTGTTTTTTTCCTAACACGGGCACTATGAATTCTCGAGATGCTGTATGTTGTTTTTCTGTTATCCTCAGTTTCCTTTAGTTTCAGTTCCTCACCTCCATTCTCAATATGTTTATCAAAAATTTTGAGAAAAATTTCTCAGCTTCTCCCGTCATCTCTGCTAGCCTTATTGCCTAATCCCAATCCTGTAATTCCATATTCCCCTCTAATCAAAATTCTCGAAACTCTTCACATTCCAAACCCTTTTCCCACACTAAGCCCCGCCCCTTTACTATCTACCCCCCTCCCCCCCCCCCCCCCTTTTGCTCTTTGTCGCCATGATACCATATACACCAGTCCAGGTGTCCAGGTTACGGCACCTTTGATGTTACCATGGTAACCCAGAAGGGGGAGGAGTCTCGGTCAATAGTCAGATACCCTAATCATTATGGTCATTTATTTATGGTTTACTATTTGGTCTTCGATTTTTTACAATTGTTTTTGTGCCCCATTCTCCCCACCCCTTTTATCAGTCAGTCAATACTCTTTACGGAGTTCTCTATTGATTTTCGGGATTGTCCCAAATTCCAAAAACTTTTCTGTTTCAAAATTTTTAGATTTACGAGTTCATTTTTTGAATTCAATTTTATAAATTCCAATTTATTTAAATTCAGTTACACCTCGCATTCTTCATTTCTCTGTTAGACCCATACCATTCTATTACTGGTGTCCGTTTAATACAATATAGACTACAGGCGCCTTTGAAACCGAACATTTTAGAAAATCTGTGAAAAATTGTCCAGTTTCTGAACATCTAACCTCCTTTTTAGTACAATTTAGTTTTCATAATTTGCTAAACTGAATTTTAGCCGTGTTCACTAGTCCGTGTCACTTGTAGTAAAGCAGTATCTTTTCGTGAAATTCTCCTTCAAATCAGGATAATTTTCACAAAATATGGCCCACTTTAGATCGAAGGATCTAAAAATGATTATAGAAAAATTTTTAATTTTCAAGTCCTTTCTTCATCTCTGGTGATCTGAACATTCTACCGTAGTACATCATCATCATCTCATCACTCTAGTTTTTTGTCCCTTCGCCAATTACAAATTACCAAATGTCAAACCATGAGATGCGAGAAGCAGAAGCACTCTCGAAGTACACCCTCACATCCATTTCCTCCCTCTTTTCTGCCCCCCCCCCCCCCCTCTCGATCATCTGAAAATACCAGTTTCCCTCATCGAGGCTTCTGCCCTCTCTTTTCTATTGTGTTGTGTATTGTTATGTCATCACTCACTTTTGCCCCCACCATGTCATCTCGGGACTGAACCGAAGAAGGAGGAAGACAGGTAGTAATGTACAACATCCATCTCTACTCTCGAAAAGGGTAGGGAGGGACAAGCTAGCCACACTTTTGACCTACCTAGGTGATCAGTGGGGTCCTATTGGTACTTCCTTGAAGCTGCAATCTCGCTCTAGTGGACTTTGTTGCCCATTGGATTCTTCGAGGCTTCCACTGGTGTTCTGTTGCATGTGTGATGCTTTAGGTTTCATTTTGAAACCATGCGGGTCTAAATGTGAGATAAAGCGCATTTGCCTCGGCTCTTCCATAGACAGGTTACTAAATTTGCAAACGCGCTCCTACGAGCTTACCCTAGCAGCACCGAAAGTTGCTTATCTGCGCTCTACTGCACTTTGAAATGATTGAACTTCGATAGAGCGCATTCGCCTTCCCAATTCGGTCCCAATAGCCTTCGCACAGATTTCCAAGGTTGCTCAACCGAAATTTGAGTTTTTAGAAGCTTTAGGTTCTTTTCAATTTCAAAATTATCTTTCTAGAGATCTGATTGCTCCCAAAATTAACTGCAAAAAATTAAAAATTTTTGAAACAGAAAATTAAAGTTTTCCAGTTTCCAAAGCTTTTCTCTCAGGAACCAAAAGTCCAATTTATGTGAAAATGATTAGGATCAATAGGAAATTTTTTGGAGATCGAAACTTAGGTTGACCAAAACTTTATTTTTGACCTACCTTTCCCTCCCAAATCTGTATATCAAATTTACACCCTTTTTCTCATTTTTTTCTTTTTCTTTCACTTTTTTCGAGTTTTTCCGCCTTTCCCCACTATTCTCGTGGTCAGTTCCAGAGTTCTTCTTATCAAATTTTTGTTTCCTCTTATCAATTTCCATATACTGACCACTTGAAACTGGATCCCCGCCCTTTTTACTAGTACTCGTTTTTTCTGATTTTTTAAATTTTTGCTTATGGATTTCAAATCGCATAATCTCCCTCTAACTTCCCCCTGCCAAATTCAAATTCTCAACTTCCCCAAATTTTCAGAATGGACCAAAATTCGTTCAACAACACTGCAATGTTCAACCATCAAGGACCACCACAAATGGCGGCACAATTCCCGTACGGGTCACCACCACAACAACAACCAACAGAAGAAGCTCAAGGTCAAAAGGTAAGCAGAAAAAACATGTGTAACTTTTCGAGACAATAGAGGTAGAATTACACATGTTTCAGTAATTGATAACCTCTCTCTAGTGATAGCTAAACCGAATGAGGAAGTGCTGTCAGGCGCTCTCTTGTGTATCCCTCCGCTTGTCTTATTTCATGTTGCACGCGTGGCGCAGGCGGTAGAGGCGGCGCCACCGAATTCGCGTCGCGAGTTCGATTCCACATGAACTAAATTTCTTTTTTGAAACTTTTTTGTATTCCAGACCGAGCGTCCAGAGCACATCAAACGGCCGATGAACCAGTTCATGGTTTTTTCAAAGGGAGAAAGAGAGAAGCTGAAGAGGACGCATCCGGATGCGCATAATACGGTGATCAGTCAAGAGTTGGCAAAACGTTGGAACCAGTTGACAGAGGAGCAGAAGGCTCCGTATAAAGCCGAGGCTGAACGATTGAAACGAGAGCATGAGCAGGTTTGTTGATTTTTATATGTTCCAATTCTTCGTATTTGATATTTTTAAGATGTTCCCAAACTACAAATACCAGCCAAAACGAAAACCCAAAAAGGGCGTCCCATACGAGATTCAGCAAAAAGCCAAAGCCCCACCAAAACAAGCCGCCCGTCCGATGGCACCGATTCAGAATATCCCGGCAAATCCTTATGGACAGCTTCCCGTCATTCAGATGAACATGATGCCAATGGCTCAGTTCCAAGGATTCTACAATCAGCAACAGATGACGTCGGCGAAGATTGAAAATCAGAATCCTACTCAGAGCCAGAATCAGAATCCGAATCCTATGATGGCTGGATTTATGATGATGCAGAATCCAGGATATCAGTTCTCCATGTCATCGGGAAATCAAAATCAGGTACGCTAACTTTTTTCAAAGACACTTTTCTAGGAACCCTTGAATATTTCGAGTTCCGAATTTTCAGATGACCACTAGCCCTCAGATGAGCCAAAGTCAGACCCCACTTCAAATGAACTCACCAATTCCAAACTACTTCCAATCAATCACTAATCCATCACAGCATGTTCCCAGCATCTATACACCATTTTTGAAATTTGAGGACGTTCGTGCTTCATCCGTCGGAACATCATCTGAATTCACCACTTCTCCATCGTCGACGTCTCCAACGTCATCTAGAGCGACTCCACCGTCTGTCAAAGACGAAACTGGAGGATTCAAGCAAGAGAATTTCTTCGATTTCGCCAATAGTTAAGGACCCTCCCATTCTACTCACCTCCTTTTTTGTTCCAAACATCTCTCACTTTTCCTAATTTTGTTCAATAATTTCACCATTTTTCGTTTCCCCCAAAAATATCACTTTCACTTGCGCTCCATCGCACACATTTTGTCAAAGCCCGGTAGAGCGCACTTTCCCCTCACTTGTCTTCTCCCCTAAATAACTCTCTCATTGTGGTAAGTTTTTGGATTTTCAGAATTTTTGCAGAATAATCTCATCCAGAATCCAGAATCTTCCCATCTCGATCCTGACAAAAAGTTTGTTTTCATAATAAAATTATAATGGTTTTCAGTGTTTTTTGTTTTCTTTTTGGATTGATCCGGGCCTATTTGTGCCGTTTGTGCTATGTTTGCATGCTTCAGTTTGGATTTTCAGGCCACTTTGGTCTGGATCTTTTGAGCCTTTCATTTAGGCTATTCCAGGCTATTCTAGACTTCTGTGGACCGTAATAGACCTTCTCAAGTCTAGTGCCTTTTTCCACAATTTTCTTATTTTCAACTTTCCCAATTCCTACTCATACCCTTTTATTTACTTGTTTAGACCGTTTGCTCTCCCCACTTTTTTCTCTAATTTCTCTAATCACTCTCTCTCCCTCCCACAGTATTTCTCTCCGTTCAGTTCCAGAGTCTCCCCAAAAAGTGTCATTCGCTTTCAAAAACTGCACTTTGTGTTATCAGTAACTCTTCGGAGTGACCACTTGGAACTCGACTTTTTACTATTTTCAAATTGTGTTTCTATTAGTATAGTTGTGATGTCACGTGGTGTCTTGAGTTTTGAAACTTTAGGAGTACTGTAGAATCTAGATTACTGTAAGTGTTCAAACCAACTTGTGACTATACAGATAATATGGTCCAAAATAAAAAAAGTCCCTGAAACTGTAATTTTTGGAACCACCGGACCTCCCTTCAAAAGTGTCAAAATCCTTATCTCTTTCCCCTCATCTCTTTTGAATATAGATCAGTCTGTGTTCGGATTTCTCTTCGACTCTCATATCCTTTTACTCTCTCGAAAAGTCAAATTTCCCTTTCATAATGATCCCTTCTTCTATCTCCCCCCGCCACCGACAGTTTTCAATTTCAATTCCAAATTTTCTCTGATTTTTACTTTCTCTTCTGGATTCTGAATTCCAATTTTTTTGAAAACTTTCTTACAGTTTCAACTTTTTCATGAACCCTGGTGTTGTATATCTATATCCAATTTTCCAACTTCTCCAACTTTCTGAATTCCCAAGACTTCTGAACCTTCTCGAGCATCTCGTTTCTCCGTTCTATTTTCGTCGCTTTTCCCACCTGGAATCCCCTCTAAATCTTTGCTGAAATTCCAGAATAATGGATGTAAAACCGCCCCATTTCATGTTGGATTGTGGCATGGCTCCCCATATGATGCAACCGATTCAGTGGGCCGCCGCCGCCATCGCCGCCGCTTCGAATTCGACGACGTCTTCTGGAGCCGTCACGTCATCTGGAGCGACGGGAGGACCACAACAACAACAACAACTGCAACATCTTTCGTACGGGGCAACTGGTTATAAGGTTTGTATATTATGGTTTTTGTACAATTAGTGGGGTGTACAAATTCAAAGGACAATAGATGTTACAGTTTTATGATGATGACTTGTAAACAACTTTAAAGATTAAACAACAGGGAAGTAGGTGGCCTAGGTTTTGCATGGAGAGAAAGTTAGGCTACGTCATAGAGAAGGTTAATAGAAGTTTAAAGTGAGTGGCCTAGGGTTTACAGAAGGAAAACGTTAGGTCATGTGTTTTCGAAATGAAGAAGGATAAACCGTACAGTTTTAGGGTGGCCTAGGTATTTCAATGTTTAAAGTTACGCCATAGCAAACATTTCAAAACTAATAAAATACTGTTAGTAACTGAAGGGCATTATTTGACATTTTGAAAAAAAATTGCTGTTTCTAAAACAAAATTATAATTTCATGAAATTTTGAAAAATTAGTGTGTATAAATTCAAATTTTGTTACCGTGCCCGAGGTTTCACAAATTAATAGGGTTAGGCAAGCGGAAGAATGTTATATTCTTCTAGAATATTCCAGATTTTCAAAAAAAAACCATTGTTTGAAATTTTGTTTCCATGTTGCACCGCGCTCTATTGATAACAAGGTCAAAACTTCCACAATCATTTTTTGAAATTTCTCGAAAAATTCGGTTTCAAAACAAACCTAAAAATACTTGATTGCAATTAACTAACAGTTCACAGTCCCTTTCTTTTCCTCAAATTTTCACTAATGGTCTGAAATGTCTAGTAGCAAAAAGTTAGGCTGTGAATTTTTAGTACTCATGATTTTTAGCAACAAGTTCTACAAGAAAAATCGGCCAGAATTTCCCTTCTTTAAAATCCTAAGGCACCATTCTGAACTTTCCGGATGCATTTTTTGTAGTTTTGTGATTTCTGAAACTTTTCTTCTCCTGGAACTTTGCACTGGTCACTTTTTCTGTTATCATCTTTTTCTCTTCTTCCGTTATCAGTGTCAATGCCCTTTCTGGAACAAAATTGGACAGAATTTCAAAACAATTTTTTCCAAAAGCTTCCAAGCCATCTTTACCAGACACCCTTAAATTCAAATTTTTAGACTCAAGGCCTATTTCAAGTTTAGATGAAATGAATAGTCAAAATTAATTTCAACATGTCCAAACTCCCTAATTTTCCAGGTCCAACTCCCACCGAAGAACTCATCAGTAACACCGTATTCCGACGCAACGAACTGTAAGAAGGCAGCAAATCACATCAAACGACCAATGAACGCTTTCATGGTCTGGTCTCAAATGGAAAGAAGAAAGATTTGTGAGCACCAGCCAGATATGCACAATGCGGAAATCAGTAAACAGTTGGGATCGAGATGGAGAAATTTGACGGATGACGAGAAGGCGCCTTTCGTGGCGGAGGCAGAGAGATTGAGAGTTTGTCATATGCAGGTAGGATACCAGGAACATTAGCTTTGAAAATCTGAAAAGAGACATAGAAGATTTTTGAAACAGTAAAAATTTCTGAGAAATAATAAATTTGAAACATTCTTGTTCATTTATTCCATAAATGGCACTAATTTGTTGAGAGTGTGTGATATAGCTGACAACATATGCTAATGGGATCAGGTTTTGTCATAAAAGATAAATTTCCCAGTTTTTACAATCATAATTCATTTTGAACCGCATAGAGTATCAGTAAATGAAATAGAAGAATTTGAAAAAGAAGTTTCGAACAATTTTTTAAACGTTTTCTGTTCCCAAGTTCTGCAAAACAGAATTGTTATAAAACATTGAGATTAATGCAAATCTTGTTTAACGCATCTGAAGATACGACATTGTACAAAAAACTTGTAACCCTACTTCAAGTTTTTTCGAAACAGTAAAGTTTTCATGTTTGAGCGAATAACTATAGAGTCCATTGTAGCTAGTTAAATCTGTTTGAAAATTTGAATGTGTAACCCACTATGCACCAATTTTTGACGTTTTTTATCATTCAAGTGGAGCTTTTGAAACATTAAAATTTTAAAATTTTTTCTGTTTCAAACTCTGGCAAAAGATTGACACATTGACACAAATTCAATGATTCATTGCTAATCACTAATCTTGAAAAAATTTTTTGAACGGAACGTTTGCAAAATTCTGCTAGTGATTCTCCTGATAGTTTTTTTTCTTTTTCCAGGAGTACCCGGACTACAAATACAAACCACGCAAGAAGCCAAAGAAGAATCCCGATGGAACCCTCCAGCAACCGAATCAAGTCCACCAGCAAGCTATTCCTCAACAACAGAATGCTCCACGTGGAACATCTCCGCAATCTCGTCAACGAAAACGTCCGAATCCCGAACAAATCGTCGATCCGGCAAATCAGTTCAACTTCAAAACAGTGAAAATGGAACCAGAATGGATGGGTCCACAAATGAATCAGAAGATGTCATTTCATCCATCATATCCATCACCTTCTGAATTTGGACACGCCCCGTTGACACCGGAATCTGGATTCTATGATGACTTCTATTCCCAGCAACAACATCAGTTTGCTCCGCAGCATAATGGAGGAAGTCCCATTAGAATGGTTTGGGTTTTCTATGAGGAAACTCATAACTAATTTTTGATTTTTCAGACAGCCCTCGGTATGGATATGGGAATGGGAGCACACATGATGGGTCATAATGCAGGGTTCGGTGCCGGAAACCATCCGTTCTACTTGCACACGTCGCCACCATCTGTTGATCAGGTAAGCAATTGGAAAATCACAGTCCGCCCGTTTTTCGTTTGACCATGGGACGGGCGGCACACGACCGCCCCTCAGACTTTTGAGGCACCCGACCGGCCATGGTGATAAAAAATGCTCTAGCGTCAAGGACCTAGGGTCTGCCGTAGGCCGCTACCCCGGGCCAGGCCTTGTGATGAGCCCTTGGGCCGACCGCTAACTGAGGTCTCTAGACCGCAGATTCAGAAAAAGTTCATCCTTATATGTATAAGGATGAACTTTTTCTGAATCTGCGGTCTAGAGCCCACCCTGGAACACTGTCTAGACACTGACCTACAAATTGAGCAAAAGTCACTTGACGTCAAATCTGATGCCATGGCCGCAGCCAGGAAATCCTAACACACTGATGCGAGAATTCATACTCTTGCTCCGAGAAACACCAAAACCCCATTTTCCAGGACGACATGCGTTCCCTCTCCTCTGGCTCTTCCGGCTACGCCGATTGCAGTGCATCCGAACAATCGACGTCATCTCCAACGTCATCTGGAGTTGCCTCAATGACATCATCAACATCCATAACCCTCACGACACCATCCGGAATGGGCGGTTCAATATTCTCAGACGAATTTTCTGGAATCTATCCAACTGTAAATGTGCCACCAGGATTCCCATGGGGTGACGCTTTGAAGAGTATTGATTTGGAGCCGTTCTAGATTTTCATTGGCTTATTGAAATTTCGAACTTTTCGCGGGTTATTTTCTAATCAAAACCATGCTAAACTTCTGTTGAAAATCCACTCCAAATCTCTACACCTTATAGCTCTACCCATGATGTTTCCCCCCCCCACGAATTTTTCCCCATTTTTCTCTACCTCAAATTTTTAGACTTCTCCCTATTATCCCTTCAAATTCTCCGAGTCGTTTTTAGTCCGGTCCCCCTCCCCTCTAGTACCATTTCCATTCTTTTTAGCGTACTGTATTATTCTTCAAATTTTCGCAGTATTTTCCAAACCCAAATGTCCAAGTGACTGTATTCTTTCATTTTCGTCAAAAAGTATTTTGCACCCCTCAAACAAAAGTAATTCAATATTTTGAAAAAAGTATTTTCCCTCCAATGTATTTTTTCTCTTCTCCACCTAATTCTTTCTAATCCGTTCTCTAAAGCTTTACCAAGCCAATTTTCAAAGTTCTTTCACTCTCCTTCATTTATTATTTTTTGGCCGCGAAATTTGAATCTTTTTTATTAAAAATCATTCAAATTTCCCGCCCAAAAATTTCTGATTGTATATTTTGAATCCCCCATTCATCTACCAAATATTAGCTCTCTTCTTCTTCTTCTTCTGATATTTATTCTCTCCTTTTCTCCTCGTCCTCATCTACAGTATTTCGATGATTTTCTCCTTGATGGAGACTGCCAAATGTATTCCATTTTTCTTTGGATTTAGTTTTTTTTTTTGGTCAAATTGACTTCTTTTTGATTGTCAAATTTTGATTATAATGATGAGGAATGAATATTAAAGTCAAAAAAACGTTGATATATGTATTTAAACAAAATGCGGTAAATGCCAAAAATTGTGTAGATTTGATTCTCACATCTTTACAGAAAACTTTGCAACGGTAAAATTTTGAAATTCAGAAATTTCTGGAAAGTCTAATTGTGAGATTCTTGGGTTTTCTAGATTTTTAGATTCTATATCACTGAAGCTCCGAAAGATTGATGATTTCAGGATAACACCATCTGAAATAAAGTTCCTAAAAAAATCATCATTCTTCCATGAATCACTTCTTTAGCTCAGCGATATGCTTCGTTTTCCTTTCTCTTTTATTTTTGTATTTTCTTCGTAAAATTAGACATCAATTTCATTTGTTTCGAAAGTTCTTCTTCTCTCCCTCAAAGAGTTATCTCATCTTCAAAATCGTGTAAAAGTTCTTCAGAAGAACCGACCTCCGACGACGTTAACGGTCGTCAAAAAGACGGGGGAAGAGAAAAAGATAGGCATCTGGAACACGCGACCTCCCGGCGCACGACCTAGCGTTTTTTTTTGAATTAGGAGAAAATTAGTTGCATTTTTGTAAGGGCGAGGGATCGAAAATGGTTTTGGGCAAGGGCTAGTTTCAGAGAATTGAAACATTCTCTGGTCTTATGAAATCCCGATTACCTTAAACCTGGAAGTTTTGGAATTTCCCCATTCAAAGTTGTAAAAACCGATTTCTGAACAAAAAAGTTATACCGTTACAAACTGGAGTCAAGTAAATTAACACAGGCAGCTTCCCCAAAATGGCAAGCGTGTTCAGGATGCTCGAAATTACCAGGATACCAATTTTCAGAAAGTTCCAAAACAGTTTTCAAAAGGAGCTCCGTGTTCAGATAATCTTGGCTCAAAAGGTGGTCAGATTGCTCCTAATTGATGAGCAAGCAGTCAACTAAATGCCCAAGCCATTCGGGAAATCCATTCAGTGAATCCGAACGACATTGATTACTCTCGGGTGTCGGGCTGCAACTTCTGGTCGGAAGTTGAGCGCGGTTCGGCTTTAGGTCGGATCTGAGTCAGCTTCAGGTCAAAAGTTGACCGTTCGTCGGTTTTAGGACACGTCTTCATCAGCTTTTGGTCGGAAGCTGCAACTTCCGACCTGTAAAAAATGTATGGGTGTCGGAAGTTAGTCAGACCTTAGTCGGCTTTAGTAGCTGTCTTGTCCGGAATCCGACCAACTCCCGACCTGAAGTTCCCGACGATACCCGAGCTGCTTCTCAAAATCTTTGTGAAATATCGAAGTTCGTTTTTCTCTTTTGTTCTTGATAAATTACGGTATGTTATTCAGAAAGTGAGGAAAATACAAGGAATTACCACTAGGCTTTCTGGAAAAAACGATTCTCTCTGAAATACTTGAACTTGGATTTCAGAAAGTTTTTCAGAACGAATTGGAGTTTTGTTGAGAACAGATACAACACCGGAAAAGGAACCGCTAGCTCTGAAAAAGTTATTCAGAAAAACCTGAAATAGAAAAAATCCTCGAATCTGCCTATTTTCGAAATGTTGCATCAATCATTCCTGTTTCAAGAGAGTTGCAAAAATCTGCTATTCCATTACTGTTTGCTGGATAAGATATAAGTTAATTTTCCAAATGTTCTTCCAAATTTTGCCAAAAAGTTTTCGGTTTCACACAATCTTCAATACTTCAACTTTCCAAGTTCTTTCATTCATGGTTTGTTGAAAAATGTGTCCCAAGTTCCAAAAATGTTTTCATCTCGAAAGTTCTTTTTTCCCTTCTATCTCCTCCTAATCTTTATTCGAAATCTTTCAAAAGTTCTTCACATTTTTCCCATTTTCTGAGTCAACCACCGACCTCCAACGACGTTTTTACGGTCGTCAAAAGAACCGACGGGGAGAAGATAGGCATCTGGAACACACGACTGACACACGACCATTCGTTTTTTTTTTTTGAAGGAAAAGAAGAAAATGAAGATAAGAGAGAAAAAAAAACGATTGAGTTGCAAAAGTGAAAAAGAAGGAAGTTTCAGATCGAACTTAGAGAGAAAGGAAACAATAGAAAGAAGAAAAAACAATTTCAATCGTAAGGGGTTTTTCAAAAAAAAAGTTATGTTTCAGATCTCATGTATAGACTGATCAAGTTTGAAATGTCTAATCGGATTGATGCTGATACTTCCAAATTCATTTTTATTATACTTGTGGCAGGCCGGACTTCGATAATTGGTTACCGGGCTGGCCCAGCCCGCCCAACCTGCAATAGTAGTCTAAAAATTCGAATTTTTAATTTTCCGCGGTGATAACGAACCGAACGGGTCGGGCAGGCAAATTTCTTGACGTGCCCGGCCCGCGGGATGGACAGATCTGTACTGGGCCGAGCCGCAGCAGGCCGGGCCGGGCCGATGGAGGATGTAATACCGACCAGGTCAGGCCGTTAGAAAACATTAAAAGAGATTAGACTCGTCAAAAGTGCTTGCGTTATAGTACCGGACATAATAATATTCGTTTTCATCATTTTCAGTTGAAAAGCGCCAGTTTCGAGTGGCTGAAAAACTGATTAAAAGTATTTATTTCTGTTTGAAAATTCGTCAGTATATGAATCAAACCTTGAACTTTAGCTTTGTAGTTGACAACTTTTTTGTATCCTCTCAATCAAAAAGGTACGCACAGAAACCTGCCAAGTTTTGTTCTATTTCAGTGCTAACTCTCGAAACTTTTCGAGCTTTTTTTTTCGACGGGCCATATCTCGGCAGAGCGGACTTGTACAGAAAGTTTCCAACTACAAAATGAAAGTTCAAGGTTTGTTTGATACACTCTCAAATTTTCAAACAGAAAAAGCGACTTTGAATTACTTTTTCAGCTACCTGACGATTTTCCACCGAAAATGACGGAAACGAATATCATGATGGCTGACACTGTAAATCGGAAGTGTAAAAAATGGTGAAACTTTTATAATTGCCAGCACAGCACATAAAAATGAGCATCCAGAGAGTACTGATGCACTCACGCAAAAATACATTCACTAGCTCCGAAAAAAACTCCAATCAGTTTCCAATGCTTGTCTGATGCAACAAATCCTCTATTCCTCTATCCAAAAAACCAGTTTCCCGAGGTTCACCTATATCAAATGTCTCTGCTGAGGTGAAATTCTCGTCTCGGTTAGCCGTGTGTTATCCTTATCAAAGCCAAGTTTCTCGTTTCTCATCCAGTTCCTAATCCTCCTCCTCCCTTCTTTCTCAATCCATTTTCACTTTTCTTCGAAAAAGGAAAATCTCATCCTCTATTTTTAAAATAGATAGACAACAATGATACTCTTTTTATTGATATTTCTGTTTCTGAATTTATGTAAGTTTTGAAGACTTTTGATGGAACTAATCAACATCCGATTTGCCCTTGCAGCTCTAATATACGCTGAGCCTCCATCTTCCGATGTTCCCGGTGCTCTTTTGTCATCACTTGTCTCCAAAAATCATCAAAAACTTCCCTTGGCTCCATCTATGGAAGCTCTTGAGTTAATGGGAGTTCAATTTGTGGATGCTCTAATCAAAAAAGGGCAAATGGAAATGGCAAAAGGAGCTTTTAAGACACAGTTGGAAGTTTTGGAAAAAGTGCATCCAGATCAGTTTGATAAATATAAGAAACTGAAAGTGGAGGATTTGGCAGCAGATGCGGTTATGCAGCAGGCGGAGATGTCAAAGTTGCAACCGAAGACAGGTGAGCTGGAAATAAATCGTTCCATAATAGACTATAGGGTTTTTAGAATTTTATTATAGTTTTGATGAGACAGTAATCAATATGAGCATCACTGAAAGCAATTAATTAATTGCAAGATTCGTTTTTTTATTAGCTGTGAAATCTACAAGTCACCGGAGAATAAGTAAAATTTAAAAAGTGTACGTTTTTTGTCTTGTTGTAGTCAGGAATCAGTCTTTTATTTTTCCTTAAACAAAACTTTCATTCACTGTTCCGAATTTACTTCTGGTAAGCATGATTTAAGCTCAAAAGACAAGAATTGTTGACATCCCAACTGTTATTTAACCAGAAGCATTACACTTGAAGATTAATAAGAATTATTGTTCTCTGAAACAGTGTTTCTTTTTTATATTTCATTGAATCAATTGGCGACTGGAATTAGTCTTAGTCCAACTTCTTGATTTTAACTTTAAAACTGAAACATTAATCTTTATTTTCAGGAAACGCATTCATAGACATGTTGAATGGAAATGGAATCCCAATTGGAAGCAGTATTCGTGGACTAGAAGATGCGATTAGGACACAGAGGGATATGGAGAATACAGATCCTTCTGAGCAGGTTCGTAATTGAAAAAAGTGCTCTCTTCAGACGATTTTTCTGAAAAACTAAACATCATCTACAAATTCAGATTGCCAAAGCCGTTCTGGACAAATTCCAAACTCAAATCCTCCCGGGGCTCGTCGCTAATATGATAGCCGGACGGAACCCCTTCAAAATGCCCCAACAGATGAGAAAATCACAGGCGGCACCGTCTGCTGTCCTTCAACAAGCCATCGCTCAGAGAGAAATGCTCGGGAAAAATGCTCCAGGAATGATGAGAAATGAGCAACAAATGATGATGATGAATAACAGAGTTGATCAGAGAATGCAGCAGAGAGAACAAGAAAGGGAAGAAGAAGAGGAAGATGATGATGTGGGAGAGGATACTGTACCGAGAAGAAGTTCGAATGGAGAGCCGCAGACAGAAGCAGAGCATCAGAGAAGAGATTTGATGAGGAGATTGAGGAATAGTCCGAGGTTGAAGGGACTTTTGCAGGTAGGAATGTGATCTGAAATGTTGTCGTGCGATTTAACACATTCTCTTAATTCATTCTAAAATTGGAACTCATTTGAAACAGAAAAGTTTCTAAATTCCCAGACGAATTTTTCAGTTTCACTTTTTTGTTAAGATTGGGAATTTTTGAGAAGCTTTCGTATGATAGAAAATGGGTCTATCAAAAATTAAAGAAAACTATCGTTTTTCAGAATGCCGAAGTTCAATCTCTACTATCCTACCGTCGCTTGAGAGATTCTCCATTGAGCAAGCGGAGACCGTTGGCTATGAATGGTATGTTTTTCAAGTCGGAAAATTGAAACAACTGTTATATATCCGCAGCATTTTGAAACAGCAACTTTTTGTTGGGGGACAATTATCTAACTTCGCATTAGGCAACTTTTCCGAGTTAAAACGATTCTGAATGCTTTTTGAAACGGGAACCGTTCTACAGCTCTTTATGGCATTCATTACGAAGACATCTGACATCCGAGGAGAAAAAAGAAATCTGAAAACAGAAAACCAACATCCAACAGATGCAAAATCCAAAAATTTTCTTTATTCTGCGCTTCTCAGCAGTTTTCTTAACCTCACAATCATTCAGAGAGCTGGGTTTGTTGTCGATCACTGAAGCAACGTTTGCCTACGACCGCGGCGAGTATACCTAAACGCGCAGCCGACACCTCACGGGTTCCGCCGTCCACTATCTTTTGAATGCAAAGTGGGCGGGGCTTACGGAAGTTCAGCGTTGCGGGCGCGTTTGGATGAAAATGTTGATAAAAAAGCGTACTTTGAGCTGAATATTGTTGAGTATGCGTGATTGAGAAAGTCTGGAACATTACGTAACTTGGAATTTTTTGGAAAACAGATCATTTGAACTTATTAGTGGATACACCACAGCAATATAATTTTGATTATTTTTGAACATTTTGGAAACAGTAAAAACTTGGGGTATTCTTTCCATTGTTTCCCAAGGAACTGTCTATTTAAAGTCAGCTATTAGCGATATTTTTAGTGTTAAACCGCGCTCTATTGGAATCATGGCTAAAGTTTGTATGTTTCGGCATTTCCATCGTTTTTCCAGATTTTGAGGTCCCGCAAATATAAATACTTCTTGGGGCGATTCTCTAGAATTACGGGAATCCTCGAAACCTAAAAAAAATTTAATAATGTGAGCAATAGAGCGCGGTTATTCATTGAAAATATGACTAATACGTCGAGAAGTGTGATTTATCAAGGTAATGCAAAAACCACTCTAATGGAATTACAGAGAAACAATTCTTAGGATTTTTGGAATTCATTGAAACAGTGAAACCTAGGATTTTTTTCTTATAGCTTCCAAAAGAACTTTCCTGTTTCTGATTAGTAATTTTTGCTAACTAGAACAACATTTTTGAAATTTTGTGCAAATACAAGTTTTTAAACATAATACCTCCTCAGAAAACAATATACACCAATCCTCTTAAAAATGACTCGAAACAGAACAATTTTGATTTTCCAGACGACGACGAGAACACATTCCGAGCCATGGAGGCCCGTGCAAAACTCGACCAAAAGTCTCAACTCGTTCTCGGATTTCACGGTTTCGATGGGCTAGGAGATGAAGATGAATCAGATGAAGAAGATGAGAATTCAATCGATCCATCTGCCAATTCCTTCCGTCGTGCACCCCTCCGGTTGTCTTCTGGATTCGTGGAAAAGTTGAAATCAAATGATGAATTGAGAAACGCCTTGGAAAGAATCAAGTATAGAGTTGACGATGTAGAAAAGTATTTGGAGCCAAAGCCAATGGAATTCAACCCAAAACCTCAACCTGGGTATTTTGTCCCAAGAAAGATCCCAACTAGACCTCGTAAAATGCTTCCATTGTTGATTGGATCGGATCCGAAAACTCAAGAAGAAGTGAGAAGACATCCGAGTTCTGAGTGGAAGGTGGCCAAAGAGTCAAGAGTTATGACAAATTTGAAGAATAATCCAAGTCTTGCTGCTCTTTTTATGGATGAGAAATTGGAAAATACTTTGAGAGGAAGACAAATGTTGACGGATGAGCAGAAAGGAAGAACTAGAGTGAAGACGATTAGAGCATTGCCGAGACTATTTGGAGCACCGACGGCCAAGGCGGAGATGATTGATGCGAAGGTAAGTGGAGAAATATGTATTGCTTCGAAATTATGGTTTCAGATACTGACTGATCCTATTCATAAATTTAGAAACAGTTAAGAAATTGATTTTAAAAACATGACAACTGTTTCAAAATTATCGGGTTTTTTTTTCAAAATGAGTGACTAAGTCAATGCTTTGGGTCTTGTGGGCCAGAATCTCAAATGGGAATAAAAATCACTATACTTTTTAACTTCATTTCCTGAGTTCTTGAAGTAGTAGCTTCTTGTTTTAATAGAAAATTTACTGTTTCCATTTTTGTACGTTGGTTCATGTAATTATACAATGTCATTACAATCCATTAGGTTTGCTGAATCACTTTCAACGAGATTTGCCAGAACAGTTGATAATACATGTGTCTCTATAATGAGTTCCCGACAAATCGCATGTTTTGTTTTTTAACCTTTGAAACGGCAAAATTTTTACAAATCAACTGGTTTTTGCACATTTTATTAGACGTAAATGTAGCACTTGAAATTTTCATTTGATATTTTTAAGATCAAGAGAATCCGACAATATTGAACCGAGATAGGACCGATAAAAATTTCTTGTGTTCATTAATGTAGGTCAACTCAAAACATATGGATCTTCGAAAAATTTCCTTCATCTGCACAACTTTTAGTGGGTAATCATTTAATCAAGTTTTTAGCCAATTTTCGTGAAAACAAATTGTGAGCATTCTAACAATAAGTGAGTTGACCTTACCGTATTTCTGTAACTGAAAAAATCTATGGCGTTTTGAAATAATCACTGTTTCTAAAGATGCTCATTTTTTATTGTAGGTTGTTCTATGTAGTCTTCCAATTAAACTTTTTCAGTAATTTTATTTGCAAACTGTGCCTAAGAATAGTTAACGTAGCATGACAACCTAGAAATTTCAGCTCAGACAGTTTTACTATAGGAATCAGAAAATCAAATGAGAAATAAACCCCCGCCTTCAATCATTCTACGTATTTTTTAGGTCTTCCAAGACATCGAAGAACGTCCGGTACCCCCATTGTTCTGGGAGCCAAAAGGGAAACACACTCGGCTCAGATGGACTGGAGCCAATGAAAGAGAGATCCCCGGATTGGGTGAGTTCAAATTTTCGAATACTGATCAATGAAAGTAGAACTAAAAAACTACAAATTGTTAAGTTTATGGGATAAACAGAAATCTTGAAATGGGGTTTTTTTTATAATAAAGTGATCTTTAATAATGATCATTTTGACCAGAAGCTCTAAAACTTGAATAAGTTGGATTAAAAGTCTCAATCGATGAGCCTCCTTCTTAATAACATACTTAATTTTCTATTGAAACTGTAAACATTCGCACATTGAATAGGATATATTTCTCTCTAATTTCTAATTCCCACCATTTCCCCAATTTCCAGGATCTCGATTCATCCTCCCCTCCCTGGACCCCACAATGCCTGCCCTAAACACAGCTTTCTCCACCCAAGGACGTGCTCGTGACGAATGGGATACAATGTTCAAAATCCCAAATCAATGGAATCCAGGAGATGAAGTTGGATTCAAAATGAATTCGAAGACAAAAAGATTCGTTGGAGGAAACGGAGCATTTGATATGCCAGCGTTGGGGTTATAGAAGATTCTGGAAGACTTCAGATGGTACTGTAATAATTGTAATAACTAATAATGAGAATAATGAGTATGTTAATAAATGACTTTGACGAGAAGTGTTTTATTATTTTATTGACTGTCTAAAAATAGTTGTGAAACGCGGAAATGAGGACATATGAAAGAATCTAAGGTAATTTTGGGAGACATGATTATGCTTTTAAGAAATTAAGGATCAGCATGAAATTAGTTTCTGCCTTGAAAAGAGTATATATTAGTGATAATGGATGTGCCAGCCCCTTGCAGTCGCCCTCTATCATACATTTATCAAAACCTCAGTGAGAATTTTAAAAAGATGTCCAATGGAGCGCAATTGCAAACCTTCTTTAACACTAGTATACAATACAAATCAATTATAGACTACTGTATTCTACCGAAATACTACTAATCTTCGCCCATTCGTATCTTTCGTTCTTCCATGTCTTCTTTCTCTTGTTGAGCTTCTCGTTCTCTCCTTTCCTTTATAACCTTTGCTTCTTCAGCGAGCTCTTCCCACTTTTTGGCGTTGTATCTGCAAATTCGAAAAAGAATAACGACCAATCGCTTTTCAAAAAATTTGCCAATTTTGGGATTAGATCGAAACAGTAATTTTTTCGGATATTTCAGACTTTCAGCTACAAAGAGTCCCTAAAACTTACTCGCAACGCTCTCTCATTTTGTCTGCTTTCGGGAAGATTCTTGCGAGAAGGTCGTAGCAAGGCATACAGATTCCACGCATGAATCCGACCTGAAAATAGGAAAAAGTGGAAAATCATATCAATGAAGAGTTTGGCATATAGTCAGACTTTGTTGAAAGTAGAAACAGTGATATTTATGTTTCCTGTCAAGTCTTTTTTAAGTTTTGAGTTCCCGCCTGCTCCTAAGGCCGTCAGTAGGTAGTGGGAACGGGCGATTGGCACTTGATTCTGAGCACGTCTACTGCGGTTAAATTTAAATTGAGTGTTGGAATTATGAAATACAATGTGGTCACTCATATGAAACTTGAAACGAGCGAGGTCAAAATGAGGCGTCTTATATTATTAGCAAGAAACAGGAAAATTTTTGTTCAACTTAGTCTTCTGTTTCAAAGTTTTCTCTTCTGAGAACAACACCATCTTCAACTAATCCACGAACGTACTGCGCTACAATACAGTGTTTGCCCTTTCACATATTTTCGAAACAGTGAAGCTATTAGGAACCCTCTGTAACTCAATTATTCTAATAGTTATTACAAGAGAATTTTTTTCAATTCTACAGATTTCAATTCAACAGATTTCGACTGTAATGTTTTTTAAGTGCTTCACAGACAATCACTGAATTTGCGTCATCTCTGTTTCAGGCATACTTCATAGAGATGCAAACATTTGTTGCACAATTTCAAAAATAGATCCATGCGCCTTTGCCTCTTGTCAGTTGGATTAATACTCGCGTAAAGTCATTTCAGAGGATAACTAGTTAAGGCACTAAAAAGTGTCAGCACATTACGGTAGACTGATAAACGTGAAGTGCATCTTCTCGAGCATTGAAACATGTTTGGTTATCTAGGAAGATATCATCTCATTAACCTCCATGCTGCGCCTTTAAATCCAACTGCCAGCAAACAACAGCGCAATAATAGTGTTCGAATGCAAAGTTTTGAAGTTCTGCCCGAACTAACATTGCATATTCTCCCTTCCGCTTCCAACCCCATATATCGAAAGTGATGATTCCCCCGAATACCATATTCACAAAAATTTTGCTGTTTCAGAAAACCTAGATTTTTACAAGGTGATCACTAGGTTTAGTAGTCTGACGCACTTTGGAGCAGAACCCAGTAAGATAAATGTTAAGATCACATTTTATTCTACGCGGTACCTGCATCTGTGGCAACATATGTGCCTGAGTCCGATCCATCATCGGAATCGGATCCTTTCCACTCAACCTCTCAGCATCCCCCTGGTCATAGAACTCTTCGAAAATCACTTTCACAGTTTCTGTTTGAATCGTCCATGGCTTCGCAGAGGCTACCAAATCACATCCAGTCATCATGACGGCTTGGGTAAGAAGTCTGGAATTTTGGAAGACGGATAACTCTTTGACAAAAGCGCTCTACCGTAACAGACAACAGGTGTTAGGTACCAAGGCACAAGTGTTGGTAAATAAATAAATAAATAACATTCCTTTCTCTTTTGTGTCAAAAGACTAACCTGTGGTCCTTCCGATTGATATCAAACTCTCCCTTATCCAAAATCACATTCAACTTTGCCTTGTTCGCGAAGAACAGTGCCAAGTCAGTAGCCAGAATGCAATGTTTGATCAGGGAAAGGATTTCCTTGTATTCTTCAGCTGACAAATTCCTCAGAATATTGTGTCCCTCTTGCTGAAGTATCGTAATGGTTTGATTGAAGTGATGACGTTCCATCACAGATGTACTGTAGATGGCTGCTAATGGAGTTTCCATGGATTTCATGTAGGCATTGTTCTTCCCGCGATGATCCAAGTCATGACACAGACAGGAGACGTAGAGTGCTAGGGCCTGACAATGAGAGGGAGGTTGTTATCAGTGGAGCGAGTTTGCTTCATACCTCGAGTTTGGTGAAGACTTCAGGGCTGTTGACAAGAGTAGCGAACATGGCATGAGCCACTGACCAACCGTGAGCCCAGTTGTGATAGGCGACTCGGCGATAGTTCTTTCTAACGGTCAATACGAAGCGAATGAGGTCGTCGTTATCGAATTGTCTGGAAATTGCTCATTGTCTCAAGATTTGGTAAAGAAACAAAGCCAATATTTAGTTAGCATAACGTTAGAAAAACAAGTAAAAATTGAAACAGTATAACATTTCCTGCAGTTTTATAGCATATTTTAATCTTCTAAGAATCAGATATTTCTGGAAATTCTGAGTCTCTGCGATTCAGAGATACTCCAGTTCTTCTCGATTCCAAAAACTTACAGAAAATCCGAGAAAAGGTACTTGAACATGTAGACAGCGTAGAGAGGTTTCTCAAGCTCTGATAAACGAATGCCATTGAAGTCGATTCTGGAATTTTCAATTTTTTTCGGACATACACATGAGGAACCACACAAATAAGGTTGATACTTTTAAAGAAAACATGTGAAACTGTAAATTTTTTGCGAATCTTCTTGTGATTCGCATTGTTCGTCAGGATTTTTGTTTTATCCGAAAACATTTGAATTAAAGAAAATTCATATTCTTTTTCTCATAAAACCCCTTAAACCAAAAAAATTCAACAACAAAAAACTAACGTCTCCAACTCGATGATCCTGTTATTCAACTCAATCTTCTTCAATTTGTTGACTTCGTCGGAAGTGCACACACTATGATATGCCAGAACTTCCAGAGCAACTCTATACTTTTGCTCAGATCTTCTGATCTTATCATAGAGTTTCGCATGATGAAGAGCCAATCCACAATAGACTGCGAAGACTTCAAAGGCGTCTTCATCTTGACGAGTGAATGATCCAGTTCGTTTATTGACCATTTGGACAACTCCGATTACACTGGAAAATAATGAGGGGTTGACGGATTGACAAATAAGGATTTCTGTTTTGAATAACGACATAGAAGTGATCATTTTTGCTTAGAAAAAATTCTGAGACTTCATCATTTTGAAACTGTCTCCAGCACTCTGGTTTAGAATTTTTAAGACAGTGATTTTTTAACAAGTTAGGTTTTTGTAATATGACCTAAAGTAGCATTTCAAAGATCAAAACGGTTCTAAAACGATTACTTCACGACTAGACTCTACTCTTTAGCTTATGATTCTCCTATTATTCGTCAGAAGCATTTCTGAAAATTCGCAAGTTCAAAACATTTTCTGTTACACTGCAAGCAAAAATTAAAAACTACAACAATCCCAATAAAAAATGTATTGCAGAAAGCGATAATATGGTTTCGAGATTCAATTACATATTCCTCCAGTATCTAGATTTTTCCGATATCTTAGGAATAAACGATACCATATGTCTTTCTAACCCCTTTAACTCACATTCCTCTGATCATAATGGGCATGCACAGAATGGTCTTGGTGATGAATCCAGTCTTCGAATCAACATCTGCATTGAATCTTTCATCATCATAGGCATTCTCAATATTCAACCCTTCTCCAGTGGATGCAACGTGCCCTGCGATTCCCTTTGACATGTCGAATCTGAAGAAGTTTTTTTTACTGTTTCAATCAAGATGTAGAGGTTTCAGAGATTTTCGAAAGTTGATAAGGTCACCTTTTTCTTCTCAATTGCCACAAATTTGGAACAAGTTCGTTAGCCTAGAAACATACATATCTTGTTAAAACTTCCAATCCCAACTCGGGTGTCGGGCTGCAACTTCTGGTCGGAAGTTGAGCGCGGTTCGACTTTAGGTCGGATCTAAGTCAGCTTCAGGTCAAAGGTTGACCGTTTGTCGGTTTTAGGACACGTCTTCATCAGCTTCTGGTCGGAAGCTGCAACTTCCGACCAGTAAAAAATGTCAGGGCGTCGGAAATTAGTCAGACCTTAGTCGGCTTTAGTAGCCGTCTTGTCCGGAATCCGACCAACTGCCGACCTGAAGTTCCCGACGATACCCGAGAATGTTTGGAAAATCTTGTGGAACCCAGTTTCTCGCAAACTTTGCTGCCTAAGAATACGCGAGAAACAGTGAAATCTCTAAGAACAGACAATCAGTTTTACATTTTGCCGGACATTTTTTAACTGTTTCCCTCCTCCTCAACAAGAGAAAGAAGATATCAAAGAACGGTATGTATTTGAATTTACCAATTTTGGATAAAAATAATGTTCAGTTTAATTCGGTACCCCTCTTCTCACCTAATCTCCCTCTGCCCTTCACTGTTGACTCTCACATGCTCCTCATCTCCGGTTCCGACGTCAAAGATTCTCGCGTAAATCTGTTGTTTTTTCGAGTCCACCAGAAATAGAGAAGCTCGATCCGCGTCGACCAGTTTTTGTGCAAAGTTCTGAAAAAAAGAAAGGATCAGCCTGTATTATAGAGAGGTTGGAATGCACACTGGATCGCAAACATATAATTTTCAGAGATGACATATTCCACATGAAAAAACCACTGTTAGAAACCATAATCATCACAGTTTCAGAAATTTTCGAAACAGTCAGCAGAAAAATTACAGCTATTATCATAGTATTATCATACATCTCAATTTTTGGAGTAGTTCTCAGATTTCATTGGAGAATTCTCAAAATCAGTAGTTGTTGTCTAACTTGCCGCTCAAAAAACTTACTGTTTCAGAAAAACCTTTTTTCATTCAAGTTTCTTAAAACTCAGTCACCTACTCACAATGCCCTTAAACTCACCATAACCTTGACAATAACGGCATCCATAGACATAATATCATGAAAAATGGATCTGGCGACATCCAACAAGAAATTGGATAATTTCCTTTGTTTCGCAATATTCTCATGAACTTCTTGAGCATCTCCCTTATTCTTGTGGGTGTAGAGCTGGAAATATGAAATTTGGATTTTGCTCATTTTCAAGTTAGAATATGAATCCACAGCTTTGACGTCAAACATGGCTTAGGAACCGATAAAATTCTCTTATCCTCTCAACGTCTACTTCTAGGGATCAGCGGATGAGTTACAGTAGCCAAGTCATTCGTACCTCTGAATAATAGTTGGCAGCTGCTCCCCATGTACAGATTGCATTGACAACGGCTTTTTCAGTGAAATCCAGGGAGACTTTAAAGTAGAGTTCTCCTAGAAAACATTGAGATAAAAAGATTACTCTGAAATATGGGGGCAAAATTCAAAATTTTCTCACCAATAGTCTGATCGCCTGCATTGACAATCGGTTGAACATGACTCGCATTCTTGTCGGGTTTAACCTGAAATTTTGGAACATTTTAGAATGAGTACCAAAAAACATACTCTGATACGAGTCAATCCTCCATTCTCATCTTTTTTGCAAGTCCATGCGCCCTCCTCGTCATGAATAATGAGTTCAACGGAATTGGTTCCGATCAATTGGCCACAACATTGTGCGAGCTCGTATAGGATTCTGTTCTAAAAAGTTTATGGTTAATGTTTGAAAAGACATTAAAATCAATTATCTTACTTGGTACGGGCAGGGCTGATCGCCTACATATATTATTATTTTTTTTGTTTAGCTGGCCAGAGCGCGTTGCAAGTTGGCATACAAATCAAAAGTATGACAGCGAAATATCGCTCAATTCCATGTTCTAATTATAACCCTTATAATCCCCGCAATTTCCCATTTCAAAAATCAAATGTCCTATTCAAATTCCCCAGAACTCATTGAAGCAAGAGCACACAACCTAACAAAGTAGCTCCTTCTTTTCCTACTACCCTTTTCGTCTACTTTATTTTCCATTCCCCCCACTTTTTAATAGCCAATTTCCGTTTTTCGACTCCACACTCACCCGATCGTCGGAAGTCTCCAGAATCACTCGTCGTTTCATGGCTAAGTCGGTTTCCTGGAAGGTTGAATATTGAGCAACGCATTTTCAATGTTAAAACATAAACAGAAATTTGGAAACAGAAAAAAATCTCAAAAATAAAACTCACAGTCCATGCAGTGGGCACCTTGAAGGGTCTCTTGGGTTTTTTGAACTTCATTGCTCTCCGTATCGCCCATCTTTCGAAAACTTCATTGGAGACATCCGGAGAAACGATGAATTCCTCGAGGAAGTTGGGATTTTTTCGTAGATTTTGAAAGAAGGATTGTCGGTCCGGATTGTTGGAAGACATGGCCGTACCCTGGAAAGATAATATTTTGTTTGGCTGGCTTTTCAGCAGGCTGTCAAAATCAAACGACTGTTTGACAGCGATAGGGGATGGTTTCATTCAATAAAAAGTAGAAATTTTGAAAATGCATTACAGGCAAACTGTGTATTTCTGCAGTGCACTACAGTATTCTACAGTACGATTCATAAAAGTAAAGCCGATGACGACACTATACTGTGATGAAATTTCGTCAGAGATATTCTGGCTTTCGCTGAAACAGAAAAGCCCTAACTTAAAGTGCAATATGCTCCGTCTATGGATTTCAAGAAAATGATTGCATAGTAAAACAAGAGATCGGAATTTCCCTATAGTTTAGAAAACCCTAGATATGTGTACTTTCGAAAAAGAATGGGACATTTGACGTAGAAGAAGTTGGTTAGGTAGGTATCCGAGTTATAAGAAATTCAACGATTGATTCTCGTTATGTTGAGAGCTGATTTTTGAACAAAGAGTCTTTTGGACTTCTTGTTCCATATTGAAAGTGTTTTCTATTTTGTTTTTAGAGGATCTCTGGACTGTACACTCAATTATAAATACGAATTTTAATACCCTATTACAAATCTAAATATACAGTAGTATTTAAAAGAAGTAATTAAGAAGGCACTAAAATTGCTGACAGTAATTGGTTCTTATGAATCTCATGAAACAGTAAGATTATTTCGCAGGTGACATTTCTAGGAATAGTTGACTACTAAAGTTGTCCACTGCAAAGATTTAGGTTCGATTAGTATATCCGAAAATTTTCAGACCAATCGGAAAAAGCTCAAAACTACTTTTTTAAACGACTAAATCTGAGATTTTTCTACTGGTAACACTCACGATATATTTTTTTAAGAATTACTGCATTTTGTGAAACTGAAAATCCTAGGTGTTACCAGACCTAACTGCTCAATAATGTTCCGATGTCCCGTACTTATAACTACCCAAAATGTGATCCAATTATCTATAATGGCTTAGAAATAGAGGTTTCAGATCTGACGGGAATTCAAGCAGTAGATATCTTCAACAATTTCGGAGATCACGAATAAGAACATTTCAAAAGTTCTAAGTCCGGTGCTCCCGTATTCTATTCTCACTCCCCTCCTAATCCTCTTTTTAATCCCCTCTCTCACTTTCTAGAATAACTAATGAGGGGCTTCGGGGACCTGAATATGAGCATTAATTTGAGGAAGGTAAGAGAGAAAAAGAGGTAGATCATTAATTCGAGATAATTGTCATCAAAATACACATACTCCCTTAAAGAGAAACCTGAGAGAACCCTCCTCACGTATTCGCTGATAGTGAGAGATAACGAAGAAAAAGTGGGCGGAGCTTATTCATGCTCTGCGCCTCGAGCCGTCGTCAAGCTTAAAGAATTCATCTGTTGAGCCTCTTTTGGGGCGAAAAAGAGAGGGCTCATCCCAGCTCTACTATTATCCATCTCTGGGTCTCCTCATTTCCCTTTTATTTCCCGTTTCTAATGCTCCAAAAATATATGTATACATGCGTGTGTGTAGTGATAATCATTATAATAATATGTACATTCATGCATGAAAAACAGGAAAAGAAAATAAGGATAAGACAACAAGAAGAAATGAGAGCCGATTTAGAGCAAGGATTTTGTGTCCATTACTCTAATTGAAATTGAAATTCGTATCGAGTTGTCGTAGAAGACGATCCAGATGACGGAGACGTTCGGAGGAGGTTCTGGAAGAATCGAGAGAAGTTTTTAGAGAGAAAAAGGGATCGCGTGATACTACTAGTTTTTGCAGTTTTTAGTGCTATCTAGAGGGAGACATGGGACATTTTAGTGGGAGGAAATTGAGGGTTTTGGGGAAAATGTTAACTGAAATGTCAGGGAAATCTAAAATTAGAAGGAATTTCGTAAACTTAGAAGAGAGTATAGGATCAAAACTTGCATCCAGTTCATTCCCTCGGATCTTATGGTTTTTAGAATCTACATAATTCCATCTCTCCTCAAAGAATAGAAAACTAGAATTTGCACTAACATCTCATTGACATAATCGAATCGTCGCTTATCGCACATGGTCCATTCTACTGGTCCATCTCTTATGTATTTGGTAAGTCGCTCCGATAGTTTTGACCATCTGATCTGCAAAAAATGAAGACTCTAATTGAAGGAATATTAATGACATTTCAATGTTACACCGCGCTCTATTGCGAATGTAGCCAAAATAGTATTTTCTCGGTTTTTTCGCTGTTTTTTTTCCCGGTTGTAAGTGTAACACTGAGATATTGGCCTCTTCACTAACATCTCCCAAATACTGCAAATCCTGATTCCAAACCACTTGCGCTTCGTCCATTTCTTCAATTTCAATCGGTTTCTTTTCGTCTGGACGCTCCATGTCTTCCTGGAAAAATTTGATGTTAATCATATTTTCAAGGTTGAATCGCGCTCTATTGCTAACATGACTTGAATTTTAATTTTCCTGATTTCTCATCGTTTTCTACAGGTTTAAATATCCATCGGAACCTCGAAACATGGAAAAAAACGATGGGAAAGTAGAATATTCAAAAGTACGACATGTTAGCACTGAGCGCGGAATGACATTGAAAAAAAAACGAACCAAGACCCAAAACGGACGTTTTCTTCGCTGGCAAGACGAAAAATCGGGATTCTGTAGGCGTTTGTAGAGCTCCGCGTGCTCTTTAGATGACATTTCGATGTGGGTTCTGCAAAAGGCAAAAAATAATGAAAACCTAAATAAAAAGTATTTTAGTTTCAGAGCTGTGGAGGACACGCTCCACCTCCACCTATTACTCACTTCCCCAACCGACTGATTCCAGCCGTTTCATCCAACGAATTTCCGATTTCTCTGGGATAAAAGAATTGAATCGGAAGATTGGAGACGTCGATTCGAAGACGTGACGGTTCGAATTTGAAGTCGTATCTCTCCACAGCACCCAGTTTCATCGAATTTTTCGTTTCTTTCTGACCATATTTTCCATCGTCAACGATCAGTCGTCCGTCCTCGTGTCTCTGGAAATCTAATTGTCATATTCTTTCATTGAAAACATCGCTAATAGGCTAACCAATCTCTCAAACTGTTCATTGGCTATCAGAATGTATGCACCACCGAATCTTCTAAAATTGAATAGTGATTCCCGATTGACAGATGCAATAAAAGTGACTTCGGAGAGTGGGAGACCGTCCGAATGGCCAATGAAGTCTCGAATTTTCACAGGGAGAATCACGATTTTCGGAGATTTTCGCTGAAAAAACATGGTTTTGAGAGACGAACAAGCTGAAAATTCGCCATTTCTGACACGAAATTAGTCTAATTTTGCCTCAAAATGAGTCAATTGTAGCTCAAATTTCGTTGTTTCGGCCACGAGCAATATTATAGCGGCAGCCAAAATGACAAACATTGAGTCAAAATGACTAATTTTGAGCTGAAAAATTTGGAATTTCAGGGCGAAAATGGTGCAGTTTAAGTAGAAAATGTTGAAACTTGAGCCTAGAAAATGTTGAAACTTGAGCCAATTGACAAATGTTGTTTTCCAGCTACTAACATCAATAAAAACAGTCGAAATCCTCTGAATATTCCACAAATTCCTTCCTATCGCCATTCCCTCTTCGATAATTCTGACACAAGTGCATCTCGTCGTCAACTGCAAATCCAGAAAATTCTGAATTTCGATGGCCTGCTCCGTGTCTCGACACAGAATTACTCCGAGAACGTGATTATCTGTAGAAAATCTTCGATCTTTATTAATAACACTTTAATAACATTGACTCATTTTGAGAAACGCTTCAATTGAATTCGATAAATGCTGAAATTTCGCGGGGAACTCTGAAAATCCGCCGAACATCGAGGGATCCAATATCTTCTTTGCGTAATCCTTCAGATTCTCATTATCCGTAAACTTCTTCACATAATCTCTCGCCGCCGCCACTCCATCGATAATCAGAATCTTATAAGAAGTCGTCAGGAATTCCGCAAGCTCTATCCTCTCCAGTTGTGATGGATTCCCTTGTTTCAATGATTTCCAACAAGTCCAAATGGATTTTTTGAAACTTTTCGATGGAAGAATCGATTCTCTTGCAAGTTCTTCGATTCTCGGCCCACAGGACATTTCGAATTTCTCAATAATCTCCAAACATTTCGCGGAATTTTCTTCTGATTTCCATGATTTCACTTCAACGCCAGCTGGGATATTAGAGGATCGGAATGAAAAATCAGTTTCAGATTGTTCAATCCAATCGGATAAATGTAGATTTGTTATCATAATTTGTCGTTTTGTGATTGAAGACGTTCGACGGGACGAGTTGGAAGTTGAGGTGGTCAGGACGACGCATCGGAAGAATGTCTGCAAATTCCAGAGTTTTTGACCTCAAATACATCATTTTTCTAACACTTTCAGGTCGAAGTTAGACCTTTTTGACTGAAATTTCGACATTTTCAGCTCAAAACTACAAAAATTGAGCCAAAAATTACCAATTTCTCGGGTCAAAAACTGTATATTTTAAGCCAGGAATATCGAGATTCGAGTCAATCAATTTTGGCAAGATTTTCATACCAAGAACAAAAGGAAAAATTACGAACATCTTTAACAGTCAATGCATTAATAATCGGTTTATATTTCGTACAACATTCACTCGGTTTCAGTTCCATCACAATCAATCGAATCTCTTCTAAAAACTCCTTCGCCTCCGGAGATTCCACTATTTTCAAAGCACATTGTGGTGTAGTACACATCAGAATCCTTCCAGTGTCTTCTGTTTTCATATTCTTGAATTGTGTCACTGTTGTCAGTTTCGTTGTTTGGGATTCGAGTCCGAGCTGACGGAGAGCAATGAGCCAGCTGTCGGAGGGAGTGACTAGAAGAACTCGACAACGGGGAAACCATTTCAGAAAGTTGAACACTGTCATTGCACATATTCTTCCGGAAGTCGATGGAGCAGATGCAGGAAGGGCGATGCAGCAGTTTGACGTGGCAGTGCATTTGAGAAGATTCATCTGGAAAATAACAAGATTTAAAAATACGTTCATTGGCAGACGCATTCATTGCGATTTTCGGAATCTTACTAATTTTCAACGAATTTTGGTTTCAAATATTTTTTAAAGCACCTCAAAACTGCGAATGGGCTCATCGATCGGATAGAGTAATCCGTTTCCGTGAATTCCATCGAATCCGTTCGCGAGAAGATCCGATTTCTGGTTATTCGTCTTTTTCGCACTTCCCACTCTAATAGAAAAAGGATTCGACCAATCCCTTCCGGCTGCCTTCTCTGAACTCTTCTCAAGTGTCGTCGACCATTTCGTCGCCGACTTCGGTGTCGTTGGATTGATACAACTTGCTGGTTTTTCGAAGAGAACTTGACATGAATCGTCGTCCGTTTGTGGCGGATTTTGATATTTTTCTTGTTGTTGTTTGGCGAAAAATTGAAGTAATCCTGATTTCGGTGCTTTTTTCGGTGGCATTTTTGCTGAAAATTGCGAAAAAATTAGAGAAATTCGTGCGAAAAAGGGGCGAAAATCAGCAAGGCGAAAATGAATGAGAATTGCAATTGGCGCCGGAACGAATACGCAAGAACAGAGGCGAAAATTGCGGACAAGAGCAATTTGAAGGTTTTCTGAGACAACGGGAAACAAAAATGCAAAAATTGAGGAGAACCATCGGGAGGCAAAGGACCCGTTTTTACCCACCCGATATCGCAACTGTTGCAACACTTGAAAATTTAGCACCTGCAAAATTGAAAACATTAAAACACTAAGAAATATAAATTTGCTGCTCACTTCTGTTGGTTTCCCCAGAAAACCAATAATTTTTAATGAAAAACATGGAAAAATCACAAAAAAAGCGCAAGCGAAAATTGAAAAATCAAGAAAATCTGTCTCGCTGTCTGCGTCTCGTCGGTGGTGTGTGTACTGCGGCACTCTCTCGCGCGCGCCATTCCCCGTGAAACGTCGGCCACTTAAATACCCTCTAGTTTATAGTTTCGAGATAAACGAACGCTCGTGTGCACCTGTGACTTCCTAGGACGCACGGCCACATTATTCCCGAAAGGGGGTAATGCAGGGGTGGTACTGTAACTGGCGAGGAGACACACGGATGGTTCGCGCAGCCAGACGAGGCTGTTGAGCGGGCCCTGCCGAGGAAGGACACACCCGGGAGCTAGCGATCCGGGGCTTTTTCTGCGACCGGGGGGCCGGTTCTGCCGTTTTGCCGTCCGCCGACCCGCCGCCCGCCGCCGCCCGCGACGCGACCGACGCGACCCGCCGTCGAACCCGCCGTCGCGTGCTGTCGCGGGACGCAGCCGGACGCCGCCAGAAGCCTCCTGACGACGCCAGACGCCTCCTGACGACGCCAGACGCCTCCTGACGACGCCTGACGTCGCCCCACAGAATGGCAGACTCTCAGATTAAAAAAAAACAGAATGGCAGACTCTCAGAAATTTTGAATCCCAGGTCAGCAGACTTTTTTTCAGTCTTCTCAGTAAGCAGTGAAGTTTGGTCAGCACTCAAGTTGATCCGTTTCCAAAAAAGTTTCCTCCCACCGCCTTTATCCGTTCTTTCCCTTAAATCGCGTGACCATCTGCCTAAAAAGATTATAATCTAAGCTCCGCCCCTTTTCCCAGAAAAACTCTTTTCCTTGAAAATCCCATCGGAAAACCAATCATTTCTAATGAAACAATTGTACGTGTCTGTCTTGAATTAATCAGTCTTCAAAAATCTATTCAAGCTAATGGCGAGAAAGGTTTGTAGGGGTATCAGGAGAGTCTTTTGAGTTCAAGAATTTCAAGGAAACGGATGCGAATCGAGCAAGCAACGAGCTACACACTCAGCAGGACGACACCGACTCTTCTCGTGATAAGAAGGAAAAGAAGATTGGAGAGGAAAAGGGTATTATCAGAGTCAGAGACTCTGGTTTCTAGCATTTCCAAAATTTTAGGTAAGAAACCAAAGCGATCAATGGAAGCACCGGAAGAGTCGAAAGATGTTCCAAAGGAAGTGAAAACGGCGGTAGTTGGCAACAAAAAGAATTTGAAGTCTCCATCGACTCCAAAAACTCCGAGTCCCAACACAAATCCGAGTCCAAATAAAAGGGCTGCAAATCGGCCAAGTCGAGAGAAAAATGGGCAGGAGAGAAGTGCGGATAAAGGGAGTGGGAGGATTCTCAGAGCGAAGGTGAGTTTTGGAAATGGATTAGATATATATGAACCCCTCTATCAAAAATCTGCTCCTATTATTTTGTGGTCACAGTTGACCTTTGACGCACTGATAATAATTTGGGTCAAATTAAGCTGAGTAATTCCTATTTGAACATTTTGAGTCACCATATCATGTATAGAAAATAACAATGCTGGGCGAGTTTTGGTTCAAAATGATTAGAAAGACTTGGACGTGATTCCTGAAATTCAAGTTGAAATGTGAAGGATGACAAGTTCTAGGGGAAAATATCTCAAGTTTTCATATTCTGATGATGTGAAGCAAATTCTGCATTTCCAGAAAAAGCCATCAGCTGAAGCCGACGGAAAGGAGTCTTCCTCTTCCCCTCCAAAAACCGACGCCGTCAAAGAACCCGTCAAAGAATCCTCTTCCACGTACGGTTCCTCCTGGCAAAGTTCTCGTCCTCAAACAACGAAAAAAGATTTTCAAACTTTGGAAGATCACATCTACAAAATGCCCAATTTTCATGGATACATTTGTAGAGAGGACGTTGGAATGCTTTTGAAAAATTCTGGAGATTGGTTGGTTCGTCTATCGGTTCAACCATCGAAAGATACGGAAAAGAAGGGTGCGAAAGGGGCGAAAAGTGTGGAAAGAGCCAAGGGAGGATCCAAGCATCGGTCGAAGGCAACGAATAAGGTCTTTGTGATTTCAGTGCATTGTAGTGAGTTTTTGAACGATTGAGAATTAGATAATATTCTTCTGATTTTCAGAAGGAAAAGCAGCAGCTCCTGAAAAATCAAACTGTCGTAATCTGGTGATAAAGACTTCGGATGGAAAGTTTTCGATTGATTCCATCAAATGGTTCATGAAAATTCACGACTTTTTCACCTACTATCAGAATACGACAGCCACTTACAAAGAGGTAAAACGTTATCTTCAATGTTATGCCGTGCTCCATTGCGAACATTACCCTGTGTACTCCTCGTGGACAATTCAAGGTTTTTTCTTCTTTTGTTCACGAGGAGTATGCGGCTGACAAAACGGCAGAAATCTAAAAGTTGAGATATTGAAACTGTAATCCTTTTTCAGGCTGAATTCCAACTGCAACATCCGTGCCACCTCTCCGTCTGGGAATTCCATCACGATGACATCGAACTATCGGCGAAGAAACTGGGAGAAGGTGCATTCGGAGACGTTCGTGTCGGTCGAATGACAACAAAAGACCCGAAGAAGACTGTAGTCGTTGTCGATGTGGCTGTGAAGATGTTGAAGAATGCAGCTGAATCGTTAACGAGAGATCAGGTGGATGAGTTACTTCATGAGGCACGAGTTATGAGACGTTTGGATCATCCGAATGTGCTCAGAACCTATGGAGTATCGGTGCTTCGAGAGCCGTTGTATTTGATGAGTGAACTGTGTTCGAGTGAGTTTGGAAATTCAGTTGATTGGGGATTCTGAGAACCCCAACGGAATTAGATCCAGAACATGAAAGGTCACTTTCTTCTCCTTCTTCAACTTAATTTCAACTTGAACGGAAAATAAGAAACTTGAGAAAATTGCCCTCATAGCCTAAAGTCCTTCAATATTGTACTTTAAACTTTTCAGACGGTGCCCTTCGTGAGTATCTGAAAGAGAATCAGAAAACGATCACCATTGTCGACAAGCTGAATTTCGTTCTTGGAGCCGCCCGTGGTGTGGAATATCTTCACTCCCAAAGAATCATTCATCGAGATTTGGCTGTAAGGAATGTGTTCCTTACCGAGGATAAAACTGTGAGTTACTCTGGTTTTTGATAGGACGGGAGAACTTTCCAGCAACATTCGAAAATAGAAAAGGTAACAAATCTCTCCTGAATCAGTGAAATTTTCAGCCAAAAGTGTCTGACTTTGGACTTGCCAAACTAACGGATCGATACGAAATGAAGGAGCAATGCAAGATTCCGGTCCGATATCTGGCTCCAGAGACTCTTGAGCTCTTTGTCTTCACTACAAAAACTGACGTCTTCTCTTTTGGATGTGTCATTTGGGAGATTTTTGAGAATGGACAACAACCACACGACGGGAAGAATGCACAGACGATTCGGGCTCAGGTATCGCAATGCATCCTTTCTCTTAATATTCTAAAAGTTTTACAGGTCAAGAAGCGAGAGTTTCTGAAACTGTCCACCACTGCACCAGAGTCTCTTCGAAGATTCGTAGCCGAGAAGGTGTTTGTTCCAGATCCCGAGAATCGATGTTCGATGTCTGCGATAGTTCAATGTGTAGAAAAGGTGGACAAGTCAGCGAAGTGATGCATATTTTTAGTGGATCTCTTTTTCTCTTTCAGTAAAGCTTTCCTTTTTTCATATCTTTTCTAGTTTTTTAAAGGAGAATTCCAGTCAAAAATGTTGTATGCTAAAATAGTGTGCAGCGTCCGGAAATTAGAAATTCTCAAAAAATGGTCTAAAAGCCCGAAAATGCGCTTCGAAATGGGCAAAAATTGACGTCTCCGTCTTTTTTGGGAAACTCGGTCACAGCCACCTGAGGCCATTCGTGTGAGTTGTGCTCCGTTGGGGGCGCATTTACGGAGGTTTAACAGCAATTTCAGAGCATTTGCATTATGGTTTAAAAAAAGAGAAAGTTTAACTAATAACGAAGTTTGGACAGGGATAATTAGGCTTAGGGCAAGGGTAAGAACGAATGGTATAGGTAAAAGTATGGAAAAGTACGGTATATCAAAATTTCAAGAGATCCAGATTCATTGCGGCAAAATAAACCAACTGTAGGGAGGCAACGGCATCTTCTCGTGAGCAATGTCCTCCTGCTCCATTTTGAATTTGCCTCCTGAGATATTGTGATGTCAGATGACGAAGGGAGGGACGTCTTCCATTCTTCATGAAAAGGACGGAAGTGTCGATGACGTTGGAATGGATAATCCCTAACGACTTCAAGTCTCCATTGAGGGCGTGGCCGATCAGAATTGAGTCCTCGTTGATTAAACTGAGAATCTTCTCTCGTACACTTTCCACTGTCTCCGTTGCAAACTCCATATGGTACGGTGTCAGTCCGGAGTACTGGGTGACGTAATCATAGATTACATGCTTTGGTCTCACGAAAAGATCGAGTACGGTCGTGCCTTGATGGTCTACTACAGTAACCCGTCCAACAGCCTGCCCATGGGATGTATACACAGATTCCACATCCAAAGCGAACATCTTTCCAGACATTTCCTTATTCGTCTCATCAACTTTTGGTGCCTTTTTGAAGTTCTTCAAATGTTCCACTGGAAGTTGAGTATGGATGTGGTAGATGTAAGTGTTTCCATTGGAATCCTGGCAGATTGGAGGAGAATTTGTCCAAATTCGTTGGCATCCATCTTGCTCTACGTGGAATGAGATACCACATCGGCAACAGACTCGGGTGGAATCTGAAAATTGAGAAGTTGAGATATTGGAGAACCAGAATTGGCAAGTTTTTGATTGGCTCGGCCAGCCCGGTAGAGAAAATATGAGAAGAAACCCGAGCAATCTATTTCAGTTCGTCGATTTGATCGCTACGAGAACAGGACTTCAGAATCCTGGGCCTCCAAAAATGTTGATTTTTCCCGGCCCAGAATGTCTATAGAAAACGCTTCTGAAAACTCACCGTATTCCGTGTAGAACAGTTCATAATCCTGGTACTTATCAGGCTGGATGTAGGCTTGCGAACCTTGATCAATGGGGAATCCGTGCTCGAAGAGTTGGGATTTATTCAAAATCAACTTTTGAATCGTCGATGCTCTACTTTGTTGGAGGTGGTAAGAAGTGGCGGAGAGTACTGAAAATGTATATCATGAATACGAATACACAAGGAGTACACTAGGCCTCCAAACATAGGAAATACGGTGGGAAAACCGAAAAATTTAAATTTCAACCAGTTTAAGAATAGGAAAAACATTTTTAAAGGAAAATAAACTAACCTTGTTCAACAGAGTAGATCTCAACTTGAGCTAGGGCCAGATTCATGGCAGAGTAAGGGGAGATTGGGGAGGTGTAGTACATCATTATTAGTTTTTTCGATTGGAAAATTGGGAGAGAAGAAGAAGACAGAGAATGAGTATGCGACTGAAAATGAATTTCAGATGGACCCCTTGGTTATTGATTTTTGTACAACTGCACCACTGTACACCTGGCGCGCGTGCGTATCCCAGCCCTTTTCCAGATTTGAAGACAATGGTAATAACCCAGTGGAAAAATCGATAGAGTACGGTATTGTTCAAAGGGAAGATTACAGCGACACATTTCCCACTGTTTCAACCAGACAACTCAATTCAACCACACACACATCTCGACTTGTTACCCAGAAATCAATCGACTGCCATGATCTTCGATTGATTTTTGGGAACGACAACCTTAAAACTCTCTATTTCCATTTTCTTTCTTCATCCCGTTCCCTCTTCAATTGATTTTTTACCTTCTTCTTTATCGAAAATATACTCCCGGGGTTTATCCTACATAACCTCACATCACTTTTTCCGAATTCCCAAAATGTTTAAATACCATGCTACCCATAATACTCGGCACTTTTCCACCCTAACCAATTTCCTGTCATTTTCATAAGGTGCTCACTATCCGTGATGCAACCCCATCACACGACAAAATATTTCACAAAAAAATTCTCGTTTTTTTCAGATTAATCAACAAATAATGGACATTTCAAAGCTTACGGACCTCAAAAAAGTAGATTTATGTAAAAAGTAAGTCATTTGTAATAAGCATGCAGTATATTCAATGATTTACAGATACTTTCTGATTGGAGCATGTTTCTTGCCTCTCGTATGGATTGCTAACTCGTTTTGGTTTTTCTCCGATGCATTCTGCAAACCAGTGAACAATCATCGACGTCAAATTCGAAAATACGTTATTGGTAGTATTATCGGATTGATATTCTGGATTGTGGTGATTTGTTCTTGGGAGATTCTCTTCCAGGTAAGTTCTTGAAAGTTAATTTTGACAACCCAAAAAGCTAATTGAGAGCTAACAGAAGATTTTATAAGGTTTATGAGAACTTTCTTTTGAGACTTCTATAACTTTTGGGTTCAAAAGAATTTTACAGAAGTCAGGATACTCTTCTAAAAAGAGAATAGTCTTCTAAAAATATTATTTTTCAGCACTACCGCGCCCAAGGACTCGTCTGGACAGATTTTCTGACGTTCTTGTTCCCGACTGGGAGAGTATAACAATCCCATGTAAATACGTATCTTCTTTCCCTTTCAATTGCTTGTTTTATGGTGGATTTTCACGATTTTCAAGTTAGAAAATTGACCGAAAATCCTGAACTGATAAAAACGCCATAAATGTAGTTTCAACACTAGCAACCATGTTAATTCAAAATTCATCTCAAGTCAAACGAGGATAGGTTACAATTTTAAAGTTAGTCAAAATAAGACAAACGAAATGTTAATGGATTTTTTTTTGAAACAACAATAAACAAAATATTTCCGAAGAAAAAGTGAGTGAAATGAGGTACTTAATTACTGGTGAAAATGTTTCTTCTCTTCCTGGGTTCCTTCTGGAGTGTTCTCGTCGATGACCGGTGGAGTGGTTCTAGAAGACGTTGGAGACGTGTTGAATCCAGATGATCCAACGGATGAAGCACGAACGTCTCCGAGATTCTGCTGTGATAGATTCGTGAATGATTGGAGGAAGTTTGGAATTGGTATGTTCATTTGGAGTAGCATCTGATTCAGAGTCGTCAATGGGATATCGTTTATCTGAAAATTTGGAACATGTGAAGCGAAAGTCTCTTAGAAAAGTAACTATACCGATATGTTCTCAATTGTTGTTTTTTTTACGAAAAACGGAAAGTTTGAGAATCTGAGAGATAAAATTTTTCGGGTGTATAACGGAGGTCCACTGGTTTCCACGGGACACACCATCTTTAGAAGAAGTTGTGCATAAAAGGTGGTCAACTACAAAACTAGAGCTTTAAAATGGATGTACACGCTCCCAAAATTTCAGATCAAAATGACATATTTCAACACCTTTCCCAAACCTCCTAATCTGGAATGCATTTTTCCATTGAGAACTTGAAAAGTCCGAAGTTTTGAGCGGTACTCTTATTACCTGATTGTCCAGAAGCATCTGCAACTGACGTATCTGATCTTGCAGTGTCATCAATTGTTTTTGTAACAAGCACACATTGATGAATCGGTTCAGATCCAGATTCTCTGGAGACATCGCCTGTTGTTGATTGTCGACTCTTGGGAGCGGAGCCGCCGGATTCGTGTTCCTCTGAGTAGCTTGCATCTGTCCAGAGTTTTGAGTCAAAAACGTGACTGGTTTCGGAGCGCCGCTACCATTTGACGATTGGGCAGAATCTTGAGCGGTGCGCTTCTTACGATTTCGTTTCTTCTGGGTGACCAGTGGAGTGGTTCCAGAGAGCGATGGAGACGCGTTGAATCCAGATGATCCGACGGATAAGACACGAACGTTATCGAGATTCTGCTGTGATAGATTCGTGAATGATTGGAGGGAGTTGGGAATTGGTGAGTTCATTTGATGCGGAATCTGATTCTGACTTGTCGATGGAATACTGGTCGCCTGAAAGTTTGGAATATGAGATTCTAAAGCTGCCAAAAAAAGTTACTGTAACGTTAGGCTGTGAATATTTAGCGTTTTCATTGTCAGCGGAAAGTTTGGTAGTCTGAGAGAGGGGTTCAAACGTGTCTGTTTGACATAAAATTTTGTGAGTGCATACATCAATTTTAGAACTTTGCTTTTGTAGTTGACAACTTTATTATACGGCGTTTTCGAAAGATGGTGTGTCTCGTAGAAGTGGAACGGCGCCAAATTTTCTCTTTTTTCAAAAAATTTTGAACCTCTTTTCCAGACTCCCAAAGTTCCCATTTTCCATTGAAAAGCTAAAACTTCACAACTTTTGAGAGGTACTCTTATTACCTGATTGGCTGGTAGCATCTGACGTCTCTGATTTTCCATTCTTATCAGTTCTTTTTCTATCATTTCGTTGAGTTGGTTCGGGTATTGTTTGATCAGATTCAGATACTCTGGCGTCAAAAACTGTTGTATATTGTCAGCTTCTGGGAGCGGAGCCGCCGGAATCGTGTTCCTCTGAGTAGCGAGCATCTGTCCAGAGTTTTGAGTCGAAGACATGGTTGGTCTTGTAGCGCCGCTACCGTTTGACGATTGTGCAGAATCCTGAGTAGTGCGCTTCTTAAGTTTTCGTCTCTTCTGGGCGATCTCTGGATATCTCTGAACACTTCCCGTGTTTAAGGTATTTTCCTGAGATCCTTCTGGAGTGTCCTCTCTGATGACCGGTTGAGTGATTCTAGAAGACGATGTTAATCCAGATGATCCAACGGATGAAGCACGAACGTCTCCGAGATTCTGCTGTGATGGATTCGTAAGTGATTGGAGGGAGTTGGGAATTGGTGAGTTCATTTGGAGTGCCATCTGATTCTGACTCGTCGATGGGATACTGGTCGCCTGAAAATTTGAAACATGAGATGTGAAAGCTGCCTACATATAAATGTTACTGTATCACTAAGCTGTGAACTTTTGGAACCTTTTCCCAGACACCCAAAGTTGGCGCTTTTCCGTAGAAAACGCTGAAAGTTCACAACTTTCGAGCACTTACCTGATTGGCTGGTGGCATCTGATGTCTCTGATTTTGCAGAATCATCAGTTGTTGTGGTACCATTTTGTTGGGTTCGTTCACAAATTGTTTGATCAGATTCAGATCCTCTGGCGACAACAACTGTCGTTGATTGCCGACTCTTGGGAGCGGAGCCGCCGGATTCGTGTTCCTCTGAGTAGCGAGCATCTGTCCAGAGTTTTGAGTCGAAGACAAGGCTGGTCTTGGAGCGCCGCTACCGTTTGACGATTGTGCAGAATCCTGAGTAGTGCGCTTCTTAAGCTTTCGTCTCTTCTGGGCTTCTGCTGTGTCCTCTTTGATGACCGGTGGAGTGATTCTAGAGGACGATGTTAATCCAGATGATCCGACGGATGAAGCACGAACGTCTCCGAGATTCTGCTGTGATGAATTCGTGAATGACTGGAGGGAGTTTGGAATTGGTCTTGGAGCGCCGCTACCGTTTGAAGATTGTGCAGAATCATGAGTGGTGCACTTCTCAGGCTTTCGTATCAGCTGGGCCAAATCAGGAAATTCCTGCAAACGTTTTCATTTTAGAGGAACGTTCCACTACCTTTTCACAAACCTCCACACGCAATCGGTTCAATCTGTCAGCTTTTTCCATGTACGGAGTCATTTGCTTGATGCTCAGTTTTTTGTATGATTCATTCAACTTCTTTTCGATCTCTCTCTTAGGCGGCTTTGGCACCATCTGTTCAATCACCTTCCTTAGTTCATTTTTGAAGACCTCCCGTGCGTCTGTTAGTCGATTGATGATCTCTGGAGACACGGCCTGGAATTAAAAAAAGTTGGCTTGGTGTGGAATTGAACTCGCAGTATCTTTTTTCTGATGCCATGCCTCTTTTGCTTGCGCCGCGTGGGCAACAGCAGCGAAGGTAAGCAGATGGCATACAGAAAAGAGCACCTCTCACTACTAGCTTCTTCAGAAATATGTATAGCCTCCATTTTCTAAGAAAGTTTCACACATATTTTGCATGGATCCCTCCTTACCCTTTCACCTTGAGCTGCTTCTGCTGGTGGTTGTGGTGGCCCTTGATGGTTGTGCATTGGAGCGTTGTTGGATAAATTTTGGTCCATTCTGAAATTCAAGTGAAAATTGAAGAGTTGAATTTGGCAAACGGGGAAAGAGAAAAGTGTCAAAAACTGGAGATCACGGTCCAATAGTACAACAGACAACAAGCCAGTTCCCCAGGCTTCAAAAAACTAAATCTTGTTTGAAAATGTGGAAAGGATTTTGGCGGAAAACGAAAGACAGAGCAGAGTGAGAAAAATGTGAAGACTGAAAAAAGGTGGGTTCTGCAGATTTGATCTATTAACGCGCCGAGTAGATCAAAAATTGAAAAAATTGATCTACCCAAAAAAAATTTTTCTAATAATTACTGTTTCTTGGGATTGAGACAATTTGAACTTTTATTTTCAAAAAATAATGCCGAGATTTCATAATTCGGAATGATTCTGAGATTCTGAAGAGATTTAGGTACATGACAATTTTTTCTACTATATTATTCCAAATCTTCTGTTACAGTAATTTTAATCCTGCGAATTTTCTGTTTAGATTACAGTAATCCCGAAGACAAGTTTCACAAAATCAAGCTAAAAACTTTTTGAAATTGACAATATTGTTAAAAATTAACAGAAAAAGTTTCCTGGCGTTTCCAGACCCACTTTTCCTACTTTCAATTTCCAAGTTTGATCTACTTTCCTTCGCGCCCATTGAATCCCATTTTTGATGTACCGTTTATTTCTTTTCTTCTGGCTTCGCCCTTCTCTTACATTTCTACAGACCCAAATGTTTTTATGCTTTCCCATTACCGTTTTTCTTATTTTACAAACCATTTTTCCCGCCCCTTTTGACTCTTCTCCGTCCAAACCCAATTTCTTTTTCAGACCCCTCTCAACCGTCGACCACCTCCTGTACTACTGTAATCGTTCAACGATGTCTTCGACCACCTTCCAATTGGAATCTCTTCCCCTGATTCCTCTCTACAACTTTCTCGAAATGATGTATATACACAGTCTGTGAGTTTTTTAAATTTTTTGGACGATTTTCCGTATTCTGGATTCGGTCATTTTAAGCGCCGCCCCTTTTCAATTTCAAAGCTTTCCGTTTTTAATAGAAAAAGCCCTTTGAAGGTAGATTCTTCTGAATTTTCTGATTTTTTAACTCACCTTGAATTTTCTCAATTTTCCAGAATCGAATTGACGAAATGCAACAAATCACTGAAAACTTTCCTTCAAAAAGGACCAATTCAATCTGGAGGATATCAAATATCAATGGATGAATTCGGGTCGAGCATCGAAATGTTTCATCAAGAATTTCGATATTATTGGAATCGAAAAGAGAAATCGAATCTTCTGGAAATGGTTTTGGGATGTTATCGATATCTGGAAAGTGTCTTCCCGGGAGGGATAAACCATCTGAAAGTGTGTCCAACGTATTCTGAATTCTTCGATAGACTTCCGAAGACGTGCCAAATTCTCTCTGTTGGACAGGAATCTGAAATCAACACGGAATGGGATCTCGAATCAATGGAAAACGATGAATTCTCGAATCTCGACGTCCTTCTGAATCATGTCGATTTTCAAAAGGGACTTTCTTTGAATGGACCAATGAAAATGATGACTGAAAATGAGAAAATGTTCCGAATCGATTGGTTGAAAATCAACAACTCTGAATGGATGACGTCACGGATTCTTGGAAAATTGAAGAATAAAATCATATATTTGTCTAAAGTCTCGTTTAATGAAGAAGAAATGAATGGATTCATTTTGGATTTGAAGAAGAATGGAAATGATCAATTGGAAATTATGTCGATTGAGAGGAATGGAAAATGGAATGAAGAAGAAGTTATGAAAGGATTAGAAGCATCTAGAGTTGGAAAGAAGCAGAAATATTTCATTGAGAAGTGAGTTTTTACATAATTTTTATGGAATGATTCCGAAACAGAAAACCTAAATTCTTACTATTTTTTCCAGCTACAACCCAATAATCCGATCGGAAAACTTTCTACCCTACTGCTCTGGAAATGAGATCACCGTCTACGATGCCTACGAATTCAGAAGAGCCGACGGAGTCAGATGCAGTATCGAAATCAAATACTCGACAATTCGAATTTTCATTTGGAATCAGAAGAAAAAGGAGTGGATGAAGAGAAGAGGAAGTACTATGAAGATGTCGGATGAGGAGCCTGTTGTTAAGAAAAATTGCTAATCGCTACCGGATACTGTATCATTGATTTGCTTTGTGATTTTTCTTGTGTTTTGAATACTAACCACTTTCTGCCACCATGTTTTTGTTCTTTTTTATTTTGTTTTTAGTACCAACCAATGAAATTTCAAATTTAAATTGACAATCCAACTTCATTCCTGACAGACACCAAAAAAAACCAAAGAGCCTAAATATCGAAAAGTTCACTTTTTCTGAAGAGGTCCTTGTCCACGAGCAGCCGGATAGTAAGCACTCACAACTGCCGGAGTTGGCACTTTTCGAATCGTCATGTTTCTCCAAGTGGGGTCCTGGAAAGTATGTCTTTGGTTTCAAAATGTTTTCTCGATTTCTGAAGTCAATGTCTCTCGAATGCTATTAGGACTAACCAACTCTTCTTCATTGCTACTCGGTTTCAGCCACGCGTAATACAACAGGTCACATCTCACCAACAAGAGAGCCATCACAGGGAGCTTCGACTGAAAATATCATATCGTTGAATTCAGAATCCGAAGAGAGACACCAACCTTATTCTCATCAACCGCCCACATTCTCATCTGTCCGGGAATCGAGACATTTCGAATGAAATTATTCTTCGAAGAGACTCCAATCAAAACAGTCATTGTGATCTTCTCAATCAACTCCTCCGCTGCCTCCTCTTGATCTCCACTTCTACAGTACTTCTTCAGAATTCCTTTCTCTTCTGAATCCAATTTCTCATGAATCAGTTGATCCATTCGAACCATTTGAAGCACTTTTGCACCCATCGAGATTTCGTCTTCAGTCTGGAAAATTGTCACTGTTTCGAGGAAACATTTAAAGATTTTGGAGAATAGGTGCTTCAATACGCTTATGAATTCATCAGGGCGTAATTCCTTACCGGTTCATCATCCCCATCCTTGACAACCTCATTCGCTTTCAAAACTTTACACTTTTTGATCTTGTACTTTTTCCGAAGTTTTCCCAACTTCTCGAGAACCTCCGTCATTCGTTGATCTCCGTTTATATCTGCAATTTCGAATTCAAAATTGAACTTCAATGGAGCGCAACTACTGACCAACACCTTCCACATCAATCTTCCATTTCATTTTGTCCTCTGCTCCACGTGGTTCTGCATTGACTGGGGATAGAGGGCCAGCAACATCCTGGAATTTTTGAAACATCTATTTCAGACCTAATTTCGAATGTAGGATTGGATCTTAAAAAAAGAGTGAAACTGGATATTCAAATTTGAACAAAAAATTTGCTAAAATTTGCTAAAATTTGAAACAGAAAATTTTCAAAAAAAAATGCTCACATCAAAGACACTTCCCATATTTTGGGATCCTCCTCCTCTCTTCTTCTTCCGTTTTGCCAATGCCTCCAAATTCTTTTCATTCTTCTTTTTACTTCTATTTGAAGACGATTCCATCATATTCTGTCTGGCTTGTAACAACATCAGAGATTTCGCCGTTTTGATATTTTCGTATTCCGGAATCTTCTTTTCGTTCGGCGGTTGTGACGACGTTGGATTCACGGTTTTCACGGTTTTGTCATCTGAAGATGGCTGTTGGGATGGCTCCACTCCGCCCATTCGGGATTGTCGTTTCTGGAACAAAGTTGACTTTGGTTTCAAAACATCTCAGCGGCTAAACGACTAGTTTTGAAACGTCGGAGATCGTTACCGGTAATATGTCTCTTTTAACACTATCATGAAAAATTAATAAATTACGTTCTGTTTTAAGACAGTGAAAATTTGTTTTCATTTTTATCGAAATTTTTGAACCCGGCTGACATAAGAATCAGAATCGCAGTATCTCTGAATCACAACATCACTTTTTCTGTTTCGAAATTTTTTCAAAATTTGATCAAATTTGATCAAATTTGATTCGATCACTTCTGACCCTAGCCACGAAACACTTCCCACTCACCTTGGATTTGTCCTTCTCATTCTTCTTCAAATCAAAATAAACCGAATTCGACATTGGCTCCGGAATCTTCTGATTGACAACTTGATTCTCTTTGTTATTCTTCTGATTTTCAACATTCTTCTTCGCTTTCTTCCGTCCACTCAAAGATCGAATCGATCGCATCAAACTAAACTTTCTCGATTTCATCGATTTCTCCCCATTTTTGTCGTTCGATTTCGATTTTGGTTTCGGCTTTACCATGGTTTTCTGGATACTAAAAAAAGGGTTGGATCTAGTTGGACAGTTCAAAACTCACATCTAGTTTTCCAGATTTATTCCCGATTGATACGGATATTCAAATTTGATAAAATTGTGAGTAGAAAATAATGAGGAAGATGGGCGAAAAACTGATAAGATTTGGGAAAAAAATCAGATATGGAGATAAGAGAAAAATGACGGAGACATGTGATCACGTTCAAGATATTGTGAGAAAACTTGTGATTTTCTGTTTCACAATCAGACGATTTCTTAACAGTGTATTTTTTATGGATAATTCAGAGAAACTAAATGGAGTTGGAGGACTGATTGAAAACTTTCAGACCGTAAAATTGAAGAAGATGACGAATTGTGATCTGTAAAGTGATCAATCATTTCTCTCGTTTTTCTTTTCTGAAAATCTCACAATCATACAGAAAAGTAATCACTTAGCAGTTCAAATCTATCACCAAAACATTCATTCGCAATACTAATCTAGCTAAAAACCGTAAAAATCAAGTCAAATTTCAAAGAAGAGTACTCTGAACTGCTGCTCCTGGAACCTTCTTCACAACCATCCCCGCCCATGCTCCATCCTGAAAGAAAAACATTTTCAGTTTCAGAAAACTTTCGAATTTTGCAGATTCCGTTAGTTCATTGATTTTGTTGTTATTTCATGTAACTAACCAAAGAACAGTCTGGATCCCTGTTTTTAGTCCATGAAAGATAGAAGAGATCCTTTCGAACAATCAAAAGAGCCATCATCGGAATCTTTGCCTTCTTCTCATCTACTGCAAACATTCTCAATTGTCCTGGAATTGAAACTTGTCGAATGAATTCATTCTTTTGAACAACTGCATTCAATACACTCGACACAATTCTTTCCATCAGAATCTCTGATTTTTCTTCTTGATCGTCACTTCGACAAAATCCTTTTAGAGTTTCTTGTTCTTGTTCTGACAGTTCCCTCGAGATGATTAATTCCATTTTGACGAGTTGAAGAACACTTGCACAGTTTATGATTGTTTCCTCGTTCTGTAAAACTATTGAGATTTTTGCAGTTTCACAGAATGGTTAAAAGTAAAATACATCGGTATTTCGCATTGATACTTGGAGCTGCCAAATATTACTTATTTGAGTGTAAACTATATATAGTTGCATTTTGAAACAGTCGAAATTTTTAGGAATTTTCGTTATCCAGCGGTTCCAGAACATCATCAACTTTTTGATTCTTTTCAGCTGGGAAGTCAGGAAAACTTGATAGCCAGCTAAAACATTTTATGTCGAAAAATTCTGCCAACGATGTTGTCAAATAATGTTATTCGCCGATTTTGGCGGTAATGCAAATTTTTCGAAGGCTACAGACCTTTAAAAATATTTCTGTTTCATATATTATGCATTCAAATTCATATTGTTTCTTACAGTAATAAGATCCCTAGATCCTCTATTTCCGCATTCCCCACAGAATCACTTCCAAAAAGACTCACCGGTTCATCTTCCTCCTCATTAACTCCTCCCTTCTCATTAGCTTTCAAAACTTTACATTTCTTCGTTTTACTCTTTTTTCTCAATTGAATCATCTTCTCCAGAATCTCTGACATCTTCTGATCTCCATGAACATCGGTCACTTCTACATCAATTTTCCAACGCATCTTATTTTTGATTCCATGAATTCCAGTCTGTGCAGGAGATGATGGACCTTCCACTTCCTGGAAGGATTTGGAGATTACTGTTTCAGGTTTCAATGTTCAATACTTCAGTGGAGTTCAGAATAATCACAAATAAAACTTTACAAACTCACCTCAAAAACACTAGCTTCCTGTTCCTCTTTCTTCGGTTCTGGTTTCTTTTTTGCCAATTTCGAGGGAACTTCTTCACTTTTCATCGCATCCTTTTCCTTTTTTTCCTCTTTTTTCCTCTCATTTTGACTTTTCAGATTTGGAGATGGAGCAGTCGGTTGATCACAAGTTTTCTCTTCAATCCATGTTTTTGGAGCAACAGGGTCCTCATGAGTTCCGTTTGTTTGTCGTTTCTAAAAGATAGACCAGGAGAAGAAAGCAATAGATTTCGATGCTGCCACAATTTTAAAAGTTTTGAAACAGCAAATAATGGACTTCGAAAATATAATTTTTCGTAGCAGTGCGTTTCCTGGTACCATCTTCGAAATACAACGATGGAAAAGAGATGATTCGAGTCGATTCAGATTTCAGAAAAATTTTGAGAAATCAATGTGTAGTATGTTCGCAATATATGAATTGGTAACAATACGCTTCAGGCTATCAAGATGCCCCTGGAAAAATCCAAAAATCTTACAATCCCCCTACCGTAAACCGTTTCGGTCTCAAATATCCTCCAGAATTCGAAGTGGAATCACTCGATCTCGGTGTATTCGGACTATGAGCAGATGGAGAAGTTGTCGTCGTTGTGGATGTTGTATTCATGGTTGTCATTGTAGTCTGTTCCACAAAATCATCTCGATTCTCTAAAGTTTTCTCTCCTCTGGAACTTCAAAGTTTATTTCTGAATTAGGGAAGAAGACCCACTTGAAAAACTTCTTCCATTTGGAAACCGATCTACTATTGGATTTCGATTTCGATCTTCCCATTTTTTGGACTGAAAGATTTAGGAATGGATAGAATCTAGACAAAGGAACTCACTTTGAAACGGGCGAAAATTTGGAAAATAATCTGAATGAGTGGTTAGAAAAGAAATAATAAAGGATTGAACAGAGTGGTTAGTTTTCGTATATTTTTTTCGGTTTCAGATAAGATTCAAGATGAAGATAAGAAAATGGAACGTTTGAAAGAAGACTCAGTTTTCAATGTTCCATATGAAGAATAAGTGCCAATTTTTGAAGACTCAGTTTTCAATGTTCCATATGAAGAATAAGTGCCAATTTTTGTATGAAAGTCTCTGAATCCTCTCAAAAAGAGAACTAAATCGAAATTCAAAAGTCATCAAATGGTCACTGCTCACAAGAAGATGCCAATTTCTCACTCGAACTCGTCTACTTGCTGCGATGAATCCACAAAATTGTCTCGGTCATTCAGAGAGACTTGCTCTATTTCCTAATTTCTCTTGTTGATCTCAATTTTTTAAATTAATAAACTTCTCGAAAATCAATACACAGTTTTCATTAAAGAACCGGAATGCAACAGAAAATATACAGTATTCAATCAAAATTATGCCTTCTCCTCGACTGCTGGCTTCTCTTCCTCCTCTGCTTTCTCTTTCTTCTGACCAGCTCCCTTCATTTGCACTGAAAACCCTCCCTCTCCATTCGGAACCATCTCGAAACTATCCGTAGAGAGACCAAACGGAGATAAGCACATATTCCCGAATCCCTTCAGTTTTTCCATTATATCTGCCTTCATCGCCTCATTTCTCTGATTGATTTTCTCATTGATTTCCGCGATTTTTCGTTGGAATTCCGTGTGTCGTTTCGGAAGAGATTCCTGTAGTTTTTGGTAGTCTTCAATGGCACTTTCGTACTTTTCAGACATGTTTGAGTAGGCGAAAGCACGTCGTTCAAGAGCTTTTTCATTGGCTGCTCCGATCTGAAAAACTTTCGATTAGAGCGATTTTTCAATATCTTTAAAACCTCAATAGATTTCGTTGCAGCTTCAACTGCTGCTTCCCATTTTCGTTGCTTGATGAGGGCGGCTGCTGAATTCGAGAGAAGGATCGAGTGAATTTCCGTTGATGTTGGAGGGCATGCTGTGATGGCTTCCTGGAGAATTCGAAGATTTTCAATAGCAAATTCTCTGCAATGCCTACCTGATACTTCTCATTGGCCTTCTCGAATTCTCCTTTTCCAAAAAACTCGTTTCCCTCCTTTTTCAACGTCTCCACCCTGACCAACTGCTCTTCTTCTCCCTCGATAATCTCTTCGATAACTGCCATATTCTACACGTAAAGCTGAAAGAATAGAGCTGAACAGTTAAAAAGGTCGAAGCATTCAGATATGGAAACTTTGACAAAACAAACATAACGAAAATCGAAAAAAAAATACAAAAAAGAAGAAACCTTTATGGGATTGCTCTAACAAGAAAAAATATGAAGAAAACAAGGAGAAAAAGTGAATCAACAAATCTATCTAATCAAAAATTACTCAAATGGACACGTATCATTGGAAGAGATGCTCATAGAGCTCATCGTAGTGAGACACAAATCGAATTTCCAGTTCGGATTTCATGAATTCCGGAAGATCATCAAAGTCACGACGGTTTTCGACAGGGAGGAATACTCGTTTGGCACCAACTCGGCGGGCCTGCAAAAGTGGACATTTTGTTATGGTGGCCTAGGGGGGCAGTTCTTTATTCGATAAACTCCAGATTTCATCAGGCTTCTACTTACCGCAATAATCTTCTCCCGAATACCACCAACTGGTAACACTTTTCCAGTCAATGAGATCTCTCCAGTCATGGCCATGTCTTGAACAACTGGACGATTCAAAGCAAGGGAGAGGAGACTTGAGACAAGGGTCACTCCAGCTGATGGTCCGTCTTTTGGTGTTGCTCCCTGGAAAATGAGCAATGTTTTGACGTCTTAGGAGAAGCTCTTGGAGATGAAAAAACATTTTGAAAAAAAATTGTGCTGATTCTAATGCAAGTTTCTGTTTTTTGTTGCAAACTTTTTAGAACCGAGAAAATTTGGATGTAAGACAGTGACTATGACTTGACAAATTCTCACAAACTACCACTGCCTCCGTCCTTATTTTCTCGATGCTCAGATATCTAGAGTAAAAAACGGAAACCAGTATTAGAATCAGCAGAATTTTCTCTTCAAGATGATATATGATTCATTTTTCAGCTGCCTTACCTCGGGAACATGAATATGAATATGTGCCTTATCGAAGAACTTATTCTCCGGTTGCTCTCTCGCCAGAATTCCCTTCGCCACCGTCAACGCTGTCCTCACACTCTCCTTCATAACATCTCCCAGATTTCCAGTCGTCTCAATACTTCCATCCTTATCCGTCGTCAAATCAACAGGCCTCTTCAACACCGTCTCAATGTACAGTGCGGATCCTCCCATCGCAGTCCACGCGAGACCCATAATCACTCCGGGCGGTGTCGTTTCGTACATTCTGTCAGATGTGAACTTAGGCCGTCCTACGAATTTCTTGAGGTTTTCTGTGCTAATTGTGATCTTTTCAGCTGTAGTCTTCAAGGATTCAGATGATGACGTCGGTGTGCTGATTGGCTCGGCTTCTGAATTCTCACTGATAGCGGTGGTGGCCTTCTGGGTGGGCTCCTCGTCCTCAACTTGTTGTTCGGCGATTTTGAGAGCTGCTTTTCGGAAAATCTGAAAAAATAGGAATATCAAGCAAAATTTAAAATTCAAGTAGTACTCGTTCAATGTGCTGCTGCAAATTTCTGACTCCCGACTCTCGACAGTAATGTTTGATGAGCTCTTCCAGTGCCGAGTCTTGGATTTCTAGCTGATCATCGGAGAGAGATCTGGAAGAAAATTAGGTTATTAAAAATTTGTTCAATGAAAAAAATATCACTAATACTGACGTCTCTTTTCTGAGCTGTGGAATGAGATGTTGATGAGCGATGGCGACCTTCTCCTCGGCCAAATATCCACTAACGTCGATCATTTCCATTCGATCACGGAGGGGACCGGGGATTTTTGAGATTTCATTGGCAGTGCAGATGAAGAGAACTCTGTAAAAATGTTATATTTTGAAGAGAAACTTCGAATTTTTGGAAATTTTTCTGAAAAAAAAAAGAATTATTTTCAGACCTGCATGCAAAAACTTTTTGATCTATTTATAGATCAAAAATTTCGGCGCCGAGCGCGCGAAAATTTCGTTCGAAAGCCGACTCTCGCTCATTCGATCAGTTCTCGTTTGTCATTCGTTTCATTTTTCAAGTTTTACGAACAGTTTAGCTTCTTTTTTCTGTTTCAAAAGCTAAATTTTTCAATTTTCTTGGAATTTTTCGCTATTTTTCTAGAATTTCTAAGATTTTCTCATAAATATTTTCTTTCCGCTCGATTTCCTTCTCTTTTTAGTCGATTTTCCGTTGATTTTTTCTCAATATTCTCTCGAATTTTCAGCGTTTTCCTCTCGAAATTTTCTCTAATTTTCAGATTTCCTAACCCTCGCTAACAACTCTAATCTTCGCAATGAGTGTCTACAGTGGAAAGTTCAGCGTTTTGGATCCATCAATCAAGCAAAAGTGAGTTCTATCAGCCGTATTTTTAGTGGTAAACAGCTGAGATGGAGCCAGTCGTGGAACGCTTATAGCCGTTTTACCATTAGAGCGCAGTGTATTATTCAAAACTTTGTTAGTATTTGAAAAAATGCTCATTTTCAGGTCCATCGAATCGCAAGAAGGATTCAACGCCTACTTGGAAAAAGACATTCAAACCATTCAAAAGAAAATCGACGACATTCTTGACGCCAGAAAGCGTCGTGCCATGGAGATTCGCCAACTGAATGCGCAGATCGAGAGACAACGAATCACAATTTCGGTGATGCGAAAGTTTGCCTTCAAGGACAGCGTCAATGTCAACGAGCACGTCGTGCGCGCTTCGGAAGCGGAGACGATGGAACTCCACTCGGAATTGGTCGCGTTGAAGAAGAAGTTGAATCTTTCGGATCGATTCAAGAAGACGTTGGAGGAGAATCGGATGCTCAAACAGCGACTTCTCAACAAGACCACGTTCTGTACTCAATCCCCGTTGAGCGAGCCATCCGAGGAGAATACTCTTTTCGAGAGTCTCATGTATACGAAAGTGGCTGTTGCGGAGACGATGAAGACGTGCTTCGAGGAGATGGACGTCCTATTTCCACGTGGAGCTCCATCGATGGAAGATTTGACGGAAGATGCTCCAACGGATGTTCCAGAAGATGTCAAGCCAAACAGCGAAGAGATCGACTACTCACAGGAATACATTCAAGAAATCGTAGTCTGGTGAAAATCTCTAACTCTTTTTCTCACTTTTATTTTATATATTTCAATATTTCAATCATTCCTCCTGTACCAATTGCTTCACTTTCTCTGAGTTCTGTAAATATATTCTTGTAAGATTTTGATTACCTCGACAAATCCACTGGAACATCCAAAAAGTGATCGTTGAAATTCGCATTTTGTTCAGGATCCAGAAGCTCCAGAAGAGCAGAAGCCGGGTCTCCATGGAAACCGGCTCCTCCGATTTTGTCGACCTCGTCAATGAGCACAAGTGGATTCTCAGTTTTCACTTTCTTCATACATTGAATCATTTTTCCGGGCATTGCTCCGACGTAGGTACGACGATGGCCCTTGATTTCGGCGACATCCGTCATTCCTCCCACTGAGAATCGGAAGTACTGAAAAGAAAGATTTTCATTAAAAGGGATTTTAGCCAACGTTTTTAAGAGCAAAATGTATGCGGATTTTTAAATCACTATTAGAAAACGCAAAAATCTATCTAAAAGCAGGGTCAGACACCTCCGTGGTTCTTTATTACCTCTCTATTCAAAGCATTGGCAATAGATTTGGCGATAGAAGTCTTTCCAACTCCCGGTGGTCCATGGAAGCAGAGAATCTTTCCACCAACAGTTTTTCTCAACAAATTCACAGCGATAAACTCCATAATTCTTTCCTTCACATCCTTCATTCCATAATGTCCCTCATCTAGAGCCTTCTTGGCATGAGACAATCTTCGATTCTCGGGAGAAGTAAGACCCCATGGAACAGAAGTCAACCATTCCAGATAGTTGCGGGTGACACTGAATTCACTTGAGTGGGGATCCAAGAATTGAAGTTTCGTCTTCTCCTCATTTATCACTTTTAACGCGTATTCTGGAACTTGTAAAGTCTTGATTCTCTCGTCAATCTTCTCGATAATCGTTGTCTTTTCATCTTTTTCAATTCCCAATTCCTTCTTGATCACTTTCAATTGCTCATTCAGAAGATACTTTCTGTGATGATCCTGCACTTTCTTCTCGACATCTTTATTAATATCATGCTTCAGTTTCGCCACAGCTTTCTCTTTCTGGATCAATAAAAGTGCGATTTTGAGTCGTTTCGACACATCCGTCTCATCCATCATCTCCTGAAGATCGTTGGTTTCTGCAGATTGAACCAGGGTTGCAACCAGATCACAGAGATACACAGGATTGTCAATAACGTTTTGGGAGGGGTGAAGAAGAAGATTAATCTGTTGTCCAAAGAGTTGATTGAACTGGACAACATCTCGAATTGTCTGCACAATAGCCATCATCGTCGCCTTTGTCTCATTATTTTTCGGTACTGGATCAGCGACAACATTCTCCGTTCGAACCATCACAATTCCCTTTCTCTCTGATTTCTTTTCATCTTTCTCTTCAGCGGTAGAAGTGGTTTCTGGAGCAGGAGGAGCAGATGTAGGCGTGGATAATGGTGGAGACACAGGAGGTGTTGGTGGAAGTCCATTAGCCCTCTTCACACGAGCACGTCTTCCATTCAATGGAGTATCGGGTTTGGCTGCAACGACGTCTTCTTCGATTGATTCGAGAACTCGAATTCTGCGATGAGCACTGAGAACGAGTTCAAGGACACTGCCCTGATCACGAACTTCGATGATTTGAACGAAGGATCCAGTTGGGTAGACTTCGGATAGTGATGCAATAGTTTCCTCTTTGTTTCTGCAAATTTAGATGTCGCTAGAATTCTTCAGGCTCTCATTTTCAGTTTTTGCACAAAAATGATTCAAAATCGTCCAAATTTGCTTCAGACGCCTCCAGCATTCTCTAGAAAACTCAGCACGTCTTATGAATTGTAAGCGATACAAATTTATGAAAGAAATAAGCTCTTACTCGTCATCTCTCTTCACAAAAACTCCTGCATACGGTTGTTTCAGTTGCAGTTGTCTTCTGATCAACGCCTTCAGGGGCTCGTCTTTGATGATCTACAAAAATGGATTCAAATTTTCGACTTGTGAGAATCGAAGCTCACATCAACTTTCTTTATGAATCCCGGGAATAGTGGATACCGATTGATGGCTAGAATCGGAACATTTGGAATGTCCGCAGGAACTTGAATTGCTGACATTCCTCCCTGAAATTTCAAAAGTTCAAATATTTCCTTAGAATAACGAGTCCCACCAAATCTTTATAAAGTTCCAAAGAGTCATCGACCGCAATCGGGTCATCATGATCCTTATTTCTGAAACTGCATCGTCATTTTTTAGAAAAATTCAAACGAAATTTCAACTCACGAATAGAATCTTTTGCCAGAAGAAGCTCCCAATTGCGTTGAGCATGTCATCAAAAGAGGACTTTTTTGAGAAAATGTCGAGAAATTTGATGAATATGGAAGAGCTGAAGCGGTGAGAAACCGCGTGCGACGAAGTGCTGCTCCGCGGAGCACTACGCGATACATTTCTGGATTTTAAAGGTTAGAAACATAATTTTTTTTTAAGTTTTAAAAGTAAAAACAATCCGCATGAAAACGTCGACTTTTCTGGAAAAGCTGTACGAGTGAAAATGTGTTTATTATGTTTAATTTTTGTGGTGTTATATCACATTGAAGAAGAAAAAAAAGCAGAATACATTTACAAGAAGAACAATAAATTAGAATTGACCAGATCCAGAGTAAAAATGACTTTTTGATGCTCCACCGCGACGATTTATTTTGTCTTTTTCGTCTCTTTTTTCTTCTTGTCATCCTTCTTATCACCACTGTCCGATGAGTCTTGTTCTTCCGTTGGAGTTTGCCACTGAAAAATGGAGGACTTTTTAGATTTTAATGAATACAATAATTACCACAATAGGATTCTTTCTGAAGAGGAACGGCCATGGTGGAAGAATGATGAGAGCGGTGAAGGCGGAAGCGCCCATTACGGTGTACATGGCGTATGAGAGCTGTTGCGTCCAGTATCCGATGAAGAAACCGACGATTCCGGCAAGAGTGAGGATCACCTGAAATTTTTTTGATTTTTAATTTTTCAAAACCAATTTCATATTATTAATTATTTTTCTATTCACCTGATAGGTGCGTTCGGCGACTTTCTGTCCTTGAAAATCGATATGAGTGGAGAGATTCTGGAGAGGACCAGGCAGCATTGCAATCATTCCGTCCATGGTTGCTTCTGAATTGCAAAAATATTTTAAAAATATGTTAAAAAAAGGATTTGGGACAACATGAGCTGTAACAATGATGCTTTCAGAGTTCCAACAGTTTTGCAAAAATGACGTAAAATAACGAGAACAGCAGAGCGCACATGCATTCGGCGCAGAATAAAAGGGGGGAAACTGCCCAGGTTTTATGAACCAATGAAAAACGAATGGTAAAACGAGAAACAAACTTTACTAAAATCAGTAGGAAACGAATAAATATCTTGAATAGAGCAAAAACATACAAACAGAAGAAAGAGAGCGATTCAATTCATATAACACAGTAAATTAATAAGATCTAACTTTTGGCGGTACCCAATCGGTTTCCGATTTATCGAGAGTTGTGTCGATGACTGGACGATAAGTGAGATCAACGGCTCCAGTTTTCGTGTCGATTCCAATGATGGAATGCTTGCGCCAGTGCTCCTCGAACGTCTTCTTCTTCTGTCCCTCCAGCGACTTACTGTAGTCGAATTCATCGATTCTGTCTTGGAAGTCATCACGAGCATGGGCTCCACGTGACTCTGTTCGGTTCTCAGCAGCCACGATAGTTTGATTCGCGTTGATGAGCAAGTTTTGAAGTTCAAGAGTTTCAACGAGTTCCGAATTCCAGACTTTTCCAGAATCAGCGCACGCCTTCATGTGTTGTTGCTCCTTGTAGATAGATGACATCTTCTCGACTCCTTCCTGAACGAAATTAGAATCTTTTATGGAAAATAGCTTATTTTCATACCTTCAACAAATCTCCACGTCTGAAAACAGCAGCATGCTTCTGCATGGTATGCTGCATCTTCAATCGCAAATCAATGGCTGGAATGTCTCCCTTCGAGTGGAGAAGTCCGTTCAAATTGTCGCGAGACTTGTCTTCACAGTTGGCTGGGAGCTCTGGAATCGAATCTCCTGGCTTGTTCTCCTTCAGGATACTGAAATGAAAAGTCGTTAGTTATAAAATCGAGGTAATTCCTACTTCAAAGCACAGGATCTTCCAAAGATGACCAAATCGAGAAGAGAGTTGGCTCCAAGACGGTTGGCACCGTGAACGGAGTGAGCAGCGCATTCTCCAGCAGCATAGAGTCCCGGAATCACTTGATCTCCCTTCTCTGGAGTGAAGTCGAGTACTTGTCCCTTGTAGTTTGTTGGAACTCCTCCCATATTGTAATGGACTGTTGGAATAACTGGAATTGGTTCTTTGGTGACATCGACACCCGCGAAAATCTGAGCGGTCTCTGAGATTCCTGGCAATCTTTGTTGAAGCTGCTCAGCTGGAAGATGGTGCAATTGAAGGTAGATGTGATCCTTGTTCGGTCCAACTCCTCTTCCTTCGATGATTTCCATTGTCATGGCTCTCGAAACCACATCTCTCGACGCCAAATCTTTAGCAACTGGAGCATATCTCTCCATGAATCGTTCTCCTTGTGAGTTCACAAGATATCCTCCTTCTCCACGAGATCCTTCAGTGATCAAGCATCCGACACCGTAGATTCCAGTTGGGTGGAATTGAACAAACTCCATATCAGAGTTGCGAATTCCTGCACGAGCAGTCAACGCGGTACCATCTCCAGTACAGGTGTGAGCAGATGTGCATGAGAAGTAGGCTCTTCCATATCCTCCAGTAGCGAGCACAGTGTTTTTGGCGCGGAAACGATGAATTTGGCCAGTCTCAATGTCCAGAGCAATGACTCCGATACACTTTCCTTTATCCATGATCAGATCAAGAGCGAAGTACTCAACGAAATAGTTACAATCATACTGAAGAGATGCTCCATAGAGAGTGTGAAGAAGGGAATGTCCAGTTCTATCAGCAACGCAACAAGTACGATGCGCCTGTCCTCCACGACCGAAATCGTTCGATTGTCCTCCGAAAGCCCGCTGATAAATCTTTCCATCAGTGGTACGCGAAAAGGGCATTCCGTAGTTTTCGAGCTCAATGATAGCTCTTTCGGCTTCGCGCGTCATATAGTGAATTGCATCTTGATCTCCAAGCCAGTCAGAACCCTTGACGGTGTCGTAGAAATGCCAACGCCAGTTGTCTGGATTCATGTTTCCCAACGCGGCATTTACACCTAAAAAATGAGTAATATGATACGCATGATCTACTTTCCGGTTTCAAAACCTCCTTGAGCAGCAACAGTATGCGATCTGGTTGGGAACAATTTTGTGATAACGGCTGTTTTCATTCCACCTTCCGAAAGGCCCATAGCTGCTCTCAAACCGGCTCCACCGGCTCCAACGACAACGGCGTCGAACGTGTGATCGATGACATCGAAGTGAGTGGTAGCGCTCACTTGTTTTCTGGAAATGTTGAACTTCGAACTTTTTTTTCAATTTTCCTCACTTCATGTAGGTGCGAACCGGCGTTTTCGCACGGGACATCGACTTGACGACGTTCAGCATCGTGCTGGAAATTGGATTTTGCAAAATGTTTTGAGGAAAAATCTGAAAAAACGACGAAAAGGCGATTAAAATCAGAAGAAAAGCTAGAAAATAGAGAGCCGCGCATTTGAAAAATACCGTAACAAGGTTCAATCGCTCTGAGACCCACACATCTCTTTTTGGTATGCGCCTTGAAGCTTATGGTATTGGGCGTCCTTGGAATTTTTTGCAAAACAAGAGATTTTCAAAATCTGCTTCGTGAAGTTTAATGAAAACTCCGTTCCTATGAATTGGCTCCAAGATAAAACTGATCACAAAGTTTACATTTCATTGCATATCGATTTATCGAAAAGAAAAGAACAATAGACAAACGCGATCTTTGAAAATTAGAAAAAGACCATCATCTTTCGAAAACTAACAGTCTACAATTAAAAAGTAAAATGGATTTTTATTGAGGAAGGGGTCTAGAGCACGACACAAAAACTCGAGGAGAGAATGATGATGGCGGTGTGTCTACCAGAACCACTTGGACGCCCATTGTGGGAACCAGTTATCGTAGAATTTCGGACCGGCGTACTCGGAGTGTTGGCGCCAAAGATGATCACGGGCTTCAACGGATCCCCATGAGTGGGCGAAGACCTAAAAAATCACATTTTTATAAAGAAAATAAACTATAAATACTAACCTCAGTCGCTGTTGGATCCCACCATTTGTCTCCAAGGGTGAAATATACTGGTTCTCCGTACCAGGTTCCAGTCTTCCATCCTGGAACATCCTTCATGATTTCCTCTTCAAGGGCACGATTCTTCGCCATCAGCTTGAGCCAATGTCTGTCACGTTCGGCAGTCAGGAAAGGCTGCATCGCATTGTTGATATCGACGTCTTCGAATTTTTCCGTGCTGAAAACTAATGGTTTTTGTGAGTGGAAAATTAGAAGAAGTTGCTTACATGAATGCCTTCTTCTTCTCGAGAGCTGCATAAACTCCATAGGCGGTGGCTCCGGCAATAACGGCAACGACGGTTCCAGCTGAAATTTGAAAATTTAGTGCGGTCAGCATTTTTAGAATTGTAAACATTTCTCAAGAAATAGATTTCAAAGAAAATCAGCTATTGAGAAAACTCTATTATTAGTCACATTATTATTTATTTGAAGCAAAAGGCTTTAGTACTGAATTCAGCTAAATGTTGTTGTTATCGCCACAGATATCGATTATTTTGAGCTGGCTGATGATTCCTTGCTTCTTTCTTTTTATCTTCAGTTTTTTATTCAAATTTTTCAAAGCGAAATCAACTTACGACTCCAGACGAGCTTTGGAAATGTGCGATGGAAGTTGAAGGCTCGATAGCCTCCTTTTGGAGGCATATCCTGCCGAAACTCTGCTCCCGAGGCCATGTTACCTGTAAACAATATATATTTCTTTTGATTTTTATTCGAAAAATAGTAGAATTCATTTTATTTCGGGTAAAAAAAATGGCTTGAAAGCTGAAAAAGCAAGCCGGGCAGGTTTTGCGGCGCGGTTTTGGAGGCGGGGATTAGGCTCTGCAAGGCCGCCGCACACTTTCTCTCCGATTTATTTTTCCGGCGCGACTCGCAAGTTTTTTGAATCGTCACTTTTCTTTTCCTTTTCTTTTTCAGGACGCTTTTTTCGCTACAAAATCCAGTTTTCCACCCGAATTTTTCTAAAAAATTTTTAATGTTTTCAGTCGCAAAATGAATCCGGAAAGAAACCTGGACATTCTCAAGCTCTACTCTCAAGCAATCTTCATCAAAGGTGTCAAAGATGCCGAGCAGTTTCTCGAGAACAATTTGCCAATCGATGGTGATCAGAAGGATCGTCAACTGGCAAAAGTGCTTGCAGAAGAGAAAAAATTCGAGGATAATCGTAAAAGAATTGAAGAATTGATGAAGGAACGCGAGGAGTTGACTGCTGGTGAGAGCTTTTTAAAAATTTGAGTCATGTACTCCTCGTGAACAATTCACAGGGAATCAAACGAGACCTCGAAACCTGAATAGCCGTAAAATGCGACATGCTAGCATGATAGAGCGCGTTGCATAAACAGAAAAAATGCTGGATAAAAGTTGAGTTTTTTTCAGAACTCGCCAATTGCGATGAGGAATCAGTGAAGAAGTTGACCGCCGAACGAGACGAGTTGCTGAGAAAACGTCAGGAGGAGAATGACACTACTATCACGGTTTTTCTGATTTATCCTTTCAAATTTTAATCTTTGTTCAGTTCCAGAGCCAAAAAGCGATCGACGAGATTCTCCGAATGAAGAAAGAAATCGAGAAAATGCGTGCTTCCATAGAGACCATCAAAAGAGAAAACATTCACCTCTCCTCCGCCAGACCATGCTAAAACTCATCTTCCCTAACCTAACTCTTCTTATTTGTTTCGTAACATTTTCTGTATAAAATATAAAGACAAGACACAACATTTATCCTCTTCTCACAATCGAAACGGAAGTTTTATTTTTGAACGAAAAAGTACAAAACATAACAGGAAGGGGAGACGCAGAGAGAGCTTTCTTATTTGCGAACACGAAAAGCAAAGTGACCACACCAAACGGACACTTTCCGAGAAGAAGCAAACTTACGTTTTCCCGAGCAGCTTGAGCTTATGTCTCCCTGTTGACCAGCTCATTTCTCAAGTTTTAAAATTTCAATTATGCTTCCTAAAACTGGATCCTTCGATGCGTTGCCCAAGAATTTCAGGGCGAGTTTGAGAAGTAAGTTTTCATAGAAACAGAGGTTGAAACACAAATATATTTGCTGTCTAGGAGTGTGGACGACACGCTCCATTGCAATCTCATCCTTCTTCTAGTACTGGAAAATCAGCAATTTCCGACCTGCGTTTTGATCTACCAGTGTTAGAAGAAGTACTTGCATTGAGATGGAGCGCATAGTCCACACTCCTGGAACACTAGTATAAGCAATGTCTCTGAAAATTTGAAGTTGAGGCAACAAGGAATTTTCTGAAAAGCTAACTTCATTCTTGTCTGAATAGAGTTGAATTGGAGAGCTCTGTCAACACACGCGTTGAGCAGCAACTACTAGAAAATGCACACATTTTGGAGGATAAAGTGTTGAATTTTGAAGAACTTTGAAACTTTCGAGTCAGTAAAAAGGCTCCTCATGCATGCGTACGAATCAAATAGCCATACTGAGTTATAATTGAAACCCAAATTCTATAGATGTTTTCTGAAACCGAAAAAATTTTTCCCAAAAATGTCTCATCTTCGAACTCTGATTTCCCCATTATAAACATTCCCATTAGGTCACGACCCTCTTGCATTGAATTTTGTAAACACAAGGGTTTCTTTGGGTGAAAATAAACTATTTTAATGCATTCTTGAATTCTACTCCATGCGACTTTTTTTTCTCGGTTTCATAGGATTCCTATTAATTAGAAGAGTTTGGAGTACCAGTTTTTTAATCATTTTTATTTTTAGGAACTCAAAGTGTGGAAGGATCAGATATCTTTGACTACATGGACGAGGGAATTTCGAGAAGGTGAGTAATAATTTTGAACTTTTTCCGATGCTTGTAATATTTTAACTGCTTGGTTTCACAACATTCTCTGTTTCACATCTTGATGATTAGAAAAGGAATGTTCATCTTCAATGTAGGCTCGTTTAAATTGTCTGTGCAATACTAAATGGTTAAACTTAAAACCGAGAATATGAATCGTCTCAACTCACTAGAGGAAAAAAATTTCACTAAATTATGTAAGAAGTTTAAACCACACCAATCGGTTTTCATTTCCTTTTGTGTCATAAAGTTGTCTCCTGAAACAGAAAAAAAATGAGAATTCCTGATCTTGGATTATTGTTATAATTCAGTAACACTAGTGGTCCTCGTTTACTGATAATGTCTGTTAGGAACAATGAATGTTTGTTTTAATAGTTCCAATTGTCAAAGGGTTTTCTGTTATCTGTAGCTCATAGTTCAGAGATATTATATTTAAAACTTCCATCGACTTATCATGTGGGCTTCATTTCAGTTGGAGCCAAGTCTTCTAAAAGTAATCATTAACACATTTCCATTCCCAAACCTCCACCCTTCCCAATACCAATTCCCTAGATTAAATCCTACACCTTCCCTTTTCAATCCAGCAATTTCCTCTTTCTTTTAATCCTCCCATTTCCTCCCTTCCAGAAATGACACTCTTACTATGCCTATTTGCTCTCACACCCCACAAAAACCCCCTCTACATCACCATAGAAACCCAAAGACTCTCCCAATATTTTTGTTTTCCTATTAGTCTTTACACACCTTCATTTTCCTGATTACTTATGATTTTTTTGTCAGTCTCAGTCACTAGAAGTCAGTTGGAAAAACCAAAAACATTTTTCTATGTCGAAATAATGCATTGATTTCGAAATACGAAGAGACTTATGCAAATAAAAATAACCTTCAAAGATGTGTCAACACTTTGAAAAATCAAAAAAAGAAGCGAAGAGAAAAGAGGATTAAAGTGACTTCATCATCACGTTTCTTCTTCTATTTTGGTTTTGCATTGTTGTTCTGGTCATTGAAACGGACAAAAAAAAACAATTTTTCTGCATAGTTTAGACTTTTATCCTACTAAACGTTGAAAGACGAAAACAATGTTTCAATGAGCTTAACTTTTTTATTACTGTTTCCTTGGAACAGTAAATATCAAAAATATGTTTTTTCCCATTTTCTGTATCACATGAATTTTTGGAAATCTCGCAAACCAGACCAGAAATTTTGAGCATCATAGAACTTTTCAGATCACAGAGATTTTCAGAATTCTGAAGATCTGAAATCTGGTTCTGAGAATCCGAAAATCTCCTATTGAAGCAATCTCCAAATTCAAGAAAAATCTCAGTTTCAGTCCTTATATTATTGTTTCTTAGACAACTTTGTTTTGGTGATCTAGCGTTCTGACCTTTATAATTTTGCCTTTCTCCCAAAAAAACGGCGAAGAAGTTGCAAAACATTTGCATAGTGATGTCTATGTATGTTCTGTGTTCCGTGTCTTCTAGCCAATACTAACAACTATGATTCATCCTCTTCTCGTTTTTTTCGTCCATCGATAGGGAAAAAGTTTGTAGAGTTCACATGAGGTGACGAATAGTTGGGTTGATGAAATACACTTTTGGTTGAAATTTTTTATTTGCTCTTAACACTAATGGTATTTTGGAGAGAAATGTATAATGTTAGGAATCCACTAACTTGAACATTTTCTGAAACAAACCAGTATTTTTATTTTGAACGAGCTCGTAACTTCATTCATTCATTTCCAACTACAATTTTTGTTTTCTGAACATATAGAAAACTTTTAGTCTTCACTCGCTAGAAGACGCCTCTGTTTCCGAACTCCTAGAAATCTATTGATTGTCAGAGAAACTTTTCACAAAATTTTCTGTTTCAAAACTTAAAAAAAATATTGTTCATGGTATTCAAGTTCGTTGAATTGCACGTTTTTTTTGCAGGTTTTCCCAATTCTGCTACAAAAATTAGCGAAGTGTTCATGTAACTGAGAGTTGAGATCTGGGTCATCCAAACCTCACTAAATTAGTACTGACTGGTACTTTGATAACTGATAACTCGAGTTACATGAAAGTCTCGCCCACAGTCTCCTGGAATGTCTCATAGATTCGTAAAACAACTTTTATTAAACTTTTCCAATATCTTAACCATATTATTCCAATTTGATTCTATTTCAATTTCGAAAATTCAGCACTTCCCAATACTCTGGAATCCTTACCATCGCTCCACCATCAGCCAAACAATCTGGAGATTTCAGCCATCTCTCGACGGAATTCGTGGTTCCCAAAAATGAGGAACCACTGAAGAGAAAACTCGTTGGTTTTCTCAAGAATACAATCAAGTGAGTTTCTTTTTTTGGTCCTTTGTGGGAAAAGGGAAATGAAATTGAATTTGGAAACAAGTAGAAGTTTGTAGAATTCATTCTCTATTAGGGAAGATGCACTGGATACAATTCTAGGTTTTCGGAAAGTTTTGCAAAATCTCTGTTTCAAAAAACTACCAGCCTTCAATCATCTGTTTCCATAGATAATCCCAATTTGTCATGAATATTAGATTCTCTCTTCCTCCTGTTTTCTCCTGTATACGTCAACACCAAAATGGCTCATATTTCCTGAGAAATAAAAAAAATAGACATCTTAAAATCTCCACTACTTCTACATCTGAAGTTGTTATTTCCGTTTTCCTTTGATACCAGACGGTTTTCGCCCCCATCGGGGGCTCCAACCGTCTGGCATCTGCTTACTTCTGAGAGCATCAGTTTGTACATAGTGAAAATGGGGTGAATTTTAGAAATTTTCAAAGTTGAGATTTTTGAAAAAAGAAAAGTGAGGGCATCAACTAAGACACGTTTGTGATCTATTGGTGAAAGTTTCATCAAAATCGGTTCAGAATAGGCTGAGTTATGGCCGGCGACACACAAACAGACAGACATAATTTGGTGATTGTTATTAGTAATGATTTCGCTGGGAGAATCTTCCAAATATCGTAACATTTTCTAAAGAAATGCGAGTTCTCAGGAATTTTAGCTTCCACTTCACTATCAGTTCCAGGTTAGTTTTGAAGAAAGTTAATACTTTTCGGTTTCAAATAGATCTAATTTGACTTTTGCAGTTAGTGTAATCAGTGGAAATTGATTCAGTTCAAATTGGTAATTCTTTGTCATCACATAAAATTAGAACTGGTTCCTAAATCTTTCTCAAGGTCAAATTAGATTCCAGAGTTTTGAGAATACACAAAACAACTAAATTCCTCAAAAGTTTTCTGTTTCAGAGTTTTAACATTGATGCTTTGGAAAACACTGAACTCATTCATAGCAATCTCTTATATTTGAAAAATATAGTATGAGCTGAACTTCCACTTTTTATATGTCAAACTTGTTATTCTCAAAACGTTATCAACTTTGGGGTTAAAATTCAGAAGAAGGGTGACTGCTTGATTCTTTAAAAATCTCCGTTTCAAAACTTACTGCAGCTATAATAGAAGTACTGAAGTTAGAAGAGTAATAAGTGACTGATTCTGAATGATTGTGAATCGTGAGACTCTGGTTATTTAACATAGAACCAATGTCTCCATCTTTAACGTTTCTCTGAATTCCATTGGGGAAACGTATGCAAACTGCTGCTGTTACCCCAAACTTTGTAATAACTCGAAACTTAAGTTTGCTCCCGGGAGGACTAATATGATTAATGAACTCTTTTTTTTAAGATGAAACTGAAACGGACAGGGAAACGATGATTCATGAGGAATGCCGTTTTTTTTGTTAGATCTTTTTGGTTAGTTAGACGATTGTGAGAAAGTACGAATGATTGTCAAGCAGGTATCAAAGTTGGTTACCGAGTTGACTTGAAACAGTGAAAACCTTTTACTGTTTATCTGGATTTTGATTAGATTGCTTCAATTTTTGAGTGTCGTTCCATTGAATATAATTAGTTTCAATATGTGGAGAGGAACGTAATATTAGTTGATTCATGGGGAATACCGTTTTTTTGGTTAGAAACTGTTCGATGGTTGGGAATAATTGGACTTGATCAAGTTCAATAGTACCGAAATTGGATATCAAGTTAACTTTAAACATTCAGAAAAACTTTTACTGTTTCTGAAGATTTTAATTAAATTACATCAGACATTTATTGTCGTTTTATTGGCTATTCGATTAGGTTCAAAATATTGAGAGGACAAAACATAAGTGTAATTGAATATTCAAAAACCTTAATGTTGCTTTGAAATCGTTTTGAAACCGAGAAATTTATCTTAATGATTTCTTAGTTTAGTTGTTACGCATGTAATGCAAAATGAAAATTTCCAGTTTCAGCAGAGTTTTCTAGCCTAGCTTTCTGAATTTTGAGGATTTTCTCTTTCAGCTGGTTAGATCAAATGACCTTTTTCATAGAGTTTGATAGCTAGAAAATAAGGTTTCCAAAAACTATAACAGAAATGGCCAAATATAACGTCAGAGTAGAGAAATTCTTTGAACCCCGCTTCCTCTGGTACTTTAGAATCTAGAACTCCACATTAGTCATAGTTCACACCATGACCAAGTCCTATACTAGTACTATTTCCAGTTGCTGTTGATCTCTGCACTAAAAGTAAACCAAAAATGGTCTCGTTTCCTCTCTCCCTCCAACAGTTCCCTCTCTTCTCCCTCTTCAATTCTTCTCCCGAAAAACCAGTTTCGTTTTGAAATCTTCCCAGTCTCTAGTGGTCTGTTTCTCTCTGATTCTTCCACTCTCTCTCATTTCCTCTCGCCCAGTTTCTTCTTCCCCAACAACGCATCCATTTTCGTCATATTTCTTCTTCTTTTTTCTCCTCCACTCCAACAATGTTTTCTGTTTATTGGACCCTTCTGGATTAGGCGTCAGAAAAAGGAGTTTTGGAGAAAACAGTGTCACTTGGGACACTCGGGTAACTGGATATTATTCTTTTGGGCTATGTTTTTTGTGTTTGTCAAGTGACTTCCATCCCTAAACGAATCTATTCTACAACAAGACTGGAGAAACAAAAAGGTCAGATTTCGTTTTGAAAAATTTTGTTAGGTAGTTTTGGGTTCTAATGGTAGAAGAAGTGAGAGATGTATTAGAACCTATTTGTCTGACTTGGATTTTTTAGAACAAGAAAATTGAAGTGTGATTATGTGAAATATTGTACGCATTTCTATCAGAATCCGTCGAAACAGAAAAAATAACTGAAAGTCAAGCAAGCTAGTTTTTCTGTACATTCTCTGAAACAGTGAAAAAATGGTTCAAGTGGAAAATTTCCGCAAAATAAAAAACGAGGAATAAACTCTGGATAATCTCAAAACCATCAATATTTTTTCTTTGAAACAGTATAAAAATGTATGATTTCTTTAACTTTGGAAACTTTGCCTATTCTTGGTTGTTTTTGGACACTTGCTCATGTTTTCGTTCTGAATCCATTTCTGAGATTCTAGACTAAATTTATACTCCAATTTTTGTAGTCCAAATCCGAATCTGCTATTTTTCCAGAGTTAGAACAACTGGAATTCTGATACTTCTTCTTTTTACTTTTGCACGAATCAATGAATTCAAATTCCTATCAAATTTTGGTCTTTCAACGACCTCTATCTCTCTCTGTTTTGACGCTCCAATTCTGAACTGTATTCGTCACTGATTTCATTAAAACTGCCAAAAACTTTAGTAAAGAATTATTTGTTCAACTAACTTGTTTTCCCACTGAAACAGTTTACTTTTCTTCTTACAATTCGTTACTAGCGGAACAGTGAAAAGTCTTTTACAACTTTCGAGCGAGTTCTCAAAACATTTCGGGTTGTAAAAAGTGCATAAACATACTTACTAGAGTCACGTAGTGCAAATAGAGCAGTTTGAGCCAATTTGATTTTGGAGGAACTAACTGAAAAAGTTTACAGTTTCAGAAATTTAATTTATTTATTAAAAATTGAACGGCAATGATCACGAATATGACTCTTATTGATTCTGCCCAGACCCCTATTCTTCTCACTTATGAATCTCAATATTCAGATCAGAACTTTCCCAAAATCTTTTCCGAAAAATAAAAATCTATGTCACTTCTTCGAAACAAAAAAACTCAAGCAAGAAACCGCCCGTTTTCGCTCCATAAAACCATCAAAAAGTGGGCGACGAAAAGCGCATAAAATAGAGAGAAATCGCTCCGATTTCCTCTTTTCTTCATATTGATTCTTTCTTTTCTTTCTCAAAAATCTTTTCTTATTTTTCCAGAATAATTCCACTGATGCACAAGGATTCCTCAGAGAAAGATTTGAACCAAAACGAAAAGGATTCATCGAAAGAGGAAGATCAAAAAGAAGAAGAAGAGACGGCAAAATCAGCAAGATTTCAAAGTAAGGGGCAGAAATTGAAAAAAGATCCAAAAATGATGGATTCCGAATCGGCTGTCTATGAAATCGACGAGTTGAATTCGACTATTGCTCCGTCGAGCAGTCGACAGTGTATTGTCGAAGGAGGTTAGTACTCGAATATGTGTGCTTCTTTCTGTTTTGTGATTGTGAATTTCACTTTTTGATTGTAGGAATACAAAATATTACTGTTTCCTGAAATATTGATTAAAGCAGTATTCAGGACTCATTGATTGGTTAGACCCCTTATGACTGGAACTCGTGAATTTTTGAAAATAAATAAGGTGGCTCACAATTTGCATTAACTTCATCAGATCCGTTCAACTTTTTTTTTGCAATTTTTGTATTTTCAGAAGTTCTGACTGTCCCGATGAAAGTTGTGTCATTGGCAGTTTGAGATGTCAGCGTTTTCCGAAGAGCAAATTTTCTGATAGAGCTTTTTTAAAACAAATTATCCAGAAAACTTCATGTTTTTATTTAAAACACCTAAAATCAAAGTTATGAGTACTCCGAATATAGCTAAATTACTTACAATTAGAATTGGCTGGAACTCACCCATTGCTCGGTTCACGTAACTCATTTGGTGATTCTAATTGCAAAAACGGATTCAACGGGGTCGAAATGGTTCGTGCAAATTTACGAAAAAAAAGTTGAACGGTTCTTGTGAAATATTTAAAAAATTATCCAAATTCAAAAAGTAAAAATCTAGAAGCAGAAATCAATTTCACCTCAGACAAATCCAAAATCACATCAGTAAAAGTGGGTGGAAACCTCAAAAGACGTCTTCTCTCGTCTTTCCCACACTCTTTTTGTTGTCTGTTTCTGTTTTGAACACTCCAATTTTCTGTTTTTTCGTCGTTTCGCTTCTTGAAAAATTCACGTGGTTCTTCTTTTACGGAGACTACTACAACAACTATTCAGTCATATTTTGAAAAACACTGATCACCTAAAAAAATCATAATAGTTTTTTTGGGATAAACATTGATTTTCGATGGATGGTGAGAGGAGAGGTGAGATTATTTATGATTTATTCTGGAAATTGTAATTGGATTTTTTTAATTTGGAACCCTTATTTGCCAGGGTACTCTTACCAAGGCTGTCATTCAAATAAAAATGGATATATATCTTGATTAAACATATTGAGCAGTGAGAATGAGCATTCACTTGTGTCCTGAAACAGTGAACATTCTAAGCGAAAACGCGAAAAAATCTCATATATTTTTCTGTTTCGGAATACATCTTCAATCTGTTTGAAGTCGTAGACATCATTAAATTCCTATCCCGTTCTTCTCAAAATAGATAACATCATTATGACGTTTCTGAAACAGAAAAAATTTCAGTTTCATACGAAATCTTAATGTAGTCTAAATAAATTAAAACCGTTTGCACGATAATTTCATCTTCCCTGATTTTCAATTGTTTACTTGAAAGTCTATGTACTAAATTGAGACACAAATCTGATCAGTTTTCTCTATAATCTGTCTTCAAACTTTCAGATCTGGAGTGTGCGGTAACCATCAAAAAGCCAAAGAAGAAACCAATCCAACGTACGGAATTCCATCCGAATCCTCCATTCTCCTGTGTTCCAATATATACAATAATTCTTCTCGGTCTTCTGATTGTTTTAATCGTGGGAGCAGTCACTACAATAGTTGATATGAAACCTGCATTCATCTACGGAGAAGCCCCAAATTCGACTCATTTGGGTCTTAACAAAACCTTGACTTCAATTGTAGAACCCCCTCCAGAAATCTCTTTTTCCACTTTGAAACCTCAGTGATTTTTTTGTTCGTTTTCTGTATATACGATGTGTAGGTGTCCACTTTGTCGCGATTCGAAATACCGGTGATTTTTTTTAAATTTCATAATAATTATTTTTAAATTTTTTCGATGTAAGAAGACATGAATAAATTCATTTGTGAAACTTATGGTATTAATATTAAAACGGAGTGTTTTTTAAGCCAAACTTTGAAACGGTAAACTTTCGAAGAAAACCAAAAGTTGGTTTGAAATGTGAATATCGCCCGAAATATGAGTGTGGCGCCTCTGTGATTGTTCGAGCGTTCATAACTTGGCTCAAACTTGACCAATTCATGAAATCTAAAATTATTTGAATAGAAAAATATTTTGCGTTTATTAATAGTAAAGATTCTAGTTCGAAAGATTTGGACTAGTTCTGGCTGAGACTTTGAGCAGCCATAACTCGAGTTACGCGATCATTTGGCTATTTTTCATTGCAGATTTGGAGTTCTCATGGTCGATAAAGTCTATGGCCCAAATCTCAGAAAAAGTTCAACACGAGTGGTCAAGGAATTCCCTTGTAAGACTATCCAAATGGGATTGTGAAGAGTTACAAGCGACACTCTGTAATGGTTCAGTTGCTTTGAAACGATACAGCTAACAGGTGCTCCTAAATAATATATACAGTCACAGCTCTTTCAATTTTTATATCAATGTTCATTTCGTATAAGCATTCTCATAGAACAAGGAGAGTTCACTTAGTGTTATCATTCGAGTGCTCTAACCATGAACACAGAAGTCAAACCATCGTCCTCTCTGATCATACCAATTTCAATAACTCCAGTTGGTCCGTGATAGATTCCATATTCCGGATCTGTTGGATGTGGAAGGCATGGTCCGAGCACTCTTCGCGCAATTTCCATATCAAATGTCGTATTTCGAATAATTATTTCAACTGATTCGATATGCTCGTGTTTGAAGATTGAGTTCTTGAGGTTTGCGAGCTCTCTTGCAGTCATTCTGTGTCTGTTGATTAGAAACTCCTCCAAGTGAAGCAGCTTTCTGATGGGAACCGTCGTAGGGAAAAATGGCTTGAAAATTTTGGCATTTTTCACTTGCTCCGTTCTCATCATTTTTCTCATTGTCTTATTGTCCTCATCACCGCATGCATTCTTGGAAATGAAGATTCTTTTAAGTGTTTTTGGCTTCAAGTGCGTCAGGATACGCATCACTTGCTTTGGAGTTACATGCGTAAAGTTAACTGTCTCAACAAGTAGATTCTCGCCGAACGAAACCAACGCCTTCTCGATTTTCGTAATGAACGTTTTCTGATTGTGTTCATCTTTGACATGAATCATCAGGTTCCGAAGATGATTTCCGGGGCTGGTCAAAATGGATACAAACACGTTGATTCCAGCTTCGTCGTATTTGACTTTTTTGAGAGATCCTATTCGTTCTTTGCTTTCGAACGGAATCTCGTCTTCCATGTAATTTCCGTATTCGTTTTTCTCCCAAGTGCCGTATCCATAGCCACACTGTCCACTTTCTTTGGTGTACTTACAGTACATTCCATCCGTGAATACGACGCAGACTTTATCTGAGAAGTACACTCCCAGTTTCTCTACATGCATCAGGTTCTTCTTCACGATGCGATGTATTCCTTCAGACACTCCGTAGCAAGAATACCTAAACATTGGAAGCTATCTTGGTTTAGTTATGGTAGGGAATCTTACAATTCCAGAGGATGCAACTTCATCAAAATATCCTTGACCAATTCCAAGGGAACGTCGGAGATAGTGAGAACATTTGGATCCTTTCTTAAAAATAAAACATCTGTGTTTGAATGCATTTCGTATATTTACCTTTTCTCATATTCTGGTTCGAGAAGCGCGTTAGGAATCAGAAGTTGCCTATCGATGATCACCGTAGACTCGTCTTCTGAAATCAGAAAGTTGGCAAAAAGCTTTTAGAGTTGTGGCAGTGGCAAACCGGACATAGATATACTTACTTAGTTCAATAAGATCAGGTTTATCCATGACAATTTTTGTAGTTGAGTGAGACCAGGGAAATGTTACAAAGTAATAAACCGAAATGAAAAATATCAAATTTTCGGAAATTCAACTTTGAAAAATTAAGAAATTTTTCTCGTGAACTTTAGAAAAAGGTGAATAGTCTGAACTATGTTAAGTATTGACCTGGATATCAGCAGCCACGTCATCTATAGTTTTTGTTTGAAAAGCCAGAAATCATAGCAATGTTTTTCTGCTTATTTTGAACCTAAAATTGTCTATACCAGCTATACTCGATTTGAAGATCTGTTGACTGGAAATATTCACGCTACTCGGAGTCAAACCCAGGTTTGATTCTGACTGTTCCAATGTTGACTTAGCATCGCTCCGTTTTTTTCTCTGCGCATATACAAAACAGTTGTCATCTTATTGATCTCCCCATGATTTGTCGATCTGTATCTTCAAAGATTCTCCATTCCAGATGACTTCTCATTCAAATTCTCACCATTATCCAACATCATTCTCCCTCTCTATATGAACGACTTGCGTAACTTTTAACCGTTCTTTTTTCACCCCCTTCTATTCCTCTTTTCCTTTCCATTTTCCCGCTATAAAATCCGATAAGAAAAGCGGAAAAAACATGAAGCATGTCTCTTCTGAAGAAGAATTCGAGGAGCGGGGATATTGAAACATTCTAACGCTAAACCAAAGAGAACGTCAATGATCAAAAAGCTTGCGGAGAGATCATGCGGTGGACAAGGGTTGGGCAATCAGTTCAAAAGATTAGAAGATTTGAATGAAGACAACGAATCTAGTTTGGAACGGGACGGTATTGGAAGGAGGTGAACGATATGATAAAGATGAGGGGTATACTATAGCTACATCAGAATTTCCATTTTAGATTAAAGTGCGCTCTAATGAGAACTAATTTAGGGCTGACGTCAAGATAGAAGTGTTCGAGAATGGGGGTAAGTATGAAGATCACACATCGGTAACAATGAATCTAGAGATTTGGATCTCGGGAACATTAGCGGTTAAGAAGTTCAGAAGTTTTCTGAGACTCTATATATATATATATATATATATATATATATATATATATATATATATATATATATATATATATATATATATATATATATATATATATATATATATATATATATATATATATATATATATATATATATATATATATATATATATATATATATATATATATATATATATATATATATATCTTGCTAAATATAAAATTATCTTGCTTTTGACATATCGCGATTATAATTTCACTATTGTAATTTGAAAGCAGTACGTTTCCGTGTCCACCTGAAACAGAAAATTCATCTCCAACACATATCATGGATAATCCAAACATTTTATTGATATTTCGAAAGAAAAAAAGTATTCAATTCACAAATAACCCGTACAATCAAAGAGACCGGATTTCACATGAAAAACACCGAAATTTAGGGAGCATCTTGCTCTCGGAATTTAGAAGCTCCCAGCAATATTGTTGATGTGCTCAGCGATGACGTCGTAGAAAATGTAGATTCCGAGAGCAATCATCACAATGAAGATGGTGATGATGAGGAGAGTTATGATGAGCACTCTGGAAATTTGGGATGAATTAAAGGGTACTGATGAAGAAGAAAGAGAAACATTTTTTGGTAATTTTGAAACTGAAACTTTCCGAATAGCCGTGTATGAATGACAAAAAATTTCAGTTGAATTGAAGATTTTCAAACATCAGATGATCTTACAACGATGAACATTGGAATCTTTCAAACAGAATTTCACCGTTTCATGTCTTTTTGAACAAGAATAGGTTTATGGACAGTTGATGAGCTTTCATTATCTCCAAGTTATGAATATCTACAAAATTCCAAAACTGTAACTTGATTTCATGATCATCGAGTATTTGGAAATGTGAGACTTTGCCAATTTCCGGAAAATGACATCTGAGAATCAGTATTTTACTGTTTCAGAAATCTGATAGCATCTCTGAGAGTAATTTTGTTTGCTAGAGGAGCGCAATTTAAACTCAAAATCCAAAAGATGTATCAATCGAATTCATAGTGAATTCTGAGAAAATAAGGGTTCCAAAACGCTTTTTCTCCTAACAGTGTATCCATAACCACCAATACAGTCAACAAAACATGAAGCACAACAACTTCTAACTTTCAGTTAAAAAAAAACTTCGGTTTCAAAAAGTCATGATTTTCTGATAAGCTCTAGGAAACCAATAACAACCGTATAAGCTTCCAAAATAACCTTCAAAAACCATTAGATCTAAAAATAGTATTTTATCAACACAGCGCATTCGCCACCCATTGCTCTCATTCTAATGAAATCTAACTTCTCTCACTTCAATGAACATTCAATGATTTCAAATCATTTTCTCCTTTCATATCCAGATCAACCCAATCATTTTCTCATTACACAACACTTGGATTATGCAATCAGAAACATCCACATCGTTTTTTTCCCTTCTCAGATGACGTCGTTTCGTTTGTTTTCTTGGTCATTCGAAAGATGGACTACACGATTTCGTAGTCAGATGAGAAATCCCCGCTTTTCGAGTGGATTTTAAAAGCATCCAGGTCTTTTCTTCTTTGTTTTCATGTTACTAAATGTGTCATTTTACGATTCGAAAATGGAGAAGAATCCAAGGAGCGAAAGTTTTTGGATGTTTGGAGAAAAAGTAAGAGGTGAAAGTGTGAACGGATGATCAGATAATAGAAGGGAAAGGAAAGAATTATGAACTTTCTCTTGAAGTTTTCGGAAGAAAAAAACATGACGCTTCGGTGGATGGTTGTTTCGGAGAACGAGGGTTAGGATTTATAGGAGAAAAGTAGTTTAAAGTAGAAAAAATGATCAAAGTTTGAGAAAAATTTTACTGTTTCAACTAAAAAACTTTACTTGGGCATATTGAAAGCTGTAGTAATCAGTGTTTTTTTAGTTCTATGCAATATAATGAATTTCGGTTGTTGAGTTCCTTAAAGCTTAGGACAAGAACAATCTATCGTTTGTATTCGAATAACTGTAAGAACTCTGGATTTCCAGGTTTTGGGATAGGGTTCCAAAAATTTTTGTGATTTTTGAATGAGCAATTATTTCAGTTATCAAAAAAGTAAAAAACTGACTTGAAAGCTCAAATGTATGAAAGTGACTGGACACGAAACTTAATGGTCTCAAAAATCATACTTTGACATTTAGGCAGATAATTGAATTGTGATAGGTTTCGTACCAGCTAAGGATGCATTTCTCAATCGAATGGATAAAATACCAGCTAGACAACGGAAAATGTGAATCTACCAACCAATCAGGTGTCAGTGAAAAATATACATCTATTTCGGTTTCACTCTTTTTCTGAAACAGTTTTAAAAAGTTATTGTGAACAATATATTGCAATAAGAATTGTTGACGGTAAATTGTTCTGGTCAGCCTTCAAATTGAGATAATCAACTATTCGAAAATCAAAAATTCCTGTTTCGGTAAGAATCAGAATAAACTGAGATTTTCCTTTCTCAGTTTCCAATAATCTTTTTCGAAAAAAATGTCTTATTTTTTTCTCAATCGGGGAAAATTTAGATAGTCCAGATGTTTTAATGGCCTATAACTCACGCCTCCGTAGATCTTTTCAAATGAAAATTGAACAGATTGAAAGGAAATTTCAAGAAGATCACGGTCAGTTTTTGAATATTGTAGAAGTTGGAGGCTTGCTTCAGAAAGGATCGAAATATTTATAGCTATCCTAAACGACGGAAACTCGAAAAGATGACTATCGACAATCTTTAACCATGTTCCAGCTTCAAAATCATACGAAGCGCGCCAGAATTTTTGAAAAAAAGGATTAGTCAGACTTTCAAACAAAGATTTTCTCCCCCTCACTCGTCTTTCATTACCTTTTAGGACATGCGGGAGTAATAGCATAATTCTCAGGAATATCGAAACGATTAGGAATAAGGAGTTTAACGGACCTGTGTGATTGCTCCCTCTCGATTCTTTGCATTTCTTTGTGCGGAAGAGACAAAGGACGCATATCGAAAGAACGAGAGGGAATGATCGAAGAACAGTTTGATGCTGTTGAATTGAGAGGCGGTGGTGGTGGTGGAGAGAGAAGAACAGGTGGAGACGAAGTGGGCGGATGAGAAGAGATAATCGGACGACGTGACGATGCAGATGATGAAGCTGTCGAGGTTGAGGATTCTACCGGTCTGTAATAGAAACATTACTTTATGATCTGAAACTGTCTCTGTTTCAAGATTATGATCTAATAATGTGTCAGAGAAGTTAGTAAAGACAAGATCTTCTTTTACTGTATGATTTACGAAACAGAAGTTTACATTCACTTTTTTTTCCAGAATTGACACTTTTTAACTAAAAGTTTTCAGATATTGTAAATCTGAGAAACTGCTAGAATCTGAAAAATTTTCAAGTTTTCTGAAAAAAAATCCCGTTTCAGAGTACATGGATTACAAATGGATTCCAATTTTCGGCACTGAAACCATGCTAATTTCAACTGTCAAAAATCTAAAACTTTCGACATACCTCAGAGTTTCCCTAGTGACAGTTAATTTCAGAACCCTTTCAAAAATTCTGAACAGAAACATTTCCGTTTCACGGTATATGGATCAGGAATAAGTCCAAATTTTTGATACTATTTTAGAACCGTTTCAAAAAAAATGAAGGATTCATTTAGTGGAATCTAACTTGCATTTTCGACGTTGTCAAGAATCATGAAAGTTTTTCGATACAGAGTTTCTTCGGGAACCATAGGTGAAGTTTATTTACTCTAATTGCGTAAATTCCGGGAAAAATTAAACGAAGTGACTGAGAATTTCTCAAAAACCAGTTTAAAATTTCAATTTTAGTGGTACTGGTATTACGGGAGATCAGGGAATATTAATAAAACTTATCTCTAAAAATGGCGAAGTTTTGAAACTGTAATCTTTTTCGTAAAGCTATAATCTTTTTTTACAAATCGAAGGCATGCCACTTTTGACTGGAACCGTATATGATTATGAAATCTCCTACTTCCCGTTCCAGAGAACAGTATTCACTGTTTCATCATATCAGTTTCACTAAATTCTTGTAATAAGACACTACTACTGATATCGAATTCATCGTTCGGAACGGGAATGATATGTGATAATAGTGAGACCAAAGAATAGTATATCAGTTTCAGTGGGAGGACTGGAACGGGAAAGGATTGATTATCAATCACATAATACAGAAGGAGTTATTTTTAAGAACTTACCGTTTCATAGAAACTGTAAAAATATTTATCGGACTACCATGATTTATTAAAAGGATAACATTCTTACAAGCAAAAAATTCTAGCCTGAATCAGAAAAAATTGTGAATTTCTGGAGACAGTGCTCTCTGACATAACCAGCACGCAACTCTTTCCTCTTAATTTAAAAAAATCTTTTTTTTTAATAGAGCTCGTTTGATAACTCTAAAAGTAGTTGCTCCGTTCAAAGTAGATTCTAATACTTTGCTGTTTCAAAATCTCAATCTTTAGAATCTTAGTTAAGAATAACCAGTATACTCATTGAATTGATTGGTTGAGTTGTGTATTACTTAGTCAAAGACGGGAATACTCTAATTGAGCTTTTTTCAAAACGAGTGTAGGTACTTTTGCGACATCGTGTCTGTTTTTTTCGGCTGCGGACCAGACATCCGATTTGACTTTTGGGACATTTTTGGGTTATTTTTGCTGTCAAATGAAACAATGGAGCAACTTGTTTACGAGAATTTTATGTGCGACTCCGGGATAGCCCAGTTTTCCAAAGTTATCCGTCCTATCTCCTTTAATCCACACATTTGTATGTTTTTCGATCTCCTAAATCCCCTCCGCCCCCTTTTTGACACTTGATCATTTGCCAATTGACCGCTAGACATGGTTTTTATCGATTACGCAACAAAATCATCCCCTCGCAATCCATCAAAATCATAACGCGCGGCATCGTTTTGATGATTGGATTAGTGTTGCGTTGGTTTTATCATTCGGAAGAAGAAAAGATCAGAGAATATTTGGAATGAAGCCAAGAAGGGAAGGAAGCAAAATGAACAGGTTCTGTTTTGCAGAGAGAATGAGGAATTCAAGTGGAAAGGTTTTTGAGTTTTTGACCATTCTGACCAATGTGTGGGAATATTTCAGGCGGAAAGAACTTATATGTATACGGTTTCAGATTTCATTGATGAACGAAACTGTGGGGGTGTGCGTGATAATCTCACAAATTTGAGTTCAGAGCTTTAAAATTCTTGATTCACATTTTTTGAAGATCTGTAGTCGATTCGTTTCCAACGCTTTCTAACAAAAATCAGTTATCATTTGACCTCATTATCTCTGACAATTTCTTGGTTCTTTTTTCTGCGTTGCGGCGTGATTTTCAAATTTTTGGAACCTCGAATCAACTTCAGGTTTTATGGCTAATAAAATTAAGAAATTAATTCACTGTTTCAAAACCCGTAGAAATTTTTTCGCTTTTTAATTATTTCGTTTTTGTAATCCTTACCTCTTTCCGAATCCCGATCCATAAGCATCATCATCAAATGAAGGTGGCGGTGGTGGAAGTTGTGCCAAGAAGTCACTCATTGATGGTTTTGATGTACGCTTTCCCATCATCTTCCAGCTCCGAGAGCACAATCCAGTCAGCTCTTCTACGTTCTCGTACACCTAAACTTGCGTGTTAAAATTTTCTTTTTCAAGGGGACATAAAAATTGTAATCCAAATAAGAAATTTTGATTTTGGACGCCGTATCTTATGCAATTCTATGAGTCTACTATTGGGGTACCTATCCATATGACATATTCCCTGTTTCAGAGTATACTAATAGCCTAACCATTCAGCGTCATACCAGTAAAGTTAAACACAAATAAAACAAAAGTAACTAACCGGTGAAGCCAATCCAGAAGAAGACGAGGAAGACGTTGAGACTGTAGAAGTTGGAGAATAGTCACAGAATGTAGACACGTCATCGTATACACCCATTCTGGAACAATTTTCAGTTACATAACAACCGATTTAGATAATAAAGAGCGCATAAAACGAGAGGATATTCGAACAAAATTTTCAGTTTCTATGGGAACTTATATAAAAAATCTTGATGGGCTTTAGTTAGTCCGTTATTTTTTTCCAGAAAATTAACTTCTTGCAGACGAAAAAACGATAGGACTCCTAATAATAGTTTTTAAAATATGGTAGCTAAACGAAATTTTTGAAACCGCTATTTTTTCCGGAAAATTAGAATCAGACTATTAAGCTAATAATGGTCGATGCTTATCCATGAAACAGCTAAATTTTCAAATAAGGTTGTCAAATCCAAAGCATCCTATTTTTGCAGTTTTCATCAGGATTTTCCCTCCAACATTAAGAAAAACCATGCTGAAGCTAGTTTTACACCAGGACAGAACTCACAATAGGTTTAACATGGGAAATGAGTATTTGTTCTATTTGTCTCCAAAGATTTTTGGCTTAAAAAAAGAGTTCCTTCTTTGTAGGATTCTATTTTCCAGAAGATCATAAGAGAATACATGAGTAAAATTATTGCTTTAACGCAGAATAGAGTTAGAAAGGAGCATCGAACCGGACTGAAATTGGGAATCGTACGTTCATCTGTGAGTGATTACGGCAAAGCAATTCAAACAGTATACAAATCATAACTGAAACTGAAATAATACGAGACATCCTGAGTTCGAAACCAAACACTGAGAAATCATTACGGAATAATCATCAATTGTTACAGTTTCAGAAGATGACTGATACAGAACCCCTGGAAATAACACTCGCTAAGATACGAAAATTCGCAACGAACAATGGTCGTAAACTTCAGAACATCACTGTCCCAAGTACTCAGTTTTTGAACTCATTCAAAAGATTATCTAGTTCTTAGACAATTTTCCTCTGAAACTTCACCTACAAGCTTTGATGTGATACTAATGTCAATGCAGATACATTTTAAAGATTTTCCAATATTTCCACAATAAACTTCAAAACTGTTGAAAAATCGCAATTCGGAAATAATATTGTCTCCTAGAAACTTTAAATCAGAAACAGTGAATTTCAAAAACTATCAAAAGCAAAAGGTGTAAATAATCTCACTATCAACGGAGCATTAGTCTTGAACAAAGGGAAAAAGAAAAAGAAAGAAGAGAGATGGAAGAGAAATAGAGACAGGTCATCCTTTGAAACTGGTCAAATACTCGAAAAAGAGAAAGAAAGAGTTCGAAAATGAACTCTTTGGGTAGTAAATCATGGGAAGCTGAGAATGAGGTGGTCAAAATCTATCAGTTGCGAATCAATAAACACATATTTAAGTGGTCAAGGAAACGGAAATTTATAGAATTTACAGCTTCACATACACAATTGTTTGCTTCAAGTTAAAACAGAGCAATTCATATTAGGGCTAGAATTATCGAAATTTTGAATTTTAAGGAGCTCTGAATTCCCGCCTGAATTCATAGTTCAAAGATCCCAAAATGTGGTCAAACTGCCCAGAAAGTTATTTAAAGTCTAAAAAAAGGTACACAGTAAAAGAGAACAACCAACAATTTCTGAAGTTCAATTCTAGAAGATCTCGAACACAGAAGTATTTTTACAGTTTCAAAAAATATGGATGTGCTTTCAATTTCCAAGAGTATTTGATGGGCTTTCCACTAAGAGAAGAAATCTGTAGGTTTTCGAGCAATCAAACCAAAAAGTGTTCGAAAATCCGATAAACTGGAGAACTTGGTGTGAAAATAAGCATGTGCCTTTAAACCGCACTTCTCCTTCTCTCACTCAACACTCATTTTCCCACTTTTTTGCATTCGAAAATGACAGTTCGAATCGTCGTCCAGCGTTGTTTTCTGTTGCCCTCTCTCTCCCTATTTTCACTGTTTTCGGTTTGTTTGCTCAGTGATAAGCGCGGCTTTTCCACCGCCAATCGGTCTCTCTTCTCTTCTTCTTTTTCTTCTTATTTTCGAATGTATATATTTGCATACAGAGAGAAAAAGGGACACAATAATATTATACACTCCCTGATAATACTGATGACCACTAGAAAATGATAAACGATGATGAACATGTGGTCGGTATTTTGGGATATGGACAAGATGAGAGTGAAACAGTCAATCGAGAGAAAGATTGAGTTCCAGGAGAAGGGTCCGTATTCGAAATTTCAATGAAACAGGAAATTTTTCTAAAAATTTTGAGTTTTTTTTCAGAAACAGTTCATTAAGAAATAGGAGCACAGAAGATTTGCTGATGGGACAAATTAGGGGAAAGATGAGTCAAACAAATAACGAATAGAGATGGATGAATTTGGTGAGACATTATAAGGTGTAGACAAAAATTTCTGTTTCAAAACGAACACTTATAGAAAACTTGGAAATTTCGGCATTCGAACGAGAGAGTTAAATGCTAATAATATAAGGTCATTTGGGAAAAAAAAGAGTTCAAAAAATAAGCATTTCAGAAGTTACTTGGTATCGATTTTGTCGGAACAGAATGAAAATTCAGTTCATGACTCCAGATTTTCTCGAAGTTAAAAGTTTTATCGAAAGCGAAATAGGGTTTAGATGAAGAAATATAAGGAGAGATTGATTGTTGGAGGCACTTTGAGTAACCACCGCCTTGTGAAACAGAAAAATTTTTGAACTATTTTTCGATTTTCACATGTAGTTGATGGCAGATAGAAAATTAAAGATTTAATAGAACAGAAATTTTTCAGCTTCATTGCCCACAAATAATAGATAAGTGCTAAGTTTTGGGAATTAGCTTAGAAAATGACATTCGATCAAAGATGAAATAAGAAAGTTCGCATTTCTCCCATATGATCAGCAATTCTTGAAACAGAAACAAAACACTAGTTGCCGCAAAACATTTTACGACGAAATGAAAGTTGAGATAACACAAAACGTGCACCCGTGACATAGAAAGAGTTTTCAGTTCTTATCAGTGGGTGATTCTTCAAAAAACGAAACTGTTCTGTTTCATAAGTTTTTGAAAATAAGGAGCACTACATGCTAGTAATAGTTTACGATTAAACACAGATGGTTTTCTCATTTAAAAATTAGGAGCTCCCCCTGGAAGATGAGTCAAAAAAGAATCGATGGAGATGGCTAAAAAATTTGGTGAGACTTGTTAGTTTTTTAAAATATTTTCAGTTTCACAACAAAAACTAAATGAAACTTTTTAGATCTGTGCATTCGAACGAGAGTGTTAAATGCTGATAATATGTATTATGGTGACCAGATGGTAACTTGAGAAAATAACAAATTTCAAAAATGCAAAATTTTTAGAAGTTGCTTGGAATAGATCTAGTTGAAATAGAGTCGAAATTGAATATGATACCAGATTTCCTCAATGTCTGAAATTTTCTGAAAAAAAGAGAAATACTTTCCGAATTTCAGATTATTCTGTTTCATAAGTTTTTGGGTAATGTGTTTGGTACGCAGTCGTTGGAGCATTCTGGATCAGCCTGTTTTGAAAACTAGGAGCTGGAAATATCAAAAGCTTTTTCAAACGAGAGTTTCAAACTATCGATTCCTTTACCAGAGCTGGAACGCATTTAATTTCTCAAACTTCATCCAAACCATATCACAAAACAGTAATTTTTTAAATACAAACCAATGTATTCCTCGATATCACATAGAATATTTTTGGTTTCTCGAGCAAAATAGATGTTTTTCTATTTTGAGTTTTTCATAAAAATGTATTTCGTTAATTCATTTTGTTACTGTAAAAGTTGTTTTGTTGTTTGTCATAAACGTACCAATAATTCGATCTATTCAGTTGCTATTCATTTTCCTTTTGAAACAGTGAAGATTTTCTTCAAAATTTTGGGAAGACTACTTAAATTTCGTAGACCTAAAGAAATCAAGAACGCCAAGCTACTGCAATTTCTTTCACTTCCTTAGCAACAACACAAAATTCTAAAAATGTAAATTTAACCAGAAGTCAAAAAGTTCCAAATAAAGTGAAACTTCATTAATCCCACCCTTTTCTGTGTTCCTTGTTTATGACGATGACGGATTGGAGTAGGTCAAAAAGAGAGAAAACCAGTCGACTGTGGTAATGTCCAAAAGTTAATACTGTAATCCTTCTTGACCTGCTTTCAAAATAAAAGAGAGGAGGTGGAAAACAACGCAATCTCGTGCATATTTCAATTTTTCCAGAATTTGATTTGTGGGGTTTAGAAGAGCTCAACATTACCGGCTCTGAAGCAGATGGACTTTGAAAGATAGGACAGAAAATGCGCTCTAATGAACTGCAAAACAGTCGTAACTATCTCATCAGAGCCCATATGCTTCAGGTATGATAGAGAGGAAACAAAGCAAAAATACATGGAAATGTGGTATAAACGGTTTTGCCACATAGACACATACACCGACTCTCTGTGTGATGGTGTGGCTGCTGCTGAGGTGTCAATGAGAGTGCAAATAAATGAAAAAAGAGGAAGAGAGGGGAAATGTCAAAAAAACGAAATGAATGGAATCCTAAGAGGAGGTACTTGAAAAAGAGAAAAGAGATGCATGTAATAGGTGGCAAATGGCAGAAAAAGGGCAGATCAAGGATTGAAGAGGAGGGGGGAAACCGTTTTGTTTTCTTGCTGTTTCAGAGGGAATTGAAGTCTTGGGATGATTTGGAGAGTTTGAAATTTAAAGGAGTTTTCAATTACTGTAAAGAAACAAAGCCTTATTCAAGTAGGAGTCTCTTGTGCAGACAACAACTGTAAAGCTAAGGATGAGGATAAATCAAGTTTTTATTGAAAAAACAGCCTATCGAACAATCAATTTTTTAAAGTTACGAAGCAATTTCAACGTTCAGTTGGAAACAGTAATATTTTTCCTGTATACATAGTTATATTGGGAAAAAGAATGTTTCAATTTGGTGAATCTGTTTGAATGTTCAATTGTTTTATCGGAACCTGAAGTTCAAATATGCTTCTGAAACTATGTGTCATAAACAAAAAGTCACATCTTCTAATCAAATTGTAACTTACAAGAATTATAAGAAATCCATTTTTCTAATTTGACTATTAGAAAATATGTAATTAGTTCATCAAGTAATGGAGCCCTCAATAATGTGTTGTGCAACATTAAACATATTTATTAACCCTTGTATTTTCTATTGACTACTCTGGATTTGATCAGTTTTCAATGATTTCAAAATTATGAGTAGCTTGAGCTCTATGAGTGACAGTTCCGAAAATGTTAACCTATTTTATATTACCTGAAACAGCGAAAATATTATTTGATTCATGCTGAGCTTGTACGATTGGGACCATATTAAAAAAAAATGAACATCTGAATGTCTTCAAATGTAGCTACTACATGTGGGTTATCCATTTTCCAATTTTTCCCATAGTTCAAAACATTTTCATACGATGACAGCCAAATTTTTGCTAAAATCTTGCATCGACTCCTTGAGTTTAAAGGACAACTTTTCTTGAGATCAAAAAATCCAAAACTATCTTCGGTTTCAGAAATTTCCTAAACTTTCATGGTACTATGTTGAATTATTCTTACCGCCTCCAACAAGATTCCACTCAATAAATTACTCTTGAATTACAGTTACTAGGTCAAACAGGGTAAAGAACGAAAGAAAGATAATCGAGAAATTGGTTGAAAGTGGTGACGGGAAACACGAAAAAAAAACAGTAATTGTGTTCGTATGCAAAACGTTGCCGACCGAGAAAAGAGTAAAAGGAAACTGTCGATAATTGTCGCTAATCTCTGCCAAAAAAACACAGAAGTAGAGAAGAAAATGAACGGATAATGACTTCTTGAACAAGGAAATATTCGGGAGAGACGAGGATGGGTTAGAAGTCAGGAACATATTGGGAGGGTTGAGGGCAGAAGATTAGAAACAAATTATGTTTCAGAGAAATACATGATTGGAATAAAAAATATATTATTGATCCATTTATATAAGTCGAGAATAGTAGGGACAAACTATCGATCAGTACTAGCGTATAAGAAATTTTTCCGTTTCTAAAATTTTAGAAAACTTGGAATTCATCTTCAAAACTATTCCGTATGCCGTATAACTCAAATTTGAGCTTTAAAACTTGCTGTTAATTGGAAATTACAAATTCTGTCAAAGATAAGCTGGGTTACATCCGGCTGTTGCTATCTTGAGCTCTGAATCATCCTCCAGAACGCCTTTGAATAACAAAGCGGTCGAGAATCAAATGTGTATAGAAAAAGTGTGGAAAAAAGGAATATCGGAGACGATATGTTGTAATTACGGTTGGGTGGCGGTTGAAATGAACTGGATATGGTGTATACATATAGATGAATTCGGTATTGGAAGAAGAAGAAAAGAAGGAGGAGGAGGAGGAGGAGGAGGAAGAATAGGAATCGAAATGGCAGAAGAAGCAGCTAGACGGGATTTTAGAATAGGGGCAAAAAAGGTATTGGGCGAAACTGAGAATGAACAATGAAAAGGAGATTTTGGAAGATTAGTGAGAAACTTGAGAACATAAACGTACGACAGGAGCTATTAGTGTACAAAAACATATGAATCAAAAACTGGCAATTTTGAAACTAATTTTGTTATTGGAAAACTTTGAAACAGAAACTTTGCTGAATCTTCGCTGCTCAAAAGTTCTCGTCTTTAGAGTTCTGCCTATCGCTGACAGAAATCTGCAAATCTAGAAATGTCAACTTTGGAACAGAAAAAGTATGAACATTTTTTTAATTTACTGTTTTAAGAATTAGATGAGAAAAGAGAAGTTACTTCAATTTGCACTTCGTGAGACTGAATAATAAAAATCTATATTTGTGGCTATTTATTATAGAACGAACATTGGTATATTCTCTAATATTCATTTAATATTTCAATATTTTTCGACTCGAAAAAAGTTTTACAGTTTCATGTTTTGAGCAAATGTCTATAGGGATTTCGTGATTATTTTTAGTCTTTTTGGAACCTTACTATTACAAAAATCACCTCATTTTCTCACTTGGATCATCTCATCAGGTGTTCCTTTATTGTATTCTAACATCCTAATTTTTCTCTGTTTCAGAGTTTGATCAAGTTTCTATGAACGTTTGACTTATTCATTATGTGGTGGCTAATATGATCTTTTATGAAAACTTACTGTTTCAAAAAATGTAGTCCTTACACCAAGTCAATTTTTTCAGTGCGTGTCCTATAGTCTGATACTTTCAAATTTTTCGTTTTAGTGCAAAAACTGCTCACGGATCACTCTCAATCCGTTTTTTGTTTCGGAATTTAACTGTGAATCAACATAATTTTCAGAAATGTTTGAAAAACCGCAATTTTTTTACGAGAAGCGTTTGAAGTTTGGAAAATTTTACTGTTTCAAAGTTCCAGTGAAGCTTACTGGAGACGAACATACCATTACTATCAAGAATTTCAAAAATTCACTGTTTCAAAAATCCTAGTCAAAAAGTTAATCCTAACTTTACTCATCTGTGCATCTGTGCAGTGTTTCTATTGCTACATCAGAATTTAAAAACTCATTCTGTGATCACCTTAGATGTGATAAAAAAGCTACAGTAACCTAAAATCATATTCTTTTGAAAGCTAGCAACGACACTGAAATTCTGTCGCCAATCAAAAGTAGATTCCGTCCATAAGGAAATGGAATAGTTGTTCGATGAAAGCTAATAAAAAGGCACAGCCCCTGTAATTACATAATGGAAGAATAATTAAGATTGTGTAATGCAATCAGAGACTGATTCTGAAAGATCATCTGGGCTACTTTTAATTGAAGAGTTTCGGTGGGAAGTTAAAAGTTCTCTGATTTCAAAATTGGAACTCTGGGTGCAAGAAGGAAGAATACACGATTTAGAATTCAGCCTAAGGCAGATACTTTAATTTAAATCGATGCACCAATGAGTTAAAAGAAAAGGTTACAGTTTCAAAAAACATTGCGAAACAGAAAAAGTGGAGGAGTCTTTTAATTACCTCCAATCAATTCGAAACATTTTCGGTTTCAAGCATACTGAAAAGTTAGGCATTGTAAAACAATCCAATCAATCTTTTCGAAAATTTGTTCGAAATTCAGAATCCAGTATCTAACAATTCATCCGAATCCGAACAAAGAGATACAAAACTTCCCAACAACAACCAGTCAGTTAGTTTTGGGAAAAGTAATCCAACCTCTCCCGCTTTTTTTGAGTACTAATTGATTTGCGAATTGCTTTTCGATTCGGAATGACCGTCCAACTGTAATTATGAATTACGACACATGCATGAAAACACAGAAAAAATTTGAAGGAAAAAAAGAAGAGAGAGTGTCAATTTCGATTCATTTTAATTTATGTCGATTAGAAAGTGAGACAAAGTTCAAAAGGTGAAGTGGAAGGAGAGATGAGGGAGATTTGTGGTGAAATTTCAAAAAAAATATGGCGGTTTCAGGGGGAACATATCATGTTCAGACACCTAAATTTTTGGTGGAATTCCTATATGTTTTTGAATTTAAACACACAAACAATCTCGTGAGTTTGTTAGCTGACAAATTTCAGTTTTCGAGAAAAAAGAAGCTAGTTTGACAGTTTTCGATTTGAAACAGTTTTGAAAAGCTTAATATATTCGAAACCTTTGTTTTATCAATGGTGAGTGCATCTATGTATATTCCCTCTGCCTCAAAAGAGTATATCCGTTAGTCGAAGTTTGCAAAAATAGCGAAAATCGGGAAATGAGCAATATCTTGTCAGACCAAACATATATTTAATGTGTTTCACAGATTGGTAACACCAGTTGGAGAGAGATTTTCAAAAATTTGCAAAATCTGCTGAAACAGTGAAACAATGAAATTTCGAAAGCTGAACGAGTTCTGTTTCCTGTCTCAAAAAATTCGCTAGTAATAGTAGGACTGGCCTTTGATCTGCCATAGGTTCCGTTGGAAGTTGAAATTTAAAGGTAATAGTAGTACGCATAACAAGACTCGCAGTAACAACACTAGCTTTCAGAACAATAATAAGATATCTGCAAAACAGGAAAAATACTTGTTTGCATCTTAAGCTGAAAATGTTCTGTTTCAGACAATAAACTTCTAATAAGGAGCTTAGTCAACATCAAATTGACGATATGAAAAACCATTTTTAACATCTCCTGTTTCAGAAGATCCTTTTGACGAGCTTGTTTCTAAATATTTAGTTCTCACAAGAATAAAATTTACCGAAAATCCATTTCAATTGAAATTTATTATAAAAATGACCTACAGTGTCAGTTTCTCGAAAATCGAATGCTCCGCTAACAGTGAAAAATCAACATTTTGATAAAAAGTTCCGTTTCAGAAAATCGTTTTAAATTAGTAACTCTATAAGAAAAGTAACGAGCTAATAAATCCATATCGACTCGAAATCTGCTAAAATTGAAAACCAAGAAACCATTCTAGACAGTATTCTTTAGACGTTTAGAATCAAGAATGATCGTGAACAAATCCACTCCGAACTTTTTCATCCTCCAATATATAGCTATCAAAAGAGGATCCTGTTCATGAAATTCTTGGAAACAAATTGAAAAAGTACTAAAGTGAGAAGAAGACGAAGAAGAATCGGAGATACATTGAGGTGTTTTTCATTTCCATTTTCACTTTTCCCGATCAAATCGTCACTTTGAGAAATGGAAGGATATGAACGATGAAATGAAGGAATTTACAAAAAAGTTGAAGAGAGAAAAGGGTTTATTACACCTTTTCCTGACAGATGACACTTGTTTTTCGGTGTCTTTTTGAGGTTTAGGTGTGTGTAGGTCAAAATGTTTTTATTGATGAATGGGGTCTCGGGTCTCCCTCTTTTTTTTAATATTAAAACACTAAGGAAAGTGTAAAGGATGAATATGAGCAATGTGATAGGGGAGGGGATGGAGCTGGGATTTATTAAAAAGTAGTTTAATACGGCTCAATTGGAACAGGTTGTGAAATAGAACCTAAAATATTCTCAACATTGTTTCTAAAATGTTTTTCCTAGTTATCTGCAAAACTTTGAAGCAGTAGTTTTTTTCAACTTCAAAACTTTAATTTTAAACTCACTTTTACCATGTATACTGGATTTTCAAAATACAATGCGATACTTTTCAGCTTTCGGAAGAATAGGCCAAACATTTCAAAGAAAACTATTTTTCCTTCGTTATCCTTATGAAACCGCGATTTTTTTGATAGATAAGTCTTAACATTTACTGTTCCAACTGAATGATATATTCAGGGGACATAGTGTGTTGATAATATTCCTACTGCAAAACCCAAGAGAATCAAACTCCAAACTCGGAAAACAAAGTTTGACCACCCAGTTTGGATGGGTATGTTTGTGGAGGTACTCGACGGTGAACATGCAAAAAAAAATACCGACAAACTGCACTTGAAATACACGGATTCAATGAGGGAACAACAATTAGATGTGATGATGGCAAACAAAAAATACAATATGTACAAGAAAATGGAATTGAGTTTTTTTGTGTGTCGAGAGTTTTGGTTGGGCATGGGTATTGATCAGAAATGTTTTGGGAACCATTGAATATAAGGGATTAAGATTACTATTATTGCAGAATTTCAGAAACGGAAAAAACTGAACCTTGAAAATCTTGAAGATCTCCTAAATTCAGACGAGGGATTCTATTTCGGCCAGCCCAATTCATCGCGCAGTAAACATTTTAATTTCACTGAATCAGTGATCCCCAGAAAAAAAGAATAAGAAAATAACCCAAAACCAGAAAACTGCTCCATAAAGTGAGAATCGTATAGCTATGAAATGAGAACAGCTGCCCCAAAATGTTCCTCACATCGAGGCTCCGCCCCCTTTTCGACGGTCATGACCCAATAGTGCAGCTGGTGTACCAGGTGCATCGAAAAGTGCAAGAAGAAAAAACTAGAAAAAGTATCACTTTCTTCTTCATCATCCATCTACTCATAACTTCAGAAAACGTATCAAAGTGAGAAAGTGTTCCTTCTCTCCGGCTCTTTCCGCACGGTCTCGCGAGCTCACGGGAGACTCTTGAAAGCGCGCGTTTCCGCACATTTCGAGAGGCACTCTCTTCAGCTTTGAGAAGAAAATGAACACTTTTTTCTTGTCTTCGCGCGGTATATACAGTGAGAGGATGCTCCAAGAGCTTTTTTTTCAACTTTGAGCAGTGGAATGTGCGGATGATTGGATGGTTAGGGGTATGTGGGAAATGGACTCATTGGTGGAAGCTCGATCGGATACTTTGACAGAGAAAGGAGAACGAAAAAGCTGAAAACGAATCAAGATTAGATAACTGGAACTCACTATTGTCTTAAGCATAAATATAGTGGTTGAAACTGCAAAAAAGCAAATCACAGTTTTCTTTAGATTAGCAACCTGAAACTTCCACACAAGCTTTTCTGCAAAACGTAGATACCAATAGTTTCAGCTTACTCAGACAACATATTAAAGAACCCCAGACAACTTTCATGAAAAATATTTCTTGAAACCGAAACTTTTGTTCTCAATTGTAAATATCTGTTGATGGGAAAACAGCAGCTTCAGAAAAATCTAAATTAGTTCAAGATCTATGTACAAGTCAAAATAAATAATAAAAATTCTTCTCCAAAAATTTTCGTTTCTTCTGTTGAATCTTCTTCTCCGACGTCTTCTCAGAATTCTCCATTCCATTCTTCTGAATATTCTGATGATAATCACAGGGATGATAGTGATGATTCCACTATGGATGTCCCCAAAACACTGGATATCCTCCTTCTTTTCTCTCTACTCGAAAATGAATCTCCGATCCGTCGACGTCTGCAGGGAGTTGGTGAACCTGAAATTTTTGATATTGCTAAGCAAGTTAAGTTAAAGTTACTCTACTCTTTTTCTCCGTGATGCTGTTGTGGCTATGAAATAGATAGCACCCAAAAAATCCAAAAAAGTCTCTTACTGTGCGCCGAAAACAGTAAAATTTTCCAGTGAAGTATCCGACTCCAAGTGATGTTGCAAGAGAGAAGCGGCGAATTTTTGAACAGATCTTCTCTCGATTATTCTCATTTTGCTACCGTGTTTCCCAATTTGAAAATTGGTTCTTTTCTGTTTCAGATTAACTTATTCTGAACTGTTTCCTTATTGTTCTGATTGGGATGGTCGTCCTTCATCACTATAACTTCAGATGCACTTAAAATTCACTGATTTTAGGTAGGCATCATGAAAAAATGTGTATTCACTGAAATAAAAGTTTCCTCAGCTTTCCTCAGATTTCAGCTGATTAAGATAAAACATTTCTGTTTCAAGAAATTTAGTTTTATGTATGCTTTCCAGTTTCATTGGTACTTAAGCTTCATTGATAAACATATAAGCAAGAGCTAAAGTGCGCCGAACAAGCCCCAGTCACTCCTGGTATTTTTCTAATTTTTCTCAGTCTACATCTCCATCAAATTTGAATTCCTTCTCCTTTTCCATCTATCATTCTTCCTTATTTTCTCTCGCAGTCACAAACTCTAAAAAATGTTTGTGTTTTCGTGATGCAACCCATTGCGATTGCGAAATTTCTGATCTCATTCAGTTTAACCCCGCCCACTTGTGAAGAATATAAAATAGGTTTTTCGAAGAGAAATAAACATCCTTAATATTTGAAAATCAACATGTGCTTCTTCACTCATGCCGTCGTTCTTGGTGTAGGATACTGGATCGGCAAACAGTACAGTGATGGATTTTCGGTTAGAGTTTTATCTAGTTAAATTTTTCTTGTACTCTCAATCATTTCAGATCCGTCAACTCCCAATCGATCCAGCTAATCCGAATACCCAAGAGTTTGTAGTCCACGTGGAGAAGAAGAATCCGGCGAATTGTGGAGGATTTTGGGAGAAATCGAGATGTTGTCAAGAGCATTCACAGGTTTCGGGAATTGAGAAGAAGGAAAAGTAAAAGCTCTAATTATTTGTTTTGTAAATATTTTTCTCGAATAAACCGAATGCAGAATAAAGAATCTTACAGTTAACAGCACATACTAAGAAGTTACTGTTGCAAAATCATTAAAAATTTTATGGAAAACTTTTGAAACAGTAAACATTTTACAAGTTCCGTGAATCGAGAATTTACAATCATTTCAAAACTGTATTCATTGCACAGAATAACTAGAGAATCTAGTCCAAGTCTGCAATAACATGACATGCCCTATGTATATCATCTGAAATATTATTTTGACTCCTAGTCAAACTCGAAAAATGAACACTGAGAATTTTTAGAGTCGATACAGTAAACTTCAGTGAAATGGAACATTGACAAAGAATACCGATTTTAGAGTTTCAAAAAAATTACCTAGATCCTCAAATGATGTATTGTGCATATTAAAAACAAGAACTGAAAGAGCACTATTTTCTGTTTCAAAATCTGAATAATTATATCAAACTGGTTTTTGTTCAGTTTCTTTGAAAACTGAAAAATTAACATAATTTCTTTGAACAGTGAATTGAAGAAAATTCAAGAACGAGCTCTCAAGATTCAACAAAATTTTCAAGCTGCAAATGTTCGAATTACTGTAAATGACAGCGAAACAGAAAAGAGGCTTGCATCATTGCCCAAAGATTATTGTTTCTATTGTTCCAAGAATGAAACCGTAATAAATAGGATTCGTTTTTCATATTAGTTACATGAAATCAGCAAAATATAATTTTCTAGTTGCTTCTCCAGTTCTAAACGTCACTTTTTGAACGCCAGTAAGAAATCTAACTCCACTCTTTTTCTCCGTGATGCAAACAATTTCGCAATCAAAGCTCCTCCCACTGGGAAGAGCGAAGGTTGCCCCTATAAATAAGAGAAGGATTTGTGAAGAGGAAATAACTGATATTCGAATAAGCAGCTCTAACTGAAATGCGAAGAAGAATGGGTTTCTTTTCTCATGCCGTTGCACTGGGAATCGGGTACTGTATTGGAAAATCTTACTGTTTCCGTTATCAGGTAAGACTTTTTGTGTTTTAATCAAGTCGAATTACCTTGAAACGGGGATAATTTTTTTCAGCTGAACTCAGTTACTACCCATATTTTCAATGTTACACCGCGATCTATTGATAACAATCTAATTTCCAGGTTCACCAACTCCCCGCAGACGTTGACGGATCGGAGATTCATTTTCGAGTAGAGAGAAAAGAAGGAGGATATCCAATGTTTTGGGGAAATCCATGGTGGAATCATCACTATCATCATTGTGGTTATCATCAGAATATTCAGAAGAATGGAGTGGAGAATTCGGAGAAGACGTCGGAGAAGAAGAATCCAGAACTTTTAGAAGTCGAGAAGACTCAATGATGAGATTGTTTATATTCAATTGATTTGTACATAGAGAACTTTGAATAAACAGCGTATTGTTCTGAATATGTTGTGTGTGAAGACAACGGGGCCCGCAGTGGGAGCATCGAGTTCTCCCCTTATCGATTGACGGACTGCACCTGGAGTACAGGTGGATCTAAAGAGAACAAGGCATCCCTATTCTAATCATTTCCTTATTCATTATCTGAATATTCTTCTATTTATTTTTCAATAATGTTCTCCTCCTTCCCACTCCTCTCCCTTCCCCATATCCCTCTGGATCTCATCCTCAGATCCATGGATCTGAAGGAATTGATCCAGATGGCCTCTATCTCCCCAGTTCTAAAGAAGTATCTTCCACTTCTTAGAATCTCATCTGGAGGGTATAGTGTCCATCTTGGAACCTTCAACTCCAGAATCGAGTTGCCAACCCATTCTTGGGCTCGGCCTACTCGACACTCCATCGGACCCTCTGATTCAATGGAGCAGGCATTGGATTATTGGTTCGATTTGGAGAGACTCTTCACCGGAAAAGTACAGTACATGAATATCTGCCCATCTTTGGTTTGGTATGATATTTATGGAAGTACTGATATTCTGGCGATTGGGAGACCAAAAGAAGAGTATAAAAATTGGGAGTCGGAGTTATTTGATGAAGTGCCAGAGGCGGGCCTGAACTACTTATTGGATAATGTGGAAATCAGAAGAGGGCTTGCTCTGGATGGCCCGATAGAGCTCCGAACTCAGCACGAGAAGGTCTTCAACCTGGATTGGTTGAAAATATCGCACTCCGAATGGATCACTTTGGATATTTTGCAGAAGATGAGAAACAAGGTCATCTTATTGGAAGACATTGCTTTGTCACCAGAGAATATCAATGATTTCATTCGTGACCTGAAGAATGGGAAATCAAATCAAGACCTGCAAGTAATCACGATGATTTGTGGATGGACCGATGAGGAGAAATGGACTATTTTGGGAGGATTGGATTTTATCAGGAACCAAGACGAGCAGCTCTATCGTTTCAACGGGGAGACGACGTACATCTCGGAATTCTTGGAAACTGGATCTTCGCAAGGAATCGAAATTTACGACTGTATGGATTTTTGGAGAGTGGTTGGAGTTAGATGTAGTTTGGTTTTTGGACACTACTCGCTTACTGTATATGTGTGGAATCAACGTTCGCAGAAGAGAGCTATTGATGACGACGGACCAGATGCCAAAAGGAATCGTGTTTAATTTTCTTGCTCTTCTTTTATTTTTTCTGTTTCAACTCTTGCCAAACTAATAAATTATCCATACAGTAACCATGTTGAGTTGTTTCAGAATTCGAGATTCTCCATAATATGTTTATTAAAGTTCTCTATGTACACATCAAAATAAATAATACAGAGTCTAGTAAAGATCATTGACTCTTCTCGACCTCCAGAAGTTCCGGATTCTTTGTCGTCTGCATTGTCTTCTTGTCGGGATTCTCCACTCCATTCTTCTGAATATTCTGATGATAACCACAATGATGATAGTGATGATTCCACCACGGATGTCCCCAAAACATTGGATATCCTCCTTCTTTTCTCTCTACTCGAAAATGAATCTCCGATCCGTCGACGTCTGCAGGGAGTTGGTGAACCTGGAAATTAGATTGTTATCAATAGATCGTCGAAAACATGGGTAATAGCTGAATTCAGTTGAAAAAGTTATCCCTGTTTCAAGTTAATGTGGCTTGATGAATAGTCAGAAAACCCGAAAAGTCTTACCTTGTACCGGAAACAGTAAGATTTTCCAATCCAATATCCGACTCCAATTGCGGCTGCATGAGAGAAGAAGCCCATTCTTGGTTTATTAAGCTAGAATTTCTTTCGAATATTCGTTATTTTCTCTCTTCCAAAATCCCTTCGTATTTATATGCCCAATCTTCTCTCTCCCCCAGTGGGCGGAGTCTCGATTGCGAAATCGTTTGCATCACGGAGTTTGTGTAGAAAGTGGAGTATGTGCCCCCGAGGTGCGTTCAAAAAGTGACGTTTAGAAGAGGAAGGGTTTATTGAAACAAATAGGTTATTTACAACAATAAAATAGGATTCGAGGAAAGGGGCTAAAGCTGAATTTCATAATCAGCTTTGAGAGATAAAAATGAAACATGACCAAATTAAAGAAAGAAATGTGAAGTGAGATTCGGAAAGTGAATGCAATGGGAAAATGAAAATGTAGAATTATTGAGATTCTAGTCGTCCCGCCTTCGTTTGTCTCCTCTCCACGGTTGTCTTGGTTCTCTACGATCTTGCCAATGTCCTCCACCTCCGCCCCCTCCACGATATCCTCCATACTGTCCTCCTCCACCACCACGTGGCACCCACGCTCCTCCTCCTCCTCGATTCTGATTCCCATATCCACCACCACCACGTCCACCACGGAATCCGCCGCCGCCACCTCGTCCTCTGCAATTTTTTTCTGATGAAAATTCGATTTGATTCAAGATCTCTCACCTATAGTTATTGTTATTCTTCGGATGCCACGGATGCACTACAATCACCTTCTCGAATCCCGTCTCCACCATTTTCTTGTAACGTTCATCTTTCTGAAAACAATCAATATTATGAATTTTTACTCCTTTAATTGCCGAAAATCCACTCGCCTCTGTGTATCTGTCCTTGAAAAGCTCATCTAGACTCTTGGTCTCTGTCATTTTTCGATTTTATCTGCAAAAAGTCCAGTCAATTTTGAGAAAAAATCCGATTTTCGAAGAAGTTTCTCATTGGAGCGCACTTGCTGAGCAAGGCGGTCATCACATTTTTTCATTTTCATCACTGCTTTTCCTTATTTTTTGCATCAATTTCAACACTATTCTTTTTAATTTTTGCACTGTATTCAGCTCTGAAGCTTGCTTTACATCTAATGTTTTAGTTTTCTTCAAAAAACGCTCAAAAATCGATATTTTCAGCGAATCATGGGTTTCTTCTCGCACATCATCTCGATGGGTCTCGGAGCATACGCCGGCGCCTACTTTGCACAGAATTATGAGGTTAGATTTTTATTAAAACATTAAAATAGCTTTAGAATTGACAAGAGTTCAATATATATTTTCAATATTTCCAGCTACAAAAGTTGCCGTCAGCGAGTGAGATGATGAAGAGTTTAGAAGATTATCTGAAGCAATACAAAAAGGAGCCATGACCCTGCTAATTGTCAAAAATCGATATAGTTTATTTTAATAAATTTGTCACACTTTGACTGGAAATATTCGCCACAAACATTTATTTTCAAAGCAAAGATTTACAGGGGAGAGAAGAAAGGTGGAATAAATTAAATTCGAAATCCGTGTGGAGAAATTTTGGGGGAGAATCAATAAATAGGTTAAAATACAATAAAACGAAGCGAAGTTTCACATAAGCACACAGACAAGTTTTTGAGCAATGACGGGAATCACTTCTTCTCCTCCTTGTTTTCCTCTTTCTCCTGAAAATTCCGTATTTTATAAGCAGTTAGCGTACACTGTTCTTACCTCAGTTCCCGAAGGCAAATCATCAACAATTTGCTGGAGAAGATCTGGGTTGTTCAGCAAGTCATCAAGATTATCACCCTCTTCAGCTGGCGGTCCGTCGACATCCATTGGTTCCAATGCTGCTGGCGCTGCGGCTTGTGCTGGAGCATTCTCTTGCATAGAGAGACGAAGTGCCCATTCCAACTGTTGATCCTCAGTCATCGCTCCCATATCCATCTCCTCCAATGGCACGGCAGCAGGATCACGAGCTTCCTCAGCGGCTGGGTCTTGCGCTTCTCCGTTGGCAGCAGCGGCTGCGGCTTGACGAGCACGTTCCTCTTCCATCGAGACACGAAGAGCCAATGCCAAATCTGGATCATTGTCAACATCCATTCCGAATCCGTTGTCAGCACCACCTCCGGCGGCTCCGAATGGTGCTTGTCCGTCTTCATTCTTACAAACACTCGATTGCATCAACGCGTCGGTGAGAGAAGACCCGGTTGGAACAACGATGAGTGATGATCCAGTTCCTTCCTTTCCGTTCAGAGTGTCCACAAATGAAGAGAACTTCTCATGACCATCAGTATCGTTATCCCCGAACATGACAACATCGCAGAGCACCTTCTCCTTCTTCATTTTCTTTCCGATCTTCAACAACTCAGCACAGTCAATCTCCTCGAGTGGTGATCCGATGAAAAGAACAACACGCATTTTGTGATTACGGTTTTGACGATGTTTGAGAGCGAGATGAGCGATTTTGATTCCGGCGACGAAGTTGCACTTCCCGAATGGCTCGATTGAGTGAGTCTTCATCATAAGGCGGCCTTGTTCTGTCGAGAGACTGGACAACACTTGAACGCTACTGGAAACCATATTTGTTCATTAAGGGCGAACAATAAATTAAACTTACTCTGCCATAGAAAGAATTCCAACAGCGTTTTCTGGATTGGCTCGCAGTTTGCATTGTGTGACGAGATTGATGGCGTCCTGCTGAGCTTGAAGACGAGTTGGCTGGAAGTCGCCGTTGCGCATCCACTCCGAATTGTCAACGCTGAAAAATTGATTTTTGAACTCAAAGTTAATGTTGGAAGACAGTCTCCAGAACATTTAGCAGCCAAAAATGCACAATTTCGGCTAAAAACGCTTGAAAATGAATGCAAATTCAACTAAATATTTACAATGACAATTTGCTTTGCCACTAATTATTGATACTTGCGATCTCCTGTATCCCAAAAATTGATACGTTTAGACTGCGTATCCCAAAAATTGATACTTTCAGGAGGCCAAATGCCCTAGAGCACAAACACTTACCAAATCATGGTACTTTCTTGAACCATTTTGATGTGAAGAGAGCTTTTGAACGATGTCTGAAAAGTGATTCGTGAAAAAAGGAAAAAAAAATTAAAGAAAAGGTTGAAGTATCAACAACGGTCTTGAAACCGCTATCAAGATAAAAAAGAACAACGAATCTAATAAAAAAATGAAGAATATTCTTTGTAACAACAAACATAACAAGATTAATGAAAAAGACACTAATAAGAGCTATCCTGAATTAAAAGAGAATCTATTGTGGCGTCGTCGGAGCATGCTCTTTCATGTGCTCGAAAACGGGAAAATCTTCTGTGAAATCATTGGTTTTACTATACAGTGGGAACTCTTTTCGAATGGAGTATCGAGTCAATTCTTCGTCGCGTGGTGTTGTCAGTGTTGGTGAAATTACCTGGAAAATGTCATTTTAATTAAGAGAGAAGGGGAATAAAGCTTAAAACGTACTTGTTTAGATTCGTCTACTGAAATATGTGTGATTCTTCCTAGCATCGGCACAATGTACTGTTGATTCACGACGATGTAGAATCGGAATAATTTTGCCTCGATATCAAAGTTAGGTCCAGAAATTGGCTTTGCAGCCAGGAAAATCGTATTCTCAGCGACGAAAACGCCCATTTGTCGCAGAGAACTTTTGACCACTTTCTTATCGATAGTCCATTCATTCTCCATGTTAACTTTGATCGGCACCACCATTTTTTGTAGATCTCTTCCGACGACTTTGAGTTCATACGGGATTCTGACACGGGAAGCGAGCTCATCGGCCATTCGCTGAAAATGAATACTTACAAAGGTCATTTGATAAAAACTCACTGTTTTCATATTAGCATAGTACTTCAGATCGAACGGCGACGCGTAGACGGCTTTTTTCGAAAGAAGCAAATCCTTTCGAGCCAGAGTTCGATCCACACTGACTACATCGAATTGGTGACCAATTCCTAAAATTAGCAAGTTAATATAAATAAAATCAGGCTAAACAACTTACCCTCAACGTCCTGAAGAAGAATCACTTTGATGGGTCCTGCTGACTTTTGTGTTTCGAACTCAACGACTTCGTACTTTTGATAATCATGGAAGTCATTCGGATTCTTCTGAATACCACCCGGCGGCGTCGCTTCTGGCTGGAATACTCGCCGAAGCACCCATGTGTTCTGAAAATCGATGTATTGCTTTGGAAAACTCTACTGACGCTTACTCTGCTTGACTGTAGATTCAAATGCCGCGCTAACCTGTGAAGATGTGTGGCTGGAAGCATAATTACCTGAAAAAGGAATTCTTTGAGTACTTTTCTTCGCATTTATTCTGATTTAAAGTCCGAAAATAACGCTCAAAATTGAAAAGAAAATAATTGAATGAGAAAAGAAAATGCGCGCTGATGCCAATGATGACAAATTTAAAGGCGCACACATTTATGCCGGTGAGATATCTCGCCGCGCGCTCGCTCTCACTTGGTTTTTTCTCTGCACTCTCTCGTGCCTACACACACTCTAGCGCTTCTCGCACGTATTTTTAAATTTCGCCGCGATTTATTCAATTCCGAGGCTTATCCGTTCTTTTTGCGATGTTTTCGGAGTGAAAATGTAATTTAGATACGGAGAGCCAGATATTCGTTACGTTTTCTTTTGAGAAACTTCAGTTTCAGACCAGATAACACTCTGATTCTTTCAGATCCGTAATTCTTGGGAAATGCCTCCGATTCCCAGCCGGGCGAGGGTCTACGCCGAAGTGAGTTTTGAAAAATTTGTTATAAATTAAAATTTTGGGAGAAATAGCTAGAAAATCGGCTCTGAGCGGTTTGATGAGTCATCATCGTAACCGAAACAATGCAGGTGTTTATTCTGTTTTAGTGCGAAGAAACATGTATCAAAGATCAAATAAAACATATTACCTTCTCGGTTTGCTTGTGAATTTCAAGCGAATTCCATTCTAATATGATAAACACTCAAAGTTCATGTGGCAACCAAATATTGATTTTCTGATTATCCAACCAATTCGATCAAATTGCAGATCAATCCGTCGAGACCTCGCGAGTATTGGGACTATGAGGCTCATATGATTGAATGGGGTCAAATCGATGATTATCAGTTGGTGCGCAAGTTGGGACGTGGAAAGTATTCGGAGGTTTTCGAGGGGTTCAAGATGAGCACTGACGAGAAAGTCGTCGTCAAAATTCTCAAGGTATGTGCACTTTATGACTATAAATTTAAAAATACACATCTGTTTCCTGTCTTCAGCCAGTGAAAAAGAAGAAGATCAAGCGTGAGATCAAGATTCTCGAGAATCTTCGCGGAGGGACGAACATCATCACTCTTCTGGATGTCGTCAAAGATCCAATCTCACGAACCCCAGCTCTGATTTTCGAGTGAGTTTTTTTTTTTTTAATAAACTTTTAAATCATTTAACTGAATTCTTTCTAGACATGTGAACAACTCGGACTTCAAGCAGTTATATCAGACGCTGAGTGATTTCGATATTCGCTATTATCTCTATGAGCTCTTGAAGGTGAGATTTATCTCTTCATTACACAATTGAAAAACAATTAATTTCGCAGGCACTCGACTTCTGCCACTCACAGGGAATTATGCACCGAGACGTGAAACCACACAATGTGATGATTGATGCTGAGAAAAGGGAACTGCGATTAATAGATTGGGGATTGGCTGAATTTTACCATCCAAGACAAGACTACAACGTTCGTGTCGCTTCGAGATATTTCAAGGGACCGGAACTCCTTGTCGACTATCAGTGCTACGATTATTCGTTGGATATGTGGAGTTTGGGATGCATGTTGGCAAGTATGATCTTCAGAAAGGAACCATTCTTCCATGGGCATGATAACTATGATCAAGTAGGTATTTCTCTTTAAAAACAGATAATTATCGGCTTTCTTTCCAGTTGGTCCGCATTGCAAAGGTTTTGGGAACCGATGAGCTTTACGAGTACATTGCAAGATATCACATCGATCTTGATCCACGCTTCAACGATATCCTCGGAAGACATTCGCGAAAACGTTGGGAGAGGTATGTTTTTTTGTCTGTGTATTTTAACCATAATTTACGTCTTTGTAGATTCATACATGCCGAAAACCAACATCTCGTCACTCCAGAAGCTCTTGATTTCCTTGACAAACTTCTCCGCTACGATCATGCGGTAAGATTTGTTTTTGTTATTTTTGAAATAGAATAGAAGGTTGTTGTTGACTAAGATTGATCGAGTCGATTAGTCGTTTGTCTCCATTTTCACTTCAAAACATTCATAAATTATTCAGGAACGTCTCACTGCCCAAGAAGCAATGAATCACGAGTACTTCCGCCCAGTTGTCGAGAAAAGTCGTGCCAACGGTGGTGATGGAGCTGATGGACCGGGTGCATCTAATTCCGCTTCTTCTCAATCGTCCGATGCCAAAATTGACGGCGCTTAATTCCCCCTTATTCCTCCTCTTCCACTTCGTTTTACTCTTTTTCTGTTGACCGTTCCTTTATGTTTTCTCTCTTTCTTTCGTTCTTTTTTCTCTTTTAATGCGCTGAGAATTGGCTTGAAATTTCTACTCGCTCCACTTTTTGGAAATTCGCTCTCCCTCTACGTACCACAAAAGTGCCTCCTCTTTTCGTGAGAAAATAACTCTACTGTAAAGCCCTTTTCTAGGATTTTTATGTAAATCATAACCTAAAATTCCATTCGTTCCAACTCCCCGATCAAGCCGTTTTTTTCTCTTTTCCTAATCTTAACATGTTTCGTCCGAAATCCCCCCTTTGTTCTCTTCCATCTCTTCGCTCTCCCCACTATTTCCCTTCATCCTCGTTTCGCAGAAAACCACAATCATCTTAAACATAAACTGCAAAGTTTTCCTCCACCAATGTTTTCACAACAAAAACAGTTCTGCGGTTTGAAAAACCATCTATTTTTAGCTTCCAAAAAGCAAAAGCAATCATGAAAACTTTAAAAAACAATTATAGTCACACAAGCAATGCTAAAAGGACGTATGTTACTTCGAGCAATTGCTCAACGCACAATGGCTTCAAAGATTGAGCCGGGAGCTCCCCAGCCAATTTATTTGGATGTTCAGGCAACGTCGCCAATGGTGAGGATTTGAAAAACTTAAAAATGAAAATTGAAGTTTCTCTATAGGACCCTCGAGTGGTAGATGCAATGCTTCCATACATGATAAATGATTTCGGAAATCCCCATTCGAGAACTCATTCCTATGGATGGAAGGCTGAGGAAGGAGTCGAGCAAGCGAGAAAATATGTCGCAGATTTGATTAAAGCAGATCCACGTGACATTGTGTTCACTTCTGGAGCCACCGAATCCAATAATTTGGCGATTAAAGGAGTGGCAAAGTTCAGGAAGCAATCTGGCAAAAATCACATTATCACATTGCAAACTGTTCGTTTTTTAATTTATAGCAATGTTCCTTGAAATAAGAATTTCCAGGAACACAAATGCGTTCTCGACTCTTGTCGATATTTGGAAAACGAGGGATTCAAAGTGACCTATTTGCCAGTTGACAAGGGAGGAATGGTCGATATGGAGCAACTTGAACAGTCTATGACACCAGAAACATGTCTCGTCTCAATCATGTTTGTCAATAATGAAATTGGAGTTGTGCAGCCGATCAAGCAGATTGGTAAGGAGCTCGAGACCAAAAATGATTCTTAATACCTCCAAACCCAAAAAACCAGACATGCTACATTTTGGCCCGGGCCGAGCCGGGCCGGGCCGGGCCAAGGAAAAATTCTTCCGGCCCGGCCCGGCCCGGTTGAGAAAATTTTGAAAAAATTTCACTATTTTTTTCAATTTTTTTCAAAAAATTTTATAATTTTTGGTTAAAAATGCAACAAATGGTGTAGAAATTCTCCCAATATTAAGAAAATAACGATTTCTAAGAAAAAACACCAAAAAATCGATTTTGGCTTCAAAATTTGGACCCCTGAAAATTTGGCTCCAAAAACCCGGGCCGGGCCGGGCCAACGAAAATTTTGATTTTGGCCCGGCCCGGCCCGGCCCGGCCCGGCCCGTAGCATGTCTGCAAAAAACCCAACATTTTCCAGGTGAACTGTGCCGTTCCAAAGGTGTCTATTTCCACACGGACGCTGCTCAGGCCACTGGAAAAGTGCCGATTGATGTGAACGATTTGAAGATTGACCTGATGTCCATTTCCGGTCACAAAATCTACGGACCCAAGGGAGCCGGTGCTCTTTATGTCCGTCGTCGTCCACGTGTTCGTGTAGAAGCACAAATGTCCGGTGGTGGACAGGAGAGAGGTCTGAGGTCGGGTACTGTAGCCGCCCCACTTTGTATTGGATTGGGGGAAGCTGCGAGGATTGCGGATAGGGAGATGGGTAAGGCTTTTATCATATTAAGATTCTTCAAAGAGGGCGGATTTTCCATACTTCTTGCTGGCCGGGTCGATAGAGCATGTTCTACCGGCCCGATTCAATCCGATAAATAACAACTGTCATGTTATTTTCAGAAATGGACAAGGCTCATGTGGAACGACTGTCTCGTATGCTCATCGATGGAATCAGCGATAAATTGCCACATATTATCAGGAATGGAGATGAGAAGCATGCGTATCCGGGATGTGTCAATTTGTCGTTTGCTTATGTTGAAGGTTCGTTTTTTTTCTTTGCCTTACCCAAAAGCTTCCCCAACACTTAGCACATGAAAAAGAACATTTTTCCAGGCGAATCCCTTCTGATGGCTCTCAAATCGATCGCCTTATCGTCTGGAAGTGCCTGCACATCTGCATCTCTCGAACCATCCTACGTACTCCGTGCCATCGGTTCCGAAGAAGACTTGGCTCACTCGTCGATCCGCTTCGGATTGGGAAGATTCACAACTGAAGCAGAAGTCAAGCACACAATTGAGCTGTGTATCCGTGAAACGAATCGACTCCGCGAGCTCAGTCCTCTCTGGGAAATGGTTCAGGAGGGCATCGATTTGAAGAGTATTCAATGGACTCAACACTAAATTTACTGTTTACTGTGTAAATTGCTTCTGATATCTTCTCTCTTTTTCATTATTTATGTGTGTTGTAGAGTTTAGAGTCGTTTGTTGTTTGAATGTTTACAAGTTTATTTTTCTATAAATTTCGAGTTGAGATCATTCAAGTGGGGTCCATGACTTTAAGAAATACTCCGTCTTATTGGTCATCTTCTCCATCACTGAACCCGGAGCAGGCCAATGTTTGTAGTAGTAGACATCTGGATTGGCGTTCACATTTAGATAAGAACTCCACCATCCGAATGTTCCAGTTGACATTATTACACTATCACACGAGGCGAGAATAGCCATATCGACTTCTCGAGGACCCGGACAGTAGAAATGGGCGGTCTCTTTTCCGAGTTTCAGATGACGTCGGGCCCACGCGACGTCGTCGGAGCAGATTACGAAGGCTACCTGGAATGGGGGAGATTTGGGAAGAACTAGTATTCGTTGAATTGGCTCAAAACTTTCCAAAGCATTATAGGAAAACGTTGAAGCAGAAAATTTTCAGATGACAAAACTTCAAAGTTCTGAAGACTCACACTATCATAGATATTCGAAATTTGCTCAATTGCCCTCTTATAATATTCGATTGGAGTATCCACATGTCCGTGTTTTCTGTTTCGGGAATTCATTGAAATATCCATTCCATGTCGAACATGGACTCCGACGATCATTGTCTTGGCGAATGCTGAAAATTCGCAGAGAAAAGACTGAGGCCTTCTTACTTTAGCTCATTGGTAACTGTAAATTATTGAATGAAGATATTTCAACCATGTTTAGGCACAAGGAGTATTAGCTTCATAATGCTCATAAGTTCATTTGAAACAGACTACTTTTAGTAAGAAATATTTGTTTGCAATTAGATGAATCAATCTTGAAACAGAAGCATTTTTTCTCAAGTCAATAATTAAGAATTTGACTTGCTTTTAGAAATTGGATATGATTGCATTGTTTTCAAGGCAATCATTGAATAACCTGTGTATCACTCATCTTTTGTTTTGAATTACATAAAAAATGAGCATAGAATCTGAGGACCGACTTGAGAATCCAAACTAAATTTTATATGAATGGTTCGAAACAGAAAATTTTTCAGGAAACCAAAAGGTGTCATTACTAAACTTCTCTGCTCATAATCAGATACTAGGCTATCCGATAACTTGGTCTTCTAGGTAGAAAATCAAAATATTGTCAGTAATACTGACTCTGTATCAGAACGCAAGGAGAAAATAGCGATTCGAAAAGGCTCCTAGTTTTAATGAAGACATTTAGAAACTGATATTATTGGGGATCCAAATGTTCTAAGTGGTTTAGATTTTTTCTTATTCACAAGTGATGCTACAAAGAAATCTCGAGAGAGAAACATTAGTTTATTTCAGTCTTTCAAACATTGTCTACGTTAGTCTAAAGAGAGTTTCATAAGTTCAGACCAAAGATTACTTTTGCAAAGAACGGAATACGGATGAATCAATCTTGAAACACTAAATATTTTCTCAAAAACTAAAGCCGCTGGAAGCATTTAAAAATTAAAAATAGTACCTAGGATGGTTATTTTTAAATAATGAACAGTGAAACCTCAGGAGTACAGTCTGAACCAACTTTAATTTTTCTGCAACCTCATTTTTTCAAAGTAGAGAACACATTAAGAACTCTGTTTCAGAAACCATACATCACTTATCTCAACTCTCGTTCACATATTGAAGGATTTAATTTCTACTCACCATCCTCCTCCGGCATTTCAAATGCCTGATCATCATTCGCCACATTCGTTTCAATCAATCTCGCACTTCGAACTGTCAACGATATTCCCACATTCTCCAAGAATTCGTCGACCTGAATTTGAGATTACATATCTCCGTATTGAAAGAAGAATCAGTAATTTCATAAATGATTTCCCTGAAACAGAAACTAACAAAGCCCTTACCAATTTCCTAATTGGATCCACGAAAGTGAACAACTTCTTCATTGTTTTCTCTGAATCTGGGTGGAAGTATCGGAAGTTTTGGAAGTAACCATCGATTTTTTCAATTTTTCGATCATCGTGGAAAAGAGCTGATCTCAGATTTCGGTAGGAGCAGCAACTCTGAAAATTTGGAAAAGTGCGAATTGAAATCGAAGAACAATAAAAATACTAAGCTTATTAGTATTATTTAATAAACTGGAAACAGTAAAAAACCCACCGTCATCGTGATTTTCCTCGATTCCAAATCATTTGATAGTCTCTTGGTCACCGTTGGATCCACAAACTGTATGGATTCACTGAAATTCTTCTGAAAGTCGAAAGCTCTGCGAAGTGAAGTTGACATCGGAATCAGAAGAGTTGCTCCAGATTCTCGAGCGATTGAGTAGAGACCCGCAACTTGGAACATTAGATTACCGAGTCCTGGAAGAATGCCCTTAACCCAAACTTATAAATGGGTGAAAATTTTTAGGGACTGGTGAAACATTAAAAAATACATTCATCTTGAAGAAAAATCTGATTCAAGGAAAGAGTAAGTCTAGTTGATTTTGGATGTATTGAGCAGCCACGAGGCTTTGTATTTGGATCTCGGATGAATGGGAAAATGGAAAATCTATCAGTTCATGGACAAAAAATTTCAGAATCTAGGTGATATCCTTACCAAAAGTGAGAAAACCCTTCTATTTCTGATTCAATCACATTTTCAAAATTTCGTACATCAGATTCCTAAAGTTCGTAGACCGAAACAGTAAAAATGTATTTTTTTTCCGAGGTGAATCTTGTTTGACCGTTGAATGAAACGCTCCTCGTTTCAGAAGACGAAATGAAACAGAGAAAATAATCTGTGGGTTTCCAAAGGAACTTCATTTCAACCAGTAAGTATAACTAGGGCGCTTTGAGGCAGCCTAATTGTAGATGTAATCTGACCTAGGATCTCTAGATAACAGCTCATTCCAGAAACTCAAAAAAATTAGTTTTCATCAAGAATGTCTATGCAGAAACTACTCCAATGTTGCCTCGTTAATTGATTAAAAACCATTCTTTTGAAACGGTCAATATTCTCGAATTTTTTTCAAAATTAGAGAAAGTTCTAGAAGTTAATAGTATACCTATCTTTTAAACATTCAGATCTATGAAATGCAGCTTTTCTTCTTTAAATACAGATTTTTCACAGGGTTTTAAACTCGAACAAGATTTTGAGACTGTTCCTGTCTTTTGCTATGACAGTATTAAAATTGTGCAACATCGAGAAAATTTTTAAAAGTTGAGAAACAGTAAAAATTTACTAATAGTAAAAGCTTCAATTTAAATCGGTTTTAAAAGATGCAGGAAAGACCATAGTAATGCTCTTGTTGTTAAAATCTCATAAAATTCTTCAACTTGAGTTTGAATTGAAATCACAAGCAAGCTGAAAGTTTTCTTCTTTTGAAACTCAAAAGAAAGAATAATTGGTACGAAGGCAGACAAATGAAGCAAAAAAATAAGATTAGAGATCGGGGTTGGATCAATTTTGACGGTCAAATTATATTTATTGTATGTTGCTACCATTCAGTTAAAACTTGAAACATGAAATTTATGAAAAAACAAATCGGTTTCAGAGGAAGCGCTTTACTATCAGCTTTGCTAGACAATCTACCGTAAAAACTGTAATAGAACGCCACCCAACTAGATGTTTTCTAAGCTCAATTTCGAGAAAACCTTTGAGCCTCAAGTTCAGAAACTTTTTGTTTCTTGTAGCTGAAGAGTTGTTTGTGATATGTTGACAATTTGGAGGCAAAATTATCAAAACTGTTTCCATACGGACTTCTTAAAGTTGAAATTCTGGGTGGCGTTCTATTACAGGTTTTACGGTAATTTATTTCATATATGCTCTCACAACTGATTGCTTTCGAAAATTCGAAGCTTCGAATGTTTTGCAGGTTGGATTCTTCAAAGTATAAACTCACCATGACTATATCCCAAATCTGAGAAAATGTATTTCTTCCCTGAATTCTCCAACACTTCGAAATCGTCAACGACATTCTCCAGTACTGGAACTGACCACGGACAATTTTCCAAAGATGCCTCGTTGCCTGAAATTCAGAATTTCGAGTCTTGGAAATTCAATCCAAAAATATTCACCAGACTGATGAAAAACACTCTTCTTGAGATAAGTAGCCGGTCGATTTGCAGGTGGCAAATGATTTTTGGAGAGGTTGAAAAGGAAAAGAATGTAGATACAGACGACGATGAATATTAGGTGGGAGGAGGAACGGGTTACTGGAAAAATTCTTTTTTTAAATTTTGAATAGGATGAATTATGGGATGAAAAAATTTTGTTTGCGAAAAATTCGAATTTCTTAGAAAATGTACCAATGTACTGATTCTGGAAATAGGATCCTGAGATTTCAATTGATTCCGATATTTAAAACTTCTGGTTTATGCTAAATTTTTTCTATTGGAATTATATTTCGAAATTTCAGATTGTACTACAGTAAAGTTTGAAACAGTATTTTTCAAATAATTTTTAGATGATTCCAACTTTCTGTAAATTGGCAGCCTTGTACTTCCAGGCCCTCTGAACACGAAAATCACGTTTTTAGGGCAGCACTACAAAAGCTTCTCTAGTTATGATCCATTGAAAATCAAGCCATTAACCTCGCATTCGTATTCAGCTCTTCGCGTGTTGCACGGCTTGATTTTCTAAGAATCATGACTCCAAAAGGGCTCCATCATAAATTTTGAGAACTCAAAAAACAAGTATATTCAATCTTCAAAGTTGAAAACTCACTCGAAAACCTTGCCATCTTCTTCTATTCCAGAAAAAGGCTAAGAATATCACATAAGTTTGAACCGATCACTAATTAGAATGGAGTGTTCCTGAAAACCGAAAAGAGACGCAGCATAGGAGAAGTAGAAGAAGTGAGAGTTTTTCTGGGTCATTTCTCTTTTCTCTTTTTCGGAATAGAACAATAACGGAATCAGAAGAAAAGCGAGAGGAGAAGGTGATTAGAAGGAGTACAATGATGAGGATTTGAGGTCAGGTGATGAGATTTGGATGTTTCTAAGAGAAGAGGTATTGATCAGTTTCTAGCTATTTTCGAAATAACGGGCATTACACAGAGTACTTAACAGTTGAATTGAATGTCTGAAAAGTATAGAAAGTAGAGTAATAGGAAGCACTTGTAAGTAGATTTCACTTTCTCGAATCTCGACACTTGCCAGTAGATTATCATATCGAATGATGCCCTCTGCTCTTGTGCTGTCTGCTCCTTCCCAGGAAGTAATACTGGAATATAGAACATTGTAATGTAGGAACTCTGAGGTTTCTTCAATGAAACCAAAATAGGTGTCTCCTGATTCGTATCAAAACGTACAAAGTTGTCAGCTTTTTGGCAGGAACTATAGTCCCAGAAGTCCATAGACCTCGTAACAAGACCAACATTTAAATTCAAACTTGTGCTTATATGAGTTTCATGATTTCGTGAACTGTTTCAGTGCTATACTCAAAACTCGAATTTGAAATTTCAGAGACTTACCAAAACAGAGGACCTCTTCTTTCAGCAGACCACGGCTCTGGATCTAATAAGCCTAACAAGACGACGTCTATCATTTCTATGTGTTTTTTGAACCGAACAATCAGCATTTCAAATTTAGCGTTTGCAGAGTTATACCACCACCTGATAAATTCAATGACGTCTTCTGGTGTCAACGTATCAGTTTCATACAGCATAATTTGAGAACACTGTAACTGCAAGCTGAAGAGAACTTCTAACGTCACCCACTCTGTCAGTTTTTCTTCAAGGGCTAGTTTCTTAGTATTAGGTAGAGACGGAGTATAAAAAAAGTTTTCTATGGTTTTGAAGCTCAGATAAATAAAATGTGAAACTTGGATCGTGTTGATAACTTTTAGCAAATCCGCGTACTAATTTCATAAGATTGTCTTTGTCCGTAGTGAATTTTTCTCTGCAATCGTGCAGATTTACTAGATTTTTTTTGAAATGAAAGACGTTTACTAAAATTTCAAATTTAAATCGTCTTATTCAGGGAAACGAAAAATGGTGAAATTATTGAACAAAAATAGGAAAAGGGAGAGATGTTTGGTACAAAAAAGGAGGCAAGTAGAATGGGGACAAAAAAGGAGGCGAGTAGTGTCCCGGTCCAAGAAAAAAGTGGACCGGTCCAAGAAAAAAGTGTCCCGGTCCAAGAAAAAAGTGGACCGGTCCAAGAAAAAAGTGGACCGGTCCAAGAAAAAAGTGGACCGGTCCAAGAAAAAAGTGGACCGGTCCAAGAAAAAAGTGGACCGGTCCAAAAGAAAAGTGTCCCGGTCCAAGAAAAAAGTGGACCGGTCCAAGAAAAAAGTGTCCCGGTCCAAGAAAAAAGTGGACCGGTCCAAAAGAAAAGTGTCCCGGTCCAAAAAAAAGGTGTCCCGGTCCAAGAAAAAAGTGGACCGGTCCAAGAAAAAAGTGGACCGGTCCAAGAAAAAAGTGGACCGGTCCAAGAAAAAAGTGGACCGGTCCAAGAAAAAAGTGGACCGGTCCAAGAAAAAAGTGGACCGGTCCAAGAAAAAAGTGGACCGGTCCAAGAAAAAAGTGTCCCGGTCCAAGAAAAAAGTGGACCGGTCCAAAAGAAAAGTGTCCCGGTCCAAAAAAAAAGTGGACCGGTCCAAAAGAAAAGTGTCCCGGTCCAAAAAAAAAGTGTCCCGGTCCAAGAAAAAAGTGGACCGGTCCAAGAAAAAAGTGGACCGGTCCAAGAAAAAAGTGGACCGGTCCAAGAAAAAAGTGTCCCGGTCCAAGAAAAAAGTGGACCGGTCCAAGAAAAAAGTGGACCGGTCCAAGAAAAAAGTGGACCGGTCCAAGAAAAAAGTGTCCCGGTCCAAGAAAAAAGTGGACCGGTCCAAGAAAAAAGTGTCCCGGTCCAAGAAAAAAGTGGACCGGTCCAAGAAAAAAGTGGACCGGTCCAAGAAAAAAGTGGACCGGTCCAAGAAAAAAGTGGACCGGTCCAAGAAAAAAGTGGACCGGTCCAAGAAAAAAGTGGACCGGTCCAAGAAAAAAGTGGACCGGTCCAAGAAAAAAGTGGACCGGTCCAAAAGAAAAGTGTCCCGGTCCAAGAAAAAAGTGGACCGGTCCAAGAAAAAAGTGGACCGGTCCAAGAAAAAAGTGGACCGGTCCAAGAAAAAAGTGGACCGGTCCAAGAAAAAAGTGGACCGGTCCAAGAAAAAAGTGTCCCGGTCCAAGAAAAAAGTGGACCGGTCCAAGAAAAAAGTGGACCGGTCCAAGAAAAAAGTGTCCCGGTCCAAGAAAAAAGTGGACCGGTCCAAGAAAAAAGTGGACCGGTCCAAAAGAAAAGTGTCCCGGTCCAAAAAAAAAGTGTCCCGGTCCAAAAAAAAAGTGGACCGGTCCAAAAAAAAAGTGGACCGGTCCAAAAGAAAAGTGTCCCGGCCCAAGAAAAAAGTGGACCGGTCCAAGAAAAAAGTGGACCGGTCCAAGAAAAAAGTGGACCGGTCCAAGAAAAAAGTGGACCGGTCCAAGACAAAAGTGAACCGGTCCAAGAAAAAAGTGTCCCGGTCCAAGAAAAAAGTGGACCGGTCCAAAAGAAAAGTGTCCCGGTCCAAGAAAAAAGTGGACCGGTCCAAAAGAAAAGTGTCCCGGTCCAAAAAAAAAGTGGACCGGTGCAAAAGAAAAGTGTCCCGTTCCAAGAAAAAAGTGTCCCGGTCCAAAAGAAAAGTGTCCCGGTCCAAGAAAAAAGTGGACCGGTCCAAGAAAAAAGTGTCCCGGTCCAAGAAAAAAGTGTCCCGGTCCAAGAAAAAAGTGGACCGGTCCAAGAAAAAAGTGGACCGGTCCAAGAAAAAAGTGGACCGGTCCAAGAAAAAAGTGTCCCGGTCCAAGAAAAAAGTGTCCCGGTCCAAGAAAAAAGTGGACCGGTCCAAGAAAAAAGTGGACCGGTCCAAGAAAAAAGTGGACCGGTCCAAGAAAAAAGTGGACCGGTCCAAGAAAAAAGTGGACCGGTCCAAAAGAAAAGTGTCCCGGTCCAAAAAAAAAGTGTCCCGGTCCAAGAAAAAAGTGGACCGGTCCAAAAGAAAAGTGTCCCGGTCCAAAAAAAAAGTGTCCCGGTCCAAGAAAAAAGTGGACCGGTCCAAAAGAAAAGTGTCCCGGTCCAAAAAAAAGTGTCCCGGTCCAAGAAAAAAGTGGACCGGTCCAAGAAAAAAGTGTCCCGGTCCAAGAAAAAAGTGAACCGGTCCAAGAAAAAAGTGGACCGGTCCAAGAAAAAAGTGGACCGGTCCAAGAAAAAAGTGGACCGGTCCAAGAAAAAAGTGGACCGGTCCAAGAAAAAAGTGGACCGGTCCAAGAAAAAAGTGGACCGGTCCAAGAAAAAAGTGGACCGGTCCAAGAAAAAAGTGGACCGGTCCAAGAAAAAAGTGGACCGGTCCAAGAAAAAAGTGGACCGGTCCAAGAAAAAAGTGGACCGGTCCAAGAAAAAAGTGGACCGGTCCAAGAAAAAAGTGGACCGGTCCAAGAAAAAAGTGGACCGGTCCAAGAAAAAAGTGGACCGGTCCAAAAGAAAAGTGTCCCGGTCCAAAAAAAAAGTGTCCCGGTCCAAGAAAAAAGTGGACCGGTCCAAAAGAAAAGTGTCCCGGTCCAAAAAATAAGTGTCCAGGTCCAAGAAAAAAGTGGACCGGTCCAAAAGAAAAGTGTCCCGGTCCAAAAAAAAAGTGTCCCGGTCCAAGAAAAAAGTGGACCGGTCCAAAAGAAAAGTGTCCCGGTCCAAAAAATAAGTGTCCCGGTCCAAGAAAAAAGTGGACCGGTCCAAAAGAAAAGTGTCCCGGTCCAAAAAAAAAGTGTCCCGGTCCAAGAAAAAAGTGGACCGGTCCAAAAGAAAAGTGTCCCGGTCCAAAAAAAAAGTGTCCCGGTCCAAGAAAAAAGTGGACCGGTCCAAGAAAAAAGTGTCCCGGTCCAAGAAAAAAGTGGACCGGTCCAAGAAAAAAGTGTCCCGGTCCAAGAAAAAAGTGGACCGGTCCAAGAAAAAAGTGGACCGGTCCAAGAAAAAAGTGGACCGGTCCAAGAAAAAAGTGGACCGGTCCAAGAAAAAAGTGGACCGGTCCAAGAAAAAAGTGGACCGGTCCAAGAAAAAAGTGGACCGGTCCAAGAAAAAAGTGGACCGGTCCAAGAAAAAAGTGGACCGGTCCAAGAAAAAAGTGGACCGGTCCAAGAAAAAAGTGTCCCGGTCCAAGAAAAAAGTGGACCGGTCCAAGAAAAAAGTGGACCGGTCCAAGAAAAAAGTGTCCCGGTCCAAGAAAAAAGTGGACCGGTCCAAGAAAAAAGTGGACCGGTCCAAAAGAAAAGTGTCCCGGTCCAAAAAAAAAGTGTCCCGGTCCAAAAAAAAAGTGGACCGGTCCAAAAAAAAAGTGGACCGGTCCAAAAGAAAAGTGTCCCGGCCCAAGAAAAAAGTGGACCGGTCCAAGAAAAAAGTGGACCGGTCCAAGAAAAAAGTGGACCGGTCCAAGAAAAAAGTGGACCGGTCCAAGAAAAAAGTGAACCGGTCCAAGAAAAAAGTGTCCCGGTCCAAGAAAAAAGTGGACCGGTCCAAAAGAAAAGTGTCCCGGTCCAAGAAAAAAGTGGACCGGTCCAAAAGAAAAGTGTCCCGGTCCAAAAAAAAAGTGGACCGGTGCAAAAGAAAAGTGTCCCGTTCCAAGAAAAAAGTGTCCCGGTCCAAAAGAAAAGTGTCCCGGTCCAAGAAAAAAGTGGACCGGTCCAAGAAAAAAGTGTCCCGGTCCAAGAAAAAAGTGTCCCGGTCCAAGAAAAAAGTGGACCGGTCCAAGAAAAAAGTGGACCGGTCCAAGAAAAAAGTGGACCGGTCCAAGAAAAAAGTGTCCCGGTCCAAGAAAAAAGTGTCCCGGTCCAAGAAAAAAGTGGACCGGTCCAAGAAAAAAGTGGACCGGTCCAAGAAAAAAGTGGACCGGTCCAAGAAAAAAGTGGACCGGTCCAAGAAAAAAGTGGACCGGTCCAAAAGAAAAGTGTCCCGGTCCAAAAAAAAAGTGTCCCGGTCCAAGAAAAAAGTGGACCGGTCCAAAAGAAAAGTGTCCCGGTCCAAAAAAAAAGTGTCCCGGTCCAAGAAAAAAGTGGACCGGTCCAAAAGAAAAGTGTCCCGGTCCAAAAAAAAAGTGTCCCGGTCCAAGAAAAAAGTGGACCGGTCCAAGAAAAAAGTGTCCCGGTCCAAGAAAAAAGTGAACCGGTCCAAGAAAAAAGTGGACCGGTCCAAGAAAAAAGTGGACCGGTCCAAGAAAAAAGTGGACCGGTCCAAGAAAAAAGTGGACCGGTCCAAGAAAAAAGTGGACCGGTCCAAGAAAAAAGTGGACCGGTCCAAGAAAAAAGTGGACCGGTCCAAGAAAAAAGTGGACCGGTCCAAGAAAAAAGTGGACCGGTCCAAGAAAAAAGTGGACCGGTCCAAGAAAAAAGTGTCCCGGTCCAAGAAAAAAGTGGACCGGTCCAAGAAAAAAGTGGACCGGTCCAAGAAAAAAGTGGACCGGTCCAAGAAAAAAGTGGACCGGTCCAAGAAAAAAGTGGACCGGTCCAAGAAAAAAGTGGACCGGTCCAAGAAAAAAGTGGACCGGTCCAAGAAAAAAGTGGACCGGTCCAAGAAAAAAGTGGACCGGTCCAAGAAAAAAGTGGACCGGTCCAAGAAAAAAGTGGACCGGTCCAAGAAAAAAGTGGACCGGTCCAAGAAAAAAGTGGACCGGTCCAAGAAAAAAGTGGACCGGTCCAAAAGAAAAGTGTCCCGGTCCAAAAAAAAAGTGTCCCGGTCCAAGAAAAAAGTGGACCGGTCCAAAAGAAAAGTGTCCCGGTCCAAAAAATAAGTGTCCAGGTCCAAGAAAAAAGTGGACCGGTCCAAAAGAAAAGTGTCCCGGTCCAAAAAAAAAGTGTCCCGGTCCAAGAAAAAAGTGGACCGGTCCAAAAGAAAAGTGTCCCGGTCCAAAAAATAAGTGTCCCGGTCCAAGAAAAAAGTGGACCGGTCCAAAAGAAAAGTGTCCCGGTCCAAAAAAAAAGTGTCCCGGTCCAAGAAAAAAGTGGACCGGTCCAAAAGAAAAGTGTCCCGGTCCAAAAAAAAAGTGTCCCGGTCCAAGAAAAAAGTGGACCGGTCCAAGAAAAAAGTGTCCCGGTCCAAGAAAAAAGTGGACCGGTCCAAGAAAAAAGTGTCCCGGTCCAAGAAAAAAGTGGACCGGTCCAAGAAAAAAGTGGACCGGTCCAAGAAAAAAGTGGACCGGTCCAAGAAAAAAGTGGACCGGTCCAAGAAAAAAGTGGACCGGTCCAAGAAAAAAGTGGACCGGTCCAAGAAAAAAGTGGACCGGTCCAAGAAAAAAGTGGACCGGTCCAAAAGAAAAGTGTCCCGGTCCAAGAAAAAAGTGGACCGGTCCAAGAAAAAAGTGGACCGGTCCAAGAAAAAAGTGGACCGGTCCAAGAAAAAAGTGGACCGGTCCAAGAAAAAAGTGGACCGGTCCAAGAAAAAAGTGTCCCGGTCCAAGAAAAAAGTGGACCGGTCCAAGAAAAAAGTGGACCGGTCCAAGAAAAAAGTGTCCCGGTCCAAGAAAAAAGTGGACCGGTCCAAGAAAAAAGTGGACCGGTCCAAAAGAAAAGTGTCCCGGTCCAAAAAAAAAGTGTCCCGGTCCAAAAAAAAAGTGGACCGGTCCAAAAAAAAAGTGGACCGGTCCAAAAGAAAAGTGTCCCGGCCCAAGAAAAAAGTGGACCGGTCCAAGAAAAAAGTGGACCGGTCCAAGAAAAAAGTGGACCGGTCCAAGAAAAAAGTGGACCGGTCCAAGAAAAAAGTGAACCGGTCCAAGAAAAAAGTGTCCCGGTCCAAGAAAAAAGTGGACCGGTCCAAAAGAAAAGTGTCCCGGTCCAAAAAAAAAGTGGACCGGTGCAAAAGAAAAGTGTCCCGTTCCAAGAAAAAAGTGTCCCGGTCCAAAAGAAAAGTGTCCCGGTCCAAGAAAAAAGTGGACCGGTCCAAGAAAAAAGTGGACCGGTCCAAGAAAAAAGTGTCCCGGTCCAAGAAAAAAGTGTCCCGGTCCAAGAAAAAAGTGGACCGGTCCAAGAAAAAAGTGGACCGGTCCAAGAAAAAAGTGGACCGGTCCAAGAAAAAAGTGGACCGGTCCAAGAAAAAAGTGGACCGGTCCAAAAGAAAAGTGTCCCGGTCCAAAAAATAAGTGTCCCGGTCCAAGAAAAAAGTGGACCGGTCCAAAAGAAAAGTGGACCGGTCCAAGAAAAAAGTGGACCGGTCCAAGAAAAAAGTGTCCCGGTCCAAGAAAAAAGTGGACCGGTCCAAGAAAAAAGTGGACCGGTCCAAGAAAAAAGTGGACCGGTCCAAGAAAAAAGTGGACCGGTCCAAGAAAAAAGTGTCCCGGTCCAAGAAAAAAGTGGACCGGTCCAAGAAAAAAGTGGACCGGTCCAAGAAAAAAGTGGACCGGTCCAAGAAAAAAGTGGACCGGTCCAAGAAAAAAGTGGACCGGTCCAAGAAAAAAGTGGACCGGTCCAAGAAAAAAGTGGACCGGTCCAAGAAAAAAGTGGACCGGTCCAAAAGAAAAGTGTCCCGGTCCAAGAAAAAAGTGGACCGGTCCAAGAAAAAAGTGGACCGGTCCAAGAAAAAAGTGGACCGGTCCAAGAAAAAAGTGGACCGGTCCAAGAAAAAAGTGGACCGGTCCAAGAAAAAAGTGTCCCGGTCCAAGAAAAAAGTGGACCGGTCCAAGAAAAAAGTGGACCGGTCCAAGAAAAAAGTGTCCCGGTCCAAGAAAAAAGTGGACCGGTCCAAGAAAAAAGTGGACCGGTCCAAAAGAAAAGTGTCCCGGTCCAAAAAAAAAGTGTCCCGGTCCAAAAAAAAAGTGGACCGGTCCAAAAAAAAAGTGGACCGGTCCAAAAGAAAAGTGTCCCGGCCCAAGAAAAAAGTGGACCGGTCCAAGAAAAAAGTGGACCGGTCCAAGAAAAAAGTGGACCGGTCCAAGAAAAAAGTGGACCGGTCCAAGAAAAAAGTGAACCGGTCCAAGAAAAAAGTGTCCCGGTCCAAGAAAAAAGTGGACCGGTCCAAAAGAAAAGTGTCCCGGTCCAAAAAAAAAGTGGACCGGTGCAAAAGAAAAGTGTCCCGTTCCAAGAAAAAAGTGTCCCGGTCCAAAAGAAAAGTGTCCCGGTCCAAGAAAAAAGTGGACCGGTCCAAGAAAAAAGTGGACCGGTCCAAGAAAAAAGTGTCCCGGTCCAAGAAAAAAGTGTCCCGGTCCAAGAAAAAAGTGGACCGGTCCAAGAAAAAAGTGGACCGGTCCAAGAAAAAAGTGGACCGGTCCAAGAAAAAAGTGGACCGGTCCAAGAAAAAAGTGGACCGGTCCAAAAGAAAAGTGTCCCGGTCCAAAAAATAAGTGTCCCGGTCCAAGAAAAAAGTGGACCGGTCCAAAAGAAAAGTGGACCGGTCCAAGAAAAAAGTGGACCGGTCCAAGAAAAAAGTGTCCCGGTCCAAGAAAAAAGTGGACCGGTCCAAGAAAAAAGTGGACCGGTCCAAGAAAAAAGTGGACCGGTCCAAGAAAAAAGTGGACCGGTCCAAGAAAAAAGTGGACCGGTCCAAGAAAAAAGTGGACCGGTCCAAGAAAAAAGTGGACCGGTCCAAGAAAAAAGTGGACCGGTCCAAGAAAAAAGTGGACCGGTCCAAGAAAAAAGTGGACCGGTCCAAGAAAAAAGTGGACCGGTCCAAGAAAAAAGTGGACCGGTCCAAGAAAAAAGTGGACCGGTCCAAGAAAAAAGTGGACCGGTCCAAAAGAAAAGTGTCCCGGTCCAAAAAAAAAGTGTCCCGGTCCAAGAAAAAAGTGGACCGGTCCAAAAGAAAAGTGTCCCGGTCCAAAAAATAAGTGTCCAGGTCCAAGAAAAAAGTGGACCGGTCCAAAAGAAAAGTGTCCCGGTCCAAAAAAAAAGTGTCCCGGTCCAAGAAAAAAGTGGACCGGTCCAAAAGAAAAGTGTCCCGGTCCAAAAAATAAGTGTCCCGGTCCAAGAAAAAAGTGGACCGGTCCAAAAGAAAAGTGTCCCGGTCCAAAAAAAAAGTGTCCCGGTCCAAGAAAAAAGTGGACCGGTCCAAAAGAAAAGTGTCCCGGTCCAAAAAAAAAGTGTCCCGGTCCAAGAAAAAAGTGGACCGGTCCAAGAAAAAAGTGTCCCGGTCCAAGAAAAAAGTGGACCGGTCCAAGAAAAAAGTGTCCCGGTCCAAGAAAAAAGTGGACCGGTCCAAGAAAAAAGTGGACCGGTCCAAGAAAAAAGTGGACCGGTCCAAGAAAAAAGTGGACCGGTCCAAGAAAAAAGTGGACCGGTCCAAGAAAAAAGTGGACCGGTCCAAGAAAAAAGTGGACCGGTCCAAGAAAAAAGTGGACCGGTCCAAAAGAAAAGTGTCCCGGTCCAAGAAAAAAGTGGACCGGTCCAAGAAAAAAGTGGACCGGTCCAAGAAAAAAGTGGACCGGTCCAAGAAAAAAGTGGACCGGTCCAAGAAAAAAGTGGACCGGTCCAAGAAAAAAGTGTCCCGGTCCAAGAAAAAAGTGGACCGGTCCAAGAAAAAAGTGGACCGGTCCAAGAAAAAAGTGTCCCGGTCCAAGAAAAAAGTGGACCGGTCCAAGAAAAAAGTGGACCGGTCCAAAAGAAAAGTGTCCCGGTCCAAAAAAAAAGTGTCCCGGTCCAAAAAAAAAGTGGACCGGTCCAAAAAAAAAGTGGACCGGTCCAAAAGAAAAGTGTCCCGGCCCAAGAAAAAAGTGGACCGGTCCAAGAAAAAAGTGGACCGGTCCAAGAAAAAAGTGGACCGGTCCAAGAAAAAAGTGGACCGGTCCAAGAAAAAAGTGAACCGGTCCAAGAAAAAAGTGTCCCGGTCCAAGAAAAAAGTGGACCGGTCCAAAAGAAAAGTGTCCCGGTCCAAAAAAAAAGTGGACCGGTGCAAAAGAAAAGTGTCCCGTTCCAAGAAAAAAGTGTCCCGGTCCAAAAGAAAAGTGTCCCGGTCCAAGAAAAAAGTGGACCGGTCCAAGAAAAAAGTGGACCGGTCCAAGAAAAAAGTGTCCCGGTCCAAGAAAAAAGTGTCCCGGTCCAAGAAAAAAGTGGACCGGTCCAAGAAAAAAGTGGACCGGTCCAAGAAAAAAGTGGACCGGTCCAAGAAAAAAGTGGACCGGTCCAAGAAAAAAGTGGACCGGTCCAAAAGAAAAGTGTCCCGGTCCAAAAAATAAGTGTCCCGGTCCAAGAAAAAAGTGGACCGGTCCAAAAGAAAAGTGTCCCGGTCCAAAAAAAAAGTGTCCCGGTCCAAGAAAAAAGTGGACCGGTCCAAAAGAAAAGTGTCCCGGTCCAAAAAAAAGTGTCCCGGTCCAAGAAAAAAGTGGACCGGTCCAAGAAAAAAGTGTCCCGGTCCAAGAAAAAAGTGAACCGGTCCAAGAAAAAAGTGGACCGGTCCAAGAAAAAAGTGGACCGGTCCAAGAAAAAAGTGGACCGGTCCAAGAAAAAAGTGGACCGGTCCAAGAAAAAAGTGGACCGGTCCAAGAAAAAAGTGGACCGGTCCAAGAAAAAAGTGGACCGGTCCAAGAAAAAAGTGGACCGGTCCAAGAAAAAAGTGGACCGGTCCAAGAAAAAAGTGGACCGGTCCAAGAAAAAAGTGGACCGGTCCAAGAAAAAAGTGGACCGGTCCAAGAAAAAAGTGGACCGGTCCAAGAAAAAAGTGGACCGGTCCAAGAAAAAAGTGGACCGGTCCAAAAGAAAAGTGTCCCGGTCCAAAAAAAAAGTGTCCCGGTCCAAGAAAAAAGTGGACCGGTCCAAAAGAAAAGTGTCCCGGTCCAAAAAATAAGTGTCCAGGTCCAAGAAAAAAGTGGACCGGTCCAAAAGAAAAGTGTCCCGGTCCAAAAAAAAAGTGTCCCGGTCCAAGAAAAAAGTGGACCGGTCCAAAAGAAAAGTGTCCCGGTCCAAAAAATAAGTGTCCCGGTCCAAGAAAAAAGTGGACCGGTCCAAAAGAAAAGTGTCCCGGTCCAAAAAAAAAGTGTCCCGGTCCAAGAAAAAAGTGGACCGGTCCAAAAGAAAAGTGTCCCGGTCCAAAAAAAAAGTGTCCCGGTCCAAGAAAAAAGTGGACCGGTCCAAGAAAAAAGTGGACCGGTCCAAGAAAAAAGTGAACCGGTCCAAGAAAAAAGTGGACCGGTCCAAGAAAAAAGTGGACCGGTCCAAGAAAAAAGTGGACCGGTCCAAGAAAAAAGTGGACCGGTCCAAGAAAAAAGTGGACCGGTCCAAGAAAAAAGTGGACCGGTCCAAGAAAAAAGTGGACCGGTCCAAGAAAAAAGTGGACCGGTCCAAGAAAAAAGTGGACCGGTCCAAGAAAAAAGTGGACCGGTCCAAGAAAAAAGTGGACCGGTCCAAGAAAAAAGTGGACCGGTCCTAGAAAAAAGTGGACCGGTCCAAGAAAAAAGTGTCCCGGTCCAAGAAAAAAGTCGACCGGTCCAAAAGAAAAGTGTCCCGGTCCAAAAAATAAGTGTCCCGGTCCAAGAAAAAAGTGGACCGGTCCAAGAAAAAAGTGGACCGGTCCAAGAAAAAAGTGAACCGGTCCAAGAAAAAAGTGGACCGGTCCAAGAAAAAAGTGGACCGGTCCAAGAAAAAAGTGGACCGGTCCAAGAAAAAAGTGGACCGGTCCAAGAAAAAAGTGGACCGGTCCAAGAAAAAAGTGGACCGGTCCAAGAAAAAAGTGGACCGGTCCAAGAAAAAAGTGGACCGGTCCAAGAAAAAAGTGGACCGGTCCAAGAAAAAAGTGTCCCGGTCCAAGAAAAAAGTGGACCGGTCCAAAAGAAAAGCGTCCCGGTCCAAAAAATAAGTGTCCCGGTCCAAGAAAAAAGTGGACCGGTCCAAGAAAAAAGTGGACCGGTCCAAGAAAAAAGTGAACCGGTCCAAGAAAAAAGTGGACCGGTCCAAGAAAAAAGTGGACCGGTCCAAGAAAAAAGTGGACCGGTCCAAGAAAAAAGTGGACCGGTCCAAGAAAAAAGTGGACCGGTCCAAGAAAAAAGTGGACCGGTCCAAGAAAAAAGTGGACCGGTCCAAGAAAAAAGTGGACCGGTCCAAGAAAAAAGTGGACCGGTCCAAGAAAAAAGTGGACCGGTCCAAGAAAAAAGTGGACCGGTCCAAGAAAAAAGTGTCCCGGTCCAAGAAAAAAGTGGACCGGTCCAAGAAAAAAGTGTCCCGGTCCAAGAAAAAAGTGGACCGGTCCAAGAAAAAAGTGGACCGGTCCAAGAAAAAAGTGGACCGGTCCAAGAAAAAAGTGGACCGGTCCAAGAAAAAATTGGACCGGTCCAAGAAAAAAGTGGACCGGTCCAAGAAAAAAGTGGACCGGTCCAAAAGAAAAGTGTCCCGGTCCAAAAAAAAAGTGTCCCGGTCCAAAAAAAAAGTGGACCGGTCCAAAAAAAAAGTGGACCGGTCCAAAAGAAAAGTGTCCCGGCCCAAGAAAAAAGTGGACCGGTCCAAGAAAAAAGTGGACCGGTCCAAGAAAAAAGTGGACCGGTCCAAGAAAAAAGTGGACCGGTCCAAGAAAAAAGTGGACCGGTCCAAGAAAAAAGTGGACCGGTCCAAGAAAAAAGTGTCCCGGTCCAAGAAAAAAGTGGACCGGTCCAAAAGAAAAGTGTCCCGGTCCAAGAAAAAAGTGGACCGGTCCAAAAGAAAAGTGTCCCGGTCCAAAAAAAAAGTGGACCGGTGCAAAAGAAAAGTGTCCCGTTCCAAGAAAAAAGTGTCCCGGTCCAAGAAAAAAGTGGACCGGTCCAAGAAAAAAGTGGACCGGTCCAAGAAAAAAGTGTCCCGGTCCAAGAAAAAAGTGGACCGGTCCAAAAGAAAAGTGTCCCGGTCCAAAAAAAAAGTGTCCCGGTCCAAGAAAAAAGTGGACCGGTCCAAAAGAAAAGTGTCCCGGTCCAAAAAAAAAGTGGACCGGTCCAAAAGAAAAGTGTCCCGGTCCAAGAAAAAAGTGGACCGGTCCAAAAGAAAAGTGTCCCGGTCCAAAAAAAAAGTGGACCGGTCCAAAAGAAAAGTGTCCCGGTCCAAGAAAAAAGTGGACCGGTCCAAGAAAAAAGTGGACCGGTCCAAGAAAAAAGTGTCCCGGTCCAAGAAAAAAGTGGACCGGTCCAAGAAAAAAGTGTCCCGGTCCAAGAAAAAAGTGGACCGGTCCAAGAAAAAAGTGGACCGGTCCAAGAAAAAAGTGTCCCGGTCCAAGAAAAAAGTGGACCGGTCCAAGAAAAAAGTGGACCGGTCCAAGAAAAAAGTGTCCCGGTCCAAGAAAAAAGTGGACCGGTCCAAAAGAAAAGTGTCCCGGTCCAAAAAATAAGTGTCCCGGTCCAAGAAAAAAGTGGACCGGTCCAAAAGAAAAGTGTCCCGGTCCAAAAAAAAAGTGTCCCGGTCCAAAAAAAAAGTGTCCCGGTCCAAGAAAAAAGTGGACCGGTCCAAAAGAAAAGTGTCCCGGTCCAAAAAAAAAGTGTCCCGGTCCAAGAAAAAAGTGGACCGGTCCAAGAAAAAAGTGGACCGGTCCAAGAAAAAAGTGGACCGGTCCAAGAAAAAAGTGGACCGGTCCAAGAAAAAAGTGGACCGGTCCAAGAAAAAAGTGGACCGGTCCAAGAAAAAAGTGGACCGGTCCAAGAAAAAAGTGGACCGGTCCAAGAAAAAAGTGGACCGGTCCAAGAAAAAAGTGGACCGGTCCAAGAAAAAAGTGGACCGGTCCAAGAAAAAAGTGTCCCGGTCCAAGAAAAAAGTGGACCGGTCCAAAAGAAAAGTGTCCCGGTCCAAAAAATAAGTGTCCCGGTCCAAAAGAAAAGTGTCCCGGTCCAAAAAATAAGTGTCCCGGTCCAAGAAAAAAGTGGACCGGTCCAAGAAAAAAGTGGACCGGTCCAAGAAAAAAGTGGACCGGTCCAAGAAAAAAGTGGACCGGTCCAAGAAAAAAGTGTCCCGGTCCAAGAAAAAAGTGGACCGGTCCAAAAGAAAAGTGTCCCGGTCCAAAAAATAAGTGTCCCGGTCCAAAAGAAAAGTGTCCCGGTCCAAAAAATAAGTGTCCCGGTCCAAGAAAAAAGTGGACCGGTCCAAGAAAAAAGTGGACCGGTCCAAGAAAAAAGTGGACCGGTCCAAGAAAAAAGTGGACCGGTCCAAGAAAAAAGTGGACCGGTCCAAAAGAAAAGTGTCCCGGTCCAAGAAAAAAGTGTCCCGGTCCAAGAAAAAAGTGGACCGGTCCAAAAGAAAAGTGTCCCGGTCCAAAAAATAAGTGTCCCGGTCCAAAAGAAAAGTGTCCCGGTCCAAAAAATAAGTGTCCCGGTCCAAGAAAAAAGTGGACCGGTCCAAGAAAAAAGTGGACCGGTCCAAGAAAAAAGTGGACCGGTCCAAGAAAAAAGTGGACCGGTCCAAGAAAAAAGTGGACCGGTCCAAGAAAAAAGTGGACCGGTCCAAGAAAAAAGTGTCCCGGTCCAAGAAAAAAGTGGACCGGTCCAAAAGAAAAGTGTCCCGGTCCAAAAAATAAGTGTCCCGGTCCAAAAGAAAAGTGTCCCGGTCCAAAAAATAAGTGTCCCGGTCCAAGAAAAAAGTGGACCGGTCCAAGAAAAAAGTGGACCGGTCCAAGAAAAAAGTGGACCGGTCCAAGAAAAAAGTGGACCGGTCCAAGAAAAAAGTGGACCGGTCCAAGAAAAAAGTGGACCGGTCCAAGAAAAAAGTGGACCGGTCCAAGAAAAAAGTGTCCCGGTCCAAGAAAAAAGTGGACCGGTCCAAGAAAAAAGTGGACCGGTCCAAGAAAAAAGTGTCCCGGTCCAAGAAAAAAGTGGACCGGTCCAAAAGAAAAGTGTCCCGGTCCAAAAAATAAGTGTCCCGGTCCAAAAGAAAAGTGTCCCGGTCCAAAAAATAAGTGTCCCGGTCCAAGAAAAAAGTGGACCGGTCCAAGAAAAAAGTGGACCGGTCCAAGAAAAAAGTGGACCGGTCCAAGAAAAAAGTGGACCGGTCCAAGAAAAAAGTGGACCGGTCCAAGAAAAAAGTGGACCGGTCCAAGAAAAAAGTGTCCCGGTCCAAGAAAAAAGTGGACCGGTCCAAAAGAAAAGTGTCCCGGTCCAAAAAATAAGTGTCCCGGTCCAAGAAAAAAGTGGACCGGTCCAAGAAAAAAGTGGACCGGTCCAAGAAAAAAGTGGACCGGTCCAAGAAAAAAGTGGACCGGTCCAAGAAAAAAGTGGACCGGTCCAAAAGAAAAGTGTCCCGGTCCAAGAAAAAAGTGTCCCGGTCCAAGAAAAAAGTGGACCGGTCCAAGAAAAAAGTGTCCCGGTCCAAGAAAAAAGTGGACCGGTCCAAGAAAAAAGTGGACCGGTCCAAGAAAAAAGTGGACCGGTCCAAGAAAAAAGTGTCCCGGTCCAAAAAAAAAGTGTCCCGGTCCAAGAAAAAAGTGGACCGGTCCAAAAAAAAAGTGTCCCGGTCCAAAAAAAAAAGTGTCCCGGTCCAAAAAAAAAGTGTCCCGGTCCAAAAAAAAAAGTGTCCCGGTCCAAGAAAAAAGTGGACCGGTCCAAGAAAAAAGTGGACCGGTCCAAGAAAAAAGTGTCCCGGTCCAAAAAAAAAGTGTCCCGGTCCAAGAAAAAAGTGGACCGGTCCAAGAAAAAAGTGTCCCGGTCCAACAAAAAAGTGTCCCGGTCCAAGAAAAAAGTGTCCCGGTCCAAGAAAAAAGTGTCCCGGTCCAAGAAAAAAGTGGACCGGTCCAAGAAAAAAGTGGACCGGTCCAAAAGAAAAGTGTCCCGGTCCAAGAAAAAAGTGTCCCGGTCCAAGAAAAAAGTGGACCGGTCCAAGAAAAAAGTGGACCGGTCCAAGAAAAAAGTGTCCCGGTCCAAGAAAAAAGTGGACCGGTCCAAGAAAAAAGTGGACCGGTCCAAAAGAAAAGTGTCCCGGTCCAAAAAAAAAGTGTCCCGGTCCAAGAAAAAAGTGGACCGGTCCAAGAAAAAAGTGGACCGGTCCAAGAAAAAAGTGTCCCGGTCCAAGAAAAAAGTGGACCGGTCCAAGAAAAAAGTGGACCGGTCCAAGAAAAAAGTGTCCCGGTCCAAAAAAAAAAGTGTCCCGGTCCAAGAAAAAAGTGGACCGGTCCAAAAAAAAAGTGTCCCGGTCCAAAAAAAAAGTGTCCCGGTCCAAGAAAAAAGTGGACCGGTCCAAGAAAAAAGTGGACCGGTCCAAGAAAAAAGTGTCCCGGTCCAAAAAAAAAGTGTCCCGGTCCTAGAAAAAAGTGGACCGGTCCAAGAAAAAAGTGTCCCGGTCCAACAAAAAAGTGTCCCGGTCCAAGAAAAAAGTGTCCCGGTCCAAGAAAAAAGTGTCCCGGTCCAAGAAAAAAGTGGACCGGTCCAAGAAAAAAGTGGACCGGTCCAAAAGAAAAGTGTCCCGGTCCAAGAAAAAAGTGTCCCGGTCCAAGAAAAAAGTGGACCGGTCCAAGAAAAAAGTGGACCGGTCCAAGAAAAAAGTGTCCCGGTCCAAGAAAAAAGTGGACCGGTCCAAGAAAAAAGTGGACCGGTCCAAAAGAAAAGTGTCCCGGTCCAAAAAAAAAAGTGTCCCGGTCCAAGAAAAAAGTGGACCGGTCCAAGAAAAAAGTGGACCGGTCCAAGAAAAAAGTGGACCGGTCCAAGAAAAAAGTGGACCGGTCCAAGAAAAAAGTGGACCGGTCCAAGAAAAAAGTGGACCGGTCCAAAAGAAAAGTGTCCCGGTCCAAGAAAAAAGTGTCCCGGTCCAAGAAAAAAGTGGACCGGTCCAAAAAAAAAGTGTCCCGGTCCAAGAAAAAAGTGTCCCGGTCCAAGAAAAAAGTGTCCCGGTCCAAGAAAAAAGTGGACCGGTCCAAGAAAAAAGTGGACCGGTCCAAGAAAAAAGTGTCCCGGTCCAAGAAAAAAGTGGACCGGTCCAAAAGAAAAGTGTCCCGGTCCAAGAAAAAAGTGTCCCGGTCCAAGAAAAAAGTGGACCGGTCCAAGAAAAAAGTGTCCCGGTCCAAGAAAAAAGTGGACCGGTCCAAGAAAAAAGTGGACCGGTCCAAGAAAAAAGTGGACCGGTCCAAGAAAAAAGTGTCCCGGTCCAAAAAAAAAGTGTCCCGGTCCAAGAAAAAAGTGGACCGGTCCAAAAAAAAAGTGTCCCGGTCCAAAAAAAAAGTGTCCCGGTCCAAGAAAAAAGTGGACCGGTCCAAGAAAAAAGTGTCCCGGTCCAAAAAAAAAGTGTCCCGGTCCAAGAAAAAAGTGGACCGGTCCAAGAAAAAAGTGTCCCGGTCCAAAAAAAAAGTGTCCCGGTCCAAGAAAAAAGTGGACCGGTCCAAGAAAAAAGTGTCCCGGTCCAAGAAAAAAGTGGACCGGTCCAAAAGAAAAGTGTCCCGGTCCAAAAAAAAAGTGTCCCGGTCCAAAAAAAAAGTGTCCCGGTCCAAGAAAAAAGTGGACCGGTCCAAGAAAAAAGTGGACCGGTCCAAAAAAAAAGTGTCCCGGTCCAAGAAAAAAGTGTCCCGGTCCAACAAAAAAGTGTCCCGGTCCAAGAAAAAAGTGTCCCGGTCCAAAAAAAAAGTGTCCCGGTCCAAGAAAAAAGTGGACCGGTCCAAGAAAAAAGTGGACCGGTCCAAAAGAAAAGTGTCCCGGTCCAAAAAAAAAGTGTCCCGGTCCAAGAAAAAAGTGGACCGGTCCAAGAAAAAAGTGGACCGGTCCAAGAAAAAAGTGTCCCGGTCCAAGAAAAAAGTGGACCGGTCCAAGAAAAAAGTGGACCGGTCCAAGAAAAAAGTGGACCGGTCCAAAAGAAAAGTGTCCCGGTCCAAGAAAAAAGTGTCCCGGTCCAAGAAAAAAGTGTCCCGGTCCAAGAAAAAAGTGGACCGGTCCAAAAGAAAAGTGTCCCGGTCCAAAAAAAAAAGTGTCCCGGTCCAAGAAAAAAGTGGACCGGTCCAAGAAAAAAGTGGACCGGTCCAAGAAAAAAGTGGACCGGTCCAAGAAAAAAGTGGACCGGTCCAAGAAAAAAGTGGACCGGTCCAAGAAAAAAGTGGACCGGTCCAAAAGAAAAGTGTCCCGGTCCAAGAAAAAAGTGTCCCGGTCCAAGAAAAAAGTGGACCGGTCCAAGAAAAAAGTGTCCCGGTCCAAGAAAAAAGTGGACCGGTCCAAAAAAAAAGTGTCCCGGTCCAAAAAAAAAGTGTCCCGGTCCAAGAAAAAAGTGTCCCGGTCCAAGAAAAAAGTGTCCCGGTCCAAGAAAAAAGTGGACCGGTCCAAGAAAAAAGTGTCCCGGTCCAAGAAAAAAGTGGACCGGTCCAAAAAAAAAGTGTCCCGGTCCAAGAAAAAAGTGGACCGGTCCAAAAAAAAAGTGTCCCGGTCCAAGAAAAAAGTGTCCCGGTCCAAGAAAAAAGTGGACCGGTCCAAGAAAAAAGTGTCCCGGTCCAAGAAAAAAGTGTCCCGGTCCAAGAAAAAAGTGGACCGGTCCAAAAGAAAAGTGTCCCGGTCCAAAAAAAAAGTGTCCCGGTCCAAGAAAAAAGTGTCCCGGTCCAAGAAAAAAGTGGACCGGTCCAAGAAAAAAGTGGACCGGTCCAAGAAAAAAGTGGACCGGTCCAAGAAAAAAGTGTCCCGGTCCAAAAAAAAAGTGTCCCGGTCCAAGAAAAAAGTGGACCGGTCCAAGAAAAAAGTGGACCGGTCCAAGAAAAAAGTGTCCCGGTCCAACAAAAAAGTGTCCCGGTCCAAGAAAAAAGTGTCCCGGTCCAAGAAAAAAGTGTCCCGGTCCAAGAAAAAAGTGGACCGGTCCAAAAAAAAAGTGGACCGGTCCAAGAAAAAAGTGGACCGGTCCAAGAAAAAAGTGGACCGGTCCAAAAGAAAAGTGTCCCGGTCCAAGAAAAAAGTGGACCGGTCCAAGAAAAAAGTGTCCCGGTCCAAGAAAAAAGTGGACCGGTCCAAGAAAAAAGTGTCCCGGTCCAAAAAAAAAGTGTCCCGGTCCAAGAAAAAAGTGGACCGGTCCAAGAAAAAAGTGGACCGGTCCAAGAAAAAAGTGGACCGGTCCAAGAAAAAAGTGGACCGGTCCAAGAAAAAAGTGTCCCGGTCCAAGAAAAAAGTGGACCGGTCCAAGAAAAAAGTGTCCCGGTCCAAGAAAAAAGTGGACCGGTCCAAAAAAAAAGTGTCCCGGTCCAAGAAAAAAGTGGACCGGTCCAAGAAAAAAGTGGACCGGTCCAAGAAAAAAGTGGACCGGTCCAAGAAAAAAGTGGACCGGTCCAAGAAAAAAGTGGACCGGTCCAAGAAAAAAGTGGACCGGTCCAAGAAAAAAGTGTCCCGGTCCAACAAAAAAGTGTCCCGGTCCAAGAAAAAAGTGGACCGGTCCAAGAAAAAAGTGGACCGGTCCAAGAAAAAAGTGGACCGGTCCAAGAAAAAAGTGTCCCGGTCCAACAAAAAAGTGTCCCGGTCCAAGAAAAAAGTGGACCGGTCCAAGAAAAAAGTGGACCGGTCCAAGAAAAAAGTGTCCCGGTCCAACAAAAAAGTGTCCCGGTCCAAGAAAAAAGTGTCCCGGTCCAAGAAAAAAGTGGACCGGTCCAAAAAAAAAGTGGACCGGTCCAAAAAAAAAGTGTCCCGGTCCAAGAAAAAAGTGGACCGGTCCAAAAGAAAAGTGTCCCGGTCCAAGAAAAAAGTGGACCGGTCCAAGAAAAAAGTGGACCGGTCCAAAAAAAAAGTGTCCCGGTCCAAAAAAAAAGTGGACCGGTCCAAAAGAAAAGTGTCCCGGCCCAAGAAAAAAGTGTCCCGGTCCAAGAAAAAAGTGGACCGGTCCAAGAAAAAAGTGGACCGGTCCAAGAAAAAAGTGTCCCGGTCCAACAAAAAAGTGTCCCGGTCCAAGAAAAAAGTGTCCCGGTCCAACAAAAAAGTGTCCCGGTCCAAGAAAAAAGTGTCCCGGTCCAAGAAAAAAGTGTCCCGGTCCAAGAAAAAAGTGTCCCGGTCCAAAAGAAAAGTGTCCCGGTCCAAAAAAAAAGTGGACCGGTCCAAAAGAAAAGTGTCCCGGTCCAAGAAAAAAGTGGACCGGTCCAAGAAAAAAGTGGACCGATCCAAGAAAAAAGTGGACCGATCCAAGAAAAAAGTGGACAGGTCCAAGAAAAAAGTGGACCGGTCCAAGAAAAAAGTGGACCGATCCAAGAAAAAAGTGGACAGGTCCAAGAAAAAAGTGTCCCGGTCCAAGAAAAAAGTGTCCCGGTCCAACAAAAAAGTGTCCCGGTCCAACAAAAAAGTGTCCCGGTCCAAGAAAAAAGTGTCCCGGTCCAACAAAAAAGTGTCCCGGTCCAAGAAAAAAGTGTCCCGGTCCAAAAAAAAAGTGTCCCGGTCCAAGAAAAAAGTGTCCCGGTCCAAGAAAAAAGTGGACCGGTCCAAGAAAAAAGTGTCCCGGTCCAAGAAAAAAGTGGACCGGTCCAAGAAAAAAGTGTCCCGGTCCAAGAAAAAAGTGTCCCGGTCCAAGAAAAAAGTGGACCGATCCAAGAAAAAAGTGGACAGGTCCAAGAAAAAAGTGGACCGGTCCAAGAAAAAAGTGGACCGGTCCAAAAGAAAAGTGTCCCGGTCCAAGAAAAAAGTGGACCGGTCCAAAAGAAAAGTGTCCCGGTCCAAAAGAAAAGTGTCCCGGTCCAAGAAAAAAGTGGACCGGTCCAAGAAAAAAGTGTCCCGGTCCAAGAAAAAAGTGGACCGGTCCAAGAAAAAAGTGTCCCGGTCCAAGAAAAAAGTGTCCCGGTCCAAGAAAAAAGTGGACCGGTCCAAGAAAAAAGTGGACCGGTCCAAGAAAAAAGTGGACCGGTCCAAGAAAAAAGTGGACCGGTCCAAGAAAAAAGTGGACCGGTCCAAGAAAAAAGTGGACCGGTCCAAGAAAAAAGTGGACCGGTCCAAGAAAAAAGTGGACCGGTCCAAGAAAAAAGTGGACCGGTCCAAAAGAAAAGTGTCCCGGTCCAAGAAAAAAGTGTCCCGGTCCAAGAAAAAAGTGGACCGGTCCAAAAAAAAAGTGTCCCGGTCCAAGAAAAAAGTGTCCCGGTCCAAGAAAAAAGTGTCCCGGTCCAAGAAAAAAGTGGACCGGTCCAAGAAAAAAGTGGACCGGTCCAAGAAAAAAGTGGACCGGTCCAAGAAAAAAGTGGACCGGTCCAAGAAAAAAGTGGACCGGTCCAAGAAAAAAGTGGACCGGTCCAAGAAAAAAGTGGACCGGTCCAAGAAAAAAGTGTCCCGGTCCAAGAAAAAAGTGGACCGGTCCAAGAAAAAAGTGGACCGGTCCAAGAAAAAAGTGGACCGGTCCAAGAAAAAAGTGGACCGGTCCAAAAAAAAAGTGGACCGGTCCAAGAAAAAAGTGGACCGGTCCAAGAAAAAAGTGGACCGGTCCAAGAAAAAAGTGGACCGGTCCAAGAAAAAAGTGTCCCGGTCCAAGAAAAAAGTGGACCGGTCCAAGAAAAAAGTGGACCGGTCCAAGAAAAAAGTGGACCGGTCCAAGAAAAAAGTGGACCGGTCCAAGAAAAAAGTGTCCCGGTCCAAGAAAAAAGTGGACCGGTCCAAGAAAAAAGTGTCCCGGTCCAAGAAAAAAGTGGACCGGTCCAAGAAAAAAGTGTCCCGGTCCAAGAAAAAAGTGGACCGGTCCAAAAGAAAAGTGTCCCGGTCCAAAAAAAAAGTGTCCCGGTCCAAGAAAAAAGTGGACCGGTCCAAGAAAAAAGTGTCCCGGTCCAAGAAAAAAGTGTCCCGGTCCAAGAAAAAAGTGGACCGGTCCAAAAAAAAAGTGTCCCGGTCCAAAAAAAAAAGTGGACCGGTCCAAAAGAAAAGTGTCCCGGTCCAAGAAAAAAGTGGACCGGTCCAAGAAAAAAGTGTCCCGGTCCAAAAAAAAAGTGTCCCGGTCCAAGAAAAAAGTGTCCCGGTCCAAAAAAAAAGTGGACCGGTCCAAGAAAAAAGTGGACCGGTCCAAGAAAAAAGTGGACCGGTCCAAGAAAAAAGTGGACCGGTCCAAGAAAAAAGTGTCTCGGTCCAAAAAAAAAGTGTCCCGGTCCAAGAAAAAAGTGGACCGGTCCAAGAAAAAAGTGGACCGGTCCAAGAAAAAAGTGTCCCGGTCCAAGAAAAAAGTGGACCGGTCCAAGAAAAAAGTGTCCCGGTCCAAGAAAAAAGTGGACCGGTCCAAAAAAAAAGTGTCCCGGTCCAAGAAAAAAGTGGACCGGTCCAAAAAAAAAGTGTTCCGGTCCAAGAAAAAAGTGGACCGGTCCAAGAAAAAAGTGGACCGGTCCAAAAAAAAAGTGTCCCGGTCCAAAAAAAAAGTGGACCGGTCCAAAAGAAAAGTGTCCCGGCCCAAGAAAAAAGTGTCCCGGTCCAAGAAAAAAGTGGACCGGTCCAAAAGAAAAGTGTCCCGGCCCAAGAAAAAAGTGTCCCGGTCCAAGAAAAAAGTGGACCGGTCCAAGAAAAAAGTGGACCGGTCCAAGAAAAAAGTGGACCGGTCCAAGAAAAAAGTGGACCGGTCCAAGAAAAAAGTGGACCGGTCCAAAAGAAAAGTGGACCGGTCCAAAAGAAAAGTGTCCCGGCCCAAGAAAAAAGTGGACCGGTCCAAGAAAAAAGTGGACCGGTCCAAAAGAAAAGTGTCCCGGTCCAAAAGAAAAGTGTCCCGGCCCAAGAAAAAAGTGGACCGGTCCAAGAAAAAAGTGGACCGGTCCAAAAGAAAAGTGGACCGGTCCAAAAGAAAAGTGTCCCGGCCCAAGAAAAAAGTGGACCGGTCCAAGAAAAAAGTGGACCGGTCCAAAAGAAAAGTGTCCCGGTCCAACAAAAAAGTGTCCCGGTCCAAGAAAAAAGTGTCCCGGTCCAACAAAAAAGTGTCCCGGTCCAAAAGAAAAGTGTCCCGGTCCAAAAAAAAAGTGGACCGGTCCAAAAGAAAAGTGTCCCGGCCCAAGAAAAAAGTGGACCGGTCCAAGAAAAAAGTGGACCGGTCCAAGAAAAAAGTGGACCGGTCCAAGAAAAAAGTGGACCGGTCCAAGAAAAAAGTGGACCGGTCCAAAAGAAAAGTGTCCCGGCCCAAGAAAAAAGTGTCCCGGTCCAAGAAAAAAGTGGACCGGTCCAAGAAAAAAGTGGACCGGTCCAAGAAAAAAGTGGACCGGTCCAAGAAAAAAGTGTCCCGGTCCAAGAAAAAAGTGTCCCGGCCCAAGAAAAAAGTGGACCGGTCCAAGAAAAAAGTGTCCCGGTCCAAGAAAAAAGTGTCCCGGTCCAAAAGAAAAGTGTCCCGGTCCAAAAAAAAAGTGGACCGGTCCAAAAGAAAAGTGTCCCGGCCCAAGAAAAAAGTGTCCCGGTCCAAGAAAAAAGTGGACCGGTCCAAGAAAAAAGTGTCCCGGTCCAACAAAAAAGTGTCCCGGTCCAAGAAAAAAGTGTCCCGGTCCAAGAAAAAAGTGTCCCGGTCCAAGAAAAAAGTGTCCCGGTCCAAGAAAAAAGTGTCCCGGTCCAAAAGAAAAGTGTCCCGGTCCAAAAAAAAAGTGGACCGGTCCAAAAGAAAAGTGTCCCGGCCCAAGAAAAAAGTGGACCGGTCCAAGAAAAAAGTGGACCGGTCCAAAAGAAAAGTGTCCCGGTCCAAAAAAAAAGTGGACCGGTCCAAAAGAAAAGTGTCCCGGCCCAAGAAAAAAGTGTCCCGGTCCAAGAAAAAAGTGGACCGGTCCAAGAAAAAAGTGGACCGGTCCAAGAAAAAAGTGTCCCGGTCCAAGAAAAAAGTGTCCCGGTCCAAGAAAAAAGTGTCCCGGTCCAAAAGAAAAGTGTCCCGGTCCAAAAAAAAAGTGTCCCGGTCCAAGAAAAAAGTGTCCCGGCCCAAGAAAAAAGTGGACCGGTCCAAGAAAAAAGTGTCCCGGTCCAAGAAAAAAGTGTCCCGGCCCAAGAAAAAAATGGACCGGTCCAAGAAAAAAGTGTCCCGGTCCAAGAAAAAAGTGTCCCGGTCCAAGAAAAAAGTGGACCGGTCCAAGAAAAAAGTGGACCGGTCCAAGAAAAAAGTGTCCCGGTCCAAGAAAAAAGTGTCCCGGTCCAAGAAAAAAATGGACCGGTCCAAGAAAAAAGTGTCCCGGTCCAAGAAAAAAGTGTCCCGGTCCAAGAAAAAAGTGGACCGGTCCAAGAAAAAAGTGGACCGGTCCAAGAAAAAAGTGTCCCGGTCCAAAAAAAAAGTGTCCCGGTCCAAGAAAAAAGTGGACCGGTCCAAGAAAAAAGTGTCCCGGTCCAAAAAAAAAGTGTCCCGGTCCAAGAAAAAAGTGTCCCGGTCCAAGAAAAAAGTGTCCCGGTCCAAGAAAAAAGTGTCCCGGTCCAAAAAAAAAGTGTCCCGGTCCAAGAAAAAAGTGTCCCGGTCCAAGAAAAAAGTGTCCCGGTCCAAGAAAAAAGTGTCCCGGTCCAAGAAAAAAGTGTCCCGGTCCAAGAAAAAAGTGTCCCGGTCCAAGAAAAAAGTGGACCGGTCCAAGAAAAAAGTATCCCGGTCCAAGAAAAAAGTGTCCCGGTCCAAGAAAAAAGTGGACCGGTCCAAGAAAAAAGTGGACCGGTCCAAAAGAAAAGTGTCCCGGTCCAAAAAAAAAGTGTCCCGGTCCAAGAAAAAAGTGGACCGGTCCAAGAAAAAAGTGTCCCGGTCCAAAAAAAAAGTGTCCCGGTCCAAGAAAAAAGTGTCCCGGTCCAAGAAAAAAGTGTCCCGGTCCAAGAAAAAAGTGTCCCGGTCCAAGAAAAAAGTGGACCGGTCCAAGAAAAAAGTGTCCCGGTCCAAGAAAAAAGTGTCCCGGTCCAAGAAAAAAGTGTCCCGGTCCAAGGAAAAAGTGGACCGGTCCAAAAGAAAAGTGTCCCGGTCCAAAAAAAAAGTGTCCCGGTCCAAGAAAAAAGTGGACCGGTCCAAGAAAAAAGTGTCCCGGTCCAAAAAAAAAGTGTCCCGGTCCAAGAAAAAAGTGTCCCGGTCCAAGAAAAAAGTGTCCCGGTCCAAGAAAAAAGTGTCCCGGTCCAAGAAAAAAGTGTCCCGGTCCAAGAAAAAAGTGTCCCGGTCCAAGAAAAAAGTGGACCGGTCCAAGAAAAAAGTGAACCGGTCCAAGAAAAAAGTGTCCCGGTCCAAGAAAAAAGTGGACCGGTCCAAAAAAAAAGTGTCCCGGTCCAAAAAAAAAGTGTCCCGGTCCAAGAAAAAAGTGTCCCGGTCCAAGAAAAAAGTGTCCCGGTCCAAGAAAAAAGTGTCCCGGTCCAAGAAAAAAGTGGACCGGTCCAAGAAAAAAGTGTCCCGGTCCAAGAAAAAAGTGTCCCGGTCCAAGAAAAAAGTGTCCCGGTCCAAGAAAAAAGTGTCCCGGTCCAAAAAAAAAGTGTCCCGGTCCAAGAAAAAAGTGAACCGGTCCAAGAAAAAAGTGTCCCGGTCCAAGAAAAAAGTGGACCGGTCCAAGAAAAAAGTGGACCGGTCCAAGAAAAAAGTGGACCGGTCCAAGAAAAAAGTGGACCGGTCCAAGAAAAAAGTGTCCCGGTCCAAGAAAAAAGTGTCCCGGTCCAAGAAAAAAGTGTCCCGGTCCAAGAAAAAAGTGTCCCGGTCCAAAAAAAAAGTGTCCCGGTCCAAGAAAAAAGTGTCCCGGTCCAAAAAAAAAGTGTCCCGGTCCAAGAAAAAAGTGTCCCGGTCCAAGAAAAAAGTGTCCCGGTCCAAGAAAAAAGTGTCCCGGTCCAAGAAAAAAGTGTCCCGGTCCAAGAAAAAAGTGTCCCGGTCCAAGAAAAAAGTGTCCCGGTCCAAGAAAAAAGTGTCCCGGTCCAAGAAAAAAGTGTCCCGGTCCAAGAAAAAAGTGGACCGGTCCAAGAAAAAAGTGTCCCGGTCCAAGAAAAAAGTGTCCCGGTCCAAGAAAAAAGTGGACCGGTCCAAGAAAAAAGTGTCCCGGTCCAAGAAAAAAGTGGACCGGTCCAAGAAAAAAGTGTCCCGGTCCAAGAAAAAAGTGTCCCGGTCCAAGAAAAAAGTGTCCCGGTCCAAGAAAAAAGTGTCCCGGTCCAAGAAAAAAGTGGACCGGTCCAAGAAAAAAGTGTCCCGGTCCAAAAAAAAAGTGTCCCGGTCCAAGAAAAAAGTGTCCCGGTCCAAGAAAAAAGTGTCCCGGTCCAAGAAAAAAGTGGACCGGTCCAAGAAAAAAGTGGACCGGTCCAAGAAAAAAGTGTCCCGGTCCAAGAAAAAAGTGGACCGGTCCAAGAAAAAAGTGGACCGGTCCAAGAAAAAAGTGTCCCGGTCCAAGAAAAAAGTGTCCCGGTCCAAAAAAAAAGTGTCCCGGTCCAAGAAAAAAGTGTCCCGGTCCAAAAAAAAAGTGTCCCGGTCCAAGAAAAAAGTGGACCGGTCCAAGAAAAAAGTGTCCCGGTCCAAGAAAAAAGTGTCCCGGTCCAAGAAAAAAGTGGACCGGTCCAAGAAAAAAGTGGACCGGTCCAAGAAAAAAGTGTCCCGGTCCAAGAAAAAAGTGTCCCGGTCCAAGAAAAAAGTGTCCCGGTCCAAAAAAAAAGTGTCCCGGTCCAAGAAAAAAGTGTCCCGGTCCAAGAAAAAAGTGTCCCGGTCCAAGAAAAAAGTGGACCGGTCCAAGAAAAAAGTGGACCGGTCCAAGAAAAAAGTGGACCGGTCCAAGAAAAAAGTGTCCCGGTCCAAGAAAAAAGTGTCCCGGTCCAAGAAAAAAGTGTCCCGGTCCAAGAAAAAAGTGTCCCGGTCCAAAAAAAAAGTGTCCCGGTCCAAGAAAAAAGTGTCCCGGTCCAAGAAAAAAGTGTCCCGGTCCAAGAAAAAAGTGTCCCGGTCCAAGAAAAAAGTGTCCCGGTCCAAGAAAAAAGTGTCCCGGTCCAAAAAAAAAGTGTCCCGGTCCAAAAAAAAAGTGTCCCGGTCCAAAAAAAAAGTGTCCCGGTCCAAGAAAAAAGTGTCCCGGTCCAAGAAAAAAGTGTCCCGGTCCAAGAAAAAAGTGGACCGGTCCAAGAAAAAAGTGTCCCGGTCCAAGAAAAAAGTGTCCCGGTCCAAGAAAAAAGTGTCCCGGTCCAAGAAAAAAGTGTCCCGGTCCAAAAAAAAAGTGTCCCGGTCCAAGAAAAAAGTGAACCGGTCCAAGAAAAAAGTGTCCCGGTCCAAGAAAAAAGTGGACCGGTCCAAAAAAAAAGTGTCCCGGTCCAAGAAAAAAGTGTCCCGGTCCAAGAAAAAAGTGTCCCGGTCCAAGAAAAAAGTGTCCCGGTCCAAGAAAAAAGTGTCCCGGTCCAAGAAAAAAGTGTCCCGGTCCAAGAAAAAAGTGTCCCGGTCCAAAAAAAAAGTGTCCCGGTCCAAGAAAAAAGTGTCCCGGTCCAAGAAAAAAGTGTCCCGGTCCAAGAAAAAAGTGGACCGGTCCAAGAAAAAAGTGGACCGGTCCAAGAAAAAAGTGGACCGGTCCAAGAAAAAAGTGTCCCGGTCCAAGAAAAAAGTGTCCCGGTCCAAGAAAAAAGTGGACCGGTCCAAGAAAAAAGTGTCCCGGTCCAAGAAAAAAGTGGACCGGTCCAAGAAAAAAGTGTCCCGGTCCAAAAGAAAAGTGTCCCGGTCCAAGAAAAAAGTGGACCGGTCCAAAAGAAAAGTGTCCCGGTCCAAAAAAAAAGTGTCCCGGTCCAAGAAAAAAGTGTCCCGGTCCAAGAAAAAAGTGTCCCGGTCCAAAAAAAAAGTGTCCCGGTCCAAGAAAAAAGTGTCCCGGTCCAAGAAAAAAGTGGACCGGTCCAAAAGAAAAGTGTCCCGGTCCAAAAAAAAAGTGTCCCGGTCCAACAAAAAAGTGTCCCGGTCCAAGAAAAAAGTGTCCCGGTCCAAGAAAAAAGTGTCCCGGTCCAAGAAAAAAGTGTCCCGGTCCAAGAAAAAAGTGGACCGGTCCAAAAGAAAAGTGTCCCGGTCCAAAAAAAAAGTGTCCCGGTCCAAGAAAAAAGTGTCCCGGTCCAAGAAAAAAGTGGACCGGTCCAAGAAAAAAGTGTCCCGGTCCAAGAAAAAAGTGGACCGGTCCAAGAAAAAAGTGGACCGGTCCAAGAAAAAAGTGGACCGGTCCAAGAAAAAAGTGGACCGGTCCAAGAAAAAAGTGGACCGGTCCAAGAAAAAAGTGTCCCGGCCCAAGAGAAAAGTGGACCGGTCCAAGAAAAAAGTGTCCCGGTCCAAGAAAAAAGTGGACCGGTCCAAGAAAAAAGTGGACCGGTCCAAGAAAAAAGTGTCCCGGCCCAAGAAAAAAGTGGACCGGTCCAAGAGAAAAGTGGACCGGTCCAAGAAAAAAGTGGACCGGTCCAAGAAAAAAGTGGACCGGTCCAAGAAAAAAGTGGACCGGTCCAAGAAAAAAGTGGACCGGTCCAAGAAAAAAGTGTCCCGGTCCAAGAAAAAAGTGGACCGGTCCAAGAAAAAAGTGTCCCGGTCCAAAAGAAAAGTGTCCCGGTCCAAGAAAAAAGTGGACCGGTCCAAAAGAAAAGTGTCCCGGTCCAAAAAAAAAGTGTCCCGGTCCAAGAAAAAAGTGTCCCGGTCCAAGAAAAAAGTGGACCGGTCCAAGAAAAAAGTGGACCGGTCCAAGAAAAAAGTGTCCCGGTCCAAGAAAAAAGTGGACCGGTCCAAGAAAAAAGTGGACCGGTCCAAGAAAAAAGTGGACCGGTCCAAGAAAAAAGTGTCCCGGCCCAAGAAAAAAGTGGACCGGTCCAAGAGAAAAGTGGACCGGTCCAAGAAAAAAGTGTCCCGGTCCAAGAAAAAAGTGGACCGGTCCAAAAGAAAAGTGTCCCGGTCCAAAAAAAAAGTGGACCGGTCCAAAAGAAAAGTGTCCCGGTCCAAAAAAAAAGTGTCCCGGTCCAAGAAAAAAGTGTCCCGGTCCAAGAAAAAAGTGGACCGGTCCAAAAGAAAAGTGTCCCGGTCCAAAAAAAAAGTGTCCCGGTCCAAGAAAAAAGTGGACCGGTCCAAGAAAAAAGTGTCCCGGTCCAAGAAAAAAGTGGACCGGTCCAAGAAAAAAGTGGACCGGTCCAAGAAAAAAGTGGACCGGTCCAAGAAAAAAGTGTCCCGGTCCAAGAAAAAAGTGGACCGGTCCAAGAAAAAAGTGGACCGGTCCAAGAAAAAAGTGGACCGGTCCAAGAAAAAAGTGTCCCGGCCCAAGAAAAAAGTGGACCGGTCCAAGAAAAAAGTGGACCGGTCCAAGAAAAAAGTGTCCCGGTCCAAAAGAAAAGTGTCCCGGTCCAAGAAAAAAGTGTCCCGGTCCAAAAGAAAAGTGTCCCGGTCCAAAAAAAAAGTGTCCCGGTCCAAGAAAAAAGTGTCCCGGTCCAAGAAAAAAGTGTCCCGGTCCAAGAAAAAAGTGGACCGGTCCAAGAAAAAAGTGGACCGGTCCAAAAGAAAAGTGTCCCGGTCCAAAAAAAAAGTGTCCCGGTCCAAGAAAAAAGTGGACCGGTCCAAGAAAAAAGTGTCCCGGTCCAAGAAAAAAGTGTCCCGGTCCAAGAAAAAAGTGGACCGGTCCAAAAGAAAAGTGTCCCGGTCCAAAAAAAAAGTGTCCCGGTCCAACAAAAAAGTGTCCCGGTCCAAGAAAAAAGTGTCCCGGTCCAAGAAAAAAGTGTCCCGGTCCAAGAAAAAAGTGTCCCGGTCCAAGAAAAAAGTGTCCCGGTCCAAGAAAAAAGTGGACCGGTCCAAGAAAAAAGTGGACCGGTCCAAGAAAAAAGTGTCCCGGTCCAAGAAAAAAGTGTCCCGGTCCAAAAAAAAAGTGGACCGGTCCAAAAGAAAAGTGTCCCGGTCCAAAAAAAAAGTGTCCCGGTCCAAGAAAAAAGTGTCCCGGTCCAAGAAAAAAGTGGACCGGTCCAAAAGAAAAGTGTCCCGGTCCAAAAAAAAAGTGTCCCGGTCCAAGAAAAAAGTGGACCGGTCCAAGAAAAAAGTGTCCCGGTCCAAGAAAAAAGTGGACCGGTCCAAGAAAAAAGTGGACCGGTCCAAGAAAAAAGTGGACCGGTCCAAGAAAAAAGTGTCCCGGTCCAAGAAAAAAGTGGACCGGTCCAAGAAAAAAGTGGACCGGTCCAAGAAAAAAGTGGACCGGTCCAAGAAAAAAGTGTCCCGGCCCAAGAAAAAAGTGTCCCGGTCCAAGAAAAAAGTGGACCGGTCCAAAAGAAAAGTGTCCCGGTCCAAGAAAAAAGTGGACCGGTCCAAAAGAAAAGTGTCCCGGTCCAAGAAAAAAGTGTCCCGGTCCAAGAAAAAAGTGTCCCGGTCCAAGAAAAAAGTGGACCGGTCCAAAAGAAAAGTGTCCCGGTCCAAAAAAAAAGTGTCCCGGTCCAAGAAAAAAGTGGACCGGTCCAAGAAAAAAGTGTCCCGGTCCAAGAAAAAAGTGGACCGGTCCAAGAAAAAAGTGTCCCGGTCCAAGAAAAAAGTGGACCGGTCCAAGAAAAAAGTGGACCGGTCCAAGAAAAAAGTGGACCGGTCCAAGAAAAAAGTGGACCGGTCCAAGAAAAAAGTGGACCGGTCCAAGAAAAAAGTGTCCCGGTCCAAAAGAAAAGTGTCCCGGTCCAAGAAAAAAGTGGACCGGTCCAAAAGAAAAGTGTCCCGGTCCAAAAAAAAAGTGTCCCGGTCCAACAAAAAAGTGTCCCGGTCCAAGAAAAAAGTGTCCCGGTCCAAGAAAAAAGTGTCCCGGTCCAAAAGAAAAGTGTCCCGGTCCAAGAAAAAAGTGGACCGGTCCAAAAGAAAAGTGTCCCGGTCCAAAAAAAAAGTGTCCCGGTCCAACAAAAAAGTGTCCCGGTCCAAGAAAAAAGTGTCCCGGTCCAAGAAAAAAGTGTCCCGGTCCAAGAAAAAAGTGTCCCGGTCCAAGAAAAAAGTGGACCGGTCCAAGAAAAAAGTGTCCCGGTCCAAGAAAAAAGTGGACCGGTCCAAGAAAAAAGTGGACCGGTCCAAGAAAAAAGTGTCCCGGTCCAAGAAAAAAGTGGACCGGTCCAAGAAAAAAGTGTCCCGGTCCAAGAAAAAAGTGGACCGGTCCAAGAAAAAAGTGTCCCGGTCCAAAAGAAAAGTGTCCCGGTCCAAGAAAAAAGTGGACCGGTCCAAAAGAAAAGTGTCCCGGTCCAAAAAAAAAGTGTCCCGGTCCAAGAAAAAAGTGTCCCGGTCCAAGAAAAAAGTGGACCGGTCCAAAAGAAAAGTGTCCCGGTCCAAAAAAAAAGTGTCCCGGTCCAACAAAAAAGTGTCCCGGTCCAAGAAAAAAGTGTCCCGGTCCAAGAAAAAAGTGGACCGGCCCAAAAAAAAAGTGTCCCGTTCCAAGAAAAAAGTGGACCGGTCCAAGAAAAAAGTGGACCGGTCCAAGAAAAAAGTGGACCGGTCCAAGAAAAAAGTGGACCGGTCCAAGAAAAAAGTGGACCGGTCCAAGAAAAAAGTGTCCCGGTCCAAGAAAAAAGTGGACCGGTCCAAGAAAAAAGTGGACCGGTCCAAGAAAAAAGTGTCCCGGTCCAAGAAAAAAGTGGACCGGTCCAAGAAAAAAGTGGACCGGTCCAAGAAAAAAGTGGACCGGTCCAAGAAAAAAGTGTCCCGGCCCAAGAAAAAAGTGTCCCGGTCCAAGAAAAAAGTGGACCGGTCCAAGAAAAAAGTGGACCGGTCCAAGAAAAAAGTGGACCGGTCCAAGAAAAAAGTGTCCCGGTCCAAGAAAAAAGTGGACCGGTCCAAGAAAAAAGTGTCCCGGTCCAAGAAAAAAGTGTCCCGGTCCAAGAAAAAAGTGGACCGGTCCAAGAAAAAAGTGTCCCGGCCCAAGAAAAAAGTGGACCGGTCCAAGAAAAAAGTGGACCGGTCCAAGAAAAAAGTGTCCCGGTCCAAGAAAAAAGTGTCCCGGTCCAAGAAAAAAGTGGACCGGTCCAAGAAAAAAGTGTCCCGGTCCAAGAAAAAAGTGTCCCGGTCCAAGAAAAAAGTGTCCCGGCCCAAGAAAAAAGTGTCCCGGTCCAAGAAAAAAGTGGACCGGTCCAAGAAAAAAGTGTCCCGGTCCAAGAAAAAAGTGGACCGGTCCAAGAAAAAAGTGGACCGGTCCAAGAAAAAAGTGTCCCGGTCCAAGAAAAAAGTGTCCCGGTCCAAGAAAAAAGTGGACCGGTCCAAGAAAAAAGTGTCCCGGTCCAAGAAAAAAGTGTCCCGGTCCAAAAAAAAAGTGTCCCGGTCCAAGAAAAAAGTGGACCGGCCCAAAAAAAAAGTGTCCCGTTCCAAAAAAAAAGTGTCCCGGTCCAAGAAAAAAGTGGACCGGTCCAAGAAAAAAGTGTCCCGGTCCAAGAAAAAAGTGGACCGGTCCAAGAAAAAAGTGTCCCGGTCCAAGAAAAAAGTGGACCGGTCCAAGAAAAAAGTGGACCGGTCCAAGAAAAAAGTGTCCCGGTCCAAGAAAAAAGTGTCCCGGTCCAAGAAAAAAGTGGACCGGTCCAAGAAAAAAGTGGACCGGTCCAAGAAAAAAGTGGACCGGTCCAAGAAAAAAGTGGACCGGTCCAAAAGAAAAGTGGACCGGTCCAAGAAAAAAGTGGACCGGTCCAAGAAAAAAGTGGACCGGTCCAAAAGAAAAGTGGACCGGTCCAAGAAAAAAGTGGACCGGCCCAAAAAAAAAGTGTCCCGTTCCAAGAAAAAAGTGTCCCGGTCCAAGAAAAAAGTGTCCCGGTCCAAGAAAAAAGTGGACCGGTCCAAGAAAAAAGTGGACCGGTCCAAGAAAAAAGTGGACCGGTCCAAAAGAAAAGTGGACCGGTCCAAGAAAAAAGTGGACCGGCCCAAAAAAAAAGTGTCCCGTTCCAAGAAAAAAGTGTCCCGGTCCAAGAAAAAAGTGTCCCGGTCCAAGAAAAAAGTGGACCGGTCCAAGAAAAAAGTGGACCGGTCCAAGAAAAAAGTGGACCGGTCCAAGAAAAAAGTGTCCCGGTCCAAGAAAAAAGTGGACCGGTCCAAGAAAAAAGTGGACCGGTCCAAGAAAAAAGTGTCCCGGTCCAAGAAAAAAGTGGACCGGTCCAAGAAAAAAGTGGACCGGTCCAAGAAAAAAGTGGACCGGTCCAAGAAAAAAGTGGACCGGTCCAAGAAAAAAGTGGACCGGTCCAAGAAAAAAGTGGACCGGTCCAAGAAAAAAGTGGACCGGTCCAAGAAAAAAGTGTCCCGGCCCAAGAAAAAAGTGGACCGGTCCAAGAAAAAAGTGGACCGGTCCAAGAAAAAAGTGGACCGGTCCAAGAAAAAAGTGTCCCGGTCCAAGAAAAAAGTGGACCGGTCCAAAAGAAAAGTGTCCCGGTCCAAAAGAAAAGTGTCCCGGTCCAAGAAAAAAGTGGACCGGTCCAAGAAAAAAGTGTCCCGGTCCAAGAAAAAAGTGGACCGGTCCAAAAGAAAAGTGGACCGGTCCAAGAAAAAAGTGGACCGGTCCAAGAAAAAAGTGGACCGGTCCAAGAAAAAAGTGGACCGGTCCAAGAAAAAAGTGGACCGGTCCAAGAAAAAAGTGGACCGGTCCAAAAGAAAAGTGTCCCGGTCCAAGAAAAAAGTGTCCCGGTCCAAAAAAAAAGTGGACCGGTCCAAGAAAAAAGTGGACCGGCCCAAAAAAAAAGTGTCCCGTTCCAAGAAAAAAGTGTCCCGGTCCAAGAAAAAAGTGGACCGGTCCAAGAAAAAAGTGGACCGGTCCAAGAAAAAAGTGGACCGGTCCAAGAAAAAAGTGGACCGGTCCAAGAAAAAAGTGGACCGGTCCAAAAGAAAAGTGGACCGGTCCAAGAAAAAAGTGTCCCGGTCCAAGAAAAAAGTGTCCCGGTCCAAGAAAAAAGTGGACCGGCCCAAAAAAAAAGTGTCCCGTTCCAAGAAAAAAGTGGACCGGTCCAAGAAAAAAGTGGACCGGTCCAAGAAAAAAGTGGACCGGTCCAAGAAAAAAGTGTCCCGGTCCAAGAAAAAAGTGGACCGGTCCAAGAAAAAAGTGGACCGGTCCAAGAAAAAAGTGTCCCGGTCCAAGAAAAAAGTGGACCGGTCCAAGAAAAAAGTGGACCGGTCCAAGAAAAAAGTGGACCGGTCCAAGAAAAAAGTGTCCCGGCCCAAGAAAAAAGTGTCCCGGTCCAAGAAAAAAGTGGACCGGTCCAAGAAAAAAGTGTCCCGGTCCAAGAAAAAAGTGGACCGGTCCAAGAAAAAAGTGGACCGGTCCAAGAAAAAAGTGGACCGGTCCAAGAAAAAAGTGGACCGGTCCAAGAAAAAAGTGGACCGGTCCAAAAGAAAAGTGGACCGGTCCAAGAAAAAAGTGTCCCGGTCCAAGAAAAAAGTGGACCGGTCCAAGAAAAAAGTGGACCGGTCCAAGAAAAAAGTGTCCCGGCCCAAGAAAAAAGTGGACCGGTCCAAGAAAAAAGTGGACCGGCCCAAAAAAAAAGTGTCCCGTTCCAAAAAAAAAGTGTCCCGGCCCAAGAAAAAAGTGTCCCGGTCCAAGAAAAAAGTGGACCGGTCCAAGAAAAAAGTGGACCGGTCCAAGAAAAAAGTGTCCCGGTCCAAGAAAAAAGTGTCCCGGTCCAAGAAAAAAGTGTCCCGGCCCAAGAAAAAAGTGTCCCGGTCCAAGAAAAAAGTGGACCGGTCCAAGAAAAAAGTGGACCGGTCCAAGAAAAAAGTGTCCCGGTCCAAGAAAAAAGTGGACCGGTCCAAGAAAAAAGTGTCCCGGTCCAAGAAAAAAGTGTCCCGGTCCAAGAAAAAAGTGTCCCGGCCCAAGAAAAAAGTGTCCCGGTCCAAGAAAAAAGTGGACCGGTCCAAGAAAAAAGTGGACCGGTCCAAGAAAAAAGTGTCCCGGTCCAAGAAAAAAGTGGACCGGTCCAAGAAAAAAGTGTCCCGGTCCAAGAAAAAAGTGGACCGGTCCAAGAAAAAAGTGTCCCGGTCCAAGAAAAAAGTGTCCCGGTCCAAGAAAAAAGTGGACCGGTCCAAGAAAAAAGTGTCCCGGCCCAAGAAAAAAGTGGACCGGTCCAAGAAAAAAGTGGACCGGTCCAAGAAAAAAGTGGACCGGTCCAAGAAAAAAGTGTCCCGGTCCAAGAAAAAAGTGTCCCGGTCCAAGAAAAAAGTGGACCGGTCCAAGAAAAAAGTGTCCCGGTCCAAGAAAAAAGTGTCCCGGTCCAAAAAAAAAGTGTCCCGGTCCAAGAAAAAAGTGGACCGGCCCAAAAAAAAAGTGTCCCGTTCCAAAAAAAAAGTGTCCCGGTCCAAGAAAAAAGTGGACCGGTCCAAGAAAAAAGTGTCCCGGTCCAAGAAAAAAGTGTCCCGGTCCAAGAAAAAAGTGTCCCGGTCCAAGAAAAAAGTGGACCGGTCCAAGAAAAAAGTGGACCGGTCCAAGAAAAAAGTGTCCCGGTCCAAGAAAAAAGTGTCCCGGTCCAAGAAAAAAGTGGACCGGTCCAAGAAAAAAATGGACCGGTCCAAGAAAAAAGTGGACCGGTCCAAGAAAAAAGTGGACCGGTCCAAAAGAAAAGTGGACCGGTCCAAGAAAAAAGTGGACCGGTCCAAGAAAAAAGTGGACCGGTCCAAAAGAAAAGTGTCCCGGTCCAAGAAAAAAGTGTCCCGGTCCAAAAAAAAAGTGGACCGGTCCAAGAAAAAAGTGGACCGGCCCAAAAAAAAAGTGTCCCGTTCCAAGAAAAAAGTGTCCCGGTCCAAGAAAAAAGTGGACCGGTCCAAGAAAAAAGTGGACCGGTCCAAGAAAAAAGTGGACCGGTCCAAGAAAAAAGTGGACCGGTCCAAGAAAAAAGTGGACCGGTCCAAAAGAAAAGTGGACCGGTCCAAGAAAAAAGTGTCCCGGTCCAAGAAAAAAGTGTCCCGGTCCAAGAAAAAAGTGGACCGGCCCAAAAAAAAAGTGTCCCGTTCCAAGAAAAAAGTGTCCCGGTCCAAGAAAAAAGTGGACCGGTCCAAGAAAAAAGTGTCCCGGTCCAAGAAAAAAGTGGACCGGCCCAAAAAAAAAGTGTCCCGTTCCAAGAAAAAAGTGTCCCGGTCCAAGAAAAAAGTGGACCGGTCCAAGAAAAAAGTGGACCGGTCCAAGAAAAAAGTGGACCGGTCCAAGAAAAAAGTGTCCCGGTCCAAGAAAAAAGTGGACCGGTCCAAGAAAAAAGTGGACCGGTCCAAAAGAAAAGTGTCCCGGTCCAAGAAAAAAGTGGACCGGTCCAAGAAAAAAGTGTCCCGTTCCAAGAAAAAAGTGTCCCGGTCCAAGAAAAAAGTGGACCGGTCCAAGAAAAAAGTGGACCGGTCCAAGAAAAAAGTGGACCGGTCCAAGAAAAAAGTGGACCGGTCCAAGAAAAAAGTGTCCCGGTCCAAGAAAAAAGTGGACCGGTCCAAGAAAAAAGTGGACCGGTCCAAGAAAAAAGTGGACCGGTCCAAGAAAAAAGTGGACCGGTCCAAGAAAAAAGTGGACCGGTCCAAGAAAAAAGTGGACCGGTCCAAGAAAAAAGTGGACCGGTCCAAGAAAAAAGTGTCCCGGCCCAAGAAAAAAGTGGACCGGTCCAAGAAAAAAGTGGACCGGTCCAAGAAAAAAGTGGACCGGTCCAAGAAAAAAGTGTCCCGGTCCAAGAAAAAAGTGGACCGGTCCAAAAGAAAAGTGTCCCGGTCCAAAAGAAAAGTGTCCCGGTCCAAGAAAAAAGTGGACCGGTCCAAGAAAAAAGTGTCCCGGTCCAAGAAAAAAGTGGACCGGTCCAAAAGAAAAGTGGACCGGTCCAAGAAAAAAGTGGACCGGTCCAAGAAAAAAGTGGACCGGTCCAAGAAAAAAGTGGACCGGTCCAAGAAAAAAGTGGACCGGTCCAAGAAAAAAGTGTCCCGGCCCAAGAAAAAAGTGGACCGGTCCAAGAAAAAAGTGGACCGGTCCAAGAAAAAAGTGGACCGGTCCAAGAAAAAAGTGGACCGGTCCAAAAGAAAAGTGTCCCGGTCCAAAAGAAAAGTGTCCCGGTCCAAGAAAAAAGTGGACCGGTCCAAGAAAAAAGTGTCCCGGTCCAAGAAAAAAGTGGACCGGTCCAAAAGAAAAGTGGACCGGTCCAAGAAAAAAGTGGACCGGTCCAAGAAAAAAGTGGACCGGTCCAAGAAAAAAGTGGACCGGTCCAAGAAAAAAGTGGACCGGTCCAAAAGAAAAGTGTCCCGGTCCAAAAGAAAAGTGTCCCGGTCCAAGAAAAAAGTGTCCCGGTCCAAAAAAAAAGTGGACCGGTCCAAGAAAAAAGTGGACCGGCCCAAAAAAAAAGTGTCCCGTTCCAAGAAAAAAGTGTCCCGGTCCAAGAAAAAAGTGGACCGGTCCAAGAAAAAAGTGGACCGGTCCAAGAAAAAAGGTGACCGGTCCAAGAAAAAAGTGGACCGGTCCAAAAGAAAAGTGGACCGGTCCAAGAAAAAAGTGTCCCGGTCCAAGAAAAAAGTGGACCGGTCCAAGAAAAAAGTGGACCGGCCCAAAAAAAAAGTGTCCCGTTCCAAGAAAAAAGTGTCCCGGTCCAAGAAAAAAGTGGACCGGTCCAAGAAAAAAGTGGACCGGTCCAAGAAAAAAGTGGACCGGTCCAAGAAAAAAGTGGACCGGTCCAAGAAAAAAGTGGACCGGTCCAAAAGAAAAGTGTCCCGGTCCAAGAAAAAAGTGGACCGGTCCAAGAAAAAAGTGGACCGGTCCAAGAAAAAAGTGTCCCGGTCCAAGAAAAAAGTGGACCGGTCCAAGAAAAAAGTGGACCGGTCCAAGAAAAAAGTGTCCCGGTCCAAGAAAAAAGTGGACCGGCCCAAAAAAAAAGTGTCCCGGTCCAAGAAAAAAGTGTCCCGGTCCAAAAAAAAAGTGGACCGGTCCAAGAAAAAAGTGGACCGGTCCAAGAAAAAAGTGGACCGGTCCAAGAAAAAAGTGGACCGGTCCAAAAGAAAAGTGTCCCGGTCCAAGAAAAAAGTGGACCGGTCCAAGAAAAAAGTGGACCGGTCCAAGAAAAAAGTGGACCGGTCCAAGAAAAAAGTGGACCGGTCCAAAAGAAAAGTGTCCCGGTCCAAGAAAAAAGTGGACCGGTCCAAGAAAAAAGTGGACCGGTCCAAGAAAAAAGTGTCCCGGTCCAAGAAAAAAGTGGACCGGTCCAAGAAAAAAGTGGACCGGTCCAAGAAAAAAGTGTCCCGGTCCAAGAAAAAAGTGGACCGGCCCAAAAAAAAAGTGTCCCGGTCCAAGAAAAAAGTGTCCCGGTCCAAAAAAAAAGTGGACCGGTCCAAGAAAAAAGTGGACCGGTCCAAGAAAAAAGTGGACCGGTCCAAGAAAAAAGTGGACCGGTCCAAGAAAAAAGTGGACCGGTCCAAGAAAAAAGTGGACCGGTCCAAAAGAAAAGTGTCCCGGTCCAAGAAAAAAGTGGACCGGTCCAAGAAAAAAGTGGACCGGTCCAAGAAAAAAGTGGACCGGTCCAAGAAAAAAGTGGACCGGTCCAAGAAAAAAGTGGACCGGTCCAAAAGAAAAGTGTCCCGGTCCAAGAAAAAAGTGGACCGGTCCAAGAAAAAAGTGGACCGGTCCAAGAAAAAAGTGGACCGGTCCAAGAAAAAAGTGGACCGGTCCAAGAAAAAAGTGGACCGGTCCAAAAGAAAAGTGTCCCGGTCCAAGAAAAAAGTGTCCCGGTCCAAGAAAAAAGTGGACCGGTCCAAGAAAAAAGTGTCCCGGTCCAAGAAAAAAGTGTCCCGGTCCAAGAAAAAAGTGGACCGGTCCAAGAAAAAAGTGTCCCGGTCCAAGAAAAAAGTGGACCGGTCCAAAAGAAAAGTGTCCCGGTCCAAAAAAAAAGTGTCCCGGTCCAAGAAAAAAGTGGACCGGTCCAAAAGAAAAGTGTCCCGGTCCAAAAAAAAAGTGTCCCGGTCCAAGAAAAAAGTGGACCGGTCCAAAAGAAAAGTGTCCCGGTCCAAAAAAAAAGTGTCCCGGTCCAAGAAAAAAGTGGACCGGTCCAAGAAAAAAGTGGACCGGTCCAAGAAAAAAGTGTCCCGGTCCAAGAAAAAAGTGGACCGGTCCAAAAGAAAAGTGTCCCGGTCCAAAAAAAAAGTGTCCCGGTCCAAGAAAAAAGTGGACCGGTCCAAGAAAAAAGTGGACCGGTCCAAGAAAAAAGTGTCCCGGTCCAAGAAAAAAGTGGACCGGTCCAAAAGAAAAGTGTCCCGGTCCAAAAAAAAAGTGTCCCGGTCCAAGAAAAAAGTGGACCGGTCCAAGAAAAAAGTGGACCGGTCCAAGAAAAAAGTGTCCCGGTCCAAGAAAAAAGTGGACCGGTCCAAAAGAAAAGTGTCCCGGTCCAAAAAAAAAGTGTCCCGGTCCAAGAAAAAAGTGTCCCGGTCCAAAAAAAAAGTGGACCGGTCAAGAAAAAAGTGGACCGGTCCAAGAAAAAAGTGTCCCGGTCCAAGAAAAAAGTGGACCGGTCCAAGAAAAAAGTGGACCGGTCCAAAAGAAAAGTGTCCCGGTCCAAGAAAAAAGTGGACCGGTCCAAGAAAAAAGTGGACCGGTCCAAGAAAAAAGTGGACCGGTCCAAGAAAAAAGTGTCCCGGCCCAAGAAAAAAGTGTCCCGGTCCAAGAAAAAAGTGTCCCGGCCCAAGAAAAAAGTGTCCCGGTCCAAGAAAAAAGTGTCCCGGCCCAAGAAAAAAGTGTCCCGTTCCAAGAAAAAAGTGTCCCGGCCCAAGAAAAAAGTGTCCCGGCCCAAGAAAAAAGTGGACCGGTCCAAGAAAAAAGTGGACCGGTCCAAGAAAAAAGTGGACCGGTCCAAGAAAAAAGTGGACCGGTCCAAGAAAAAAGTGTCCCGGCCCAAGAAAAAAGTGGACCGGTCCAAGAAAAAAGTGGACCGGTCCAAGAAAAAAGTGGACCGGTCCAAGAAAAAAGTGTCCCGGTCCAAGAAAAAAGTGGACCGGTCCAAGAAAAAAGTGTCCCGGTCCAAGAAAAAAGTGGACCGGTCCAAAAGAAAAGTGTCCCGGTCCAAGAAAAAAGTGGACCGGTCCAAAAGAAAAGTGTCCCGGTCCAAAAAAAAAGTGTCCCGGTCCAAGAAAAAAGTGTCCCGGTCCAACAAAAAAGTGTCCCGGTCCAAGAAAAAAGTGTCCCGGTCCAAGAAAAAAGTGGACCGGTCCAAGAAAAAAGTGGACCGGTCCAAGAAAAAAGTGTCCCGGTCCAAGAAAAAAGTGGACCGGTCCAAGAAAAAAGTGTCCCGGTCCAAGAAAAAAGTGGACCGGTCCAAGAAAAAAGTGGACCGGTCCAAGAAAAAAGTGGACCGGTCCAAAAGAAAAGTGTCCCGGTCCAAGAAAAAAGTGTCCCGGTCCAAAAAAAAAGTGGACCGGTCCAAGAAAAAGTTCTCGATGACTTTGAAGCTCAGATAAATAAAATGTGAAACTTGGATCGTGTTGATAACTTTTAACAAATCCGCGTGCTCAACTGATTTTGATCCAGTAATTTCCATCCGCTTACATTGAGTGAATCCGAAATTGGTCAAATCAGCTATACTTGGAATTAAATCAGAATTCAATATGAATTCCTTGACGGGGCATTTGAAGATTTTTATCAAATAGGATAGATAGAACTTCAAGAGTTCAATGGAACTCTGATCAGAGAATGTATAGAGATTGCCGTTTTTTGAGCTGAAAAAATGTTTAAAATTTTAGAGCTTTAGTTTTCTGTGAAAAATAAGGATCACTCAAATGATAGAAAGCTCAAAATTTCACCACGTCCTGACTTCCTTTCCATTGATCCATTCAATTTTACTATTTTCCAGAAGATCTCCGGAATTAAACCACCACTCTTTTCCACTTGGCAATATCTGTATTTGAAATTCTTCTTCGACCGAAAAGGTTGATTTCTTTATTGTGGTTCTGGAGCATTGGATCACTTTTTTGCATTTTTTTGATATCAATGAAAAATTTATTCTGCAAAAATGACGATATTGAATTGCGAGGAAGAACAGTAAACTTACAAATCTGCAGGGTCGGTCCCAAGTATGATTTCTTGGATGGCAAGATACGGTAGTTTTAGAATCGGGAACATCTCGAATACTGAAAACCTTTTATCTTTCTGCAAAACTCCGAACAATAACAAAAAACTGAAGACATACCAGGCACTACCTAAAAATCAATAATGCGTTTTCAGATGTGCCTCTCTGTATGTTCTTTCTATATTCTACAACGCTGTGCGCTCGGGCGTAGTTGTGTGCTACTATAGAGGCCAAGATCTTGCGTTAATCGATTATAACAAGTTTTGGGCCGAAAGAAAAAATGTAGAATACGTATATTGTCTAGTCGTGGTTCGATTCCGGGGATCTTTCGGCAAATATTCCAATTGAATTCCCTATTCAGATCTTCAACATTTCTAGGTTTTCATAGATTTTCAACGATCGAATTGTGGAGTCTTTATTCCTTCCTCCCTTTATGCTACATCAGAAACAAAAAACAGTTCTGCTTTATTATCCTATTGGTCCCTCTTTCTCGTTTTTCAAAAATCCATCCCCCCTCCCATCTGAAAATTGCTTCCTCCTTCTCTTTTTTCCCCATTTTCCAAACCGCTTCCTCCCTATCTCTTTCCCATTTCCCGTTCACTTTTCCACTCCACTTTCAGCCTCAATAACCCCTCTCTGCTGAAAACCCGCCACCTCGTCTCGTAACGGATTGATCTCTGAGCCAACTAGATAGCATTGAGTAGTGAGAGACGCAGAGAAACCGAACGAAAAATGTCACAAGACTCTTCTAAACTGAAAAAGAGAAGTGTTCCTATGGGGAGAGAGCATAACGAAACGATAAGAGACGTAGAGAGGAACTTGTTTTCGTCTGGCGCCCAGTTCCCTTTGTGAAAGTGGGCGGAGTCTTGGCCCAGTGCCAGCAAATTGTATAGTAGAGAGGAGAAAGGTTAGAGGGCTGGAAATGTGGACGGTGGTAAAGTGTGATGGGTTTGATTGAATAGCAAATATTCGATAAATTTAAAGCAATTCGAACATTTGGACATTGCGTAGCTAATAACAGGAGCAAGGTCAGTATGCTGAGTACAAAGTTTGAAACAGTAATCAAATTTATTACTGAGTTTTCGAAAAGAGATTAAATCTGGAAATTCTGTAGATTCAATGTCAACTTTACTGTTTCGAAAGACGTATTGAGGACAATAGTACCTCTACATCCTCAGTTTGAGAGGTCTTGAATCGGGTGCTTTAACGTCGAGGATATCGCCATTATTTGTACTTTTACTGTTTCCATTTTCTCATTTTTGCGTTGAAATTTCGTAGAAAAATATTTCGGATTCAAGCTAAGCTTGAGGAGTACCTGAACCAGGTTTTTTTGATCAAATAACTTCCGGCCATTCCATAAGTATGGTTTTCCAGTTAACTCGATCAACACCCACTTCTCAGTAAATCAGAAACACTTCGGTGTTTGAAAAAGAGATGCAGGTGATAATTCTGAGGAGCTTTCTCCACAATCCATGGAACCAGTTTACTGTTGAAATAATCTGGTTTCAATTTTGGCAGCAGTGATCCATGTAATATCAGCCTATCTTATATCGTTTCATTCTATAAATTCATCAAATAACAAATTGAAACAGATTCAGACTTCGATTGAAAGAAGTCGTCTGAAACAGTAAATATAACTGAGACTTCAAGTTTCCACTTTTTCGCACAACAATACTGAGAAACTAGAGAAATTGAGTCCGGGTGATGTACAATAGATTCTGGCAAAAATTTGCTGTTATAATAACTTCTTGAAACGAGAAGATTTTTACGATAATTTACGAGAGCGAGAATTCAAGAACCTTTCATGTTTTCAAGGAGGTCGTGTATTCATGAAGATCAACCATCGGCTAATTTTCTGCCGAGTCATACACATTTCCTCGAAGTTTCTACTTGTTCTATTGTTTGGTATTTTCAAATATTATCCTGTTGAAACTATTTCCATTATCCTGTTGAAACTATTTCCACTATTTCCATTTCCTTCCGGAAATTGAGGTCTAGCAAATTTCTGACCCTGGATCGGCTTCGATGGAAAATCGTAGCTTGTGGCAGAAAGATGAAGGGGTAGAAAAAAGTTGCAGTTGAGAACATTGCATAGAAATACGTTGTCTACATAATACAAAAAATTTGAAGCTCTAGCATCATTTTCATTTTTTCGATTTTTTCGGTTACACTAAATTCAAGCTGTTGACTTCAAATTATCATAAAACCCGTCAAACTTGTGATAAATTTATGATCTAAAGCGCATTAAAATGCTCATGTTTTGCATAATTTGATGACAATAAGTGTTTTGGCAAGCTTAGTATAAAGTCAACAAGAAATTTTAAATTTTATAAAAAGTTCGAAAAACTGATTTTTTCAATCAGAAATATTTTTCTTATATGGTTGGTTACCTCTATATTTTAAAATTTCATATGACTAAATTAAGTATGCTCTTTCATTTAAAAGTGGTTTTAAAAAAAGTTATCGAGACAAAATTTTTTTAGAAGCTTCTTGGTACTTGGGTACGTTGAATTTTTGTTTTATAACTTTTGATAGGGCACACGCAGATTGAAGATTTCAAGGAATTCCAATCAATTGATCATTTCTCTTCATGATGCATTTTAGTTTTCAAAAATCCGTCAAAAATGAACAAAGTTATATCATTTTGAAGGTGCACTCTTTCGATTTCGCGAAAATTTCACACATTATTGGTTTTCTCGAACACCGTTCATAAGCTACAAAAACGATTCTGAATCCTTAGATAACTTTTTATGCTTGTTCTTTTGAGCCTAGACTCGCTCCAAAACCTGTATTACAAACGGAGTGCATTACCGTTAAAGTACAGTAGTAATTTCCGATAGTTTTCAACCGTTGTCCCTGCTTCGTGAATTCGAACCCTAATAATGATTTCTGTCACTTTCTGAACACCGTATTCCTGAAACGTCTTCTTCTTTCTTGCCTTGCAACAACAAACACCAAATTTCAATTTCTTGATTTATTAATTATTTTCTTATCTGCATTTTTTTCATGCTCATCATCATCAAAATACATTCGCATACAGTAATTCAATCGGGAAGGAGCGAGAGAAAGTGAGACTTAGAACTGAATGGGGGAGAAATATACAGAGAGAGAGAGGGGGAGAGAGTGCAGAGAAACGAGAGAATAGAGAAATAGTGTGGAGCGAGAGGAGGTAGAGAAAGAAAAGAACTAAAGAATTGTGGAGTGATATGGTCTGAAAATCTTCCTCTCTTCCGGGACAGACAACACTGAGAGAGACTGCTTTTGGGGTGTTTTGTGGAAACTGGGAATTTCACATCAACCGACGATATATTGCCACACCTTTTGAAAACTGAGATTTCTTTGGGTTTTTCGAAAATTAGAGAAAACACGAGATTTGAAGAAGATGAAGAAAAAACGAGTATTTAATTTAGCGAAAAAAACATGTCGAGACGTGGCAATATACACAAACAGGAGAGAGAGAAGGAGAAAGATTTGAAAAAAGTTTAGAAAATGATAGAGATAAAGGGGGCGGGGCTTAAATGGGGGCGGGATCACATCACTCAGGTGGGAAAGTTTCGAGAGGTAGAGTACGGTTGTCGAATCGAAACTCTGGAAATGAGGGGGAAAAGAGAAAGAAAAGCTAGACATTTTCTACTAAAAATAGGGAGAAAAATAACAGAAATTACAGAAAAGAGAAAGTTCTTTGAGAGAAAAGACAGATTGGGGAATGTTTTGGAAAAAAACAGAAATTTACAGGAGAGAGAGCATTGATAGGGATGGGATGGATAGAAGATAGAGGTAGGAATTAAAGGGGTCTGGGGGCGGGGCAACGGAGAGAAAAGGGGGGACCTGGATGATGAGAGTGTGTTGAACAAAATAATAGTGAAGGAAGAGGTAATCAACGGTTTTTCGATAATAGGGAAGAAAAGGAGAGAGAAAAGAGATAGAGAAAAAGGGGGAAAATGGAGGTATTTTTCAAATTGTATCATTTTTCATTAATTATTACACGACGTCACTGGGATGAAGAGTCGGGGGGAGAGAAAAATAATTGAAGAAGACGTCGTCCAATTTGGAGGCGTTTTTCAGAAGAAGAAATGGAGAGGATTGGCGGTGATGATCATTTGATTGAATTGATGAAAAACAGTAGACGAAGATTCGGAAAGATTTCTGAAAAATGGGGAAAGTTGAAGATTTGTGATTGAAATGAAAAAAGAGCCTCAAAAAAGTGGGCGTGAAGTCGGTATTTTAGCTCATTTCGGTGGAGTCTTACATGTTTTTTTTCGAAGAATTTTCGAGAATCTCAAGATCAATTCTGAGAAAAATTGTACCAATATATGTATAGGGAATTTTTGGAAAATTAAAATTTTTCGAGACACTACCTACCTCATTCGCTGCTTTGCTCTCTTTCGAAACACCAAGATAAAGATGAAGATGACGGGAATAGAATAAAACACTGGGATCGGTTTTGACTTGGGGTCAGTTCATGATGTTTACAAATCGAAATGAAGATGGTGTCCTCCTCCGGCTTGTTGCGACAACTCGTGCCGAATCAACGCATCCACATCCATATCCATCAGTGGTTGGTCGGGAAGTGTCAGATTCTCCAAATCGATTGGAAGAGCGGACGACGAGGCGACATTGTGCTGAGCCGCGACGATTCCACAAGATTGGATTCCTGGAAGTGGAGAGGCGGTGGTGGTCGAGAGCCATCCCTGAGCACTTCCTCCGTTTTGGTATCCTCCGTATGCACCTGGGAGTGGCATTCTGAAATGATAACTCGAATTAGAATCATGTTTAACAAGATGATAGAAGCCTTTGGATACCTAAATCCCAGTTGACTAGCAATTGGATAAAAAGGAACTAACGGTTTGAAGTTGGTGCTTGGCACGATTGGATTACGAAGAAGTGGATTCTGCGCGCATGGTCCACGGACACTGTTCAACTCGTGGTACGATGGTGGTGGAGCGATTGGCTCGGTCTGAAAAAGAGGAAATATTTAGAATATGATCTCTCTCCTGATTCTTACCTTAATTGGCTTTGGCTCCTGCTTAATCTGAATTCCGTTCATCGTGTTGTTTCCATCGATGCGCATCTGATCGGTCCGATCCACCAAATCATTGGGGATATTCGGGACAGCTGGAGTGTCTCCAACCCACGATGGGAACTCCAAATCATCGTAAAGCTCTGCGCCGATCGATGGAGAGACACGCGACGACGATCCGGGGACCGACATTGTCGATTGTGTGCGTGGCCGGAAGGCGGTCATACTGTCGAATTGTCCCTGCATTGAATCGTCATCATACAAATCGTGTTGGATGGAATTGATCGATCCGGCTGTCGAGTTTCCGTTGAGAGTGTGGACGGAGCCGAGGAGACCGGCTTGACGATCCTTTATCCTCTTCTTGGCTCCACGGCGAGTCTTCTCGAGAGCAGCCTGAAAAATAATAAGGGTTAGGAAATGGATGTTCAAGGCTGTCAATAGCACAAGTTTTGACTGAAATTTCTGGATTCAAGCTCAGAATCCTCCAGATTTCTTTAGGATCTTCTAGGATCCTCTAGATCCCTCCAGACTGTAGGACGATGCTGGAGCTCGAACCGTAATATTGGCTTGATTTTCATCAAAACTACAGTAATTCTCATCAAAATCCAAAGAGAACACAAACCTTAGTAGTAGCCTCGATGGTGTTCGATCGCTCACGAGTGCGACGTGGATTCCGTCCCGGCTTGGCTTCTGGATTGATGACCCACCACGAACTCTTGCCAGCGCCCTCATTCTGTATGCGCATGAATCGAGAGTGAAGCGATAGATTGTGTCGGATCGAGTTCTGCAAAAATGGTTTTGATAGTTTTTTGACTCCTTCAACTTTTTCTCTATTTTGGGAATCGCTCTGTTTTTTTTCATTTTTTCAAATTGCGCCTCTTTTTATGACTCTTAAATTATACCCAATTTTCTCTCTCTCTCTTCTTTTTTGCATTCTGAGACCAACATAGAGACACTTGGTGGCTCCGTTTCCTCCAGAAGGCAAGTCTTCTTCTTAAAAATAGTTGTGACAAGAAGACATAGACAGCCAAAGAAATGCGGAAACAACTAATAGGGTTTTCTTCTTCTTCTTTTGCTTCTGAATGTTGCAGAAAACGCGAGAAGGGGGTCCCTCCCTCACTCTGTTGGAGCATGGACGTGCCAGCCACCACATTCTCTTTTTCATGAGAAGATGAGATGAAGGAAGGAAGGAGGAGGAGAGGGTGGGATGGAGCAGAAGAGCATCCTCTTCTTCTTGTGATGGTCCAAAAGATGAGAGAAGAGAAAAAGAGCTTAGGCTTTCTGCTGTCTTCATTAGGAATTCATTGGAAAATTAAAATGAGGCATTTTTGGTATTCTCCTAAATTTGAAAATGTCAAAATTGGGATCAAAGCTTCATTTCATCTAAGGATGACATCACTACTAGGCCTTAATTTTTGAAAACCTTGAATCCCTTTTTCTTGGCCTTTCTAATGAAAAAAGTACAATGCCACTCGCCGTTTCCCGCAAAAGAAGAAACGAACATGTCAAGGCCGTTCACTTACCTTCCATCCGGCTGCCTCTTCTTGACTGGATCTCTCTCGAAAATAGGAAATATTATCCGAGAACCACTGATAGATCTCGTTCAGCTTCAACCGACCGTCTGGAGATGACTCCAGCGCCTTGGCGATGATGTCCGAATAGGACTCCTCACCCCACGGATTCGGTTTCTTCTGTGCCAGCTGATCCGTCGGCTTCTTACGACACCGCTTCTTCTTGGCTGGCATCGGACCACCACCTTGTGACAGGTTCAGTGACATTCCGAGTGTCATGCCAGAAGAGCACGGCACAGTCGCAGCGAGCATTTGACCGACGGTTGGCTGCTGCTGAGACGTCGCGGCGACAGAGGAGCAACCCGGCTGCTGCTGCTGGCCGCCACTTCCCGGAGAGCCCTGGGCCCCGCCCCCAATGGAACTGGCCACTGAGCTGCCCGAAGACGTTAACGTCGACATGTTTAGATTCAGAAGTGGTTGAGGTAGCTGATGCTGCATGTGTGGTAGATGATGCGGATGCATCGGATGATACGGATTGTGTGGATGGTGCTGGGGTAGAGTTGACGGGTCCTGATAGACGAACTGCTGCATTGGCCATGTGTAGCACCGGCCACGCGGCTCCGGCGGGAAGTCATCGTCTAGCGAATCGTTCATTTTGAGAGCAAGGAGCAGCGGTGAGGTAGAAAGTGCTCCGACGACTTCTGGAGAGAGAAGGAATCAAGGAATGAAGGTAGAGCAAAAGAAACGAAGACGGAAAGAACGGAGATCAGAAATCGAACAAGATACTTTTGAAGTTACAAAAAAGCCATTCAAAATGCCTTTTCTGTGTGTGTCCTTCCAAATAGTTGAGTGTAAGAGAGTGAGTGATGCGGGGAATCGAGGCGTCCACTATCGAGAATATTGGAGGAGAGAGAGAGGTAGAAAAGAACAGGTAAAAGGAAGAGGAACTGTGTCGATTGGAGACAGTGAGAGGGAGAGTTCCAAAGGCGCAGAACGCATCGAAAGTTAACAGACAGTCTCTTCTCTCTCCTTTACTTCTCTCTTTCGATTACCGACCGACGGCAGAATTTTTGGGAAGGGAGAAATATAAATGGAGACGATCCCTGGCTGATGACGTGGCAAGAGTAGAAGATAAAAGTAGCAGAATTGTGAAGAGAAGGGAAGGAGGAGGCACGTGTTATTGCCAAATTGATAAGGGAGAAAAGTTAAAGATTACAAAAGGTTTTTGCTGTTTTGTTACAAAAAAGGGGTTTGCAGAAATCATATGGCTTAATAGGAGTTCTATTTCGACCACATAGAACTTGGATTGCTACAGTACCCAGAAAAATAGCGGACGTTTTCGTACAAAGAGCACTGAAAGTATGTGTATCTAACTATGCTAACTATGCTAACCCTAGGGGTGGGGGACAAAAAAGGAACACTTTTTCATGTGTGTGTGTGTCCTCTCAATTTTTTTCAAAGTCTCGCACCACCCCACAGTGCTAACACTTTCCCTTTTTTTCCAACTACCCCTAGACGGGGCCTGGGCAAAGAGACGGTGGAAGGAACGGCCAGTTCGAAAAAGAGAAAGAGGAACACCCTGGGGAAGAGAGGAGGGGATGAAAAAATATATGATACCTCCGTTCGGAGTTTTTTTTTGTGAAAAGCTGCACGGAGGTCAACGACGAGGCATATAGTTAGGGAAAAAAGGAATTAGTGTGCGGGGGGACTATTAGCAAATACATGTATTAGGCAGAGGTTGGGTGTGTAATCCTTGAGTTTAGGTTATTAGGACTAATTAGTGTATATGTTATCTAGAGGGCAGATCTGAGGAGATTGGCTAGAAGTGGGATGAGAAATTTGGAGCATTTACAGATATTCCCAGGAGATATTTATAGGTATTCCTGAGAGATAAATAGGCTCAAGGCTAACAAATTTGTGAAAATTTGGAAAACGTTAAAATATCAGCGAAAATGGGCTAGAAGTGGTCAGTATTTGCTAGTTGGGCCAGGTTGATTCTGGACAATCTAGGCAGTTAGAGAAGTTGCCGTAGCTGTAAAAAACCGAAAAATCGAGCCAAATTATTAGTGTCTTTAGTTTACAAACGTTGAATTTTCGGAAGTTCCAGAATACCGAAAATTGGCCAAAATTGGTTTTGATTCATTCGAACTTTATTTTGGAACTGTACGGAAGACTGTCGTGACTCAATTTTGAAACCAAATGAGTCATATTTAAAGTGGAAAAACATCCGAACTTCAGAATCCTAAAATCTCATATTCAAGTCCAAGATTCTCGAAAAACTGAACCATATGATTCAACCGCCCTATTAATCAAGAAAAACGAGGAAGGAAGCAAAGAACGACGAAAAAGACCAAAAAAGGCGAAGGCGACAGATGGCTGGAGGATAAAACGAAATGGCCAATGGGTGGTAGTGGTGTGGTAGAGGTGGTGGTGACCGCGGCCACACACATAGAACGGATGAACGGAACGGGAGAGAAGGACTGGGGGTGCGGGTGAGGAACAAAAAAAGAGACATCTCCGTCCGCGTCGGTGTGTGAGGGTGAGGGTAGTAGGAGGAAGACGGGTGGCCGTTCCGACGGAGAGAATGGATTGAGAAGAAATTGGAGACGCAGAGCGGGGAACACACAGGCGTTCGTTTTGTGAAGATGAGGAGACGGTCGATTGATGGAGAGAGAGAAAGAGAGAATCAGAGAGATAGACACACGTGGAAACTGGTAGAGAAGCCAAGAGGGGACAAAGAAAAAGTGCCAGAGACCGAGAGGGCCATCCTCGATTCATTTGACAGTGAGAGACAAAAAGAGTACTATCCACGGCGAGAAGCGCAGAGATTCTCTCTTGTCTTCTCACACCTATCTATTCTGCCGCCCTGCGATCAGCTGGTAGGTAGAGAATCTCTACTAGAGACAGATAGATACAAGTACAGGTAGACGCAGATGGGTGGCGCTGGAACACCCTTTCCTTCGATCTAGGTGACAGATATCTTCTTCCTACTATTACCCCTGCCTACTGTGTCCGAAGGAGATGGAAAAAAAGTGGAAGAAGTAGAAGAAGAACGACCATTTTCGATTTCATTTTCTTCTTTTTCTCCTTCCACTCAAAATCGTCTAACAAAGAAGCTGTCTGTCTCTCCTCCAGGTATTCTTCCATCGATTCTCTACAAAAGTGAACGATAGACAGATGGGTTGAAAAAGGGGGAAGTACCCCCTCTAGACTCTCCAAAAAAGGGGCGAGCTCTCAAAGAGCCACCACCCGAGAGAGATAGAAAGAGCAGCTGATCGCCGTACCGAACGCCTGGGGTCGTCGCGGAAAGACGGGAGGCGGCTAATTGCACATGTGTGGCACTGGTAGTGAGCAATGGACGAGGATAAAAAAGGCATACGAAGAGAAATGTGGGGGACCATTATGTGCCCAACGGATTGAAGATGAGAGGGGTTCTCCCCCTGGTAGTACTATACTACCTCCGTGAGAACAAGGCCAAAAAAGGACAAAAGAGGAGGGGGTTAGGTGCACTTTTGTATACCTTCTTATGCGATGACGTGGCACTTGCTGCCAGAACGGGCGGCCACGAGTTGTTTACAGTACATTCAGAGGGCATGCTGAACTTTTGGGTGCCCCGCTATAACCGGAACTAGGTCATTAGCTATGGCAAGACAGAGAGGATTCTAGAAGTCCTAGTACTGTAACACCATATTCTTCTCTAAAAATGTGTCAAGTCTTCTTCTCTCACCAATCCGTCAGCCGGCTGTCTTCTCCTTAGTCTTCTCCCGCCAGTGTCAATTAATTCATCTCGTCCGTTTTCTTCTTGACTCCTCCAGAAGATATTGGGGTAACTAAAAAGCCAGAAGACTCGGAAGAAATCAAAATCTCAAAGTCTAAAAATTGTGTGCCGAGGACAATATTCGAATTTGATCTACTTACGAAGCCCCTAGACTCTAAACGGTAATGTATCCCGTTTGAGGTACGGCTTTTTGGACGAGACTATGCTGAATGAAACAGGCATGAAATGTTATGTGAGGGGTTGGAACCGTTTTTGTGCCTTATCAACGGCCTTCGAGAAAATCAACTTTTTGTCAAAATTTTACGAAATCTGAAATTTTCATCTTCAAAGGGCCATAACTTGGTTTGTTCTCGACGGATTTTCGCAAACTAAAATGGTTCATGAAGTTAAAACATTCAAAAATGTAATTCTGAAAACAATTATATTTTATCTATTTGTGTAAAAAAGTTATTCATCAAAAATCATGAGTGCCAAAGTACCAAGGATGGCCTAAAATTTTTTAAGGAGTGGAACATTCTCTGGATTTAACTTAAAATGAAAGCCCGTGTTAGATTTAGTATACAAACATAATTTGTTATAGGGGTAACCGTCCAAATTTGAAAAATAATTTTGATTTAATAAAGTTTCATTTTGACATTTTTTGAGAAACTTGAAATTTTTCACAATTTTTGCATTGAATTTTAAAAGATTGTTTTAGAACCAAAATATTCAAGATTTGAGCTCTTCAATGAACTTTAAATCGTAGGATTTGCTCAAGTTTGAAGCATTTTATGACCGTTTGAAGTTGGAAGCCTGATTTTGAGGTGCCCTCTGAAAGTCGAAAAATGAAAATGATCCTAGAGCTTTGAAACTTTTTGCATTTTGTAGATAATTTGAATACAAAACATATTGTCAACTGCAACTTTTTTCCATCTCTTCATCCTCGTTCGTAAAATTGCGAAGTATAATGTCGAGCCCATCAGAAGGGCGATTTTCTCCTTTTGCTATTTTATGAACGAGGATGAAGAGATGGAAAAAAGTTGCAGTTGACATTATGTTTTGTATTCAAATTATCTACAAAATGCAAAAAGTTTCAAAGCTCTAGGATCATTTTCATTTTTCGACTTTCAGAGGGCACCTCAAAATCAGGCTTCCAACTTCAAACGGTCATAAAATGCTTCAAACTTGAGCAAATCCTACGATTTAAAGTTCATTAAAGAGCGCAAATCTTGAATATTTTGGTTCTAAAACAATCTTTTAAAGTTCAATGCAAAAATTGTGAAAAATTTCAAGTTTCTCAAAAAATGTCAAAATGAAACTTTATTAAATCAAAATTATTTTTCAAATTTGGACGGTTACCCCTATAACAAATTATGTTTGTATACTAAATCTAACACGGGCTTTCATTTTAAGTTAAATCCAGAGAATGTTCCACTCCTTAAAAAATTTTAGGCCATCCTTGGTACTTTGACACTCATGATTTTTGACTAATAACTTTTTTACACAAATAGATAAAACATAATTGTTTTAGAATTACGTTTTTGAATGTTTTATCTTTAAGACCCACTTTAGTTTGCAAAAATCCGTCAAGAACAAACCAAGTTATGACTCTTTGAAGATGAACATTTCAGATTTCGTGAAATTTTGACAAAAAGTTGTTTTTCTCGAAGGCCGTTGATAAGGCACAAAAACGGTTCCAACCCCTTACATAACTTTTTATGCTTGTTTCATTCAGCATAGTGTCGTCCAAAAAGCCGTACCTCAAACGGGATACATTACCGTTAAATCCTAAATCCTAAATCTTGATCCGACGACGTGAATCGACGCAAATCCTCTTATGAGGTAACAAAATGTGATGAAAAAGGGGGAGAGTGATATGAGATATCTGCTACTGACTCTGGGAGAGTCACGTTTTTCATTCCGCTTCTTCTTCTTCTTCACGACTCAATTCATCTGATTTATGATGAAATTATAGCGGGGTGGTGCTGGTCAAAAAATGTATGACTAATAGTTAACCCCTGCCCATTGGAGCCAGATAGAAGGAAGTACAAAAAGTGAATTCACACGGACATCAGAAGAAGAATTCTGAAGAATCCTACATTCTAGTTGACATCTTCTGATAGGTTCCAGTGGAGCGATTCAGATGAAAATTATACGGTTCAAGTGAGAACTTTTTAGAGATCAGAATCTGACGTCTTCAGAAGATGTCCATTGGAGCGCTTCTTCAGAATTTGATGTCTTCAGAAGATGATGACGTGGCTTTTGCGGATTCCAAGTTGCTCAAGGCTTGATTTCAGGAGTCTGGGAGCATCCCATCTCAGATGACGTGACATTCCGAGTTGTTCTTCCAGCTCCGTCTCTTCAGATTCTGGGATTCCAGAATGCTTAATTCATTCGAAATTCCAATAAAGAGAACCCGGAGAGATTTAATTAAAACGGGCTCGAGATTAAAAGCCAATAAAGTGGCCGTATATAAGCGTTGTGACGCATTTTCGGGGGGCCCGGCTGATTGTGTGTTGCGAATGAAAATTGGAAAGAAAACTGGAGCAATAATGGATATATAAATATCCAGGCAGGCACCGAGTAGCACACACTTTTGGGGAAATCCAAAACTCAAAAGAATGGAAAACTTCTGAAAGGGAGTGGAAACAGATATAGGGGAAAAATGAACAAAGCTAATCTATCTCTCCCTTTTTTTCGTATTCAGAATGATGCTCCTTTTCTAGGAATATGATGGGAGCGGGGAAGGGGACCTGTACTAATAGGTCATAAAAACAAAACATGGCCTCATTTTTTTCGGGCGGGCGGGAGGAACAAAAACAACAAGGAACTCTCTCTTTTTTATGAAAAATGGAAAAAGGAGGAGGAGGAGAAAGAAGAAAAACTCTGTGTGAAGGGGGGTCACATGTTACTAGTAGAGAAAAGAGAGGAGCCTGAATGCCAGAAGAAGAAGAAAAAATGAAGAAGAATGGAATAATAAGTGATCTTTGAGATTTTGGAAGAGGAGGTGAAATGAATAATCAGAAGAATGACCACTACATTCCAACTGAAAATGTGACCCCCAACTAGTCAGAAGAGTCATGAGAGAGCTTCTACGTATTACCGTAGTCCAGGACGTATTCTGAATTCTGAATTCTGAATCAAAACTAATAGAAAGTGTATGGTCAACTTCGAATCAGCCAAAAAACGTGAAGGGGGCAAAGTGATGGGTGATCGCGGGGACACACTCATTCACTCACTAACTGATCGAAACATTGGCAAAATTGCGGAGGTGAAAAAGATAGGAAAAATGAAAAAAAAAACGAAACGAGAGAAGAAGAAACACATGACCAATCCAATTGTATGTGTGTGTGATGGCGGCCGAGGGCACCTTTCTAATGAAGAGGAATTTTGAAGAAAAAATTGAGAGAAAGAGAAATTGGAACCGAAAATTCCGAAAATAAGATTTTTGATGGTAGGAGGAGATCAGTTGGGCCTAGAAAACTGAGCTAAAAATCCTTAAAAATGGTCGGAAATCTTCGTAATTTCGCTTGAGCTGGCTTATTACGGTATCTAGCATTTCCAAGATTTTCTGAGCAGTTTTTCCGCCTCTAAGTCCTAAAATGTTGCCCATGATTCCGATTCTGACTCAAAATTACATGCTTCAACTCTAATTTTTCTTCCAAATCGACCACTACCTGATACTGAAAACAAAACTTTTCGAAACTTGAATATCATCATTTTTATTTTTCTCGAAAAAAAGCCTTTCGCCTCGCTGAGCACTATAATTTTCTATTTTTCTTGGCATTTTCAGCGAGAAAAGACTGAGATAATGATAAGCCAGTGCGCTGCCCTCGATCTTCGGACTAGTGATAATGGCAAGAAAAGTGGGCGGAGCCTGATAACTATACGAATAAGAAGAGCGGGAGGGAAACTCGTGATAGGTTATCTCCATAGGGAGCTCACTGATTAGTAAGAGCTCTTGTTATTGAGAAATGGAGCATCATGCGATATTCTAATTTCCTCATTCGCTCATCAATACTTCCGGGGGCCCTTCTGACTTCAGAAGACTTTAGATGAGCCTTCAGGTCTAGAAGGGGACTTACATCCGGCAAAAACAAAAAGACAAATGTTCTAATGGGTACTTTGAGGAGGAGGTCAAACTTTCCCAATCAATTGCAAGATGTTACAAGGGTCTTGTGATGAGAAAAAATATGAAAAAAATAAGAAGAAGATAGGGATGAGAGAAGGAGGAGGAGGAGAGGTAAAAAACGAGAGAGGAAAAGTGCAATGGAACTTTTTGTTTTTCGCGTTTCTCCTTTTCTTCTCTGGGGCGCAAAGGACCCCGTTTTCTCTCGCTTTTTGAGACAACAAATCGGAAGAAAAACACGTGGATTCTCCTCTTTCTCATCTCCATGATCCTTGTGCCAACCTTATCCTCTCTTTGGCACCTCTAGAAGGAAAAGAGGGGGACCTGAAAGAGTCCATGGAAGCCTCTAGAAGACCGTATTGTCTTCTGGCTATAAGAATTCTCAGAATGAATTTAAATTGGAAGAGAATAAAAAGAAGGCGGAGACTCATTGGGAGGTGTGTCTAGACTGAGAGCAGACTGACCGAAAAGTTCCCCCAGCCGCCTGTTTACTTTTTTTGTCACGTATGGAGTGTTCCAATATATATCCATGTTAGTTTGTGTTTTGTTGTCGCCTATATATCGCCTTGTTTTGGTCTCAGGAGGGTCGACTCTAAGTCTAAGATCATTCAGGCTCTGATGAAATATTACAGAATGTCTAGGTGTTTTACGACTACTCCAAAAGAACTTTCAGAAGGAGTTCGAAAACTTTCGAAATCTCTCTCATAATTCATTCATGAGTCCGTCTGCCCTAGCAGCCACCACCTCAATTGTTGACTCTTCGAACGTCTTCGGAAATCGTCCAAAGCTTGTCCGAACATTGGCTCTTGTAGAGGATGTGTGTATTGTGCATTGGGTACAGTTGCGAGGACACTCAATCTATGGTTCTTCATCTAGCAGAAGGTGGGGTTGCGATGCAAGTCATCAACAAAAAATAATATTAAAGAAGAGGCCGGAGACCGTTCGCCAGTTCGAGCTTTGAGACGTATCGATGAATAAGGAATCAACTGGAAATGGAGAATTGAACCGAAAAATTTAGGATTATAGGGAGATTCCGATCGAAAACCTAGATCCACTGAACTCTATAAAACCTTGCAACTGAACAGTAGGAATGGAAACCTGACACCTATATAAGCAATAGAGCAAGAGCAAGAGAATAAACATAAGAATCTAGAATCTGAACTTCAGATTCTGAAGAATGTCAAAGATCTAAAAGTAAAAAAATGAAGAGAAAAAGGCGGCGCCGCCCACCGAAAATTGAAAAATAGTCGGTTAAAGAAGAAGAAGAAGAAGAATGCAACTAATTTAGTGGTGGTAGTTGTATGTGTGTGTGTGAGGAGTGTTGGAGCGAGAAGAGTAGATGATGATGATAGAGCCAAGAAGAAGATGAAGGAGGGGGACCGACCGCGGACGCCTGGTCGTGCTGCTTGCTCCCAGGCGCCCGGCGCTTCTTCTCCGCGAGCCCGTGGCCCCCGACTCTGGAGCCTGCGTCCACCCCTAGTTCGTTCCTTTTCGAAAAAAAAAACGGAACTCTCGTCGTCTCGCTGCCTTGTTTTCCAGTGCCATCCAGTGCCCGGAAAGCATGAGGGGTCCCTTCTTCTCCGCGGCGTCCAGGGTGGCGGCATGTGTGTGTGGGAACGGCGGCCGTCGCTCACCCCCAGGCTCCCCTCGTGATGTTCTGCAGAAGCAGCCGAGTCACAAAAGGTGCTCATTCTTTTTCTTCTTCTTTTCCGCGCGGAGCCTGGCGGCACCAGGACCGCGTACTAAGTCACGCCCTGCTGTCTATTTCTGGGTGAAGAAGAAGAAAGACTGGGGGTGACGGCGCCATCTCTCTTCTCTCTGTTAGTATTCAGAAGAACGGGCGGCACGGTGGTGAACGGAGGCTGGGGGAGAGCACACGAGGGACGACGGGGAGCTCTTCACAAAGGGAGCTCACACATTTTTTATTTATTAAAAAATAGGCTCTCCGTTCAGACAGAAAGGGAACAATCGGCTATTGTGTGTAGAATCCAGAAGAAGCTTCTCGCGTGAGAAAAATTGAATTCAGAATTCCTTTGCCGAAGCAGAAGTTCCGTATATCATTGAGAGGGACCTTTTTCTTCAGATTTTTCTTCAAATTTTCAGAGCGATTCCCAATAAAAATGATAAAATGAACTAACCTTCCATCCGGCGGAACTGTTCGAATCTCCCTTGTCTCGGAAATAGGGAACGTTTTGGACCATCCATTCGTATACTGTAAAAATAGATGAATATAGTTTTGGGATTTTAGGATTTCAAATTTCGATGTTTCTCAATTCTCCTCAAGTTCCCATTTTCCTTCCGTGTCTAATCTAAAACTGCCTTCTTCATTTTTTTTTGCTGGCTGCTGCCAAAAAAGAACGTATCAGGCGCGGTATCATATCAAGTAGTATCAAACTATCAGTTGCCCGGTCAGCAAGAAAAGTAAGAGAGTGGCGAGAGAGTGTGTGAGACGAAGAGACGCAGAGAGAATACATGAAGATAAACGGTGCCAGTCTCGTTGTTCGCAACACTTTGGAACCAAAAAGTCAGGTGACCCGGAGACAACTAGAGGTCGAAAGTTGGGAATTTGAGGAATAAGGATACAGTAAATGCCCTAAACCCCTCCTCAATGATCCAAAAAAACCAACCTTGTGCCAATGTTAACCGTTTTTCCGGACTGGCCATGATGGCTGTGGTGATGAGTTCAGCATACGACATGTTTCCCCACGCATTCCTTCTCGTGGTGGCCTTCTTTGAGTTTACCGAACAGGCGTCGTCTGGTGATTCGGACATTCTGTAACTTTCAGAGACGTTAGGAAGAGAACGAATGTGAAGATTCTGGATTCTAGGGGAGCTCCTACCTATATTCATAAGGTACTATGGCTACAGAGGATAAATGATAGGCAGCCGTTGGAATATAGATTCTAGTAGTCTCCATCTTCTCTTTTTCAGTCTTTCTCCAGGAGGGGAACAGCAGAGAAGGAAAAACAACCTCCGGAGTGATAAGAGAAAAGCTTTTGAATTTTTCCCCCACTCTATTGAAGAAGACTCCCCATTATCAGTATTATAGAGAGAGTCAGTTTTGTTGCGAAAGCATAAGACCGTTCCTCTTGTCTATACGAATGAAACGAACTGGTACCGAGAGAGGAAATTGTGATAAGTTAAAGGTGAAGCATGATACAACTTTTTGAGTACAATTGAGGGAGAAAAGTATACTAGTTTAGATTAATTTTGCCTAGAAACTTACTCGGATCCAAAAGCTGCCGAGTTTCCATCGAGCATGGCAGTCGATCCGTTTGTGGATGCTCCGCCGAGTCGTCCGCATTGCTCACTGCTTCCATAGAGGCTGCAAAAAGGATAACAGTGATTAGGAGGAATTTTTCTTCTAGAACATGCTATATCTCTATTGGTGGTCTTCAGGTCTCTGTTTATTTTCTTTAATCCGCTTTCTAATTTTTTCAGCCGTTCGTTTTCCCAGGATTCGTAAGATCAGAAGAGATTTAGAGAAGAATGTTCTCGGTTTTCTAGAAGCGGGTGCCTGTCAAAGTACAAAGACAAAGAAAAAGTCACATGTTCCTAGAACCAAGATCTCTGAAAAATAGGGAAAACACTACGCTAAGAGCACATACTCCGGATCCTCTTCAGGAATCTGCTCATGAATCAGTGGACTCGAATTTACGGGCGGTTCCAACTGGGGCCTACGCATCGGCCACGTATTACACCGATCTCTTGGAATGGGCTCCAAATCGTCGTTCATCATCACATCATCTGGAGTATTCATGAAGGCGTCGGCGCCGAATCTCGACACCGACGATGTCGATGTGGACGCCGATGAGGTGGCCTGGTCGGCTCCAGTCGTCGTGGTTGGTTCCCCCAACATCTCCATCATAATGTCTTCGGGAATCTCAGCTAGCGATGAAGACGTTGACGATGAGGAGGATGAGGATGAGTCGGGAGTAAATGAAGCAGGCAATTGATGTTGTTGCTGCTGCTGTTGAAGAAGAGTAGTCAGTGGATGGTATTGGAATGACAGATGTGACGGTGGTGGCAGGTATGAGGGAGGTCCAGAAAGTACAGTAGTAGAAGGGATGGAGAAAGAAGAAGGAGTAAGAGGAGGGGATGAGAGTGAAGGCAGCAGCTTGAACTGTTTTTAAGGGCTGATGGACCGAAATAGGTACAGTAAGAAAGAAAAGGGGGTGTCGTTGAAGTGAGTAGAGTGTAGGTAGAGTTCTCGATTCCAATTATCAGTGAATTCTTCTGGAAACGAAATTCTGAATTTGAGAATCAAGATGAGAAGATCGAGAAGAAAAAAGAGAGCAAAAAGAGCAAATGGAAGATATATGGATATGAAAAGTTGTAGCGCCTCCAGACTCGATGATCCGAGTGGGCTCCTACGAGTGAACTTTACGGATTAGGGGGAGGAAAAGGAAGAAACTATGAAAGACGAAGATTTTTATCTTTTTTATCGGGCTTAACGATTAACGTCATCGCGAAGAAGATCCTTTACATCATCTTCTTTTTTGCAGAGGATCAGATCACTCGGAAAAGTGAGGGAGAGAGATCTGAGATTGAGAGATTTAGAGAAAGAGAGAAGAACTCAAAATTAATTGGAGAAGAAGAGAAGAAGATCATGAGCTTTTTCTCTTCGGGAAGCCTCCAGGAGGAGCACAAATGACGGGGAGCGGCGGGCTCCGGGCGCCCGGCAGGAGAAAAAAGAAAAAGAAGATAAAGAAAAGTGGAGGAAAGGGGATCCAGAAGAAAACCATTTGTTAGGAAAGGGGAAATGGAGCATTTTTGCAACAGGCAGGCCCCTTGGAGCACATGTGGCAGAAGAAGAGAAATGAGAACGACATTGGTGGGGAAATGCTGATGATGGGGGTGATAAGATGATAAAATGATGATAGAAGAAGGGGGGAAATCTGGGGTGATGGAGGTTAAAAGATGAGGAGCTGGTAGTGGCGGTCGGATGGAAAGAATTCTAGGAGAGTCTAGGCAAAAAGAGGGATCTGGATTCCTAGATTCTAGTTCTGGAATCTGAACAAGGTGTCCCATATATAGTTCAAAAGGTTGCGAGGACTCCGGTCCAAGTGGGCAAAAATATGGGTTTTCCGACTCAACATTTTCAGATTTTCACACTGAAACTGTCAAATCTACCACCCGAGACTAGACAGATAGACAGGCAAAAAACCCACGAAATCCCTTGTCTAGATAGAGATCAAAACGAGAGGGTGCAGATAGACAAAGAAGCATTTCGACGATGATCGGACGGGGGGAGACCGTATCTCTTGTCGCGAAGCCTTCAAAAGACGCCTAGACAGACGGAGAGATGGTGTCAGAATCTCAAATAGCGCAATCGTCTTCTTGTCTCCATCTAATTTTTCACCATTAGTGCCCAGTGTTGGGGAGGTCTGCGAAGAGACAAAGACTAGGGGAATAGGCGCAGGCGGAGAAAGGGAAGACTATGGAAATTTATGTGAAGGCGAGAGGAAGATTTAATTGACCTTTTCAAGGTGATTTTTGACAGCAAAAAAAGAGGGAAAATGGAGCGATCCTCTGGCATTTTTTGAAAAATGAGGAGGAGGAAGAGTTCCTAAAGCTCATCGGAGCGAACATTTCTTACAGTCTACTTGACTGAATATGTGCACTTTTCGATTGATTAGACAGAAAGTTTCAAAGTTAGAGCACTGATGCAAATCGGATTATCTCTACTTGGAATAGTAGTAATAGCCGGAAGAGAGAGAGAAAAGGGGGCGTGGCCTGCAGGAAGGGCTCTCCGGCCATCAAAAGGAGAAGAAGTGATTAGTCATCGGCTTCTCCTTCTCTCGACGTCTTCTGAATACGGCAGGTGTACTCTTATTGAGAAGAAGAAAGACGGAAGCAAATGGGAAGGATTAGAGGAGGAAGGATGCCAATTGGATCTATGAATTTGTTGAATCTTCTTCTTATTCATTTTGTAGTAGAAACTCCGAATTCTGAATTCAGAAGACAGAAGAAGAAGATTCATTGGATTCTAGAAGAGATTTGAAGCCAATCAGAAATCTCTTTTCAAAGGGATTAACACTCGTTGAAAAGTCAGAAGAAGATCCACATTTGATAATAAGGATGTTTCAGAGAAGAGGATTATCTTCAAAAGGTCTAAGCTATCAGAGATTAGAAAAAGAGAAAGATGAGCAATATTTGAGTGTGGTACGGTATCTCAGCCAACTTCTATTCTATTATAGTAGACTAATTTATCATCTCTAGACAGTTTTTTCTCCGGAGTTTTTCATCCGTCTGAGGGCAAAAAGAAGAAGATCCTAGTGGAATGATGATCAGGCGCAGCCTCCTGATGGATGGTTTTTGAGACGATCGGAGATGGGGAAAATGGAGAAAAACGAATAGAAAGAGAAATAGAGTGATATGTGATGGTGGGGGAGACAGAGGCGCTAGTGTAACAATTTTCAACTTGTTCCCTCGCCGACTTCACGTTTTTTTCGCACGTTCACATGGGAAAAGGATTCGGGAAGCTTCAGAAGACGTCTGGAGCTGTCAAAATCAGAATCCCGGTTCCAGGACTCAGGACTCTTCAGAAGACATCCAGGTGCTTCTGAAAACATCTGAAGGCGTTCAGAGTCTCGCAAGGTCGTCTGGAGCCATCAGAAGACGTTGAAAGACTCCAGGTGACATTCAGAAGTATAAAAGTGACAGAGCCAAAAAGTTCGGAGGAAATCGGCAATTTTTTCATATCGGCAGAAAGTAGACGGAATGGAGAAGATGATGAAAAAGTAAAGGAAGAGAAAGAAGAAGAAAAACGAAGGAAGAAGAAGAAGAAGGAGCACATGACTGGTCGCTCCCTCTCGACCAGCGGGGCAACGAATGACCCGATAATATGGGAAAAAGAGACACATTTTCGACACTGTGCTCTTCTTTCTTGACACGTCATCATCTAGGGCACAAGTGGTCACTAATTCGGGAATATCTGGAAGAGCCCGAGAATAGGAAGTATACATTTGTCTTGCTTCTTTTGCAAACCCATAATTAGGTGGGAGGGGCGGAGGAGTGCATCTGAATAGAGAAGAGGAGGCGAGAAACGGCTAATTATTATGAAAAGTTCAAGAAAAGTGCAACGGATTCTTTGGCCGAGATTCAGATTCTTCGATCAGTCAGCAGATTCATAAGACGCTGAGACTTTTGTAGTTTCCTCCCCAAGAAGATCACGATGAAAATTTCAGCATCGCCACATCTAATAGGACAAGTACAGGGAATGCCAAGTGATGCACAAGGAACGAAAGCTCGTAGAACCGGAAGGAGTTGATAAGGTTAACCGATGACTAAGGCGAGCGAACCTAATAGAATTTGGTTCTGCGAGGAAGAAGAATCAGCTGATTCTGCGATATCAAGATTTCAAAAGCGTTGTCTGGCTCAAAGTTGACGGATTTACTGATACTAAATGAAAATTCGACAGATACGATACTCAAAGTCTTCAGAAGAGCACTAGGCTTTCTCATGTTAGGTCATCTAGACATACAGTGGTCCAATTCGAAGCGGAGTTACATCAGTCTAAAGGAAATTAAGAGAATATGAGCATTGCTAATTCTCAATCAAGACCGGTGGGTTCTAGAAGATTCCCAACCTGATCATCATCGTGGATATCATAGGATAGATCGAGTGACCACACATATTATGATGGATTTCGGAGGATTTGGCCCTGATGAGGATCATGACGATGAGCATGAAATCATCTTTCTTCGAACACTTGCAACTCTAAATACGCGAAAAACAAGAAGAAGTCAGAAGAACGCAATGTATTCTGTGTATTCTGGGCTCTCGTTCGTTGCATTTCACCACACAAGTCACCGTCACCCTTACGTCGTCAACAAAATACTGTAGTATCAGAAGAGTAGGAACTCGTAGAAAAAAATGGATGGCAAAAGGAACGCTGCTACTGCCACACAGCACAAACACACGCATACACAAATGACGATGGCAAAGGCAAAAACATAGTAGCATGCCAGTAGCTGGGGCTGAAAAGGGAAGGAACGAATGTGAAGAGGAACGGAGCGCTCTGCCGAGAGGGGAACTTGTATGGGGCTGAAAGAGCCCCCCGTCGTCGAGCTCTGAAAACGAACACATGAGAGATTCGAGGCAGCGCTGAAAATCGAGAGAGATTTCCAGTCACAGACGGCAGTCATGGTGGTGGTGGGTAGACAGCGTTCCGTTTTTCGTCTTCTTTTTTTTCGCTTCTTTTTTGCGACATCGTCAGACTGAAAGAGGAGAAGCGTGTCGTCGACGCTCTCCTGAGACCCCTTTTTCTAGACCTCCGAATGTTTACTCCCATTCGTTTTTCAGCTTCTTCTTCTTCTTCTATAGCTCCTCCTCCTCCCCGGCTCAAAAATGGGCGGAGTTCTGGATGGAACGGAGTGGAGGGGAGGCGAGGGAGGAGATGGGGGAGCAATCGTCCAAAAAAGCAGCAGCAAAGCGACAACAACAACAACAAATCAAAAACATGCCCCCCCGTGTCGATTTCACGTATGTAAAGTAGAAAAGAAGAAGACAAGGGAGTGCAGTGTCACAGTATTAACTGTCTTTGTTCTGGTATTCCTGAGACGGATCGCTGGCGAAACATTGGGAGGTTTAGAGTGGAATGGAAGGAGTCAGAAAGTCTCGGAAAATATCGAGTTGGAAAATATCAACTTTTTTTGCTCCAAACTGACAGAATCACGAAATAGAATCTTCCTGGTTTCAGAGTCCTGAATCTTCTGAATCTTCTAGACCAAATTCTGATCTTTCCAATAGTTCCCAGAAGACAAATTAGAAATTAGATCAATCCATCAGGACATTGTCGGCGAAGACAGTAACGTACTTTTTTTCGGTCTCCCTCACCAAAATCAGATGATAGAGAGACAAGAAAAAGGGAAATCGAAGGACGCCCTTCGAATCTTCTTCGTCTAGTGTAGCCAGGTGAGAAAGGGAAGCTAGTTCTCATCTGATCGACAACCCAAAAAATATCTCACTCCTTTTTCGGTGTACTTTTAGGTTACACTCTTTTTTTTTCGTGAGAACAAGGCGAAATCGAGAGAAGAATGATCGCTCTTTCATTGAAATCTTCTCCTATTTTACCGCTCTTCTGTCCCTAAACTGATTGATAACGTACTCTCTTATTCTCTTTTGGAGCAGTTTTATCATTTTGATAACGGAGGAATGGAAAAATGAAAAGAGAAAATAAGAGCATGAAAACCATCTAGTCGGAATGAAGGGAAATTTTGAAGAGAATCAAGGGGCGGAGCTTAAGGATCCTAGACTTTAGGGGGCGTGGCTTCCTGGAACCCCATTCAAACGCCCTCTAAATGTGTCTAGTCCAATATAGAGTACCTATGTTACCAGGAAAACCCAGCCAGAATCAAATTGAATAGACATTCGCGCGTGATTTTGCACTTTTGATTGGAGGTGGCCAGTGCCTAGAGAAGAAGAGATTTCAGAGACTGTCATCGAAAAAACTGAAGAAGGAGGTGGATTTTTTGATAATATATAATTGAGGGAAATGAGAGAAAAAAAGAAAAATGATCACCTAATAAGGGGGACAACTGAAGCACCGTCTCCTGGTGTCGACACACAGACACCGATCAGAGGAGGGTGATAAGAGGAATATAAATTTGATAAGCGTGAAGAGAAGAGAGAAAGTAGATGAAGGAGAAGTTAAGTAGATGGAGAAGAAAGGACACAGTCCGAGCTGTCAGCGGTCATTTTTCGAGAATCGGAGAGGAATTACTGATTGGTTATTGATGGTTGAAAAAGGTCGAAAACTTTTCGAATTTCATGATTCTTGCCTAGAAAATACTGGCTGGAAGAACGGGAAAAGGCACAATAAAGAAAGGAGACATTTTTCCGCGATACAGTACCCCCTCAATATTCAAAAATTTCGACGAAAACAGAGCTAATTTTTGTGAGAATCAAAAAGAGCTACTGTAGCCCCTCTCTTTCTCTAACTCAATTATAAATGCTTTCAAACAATTAGATACAGTAACTTACTGTCAGAAAGGAGCGAAAAAAGAAAACTTTAACCTTCGATGGAAAGTGAAAAAAATTGAAAGGAGGGACTGTCCAGAAGGCGTCAAAGAAGAGATAACGAGATTGAGAGAGAAACAGAGAATTCGAAAAAAACTCGTCTTTAAATGGAGATTTCTCGAGACTTTCCTGGACAAAAAGGTTCAGTAGATTTAAAAAACCCTTCATGATGATTTTTGGAATCTAAACTCCGTTTCAAATATCTTAATAAGATTTTCAGATCAAAATTTTCTCCTACTGAGTCAGGAGGATTAGGATTAGTTGCAATGGAAAAAAAAAATCAAAAAAGGAAACACTTTTTCAGCAGGAAATGGAGAAGAGATTAGCCTTTCGCTTGAACTAATGCTCTTTCGTTTCTTCTGAAAGCCAAAAAGAGAAGGAGAAAATCAGAATCAGATCAACTCTAACACGATTTCGAGCATCGAATTAGGCCGCAAATCACATCAGGGCCCCGCTAAAAGTACACGGAGAGATCTAGATATTCTCTAGAAATCTGTCAGATAACAATCTAATGGAATTCAGAAATTCTGCCACCAAAAAAAATGGAAAGAGGGTCAACGTCTCTCCGCCGGCGGGCGCCCTCAAAAACCCGTGAGGGTCATCACAGAGACTGCGGTAAAATTGTCTCGTAAGAAGTTGGGGAATCGCAAAAAAAGTGGAGATGGATGGATTGGAGAAAAAAAAAGTAGAAGAAGTGTTCTTCTTCTCTCTCCCTAAAGGCGCCTCTAGGCCATTGGCGTGGCAAATGCAACAGAAAAAAAAGAGAGAAGGAGCGGCGGCAATGGGGGTGACTGGAGGAGAGGAATGTCTCGAGAGGGGAAATAGTGGAAACGCAGGCCGTTGCAGATGACAAAATGGTTGAGAATTGGGAAATGGAAAAGGGCACGGGGCGCCGTTACCCGCCTTGGTGACGAATAGGGACCCGAGTAGATGATGATGGAATAGTAGAAGACGTCCGGATGAATGGATGAAGACAAAAAAGGGCACATTGTCTTCTTCTTTCCGATTTCTCGGCGACACATGTGCGTCTTCTCCTCGAGAGTGAGTTCTTCCATACATTTTTTTTCGTCCGCTGTCTGTCCGCTGTCGGCGACGACGGAGGCCTTTTTGGTTTTTTTTTTCCGAAAAAAAATGCACTTTTTCGGCCAATTTTTTATTCGGGAAACTCCTCCTCTAGTCTAGAAGCTCTAGAAGGCGAGTTGAATCAAAAGTTCAAAATCTTCTATTTTTTAGGGCTATCTAGATGTTCCTGAAGCTCAGAATCTTAAAGATTTTTCACTTTTTTTCCAATTAGTCTTGAAAAGTGGCCACCAGGTGAATTTTCAATTCAACTTTCGACCACCAGTGCTCAAAATTTCTCTTTTTTTTTGACAACATTCTCAGAATCTCATTTTCGTTTCAAAAAAAACTGACGGCGACAAGGTGTGAAAAACGAAAAACCAAGAAAAACACAGGTGATAATTGGGCCAAAGTCAGTCAGAGAGCCCCTACCCCCTGGTAGGTAGATCAAAACAAGAAAAAGCTATAGTCTACCTCCAGCGGGTGAAAGCCAAAAGGTCTAGAGATATATAACTAATCATGATATATATACGAAAAGGTGCACATAAATATCATGAAAAGCAAATCCGGATTCCTGAAGCAAAAAGAAAACGCTAGTAGTAAAGGGTCTCATAACTAATTACACCCTTCTCTTCATTTGGCTCTATTTCTCTCCACTCACTTTCCCAGATTACTACGAGAAATGAAGGAAAAAGCTTCTTCTTCTTCGTTAACTTAAAGAAGAGGAGGAAATGAGCAAAAGTGTTGCTCTTTTTGCTGCATCTGCTACTGAATTCACTTACTGTGATTAGCCGGTCCCCCTCCTCATAAGAATCTTCTTCTCCGATAGATCATCTGATTCCGGTGGTCAAGTTGTTCATTTCAGATGGATGCTCAGTGATCTCTTTCTGGAGGGGAGGGAGAGGATCTCCGAGTTTTTAAGGCACCACACTGCTGTGATGGTTTAGAGATCAGAGGATTATCTTTTTCTCTTACTAGTGAATGAAAGTTTCAGTCTAGTAGATCAAAAGAGTCTAGTAACTTATGGTATGGGTTCCATTCGGTCGGTCTGTAATTCAGCCGACCGACTGGCCACCGACCCTACCGATTTCTCGGCTATTCGGTGGTCGGTCGGACCAATACGAGATTCCTAATTTATGGACCGTAGTCCTTTAATGACCTCGGATGGGACAAAAAATGGTCGAAAAAAAACGTAGGGGAACTTTACTGCAGTTGTCATTTGATGGACACTGCTACCCCAGTAAAAAACAAGTTCCCATCCTTCTTTCATTCGCATTTTTCCATCTTTCATCGTCCTTTTCAAGTATTGCGTCGAACGCGACGAAGACGAAGACGCAACGTCTTCTTCTTTCTCTTCTTAAGTTCTGTCCATGAAACGATGGAAGGGCGACGAACGAATCAAAGTTAAGAATCAGATCTTCCCCAGTCGGAATTCGAATAAAACACAACGAATTGGGGGAAAATGGGAAACAAAATTTGCAGTAAATCGTCCAAAGACTTATTCGAAGACACCTGTGATCTCTAAAATTTCGATCGACCGCCGAAAAGGGAGCTAAGGGTTTGCATTTTTGCGTAATTGTGTATACGCAAAAATGCACAAATTCGATCGGTCGCCGATTTTCTACCGACAGTAATGGATCTCTAAGCAATCGAACGGAGCTCTCTGGAAAACAAATTCCAGAGGCCCGGTAATCCGACACCTTCAGGGAAAATTCTGGAGTCCTCTGTGTCAAAACAACATACTCCATTTACTCATTTTCAGAGGAGCAGCTCTTTTTCTTTCCCCATCAGAGAGTGGGAAATTTCAAAATGAAACGAAGAAGTAAATGGAAATGGAAAGAGGGACACTTCCAGGAAATTTGACAGAGGTCTATTCTCAAAGAACAATTGAACTATTCAAGCTCTTTTCTCTCTCTCTCTCTCTCTTTTTTCGTTTTTCACTGATGATGAATGAGAGTGGAGGAGGTCCTGACTGAAAAACAAAAAAGTCTGGTGGAGCTTTTCTCTTTCAGAGAGGGGGGGGGACCGCCCCATCTGAAATGCAATACTTCCAGAAAAAATGTGGGGAACCAAGAAGACGTGGTGGCTTGCATTTTCAGAGTGGTGAAATGACTCATGACTCTCTCTCGGAATTCCAATCAACTCGTTCTCTCCGTTTTTCAGCCATCTCCCCTCAGAATCTCCCTTGGAATCTGAAATGAACGGGAGAGTGAGAGACAAAGAGACGGAGAGAGATTCGTCTAGAAGAACAGCTCATGTGACACCGGACCCCTTTGGCTGGGAGTGGGGGTGGTGGTTTCCTTTCAAAATGGGGGGGGGGGGGTTGGTCTGGATTCTGGCCTCTGAACTTTGTGGATCTTGGATTTTAGCAAAAGGGGACAAAACCCTTTTCGTCATAGTCAGACATAGTGAAATCAAGAAAACTATCATCATAGTGTCTGAGAGTGTCTCCTGGGACGTTGTCTGTTTCATAGAACAGACCTGAGACGAGATAAAAATCTCGCAAAATTCGTAGACTGACCGTTCCGAATAAAGGACGAGAGGAACGCCACAAAACACACTGAATAGTGTGGAAGTCATAAAATGAACATTTCCAAAACTAGAAGACGGAGTTTCATCATGGGATCACCACCATGGAGTGCACTCCTACTCATCTGATGGGCTCTGAATGAGCTGCTATCAAGTAGTGTGCTACTACTCATCAGGAAGCGTGAATATCCAGATGATAATCCTTGCATCCTCATCATCCTCTCGCATCATTAACGTCATCAGCGATTTCATTGACATTAATCAGTGAAGGAGGAGAGAGCTTATAGGTCAGAATCGTGGGTGTCACGTGTTTCCTTATAAGAGGAACTTCGGAGTTTCGGAGATAATCCGATTCGGATGACACAGAAGGAGAGGATCCTGAAGGATCTGTGAGCAAGAGCACTGTGTGATAAACATTGGTAATCTGTCCTCTTGTCAAATAGTTTATCACATGCTTCGAGTAGTTTGTTTCTCTCTTTGAGCTGATCGAGAGCACAAATCTCTCAGGATAAGATCATGGAGATAAGAAGATGGAGTGGGTTAGCCAAGGCGTTGAAAACATTGAAAACAAGAGGTGATGAACTATGAGACGTTCGAATGAATCATGCCTTCTTCAGAATTCAGAAGAGTTACCGTAATTCTTGGTTCTTCAAACCAGTTGCAGTAATCAGAAAAACAGGCGGATGACACTGATGAAAAATTCCAAAAGTGTCCCTCTTTCGTCTAGACTCTTCTCTTTTCTCTCGTTTTCCGAAAAAAGTACAAGTTATCGGTATTCCATCACGAATTCGGAGAGGAGTGTCTCTTCTCTCCTTTTTTTTCTCTCTACAGAATCGAGAATCGCGAATCGAACATTTTGGGAGAGACCGTTTGGAGAACCGGTTTTTGAGAGTTTTTGCAGAAGAAAAAGACGAAAAAAAGTGAAAGAGATAACGATGAGAGATGGGGGAGAATGTTGCGAGACTATCGAGAGGGACACTAGTTTTTTGTACTGAAATGTCTCTAAATCTGACTGAAAATCAAGACTTTTCAGGGAAAGGGTATGCATTTTTTCGTCAACGTGTCTGTTACGGACCTGGAGTCATTCTGGCTGTTTTTTACGGAGATCGAGAACTTGTCAGGTCAGAAGCAGAGAACCCAAAACGCTCCAATTTCAAAAATTAGAAAACTGAAGTTTTCGGAATTCTTGAGACCCCTTTGGATGTCTTCAACATTCCGAATGTCCCCTCTAGAATCCCATTCTTGTAAAAAATCGTGTCTTCTCTCCTTTTCCCATTTTCACTTTTATTGGTTTGTTTTTCACTCAGGGCACAGGGACAGCACTGTATTTTGCCCGAAATGTCCATGATTTTGGAGAAATGTGTCTAGGGCCAAAAGTCAAAATCTGAGAAGTCAAACAGGGGTTTTTCGGCTAACAAGGCTCCAGTTTTCAGAAGCTGAAATTGGTGTTTTTGAGAATAAAAACGCAATTTTTCGCTTCTTTTTCAGCTCAAAATGTGCCGAAAATCAACTTGAATGCTGAAGGAAAAGTGCTACAGAGCGAGAACAATAACAAAAGTGCAACAATATCAGTTGGGAAGCGCCGGCGAAGAACAAAGAAAGGGAGGATTCCGTTATTCTTAACGTCATCTTCTGATCATAGAGAATTGAACTGTGAACCGTTATGAACCTTGAAACCGTTTTTTGAAAACTCAAGACAAACAAAAACACATCTGATTCTTCTGATGACACGTCATCATCTTCTTCTTTTGTCTATTTTTCGAAAAGACGAAAAAAGTAAGAGTTGATTATGGTGTCAATGCGTCTGTCTCGGTTATCATTCCTCTAGCAGAAGTGAAAAATGATAGCGCTCCAAAGCAGCAGAAGAAGAGAGGGATGATGAAAGTGATCAAAGACTGTCATTTCTTTTGTATTGACAGTTAGAAAGAGAGGGAGCTCAATGAGCGAATCGAAGGACAAAGAGCATCTTCTGGTGTGCTTCTAGAACGATTTAAAGATCGGTCTCTACCAGAGAGACTGGAACGCAAAAAATTGAAAATTCTACGAGGAGTAGATAGAAAAAAACCAAAGGCCAAAACAAACACTTTCACTTTCACCGTTCTCTGTGAGAGAGTGAGATTGAGAGGTGAAAGGGGAGGTAAAAAATCACAGACAGAACACACTTCGTTTTTTTTCTGTTCGTTGTGAGAGGAGAGGAGACGGACGAGTCTATTGGATATATATAATATAACTAATAGACTGAAATCCAGTGGGAGATCGAGGAATCGAGAGAAATGGAGGAAGTCGGAAAGTACAGTCGGATTATAGGCAAGGTATAGAAGAGCCGATGTTGGGCATTTTGAGTTTCAGAATGGTCGAAATGAGCAAAATTGTTCCAAAAAGATTCTGAGTCATTATAGAACATTTTGACTAGAGTTAGGTTCCAGAATGCTCAAAATGAGCCATTTCATGCCTAATTTGTTCCAAATCGAGCCAAATTACTCCAGAAGGATTCTGAGCCACTTTAGAACATTTTGGCTGAAATTCGACCGGAACCAAAACCCGCTGGAGAACCCTGGACTTCTAAGTGACGATGAGAACTTTTTAGGTGTTGCAGAACTCCATTTTCCTTGCCAATCGACACTGTTTTCGCCTCGAAATGTGCTCCATTTTGTGCCCAGAAAAGTGCATTTTCTCTTCAAATATACCACAAAAATTCTCTCCGTTTTTTTCCTTCTCAAATGTTTGCCATCTTCATTCCTCGAGAACGAAAGGTCTGGCGTGTCGAAAAAACAGCTGATGGAATGGAAGAGAGAAGCTAGACTAGAGAGAGGAAGAGAACGAGAGAAGCAGAGTCTGTCTGGTAGGGAACAGAGAAGAGCAAAGACAGTTTTCGACCCCAGAACGTCACTAAACTTTCACTTTTTGGGGAGTTAGTGAGTAATCGTCGTCCGTCTTTTTGGAAGGGATACTGTAAGGGGGCGCCTCATTCCTGTCAGGTGACAAGAATCTCAGGGATCACTTTTCTTCTTTTTTGCAACATTTTTTATTATTCTTTTTTCTTTCTTTTTTTCTTCTGGTCGGTCTGCTCAGGACATCAAAAAGAGGAAGAAGAGATCGGGGAAACCCCTTTTTGTTTGCTCACTTCACGTGAATTTCATATGAAACAAGAGAGGGAAAACGTTGAGAAAAAGAAGAAACAGCTGACAATGAGGTCTCGATTTCAAATGATGATCAAATAGAGGGAAAAAAGAGAAAATAATAAAGCATCTAGTAGAAAATAGTAATGACACCTCCGTTGCGGTTTCCCCTAACCAACCAACCCCGAGGTCAATAGTGAAAAAAATCACTTTTGATGTGCCAATCGGAATCAAAAAGAGGCGAGAATCAAGAGAGAATTTCAATGATCAAAAATCAATGTGACAGATAAAGATGACGCGAGAATCGAATTGGTGGCCGCCGACCGAGAAAAAATCATATACAGTAAAAGGTCAGCTGAGAGACGGTGGAGACCCCAATCGTTTTTTTTTAAAGTGGACAAAAAGATCTTTGAAATCGACAGATCCGGAAAGTTGTTTACCAGAAGAAGAGAAGAATCGATGACTGATTGACACAAGCTGATAAAAAGTGCGAAAATGAAACAAAAAAATTTAGGTAACATTTTTTGAAATATTTTTCCCCAAATTTATAAATAAATAGACTTTTTGACCTGAAGACCACCTAAATAACACAAAAAACAACGAAAATTGGCCAAGTTGCGTACCTGGTTCTTCCACTGTCTACAGTCTCGAGTGAAGTGTTGAAAAACGGACGAATGGCGACTTTTTGGTGCATAAATTGTTGAGAGTACTGAGTGGTTCCGCCGAACGATGACGAGCGGCCATTATTCTTCTGGTAGAGTTCGAGATCCCAGAAATCATCTGAAAAAATATTGTCAGAAAAATGTTTCTTTGAATTCCAGTGATAGAATAATGGTCATCTCTATATGATAATTGATTCCTCACCATCGAAATCGGTCGAGATACTCATTCCGGAGTCGTTTTTTGCTGGCTCGAGCGTGTGCAAAGTGACGACGGATGGTAGCGGCGAATCGAGCTGAAAAACGCGACACATTCTTTATTTTCAACATAGAAAAAAAAGCTGTGCAAACTTTCGCAATTTTCCAATTTTTTTGAGGAAAAATCGGTTCAAAACAACTATTTTTAGCCATCAAAATTACTAAAAATTATTGAGTATTTTGAAAAATTTGAAAAAAAAAGTTAGAATTTTTCGCAAAAACTACTGTAGTGCGCAAAGTCTGCAGCGTGTTTGCGACCGCTAATGCATCATACCTCACGACAGTCCCAGTCTTGCATGTCACGAGCGAATTGTTCAAGGAATTTTTGACAATCAAAGCAACGATTTGAAGTTTTTTGCTGGAAATTGGGAACAGAAATTTGGAACATGGCAGAGAATAAGGAAAAAATTGGAATGAGCAAGAGTTTTTAAAGAGCGTTAGTCGATGTCTAGGAGTGATAAGAACCAGGAAAAGGGAAGAAGAAGACGAAGTTTGAAAATGTTTTGAAACATGACGAAAAGAAAATAAAGTTTCCGGTCCAGACAAAAATAGATGGAAGTTAGGGCAAAAAGTTCTCTTTTGCAAAACTGTTCTTATCAAGAATCACAGCTTCATCACATGTGCCTCTCTCCGGTCAAATGATGGTAAAGTAAACCGATATGTCCTTCTTGCGGGAATATGAAAAGAGACGAAAAAAAAAGAAAAAGGACAGGCGAATGCTTTTTTTCTTCTTCTTCTTTTTTTCTCGTTGGTCGGCATCAGCACCCCTCCGATGAGAGGTTTCAGAGATCAATTTATCGGGGCGACCCCCTTTTTGCGAGAGAGAGAGAGAGAGAGTTGTTTACTGGGAAAGTGCAAAACTGTTTTATGAACTTTGAGACGGAAAAAGAAGAGAAGAGCTAGAAAATGTTGCGAAGCTCTTTTTTAGTGATGAAGAGAACAAGAGTTCGGATTTTTTCTAAAGAGATCTGAGTCCCAGCGCGCGGTCTGCGTTCCCCCAGCTTAGCCACAGTTACCCTATCTTAAGTTCGACATGTCTATAGACGCACAATGGCTGTTCGCGAGCCCACTGCTCCCCACTGATCGCGGGGTCGACCTCTCGCAGTGCCGTTCCGCTTTTTTTCGGATTACAGCTCGAGGTACTGGCGATAAGGATAGTATTGTTTGCGGAAGCGGAAGGTTGAGCAGCGGTTGAATTTTGAAATTCTCTCGTTTCTCTTATCAGGCAGAGTCGGGAGAATAATCCATTTCGAAAAGAGAGAGAGAGAGAGTGAAAAAGGGTAAAATTTTTTTCGAATTCATTTCAAAACCTATCATTTTGGGGGCGGAAAAGTGGGTGGAGTGAGGAGCATAATTTCTAGTTGGAGTAGGGCAAAAACCATGTGTTTTTGATTTTGGGCAAAGACTAAAGATGTTGGAAATGCCTCGTTTTATGACATTCTGGTATTCCTATGGGCAAGAATTCTTACTTTTCTCTTAAACTTGAGAATTTTGAAGATGCATAATCTTGCTTCAAAAAGCATTAAAAGAATTGCACAGTTGGAAAATATGGAAAGATTCTAACTCCCCGAAAGACTGAGCATTTCCAGATTATCTACCAACTGGGACCCCATTTCTTTTCAAATGTCTTTTCTTCCAGCTCAAAAACAAACAAGCCTCAAAACTTCCTTATTGAAGCCCCCAAGAGGAATCATTTTGCACCCAGTACTTTTCCACGGTGTCTAGCCTTTGGAATGAAAGACTGAAAAACAAATCAACACTAGAAAACGGTCAAAAAATTTTCTGCTATTTATGAAAAACAGGGAAACACCATTGGGAAAAAATAACAGAAAGAATAAGACTGAATAACAAAAATTTTTGTGCAGACCAAAAAGTTGCATTTTATTTTTTTCCTCTGAATCTATTTTCTGCTGGGGGCAGCCCCAGGAATCAAAAAAAAAGAGAAGAAGACGAAATCAGCTGGTGTCTTGCAATTACTAGAGAGAGAGATCTAAAGTACACTAGACAGAGAAACAAGTCAACAAAAAGGGGCGGAGCTTCCCATCCGTCATGCACGTGCACACGTGGTGGCCTCTCCTCTGCTGGCGTCGCTCCATTTGTCCCCTTTTTCCAAGGAGTGATCCCTTAAAATAAGAGATCGCTCTTTCTCTCTCTCCGGGCGGCGGGCGCCAATGTTCCCGTTGTGATCTCCGAAAATTTCAAACTCTTTTTTCCCTCTTTCTATTGCATTGGTTTTTTGTGATGATGTTTCAAAAAGTGTTGGCTGCTGGGAACGAAAAGAAATGATAAGGTATCAGAGAGGTGTGTGGTCGACTAGATTATACAGGAAAACGGGAGAGGGAAAACTGAAATAGACTGTCTCTTTTTCAGGTAGATTCATGTGAAATCGAAATGGACGAAGTAAGAGAGATGTAGGTTGACTTGAAAAGGTCGAATCATGTGTTTTTGACAAGAAGGGGTCGATGGGTCTAGACAAGTGAAAGAAGAGGAGGAAGGGGACATACATTGAGTCATGAGGGGTCAGTTGAGGAGAGACCATTAGAATTTCAAATCGACGAATAACTACTGCAAAATGAGGATTCTGGTTTTTGCAAAATTTATGAAGAGACAGATCTATGGTGGCCTAGGATCCGAAGACATGACCCGATGAGGAAGAGAAGGGGTGTTTGATTTTTGAGATGTGCTCCTGCTCCACCAGAGATGGGGGAGGAGGAGGACACTCCTCGTGCTCACTTCCGACCTCTTTATGGAATATGCATTGGTCTACTAACTCATCTATGGGTGATGAAGGGCAGAAGGGTCTTTAGTATTGGGAATCAGGGGTACGGTAGGAATGGGTTTGTAGGGGAATTTGGGTTTCTAGAATTGATTTTCTGAATTTCGACATCCTAATAGTTTTTCGAAACTGTTAATTTTTAAGAGTAATTCGTGAAACAGGAAATTTTGGGAAATATCGAGATTTTTAGGTTCCTCAAGATTTTGACATTCGCAGGAATTCTAAGATTTTTGGTGAATCGGACTCTAAGATTTTGGATGATTTTGAGTTTTCGAGATCTTGGGGAAAAAAGAATGATATGAATTTGGAGATTCTGAACGGTCTAGAGTTGATGGGCAGATTTTGACGCCGATGCAATAGTCTTCGAAATGTTCCATTTTAATTTTTTCGAAACAAGAAAATTTTGATAATCGAACATTTTAAAGCTGTGGATAATTTCTAGGCTTCAAAAAATACCCAAAGTTCAAAATGTTGTGATGCTGAGGTATCCTGAGAACAACTTCAAAATTGCGATACTAACATTTGGAAATTGCACTGCTCCCACTTCATGGACAACGAATTTTTCAAAACTTCCTTTCGACAAGTAGTTTTGTGAAACGTAAGATTGTAAACGACGGAAACTTCTACAAGGATTTCCAAGTTGGCGCTACAAAAGTCATAAATAAATGGAGCACATAAAACATTACAGTAAATCAGAAAACAAATTGAGATATTTTAGAATACTGAAACCTTACCGTAGAAACAGTAATATTCAAAATTTCTCTAGGAAAGGAAAGTCACGAACATATGTTTCCAGACCCACTGGCCACCATGTGTCTTTTTCAAGTGGCTGTGGAGCATGTGATCTCAAGTAGGCGCAGAACTTTTGAAACGTTTTCTTAACATTCAAAAAGTACGCCTTTTCACACTGTCACAGAGAAAACTCAGAACACCAAAATCGTCATAGCTTCGTCACTCCTCTCACTTTAAACAAACATCAAAGAAAAAATTTCAAATTCAAATTCAAAAATCTGACAAGAAGCCTTTGAAAGAACAGAGAATCACTTGGGAGTCACACAGAAATGAATTCAAATCTCTTTTTCTCTGTCTACTAATACCATCATCATTTTTTTTGTTATTGAGTGCTTGTCTCCGTCATCAATGCACCATTTTGCACCCAATCAGTGTCAACTGGTGTCTTGCCCCTTTGAAGTCATCTTTGTTAGTTTTAGAAGGGGCTCTATGACCTTTCTCGGGGGAATCAAAAAGCTGATGGAGAGAGTAATTAAAAACATGAAAAGTTCGGAAGATAGAAATTTCTCTGTTTCAGGTGAACGATATCATTTTTCGAATTTCGGATACCAATGCTTTGATAGTCGGACCCCTATAAAAAGTGTTGAGAATCAGAACCAAATGCGATAATCGCTTGGAAAATTGCTGTTTTTGCAAAAGACGGTGTAGGGAAAAGTTTTAAAACGTTAGTATGCATAAGGACAAAACATATTGCGCAAGTTGGGAGCTTGAAACTTCGGAGTTTTTCCTATCCTTCTAGTTAGTATGGGAAAGAGCGTCGTGTTTGAAAAAGTTTCCGTTTCAAAGAATACTTTTACATTTTTGATGTTCAACCTTTTTGATCGGCAACATTTTTACTAAATCATAAAACTCTGATATTTCTCCCGGTTGTTGCAAAATCAAGATCTTCTGCTTACAATGAAAATCAAAAGAGTCTTGAAATGCATTCAATGTATATAACGCTTCTTACTGTTTCAGATAAAAATCAGATTCGTAAAGATGTATTGAAACTTTGGTTTTTCCCATGAATAGTCTTCTTAAAATCGCAGAAGATCCTATATTATTCACAGAATCTGTGGCTATAATGTAATCTATATACTGAATTTCAGACTTCGATCCACCATTTCTACTGTTTCAGTCCAACAACTATTACTAATCCGGAAGATAGTTCGAACAACAGAAGAAAACTCAGTTTTTACTGTTCCCTAATGTTGCAATGTACCACTGATCAACCAATATCCCCTTATAACTAGGCCAGTCGTCAAGTTTCATAGATCCTAAGAATCTCAGAAAATGTCTATTGAGCTCTGATATCAAAGAAAAAGAAGAAGGAGTAAAATTGAATTAGTGTGTGCTCGAGACGTTGTGTGTCACGAGAAACTGAAGGAATAAGGATTAGACAACAATCTATGAGTTTTTAGGAAAATGAATGATCTAAGGACATTTTGATTCCCTAGAGAATAGTGGATTAGAGTTTGAAAAGGTTGTTATGAGAAAGCATATGATGATAATAAAAAGATTAGGAATTTCTGATTTGGTCAAGTGAGGCTTCACTGCTTCGCAGTTGAGACAAATTCGACATGGAAAAACAAGAACACTTTTATGAACTATTCAAGTCGGTAGCAACCATCAGAAAATCAAAACTTACAGTACTTCAGCACCCAGAAATTCTTCAAAAAGACAAGAATTGGGCAACTATTAGAACCAAAATCGTAAGAATGAGACAGCCCTTCTCTCTCTCGATTTTCGTTCTTTTATTCGAGAAATCGGAACATTTTTTATTCTCCACCTCCTACTATCCAATCTCTTTCCCATCTCGCCACTTTTCGCGATTTGAACAGAATGCACTTTTTCGTAGAATTGACCAGTAAGAGAAGTATAGAGACTATTTGGTTTCAAGAGATTCAGACTTTTCGTCAAGAAATCATCAAGGAACTGGCCTTGAAATACGAAAAGAATATGGGTGGTTTGAATGAAGGGGAGTATCAAAGGGTTACTATGATCTACGACGGCAGAAAATGATTGGAAGATGGCGAGGAAGAAGTGGAATAATGCCTGGAAAGTTCAAGAAAATTAGAACAAGGACGGCAGAGATTCGCGGACTGGAAAGAGCTAGAATGATGGATTGTGCAAGAGAATACTGGAAATTGATAAATTTTCATTGAACAAAATAATAGTGCAACATTTTTGGAAATGATAATATACTCGATATGAAACTGAAAAGGTTTGGTAGAATCTAATTTCTGGTACTAGTTATGAATTTTCAGTAGTTTTGAAACCCTCTATATTTTTGAAACTTTAGATTATTGAGCAAATTTTATCCATGTCCAACGTCCAACGTCCATGAAAATTCAAAAAATTTTAATAATGTTCGATGAAACAGAAAATTTAGGATTTTCTCGTTTGGATTTAATCAATCTTGAATTATTCGAAGATCAGTGAAAGACATTACCGGTTTCGGAAGCAAAAAACTAGGGACTTCCAAATCAAGACCTCTCGGTACCTTAAAAAAATCTCAAGTTTCCCTAACCATGAATTCGAGAATCTCAAATAGCGTAATTTGTGAAAAATGTCACTGTTTTCGAAGCCAAGATTAGCCATTGAACAATTGATTCAGTAGCCTTTTTTGTTTCTAAAAACTTCCAGATATCCTCAAGAAATCATCAAAAATTCAGAATCATGAATTCTAATTGCTAATAATCCTAGTTTCTCTCACCAGGATTCAGTATTGTACTCTTACCGTTGTTTTGTCTCAAAATTCCAATAATTACTTCACCGGTGATAATGAATTTATTACAAAAAACATCATAACATTTTTGAGTTTCAGAGTTTCCAATGGAGGTCCGAAGCTCAAAAAATATCAGATGAAAATTTGAGTTTACAGTTTCAAAACAGTCATAGAAATTCGAAAATCACGAAGAATCCAATTACGCTACTGAAAACTTACCTTTTCACACCAAAACACGATTTTTTACAGTTTCAACAGATGATAGTCTCAAAATCGAAGCCAGGCCAGCATTCGTGCTGTGGTCTAATCTGAACCAAAACAAAAACACCCTCTAGAATTCCAGAAGGACCAATACGATTTTTTATTCGTTCAGAAGGCAATCTGAATTTGAGAAGAGTGACAAAACAAATAAACAGTTCAGTCTCTGTCCCTTTATTTACTCATCAATTGTTTTCCAGTTGAGACATTCTTTACTGCTAAGAAACAGACTCCCTAGACCATCTATTTTTGTTGTTTTGACCGTGGAGGAATAAGATAAATAAAGACATCTGGGTCTTGGCACGGGAAGTCAAAGTGAAAGTGGTAGACAGAGAGGGAAACTATGTGTTTTTTCAAAGAAACTTTACTTTTCCGACGGAAAAGGGAGAATGGGGGGGGGGGGGGCAAACATATGGGAGACCAGGAGATTCAATTTCAAGAGTACAATATTTATTTTTTTCTGGGTTGAAAATAAAAGAATCGGAATGATTCAGGTGATCAGGAAGTGGGTTGGGGACCTTGAAAAACTCGAGAAACACAAACTATGCAAATGCTCTTCAACTCATCAAAATGGAATTAATGATCTCGAGCGAGCCTCTAACAAAAATAGCTAACGTGATCACATCCCTCTGTCATTTTTCTCTTATCTCCATATCTGATTTTTTCCAAATCTTATCAGTTTTTCGCCTCCCGTCCTCATCATTTTCTACTCACAATTTTATCAAATTTGAATATCCGTATCAATCGGGTATAAATCTGGAAAACTAGATGTGAGTTTTGAACTGTCTAACTAGATCCAACCTCCTTCTAGTCGCCAGAAAACCATGGTAAAGCCGAAACCAAAATCGAAATCGAACGACAAAAATGGGGAGAAATCGATGAAATCGAGAAAGTTTAGTTTGATGCGATCGATTCGATCTTTGAGTGGACGGAAGAAAGCGAAGAAGAATGTTGACAATCAGCAGAATAACAAAGAGAATCAAGTTGTCAATCAGAAGATTCCGGAGCCAATGTCGAATTCGGTTTATTTTGATTTGAAGAAGAATGAGAAGGACAAATCCAAGGTGAGTGGGAAATTGTTGGAATAAGACCGGAATTGGCAAACTGGCAAATATCAACATGATCAGAGTTTCAGCAAACTTTGAAACATAATTTTTTTTTCATTTTTCTCATTCTTCTCATTCACAGTAGGCCAAACTTGATGAAATTATTCAAATCAAAAAGGAATCGTTAATTTTTTATGATAGTGTTCAAAGTAGTTCATTTTTCACTCGCCGAACTCCCCGGCGTTTCGAAACTAGCCATTTCGTAACTGGACCGTTTCAACTAAAATCAATTTTTCTCCAGAAACGACAATCCCGAATGGGCGGAGTGGAGCCATCCCAACAGCAATCTTCAGATGACAAAACCGTTAAAACTGTGAATCCAACGTCGTCACAACCACCAAACGAAAAGAAGATTCCAGAATACGAAAATATCAAAACGGCGAAATCTCTGATGTTGTTACAAGCTAGACAGAATATGATGGAATCGTCTTCGAACAGAAGTAAAAAGAAGAATGAAAAGAATTTGGAGGCATTGGCAAAACGGAAGAAGAAGAGAGGAGAAGGACCCAAGAATATGGGAAGTGTCTTTGATGTGAGTTTTTTGAAAATGTTCTGTTTCAAATTTCAGCGAAGGTTTTGTTCTAGTTTGAATATTCAGTTTCACAGACCGGTCAACCCTAAAAATAAATGAACAAATGGTTGAGATCCAATCCTACCTTCGAAATTACGTCTGAAATAGATGTTTTCAAAAAATTCCAGGATGTCGCTGGCCCGCTATCTCCAGTCAATGCAGAACCACGTGGAGCAGAGGACAAGATGAAATGGAAGATTGATGTGGAAGGTGTTGGTCAGTAGTTGCGCTCCATTGAACTTCAACTTTGAATTTGGAAGTTTCAGATATAAACGGAGATCAACGGATGACGGAGGTTCTCGAGAAGTTGGGAAAACTTCGGAAAAAATACAAGATCAAAAAGTGTAAAGTTTTGAAGGCGAATGAGGTGGTCAAGGATGGGGATGATGAGCCGGTGAGTATAGGGATAATCAATGGACATTTTTTCAGAAACGTTTTGAATTTCCGCTGAAGAATTTTCCAGACCGAAGAAGAAATCTCGATGGGTGCCAAAGTTCTCCAAATGGTTCGATTGGATCAACTGATTCATGAAAAATTGGATTCAGAAGAGAAAGGAATTCTGAAGAAGTACTGTAGAAGTGGAGATCAAGAGGAGGCAGCGGAGGAGTTGATTGAAAAGATCACAATGATTGTTTTGATTGGAGTCTCTTCGAAGAATAATTTCATTCGAAACGTCTCGATTCCCGGACAGATGAGAATGTGGGCGGTTGATGAGAATAAGGTGAAGTCCATCTTTGGCTTCTGAATTCAACGATATGATATTTTCAGTCGAAACTTCCAGTGATGGCTCTCTTGTTGGTGAGATGTGACCTTTTGTATTATGCATGGCTGAAACCGAGTAGCAATGAAGAAGAGTTGGTTAGTCCAAATTGCATTTGAGAGGCATTGAGTGCGAAAATCGGAAAACAACTCCAAAAAGTATTGAAACCGAAAACACTTTCCAGGACCCAACTTGGAGAAACATGACGATTCGAAAAGTCCCAACTCCGGCAGTTGTGAGTGCTTACTATCCGGCTGCTCGTGGACAAGGACCTCTTCAGAAAAAGTGAACTTTTCGAGATTTAGGATTTTTGGTATTTTTCTTTGGTGTGTTAAGAATGAAGTTGGATTGTCAGAACACACTTTTAAATTGGAAAGTTTCGTAGAAAACAATTCTGATTTACCGAAAATGCGAACATTTTTTTCGTTGAGCGTATTCTCTGAAACAGTAAAGAATTTTGTTTTTTTAAGCCGTTAGTCCTTAGCTATACCTACTAGTCTCAGGAACACGAAAACATTTTTACGGAGAGTTTTAGAAAATGAAATCAAGAAAAACTGAAAAAACTAGACATTGGGGTCTTGGAAAGCTTTCTGCAGATTTGTGTTTTAAAAGAGCAAAAGTCACTGTTTCACTATTTGCTGATCTTAAGTTCTAATTCAAACCTTTGTTGGAATACTTTTTATAAGTAATGAGGAGTTCTACGAAGATTCTAAGATTTCCAGTTCCAAAATAATTGAAGCCAACTGACGACTTTTGATTGCACGAAGATATCTGCATCAAATGTCTTCCACTTGATTTTGGTGAGCATACTTTTCAGCCTGGAGTGAATGAATAAGTTTATGAAGGCGGAGAGGTGATTTTCACAAAAAATTGCAATAGAGCGCAGCCGCAAAATTTTCTGTTTCAAAGAATTTATAAGTGACATGGCGACATAATATTACGATCGATGCGCGTTCAACATGAGAATCGGATAAAAATAATATAAAGTCATCCGAGTTTCTGTTGCAACTTCGAAAAAACACATCCAATCTTGGTCTCCTTAATTAATTTGAGCGAAATCCGGAATGTTCAAATTTCGAGGTTTCGGACGGTTTTCTTTTTATCCGTTTCAGAACTGAGATGAGGTTAAGCCAACCAATAACGATTCGATATTACTAACATATAACTTTAACAATTTCTTTGAGCATATTTTTAGACCATGAGGTCAAACATAAACTTTCGTGGACGGAGAACTGATCTACTGGAAAGCATTTGCAATAAACTCCAATGTTTCCGAAGATCCCTGTTTCAAAGGTTTATTGAAGGGAAACCGGCATGAATTTGTTCAGTTCACCTTCCCTGCATGTAAGATAGTCAACAAATTCATTCAAATTTCCATAGCAGCATCAAAAATGATCACATCCAATCTTGGTCTCCTTGACCAACCAACGATCCACTTCGAAGTATGCCTTCATCTTGAATTCTCTCTTCTTCCATTCCTTATCATGATCTCCATAGTTCTTCATCACATCGACAACACAAATGAATGAGAAATTCTCGTAAGACTCAACCTTCGCTTCAGCCAATTTGGATCCATCGTACTCCCCAGTCCACGTCGCCAGCCATTTCTCAAATTCGGAGACTAAAAGTGTGCTCTATTTCCAGTTTTCTTAGTTGGACTCTAACTCACACTTATAAATCGGTTTATAGTTGTCCTCGCAGATTTGAGCATGGAATCCTTGCTCTTCTTTTTGCATAAAATGACTCAAGAAAGTTGCTCTTGATTCGGCGGATGGTCCATTGGTGATTGTGAGAGGGATGGAGCCGCAGACTTGATTCATGAACACTTTTTTCAAGGCTTCTGGATCGGTTCGCCTGGAATAGAACAAGTAATAGTTTTCACAAGTGGCAGTAAGTTTCGAGATTTCAAAGAAACAGCGAAAGTTGTTAAACTTTTCTCAAACTTTTAGTGTTTCAGGAGAACAATAAAAACAGATACACTTTGGTAGTATGTTATTTTGAAAACATACTCCAATTCATCCAATCCAGAAAAAACCCACGGTGTCAAATTAGCCGGGCACTTGACAAACGCCCACGTTGCCCACCAATCCTTCCATCCCTGATCTCCTCCTCTTTCCCTTTCTTCTTCAACTCTGAACACATATGTATCCTTCATTATGATTCCATTCTTCCAGGTTACAACCACTGAGAAAAAGAGATGAGTTTGATAGTCGGAGAATGGACTTGTCTCGTAGGCGTGGTCCTGAAAGTTGGGTAAGATTATGCGCATTATTCGAACATTTTTAAGCAAACATTTCAGTTTCAGGACTGAATGTTAACTCTAGGTTATTTAATTCTTCTCGGTACATCGTTTTCCTTTAGAAATTACTTGCCTTTTGATTCGAAAATAACACATCGGATTTTTACACTAACGTATATCAAGGTATGTTAAAAAAATCATACGCTGTCCAAAGCATGTTGAAATTGATAATTTCAAGTCTTACTAATTCAAGGCATTAGATTCAGATCAGCCTAGTTTTGCGGAATTTTGAGCTGAACTATCTTCTGTTCTGCGCCTGATATCAATACGAAAGTTCCTATCACAGTCCACCTTACCGTAAAACTCTCTACATCTTCATATCTCTTGAATAGATAGTCGCTGAATTCGTTCCTCGGCAAGTTCTCTCCGAACCGATCGCATAATTGAACACGAGTCTTGTCAATCATGAATCTTTTCGTGAAATCTTGATAAACAGATAGTGGATGTTTTTGATTGTTGAAAAGAATTCCCGTCAGATTCGATTGAAGACGATTGATGAAGTTCTCTTTTGGCTCAGAAGGATGCTCCGGAATTTCATTAGGGAGTTTGGTACAGTCTCCTTTTAGATCCAGCATTGAGAACATGTAGTATTTTTTGTTGGTGTCCTGGAAAATTATTACAGTTTCAAGAAATTTTCTAAAAACTTCGAACTTTCTCCGTTTACTCCTTAGGCTTTTTTCCATCATTCTACACTAGGATTCGGCACTAGAACACCTGCTTATTAGACCTTCAAAAATTTCCCAAATTCAGAGAACTCAACTCACATAATGCGCCTCTCCATGCCATTCCAATCGAACTTCTGTATTCTGAACCGACTTCGCTAAATACTTCACTTGAAATTTCACTGTGTTATCCTGTTTCGGCTGCACACTCATTGTCTCTTGCTGCAAATTTTCCTAATTCATCTCAATCGAGCTCACTTTCTCACCTTGACTTCTTTGAAATAATGATGAAGAAGCTGAATGAATCGACGGAGTTCTCCCATAGTGGATTTGATTGATTGCTCACAGAGAAGAATCTGAGTGTCCGAGTTGGTGTATTTGGCGATTGTTGCCATTTCGTGTTCTCGATTGGTTTGCATTAGGAGGAGCATGCTGGAGAGATGGGTACTTATTAGTTAAGTTTTAGGAATACTTTTCGGAAAATCTCGAAACAGCAAAAAATGTTTTACTGATTTTTGGACCCAACATTCGTAATAGATTTTGCATTATCATAGTTTTTTCTTGTCTGATTGTAATCACATTTGGATAAAATATGATCTAATTCATCTGAAAAAGTATTCCGCTCACAAGTCCTTGAAGTTTCTACGTCAGTGGAATAAAAACCGTCTTTGGGAGGCTTAGAAGAGGGTTCAAATTTGTCTGTTTGAACTGAGTGTCTGCACCAATTCTAGATCACTTCATTAGTTGACAACTTTTTGGTACGACATCTTCTAAAAATCTCCCTTCTCCGATGTAGGCCTTTTTACTGATTCAATGAAAATTCAAAAAGCTTTGAGCGGTACCGTATACTCACTTTCCATAAAATATGTTCACAATCTTTGAGTAAGTAACTGGCGGCTCCAAATCCATCTCTTGAAGACGTCGTTTTCCATTTCCTTCGCTTTCAGAAATCGTCGAATTCTCAGGTTCCAAAGCTTTCAGTTCATCATTCAGTTCATCGATCAAACTTGAACCACTTCCAGTAACATTGTTCTTCTCCAAAATGTACTGGAACTTGGTGGAGACAACAATGAAGTTGAAAAAGAGTAGAAGGAAGATTTTCATGGTATGCAGCGGCTATGAGGTGTACAATAGAAAAATAGAAATCAAGTATTTATGTGAAATCTATGAGAAACAGAAAACATTTCTTGAGAGATTCCCAGAATGTCGTTTGGTTCTCATATACGTACTTGGGAAAAGAAATGCAGAAAAATGAGTACTGTAACTGTTTTTGAGACTTTTCGGTGGAAGTGCATTTTCATGCCAGCGTGTCGGTTTCGCAATGTCACAACTTCAATCGCGATGTCAAAATCCCATTGTCCAAAAAAAGCTCAGAGGAATATCAGATGAATCTTGAGATTCTGCTTCTGAGGTTCTGATATTCAGATTCGGAATTAGGACAGTGACTGTTCTGGAACGAGTGAATGCATTTCTGCGTCAGCGTGTTAGTATTTATTGGCTGCGGGCATGGCATCTGATTTGATGACAAGGGGGTTTTCCGCTGTCATCTTTCATTCGTCGAAGGTCTCCATTGACTTCTAGAATCGCGTAAGATCCTTCTGAATAGACTGAAGTCCTTTAGCATCAATGAAGCTCGCGAGTGTGGAAAAGTCTAAATATTGATCATTTAAATCGAATTACATTTGAATAAAATGCAACAAATTTCACGTAATTTTTCGGCTAACAAATGTAGGAAATTAACAAGGTAACAATGAAGAGAAGAATGAATGAATGCGCCTCTAATACAAAAAAGTGAGATTCTATCTCGAGTGGATTATAGTAGTACCTCAAAGTGGGTTCACATGAGAAGGGTTTTTGGAGAAAGAATAACTAGAAAAAATAGTTGGTGCATTAAAAAACTGGTCAGTGATATGGTATTTAAAAATCGAACGACATCTCTTTGAATCCGAGAAACGACTTTATACGGTCTTCTGGATGGCTCCTGTTGTTAAGCGGTGGCGGGCGGATTTGCGGTTTTTCCTGGAAAAATGGAAGAAATTAGGAATTTTCGAAATTTTATAACCAATTTTGAGCTTCTTTTTTCATTTAACTATTTTTCAAAACTTACCTTAGATTTCTCCACCGCCTTCGCCACTTTTTTCTCCTCGTCGCGCAAGCGCTGCATCGACGGTGTTCCAGTCTTCGGTGCGTAATTCAAAAAGCGTCCCTCGGTGATCAACATGACGACACGAGCCGGTCCGGCGATGAGCGCCTCGTAGAAGGAAAACTCTCCATTCTGATAGTACGGTACTATGAACGCCGTCATCACACCCGTCTTGTAGTATTTCTCGCCGGCGCTTTTGAGAATTCCTGTGAGGTGGGGACCGCAGAAAACGCGGAGCTCTGAATTGGAATGCGACGTGAGGAGAGTGCCACCGCCTGAGTTGCTTTGTAGGTATTTGAGTTGGTCTCTGTACTGGTTGCAATCTCGGGATAGGATCTGCAAGAAAATACGAATTAGATGCAATTCTAGTACAATTTTGATCAAACTTATCAACTTCAAAAACCTAAATCAAGTTATTTCCAACTCCCTTCATACGATTCCCTCTCCCGTACCTTCGTTTTGAAGACCAAATCGTCCATTCTGATAATTCTGGCTGGCCACAAATTACGACCAATGTACGGATCCTTCAGCGTCTCCTCGAACATTGGCTTGAACGAGACGACTTCCCATTTTAAGATAGTTCCGTTTGAGACGTTTCTGAAAAAATGTTCCGATTTCTGATGACTTCTGAGTCCGTTTGTTGACAAACTGTCGACTTTCTACGTTAGAAATTTCCCCTGTTGCCACTAAATTTCATCTACTTACGACTTGAATTCTCCTTTGATATTCAACTGACACATTCGCAGTGGTGCAAAAATTCTCGATTGTTTAATTGAGAGTCTCCTTTGAATCTTTTTTCGGTCCTCCTCTGACAGATAAATCGGACCAATGGAGTCCGTCCAGACCATCGTCATTTGATTTTTATAATCCGGATCTCGGACGAAATCAACAAAGTTGGCGATTCCATAAACCCGCAACTCGACTCCCCTGTTCATACGATACTGAAAACTGGGTCATTTTGGAACGTTTTTTTGTAGGAAAATGGCGTTTAAAAGAAGAATTCTTCTCTGGAACCTACCTTAAGACCAACCAATCCAGATGAAGGTAATGAAGAGTATATTGGAAGACATTCAATTGAATCATCCTTGTTCTTTTTGTACTTGATGAGAAGAGAGGTGCCGAGTGCATCGATTTCTTGACTGGTGAGTGGAAGGCGTTCGATGCCGCGCTTGTAGCTATAGACGAGGAGCTGGAATACGAGAAATTTTGAAGATATTTCAAGTCGATACGCCTAATTTTCAGAGGAAGCAAGTTGTCTGCCTTACAAAATGTGTAGAATTCACAAAATTACATCGGAAAAGCCCGAAAACGAAAACGATTCAAAAGACAATTCCAATCGGAACAAAAATATTCAACTTTATTGAAAAACGAGCAAATTTTCAGAGAGCTTTACCTCGAATCCGGTGGTACTATACGTTTTCTCGCGCTCGATTCGCAACGCAATGCACCAGTCATGGTTCCTATACTCTACGAGTTCGGAAGCCTCGAATCGATCATCCTCACTGTTGCACTCCCGAATCACTCGTTCCGCCTCTCGCAATTCCTCCTCAATTGCTTCCACTTCCTCACTCGTAATCGTGGAACTTCCCGCCTTATCACCACACTTCGTTCTTGACTTTTTGAACTTTCTGAAATCCTCCTCCACGAGTCTCAGATTCTTCTGAATCGCCGGATCTTCATCGTAGTTATCGATTAATTTCAGACGAGGCCACATTTCTGGCCGTGGCATTCCTTTCTCCTCCCAATTCTCTTTGATCGCTTGAATTCGTTCTTCCTCTTTTCTCTTCTCTTGCGCTTCGATGTCATTCAGAATAACAGCCAGCTGCTCATCGAGATTCGATATTCCTTCCATCGGCGATTGGACGGGCTCTGGGGAGACTTCTTTCTGTGGCTCTGATTCCTTGGAAAATGGTCGAGGAGACTGTGGTGGGTCGTTCATTTCTTTTTTCTGGCCTGAAAATTGAACATTTACATTTTTTCATATTTAAAAAACTGTTTTAGATTTTTTTTACCCCAAAACAAGAGAAGAAGCATGGAAAACATCCGAAAATCATTAAAAAAATCACGAAAAATGGGCCAAAAAAACTTGAAAAATTAAAGAAACAAGCGTTTCTTAAAGGCGCATGCTTTTCTACGATTCGGATATCTTGCAACGATCGTTCAAAATCCCTGGGTGTACTCCTCTCGGACAAGTTATTAAATTCATTTTTTTGGATTTTCAGTGATTTTCAGGGCAGAAGTTCATCGAAAATGTACAAAAATTCTTGGTTTCAGCATGAAAAATAACAGAGAAATCGAAGAAATATACTGGAAATTAATTGGAAATTTCAGGGAATCTTGAAAATCGAGCGAAAACGAGGATTTTCGGATTTTTGTTTTCTAAACTGAAATGAATCGAAGTAGATGTGATTTTCAGATTTTCGTGGTGAAAAATTGCAAGATGCAAGAAAATCAAAAAGTTCGTTGGAAATTGGAGAACGTTATGTTAATAGCGTAGAAAACTATCAGAATAAAAATCAATTTCATTGACTGGTATCAAAAAACAACACAGTAAAATGCAAAAAATATGGTGACAGGAAGTGGTTAGTATTCAAAACACAAAAAATCAAAGAACAGAGCAGTGATATATAGCAATTTTTCTTGACAACAGGCTCTTCGTCCGACCTCTTCATAGTACTTCCTCTTCTCTTTATGAACTAATTTTTCTTCTGATTCCAAATGAAAATTCGAATTGTCGAGTATTTGATTTCGATACTGCATCTGACACCGTCGGCTCTTCTGAATTCGTAGGCATCGTAGACGGTGATTTCGTTTCCAGGGCAGTAGGGGAGAAAGTTTTCCCACTGGATTATTGGGTTATAGCTGAAAAAACTAGATTCTTGGAAGGAAATTTAGATTTTCTGTTTCAGAAGTTACCTATTGTGGTATACCTCATCTCAAAGTTACATTGCTCCTAATAAAGAAAGCAACAAAAAACTCACTTCTCAATGAAATATTTCTGCTTCTTTCCAACTCTAGATGCTTCCAATCCTCTCATAACTTCTCCTTCGATCCATTTTCCATTCCTCTCAATCGTCATAATTTCCAATTGGTCATTTCCATTCTTCTTCAAATCCAAAATGAATCCATTCATTTCTTTTTCACTAAACGAGACTCCTGACAAATAGATGATCTTATTCTTCAAATTTCCAAGAATCCGTGACGTCATCCATTCAGAATTATTGATTTTCAACCAATCGACTCGGAACATTTTCTCATTTTCAGTCATCATTTTCATTGGTCCATTCAAAGAAAGTCCCTTTTGAAAATCGACATGATTCAGAAGGACGTCGAGATTTGAGAATTCATCGTTTTCTATTGATTCGAGATTCCATTCCGTGTAGATTTCTGATTCCTGTCCAACAGAGAGAATTTGGCACGTCTTCGGAAATCTATCGAAGAATTCAGAATACGTTGGACACACTTTCAGATGGTTTATTCCTCCCGGGAAGACATTTTCCAGATATCGATAACATCCCAAAACCATTTCCAGAAGATTCGATTTCTCTTTTCGATTCCAATAGTATCGAAATTCTTGATGAAACATTTCGATACTCGACCCGAATTCATCCATCGATATTTGATATCCTCCAGATTGAATTGGTCCTTTTTGAAGGAAAGTTTTCAGTGACTTGTTGCATTTCGTCAATTCGATTCTGGAAAAGTGAGAGAATTCGGGATGAGACTTTGAAGTTTGAAATCTATAAGTCGCAGACTTTTGATGTCTCCGGAACTTCCAGGATCTGAGGTGTTCAAAATGTAAAACTCAAAAAGTTTTGCGGAATCCAGAATCCTAAGAATTCTTCCAAAAATAAAAATAAAACACACAGACTGTGTATATCCATCATTTCGAGAGAGTTGTAGAGAGGAACAAGGGGAAGAGATTCCAGTTGGAAGGTGGTCGAAGACATCGTTGAACGATTACAGTAGTACAGGAGGTGGTGGACGGTTGAGAGGCGTCTGAAAAAGAATGAGGATTCGGATGGGGAAGAGTCAATAGGGGCGGAGCGAGAGGAAAAGAAAGAGAGGGTGGACAGAAATCGGGAGGGATGCGGAGGGAAGAAACTTCGATGTTGAAAGTGGGAAAAATGGATTCGTAAAAGAAGAAAAAACGGTAATAAAAAGGCATCAAAACGTCTGGAAAGGGATCTGAAGAAATGAAGGATATTAGAAAGGGGCGGAGCCAGAGGAAAAGAGATATACGGTAGATCAAAAATTAGATTCAAGGTGTCGCGAAGGAAAGTAGATCAAACTTGAAAGTCGTAAAAGGGGGAGGGGTGGGTCTGGATGTCTTAGGAGAGTTGTACTAAAATTTGATTACTTTTAGAGTCGAAAAGCAGTGAAATGCAGTTGAATATTCCGAAAATGATTCAGAATGTTATCGATTTCTGGAAAGTGTTTTCCCGGGAGGAATAAACAATCTGAAAGTGTGTTAAACGTATTTTGAATTATCTGTTTCTATCAAAGTACTTTTTGTAGAGTCAACAAATTCGACATTTTTATAGCAACGGTTTTATTGAAGAATCAAAATCACAGGGGTAAAATTAGAAGAGAAAGTTCAACACAGAGGTGAAATTTACCGTTGAGAACACGATAATTTAAAGAGACTAGCAAAATACACCAGCCCCAGAGCTGCAATGGCATCTTCTTTGGAACAATGTCCATTCTTTTGGATTTCCATTTTGAGATACTCAGAGGATAAATGGCGGAGAGAAGGACGTCTTCCATTCTTCATGAATAGGACGGAAGTGTCGATGACGTTGGAATGAAGAATCCCCAACGCCTTCAGGTCCCCATTCAGAGCATGTCCAACGAGAATTGATTCCTCATTGATTATAGAGAGGATCTTCTCTCTTACTGATTCCAAAGTCTCCGTAGCTGATTTGAAATCTTCTGAAGTTAGTCCAGAATATTTGGTCACGTAGTCATAAACTGGATGCTTCGGAAGTACCACTTCATCAATGACAGTATTCTCATCCTTGTCCACTACAGTAACCCGACCAACGGCTTGTCCATGGGAAGTGTACACAGATTCTACATCCAAGGCGAATAGCTTTCCAGACATCTTCTTATTCGTCTCATCAACTTTCGGCGCCTTCTTGAAGTTGTTCAAATGCTCAATGGGAAGTTGGGTGTGGATATGAAAGTTATAAGATGTCCCAGCAGAATCCCGACAAACTGTGTGAGGCGAAATCGGTTGGAATCCGTCTCGTTCCACGTAAAACACACTACGACATCGACAACAGACTCGGGAAGTATCTGAAAATTGAATAATTGAGATAACCAAACATCTAGAAACAAGGCTTACTCTGTTCAGTGTAGAACAACTCAGTCTCCTGGAATCCATTGGGTTGGATATACGTTTGCAACCCCATCTCAATTGGGAATCCATACTGTAGTCGTTGAGAATCACTCAGAAGGAGTCTCTCATAAGTGGGAGGGGTCGGTTTTTTGATGGGAGTTGGTGGATAGATTGGAGGGGGTACTGTATAGTGGGCTGAAAGTAAGAGAAAAATTGGTTTCTGATGGAAATCTGAAAAAAACTTACTTGTTGGAGCATAAACCGATTGGTATTTATACTGGCGCCTACCGTAATAATGAGGAGCATAGATAGAGCAATGCATTATTATTGGGTTTTTGAATAAAAGAGAAGAAGACAGGGGAGATGAGGTTTAGACTCAGAATGAATTGGGATTGGATTGAGGAGAGTGGTCTCGGTTATCGATTAGTGTACACCTGGACACATGAGTTCGCGTAACCCTTCCCCTCTCTTACTGTATGAATACAATGCATGTGAAGAGAAGTCGGCATACTCAAAGAGAGTGTTATAGACTGGCCACGTGCACTCTAAAAGAGTTTTAGGGGTGGGAACATCGTCAGAAAATCGATACAAAAATCAAATATTATTCAGGCACCGCCTTTGAGCATTTAGCTGGATGTTGGCCAGCTTCTGGCCAGAAGTTAACCATTCGTCGTTCACTTCCAAGACCAACATTCCTTTTTTGTTAAAATTGACTTGTTTCTCTCCTCCTAGCGTTTGAGCGTTCCAGAAGTTTATGTGCTTGCAATCTTCCCCTCTTCTAGCCAAATTTTCCATAAACCTTTCAGAATGTCTTCAACCTATCCATTCCCACTACTCCGTCTTCCTTCACTCGCTCAAAATGAAGTCTTGAAAATCATGAGTATAAAGCAAAAGTAAGGGAAAATGCAACAAAACCTAGATACATTCAATCTTCATTTTCAGATTCAACTTTTCCAAAATTTCGACTAATACTCGATCACTTGTCAAAATTTTCACTCGACCAGGATGGTACGAGCTTAGAGTGTTCTTAACAAGATATGGATGTGTTGAGCTTCAATCGGGAAATCAAATTTTCCGTTCATATCTGAAAACTCATTATCAGAATGAGAAAGAGTTGATGATTACAGTGAGAAGGTCAAATGTCTCGCGGAGGTTTTCAGTAAACCCAAAATCTCTTATCACTTCGAGGAGCCCTTTTCTGTAGTTTCAACAATTCAACTCGGAAAATCGCTAGGTTGTAAAATGGAAAGCGTTTATATAGAATGGAGTTCTTTTTACGGCCCCAAAATATTAGATGAAGATGCTTGGAAATTTGTATTCAATGAGTGCAAAAATGCAGCTTCCCTCACTATCAAAGGGTTTGAAACACCACCGAAATTCGAAATTGATTACGCAGAACTGCAACCGTTTTCTTGTGATTCTGTGATAATATCAGCCGGAATGTGGATTTCTGTGGACCATGTGATTCATTGTTTCTGGAACTGTAGAAACGTTACAATTTTGAATACTCGTATTTATCCAAGCTGCATTCAAAAATTTTTAGAAAAATGGGTAGAAGGTTCTGAAATGTTGAAATTGTTCGCAAAAATATCGAAATGGATGAGGACTTTGACAATTTTATCAATTTTGGTAAAATTCCAGTGAAAGAAGTAAAGAATATCAAAATGGAATAGTAAGTTGAACTATGAGGAAAAATACTGAGCATTATGATATTTTAGCGTTCGTCGAATAAAGCCAACGGGATTTATTATCATGCAAAGCAGTGGAATTGAGGCAGTTGTCTGTTATGATGACAGCGTTTTTCATTTATCGACGAAGTTCACAATCAATGAAAGTCTTCTATCTGTAGAAGAGATAAACGAAAACCTCGATTTAACGCTAGTCGAAGTGGAGTATGAGGACTTTGACATTTAACGAAAATACCAAGTTCAAAATAAATCTTAATTTGAAATTGCTATGAGTCTTACTTATTGTTTCAAAAAACTCTAAAAGTTTGCTCCTTCAGAAGACGCCAACCAAATTCAAAAGATTTCTGAGCGTGACACTCCATCGAAAAATTTCCAGATTTCTCACTTTTCCACTTATTTTTTCTCTACCGTATTCCACGCCATCCCCATTCATTTTTGTATTTCCCTCCGTCCAATTTTCTTCCACCATTTCGAAAAATAGACGAAACTTCGTCACAAATTACACCGATTTGAAGTCAGTTTTTCTTTCTCAAGTCAATCGTTTTCATTCCGAATTCCAGTTAAACATGGGAAAATCGAAATCGAAATCCAATAGTCGATCGATTTCGAAATGGAAGAAGTTCTTTGGATCGTAAGTTTCGAAGAGAGGATTTCAGAATTTTCGATGCAGATGCCCTTTCAGATCCGCTCAAAAAACAAATAATGATAGTCGTGAAGAATTGGGAAGTCAGACGACTGCACTCGCTCCTAGTCCGGCGACAGCTACGAATAGTTCAGTGTCCGGAACATCCAGATCCAAAAGTATCAATGTAAGTTAAGAGAAAATTCTGAGATTCAGAATCTACTCTGTAGTCACTTTACCATCATAGAAAATTCTGAATCCATTCTAACATTCAGAAACGCAAGACCAATTTGACTCGTGAGGACGGAAACACTCCGAAAACTGTTGATGAGAAGGAACATCTGAATCCGAAAAGTATTGAGGAGAAAAAAGAAGAAAAGAAAGAAGAGAAGAAAGAAGAGAAGAAAAAAGAGAGTGGAGGAGGAGGATCGAAGACTGAAGAGCCTCCATCGAAACAAGCGAAGAAGAAAGAACCGAAGAAGGAGGAACAGGAAGCCAGTGTGTTTGAGGTATGGTCGAACAGAGAATCTGGGATTCGATTGCTGGAATCTGAGGATTTTCCAGGATTATCGAATTTCAGATTCATAGAGAGAAAATTTTCCGGTTTCAAAATCTAATAATGTAACAACGGCTAGTTGGAATTGATAATTCGCCATCTATACCCTCAAATTCATACAATTTTGAAACTGAACATTTTTGAAATAGCACATGAATAGGAGTGGGGAGAGGGATTGGAATTTCTTCGATATCAAACTAGTCTAGAAACTCTTGTAATTTCAATAAAGTCGAAATCGAAGGATTCTACAAATCTCAAACTCTAGAATTCGGAAGAATTATGAGATCGTGAGGGATTCTGAAGAACTATGAGACTCTGAACTCAAATGATAATGTCATCGAATAGTGCAGCTTTCCAAAATTAGAACAAACATTTCAAAACAGTAACTATTTTTCGCAACCCACAAATTTTCCAGGAAGTCCAAGGACCTGCCGCCCCAGCCCAAACTGGAACTCATGGAATCAAAAACAAGATGCGCTGGAAAATTGATGTCGAAGGGGCCGATACAACGACGAAAGGAGATCAGAAAATGTCTGAGGTTCTTGAGAAGTTGGCCAAACTTCGGAAGAAGATCAAGACTAAAAAGTGCAAAGTGTTGAAGGCCAATGATAAGATTCTCACGGAGGAGGATGATGAGAAGGAGGCGGTCAGTTGTAGTTTGAAAATAAATTTTTCGAACTTTCCATTTCCAGACCGAAGACATCATCATAAACTGCGCCCGCGTCCTTCAACTCGTCAAATTGGAAGCCTTGATTTCGAAAGAGATTCCAGAAGCAGATCATGAGATTCTGAGAGCATTCTGTCGTAGTGGAGATCAAGAGGAGAAAGCGGAGGGAATGATTGAGAAAATAGTGATGACTGTGCTGAATGCAGTGGTTCAGAAGAATGATTTCGTCAGACAAATCACAATTCCCGGAGAATTGAGACTTTTCGCTGTGGATGAGAAGAAGGCAAAGGTTCCGATGATGGCTCTTCTGATAGCTCGCAAGGATTTGCTCTATGTTTCATGGCAGAAAGTTAATCGGGATGTTGAGAATACTTTGGTATGGTTTTTGAAAAATTCACTGTTTCAGAAAATAAGAAATTTTCATGTTTTTCAGGACGGATCATGGGGAGTGATGGCGGTGAAAAAGTCTACGACGGCTCCAGTTCAAAGTACAATTCTCGGATGATTCTACAGAAAAGGAAGAAGAAATGGAATGAAACTCTCGAAATTGTGTGTGATTGTCGAAAAATGAATTTTTCTAGTGATGCTTTTTCGCTGTTTTACTTCTGTTTTAGTCATCTCTATTGGGAACGAATCAACCAAATTCACATTCGATGTTTTCTTGAATGAACTTTGGAACTGAATAAGTTTTCATACTCAGATACCATTCAGGAAACCGTAAAAATGGTTCTGCTACGGTTCGCAACCAGCAATTGGCAAGTAGGCAACCAGAGGGGGGGGGGGGGGATTCATTTTAAATTTCAATAGTTACGTGAAAAGGGGCGTAACTGTTTTTTCAAACGTTCAAATCAAAACCAATTATTTTTAGTTTTCCCTCTCCTAGGACCCATGGAGCAACAACTGGGTAAAAATGATAAGCCAGGCGACTCGTGGGAAGTTCTAGAAAAAAGTGATGAGGTAGCCCTTTTTTCTATAATTGAATAAAGATAATGAATCAGATTTCAGGAAAATCCGATAAAAACTCTCCAGAAGAGTGTCGATGATATTCAAGAGAAGCAAAAGAAGATTCTGGAAAAACTAGAAGAACTTCAAACGATTCGTGACGAACATGGCGGGAAAACGAGAAATTCGATCACTGACGAGGAGGTTTTGAAAGTGTCGAATCTGAATTCTGGAAAGATCTTCGTGATGAAGAACGTCTTCGAAAATTTGTCAGGAATGGAGATCGGGGATGAGATCAATGGAGAAACCGAAGAACATTTTGGCTGTGAATGGTTAGAATTTACTAAATAAATGAAAATGACAAATACTATTTAGGATGATGTTAATCGAGAAGAAGGAAATTCATCTTGCATTTTATCTTATCTGTCAGAAACCATTAAACTCCGAAATGTGGACGATTGATACCGAATTTGAGTGCAGTCTGAAATCTTCCCAGAAACCTCGCTCAATGTTATTCAACTACATCTATAACAATGAAAAAGGTGAAGCCAGCTTGAATGGATGTGGACAAGATGAATTCTTGGATTGGCACGAAATGATGAATGATTACTGTGTTGATGACAAGATTACTGTAGAAGTTCAAGTGAAAATCAACAAGATGACTGGAGTCTATAAAAGGAATCTGAGAAGATTTGATGAGTCAATGGCTGAGGTTTCGGATGTCATTCTCATTGTCAACGACCAAAAATTCTACGTTTTGAAACTGGTGAGAACTTCAAAAAATAGTTCTAGTTACAACTGAACTCTTTTTTCAGTTTCTCGCTACCCATTCTTCTTACTTCAAAGCTCTCTTTCTCGGAAGTTTCCAAGAATCGTCGAAATCCGAAATCGTACTCACTGGAATCGAGTCGGAGGACTTCCAGAAGTTCCTGGAAGTTCTGTATGGAGATTCGGCTATTGATGAAACTACTGTCGAGGGAATCGTCCTTGTCGCGGATATGTTTGATACAGAAATTGTAATCCGAAAATGTGAAGAATTCCTGATCGAAAAGTCTCAAAAGTCGATGAAGAAAAAATTACAAATGTCCACGAGATACAATATGAATCAGTTGAAGGTACTTTTCGACAAGAAAAAAACTGAAAATCGAATAATTTTTCCAGAAAAAATGCTTGTCAGAAATCAACACCGTCGCTGATATCAAATCGATTATTCCCGGAGATCCCGAAGATTTGGATCACTCGATCATGGCCGCACTTCTTCAGAAGTTGATTTCTCTTCAGTAACTCTTCTATTTCTCTTCTGATTTTTGTGTCGGTTTTATCAAATTCGCCTATTCATAGCAGTTCAATGAAGATGTGATTTTTCAAAGTTTTGCAGTTTTATTCATTAAAAATATCTCTATTTCTGCTACTAGATGATATGTCTTTAAATCTCATAAATTTTTCCAGTTCTCAAAAACTTAAAAATGGTTGACATCGAGATGGAAGAGCAACCGACTAACAATAATGAGCGAGGCGATTCTTCGGAAATTCAAGCAATTCCTTCGAGAAGTGTTGAGAAAAACGAGGTACAATTTTCTGGCTCAAAAAATTGATCTTTTATATTTTATTTTTCAGAAAAAGAATGTCACACAAAAGTTATGGAGAACATAGAAAATCTCGGAAAGGAATTTCGATCACTTCATGAGAAAATAGACGACAATAAGAAGAAAAATCCGTTTTCCGGCTCAAAAATGTTTCGTCAAAACGTGATCTTCATCAGAAATCTGTGTTCCACTTTCCAATTTGTCCCAAATAATCCAACTACCCACCAAAAAGGTGACGTGTCTCAAATCAACAGAGAAAAAAATCAGTTCTCGAAGATCAGAAATGACCTCTTCGAAAATGCTGAAAGTGTTGATAATCATGAATACTCTGATTATACAAACTCATGCAAGTTTTGGACGACAAATGTATCCGACGGGAGATTTGTCGCCTGCCGAGAACAAGGAGAGACTCGAAAAGTGTGGAGATCAAAAGAAACAGTGAGTTGTGAAATTGGATCAGAAAATCCGCTCCGTTGGAGTCCAGCAGAGCACACTTGCTTCTGGAACTTTTTCTATTTCCAGCCCAGTACTTCCTCCACTCATCGTTCCTTCGTCTATCACACTGGAAGGGTTGGAAATCGAAAAATACGTGGAAGAGGAGAATATGTTGTTTGATGTTGAAGCGACTCTAATCTCGAAACGCCATCTGATCGCTGACGTCATCTTGATTCGGAAGAATTACAACGCGGAGCAATGTAGAGAGAAAAAGTGGGTCGAGCGTAGAGCCGTCTTCTGAACAATGGAAATCTCAAATTTTCCAATTTCCAGAAAAGACGTCCTCTCGATGCTCGAGAAGAACTCAAGAAAAATCGTCAAGGCTACCCTAATCGGCGAATGTCGTGACGATGAACCATTCGGATTCTTGCTCCTGGAATCTAATTGGCATGTGGATCATTATAACTATGATTGTATTGCTGGTAAGAACTTCGATATTGAATTGCAGTTTCGGTAAAGACTGAAAATTGCAAAACTTCTAAAGTAGCCCTAGAAGCGCAAAAGTTGAAATCGTAATTTTTTTCAGAACGAAAACCAGAGCCTGCTGAGGAAAAGTCGTATCAGTTTACGGTAAGTTCTTCTCTTGCAATTAGTTGTTCGGTTTTGCAATAGAGCGCATTTCCAATATTATCGAAACGGTATTATTTCCAGTACTGGAACCCACCTGCTCCCAACATGACTCCTCGAATTCCTGGATCCGTCGTCAGTGATGATCAGTGTCCGGAACAAGGACCAGGATTGTTTTGTGTGGACGGTCAAATTGATAATCAAATTGGAACGGTTCGAAAAAATGATGGAGGTTCGGATGATGGTCAGAAGTGGACGGTATATGGACAAGTCTCGTCGAAAGTCAAGGGACACTTTTATGCGATTCACTCGATTTCTCACTATTTGGATGATATTTGTGCGGCTAGTGGGATTTGTCAAAAGTAGGTTTCTCGAGAATTTTAGAAATTTCTTGGAGCCCGGCTTACCTTTTTTATTCTTTAATTTTCATCCAAAATATTCATTTTCAGACCAGCAGACGTCTCCGATGAATGCATGAAATACTGGACTGTTCAACCGCAAAAACAAGGAAATCTATCCCCGGCTGAGAACAATGAACGCCGGGATCAATGTGCTCATGTGACTCTTCAGTGAGCACAACTTCCAATAAAACTCAAAAATTAAACTGTCCTTCATTCCAGAGGCTTCCAACACGCCCATCCAATCGTCGAAATTCCGGGTACTGGATGGTCTGATACTTCTTACGATCCAGCTGTCTTCATGCCCACGAGAGGAATGTATGTATCGACTCGGCACGTCATCACAGATATGATCATGATTGAGAAGAAGTACAATAGAGATGAGTGTTTGAGGAATAAGTAAGGGGTTTCGAATATGTACAGTTTCAATAATTACTATTGTCTTCCAGCAAAGACGTCCTCTCAATGTTGGAAGTGAACGAGTTCAAAATAATCAAGGCTACTTTAATCGGAGAGTGTCGAAATCAACCATACGGATTTCTGCTTCTGGAGACTGCTTGGCCAGCTGATCATGCTTATGGATGTTTGAGAGAGACACGACCGGGTTTCCATGAAAATGAGTGGAATGAGAATAATAGGAATCTAAGGATTTGGCCTAGTATTTATGAGACATATCCAAACAACTATTCCGCCGAGTATCGAGAGGTGAGTTTGATGGACAAGGCCCTAGGGGCTCGAAAATAAGACGATTAACTATCTTTAGCGGTTTTCAGTTTTGAAGTAAACATTTTTACAGTTTCAGCCAAATTAAAATTTTTTGGAAATTTTTGAAAGACTTAATTTCTCTATACCTACAGATCCCTTTATATTTCGCAAACCGGTGATCTTCTTGCTCGGTTTCCGGTTGCCTATTTCTGACAGAAAAACAGCTGGTGCCCTGTCGTCATATATTATGCAAGTGTAATCATTGCAAAATTGAAATGATTACAGTTTCACAGTCCATATAAAATGTATGGCCTTTTTCAAGTACTCGTTCAAGGTATCTTACCATCTGACATTTTTTCAATCTTTCAGCAATGGCGCGACGAGAACTGCCCGGAACAAACCGATAGCGTCTACTGCGTTGGTGTATTCCATGGTCGCCGTGATCACTACAAAGAGAGGGGTCTCACTCTTCTCATGGAAAACGACACCCCAAGACGGAAATTCTCGAATTGGACACTTGCTGGAATGACAATTGCATCGACACCAAGACCAGGATCAACTCCTAAAACCAATGTTCTTTCGATTCATGCGTACTTGGATGAAATATGTGCGGCTAGTGGGATTTGTAAAGAGTAAGAATCCAGGAAAAGTAAGCAAATGAATGCCGATTTTTCAGAAGAGGAGATGGAGAAAAGGATGATTCACCATTCAAGTCAACGGATGGTACAATCCCTGCTAACTGTCTGCCACTTCCACCCGATGGTCGTGTTGTCTTCACGCCAGATGCCATTACGTCAAATCCTGAAGACGTCACTAAAGATCCAAATGCTCCAGGTGTGACCGGATGCTCCAAATGCACAGGTCCTCCAGTCCCTCCAACCTACGTTCCTGCTCCAACTAGAGAAGGCCCATGGTCGATTCCAAAGGAAACCAATGCTCCAGTCCCTCCCACATACGTCCCTGCTCCAGTTTTCACACAACCAGCTGGAGGTTCTGGATGTTCTAGATGCACTGGATCCCCACATCCACCAATCTATATGCCAGCTCCCACTAGAGAAGGTCCATGGAGTGTTCCAGCACCTGCACCACCACCACTGTCATCTACTACTGAGGAGCCAACTACTACAATGACTTCCACAACGACTTCTGAAGCAACGACGACACCTGAACCTACTACAACTGAAGAGCCCACGACGACTACTACGATGTCGACGTCTACAATTACAGTAGAACCAACGACGACAACTATGGAAACAACTACTGCAGTTCCCACTACCACTGTGACTTCCACAACGACTTCTGAAGCAGCTACGACTACTGAAATCCCAACTACTATCACTGAACAGTCCACGACGTCTACAAGTACATTAACACCGACGACGACAACTATGGAAACAACTACTGAAGTTCCCACAACAACTGCGACTACCACAGAAGCAACGACGACTACAACGGAAGTTCTCACAACGACTACACCTGAAGCATCCACGTCTCCAGTCCTAATCCAAGGCGGTCCTGCATTTGGAACTCACCCATCTACTACTTCGGAAGCCATTGCCACTACAACGGTGTCTACGACTACAGGTAAGAATTCACAAAACTATCTGAAGAATTTCCGAATTTTTCAGAAGCGCCTACGACTTCTACAACTCCTCCAGATACGACGTCAACTACTACTACTTCGACTACAGGTGAGATTTCAAAATTGAAATCAAAAGTTTCAATCAGAATTTCGAAACAGTAAATTTTGCGGAAAACCTAACTTTCAGAAGCCGTGACTACTAAAAGTTATCTTGAAACTACAGTATCTCCCACGAGCACTTCTGAAGCCACAACGACACCAGAAGTCACCACGTCGACGACAACAACTGAAGAGCCAACCACAACTACTATACCAATGTCTACAAGCACAGTACAGTCTACGACGACTGCAATTGAGACTAGCACCTCTAGAGAGGCTCCAACCACTACAACAGGTAACATTTTTATAAAAACGCTTCATTTCGTGTTTTAGGAATTTAAGAGATAAAGAAATCAACAACTAGAATTAAAGTTGCACCGATAAATTATTTTTGAAACTGAGAATAATGTTATGCTTGACGAATTCAGAAATCACTACAACGACATCTGAAACATCCACTTCTGGAGTAGACGGTTTCGGACATGGTGGATCTTCTGAAGCGGTGACCACTTCTACTTCTGAAACCACGACGTCCACGACTACAGGTACGTTTCGAATTTGATTGAGCAAATTTGCAACGGATCTGTGTAATCCACAGAGATTCAATTTATTTCAACTTTCAGAAGAGCCAGCTTCCACACCAACATCTACAGAAGCACCAACGACTTCAACCGATTCTGGAACAACGACTGTTTTCGAAACAACTACTGTAGATTTTACAACAACAGATACAACGGTGGCTCCGACGACTACAGGTAATCCTCCTAAGCACTTTAGGCTCTCAAGTCAAAAATTTTGATGTTCAGAATCGCAGACCACTACCGTTTTTACCACAACTAAACTGGAGACTACCACAGGTAAGAATTAACTTCTTGGAATTTTTCCTGTTTCGAAAGTACTAATTCAACAGAACAAACAAGAATTTTGTAGATAAAACTTGTGAAAATTTTGAAACAGGAAAATTTTACTGTTTCATTGTCTCAAGTTTTACTTTCAGAAATTGTTCCTATTAATTTTCTGCCTTCTCCCAGAACCAACTACAACCATTGAGTCCACTACTACTACTACCACGCAGCCACCAACAACGACTTTTGAACTAGAATCCACTAGGTTGGAAACCGCCACAGCTCGTCCGATTCCATGGACAACGACTCCAGAAGAGACAACAACCACTACAACGACGACTACGACTACAACTACCACGACTCCATCGACGACTACAAACGGATGTGATGAAGATCACGTTTGTAATGAGGATGATGAAATCTATAAAGCTGATGCTGAAGCATTGGTGTCTGGAGCTCCGTGGAAGGATAAGATCTCCCTGGTTTTTGTGATCTCGTTGATGATGATTCTTGGTTTTTGAGCACTTGAAAAATGGTAATAAAATAATTTTAATTGGTTTATTAGCTGGATTCTGTAATAAAATTATTAGGCTTGAACATAAAATTTGACGTTTCAAAGATTTCATAAACTACGGAGATAACTCGCAATCTTCAATTTCACTAGTAAACGAGCAGCAGAAATTAGTAAATTCTCAACCCAGACGTTTCGCAACCGCGTCGGTCCGCAACTACAACACGTTTCCGAAATCCAGATTTTTGCGAAAATTTTATGTTGGAATGTAGTTTTTTCAAATGAAGATGGCCTAGAATAACTTAAAAAACCACCAATCACACATAACCTAAATGCAAATCAACTAGAAAACCTTGTTGAGAAAATACGAGTTGTAAAATTTCCAGATGGCAAACGTCTTGGTTGGGGAATCGACGTTGTCGAGTGGTGCAGTTACAAAACGGCGCGGAGCCGATTCCCGAACTCCAAACAGAAAAAAATGCCCGTTTCAAAAATTTCAGAAATTAAAGAAATTCTGCGATTTCCAATTTTCCATGAATCTTGTTTACAGTAAACAAAGTTTCATTCATTACATTAGTGATCGATTTTCGAGAGTTCTCAAACTTTTCCTTTTGGGTCTTTTTGCTTCTGAGTCTTCACTGACGATTCATCTTCACTTCTACTATTCTTCTTTTTCACCACACGTCTTCTCTTCCTCGTCTTCATAGATTTTCCAAAAGACGTCACAGTCGATTCAGATTCTGAAGAGCTGTAGTCGACGATCTTCTTCTTCACCACACGTTTTCGTTTTCTCAGATTCTTCTTCTTCTTTGATTTTGATTTTTCAGAAGATTTTCCAGACGACGAAGATGATGAGAAACGGTATCCACATTTGCAATGAGAAGATTTGGAAGCGTTAGATTTTACGGATTTTCTAGATTTCACCGATTCTTCAGAAGACGAACGTTCAGATTTCATCGATGAGGAGGAGAGTTGACTTCTTGTTGAGCGAGTGCTGCAAGCAAAGGAGATCCATCAAAGTTTAACATTCTAGGTCCGCAATCACGCTCTAATGAAACCGTAAAAGTATTGCAATTTTTTGAAAATTGTGTTCATCAGAGCGCATTTTCATCCCAAATCTCTCACCTCGGCCCCCTCAGATCACTGTCCGACCAGGAACGGACCAATTGTGGCGCAAAAGTGACTCGTAGCGGTGGATTTCCGACACTTCTGCTCCGAAGACGACGTGGAGAAGGAACGGATTTTAGAGAAGAACGAATATTCGTCTGGCAGAGTGACTTTTTTGGAGGCAACGTCTTCATTTTAGAGGAGAAATGAGTGAACGAGTAAAGAAATGATGTAAATCGTTGGAGTTTGATGAGAATTAACCTTTGGGATGTGGCGGTTTCTTTGAAGTACACGTAGAGCTATTATGGAATTCATACGCTACGAGACCCATTTTTACGAGACCCCTTTTTACGATACGAGACCCCTTTTTCTTTCAGAAGCAAAAAGCGCATTCATCAAGTTTATTATTCCGTGCATAATGAAGACGAATATCAGTAATACGGTTGAAAATGAGCACTTTTGATGAGAGCAGGTTGCGGTGGCAGTTGAGCACTTTGAGTGTGCACTGCGTAGCATTTGAGTGTCATACTGCTCCATGTTTGATCCAGTTGTTCATCGTCATCTTGTTGATTCGATTGTTTTGTCCAGGCGTGGTAGAATAGATCTTTTCGAACGATTAGCAGAGCCATCGTTGGGAGTTTTGACTGGAAAAAGGGAAAGATTTGCAGCATTTGGCGCCTCAATAATGGGATTTTTGAGTTCCTAGTTATCATACAATTGTTATGAAACGGTATTTTCTTGGTAGTTTTGTAGAGCCCAGAACTAAGGTTCTACTGTGGTCAGTCGAATATGGCCGACCGCCGTCCCACGGTCGGTCGGCTAGCTGAACTTCTCAATTTCTCGTTATCAAATTCAGAAGAATTTTCCAAAAACCTCCGGTGTCAGTAGTCAACTAATAAAAATCGATTTCACTAATCTTTTCTATATATTATTCTTACCTTCTTCTCATCCACAGCGAAGAGTCTCACTTGTCCAGGAATCGAAACGTGTCGAATGAATTCATTCTTCGACGCCACCTTCTCCAGAATCGAGCAAGTAATCGTTTCGAAAATCGTCTCGGCCTTCTCCTTCTGATCTCCACACCGACAGAATCCCTTCAGAATCTCTTGATCTTCCTTCGAGATTTCTTTCGAAATCAACGGTTCCATTTTGACGAGTTGAAGGATACGAGCACTCATATGAATCACCTCCTCCGTCGGCTCATCATCGCTGCTCGACATTATTTGCTCGTTGGCTTTGAGCACTTTGCATGGTTTCATTCCGGAACTTTTTCGAAGTTCCTTCAGTTTTTCGAGTATTTCCGGCATTCTTTGGTCTCCTCGCAGTTCTGGAATGACGCTATTACTGTTTCAAGGTTTCACTGAGTTTCTAAAAGCTTTCAAATTTCGATTTCTGAATCGGTCCATGAAAACATCACTGTCTCAAAAACTGCTCTTGTTAGCACTCTTTAAACATTTGCAATGCGTCACATTCTCACATTTAGACAACAAACATTTCTGATCTACTGGTCATTAAAGATTCCATTCGGTCGGGAAGTTCAGTCGACCGAACGACCGCCGGTCGACTGCGTAGTGGGGTCATCAGTCGGTTGGCGGTCGACGCTCTTCTACCGAAACGGAATCCCTACTGGTCAATGACTCATCCACTCACCAACAGGCTCCACATCGATCTTCCATTTCATTTTATTCTTCACACCATGAACTCCACTTATCGCCGGAATCGCGGGACCAGATATCGGTTCGAAGACACTTCCAATCTGAGATTGTCTCAATTCTTTCTTCTCCTCCTTTTTCTCTTTCTTCAAATCTTCATAATCTTTTTTGTATTTCGCCTCGAATTTCGATTCCAAATCCAGCCCTTTCACTTTATCATACGGATCTTCTGTCGTCGTCTTCTCAGCAGATTCTCTCGTCAATTCTCTCGAAGTTCTCGTCCTCTCTCTCTCCCTATCATTCTCTTTGCTACCTCTAAATCGTTTTCTTTTCCCTTCTTTTCCACTTATTTTTATCTGATTGTCATGGGAAGTCACTCTTCGGAGTCGCTGAAAACACCATTATCAATAGAGCACGTATGCAATTTGATCTACATTCTGCTTGCTTCTACCACCTCTCGGAGGCGGGGCCGCTGGACTCTGCACATCCGATTTTCCCGATTTCAGCGATGATATTGTTTCAGCGGAGCCCCTGAAAGATCTGAGATTTTATCGATTCATCTGAAAAAAACTCACGATGGTGGTGGTGGTCTTGATCTCGATGGTCTTGATCTTCCAGTTCTTCTCATCCTTGTTTACTTTGTTTCTCACTTTTCACCCCTCAAAAAACGAAGCGGTCGTGTTTTGAAGAAAAAACAACACAAATAGAAATGATCCAAAAAGAGAGAGAAAAGAGGGATTGGGTATTCGGATACTTGGATTTTCGGGTGTTTTTTTGGGAGAGGACCCTGGTCAACACGTGGGTCGAAGTCTTCAATTTCTGAGTTAAAGATCTTACGATTGATAAATTGGGGATCGAGCTAACGATACCAGAATCTATTGAAAACTTGCTTCGAGTTTCTGTGGATCAAGCGTGTGCGTGCTTGCCTCAGCGTTCCAAAACTTGTTGGCTGTGGACCTGGCATTAACTTTCACGCCAATTGACCTTGGAATAATAAAAGATTCAAATCCCAATCAACAAAAAATCATCAAATCTTTATTCTCATATCGAATTTTACTTGGTGACTGGCTCTGCACTTGGCTTTGGCGGATTCTTGAACTCGGCAATCTCCACCTCCTCCCAATCATACGGAAACTCCTGAAAATCGAAAATCTAACTTTCAAATTTGAGAAAAACGTTGTTCACATTCTTTCCACTGAAAAGAATCGCATTCGTGAGAAGTCCATAGATTTCGGTGTAGTTCGGAGTGTCGGTGAACGAGAGTTTGTCGACCTGGAAGTGAATATTTGGTTCCGGGATGTTTTGCAACTCATGTTGATTTATAACCACGGCAATTTGCAAACAAGACAACTGGAGGCACAAAAACTGGTTTCCGAGGTTTCGAAATGTCGGGATTGCGAAATGACCGGTTGCAAAATCGCCGTGAGTTGCAAAATGACGCTGTTGAATTGACTGGTTTCAAAACTTCGCGAAGGTTTGTGACAAAAATTGAAATCTGAATTCATACCATATGCATAATATCACAGAATTCTGGCGGAAGACCGCCCAGCATTTCACGCATGTGCAATCCGTTGCGACACATTTTCTGGTAGTCGTGCACGTCTTTTGGCTTCTGGAATAAACATTTTTGAAAGTTATCTAAAGGAATTCAAAAACCCATCAATTTGAAAAATTCAATTTGAACTTTTGAAAAATACTGAAACAGTAAATTTCTCTGTTTCAGAAATCTCTCAAATTCAATTCTCAATAAAACGAAAGTAATAAATTTCAAGTACTTAGCCCTCTAACCTTCAAATGTGCCCACGGAAGACACCCTTTGACAAGCTCAACACTCATATAAAACCACATTTCCAAATCTTCCATTCTCGAAAATTCGACACGAGAATAGGCGGCACGGGGCATGTGACGAAGACTTCCGACGTATTTCCATGGATTCGGAGACGGTGGTTTCAGAGTTCCGTCCTTGTTTATGTACTGGTGGGCAAAGCCGAAATCAAGCAGGAAGATCTGAAAATGAAAATGAGTAGTTCTGAAGACGTGACTTCTTCTGAATACATTTCTCATATCCGAATTGTTGTCCCCAGTGAATCTGCCAATTGCGAAAACCGACGGTGCCACGTTACGATGAATGAATCCCAACTGAATCATCGAATTTTTCTTAATTCTCAAAAATTTCAGAATCCTACACGATGAAGCTCTTCAAGACCTTTGAGACATTGTTGAGAGACACTCAAACCACATGCAACGGATAGTTTTCCTCCTGGTTGGCGTTTGCGGAGAGTCTGAAAATTTGGGAGTTGAGGTTACAGTAATCCAAAGGGTTGCAATAATCAAAAGCTTACTCTCAAACTCTTGCCACAAAGAGTGATGGCGATCCAGTTGTAATCCTTTTCGTTCCCCTTCTCGAACAATCTGAAATTCGAAAAATTTTTGATGAAGTAATTACTGTTTCAAGTTAGAAGCAATAGTGCGAGAATAACATTTAAGGCAATCATCTGTCGTCAGATAATCAGATTCCTCGTTCAGAATCTGAATATCTTACTCACTTGCAGAATTGCTTGCACTGATTCTTCTTCTCCACAGTCAACAGGACGAACAATTCGAATTGCAGCATTTTGATGGGCTCCGATTTTCTCTCCACCTGTAAGGATGTTATGGTTTCAGAAGAAGGTAACCTTGAAGTATAGTAGACTAAAAGATGATCCACAATTTCATTAAGTCTGAAACAGTAATTTGCGAAAGGCGGGAAAATTTTCTATTTTAGAAACCATACATTAAGTATATTGTATTTCTTGAATTTTGGAACTCAATATCTAGTTCTCGAAACAGAAAACATCATAGTTATGATTTGCAACAATCTGTAGCATTTTCCGAACTTCAAATTTTTCAAAAACTTTTCAGTTTCAAAATTTTTCTTTCATCCGAAATTTTTTCCTCGAGTCAATTCTCCAGCGTCTCCCCCTACCTTAATCGCCGCCAATTTCTTTTTCTGAATGTGCTCCGCCACATAAATCGTATTGAATCCCTTATCTGACTCGATCGCCTTCACCACTTTCCAATTCTTCCCAATCTCCTCACCCTAGAAATTAAAAATTCCGAGATTCTCAATCTCCAACGTCTTCTGAATTACCGGCTTCATCGCCTTCAAATCCTTCTGCGGATTCAGTTTCTCATCGAATTCGGGAAGTTGTGGACACTCGCGATCCGCGTCCGTGATGTTACGATCCTCCATGTTTTTCCCTTCTTTTTTGAGCCGAGAATTCGCTTTTCTTATTGCGCGTTTTGAGTGAAATAAATTTTTTGGATTTTTGAAAACCCAAAGTGGGAAAAAATAGTATTATTATCCACATGGCTCCACGTCGGAATATTAAAAAATTTTGAAACCGAAAATTCCAAAAATTAAGTATTATCTTCTCCGAAACATGAACGAGTGTGGACGGTGCTCCGTGAAAATTGGCGAGGAGCCGGCTCTTCTGGCAAACGGAAAAGTGAGTAATTGCGCTCTAATGACAACACATGTTCAGTAGAGCGCTTTTGCTCAGTTGAAGGTAAAAACTCGGGATTTCAGGTTTGGCACGTGAACCATCTTCTGTGTGATTTGTGCGAGTGTCGGATCAATGATGGAGAGAGGTATTTGAAGTTTTGAAATTTTGCATTTTGGGACAGCAAAGACACTCTATTGAGTTGAAAAATATTGAATATGTAATTAGAGCGCCATCTACAATCTGGGTTTTCAAATTTGCGATGAAACGGAAATGTTATTTTCTTTCTTACAGATGCGTTCCTCAAAACGGCATCATTTTGTGCTCCGAGTGCCACATCAAAACCACTCGTCCAATGTGCAAAGGTAACCTTTTTTGCGGAAAGTTTTTCTGTTTCTGGCTATCTAGATTTTGAAGGATTTTCTAAAGTTGGCACATTGTGTACTGTAAAATATTTTGCATTTTCGAAAATCTCAGAAACTTCAAACCTCAATTCTTCTCTTCAGGTTGCGGTGAATTCATCAAGACCAATTTGTGCGAAGCTCTCAACTCGACGTGGCATCCGACGTGCTTCCAGTGCTCTGTGTAAGTGCTCCAGAATCCTTTAGATCCTTCTAGAATCCCCCACGATTTCAGATGCCAGAAGCCATTGGAAACCAATTTCCATCAACTGCCAAACAAAATGTGTGTTCATTCCGAATGCTATTGGGATCTTCAACTGAGAGTCATCGTTTGTAAGGATCTTCCGAAGTAGGATGAGAAGAGGAAAAAATGGAAATGAACGCATAACTTTTTCTCTGTGTTAGCTGCTGTTTTCAATTTTTTGAGATCTCGTTTATAAAATGGATTTGTGGGTAGAATTGTTTGGGATTTGATAAAACTAATATGAAGTTTTCTCGATGGACAAGAAAACTTTTGGAGATGAATAGTTAGCACAATAGGTAATGAAACGAGAATGAGTAGAATTATGTGATTATTTTAAGACAAGTTTTAGAAACTGTAAAGATTTTTTATCGAATCAGAGATCAAATTCTAGCCTCTTCCCAGATTTTGACTAATTTACTTCTGGTGGCTTTTCCCTTCCTTTGGCGGCTTTTGGCAACCTTCTGGTTGAACATTTGGAATTAAGTTAAAAACCCCTTTTTCAAAATTTTGTGAAATTTTTGGGAGAGGAAATCAAATCAGTTTCATCATTTTCTTTTTAACACTGTTCTTGATATCAATCGAAAAGTTAATAAGTTGATCACAAATATTCTTATTACCATTTCAACAAAAAAGCGGTCATGAACACGAAAAAAGATATCATAAGTTCAAAAAGAGGTTCAAATTGAATTAGAGTTCATCTTTAGATTCCGTTGGCAAGAGTTTTGGTCCGGCTTCAAATCTCTCGTCAGCTTCGTCGTTTTCCTGTAAAACAAGGTATGAAGTTTGGAACATTTTTCACTGTTTCAAAATATCCATTTAAGTCAGATGGATTTACACGAAACAATATGCAGACCGCTTGATTATGCTTGTTCACAGTTTCAAAATTAAATTGTAATAATTTGAAATCTTCTGACTCTATTCATACAGATCTAAGCCAAAATACGCAAGCCGTATTGATATAATAATTTTGGAAATCATGCTTTCCAATTTGAAAAACATTTAGATGATCAAAAGCTATAATTTAGGTGAAAACTTCTAAAAATTTCCCTAGGGGTTTTAGTCACCATTTTTAAGGAAAAAATCTTCAGGATTTGCCCTCAAATTTTGAAATTTTTTCACTGTTTCAAAAGTTACCAAAAATAAGTGTTTTGATTAAGTTCACATTGATTTGCGGTGGTCTTCTTTACCTTGTAAGAAACAACTCCATCATTATCGAAATCCAAAATCCATCCAATCGCTGGATCTCTTTTCCTTCCCTTCTCTTTCGTTTTCGCCTCATCCATCAACTTTTGATCTCTCTCCATAACCTTCAACCACTCGCTTTCAGTTACATCTCCATCTCCATTTACATCGAAGTATCTGAAAAACTGAAGTGCTTACCAGCGTTCCTTCTTATTCTCATGAAGCGCGTCGTCCAGGCTCGGGAAGTTGGCTGTACCTAATGTTTGCCACATCAATTAGTCTTCAAAAAACTCACTTAATATAATAGTTGGCAGCTGATACATTATCAATGTCCTCGTTTTTCCAAGTCTTTCCATATTCCTTCTTCATTTTCTTCTGGAAGTCCTGCACTTCCTGATTCGTCAGTTTCCCATCCTCATTCAAATCCAAAAACTTGAATTGAAGCTCTGGAGTATACGGTTTGATCTTGATCATTTCAATATTGAAAATCAACCAGTTTTCGTCATTCGGAATATTTTTCCACACTTTGCTTTTGCTTTTCCGGCTCATTCGGTACGGTACTCGAATTTTTCGGAGCTCTTCAGGGCACATCCCTTTTAGTCCCTGGAAAGAAAGTTTGTTTTTTTAATCCTTACGTCTTGCATCTAATTAAAAATAGCAAATTAAACTAAATCTGCAAATTTCTGAAAAGTAAAACTATTCGGAGACGCTATTAGAAAAATCAGCATCAATTAACATTTAATTTCTGTTTTAATCAATATAGAATGCACAGCAATCACTATACAAATCGCTAACGCAAATATGATTCTTTTCGGAAACGGAAAAATTTCAAAGTTTAAAGACTATGTTTTTTAAATACTAGGTTTTTAATGTACCGCAGTTTCGAACTCTCAAGATTCGATTATTAATATTTGTCATAATATGACATATTATAATATGACAATAAATATTATTTCCGTCATCCAAATTCCCTCCAACTCAAGCTTCGCCTCCAGACCAATTATCCAATCTATCACTCTCCCAGACCCCCCCCCCCCCATCCCTTCTCAAATAATCTAGGTTACCAGTGTCTTTCTCCTACTTCCAAATGTCAACAATAACTATTCCCTGGGCGATTGAGAACACGGATAAACCGGTTTACCTTCTTGCCCTCAAATTTTTATTACTGTTCCATTACTTCTTCTTATTTTTGTTCGATTTTTGTTATTCTGATATGTGGTAGAAAAACACAGACCTTATCAAGACCAGGCATGATCATTCCGGTACCAAGTTGGATTGTGACAGGCCCACTTCCATAGGTTTGGAACACTTTTTTGTTGTCCTCGGTGAAGACCTAGAAAAGTTTGAAAATTCAACTTGATAGCATAAAGGGGGACGGTAATAACCAAAACAATCTGACGTTGAAGTTCGTGAGAAGTCAAAACATGAGTTTGGATAAAATGAAAAATAGGGGTCACCTTATAATGGAAAGTGATGAAATCCAGTCGTTTGGCTTGGTTTGGACACTTGGCTGGGACGAAGGTTTTCTCGATCTGAAAGTTGGTTGAAGAAAAAAAGTTGCGGTTTCATGGGATAATAAAGGGAATGAGATAATGTGTATTACTGCTATCAACTTTATTTTATGGCTTGTAAACAATTACCGTATCAAAACCGGAGCATTCAATTGAACCATCCAACATGATTTCTTCTCAGATTTCAAGGGGAAAATGCAGTTTTCAGACTCAAAGTGTACTTTCAGACAATTTACAACTGTTTGTCTAACGATTATCTTGAGTTTTCAAAGAATCTTATGCAACAAAAAACCCAATACATCACCGTTTCAAGAAATCGTATTATGTCTCGAGCCTTTACTTTTTTGTTCTCTGTTTCATTGCACGTTTTTGAACATTTTATCAAGTTGAATGACGTGTTTGTACACATGAAACTTCAAAAATATTCATACTATTTTAGGCCAAATATTTCACAAAGTTTCATGTTTGCTGTTATTAGCTAATTTCTTGGGAAGGCACTCAGTCAGAAAAGTCAATCAGTGAGTAACTCAATGACAGGTTTTCATGATAAGGTTTACACACAAATCGAGAATTTTGGTGCAACAGAAAATCTCATAAGCCGATTTTATGAATCCAAACCATTGAGGCTTTCTATTCAACTACATAAGTTTAAAAACAAGAGCAAGTTTCAAAGTTATAAACAGCGCAACTGCCAATTTCAATTTTTCAAGATAAAATTTTACAGTTTCAAACTTACGCAAAACTGTTGAATATACATTATTGCTTTTGTTGATAATTTTGTGAGTCACACTTTAAAAACTCGCTCATAAAATCAGAACTTTTGAGAGTGAAACTTAGTTTAAGCTGTTTCTCTTTTCAACTAATCGTTGTTGACCTCATGTAAATATGTTTAGTAGCCAAGTACATTTTGTCTCCACTCCATACCTTAATATCCAATGGTCCCCCATTATCCATTTCTTCCAAATGTCGAATCTGAGCCGAACTCATCGGAGCTCCTTCTCCTCGAATCTCAATAACCGGGATATTTTCATCTAATCCACTTCCTCCACTAGGTTTTCTTCGTCCACCAACATCTTTCGACGATGCTCCATTGTTGAGAGCACAGTGGGCTGAAAACTAATGATTTGTCAGACGGATCGACTTCAAATTTCGAAGTGAAATATAATACATGATTTCAAAAACAGTTAATTTTTAGGGATAGCATTGACTTATTATCTGAGTCTCTAGGATCTAGGCAATCCGTATTTTCAGAAACATTAACTTCTCACAAAATCGATCCATACCTTGAAAAGCAAAAACTAGGAGTAAGGGGAGTAAAGACGTCGTCATACCAAGGAGAAGAGGGTCAAGAGTGGTGGACAACCACCTATTATAATACAGGAAAAAGAGGATATATGTATATTTCTGAGAAGGAAGAGACACAAAGAAAGAGAACACGACCTTGTTAGATTCCGAAGGAAGAAGAAAAGGAACGGTATTGGAAGGAGAAGAGAAGGGTCATTATGTATGGGCGGGGAGGAAATATGAGGAGACAATGAGAAGAAAGATCCCCGTGGGAATCGGGAAGATCTTGAGGCATCTTGAGTGAAAATTGGCTGTTTCAGGTCTTGGAGAAAACTGGAAGCACTCGAAAGTTTTTCAATTTCGAAAGGCCTGTGAAAGCAAATAGGAATGATTTCCGTTTCAACATACTTTCAAAAAATAAAATATTTGACAACTTTGATAAGTCTCGGATTAACTTTTTGAGATCTTTCCTGTGTTACATTGCACTCCATTGCTAATATGGCTAATATTTGAATCTTTGCCTCTGCCGCCGTTTTTTCGTGGTTTTGAGGCAACATGTACTCCTCGAAACTTACAAAGTTGCAAGAGACAGCGAAACATGAAAAAGCCGAAAAATTCAAATTTTAGCCCTGTCCTTGTGGAACTCACTAGAATGTAAAACTCAATATTCAGATTGAAATTTCTTACAGTTTCATTGAATGTACGCCCAGCCAGCACATTGAAATCTTTAATTTCTTTCCATCCGTTTTTTTCAAAACTTCTGAGTCCACCTTTAAAGTTTTCGGGTTCAGAGACTTGTAATTATATCAGTTGGATCCGGTAAAATGGTTAAAGCATGAAATCATAAATATAAACCGTTTTTAAGCGAGAATAAAGTTCAAAGAAATTCAATGTTTCAGATGATTTTGATATAGTTTCGTGATACATCGACTTTCGATTTGACATCCATCGTAAATCCTCTTGCAGAGGGGCACCCAGAACATTAAAAATATAATATCTGAAGCAATTTTTCATTAGTTTGCATAGAATAGAAAATAGAGTTATAAATTTTTCACAGTTTCAAAATCTGATTTTAAACTGTGAACCATGCAGTCATCCATTTCTCTTTTGTATTCTGTCCATATGATAATTACTCTCATCGAATTCCTATCTTCAAATGAAGTACAGTTTTTCGAGTTTTGATGTTTTTCCCCGTTTCATGGGACCTTAAAGTCAAGGAAAAATTAAAATTTTTCGATTCTCCGTTTTTAAACATTGTTATCACAGACAACGACAACTAGCAAAAATTTGTTCGATACCGTTTCTTTGTGTTCGGAACTGTGCAAAGTTTTCAGTACTCAACAACAGTATGACCGTATTTCCATTTATCCAATTTTTTTTTCTGTTTCATGTTTCATATGTTTAATTTGGTGAAATTCCGAACACTCGTTTTGAGGCTATTAAGTTCTGAAATTATATGATTGCAAAACACCCAAGACTTTTTTTTTAAGCATTGTATTTTATCGAAAATTCCAGATAATTGTTGCCTAAGAAAACTCGTTTTAGTAAACGATTAATAAACTATCCATTTGAAAAACTCAATTTACTTGGTTTTCTGGAATCTTGATCTCTATTAAAACATCCGCCAAACTCCATTTCTCCTTCTAATAAATAATCGAACAAAGACTCTCCTTCTCCCACTACCAGGTCCCCCTTTCCCCTCCGCAATAATGCGTCAGCGTGTTTGCGGTCCCCCTCCCCATCTCCATGTGCTTTTTCAGCATTGACGCCTCCGGCAAGAGCACGAGCCGTTGCTCGGTGCTCATCGATTTTTGAAACTAACAATAACAGATATTTCATTGTTTTATTGCCCAAAAACATGCCAACTGAGACTCTAGCAGTAGAAATATCGATTTTTGCAGAGTGAAACCGGAGGAAAGAAAGGAGTGATTGGCTGAAGGCTCACTCGTTTTGACCTGACACGATGAGTGTTGGAACACACATCGCAGAGGTCATTCGACAGGGCATTTGGGCATCGCTCACTGGTGGATGGTGAGTTTTTTGATTGGTTTAAATGTGGAAAAGTCTTCTGAAGTTGAAAGGATATACTGGAAATCAGAATTGCGAATAACCGGAAGTTACTGTACTGAAATGAGTACTGTATTCGAGGAGTAAAACGATTTCGAGAAAAGCCAAATGAAATAGTAGTTATATGTTTTTGTATCGTTTTAAATTGTAAAATGAAACTGAAAATTATAAACGAAGAAGAAGCAAAACTAAAAGTTGAATTTTCAAGACAAAAATCACAGACAGCAGCTGTACTTTTCAAGTTGATTTAAACTTTTTTAAATCTGAAAAATCAGGAATTTCGAAATTTCGCTTTATACCGACTCAATAATCTTAGTAAAGCCAGTTGGTTTATATGTAAATTCCGAAACTGAAAAGAATCTCAGATATCCAGTAGTCAGAAACAGAGCAACTATTTTGGAAGACCTTTTTCTTGGCCATCATTACTTCAGCATTACAATTCAAAGTGCAACTACATATAAAAATTTCCGAATTCTATCGTGACTTTTCTAAAACAGCAATAGTTGCTAAACTTTTCTTTTCAAAAGTCTACCTAATTCAAAGGATCTGAAGCATTCATATGTCTCAATGAAACCTGTCTAAAATTTTTAAACTTTGACAAAAAATGTTCACAGTTTCAAAGTAAACATGACCGAAAATTAAAAGAGGTTTAATCTCATTATCCATAACGACACTATTTTGCAGGTACTATGAACCGGGTTTCTCAATATTCTGCAACACTCTCCATCTATATGTCTGGTTCGTTCTTATCCTGCTTCCACTTATTCTCGGACTCGTCACATCGCAAGGAGTCTCCATTGTATTCGCCGCTTCTTATACTGGATTCATTGTTTTCTTTTTCACTGTTATCAAGGTGAGTTTTAGGTTTTTAAACAAAAATCTAGTATGTGCTCAACTTTTATAATGTTATCAATATTATTGAGATGAAAGGATACCATCATAAGGCTCTAGTAAAGCAAAAATGTGGCGTCTGCTTTTCACTAGGATCTGAAACTGAAAAATTTGTCGAATAAAGTGGAAATTGTTTCAGAGCGTTGTTGCATATCTCCATATGGTATTCGATACAACAGATCCAGTTGTGGTGACGAGGGTAATCAACGATGAGGAGGATGAGATGTATCGAGGATCAGAGCGTAAGATTTTTAATAAGTCATTCCAAAAATAGTGACAAGTGTTAAATTAACTATACGATCCAAATGGTCGGGTGCGGCATTTTAGATAAGGTATCGGTATGGCTCTATCGGCGCAGAACGGACCTAAATGAATAGAACGGACCTAAATGAATAGTACGGACCCAAATGAATAGTACGAGCCCAAGGAAAATGTAAGGTCCTAAGGGACACGGTCTCATGGAATTGTGAGGTCCCAAGCCTTCCTGAGATGCTCATAGTGGCATAAATATCAAGAAAGAGAAGATCTTGATATTTTTTTTACCATTTCAATTGTCGGATGAGTTTTCTGACTGACTTGTCTCATAAAAGCGCTGAAGTCCTGAGAAAACTCATTAAGCTTCATTTTATTCTATGCTTTTTTTTGTTTTTCAAGTATTATTCGGTCCCTCGTTTTGCATTCTCTCCACTTCCACTTAATCTGTTACACATGCAATCCCATTGTTCTTTAGGTTACGTACACATATTTTCCCATACTTCCGTTGTGCCCTGTTGTATTATCGATCCACGACACTGTGCACTTGAGAAGACGTATTGTATTATCGGACTATTGCATTATCTCAGGAAGGCTTGGGACCTCACAATTCCATGGGACCGTGTCCCTTAGGACCTTACATTTTCCTTGGGCTCGTACTATTCATTTGGGTCCGTACTATTCATTTAGGTCCGTTCTATTCATTTAGGTCCGTTCTGCGCCGATAGAGCCGGTATCTTTAGTTATGGTAGACCACGGCGCCCTGGGTCTTTTAGGGTTGAAAAGCTTATTTTCAGAGGAACGACCATATTTGAAAATTATTTGTGTTTCAAATTCTTCTTACAAAATTTGATGCCCTTCATTTAATCGGTATCTTTAGTTATGGTAGACCACGGCGCCCTGGGTCTTTTAGGGTTGAAAAGCTTATTTTCAGAGGAACGACCATATTTGAAAATTATTTGTGTTTCAAATTCTTCTTACAAAATTTGATGCCCTTCATTTAATCGGTATCTTTAGTTATGGTAGACCACGGCGCCCTGGGTCTTTTAGGGTTGAAAAGCTTATTTTCAGAGGAACGACCATATTTGAAAATTATTTGTGTTTCAAATTCTTCTTACAAAATTTGATGCCCTTCATTTAATCGGTATCTTTAGTTATGGTAGACCACGGCGCCCTGGGTCTTTTAGGGTTGAAAAGCTTATTTTCAGAGGAACGACCATATTTGAAAATTATTTGTGTTTCAAATTCTTCTTACAAAATTTGATGCCCTTCATTTAATCGGTATCTTTAGTTATGGTAGACCACGGCGCCCTGGGACTTTTAGGGTTGAAAAGCTTATTTTCAGAGGAACGACCATATTTGAAAATTATTTGTGTTTCAAATTCTTCTTACAAAATTTGATGCCCTTCATTTAATCGGTATCTTTAGTTATGGTAGACCACGGCGCCCTGGGACTTTTAGGGTTGAAAAGCTTATTTTCAGAGGAACGACCATATTTGAAAATTATTTGTGTTTCAAATTCTTCTTACAAAATTTGATGCCCTTCATTTAATCGGTATCTTTAGTTATGGTAGACCACGGCGCCCTGGGTCTTTTAGGGTTGAAAAGCTTATTTTCAGAGGAACGACCATATTTGAAAATTATTTGTGTTTCAAATTCTTCTTACAAAATTTGATGCCCTTCATTTAATCGGTATCTTTAGTTATGGTAGACCACGGCGCCCTGGGTCTTTTAGGGTTGAAAAGCTTATTTTCAGAGGAACGACCATATTTGAAAATTATTTGTGTTTCAAATTCTTCTTACAAAATTTGATGCCCTTCATTTAATCGGTATCTTTAGTTATGGTAGACCACGGCGCCCTGGGACTTTTAGGGTTGAAAAGCTTATTTTCAGAGGAACGACCATATTTGAAAATTATTTGTGTTTCAAATTCTTCTTACAAAATTTGATGCCCTTCATTTAATCGGTATCTTTAGTTATGGTAGACCACGGCGCCCTGGGACTTTTAGGGTTGAAAAGCTTATTTTCAGAGGAACGACCATATTTGAAAATTATTTGTGTTTCAAATTCTTCTTACAAAATTTGATGCCCTTCATTTAATCGGTATCTTTAGTTATGGTAGACCACGGCGCCCTGGGTCTTTTAGGGTTGAAAAGCTTATTTTCAGAGGAACGACCATATTTGAAAATTATTTGTGTTTCAAATTCTTCTTACAAAATTTGATGCCCTTCATTTAATCGGTATCTTTAGTTATGGTAGACCACGGCGCCCTGGGTCTTTTAGGGTTGAAAGGCTTATTTTCCGAAGAACGACCATATTTGAAAATTATTTGTGTTTCAAATTCTTCTTACAAAATTTGATGCCCTTCATTTAATCGGTATCTTTAGTTATGGTAGACCACGGCGCCCTGGGTCTTTTAGGGTTGAAAGGCTTATTTTCCGAAGAACGACCATATTTGAAAATTATTTGTGTTTCAAATTCTTTTCACAAAACTAAATGTTTTGTATTTAATCACTGATCAACCTGCTCTTCTTCTAAAAACGAACAGTATCAAATTTTTCAAAAAACTAAATGAGCATCACTAGCTTTGATTTACAATTGTTGCCTACATCGCAAAGTTTCACTTTTCTACCTTTTGAAACTTATACAAAAAGCTACCAAGTTACTATTCACTTAAAATTTCTCAGTTTCAAAGTGTTTCCTTCAATGCGTTATTTGGACCACTGTCAGTAGTTGAATGAAAAAATTAGTCAGAAATTGGTTATTTTGAGGAACTGTAGGGTGGTAATCATTCATTTAAGTAACACTACAATGTCAGCTCATCTTTGTATCTTTCCAAATGTCGAACTTTTGAAATCTTTACTGTTCCAAATGTATACATAAACTAGAGTATCAATTTTGTTCTAATAAAAATATAAATCACATAAAAATTCAACTTCCAGCCCCACCAATGGACGTCGAGATGATCGAACTCCGTGATATGGGATACAATTTACGAGGGTCCGAGAGAGCTCTAGACACCAGGAGAGAGACCAGCATTCGAGAGGAAATCGCAGCGAATATGGCGAGAATTCGAAGGAATCACGAGATTCTGGAGAGGGCTGCGAACGCGGCAGAGAGAGAAAGTGAGGGAGCAAAGCGAATTTGGATATCTAGAAATTCTAAATTACAGATCAAGCCACGCCCATTCCACTTCCAGTTACTTCCAAGTTTTGGGATTTTGGTAGGTCAAATTGAGTGTTAGCTGCTCTTAGACAAAGTTGTGGTGGAGTTGTTGGTGCTTGAAGTGTGTGTTCGTTTTTTGGTCTTTTGCTTAGAACTTCTAACTAGATTAATTTGTGGAATTGTTGTCCATTAATATTACTGTTTTTCTGTTTCTTATGCACTCTAACTTCTAAGCACTTGACCTAATTTTGAACACATTTAGGAGTTCATTTTTTGTTGGTCTTGCACAACAAAAGTGAGCTCCTCACTTTCAAGCAATCAACGATTCCAGCCTCAACGTCCTCGGCCACATCAGTGCACTCGAGTTCTATTGCGGAGGTCAAAAAAATGTTGAAAATACTTGAAGATGAATCGACGGATGCTGAGAGTGAACCGACGTCTTCTAATAGAATCCTTCCCTCTACAATTGTTTTTTCCGAGAGACCTCCGATGCTTCCAAAGATCAGAAGTCGTTCCACATCTCCTCCTACAGTAATAACTCCGAAGAGGAAGAGATCAATGCCTTCGAGTCTACGAAGGAGGAAGGAGAATCAGGAGGAGGAAGAGGCGAAACAGCCTTCAACGTCTTCACCATTCCCCAGAAATCGAAGACGTTCGGATCCGTCGTTATCCAAGAAAAGAGAAAATCAGCCTGGTCATGATAATGATGCAGAGTTATCCAGAAGGATTCGAGATATTGAAGAAGATGTCAGGGAAGGAGAGAGGGGAGAAGAGGAAGAATACGAAGAAGAGGACGATGACATGCCATCGACGTCATCTGCAGTTGCTTCGAGTAGTAGACGTCCTTCCAGAAGACGTTCTTCAACTGGGAATACGAATCGGAAGAGGAAGTACAGTAGGAGGGCAGGATCACCAGCGGTTTTTGTGGGATCGTTGATGAAAAGGGTAAGCTGGGGTACAAATTTGATGTTTTCAAGCTCTCGAAACAGAAAAATATGGATTTGTTCCAAATTAACATAACTTTATCGGGAAATTCAAAGTTACATCATTTCTGGAATTTCTTCCAAATGGATTTCCCTGTCTTCATAATTTGAATGCATCAAGAACATTAGTTTTACAAATTTTAAAGTTGAGTATTTGAAAATGTATTCTTTCGAATCAAATGAAAGATCAAATGGAAAATCATTATATTTCTTCTCCGATTTCATAGTTTTTAACCAGATCAGTTCAACGAAGTCTTGAACAGTTTTCAGTAATTAAATTCTAAACTTCGAAAGTTCTTCTGCTTTGAAGTTCCATCTTCATAATCATACAAATCAAACCCTTGATTTCCAGGACTCCCATGAATCCTCCCGAAGCATGCCCACTTCAGTCGGTTGGACCCCCGTCGTCGTCTCTCTTGGAGACGTCGACCGCCCAACGACGTCGCGATATTCAGCTGATGATGCAGATAATGGAGGAGATATTCGTGGAGAAATCACAAAATTCCTTGAGGATCTCATCGACAAACACCCTGAAACCTTGGATGCCATCGAGAATGTCAGAATGAGTCGATTAGGAAGAGGACGTCCAAGTTCAGAATCCCATGAATCAGTTCCAATCGAAATGGCTCCAATGCCACCGCCATCCGGGCCCTCGACGTCTTCAGCTCATCAAAGTCTGACTCATGGAATCCTAGCGTTTCCTCATGTGCTAAGGAATGCTGCGTAAGTTTTAGAAAGCTCAACGGTTTCGAAAAACTTAGAATTTTCTTTTCAGAAGGTCTAATTCGTTCATTGATTGGCATGCTCATTCTCAAGTGGCATCTTCTAGTCAACATCATATTGCTCAGACTCACGAAGACACTTCTCAGGGAGCAGTTCACACTTTCCAAGATGAAGAAGGGACATGGTTTACGTATACTTTTGATGAGAATTGTAAGTAAAGAATACAGGTTACATTTCAGACGGGCGAAATTTTTCCGGTTGGCTGAAAATCCGTGTTCGGCAATGAAAAAATGGCATTTCACCCGATTGAAGAAAAGTTATTGAAACAGAAAATTGTTTTGAAAAATAGTTAGACTTGCAGGATGTCAGAATCTAGCTAGGTTATTAAGCTAATACTTGCATATTTTTCTATAAAACTTTTCAGTTTCAAAAATGTCTCAAACAGTTTTCAAGAGTGTGGAAGGCAATCCCGCTTCAACTTTATCGATAGCCTTTTGGAAATTATCAGAAAATTTCGAAACATTCTATTAGCCAATTTTTCCATTCGAAACTTGAATTTTTCGGTTTGTCCCCGTTTTTGACAGGTTTCAAGGTTTTGTGTCATTCTCAAGAAAAGAACACGAGGAGTACACGAAGCCTCAAATTCTGGAAAAACATTGGCAGAACTTGGGCTCAAATTTTTTCTGTTTCAAAAATTTACAAAGATTCGAAGTTTTAGAAATTTACAATTTCCATTGACTTCGAAGAGTTCTCAAAAAACTCATTTTCCAGCCGGCGTCGGCACCGCCCAACCTCTCGGATCCGGTCGTGCAGTACTGGAACTAATCCATCGAGAACGCGAGAAACATCCCGAAACCGCCCGAAAACTGTTCCCACCGGGAGAATTAGAAGTCCTTCCGGAGAGTATGTATGATTCAACAGAAGACGAAAAAGGAGAGAAGACGTCAGATGAAGAAGAAGGAAAACAACCGGGTCTACAGTATGTTACCACAATAGCAAGAGTTCCATCAACGAGTAACAATCCGGTTCAAACGGTGCAATTACCAACGACGAAGAGGGAAAGAGCTCTTTCGAGTTCTAGTAATGAATCGAGTACTTATATGCCGACACTTCCTTCCAGTGTTTTTCATGCACCGACTGGAGCAGCGGCGACGAGAGCATCGTGAGTTTTTGAAGTATTAGGGAAAGGCTGTAGCACGGGAAATCGCGGCCAGTCAGCCGAACGTTGCGGAATTTGCCGGGCTTTAAAGTTACACAAAAAGGATACAAAACGTCAGATCTGATTAGTAGTTTAGGTAAAAAATTCTTTCGTATGAGGTTTCTTCGAAACTGTAAAAATTTCTGTCCATTATCGTTTTTTAAACATCTCTTCCAGCACCAACTACCTGGTTTCGAAATTGTTCGGTAACAGAAAATGTTTTTCTGAATGCAATATTTACTTAGGGCATTGGCTGAAATTTAACAGATGGTGTAGTGTGTTTCATGGATAAGGAACTATTTCACACAGTTCATCTCAAACTGAAGGCTTCCATCTAAAACAGTACCATTTTCAGCACGAGCCGCCCGAATCCAGTCGTCTGTTTCACATCCCGCCTCCGAAACAACACTCGAAATTCCGACGAAAGATCAGCAGAGCACATTTGGCAAATGGAACAAATAATGGAACTTATCACAACATCGAATAGTAGTCGTCGAAGTATGGAACCACCCGAGCTTCCAAGTCTTCCGATGACTAGTCAGTTCCCAAGCGACACCTTCCGTCCAGAGTTCATCAATCTTCCAGACATTATGGATCGTCGACCTTCTTCGAATATTCGAAAAAGTTACTATTATCCGATGAAAATGTTTCCAAAGGCACAGAAGAATTTCAATTTGAAAGTGGATCGAATGAGTGTTGATCGATTATTCGATCGAAATCATACCATTTGGAGTCTTCTTTTCGATATTGTCCTCGCCACTACAGTATCCTTATTAGCTGTTCTCCTAATAGATGCTCGAATCTTCTATGATTATTCCCTTGTTGCCTTCTGTTTTGTCGTTGCGTCCGCTCAATTCTCCCTTTTGAAAAGTGTCCAACCTGATGCATCATCTCCGATTCATGGATTCAATTGGGTTGCCAGCTACAATCGACCCATTTATTTCTGCATTATGGCACTGGTATTACTGTATGTGCATCATGTTGGGGGAGGAAGTGAAGTCGATGATAATCAGGATGAGTTGACGTGGAATTGGAATCCGTTTAGGTGAGTGGACCGATTTTTTTCTGTTTCAAAGTATATAGTTCAAAAGGTAACCAATTTGTGGTTACTATGTCGGCAGAAACATAAAGAAATTCCATAAAAAATGTCAATTGTCTTAAAATATGCAAAAATGTGTCTAACTTTCAAATTTCATAACGAAAAAAAGTCAAAAACCATTCCTAGATCCAGAAAAATTGTTACAAAATACATAATTTATCTGTTTCGAAAGTTTCGTATTAAACTTTTCGTTTCATAATTTTTCAATAAAACCTCCCAGAACTTTATAGAAAACCCCGCAAATATGTTCAGTTTTTTAATCTTATTCAAAACCCAATGTACCATTTTCATTAATATTCAAATTTCCAGATTCTACCTAATGCCCGCCTCCTCAATCCTCATAGCAATCCGTGATGTTCTCTCCATTCTTTTGCTCCTCCTTCCCGTTGCATTTACTCTTGGATGGCTTCCCCAATTCAACACTTTGGCACACCACGTTGCTGAGCAAATCGAGATGCACATTTTTGGAGGAACCGCTTCTTTTAGTGTCTTTTCGGCATGTGTTCAACTGGCGAAAAGTTCCATTTTCTATTTGGCGTTGGTACTATTGTAAGTTGTTCAATTGTTTTATAGAGGGTTAGCGGGGTCCTACGATGTTGACTCCTGAGTTCTAAACTATTCATATGTTTTCCAGATGCCGTGTCGCGTACACCTTCTCCCCAAAGTCCACTCAAAATCCTCTCTTCTCTGCATTCGTCGCTACAAGTGTCGCAGTGTCCTACCTACTCTCCAGAATGTCTTCTAATCAGAATCTGATGGTCATTCTCTTCGATATAATATCCTCTCCATTCCGAAAAAGATCAGAATCGGATGAGGAAGATGAATCAGAAGCGAATGCACCGCCCATCTCAACAGCGAGAGATGAAATGCCGAAAATGGTTCGAAAGACGATTGGGGAGAGAGCGAGATATGATTTGATATTCTCCATTTTCTTGGTTGCTTTCTTTTTTGGACTTCACTCGACGTCTTTGTTCACTGCAACGCAGCCATACTTTACGGTAGGAATAATAATAAAAGTTGGAGTTCTAAATTGAAATCTGGTCGTTTTGCAACCAGTCATTTCGCAACTTACCCAACTGCGACGCCTCGCAACTACATTTCACAACTCCATGGACTAGTTCATTGAGTTTCGAAATGTTCGGTGGACTTGGGATTAACAGTATTAGACCCCTAAATTCTAACGTAGACAGATAAAACAGATAAATCGGATAGACGCTTAGTTTAAGCACATACCAGTACATTCAATGAACAGGGAACTAGTTCAAGTTCTGATTGAAACTGCAAAAAACTAGTCCAGCTTAGAATCTTGCAACTTTTCACATGGTTCAAATGGGAGAGCATGGGAATTTTAATCCAAAAAATTAGTCCAACCATCTATTTTTAGCTAGTAATTTGTTTTTTAAATCATCCGAGCAAGCTGATTCGTGTTTCGTGATCTCTATAAGTTCTGAGAATCTGAGAAACATCCTCAATATTAACTTTTGGGTCTTCTCTTGTTTCCATTTTTAACCATTTTCTGGAAAAAACGACCAGTGCACTCTCACTTATTAAAAGAAACCCAACACTAATCTGAAACAGCAATGATTGCATTTTTTACCGCAACTTAATATCTGTATTCAGTTGTTCATATAATCTTCAGTTGTTTCAATTGTTCTTATAATCTCATTTAATCTAAATCTCGGAATAGCAAATGAATGTACTTCCTCATGGTCTGAAGGGGGCACATCGACAGATCGAAAAATCTATTAGCGGTTTCAACACGCCCTATTGCTAAGATGCTTCTAATTTGAATTTTTCACCAATAGTGTAACATTAAAAATATGGTTAATAAAAACGGGAAAATAATCTATGAAACCTTCAAATCCTAAAACACTTAACTTGAAACAGCACAATTTGAATTTTTTCAGTACGCCATTTCGGGAGTCTGCGTGTTCTTCGGAGTATTCAACCACTACCTCTTCCCCCAATTCCGATCTCATACTCCATGGCGTGCAGTCTCTTCTCCGTTGCTCAAATCAGCCGAACATTCTCAATTCGAATCTCCAGATGCTGCAAAGTTGATGTATTTTGAAGCGATTCACTTGTGGATGGTGGCTATCGAGAGGAACATTGTGAGTTTTTTAAGTAAATCTTTTCTGTTTTAACACTTCCTAAAATTAATGTTTGCTACTGTGTGCCCAATCGGAGGTTCTCAGGTTTACCCTCTTCTCATAATCTCAATGGTCACCGAGAATGGCTGGTCAATACCGTATCCATGGCTAATTCTCCCAATCGTCTGTCTTCGTCTTCTTCGTGGAGGATTCTCTCAACCTCAATTAATGTACATTCCCGTTGGAGTCGCCTTTCTAGCCGCTGCTTTCGATCTCAAACATGCAGTTCATATCGAGTATGATGGAAAAGTGAGTTATCAGGAGAGGATACAGTGTTTCATTATACAAAATTTATTCTAATTTTCAGACCCTCACATCCTGGAATCTCCTCCCAATCATCATGTACATTTGTGTGCTGGTCTACCCAAAAGTTGTGGAGCTCTACCTTAAAATCGCCTTCATTCTTGCATACGTCGCTCCATGGCAAATCAGTTGGGGAAGTGCATTCCATGCTTTTGCTCAACCTTTCTCAGTACCTCATTCCGCTTTAATTGCCATCCAAACCGTCATCTCAAGTATCATCAGTGCTCCACTGAACCCATTTTTAGGTAGGATTACTGTTCCGTAAAATTTACGAAATTTCGTTACACTTCTAATCAATAATCCTTTTCCAATTTCCAGGGTCTTCATTCTTCACATCTTCCTACGTCCGCCCTGTCAAATTCTGGGAAAAGGATTACAACACAAAACGAACTGATGCTTCAACAATGCGATTATCATCTCAAATCGATCGAGGACCGATGATGGATGACAGTAATTTGAATGCAGTTTTCTATGAGCATTTGACAAGATCTCTTCAAAAAAGTCTTGCTGGAGATTTGGCGATGGGGAGATGGGCGACGAGTGTTCAGCCGGGAGATTGTTTCGTTTTGGCGAGGTGAGAGGTGTTTTAGAGCAAAAAATATAGTGGTAACAATGTGAATGAAATTATGATAAACTGAAAAGTTTATGTGAAAAATATGGAACAGTAATGTTTGCTGTAGTTTTGTAATAGAAAAAGATGTATACAACAACACTGAATTTGATAACTCGAAAGCTTCATGAAAATATTCCGGGAAACGGAAAAATGTTTAGATTCTTTTTTCGGAATCTAGGCTGAGAAAATATACTTTCAGTCTATTTTTAAGCCATTGTGGTTGAATAAAGTGAAATCAGAAGGCTGGCAGCTTTGTTCCGATTAAAACTTATCAAGAAAACAAATAATACATAAAATAAGAAGTAACCCATTTATTGGTCATGAAAAAAGCAAGAAAATCCCAACTACTCCTTCTTCTCTTCCTCCTTCTTTTCTTCATCCTTCTTATCATCCTCTTTCTTCTCGTCCTTCTTATCCTCACTCTTCTTATCATCACCATCCTTTTTTGATTTTTTCGACTTGCTAGACTTTTTGGACTTTTTCGACTTCTTCTCACTTTTCTTCTCCGATTTCTTATCTTCTTCCTTCTTTTCATCCTTCTTCTCATCCTTTTTATCATCGTCCTTCTTCTCCTCATCCTTCTTTTCTACCTCCTTCTTCTCCGATTTCTTGTCTCCATCCTTCTTCTCTGGAGCATCTGGAGCTGGAGAAGCGGTGGCGGGGACTTCAGGAGCGGCTGGAGGAGGAGCCGGCGGAGCAGTCATCTTTGAGCCAGACTTGGCAGGTCTGAAACGGAATTTTTAATAAGAGAACAGAAAGAGATTGGTTTTGTTGGGAGTCAAATCCTTCCTCTTCACCGGACGGTACTGACAGATGGCAGTATGGAAACTTACGGTGCTTTCTTCTTGCCTCCACATCCGATCATGATGGCAATCGGACCAACGAGTAGCATTGCGATGTGCAGATAGTCCATCTCTTTCGCCGAGTGTTAATTTTGAGCGATGTGCTTGTATCGAGTGTGAAATATCGAAACTGAAACTTTTCCTTTAGTTAGTGTCCAACTTTTTATGCTTTCGAGTATATCAATGTTCCAGATCTCCTTTTTTTGGCTTTCAATCGGTTGGAGGTTCACGGGGAAAGATTTTTCGAGAAGTAGGGCCACCGGTACTTTAATATGGTTTATCAAGATTCTTGGTCCAAGAAATTAGAGAGTCTCTTTTTTTTGTTGCTCCGTTCAGTATTTTTGAAAAGTTAACAGGTTACATATTGAACCACAAAACGCTAGCCAAAATTCAATAAAAATGAGAAACAGTATTTTTTTCAAAATATGATTCCACTTGAGTTCTGAGAATCTGACGGATTATGAGATTCTTCGAAAAGTCGCACTTGATCCAAAATTACATCGATGACCTGACTTTCTCTCTTGTGAATTCCGCTGTCTTTGATGACTTTTTCAGCCAATTCTCATACAATAAAATCACTGTTTCCTAAAAGTTCTAAAGTTCACTTGCATCATTGAACCTCAATCAATCCATGCTTTCCAGATATTGGGATTCTAAGATTCTGAAAACGTATCCATCGCTTGCAAAATTCCCTTTGCATTAGTTAACATCAGTTATATTCAAATTATCTATTCCAGTTTCTACCTAAATTCCCTCGTGCACATTATCGAAGTCGGCAACGGATTCGTCACTTTCCAACTCCGTGGTCTGGAATTCCGTGGAACATACTGCCATCAAAGAGAAGTCGAAGCAATCACCGAAGATCTCCGTGATGGAAGTGGATTCTGTTGTTGTTCCCCAGGAGCTCTTCCAGGATTTCTCTCATTCAACACCGCCTGGAATCTTCGCTGGTTGGCTTGGGAAGTGGTCTCAGGGAAGTATATTATCGATGGATACAGTATCTCCGACAACTCCGCTGTCAACTTGTTGCAGGTACAGTAGACTTTTGCAATTTTTATCTAATTGTATGTTTCAAGGTCCACGAACTCCGACGCCTCCTGGTAACTCTCTACATCAAATGCATCATCTACTACACTTTCACTTCCAATAAATTCCGTCAATGGATTCGTGAAGAGACAGTTGCCAGTGCAATCAAGACTGTCATGGATAATCCGAGACATACTGATGTTGATTCAATATTTTGTGCGACGAATGACGAGGATTATGATACTGTAGAGCAGGGAATCTCTAGGAGCAGCTTCAAAAGTGTCTATCTGTCATGGATGGTGTTTTGTTTGGGAAAAAGAGAGGAGACGGTGCAGGAGGAGATAATGTGAGTTTAGATGTTTCATTCTGTTACGGTTTCAAGGCTTTGACTTCAGTTTCAATAAGCTAGTACACTCAATAAATTAATGGATGTAAAAAGTGCATTAGGCTGTGAATATCAAATTGACATAGCTGTGAAAGATTAATTTGTCAACTACCGCTGAGGAGCGATCTTAACTCATTTATGTTTTAATGACTTCTGTTTCAAAAACTTTTAAGAAGTGCGGAACACACCAAACTTCACTTACTGTTTGAAGTATTTCAACAATTACCTAGTTTTTCAGCGACCAAGAAGAAGCCATAACAATGTGTTACCTTCTCTCCCTTGTTGCTCGCCGATCTCTCGGAACAGCTGCATTCAATAGACATTCCAGTGCTGCCGAGTCATTCCTTTACGGTCTTCACTCGCTCTTCAAAGGAGATTTCAGGTGGGAATAGAGTGATCGCAAAGGACGGTGCGTAATAAAGACAAGATACCGTTCTAAACTTTGGTGGTTTTTGAAACAGTGAATTTTGTGAAGGTGTTAGGAGAAATTCAGAAATTCAAAGAATCTAAAAATTTGTTTAGCAGAATAGCTCTCCCAGCCATACACAAATTGAAAAGTACACATTAAAATGGTTACATTTGAAGTTTGAAACAGAGAAAATATTACATTTAAGAAAAAAAACCACCACTAGATTGAAGTAGGGAGACGTTAATGAAAGTACTACTTTTCTCGAAACAGAATTAATACAGGTCTAAAGCTTATCTGCCTTGGCTAAAACGGAAAATCTTCAGACTATTGAAAAGCAAGGATTCTATTCCCAGAGTAAAATATGAATGAAAATTGCGGTAGATTAAAGAAAAAGGTTGAAAAAAGAATAGCGAAAAATAAGAAACTAAAAGTTAAATTTTCTTTGTGAAACAGTAATTCATAGCAACACAACCAATCGCTTATAATACCTTCTTTCATCAGGTTGTTGACTCAAAATATCCTGTTTCCCTCAAACCTTAAAAATTTAGACGTCTTGAAAGTTACCTGCTAAACCATATAAATTCAGAATAACTTGCCAACGAGACGAATGGGTCTTCACTGACATGGACATTCTCCGATGCGTAGTTGCTCCAGCCGTGAAAATGGCTTTGAAGCTTCATCAGGATCATTTTGCTCAATTTGAGGAGTTTGATGAGAACGAAGGATTGTACACTACGATTGGAGAGTATCAGACGAAAATGTTCATTTCTCATGAACAAGATCCTGGATGGAGGCAAGCGATTTTGGCGAATACACCGAGTTTGTTGGCGCTGAGACATATTTATGATGATGGGCAAGATGATTATAAAATTATAATGCTCAATCAAATGCATCTGAATATGAGGTTGGTAGAAGGTCTCGAGGGGAAAGAGCTGTTTTCTGTTTCAATGGAAACAATTAAAATTGGTTGAAGTTAGGTTACAGTGAGAAAACTTTCAGAGTCATCAAACTGAATCGAGAATGTGTCCGTGCCTTTTGGGCTGGTCAACAACAAGAGCTCATCTTCCTTCGAAATCGAAATCCGGAACGTGGAAGTATTCAGAATGCAAGGCAAGTTCTAAGGTATGAGTCTTGGTAGTAAGGAGAGTTGTTAGCAAATTTGAATTACAGAAACATGATCAATAGTTCGGCCGATTTGCCAGTTGGTTATCCAATCTATGTGTCACCACTGACAACTTCTCACATCGAATCTCACTCGCAGATTCATAAAGTTTTCGGGCCGACTTTCACTTTCGAGGTTTGTAAAAAAGGTGTTGATGTTTCAAAATGTAGGGGAATCATGTTGATTTATTTTTTGACAGTTGGTAGTCTACGTTCCAATCATTACTAGTTTCTCTGATTATTTGACGGCACATATAGGAAGTTTCATCAATACCTTGGTTCACGATACTTTTTTGGTGATTATGAATGCAAAAGTGAATTCTACAGGGTCGAAATGGTATACAGTAAACGTCCAAACTTTTAAAGAAGCTGGAGCGTCTAGAAAAATTACTAACATTTAACAAGAAAATTTTGAAACAGTTTTTTTCAAAAAGTTTTTTCAAAACTTCCTCAAACCCATTTTTCCCCAATTTCAGGGTTTCCGAAACTTTGGTCAAAACGTGTGGGATCGTCTCCGTAACCATTTCGGTCCTTCTGGAAGCACTTCTGCTCATCAACAACAACAACAAGCAGCTCAATCCTCTCTTGGAGCAACTCCCAACCCTGGAGCTCCTCCTCTAATGCAAATTATCACCCCAGCTGGGACGTCTTCTGGTGGTGCTTCTGGTCCAGGCGGGCCAAATCCTTCTTCTGGGCCACCAATTGCTCCGAGAGCCCATTTCCACGTGGGACCTCCACCGACACCGAGGAATGAGGGAGATAAGGAAGGGGATGAGGAACAGGAGATGATTGTTTTGATGACAACTCCGAAGCAGGGGAGACGGGTGAGTGTGGGAATAAATTACTGTTTCAGATAAAATGAATATTCTGAAGATACTGAAGTTCAGTCAATGACTGAAAGAGATTTCTTGTCATTTCAAAAACCCGCCCTCGAACTGTTTCAAACAATTCCATTTCCAGCTCGAAAACTCTATAGTCGAAATGACAAAAGACGGATCGGCTCGTGTCTCAGTCCTCCAACCCAAAACCCGCCCACCAGCCGACGACATTGCTGCTCCAGTCACTCTAACTGCACCACCCCAGACAGCAAGAGAACGGAAGATTATGGGACGTCCGAATCTGCAACAACTTCTGAAGACTGGGCAGATTATCAATGGAAACAAGGATATGACAATAGGGTCGTGGGTGTTGATTGTGGATAGTGAACAGATATTCAAGTATCTCAATGAGCCATTGAAGTCTTCTGGAGATTGTTTGGTCGTCTGGCCGGATGAACTTGTGCAACATGTGAGTTTTTGGGCTTACTGTAGTAGTAGGTTACTGCATCAGATTCACTGCAGTTATACTGAAGTAGTTTACTGTAGTAGTAGGTATTGAAGTTACTGTAGCTAGCTACTGTAGTAGTTCCACTGTGGTAAGTTACTGTATTAGGGTAGGTCTTACTGTAGTAGGTTACTAGACACACAAGAGATTTTGTTAGTTTATTTTTAGATTTGTTCGACTATTATCAGCGCAAACCTTCTTCCGAACCACTATTTAATATTTCTCCGAAACCGAAAATATTTTAAACCTTTTAGATGTCTGGCCGTGCCTCCTGGCTATTCCAACCTTCTCGTGGTATGGCTGGGAAAATCGTGTACACCTGGTATCCTTCTCATCCGCTCAGGAATAGAAGGAGTCATGTTGGAGATCATATTCATTTGGTACGTTTCGCCTATTTTTTTGAGCTTTGAATAATTGTTTGTTATTTTAGGTTGCCCTTCCACTGATGCCAAATGGGTTGGTTCCTGTGGCAGAAAAAGGACTTCGATTGATTCCTCCACACGAAATTCATCATCTAGGGTTGTCGGGATGCACGACTCAGGTGAGATTCATAGAAGACTTTGCAACAAATTATTTTCGGTTTCAAGAAATTTTGAAAAGAAATTTTGCTTCTGGACAATATTGATTGAAATGACTCTAGCGCTAAGTTCTTAAAAATTTCAATATTCCTGCAAAATGATTTGCTCAAAAAATCCAACATGGCCTGAGAGACAAACTAGGGTCATTTGGTTGTACCACTAAATTTGAATTCTCTAGTTCTCAAAATTTAAAAATAAATATGTTGGTGAAAATGGGCTAAATTTTTTCGGTTTCAAAAAGTTTTGAGAGTCGAAGTGTTATTGAGAAGGTCGATACATACAATTTAGGATGCAGAATCTGATAATTTGATACTTCAAATTTCAGAAACCATAGCCGAATAGTTACAAGTTTTTTCGGTTTCAATGTTCTCTAACAAAGGAACTCTTTTTGAAAGTCTCATTCATTTATGCACAAGGAACAATGACTATTTTTGAAAGCTTGAATTGAAAATATAAAGATTCTCATTCCCAGTACACAAGATTGGGACCTGTAAAATTTGGTAACAGCTTTCATTTGTATCTGTTCTAAATGTTTATTGATCTATACGTTGAATTCATCTACTTTTGCTTCCTTCTAATTTTACTGCAGCATCTGAATAGATGAAAAATCATGGTGCTTCATACTAGGACACAGCATTTTATAGCATTCTATGATTTCCCGAAAAATCACGGTTTCAAGCGTCTCTAAAATTCTCAGGCATCCAAGCGTCTCAATTCTCAATCCAATCTTCAAATTATTCCAGGAACAACAAGACTTCCAAGTCCGTTACACCGACGTCCTAATCCTCTCCAAAATCGTCACCGGTACCGTATCCTCCCGTACTTCATTCCCCAAGAAGCCTCCAATTCCACCACCTGCAAGTAGTCGTGACAGAGATCGAGAAGCTGCGACGTCGTCTGCAGCAGCATCCGCTCCATCAACTTCCGAAACAGCTCCTTCTACTTCGAAACCTGAAAAGTTAGAATCTTCTAAAACACCAGAATCCAAAGAATCTGAAGCCACGACGTCTTCCGAACCAACACCAGTGACTTCTGATCCATTAGGTGGATCTTCTTCAAATGCATAATTTTCTTTTTTTCGCTTTTTTCCCGATTTTTTTAGTTTCCAAACCACCTTCCTTAGTCCTTCCGGGTCTCAACTTTCTATACTACGCGATCTGTATTTTTTCTTTCGTTTTTTGAAAATTTGACATGTTGTTTTCGTGATGATCCCAGTCGATTTAGTGTGATTTTTGAAAATTAGATAAACTACGTAAACCTTTTCTAATTTTTTTAATTTTTTTCTCTCACAAGAGATTTCCACAGAAAACGAGTTATTCCCAAAAATTTGCGACTACTCGATTAGAGAAAGAGAATTCAAAAATGCTCGGATCAAATCTCGGAAAGAAAGTGACCGCCGGCGTCGTGCAGGATCAATATAAGCAATTTCTGAAAAATAAACCCGAGGAGAAGAAGAAGAATTTGACCCCGGAAGAGCGGAAACTGGCGAAACGGGCAGAGATGAGAAAGAAGGGAATATTTGTGAAGGCAGATGATCCAGATGAGACGCCGACGATTATGGAGAAGATAGAGGGACCCTCTCAGCCAATGGTTTATGTTCTTCCCGAGAAACCGACGATTTGGAAGAATTCGAAGAAACGGACTGGAGGAAGGAAGACGAAGGAGAAAAAGAAGGATCCGAAGAAGCAGTATGATAAGGTGGGAATTTTCGATGTGGTTAGGCTAAGTGATGCATGACCAAGTATTTTTCGGAAAAATCACAGCTTTTCAAAATCATTGAAACATTATTTTATCTCTTCTGTTTCAGCTCCCCAAGTCCGACGTCTCAATTAGTTCTGGTCCCCAAAAAAAGAAGGCCAAAAAGGAGAAAAAGACTTCTGGAGCAGTCCCAATCAGTTCTCTCCCATCATCTTCCTCCTCAGCCACCGATCAATCTTCTCGTGGATCGAAGACCAAAAAATCTGCTGAAAAGTTGCACAAATCATCTGAGTCTGAAGCTAAGAAGGAAGTGGTTGAGAAGTCTAAAGAACCAATGGAGAAATCGATGGAATCGGAGAAGAAAAAGGAAGAAATCGGAGTGGAGGCGGCGATGATTCAGAAGAAATCAGAAGAGAAATTGGTGGAAAAAGTGGAGGAAAAGAAGGAGGAGCATAAGGCTGTAGAAGAGCAGAAAATAGAAAAAGCTGAGGAAAAGAAATCAGAAGAAAAGCTGGATGAGAAGAAGGTAAGGGGCCTAAAATGAATACATTTCACAAACTGATAAATTTCAAAAATAGTTTTTGAAACAGTATTTTTCCAATATTTTCACATTCTGAATCTTATTTTTGCAGACTCCACTTCCTTCCTCTGAGCAACCAGAGCCACCAAAACCTGCTCCACCAACCACCACTGCTCCCGTCGTCCAACCATCTCCAGAAGTCAAAACTCCAGATGAGACCCAGACTCCGCCCACTAAAGATTCTACGCCAGAAACCCCGCCCCCAAAAAAAGAGCCAGAAGACAAGAGCAAAAAGGAGGAGATTCCATTGACAGTAACCACTTCGAATCCCTCTGTCACTGACTCGAAAAAGACCATCTCCGCTCCAATCGCCGAGAATCAGCCGGACGCTTTCGACAAGTTGGACGATGACGAATTCGAAAAAATGACATCCGACGCAGATGAGAAGGAGATTCTGAAACTGGCACCACGTCTTCTGAAGGTGGCCAAAAAGCATCATGCAATGGAGAAATGTCTGACTTCTGAGGAGAATGAAGTTCTCGCGAAATTCTTCTCGGGAAAACAGAAGCTCGATGCTTCTGTGTTGGCTGTGTTGGATTCGGCGTTGGACAAGATTATCGATTATTTGCAAAAGAATAATTGTGCAGTCGATGAGGAGACAAAAGCGGTGATGAAGAAGAGGGATAAGGTGAGAGACTGTTATTTACAGAGATCAACTACAGATCGAAATGGGTTGAAATTGTAGGAAATCTGAAACCGGTTTTTTGTTTCAAAAACTCGAATTTCTCTGGAAGTATTAGTGGAAATGTTCAAATTCATAAGTTCATTATATGATTGGCCTAAGCCATTTTTAGGCCATGAATACGTTGTAAAATTTAGAGAACTTTTTAGCCAAAAAATGTAAAACTGAAAATTTTTGATTATTTTCAGCTCAAAGCAGCAATGATGAAGGAATTCCTGGTGTCCCCTCAGTATCTGCCCAAAACTTGGACTGCCAAATTCAACGGTTTGATCTTCAAACAACCCCTCAAAAGCCAAAAATTCAATTTTCAGAATGGAAGAGTGAGGCGGAGAAGCAGAAGAATGGTATCAACTGGTTCCGTGTTTTCTTCCATTATCCAAAACACAAATCTTTCGATGATGGACCAGAGGATACTTGTAGGATTTTCTATGAAAATTTGAAACCTTTAAAAAATTTCCAGTCGGAAACTTCCATCGCCGTAACCGTGGTCTTCTGATGGGAATCATTTTGGGTCCGGGAGACGTCAAGTCGTTTGAAGAGACGAAGAGAGAGGATGATTGTCAGGTAAACGGAAAATTTGGAATTTGACTATTTGTAGTTATACTGTGCTCTATTGCTAACATGGCTGAAATTTGAATTTGTCGGCTTTTCCGCCGTTTTTCAAGTTTTGAGGTCTTGTGTAATCCTGATGAATTGTCCAAGAGGAGTACACAACCCTGGAAACCCTGCGGTAAAGTCAAACCATTCATATTTTAGCCAAGTTAGCAACAGAGTGTAACACGGAACATATCGCTAATAGATTTTTGAATTATTTCCAAATTTCAGGGAATGTTCTTGGACACAAAAATCATTGAGAACGCCAACATGGATACCAAAGATACGAGTTCGACTGTCAGCGAGCGTCACACTTTGATCACAGGAAAGAGTTCGAAAAAGTAGATATTGAACTGAATTGATTTGAGGAAATGAAGATTTTGATAGCAAAAAAAATTGTTTGGCTCTAGTCGAGTTTGATGACCTCAAGCAAAAGTTTCATGGCCGATAAAAATTGAGATTAAAATTTTATTTGTACCTTTTTCTCTTTAATCTCTGTTGCCATCCGTGAAAATTACTATTAATGTATTCTAACCGAATTGCGATTGGACACGAAAATATACGGACGGGGGAATAAACGGGTGCTCACTCATTGCCGAAGCGACTTCACCAAACCATCATTATCAGACTAATGGTTCAGGAATATTTCTATTTCAGCTCAATAATCAAAGAAATAGTTTCCTTCGACAACTCGATTCTTCCATTCCATATGTGGTCAGTAAAACCTTTAAAAAATAGCCAGTTTCACGAAATACTGGTATTGGATTGTCTTCTAAAGATTTGATAAAGGATATTTTCAATCTTGTTCGATCATAACCAAAAACTGTTGCTGCCTCTTCATTCAACTCTTCCCTCTCTTCCTGCTTCTCTATGCAAATTAAATCTGAATGTGCTCTCTCGGAGCTCACTCCATCTCTCATATTCCCGTTCCCGTGTACCCTTCTCCCGTTCGCTCTCTATTCATCACATGACCTCTCGAACACTTCTCCCTCCCTTTTCCCCCTCATTATGCTTCTCCCGTTTCCAAATAATCCATCCGTTCCCTCCTCCTCCTCTTTCCATTTCACTCGTTCGATTTCATTCATTTCACTTGCCCACTCCCCGATGTCCACCCCTACCACCCAGTTTCCTCTACTTCGCTTACCACAAATTGCAATTATACGAGTGTTCCGATTGTATACTACTGCTGAATTGTGAGTTCTATTTTTTTTTAATTTTTGGGTTTCAGATTGATATTCATTCACTTGATAATCGATGAAATTGGAGTAGCCGCAATTTTCAAAAATTTGGGAAACAGTAAAAAAGTTTTCGACAAGTTAATTGCACTAAAAAATTCCCGTTTCAACAGTTTCTTGAATCCAGATTTTTTTAAAGGTTACATTGGAATGGTTATATTTTTAATTTTACACTGCTCTCTATTGCTAACATGGCTAAAACTTGAATTTTCCTGCTTAGCTGCCTTTTTTCAGGTTTCAATAATTCTCGGGAGATGTCCAAAAAAGTACAGAAGATCTCAAAATCTGGAAAAAACGGCGGGAAAACCAAATAATTCAAATTTTAGCTATGTTGGCGGTAGAATTTATCTTTGAAAATATTCTAATTTGTCTGAAAATCTGAAATTCTAAGCTTGCAAAATAGGTTTAAGTTTTGCTAGGAGTCTAGTATTTTCGAGACTGTGAAGACTCCCAAATTTCAGACTCACATCTTCTATAATCCAAAGTTTTCCAGAGTGGACATTTCTCTCTGCTCAAAAACCTGCAAGTTCTACTCCAAACTCGCCATCCCAAAGAAACCCGCCAAGCTTTTATTCTTCATCGATGGCGAATTTCAAATCTGGATTAGTTTTCGACGATCCAAAATTATTTGGACTTTTTACTCGGATGAGTTGGAGTTTAATACGACAAAAATTCCCAATTCTGGACTTGTCAAAATCGAAAAATGGTCAGGATGGGGTTTCAAGGAAACAGAGAAAACTTATCAAATGGATAATTTCGGAATTCGAAACTGGGTGGATCACATTTCTTCAATGTTCAATGTGAACTTGGATAGTTTGACGATTCGGGATTTTGTGAAGAATTTTGAAATTTCCGAAGTGGAGAAAATCTTGGAAAACTTAAAGATAGATAATGTTAGAATTGGCTATTTCATTCCTGATGCCTATGTTCAAATGATTCTGGAGAGAACTCAAATTAAATCAAAATTATGCATACCTTCAAGTTCTACAATTCTATTAACTGATAATCTCGAACTGGATATGGAAGAGCTGAGATTGGAAACTAGTTCTTGGTTGAAAGTGAACTTCCTTCTCACAATGAATTGCCAATTTATCGAATTGGGATGGTCAAATTGGACAAATGATGACTTGAATCTATTTCTGAAATCTTGGATAAATGGAGGAAATCCTAACTTGAAAATGCTGCAAGCCAAATCAGATGAAGGGAAGTTATGGAGCAAAGAGATGGTGCTATATGGATTGGAAAGACAAGAAGTGGAGACAGAGAGGACTTTTCATTTGTAAGTTTTGTTGAAATTTGAGGATCTGTTTCTAAACCTGAAAATTTTCAGAAAAACCAGCAACTTCTCGAGGAATATCAAATTTGAGCAAAGTTTCGACATCGAGAGCCAAGACACCACTGCATCAGTGATAGTTAGAACCATCGGAGATATTCAGACTAATTTCATGTTTTTGGTTTGGCCTCGAGAGTGATGAATTCGGAATAAAATTTCCACTGTTTCATGTAATCTTATGATTATCTTAAAATTCAATAATTAGCGCGATCTTGGAATGTATAAATTGCTTAAACTTGTTCAATCGGTATTTTTAACAGCCTCCATTTGTACGAAAAATATCCGCACAAAACCGGTCAGGTCATCGTCCGACCCACCGGGGTCCCGTATAACGTCGGTGGCTATGAAGACACTAAACTCTGAAACAGAAAAGTTTTTGTTTGGTTATTACATTTTGGTTTATTGATAAAACTCGCATTAAAAATAAGTGAACAGAGATCAAGAAAACAGACGAGAGAAATAAATAGGTTCAATTAAAGCAATCGTTAGTAGAATTCCTCAGCAATCAGTGACAACGTCGGTAGAACTTATTGATCTTCTCATCAATTTTCTTTTCCTTCCTCTGAACCTTATACTCTTGAGCAGCCTTCTGAGCGGCATCTCTCTTCAGCCAACACTCAATTACGAAATCAGCTTTCGTTGGAATCTTCTTGATTTCCATTTTCAGAATCATCGATTCGTATTCTGAATGGATTTTCTTGTAGGAAGTGAGAAGGGTGTCCGTCTTGCTTCCCTTTTTGTACTGGCACACTCCTCGGCGGATCACTTTCTTGAGAATTTTGATCGCCGCTTTGACAGTTTCCATTGTGAGACTGTAGATGGTCTCGTTCGTAATCAGGAACATTGCTTGCTGAAAAAATATTTGAATTTTTTTGACTATGATTAATTTGGGAAACTAACCGCATTCATCATCTGCCCTTGCATTCTCCGAAGGGTATCCTTGAAATTTCTCTGATCTTCAGAGGTTATTTCAAGTTTGGCGGATTGGGAGCAGGAGAGGGGAATAGTGTTGAAGAGCATTTTTAGGTGAAGAAGGGGAGTTGAAACTGTAAATAGAGAGAAATTGAAGAATTGGAGAATAAAGTGGCAAAAAAGTTGAAAAAATTCCCTGTTTCAAAAACCCAACATTAAAAACCGATCAATAATGAAAAGACGATAGCACAGGAGTCTGGAAACTGTGAATCGATCGATTGGCAGAGTGAAACGAATACCCTATGTGAGGACTTTCCATTAGGTAACAGTAACCTATTCAAAAATCAATAAGGTTTCCAATTATACAACAAAGAAGGAAAGCTAGAGCTGCGAAGGAAAGAAGAAAAGCTAGAGATTGGAAAAGAGCCTATCACCTTACAGAGCAAAATAAATACGATTTTGGTAGAAAATTGCAGTAAATATAACGGTATTAGTATTGGAAACGGAACGAAATCTACAATACAATCGTAGAGAAGGTAAATGTGCAAATGATTGAAAATAAAAGTTGGGTAAGGAAACGCACTCTAGAAAATCTGAATTGATTGATCCATTACAATGAGAATATGTGAGGACTTACATTTCAGTTATGTAACAGTAAAGTCATTAAACTTTCAAAGTTTCTAAAAAACATGTGTGACACTGGCCAAAAACTGTCATTAGAAGCACCCATAACTGTGGGAGAGTTTTTTTTCCTTGGAGAGCAAAATGAGGAAGACGTTACAAGAATGGAACAGCAAAACTCAATAGTGTGTAGTTTAGAACATGTGATTCGATAGAGCAGTGCCCATTGAAATGAAAACATGTGAGGACTTTTCATTTTTGTTTTGTAACAGTAATTTATTATGACATCAATCACCATTTTATGTTTTCACTGAGCAGGTGTAAGACAACTGCTGATGGAAATGCGGTTGCCAAGTTCGAAAATCATGCGTCATGCTTAACAAAAATGAAAGTTGCAAAAGGTTATTGTGACTTTCAAACTACGAGCCTGAGGTATTTCAAATTTTAGTGATTGCCGTGCTTGAAGAAGGGAAAAGAAATGTTTACCACAAGAAGCAAGACAATTTCCTTGGTGTGCTATAAATTTAAGGTTAACTACGGGCTTGGAAATCTGGATGGTTTTAGAACTAGAAGAACCAGCATTGGCTAACACTCTAATCAAAATTGAACACTATAATCAAAAAAGACTTACTGGATTCTTGATAAAAACTCAGAGAAAATCGTGCTAAAGGGAAAATATTCAAAAATCAATATTGGAAAGCTAGAAAGAGATCTTGAAAAGGCAGACGATGAGAGTGTGTGAGTCAATGAGTGTACCAGACACTGGAATCAATACTATTTTCAGATGGGTTACACACACCTACTCATTGTTCTTGTAATACATCCATTGTATTCTGTACTGTGTTAATGGATATCGATTTTCCCAGACCACGCCCATTTGTGTCTTACTGTTCCACCTGGATTCATGCTAAATCATTTATCATCTTGTTCTCTGTTTTTAGTTTTCACTCCCTAATCCGTTTCCATTATTGGATTTTCAAAATATTTCCCCCAGCTATGGTCTAGCTCTAGTTTACATAGACTTAGCACAGTTTTCCTTAACTTCCTACAAAAATCGGAGTTTTTTGCGTTGATAAAATTTCAGTTGTAGGTTTGTGAATTCTGGTTTTTTGGTCTCGGAAACATCCAGTTCTCTGAAATAGAAACTAAACTAGTAGCATTCTGATTAAGTTTCCCGTCTTTTGTGATCAACATTTAGTTTTCATTATGACCTTTCTCATAGAGCTCAACAATCCTGAGCCTGAATGTCCTATCTCAATGTATGTCTTTGGGTTTTGACGTTTTCTAAACGTTTTCGAATCAACTCACTTATAGTTTTCAATCGAGATTTCTTCAAAGATGAGTAGAATAATTTTTAAAGACCTACATTTAGTTGATCAATTGTCATTTGAAAAAAGGTGTATAAATTTGTAACCGTTTTGAAACAGAAAAGCTCAAACGGCATCGATGTTAACAACATCCTTTCAAATTATTTTCAAGAAATCAACCAATGAAATTGAGGTACTCTTTGATAAATTGATAAATGCTCTGCCCTCAATAATAGAAGATTCCATCTTTTTGATTCTTAATGACTAATGAATTTCGAACCTTGCACTTACTTGAACATTCGATGGCACATATCGAATGCCTGTTAATTGTAAACAGAGCCCACGCATTACTTTTTTAAAGATTACTGTTACATAATAGGAACAAAAACTTCTCAAATATTTTTATTGGAATGGAATTCGAGGTCACATTGTTACTTTGTGTTTTCCAACGCTGATGTCACACTCGTTCGGTGTAAACATAAAACGTTTATTGATTTTTGAATAGGTTACTGTTTCATAATCAAAAGGAAAAGTCCTCACATAGGTGTGTTGTAATGTGACAGTCCCACTATATTCATCGATTAATGCACAGTACGCCCTTTCTAAGTTTTACTGTTTCATCTGTATTTATTGTCATTCTTTCTCACACTCTTTTCCAATTTACAACCATTCATCCGATTTTCGATATCTATTTTTCAAATATCTTCAGCAGTTCCCAAACGTCACTTCCAACTAGTATCTTTCTGGCTTACAATGTCAAGAGGTTTCCAGATTTTGCACTATCAAACTTTCTTTATTCAATGCAATGTGTTCTATTTTCTCTACAAATCTTCAATCTTTTCTGATTTTCAGTTTCAACTCCATCTTCTCTCACCAAAATGCTCTTCAACACTATTCCCCTCTCCTGCTCCCAATCCCCCAAACTGGAATTAACCTCTGAAGATCAGAGAAATTTCAAGGATACCCTTCGGAGAATGCAAGGGCAGATGATGAATGCGGTTAGTTTCTGGAAAATGATCATAGTCAAAAAATTCAAATATTTTTGCAGCAAGCAATGTTCCTGATAACGAACGAGACAATCTACAGTCTCACGATGGAAACTGCCAAAGCGGCGATCAAAACTCTCAAGAAAGTGATCCGTCGAGGACTGTGCCAGTACAAAAAGGGGAGCAAGACAGACACCCTTCTCCATTCCTACAAGAAAATCCACTCAGAATACGAATCGATGCTTCTGAAAATGGAAATCAAGAAGATTCCAACGAAAGCTGATTTCGTAATTGAGTGTTGGTTGAAGAGAGACGCCGCTCAGAAGGCTGCTCAAGAGTATAAGGCTCAGAGAAAGGAAAAGAAAATTGATGAGAAGATCAATAAGTTCTACCGGCGATGTCACTGATTGCTGTCTGACAAGTCCAAAATTTCAAGATAGTTCTACTTATGGTGACTTCAATCGTATCTAATTTTTTAAAAGTTTGATTTTTTGATCTCCGTCTATTTTCTCTCAATTAGTTTTTCAATAAACCAAAGGTTCAATATTCCAACTTTTTTATTATTTTTTTTTCTGTTTCAGAATCGTGTCCTAAAATCGAGTATCGGCTCTATCGAAGATTGTCTAGCTGTAAGAACTTCATGAGTGAGCTATGTTTGGGCTGCATCTCTTAGAAATTGGTTTTTCCTGGATTTTGTTTCAAGGAGAGAGTATTATTTTTGAAATTCGCGTTTTTTCTCTGTTGTTTCGATGGAATGTTGTCTTTTGGCATTGCGATTTCCAATTTTGACATTGCATTCTCCCTTCTCCAGCCACTCCGATTCTTTTGCAAACATTTCATTTTGAGCGAAGATTGAAACATTAAGAAAAAGTCAGAAAACGAAACAAGACACTTTTAATTTTTCACTGAATTTGCATTTTTGAATTGTGTGAATAATGTCACTCAAAAAACAAACGAAAAATTTCAAATTTATAATGAATTTTGTTGAGGGAAGAAGAAATTTTGGGGGAAAGCAGGTGGTTGGATTCATTTTTGGAGAACAGGGAAAAATAAAAAAAGTAGATGAAGAAGAAGAAGAAGCAAATTATGCACAGGTATCATGGTGTAATTTAAAGGGAAATGGGGGAGAAGATTTAGAGACGATCCAAAGAAACCTCGGCCTCTTCTGGGTATTCGAGCTCCCAGATTCTCTTCAAGTGCTTGCCCTTAACGTCACGTGGTGCTCCGAATGATGTCATCTTCTGAAATATTAAAGGGAAATTAGAATCGCTTTCAGGAACAGTACACTTTTAAACAAATTTTGGAAAATATGGAATTCTTGAAAGAGAAAGTACGGTTTAGAACTGTAATCTTCAAAATTAAATATTTTGAAACAGTAATTTTTTTTACAATTTTCACCGAAACTCATTAGTTATTTCCAGAAACATCAGATATTCTAGATGGCTTGGAACTTTTCAAATACCTTCAAAATTCCTCAGAAAATTCTTGAAGGCCGAAAAGTTTTTAAGGGTTCTCATAGTGTTTCGAATGGTTTAGACTCTTTCAGTTAGAGTATAGCATCCAAATCGAAACAGTAAAAAACAATATTTTCTGTTTCAAAACTCCTATTTCTCAATCCGATCCATTCAATTGCCAAAAGAATCCTTTATCCAATTTCAACGCACCTTCTGCGAGTCTCCCTTGTTCCATCCAGCTTGACTTGGAATGATGGTCTCGGAAACCTTCATTGCCTCGTATGGCAGCTCTCCTCCCTCAGCCTCGAATGTCGTGTTTCTGCATGTTCCGAAGCCGATCATACCCTGAAAGTCTTCTTTTAAGAGAATCCTCTTCAAATCCAAAACTCACAGCCTGAGAAGCGAAACGGTTGGTACCAGACTGAAGACGGACCATTCCCTGAGACTTGCGGTTCTGCCACGAGATGGATGGATCGAGAACTTCCCAACGTGGTTGTCCGAATCCGGTCATTCCCTTCTGAGATGCGTACTGATTGGATCCCATCTGAGATGGAATTGTGGTCTGATCAATGGAGCACTCGTGAGAGTAGTCTGGATGGTTCGAGTCAACCATCTTGGTGGTCTCACGACGGGCGGTTCCGAATCCGGTCATTCCCTTCTGGGAAGCGAACTTGTTGGTTCCGGACTGAAGTGGAATCTCCGATTGATCTGGCTTCTCGTGATCGTATTCTGGATGCTTCGAGTCGACCATCTTTGTGGTCTCACGACGTCCAGTACCGAATCCAGTCATTCCCTTTTGCGAGTCGTATTTGTTAGTACCGGCTTGAAGACGGACGATTCCCTCAGACATGCGGATCTTCTCTTCTGGCAATTCCTGGAAAAATTGGAAGACGGGTTTTTGAAAATAAACCATTTTGTTTCAAGTTGACCTCATTTCATTGTTGCGCTCCCCTAAGAACGTTTGTTGATCTAGTATATCATTTATGTAATCTTGAAATTTAAGGAATTTCCAAAACGTTCATTCATGTTTTGAAAAAACGTTATGTTTTTTCCCGTTTCAGAAAAATTGTATTGTCTGTTTTGAATGTTTCGAATAATCTTCCCATTTTACTACTTCTATTTTCCCCTAGACTCTTTGGTCTTCTTCCCATCTAACCCCCTAAAAACTGCTATTTGCCCTCCACGTTCCTTCCATTTTTTTTGCTGCTCCACAAAACTACCATAATCCCTTTCTTCTTGTCTTTAAGTCGGTTCTCACACACAGTAGCTAAAGGAACTGATAAAAAGAACGCTTGGGTAAATATAGTTTGGATAGAATGGAAGTACAAAATTGTGCAGTTTCAGAAGTTTTTGGTAATGCGAGGATGCAAAACAAGGCAATTGGAGCGTCAAAAACCCGCTTAGGATTTGGTTGCATAAAGCGTTGTTAGATGCGCTTTCAAAAGTCTTCAATGTGACGCAGAAATTAGCCAAATGTAAAACTTTCTGTTTCAAAGCATCCTCATAAATGTTTGAAACTTTTGCTATTACTCGGTCCTTCGTAGAATATTCTTCAAAAACTTACAGCCAAATCAGCTGGATTCTGAGCGACACGGACTCCCTCACGGCACACATCACGTCCGGATCCGAATCCGGTCATTCCTCTCTGCGAGCAATATTTGTTGGTACCGGATTGAAGACGGACTTCTCCATGGGTACGGTTGGCAATGTCTTCTGGGATCTCCTGCAAAATAAAAATTTGGATTTGAACTATATACTGATAACTGATAACCACAATAGCAAGTTCTCAGAAAAATTTCTGTTTCAAAAACGTTCTAAATCAAAATTCGACTTTACTCAAACTAATATAGGGTATGTTATCAGAACTACTCACCTGAAGATTCTCGGACTTGACACGAGTGTTGGTGTTTCTTGGTGTACCGAAGTTGGTCATCAACTTTTGGGAGTCTCCCTTGTTCCATCCGGCCTGGCTCGGAATAATTCCGTCAGTTTGACGGAGCTGAGCCAGTGTCCAGCGTCCGACACGCTTTGGCTGACCTTGTCCGGTGACCTTGGTCTCCATCGTGGCATTTGGCTGCTCGTCTGGAAATGTGATAATTGAGGATTTAAAGGTGTCTCAGTATAGGAGTGAAGGGTCTAGCTTGATTTGAAAGTGGGAACCCTGTAACTCTAAAATTTAAGAATTAAAAGGCTTATGAGGACTTCCAGGTGCTTTTGATCATAATTTTTATTCTCACACTTTTGATGACTGTTTCTAAATTTTTCGATAACTTTGAACATTTCCTAACTCTGCTGGAAAAATCGTTATCGAAATTTGAAATTTCACAACGCGCTCTATCGCTAAAATGGCTAAATTTTGAATTTTTCGGCTTGAATATGCCACTGATATGTAAAAATATTTTCAGTTTCAAACTTCTCACAATATTTATAAGGTCTGCTAAAAAACAATCCATAAAAGCTAAAGAAACAATCTGGCTTTAAGCTAATAAAAATGTTTCTTTTAGAAAGTTTAAAATCTAGATTGTCCGAAAAAAGTGATTGAAAAATACTGAAAATTCCAAATCATGCAGAAGCAGCAGACAAGAACCCGATATTTAATTGTTTTAATTTTTCGAATTTTCGGTTTCAAAATTAATGTTTCTTTCAGCTACTTGATTTGGCTGTGATTTGACGCTTCCTAAACTTTTTGTGTTTCAAAAATTTTCCTATCAGTGAGATAATTTTCATGGTCACTACTATGCAATTGCAACATATATACATGCACAAAGAGCACACACAACATTAAAAAAGCTAAAAACAAAAACCTCTAATTTGTTGAATCGGTTGCTCCTGATTGTCATAATAGTAGACTGGATGTGGAGAGACAATTGTTGGGATTACGGTTTCTTGAGCAGCTGGACTTGGAGCTCTTTGAACTTGAATTGGAACTTGAACCGCCTGACTTGGAGCATTTTGACTCAGATTCTGGGCTGCAGGTCTTCCAGTAATCTCTGGATAGTCTCCATATCCACGTGGACTCTTTGGAGCCGCCACGAATTGACGATAGTTTGTGGGGGCTTGAGAAGCTGGTTGAGGTTGGAGTCCACGATGCTCCGAGACAAAGTTGGGAACAATTGATGGTTTTGGAGAGGTCACTTTCACAGTGGGTGGTTGTACCACGTCTTCAGAAGGCTTCTGAGCGATTTGAATCGGAATAGTTCGTTCGCGTGGATTTGGTCGTAGTCGTTCGACGGCTTCCGACTGTCTTGGACTCAGTCCACTCGGGTAGAAGTGCTCAGGAAAGAGTTTGGATGAACCATTTTGTTGAGTTTTTGAGGAGGATGAAGAATATCTTGATGAGGCAGATTGAAAGTTTGATGCAGACGTTGTTGTGTTGAACGAGAGCATTCTTCAAAACGAAAACGATTTAAAAAGAGCACACGGGGACAAGGAAGACAAGGACAGTACAGAAATAATGAAGGAGCACAAGAGAGAGAAGTTAAGAGGAGGGAGTACCTCCAACACAGAAAAAACTGGTTCTGGTAGGAAAAAAGATTACTAAACAGAACAACGTCTCTCTCTCTTTCTCTTCGAACACCGAAAATTATTGTGTTTGAACTTTGAATCACTGGAAAAGAAAAAGAGAACCATGTTCTTTGAAAACCTTTCGGTTCCAAAGTTACTATTTTGTTGAAAAAAAGAGCAAAATTTTTCAAGGGATTTCTCTCCATAGTTTTTGATTGTTTAGTTGGCTCAGCCGGAAGAAAGGGGGATATAGAGAGGAGGGCTCAGAGTACAAGGACAAAGACAAAAAAGAATAGGAAAGTCTATTTGGTTTTTGGATTTTGGAGGTGGGTTTCAAATCGTTGCAAAACGATCCCTGACTCTTAATCTCGCTCGGTTTGGACTTGGATTTGGAGACTTTTTTTAGACATTTTTTTCGGTTTCAAAAGTTGGATATTTTGAGGTGGAGTTGAAGTTTTCGTTTTTCCGTCGGTTACGAGTTTTCCCGCCTTCAGGCCTTATTTTGAAAATTTTCAGTTTCAAAATTAGATCATATTTTCGAAATGCTAAGCTTTTCAGTTTGCCAGAAAAAATTTTCTGTTTCTTGAAAAAGTAAGAATTTGCACTTCTTCGAAAATTTGATGAACTCCAGATACAGGCAAAAATGCTCGCGTTATTGTCAATGTTGCATCGCGCTCTACTGCTAATATGGCTAAATTTAGAATTTTTTGGTTTTCTCAGTTTTTTCCAGATTTGGAGGCGCCGTGTACTACTTGTGGACAATTCACGAGATTTCCACAAGATCTCAAAACATGAAAAACGACGGGAAAGCTGCAAGTTTCACATTATAGCCAAGTGAGCAATAGAGCGCGTTGTAACGTTGAAATTATCATTAATAACTGAGTTTAAAAAAATAGAAAATTTTCTGTTTCTCGAAAAACTGAAATTCTGAACTTTTTCAGACTCTTGGTTGACACCTCTAATGACTTTTATTAAAGTATTCAGAATCTAGTTACATAAAAAATTCTAATTCCCAGAAAGCCCAAATTTACGCTTAAAAGTTACTCATCCAAAAATGTATCGGTTTTTTTTTGAGATGAAAAAATCATTAGGGGACGAGCATAAAAGTTATGAACTCTAAACTAGAGATTTCGGGACATATTCTTAAATATTCAAAACTTGAAACAGTAGAAAGTATCAATTTCACACCTCGAGATTTTCTCCATTTATACCACCTCCAAATCTCTACCGTACTCTCAGTTATCTCTCTTCTTAACCTAATGATCCAAACAGAAACACTTGTGAGCTCTAACACAAAAAAGTGCCATCTGAAGTGGCCTTATCGCGAGAAATAATCTCTGGGTCTCTTCACTATCTATCAGATTCTCCTCGAGTTTAAAATAAGAGTAACCTATGGAAGAGGAAGAAGAACAATATTGTATTTGAGGAGCCCCCTTTTCTTCCCGAAGGAGCACATTGTTCTTCCCGAACTGTTTGCTTTACTCTTCTTTTCTGTAAACTATCTCATTTCTCTATACTATTTCATCCAGAGTCTAAAAAAAGTGATGGTAGATCATTAAGAGGGAAACAGAAAGAGAGTGAGAGTTTTATTGGCTGTTCGGTTTAAGTTTTGGGTTACTACGATACGGGAAAATGGGACAAAAAACGAGAGAATGAGGTCGTGAGATGCCACACCCGAAAGGATTAGGAGTCGCCCACTGAAAATGAAAATGAGCAGAACAAGGGAAGATTATTTTTGGGGAGACACTTTGCTTTATGTGGTTGGATCGTCATGAAACTGTTTTTCTAAAGAGGCTCTAACGTTGTAAGGGTTTTGAAACTGTGAAACATACTGTTTCAAAAGTTTTTGATAAAAATCAGTTTCCAATAAAAATCAGTTTCGAAAAACTAAGGTCCATTGCTCCAATATGTTTGAAAATCAAAAATAATTTTATGGTGAAACGGGATTTTCAGAATTTTTCGTCTTCTGGAGCTTAGATGACAAAATTCAACTTCACCTCTTCCGAGTGCATGGAGGTGGGATAAGTGATTTTTTCAGAAATGCGGAGCTAAAAACCTCAAAAGTTTTCTGAGCCAGATCAAAAATCTAAGTTTGGAAAATTCCATAATGATCAGTACTTGTTGGAACAGAAAAAGATTCGAGTTTGACTGAATTTTCGAAAAAATTACGGAACGTTCAAAGTTATGTTTTTAAATTGAAACGGAGATAAAGAAAATTTTTATACAGTTTCATTACGGTTTCAAAAAACTTTCTTGTCCTCCTAAATTATCAAAATTCATTCCTATGATCGCTAAGCATTAAAAAACATTTTACCCAAATTTTTGCAAAAAATCTAGAAATCCATTTTTTGGGAAATGTATACAAGAAATCCAAATATCCATGAAAATCGTAAAGCTTAGGAAGCATGCACAAACACACTATTATCTTTTCACACACAAAATACAAACATTTTTGACAGTTTTGACCTTTTCTTTTCTTTTCCTTAACCCTTCCCTCCGCCCCCGCTCCTGACTGCGAATGCAAATAAAAGAAGAAGCATACGGTTTCCGAAGCAAAAGACAATGGTTTTTGGTGATTTTAGGTGGGACTTGGGAGGGGTCAGGAAAAGCTTACTATTAGAAACACTAAAACAATGATTTATGATTTTAGATTTAATCCGCAAATCCTGGTTTCTCGGTTGGTCGAGAGGCGGTCGGAGAATTTAGAACCCTTACTGAAAATTCAAAAAACCCAACTCACCAGCAACAACTTGATCCTCGGTTGGTGGCATCTTCCGCTCTGAAATTTCAAAAATTAGCATTTTTTCAGAACATTTTCAGTTTCAAAGAATTTACAAGAGAACACGAAATATTCAAGATTCGTTCAGTGCCATGGATCGTAATATAATAAAAATCATCAAAATTCAGAAAAGACAAAAAAGGTGACGAGTCTCCCTATTCAATACGTTCCCTTTTTTTTTGTATATAGTCAGTGTCCGGAGGGAAAAGTTTGTCTCTCCGAAAATTATTGTTTTTTGCCTTTCTTGTCTTGTATACATACAAAAACTAGGAAACAATTCAATCCTTCGATTTTCAGCCTGTCTTCAATTTTTCAGACTTTTTGAATACGGAAAACTTGGGAAAACGAAAAAGAAGTATCTTGGCAATTGTTTACCAGGAAATAAGGGGGGGGGGTGATAAACGAGAAACAGGTGACAACAAATCGAGGATGATGACAAGGGAAAATAGTATGAAAAATGAAGAGAGTGCAAAGAAAGGATGTGGGGGAAAGAAGAGCAAAACAGTCGGACAAAGAGTTGTAATAGACTTTTGAAATTTAATGTAACCGCTATTGTGTCTAATAACCAGAAGAAGTTTAGAGTAAACCAGAGTTTTGCTGAAAAAATTTAACTTTTTGAAATCAGGTTTTATTTGAGATTTCAAAGGAAGATTTTTAGAGCTTTGATGGAATGGATCTAGAAGCCATCGGAGAAACTCGAAAATCTTGAATCTGAATTTCTGGTGGCCTAGTTTTACGAAAATAGGGAAAGTTATGCCATCGAAATTGTTTGGAGACGCTTTTAGGATAAAATAGGAAATTGGAAAGTGGGCGGTGCTTGTGAATTTGCAGTAACTGAAAAATTTAAATTTTTAGAATTTAGCTCAATGGTCTTCTGGAAATTGGACTTTTAGTAGCAAGTCTCAACCTCCGATTTTTCTATTCCCAACCACAGCATTCTAGAATAAAAGAACTTATGAATTTGAAAACATTAGGGTTTTCAAACTTAGGGGTTTTGAAAAATCAAAATCTCGTAATATCAGAATCGAAAAAAAAGGCATCTTAACCGGAGCTTCTCAAAACATTAAAGTTTTAGTTTTTTCTTAAATTTTTACAGAACCTGGAAACCCCAAAATTTTCAAATTCCGAAGCAAAAAAAGTTTCTGAATTCTAGATAACTCGGAATCATCATTCCAATGCTGACTTATTAATTTTATTAGTTTTTAGAACAGTGAATATTCTGAAAATAAAATTCAAAATTTCAGTTTCAACATTTTCTGAAAAGCTGAATGTTTCTAGCTCAAGCTAATCAAAATCCATTATAGTCAAATTTATGAAAACCGTTACTGTTTCAATTGGAATTCAAAAAGGTATAGTCCGATGTACCTGTCAATAGGTGCCACAGTAAACAAACTAATTTTCGAACAAAAATTTCAGCTCGAATTACCTATCCAACTATACAAACTCATCAGATGACTAACAGAACAATCATGAAGAAAAGAAAAGAAGTGTCTCAATTTCCGAGAAGCTTTAGTCTCATCTTCTCACACAAATGAAAAAGAAAACAAGTGAGTGGGAGTCAAGAAGGGATCCTCTCGGGGCTGCTCCCGCCAGGGATCCAGATTCTCATTCTTCTGCTCCAACTGGCATCTTCTTCTTCTCAGAGCTTTCTCCTCCTATTACACATCCACTCTTCTTCCCCAATCCGTCCGCCCCCTCAGATCCTTCCCTCACTCTCTTTTTCAACCAACACAAATCTCTTTTCCTTCTGGAATCTCTTTGTTTTCTGTTATCCATGTGCTCTCTGGAGCAGTCATCGAATGAGAGAATGATACGGTAGTTGTCTTCTTTCTTCACACTTCTTCTCTCTCGAACTGATCGAAGAGCGAAACGATTTGAGAAGAATCAGTGTGCAGCAAAGGGGGGACCATCATTTTTTTTCGGTTGGGGGGGAGATTGGCATTTTGTTAGTGGTGAGCAAAATATTGATGATAATTGGGGGACGAGGAGGTGTCAGGACGGAAGTTAGGGGGAGAGAGATAGCGATGATTAACGGAGTTAGGGGGCTTTGAGATATTGGGAAAGGGAAAGGAACTGGATTTTGAATTCTAGTCAAAAACATATGATTTTCATGAAACAGTTATAGATAAGGGCCTCCCTTGAGTCATCACTATCGACATAAAATCAAGCAGAAGGTTCAACTGAACTTGAGAAAACTTCTGGAAAAGTAATATTGGGAATCCCCCACACTGTTAAAAAATCACTTCAGTTTCAAAATTTGTTGAAGAACTTGGAAGTGGTAGTTTGTGAATTTACCGAAGAAACAGTTGAATCTTTAAAGCGAAGCGAATTGTTCAGAAAGACGCGATTAAAGAACAAGAATCATTGAATTAGTATGAGGAGCAATGTTAGCGGGTGGACGTCCATGATTAGGATTTCAATTCTCCGTTAAATTTTTCCATTACATGTGAAACAGTATATTTTTTTAATAAGGTTCCTCAAGTTTCCCTGTTTCAGATTTTGTTTAAAACTTTAAACTCGAATAGTGCATCTATTGCTAACATCATTTTATGATCCACTCTTTCTATACAGTAAGTCTTGAAATAATGCAATTCGTAGTTTTTCGTTATGCCTGACAGTAGTGTTATTAATGAAGTGCACCACTTCGAAACATTGGTGTCGATTAAAACTGTAGATTTTTGAAAGAGTGGTTTTTTGTGTTGTTGAGATTCTATATTTGTTAGGGTAAATAAACAAAAAATAGGTGAAGTTCGAAAGATACAAGATCCCCGATAGGATTTAAAGCTTTTACTGTTTCTCAGATTCCACAAGATAGTAGTGGTGATAATGCAAACAATCATCTTTTTTTCAATGTTTATACTTCTCAAAAAAACTGTCGATCTGGATGAGAATTCTGGTTTTGAAGCTCGACCGCTAAACCCACGGTTTATTCCTGAAAATTCAACGCAAACAGGGATTTTCTGACCTAAATTTTAGAAACATCACTGTTACAATGTTATTATTTCAGGAAGTGGAAAACTAAAGCAACAGCATACACAGCATTAACTTATTTAACATTTAACATTAACATTTAATATTTAGCATTAACAAACACTGCTTCATAAGGTCTGTGTAATAAAGTTCTTGAACTTTTCCTAGATTCATAAGCCTGTGCTTCTACCCAACTGACATTTCCAATTTCTCGAAATCTCAACACTATATTTCATCACAATCATCATCTGTTGTGTTCCATTTCAATTTGTGATCCTCCTTCTCTTCGTCATCGTTATTTTCGCAGATGTTCTTTTTTCTTCTTCTTCATCTCTTCTCCAGAAATCATTTTCTTCAGAAGGCGGGGGCTGCCGTCTCCGTGAGATCTCAGAGCCGAGAGCCAATTGTTTCACATAAAAAGTGGCCCCTTTCCTCCTGCCGTGTGCCAATGTGTTGGTTTTTCAGGGCTCAAGCCGAGGAGATCCCGACCGACACTGCTACCTGAAATGTTGTAATTCCGTCTGTGTCTCTGGCCGCTCTCTCTGAAATCAATGATCTCTAGGGCTATTTCGATCCAGGATCCAGCTATCGTTTTTTGTTTTGCTTTCCTCTCCTGGACCCGGGGAGACAAATATCAGCAGAAGTCTCGGGAGGGAGGGAAACTAAAAGAAGAAAAATGATTGTTTTTGATTGATTCCTCTTCACACCTACACTATTTTTGAACGGGCGAAAATTGGTTTCAAGGGATTTAAAGCATTCACAAATGGATTTCTTGAAACTTAGGGAAGCAAGCAGAGTCCTAAACTAAATTTCTTGTAAAAGACTTAGTATTTTTATACAGATTCACTCATCAAAAATTCACTGTTTCTGCTCATATTGAACCTAACTGCAGTACTCCTAACGCACTCTGCCCGTTACTGAGAACACAAGACTTGAAATAAATTTGTTGAAGTTCAACCTATTTGTTTAGATTGTGTTTAGATTCAAAAGATGAGAAATACATTTGACTAAAATCTAGTCAGAGTACATTTTTTAATCATGCTTCACAAATTAGCAAAAATCGGAAAAATGACTTTTTCGGAGAAACAAACTTTGAGTTTGAGCATTTCACTCTGTCCTAACTATGCGTTTTCTTACAAAACATGGGTAAACAGGTGCAACTTTGAATTTGAACAAAGATGGTTTGAGCACAATTTAAAATTTGGCTCCTTACAAAAAAATAGATTTTCAGCTTGAGAGACCGAGGAGAAAAAACCATCGTCCTTGATGGTCGTGTTCACAGACATGCAGAAGGTGTAGAAAGGCTGAGAACGCGAACAAGAAACGCAAGAACGGAAGCGTACATTGTGAAATCTGGAAAACAAAGACAAAAGTGAAATTTCATTGAGTACGCCACAATTTATACAAGTTCTTCAGTTCAAGCCTTTGGTGCCTCGGCGGATCCAAACAATCCATAGACGAGAGCCTTCGAGAAAAGGAAGGAGGCGACGAGGAGAATTTGGTACATGTGGATCTGGAAATTTCGACTTGAAACATGTTGATAAAATATGCACTTACTCTGCTCGGGGCAGTCAAATTCTTGAAAGCAATCTGAAGAAGTGCTCCCGAAGCGGCACTGTAGAGGGCGCTCAACAAAAAGTACGAGAAGGTGAGAGATCCCGAGATGAGTCCGAACACGAATTGAACGGCAAATGCTGCTCCAACAGCTCCTCCGAGAAGTGGGACATGGGCGGTTCCAACTTGACCGGCAACCAATGGATAGGCGAAAGCAATCACCAATGGAGTGATGAATCCGAGTGGTTGGGCAGACAGGTAGGTGTACGAGATGGAGTGTCCCATCAGAACTCCTTGAGTGAGAGCCAAGAGGAGAAGTTGGAAACGAGTAGCCGATGTGGATCCGTCCTCAGCATTCAATTGGTAGGCAGCCAGAGCCGGGAGCGCCAGAGTGGCAAGGATAGCTGCGCCAGCTCTTCCGATGAAGATTCCAAAGATCGGCGAGAGCACGTAGCCACCAAGGATGCTGGCAATACCGGCACCCAAGAGAAGAATTGACGACCATCCAAAAATTTCGACAACCGATGAAGTTGGAAGTCCGATTGGGGATTGGGTCTCTTGGAGGGCAGAGATCAACTCTTGGGTCTGAGGTTGGAACTGCGATTGGAGCTGCTGGAGCTGGGCTGGACCTTCTTGTTGAAGAACGACTGCGCGTTGACGGAGTCCTGGAAACGCCGTGTTGAACATTTCAGGAAGAGGCAGAGCGACTAGGTTCATAGAATCCCAGGTGGTCAATCACTTACCTTCAGCTGCCTGCTGGATGTCCTGGACATAATTGGCATACGTCTTGGTGACGAATGCAATTGATGCCTCCTGTTGTCCACCTCCTCCCATCTGCGATGCTCCTCCAGGAGTTCCGGCTCCGGCATCCACTGGTGCTGCCACGGTTCCTCCCTCCTGTGGTGGTGGAGCGGCTTCTGCTGGAGCTCCTTGGGCTCCTTCCATTGGTGGTTGTTGTCCTCCGTCGGCCATTTCTCTTCTTTTTATCAGATGTTCACCAAATTGGCGGTTGGTATTGGATTTGTGCGCGGCACCGAGTGCTGAAATCGGAGAGATCTGGATCCAGTGGGGAGCAACGCTTCGGCTTACCTGAAGTTTTCCAACTCGGGTCGAGTAAGAATCAAATATTGAGGGCTTCCGTTGAGTTCTCCTTCTTTTATAGCCCCGAAAATCCAAGATCTAGAGCAAAGATAAGAAGAAAAAGAAAGGTTGCCGCGTAGGTAATATCTCTTCGAAAAAATGTTTTCTTTGCCCTTGCTACGTGAGGTCACGACATAATCAAGTATAAATAATTTTCTTTACAGACAAGATGAAAATAGCGCTGATGTTGATCTGGGAATAGTCTGAACGACATAGATTCCATAACCACTACTCAATTCATACTGAATCTGAAAAACATCATCTGAGACAACGCAACCAAGTCATTTTTTTTTAATTAGGCTACACAAATTAGCAAACATCAAAAAACTGATTTTTTGGAGATTTTCAAACCAAACTTTGAGCAGAAATAATTCTGTTCTAACTATGGGTTCTCTTACAAAACATGGATAAACAGGTGCAACTTCGAATTCGAACAAAGATGTTCGGAGCAAATTTCTAAATTTGGCTCTCATTCATTATAAAAAATTAGATTTTCAGCTTGAGAGACCGAGGTGAAAAAATTTGTATTCAGCAGACATTATTATATTGTTCAATCACAATTCACAAAACAAAAAAAGCGAGACAAAAGGGCAAAAAGAAGCAAAAAACAATGGGATTTTTGTATCTGTAGTTGTGGGAAGAGGATGTAGAAGAGAATCGATTATAGCTGATGGGAAATTGTATGAAATATCACTTTTTCAAAAGGAGGTGAATGAGGGATTTTCAAATCTGGAAACAAGAAAAATGGATGAAAGAGAAGAGAGTATACCGAGTATTGGATTTGTGTAGGTTTCTGGAAACTTTTCCGAAAATTCTGAAAACTATGTACTACTTGAAAGGTGTTGGGACGGGATAGCACCGGATACAGTCACAAGAAATTGGGAAACATGGATTATTTAGGTTGCTGTGGTTGGCCAGGGAATCCTGGAGCACCGGGGACGGCTCCAGGTACCATGGGGACACCAAGACCCATCATCATCATTAGCATTTGGTCGTTGGTGACTCCTGCGATTTGGGGGACCTAAAAATTGGAATTGGTTAGAGAAGGACTAGACTTTCTATGTTCGGTTTTTATGATTGTAAAGTTCCCTATTCCGTCCCACTATCAGAACTTGCTAATAGTCCTAGTAGTAGGAAGGACAATGACTTGGAATCGGCACTAAAGCATTTAGGATACAATTTTTCCAAATACATTAACTGCTGATGGGACCAACAAAATCCAAAAGGATGATGTCCCGCTACCTTTAGGAACCTTCAAGTCTCAAAACTACAAATTTACGACTTCCAGGCTTTCAGAGACCCAAGTAATCACTATCTCCAAATTTCTGATGATTTATCAATTCAAAACTCTTACCATTCCCCTCTGTTGCAACTGCTGCTGCAGCTGTAGCTGCTGCATTATCTGTTGTTGCTGTGCCGCAGCCATATTTGCTTGCGCCTGCTGTTGTGCCTGTTGCTGGGCTTGTTGCTGTTGTTGTTGTATGCTTTGCGGAGTTCCTGAAACAACTGTTCTCATTTTCCACTTTTCTCTTTTTCAAATCTAACCTGGCGTCCCCTGCATCATTTGTGGCGTTACAAACTGTCTCTGCGGGGTAACTGCCCCTCCTTGTGCAGCTGGAGTTTTAGGAGTTGTCGCCTGTTGTCGCTGTCTTTGTTCTTGTTCTTTCGACTTCGCGAGCTCATGAATCTTATGAGCATCCGAACCAGGCATCGGTTGTCGACTAGGCGTTCGAGCCATTTGCTGCTGTTGCTGATTCAATGCAGCCACCATACGTGGATCCATTGCAGCCGCGAGAGCAGCCATCGGATGGTGGGGATGATGAAGCATACCAGGATGGAAACCAGGGGCGATAAATTGAGGACCTGCCATTGGATGGGATTGGATTAAAACAGGAGGTTGGGCAGAAGTGGAAGGGATTGAGGATGCGGGTGGCATTTGGGCACCCGGCTGGTTGGCTGAAAAACCAATATTCATTTGGGGAGTTGATAGATAAATTGACTTACGTCTAGGTGAATTGGTAACCGTTGCATTCCTCTGTTGTTGCTGTTGCTTGCTTTTTTCAGCCATCGCAAGCATCTGAGGATTTATTCCGATCTTTGCAGAGATTGGTGTAGATGGTGTGGATCTCTGGATGATTGGTGGAGGTGGACCAGCTGAACCGGAAGCTTGAGCGATTCCCATTAAGGCAGCTGCAGCAGAAGAAGGTGCCTTGAGAACAAGATCCGTTGGTTTTGATTCCACATCATCATCAGAAAGATCTTCATAGACATGGCCAGTTGGTTGCTGGAAAGTAATTTTATAGAATCACAGATTACGGTTTCAAAGTTTTGTTAGCAAGAATAAAGGTGTTAGATTGTTATTCACTTCGTTTTTGCATTCTTGAACTATTTTCAATCCAAGCAGTAAAAAACTAAACTGAGCATCCAGTGAACGAAAAAGGAACAGAAGGTATTGGCTGGCAAGATGCTCTTATCTACAATTCTAACTCACTTTAATCGGTACCTCTTTTTTCAAAACCGGCATTGACGACAGGTCATCTGTCTCGGTTCCCACATCCTTTGTACTCAATGATGAGATGTCTGTCTGTGTGCATATTGACTCGTAGACCATCTGCAATTCCGAATGTTAAAATGGAATTGGTCTCATTTTTAAGACTTACAACTCGTTTCTTGTGGCATTTGGAAATATGGTATTCCAGCTCTTGGGACTTTTGAAATCGTTTCTCGCACCCGTCAAAGTGGCAATCGTGATATTGGGTTCTACAAATCATTATTCAAATGCGCCCCTCCAATGAAAAAAACTCACAAATCCAGCTCCTTCATCTCACACTTATCATATATGTCACTATTCTTATCATCATCAATATCTTCATTACTCTGCTCCTCCTTCTTCTTCTTCCCCTTCTGTTTATCAGTCTTCCCATCTTTCATCACTGATTCTCCACGAACAGATCTTCCATTGGAACTCGCTGAACTGGACCGTCCATCCTTGCCTTCCTCGTTGGAACCACTATTAAGTTTCTTTTTGTTATTATTATTTCCAGAAGTCGATGCAGCATTTGCAGCCATGGCTGAGATGATAGGTGATAGTCCATCTCCAATAAATCCAATCATCTCACATCCTTTCACTCGGAATGCCACTGAACTCCTAGTTCGGTACATTACCGTAATCTCCAGGAGCATAGAAGTTCCTGGAGCAGTATTCAGAAGTGAGTCATCATTCATAAGCCCTTCTATATCAGTCCCTCTGGTTGTGATCACATTAGTACTCATATCTCTCTTTGCTCTTTTTGATTGTGGAGCAGAAGTGTCAGGTGTCTTCTGAATCGGCATCATGGGTACGGAGATGATATCTTCCTCTGCTAGACATGCTGATATGGCAAGGGTTGCGATATGAGAACTGGATCGTTTTGGTCTTTGAGGGGTTCCTGATGAAGAGGCGATTGTTTCGATTCCAGACTTTCGTTTCTCACTGGTGAAGTTGTCAGCGGATTCTGGAAAGTGGTGGATGTTGCTAGTTTAATGGCTTGGAGACAAATATGTTTTTGGAAGCATTATTTTGATTGTTGGTAATCACTCAAGGACTACATTGGCTCGACAATAATTTCTACTTTTCAGTTTCAGTCATTTAACAGTACAAGAGTTATTCTGGGCAAATATTCTGATTCGGAACGTAATGCACTCAAGCTCTGGAAACAAGAAGTTTTGAAGATTGTCGGAATATCTTAGTGACTATGGTTGACTTTAATAGAAAATGAAATCTGAATGAAACAGAAAAAGTTTTTGTTCCAAAAAAATCTGCCAAAATGTTCGAGTTAGCAATACTTGTACCTGATTTCAGGGATAACTTTCTCTGTTTCAGAATCACTACAAGATCAAAAATGTTTTAACTTTTGAATCAACATCTACTTGAACTCTGAATGGTTGGAATGCTATACCTTTGCCAGAAAAATGATTAGAATGAAATGCTACCTTTACTAGAGCATAGAGTGAACATCTAGAGTCAATGAATATTCTTTCTAATAAATCCGGACATTCAGAATAAATCAGGAATTCACTTTTAAATCAGAAAATAAAGACACACCTTTCCGCTTCCTCTGCCCCTTCTCAGTACTTTGCGGTGGCTTCATTAGCCCATTTTCCTTTTTCGAACTTGGCGTCGGACTCTTTTGAGATTTCTCTGGTGACGTCTCGATCTCCATTTTGGTTTCCGGTTCTTCCATCGGTTCTTCCTTTTTCACTTCGGGCTCTTCTGATTGTTTAGATGATGCCGGTGATGAGGGTTCAGATATTACTAAACGATATTGTATGTCGACTTTTATTATTTTCACTTTCATGTGTTTTTTCTCTTGTTTTTTTCTGTGTTACTTTCTCTTTTCATTTTTGCTTTTCTGTTTTTTTTTCTAATTTTAAAAATCAGAAAAAAAAAGAAATTCGCTTCAAAAATTCAAATTCTGTGCAAACACTATCACGCAAAGGCGCACAACTACAGTAACCTGTCAAATTTTCTTGCGAAATCTTCCCAAACTTTTTTCATTTTCTTGCGATTTTCAAACGATTTTCGCTCGATTTTCTCGATTTTTTCACAATTTCTTCGCCAGAAAAAAGCTTGTTTCCCGCTAAATTTTACGAAAATAGTTGCGCACTCACCAGTTTCCTCTTTTTCCTCAATTTTGGCCAATTTTTCTTCTTCCTTTTCCGGCTTTTCCAAAATTTTCGCTGCTGGCTCCGCAGCTTTTTTAATAGGTGGCGGCGCTACTGGTTCATCGTCATCTTCAACTATTGTTAGTTTCGGCTCATCATCATCACTAACATCCATCGCTTCATCTTCTTTTTGCTCCACTTCTTCTTCCTCCTCTTCCTCCCCGGATCCAGATTCCTCTTCTTCTTCCTCCTCATCTTCTTCATCTTCATCTAGTTCACCGTCTTCTTTTCCAGAACTCTCACCTTCCTCTTTTTCGTTTTTTGGTTCGGGCGCTAAATTTCAAATTTTTATTGCTGCATTATAAGAAGCCATTTGTATACTAGTTCCTCCGAAAGTTTAGATTTTCAGCTCAAAATAGCTTTTCCTAGGTGTCTTTTCAACTTTTTCCTTCGTTTTGTTCGATATTAAAGGGATTTCAGTAAAAATATTTGCTGCTTAAAAATACATTAAAAATGTGTTTAGATTTCGGAAATCATGATAAAAACGCTCAAAAAACGCTTTTTATAGCTCTTTATAAGCATTCTCATTGTATATAATAGAATTCCCACTCATTTTTTCGTAATTAAAAGCAATACAATTTTTTTAACCGTAATGTTCTTTTAATACTCACCCTTCGAGCTCGATGGCAAAGAAACTGGGGGTTTCACCACAGCCGGCGGAGCCATCACTTTAGGTTTGACCTCTTCCGTGTCAGAATCGCCTTCATCGATTCGCAAACGGCCTTCTTCCTCGTCGTCTGACATTTTTTGAAGTCGCTGTAATACTAGAAACGTTATGATGGAAAACATGACGAGTGAAACGGGAAGAAGACTAATTAGGTTCAATTTCAAGTTAGTAGAAATCGATAGAATTCGCGGAATTTTGATTTGTCTTGGGTTTAACAGTCAGTAAGATGAATGTTATTGTGAATCGGTTTTCAGCAACAAAAAAGAAGTCTGGAAAGAAAACAAAAAAGGAAATGCACAACATAAAATCTAAGATGTTGTTCTTCCTCTCCTCCTTCTCCTTCTTTTGGCCATCGTTTCTCTCCTATTGTCTAACATCTCCAGAGAGGGGAACTTGGTTGTAGTGCCCTCTATTCGTACGTGTCGTCGATTGTCTGCGTCTCTTCACACAGGACCCCACAGATTCCTCTATTTTCTGTGTCGAAGAGAAAAGGGAGAGAAAAGAGACAGATCGTGGTAAGACCCCGGGGTGGGGAGACAAGGCGGCAAAAAGGAGGGAACGCGGGAAAAAGAGCGCGCGATTTGAATCTAAAGAGCCTAGCCGAATGGCCTGTGGCGTAACTGGGTCGACCTTCATCAACCTTTCATGACTCTGATTTGAACTCTTGCGCAACTCTGAAAGTTATCTATACTCTTCATCTATCCTAGGATATCCATTCTTGGCTCTGCCAAGATCTTTGCTCCAAATTCCAAGCTTTTCATCTTGGAATCTAGTTTCGCCAAATTTGAGCTTCTAGGAATTCTCCTCTCTTTAATTTTCAAAAAGTCGTCGTTCGAGGTCTCTGGAAAGTTCTAGCAAATCTAATCTGTCTTGTAAAACTAACATGACCTTCGTTGGATCTTCATCTTATCTGATCTCGCTCAGTTTCAAAAGTCTCCTTTCGCCTTCAAAATGAAGAATTTTCGGATTTCCTACGAGAGATAAAGTTCGACTCTCTACCGTACTCCTAGCGCGCCAAACTGATGAGTTTCGAATTCACAGTCTTCAATTTTGAACGTTTTGGAATAATGACCGTTTCCACTAGTTTTGCACTGGTTTTCTCCTGGGATCAACTTGAAGCGCTGTTTTCAGGCAGAACACTGTTTTCCAAAAGTATGTTGCTACAATCTTTTCAAGAGGATTTCAGCAATCCATTCGAGATAAAACCATCAATTTTGGTTTTTTACCGGCTGAAAAAAGTGGGATTCCAGAATTTCGAATTGCCACTGAATTTTTTTTTGAAAAATATAATTCGCGTCTGAAAACAGTTGGTCTCTTTTCAAAACCAGTGCTCAAATAGTGGAACTCGTGAGTTAATATGCTGAGTGTTCGAAAAGTAAGAACACTTCATGCCTTTTTGCGTGTTTTCTACACTGAACCCCTTGTTGACCCAATCGATAGAATAAACCTTAGGAATGTACCCCCTCGTTTCCATCATGGGTGCTAATTAGTGTAGATTTACGAGATATAATCTTTTCTTAATCATATTGCGAATGGCAAAAATCTCTTTGAATTTACCGACATCGCCTTTTGATCATCTTCCGGTTTCTTCTTTCTTCTCAAAATAATCTTTATTCAAAATAATTTTTCAGGGCGATTTAATCAAAAAAGATGGCTGGAAGAAAGTCATCAAGGAATGGCGAACGTGCGCCTGCACAGACACAAAAAGCCGAGAGAAAATCTGCAATTTTGTAAGTTTTGAAAAAGGATTCCGGTCGAACATTTATACCTGTGCGTAAAAATTTTGAAGAGTCATAATGAAAATGCACGATAGTTGCTCTAAAGCCTTGAGACTCCGAAACGAGCAAAAAACTCAAAAACTGTAACAGCTCATTCAACTTCTAAGTATATTCTCTCTTTCGAAGCAGATTTTCGGATTTTCACACCCATTTTCGTGCATTTTCTCTAAGGTTTTCGGAATCTACCCACTTTTTTTGCGTATATACGAAATTCTCGGCCGAAATCCTCGATTAAAATTTGAGTTTCGTTTTCAAAATCAACATTATGCAGATCGCCACACGATGAATTGCGCGAGCGTCTTCTGGAGACGGCGATAGATGTGAAAGAGAACATTCCGGAGAGAACGTCATCGAGCACCACACGGAACGAAAGTATCGGAAGTCAGCGATCGGACGGTTCGGAGTCGAGAAAACGGCACAGTACCGAGGTAAGTAAGCAAGCGATGAGTGTTATCAGGAGACGTTTGGGTAGGGGGAACAAGGAAAATGGAAACTTCTTGATAAGAAAGAGAGAATTCAAAAATTTTTGAACTTTTCGACTACTTTACTTTTTCTCGCCATGTCTCAGTTTGTTTCGAATTTCTCTAGAAGAAGAACTGTAAAGCGACTGCGGATTGTGACAAAATGCAATGAAGAAATGATGGTAAGAGAACGTTAGGAAGAAGGCGCTGAAGTTTTAAAGAAGATGAATTGATAACGAAACAATGTGTTGATAGCAGCGATTCTGAGAATGAGATTGAAGGAGAGGAATCAGAAATCTTCGCCCTATTGAATGTTGGGTTCTACAGTGTCTTCGGAAGTCTCGGGAAACAGCCCGTAAAAAATTGAAGAAGAGAATTGAAAAAAATGCACTGGGAAACAGACACTTTGTGTGTGTTGACCAGTGTAATAGTGCGCCAAAAAGTACTCATTCTCTCCTCTCCGTTTTCTCTTTTCTTCACATTTCTCCTCAGTTTTCTCATCTCATCGGGTCGGTCTGTGTTCGGTTCACACTGCCACCTCAGATTGACAAGAGAAGGACGCGCAGAGATGGCCGAGACACACACATAGTGACCGGAGGGGTCTCCTCTGAACACGGTTCGAATCGGCAACACACTCCGCAGAGACGACGACGCGGTATCTTCTTACTAGCCGTCTGCGCCTTCTTCAACATGTGGGGGTATAGCTCAGTGGCAGAGCATTCGACTGCAGATCGAGAGGTCCCCGGTTCAACTCCGGGTGCCCCCTAGTTCTTTTTGCTTTTTCTTACGGGGAAGATCATTTCAAAGCCGTATTGAAACCTGCTGAAAATCGGTTTTCGGATCTCCTGAATACAAATATCAAGTTTTCAAGTACGTATTGCTCTCGATTTTTGATCCTTTGAAAGTCAAGCCGTGATCGTACCAGGATATCAAGCTTCCAAACAGTTTTTATAAGGAGCCCATTGTTTTACGGATTAGTTTCAGGACTAGTTTTCGGGTTATGTAAGCCAATTCTATAACTGTCAGATTTGAGATGCTTTTTTGTTTTCAAGGGAATCATTCTCTAGCCATTTTGAGCTTTCTATTTGCAAATCCCCAATTCGACCACGTCTCTCTTTTCTGTTCTCTCCACCAACAATGATTGTTTGATCTTCTTCCATTCCAATCCGCTTTCGCTTCACTAACGCGTTTCCGCAATCGTTTGTCTCCATTTAGAAAGAGAATGACCATGCGGGGGTATAGCTCAGTGGCAGAGCATTCGACTGCAGATCGAGAGGTCCCCGGTTCAACTCCGGGTGCCCCCTAGTTCTTTTTTAAGATTTTTAGATGGGTTCTTTATAGGTTGTACAATGCAAAATAGCTAAAAATTGACTGAACATGGAACATGGCTGAAGTTTCTGTTATGATTAATTTTTTCAGAAAGGACCATCTGCCAAACGACATTCAACCGAGAAACATGGAAGTACAAGCCGCGATGATTCGTTCAGCAGTGGTTCGTTTTGTATGAACATTCTATTTAGTTTCTCCTTTATAGTCTTTTCAGATGACCGTGAAACCGAATCGTCATCAGTTGGCTCTGGATCCGGATCATCAAGAACACGTTCACAGCCGCTTCCGGTGATGGAAGAGGAAGATGAAGTGCTCGATATGTCGTCTGATCATCACGCTGAATCAGAAGCGAGCAGAGAGACGCCGAGATCTGAGGACCGAGACACTGAGGATATTGAAGATGAACAAGAAGAACACGAAGAAGATGTTGAGAGAGATGAGGAGATTGAAGACGAAGATGTGGATGTCGTGGGAGATTATGATGAGGAGGAGGAGAATGAAGAGAGCGATGAGGAGAACATTGAGACTGAAACTGAGGAAGAAGATGGTATGACTTGTATTATCTATTCATTGTTCCTTTTCAAACAATTTTTTTCAGATGCACCTGTTCAAAACGTCGAATTTGCTGTCACAAAGCGTCTGATGAACGACGATCATCTAATAGAGCCGCCATCTCTTCTCAGCACTGCTAAGTGCGAAGGAATAGGATCACCTACGAAAGTCTGGTCACTGATGGTCAAACGAGACGATATTCCACGTGCCACTCGTCAGCTGCTCCGAAATCATCCGGATATGACTGTTACGATGCGTCGTTTGCTTGTCGATTGGATGCAAGAAGTTTGTGAATCCGAGAAGCTTCATCGTGAAACGTTTCATTTGGCTGTTGACTATGTTGATAGATATTTGGAAGTGGCGAGAGATGAGTGCACACAAGAGACATTCCAATTGGTTGGAACTGCTGCACTGTTCATTGCTTCTAAATATGAGGTTAGGAATGATTTAACAAACTGATTTATCGCTAATATGCGACATTCTCCAACATGTTTTATTTTCAGGAAATATATCCACCAAAATGTGTCGACTTTGCCCAACTCACCGATGGAGCTTTTACATGTGACAATATTCGGCAGATGGAAGTTCTTATTGTAAAGGACATTGGATGGAGTCTTGGTCCGATCACAAGCATTCAATGGTTATCGACATATCTTCAATTACTTGGAACTGGAAAGGTGAGAACTTGTTTCTTATTATTAATTTTACATTATTTTCATTTCAGGATGATGCTCATAACGATGGTAACGGAGGCAACATGTACGTGCCAGAGTTTCTCCGTTCTGAATACATTGAAATGTGCAAAATCCTCGACTACCTCCTCTCCGACATCGAATCATTCAACTTCACCTACCGTACCATCGCCGCTGCTGTTCTTTTTGTCAACTACGAGCCAAGAAGTGCCGTCGAAAAAGCGACCGGATTCATTTACGAACAACTACAAAACGTCATTGAGTACGTTAAGCCTATCTGCCGCGCCTTTACAAGATACAACGACGTTAACGATATAAGAGATGAGATTCCTGATCTTCGTCCATTGAAAGCAGACGACTCTCATAACATTCAAGTTCATATCAAACTGACTGAAATCGATCCGTTTGTCGTAAGTTTTCGCCGGAACTGCTAACTGGAACGAATTGGTTTTATTTCCAGCAAAGAGAGCGAGATCTTCAAAATGGTCCAAGTCGTCGTCTGTGACATTAATATCAATATGATTTCCCCCTATCTCTCAGATACTGGTTTCCCCCGTTATTTCTTTCCTATCTCAAGCTCTTTCTGCTCCCACCACAACCTAGTCTGTGCCATTTGAAGCAACCCCTTCCCCTCAAGAAAACTATACTTTATGTCTGAGATCAACTTGTTTTGTGTTGTCATTAACCAATTAATTTGTTTTGTTTTATTACTCATTTCACTTCTAGCCTCCCTCTTAGAATCTATTGTAACATACTGAACAAATTGAATATAGGAACTCATTCCTTCTTTTTCCAACTCCCCCGCTCAACTTTCATAGGATACCAATCTTTTCTGACTCCTTCACAGGTAGTACTACTGTAACTGGTCCCCCTCTAGTTTATTCTCCTCTCATCAATATTCTCACTGTGAGAACTATTGCTATGCTTGTTTTATATCATATAAATTGGACTTATTTGTTCAACAACTTGCAGGAAAGGATTTTGAAGTCACACAAGACAAATCTCCTCGGACACCGAGCAATAAAAATTCCGAAAGTGTCAACTCAACGAAACAAGGAATCATTCTTCAAAATCTGAAAAAATTAAACAAAACTGAACATATTTTCCTCTGGGAACGCAATAATTCGATTAGAACCGTCTGCATATAAACCATACGATTCCTTTTCTCTCCATCGCAGCATCCATGAATCGTATACTCTTCCTCCTATTCCTTCTGAAATTCTCTCTGATTTCCGGAGAACATATTCTGGACTCTTCAGAAGACATTGACTTCTACGATTGGATAGAAGAATACTTTGATGACGTCGATATTGGAAGACGTCGTCTGACTCCGGATCAAGAGGAAATGATTCCTCCGGACACTTCTTCGAAATCGGCGAATCTTTTCTTTGCAAAGTACAGTAATACGGGTCTCACAACGAAACAAAAGAACACTTTCAGTATTAATGAATTGATATCGAAAAACACAGAAAAGCATATAGAGCAACTGGGGAATTATTCGACTGAAAAAACGCAGATTTTGTTGTGTGAAAAGAAGAAGGCGGTAAATTTTGGTAAGGAGATTTTATGCTCGAGAACTAAAAATTTGAAAAATGCATGGAAGTTAGAAAGATCTACTCGAAATTTCCTATCGGATGGTATGAGTTTCATCTGATTCGGAGCTCTGGACTACTGTAGATTAAATTGGTTTACTGTAGTTGAATTCGAGTACTGTAGCCATGACTATAAGCAATTTGTTTTTTTATATCTGAATCCTCTGAAACACTTGCGAGTTCCAGAATTTGAAGATTTCAAACAGCTTAACTAAAAAACCGAAGTATTTCAAGTTTTGAAACTGATTAAACTCTCAACTTTCTTTCCAGCCGGTTTTCGAGTTTTCATCCGTCTCTTGCACCATTTCTTCAAGAACATAGATGTGAGACTCCATTGATTCCTCAATAATTAAATCCATCATCTTCCTTATTTCAGCAACTGGACGCAAGTTTCCATCCATCAAATAAATTGACTACATTCAAAGTGGAGTATAAAGGAGTCACTTATGAGAACAAGGAAATCAGATTAAAGTGGAATGGAGAGTCGAAATTTGTAAGTTGATGATGATATTGAATATCAAGGAGAATCTAGAATAGACTTTAGCACTCTATCAAAATAATTCAAAGGTTTTCTAGGAGTTCTGAAACAGTGGTGTCTTCTAACGAATGAAAACTAAAGTTTTCTATGTGTTCAGAAAACAGTAAAGCTACTTGGCAATAAATTAATGAAGTTACGAGCTCATTCAGAAGTTATCCATAATACAGAAACAGTAAAAGTTTTGAGGAAAGAAATTCCGTAATTTCTGTCTCGAAGGTTCCGTTGCTCTTAAGAAATCTGAAAATATATTCTTGCTCCTTTTAGAAGAGACTACAACTAACGAACATTCTTATACTTTCAAATTCAAATATATAATACAAAAAAAAATCGTGGAAAGTTATGCATTTAAATGCCGAAACTACCAGTTGAATTTCTGCGTTATTCTTAAAACTTTAGGATCTTAGAAGCTCTGACGAATCATTTTTAATTTTAGAGTTATCAAGTTATTTGAAACAGCTTATGATTCTAAAAAGATGATTAATAATACATGTTATGGAATGTAGGGGCTCAAATGATTACTTGTGTTAGATAGAAATTAAGTGAAATCATTGAAACTGAAAATTCTCCAAACCTCAAAATCCAAATTTACTGTTTCCAAAATTTGCAATTAACTTTGAGCATGCTCGTGACCGTCGTTCATTGTAGTTTTCTAATTGAAATTTACCAAGAGACTGTTATACATATTGCCCTCTTGCAGGATCATTCCAAGAAAGTGTTCATCTACACGAAATTCTCCCTCACCGGAGACTGCTCTGAAATTCCCGATAGCCTTCCTGACCACCCAACCAAACCTCTGGATAACTACATTAATCGTCTCAAGAACTCCTTTATAAACGAAGTTTTGATTACGAATCCTCGTCCTCAAATGTCAGTTTACACCACTTTCACCAAAAATTTCTTGTTCAACAAAGTGAGAGTCAACTTTTGTGAGCAGAATGGGAAGATTCAGAATATGTGTGAGTTCATTTTATAAACATTTTTGATAATCGTGCACTTTTTAAACGGGATATTTCAGTTGAACTCAACCACTACTTGTTCAAGCGGTACGAATATGCTGAAAGCTTTTCGGTAGGTCAAATATCAACGAAGGGTTGCATTCGGTCAACACCAAAAATATGCATTAGTTCTCGAGTGGGAATACGGTCGGGCGGTCGAAAATCAGTTGAGCGGGCAGACGACCATTTTCGGTCGACTGACATAAAACCCCTTATCTCAACATCTATCGCAATTTCAGGAGCAAAGATTCTCAAAAGAAGCATTCAACGACTACCAGACAGATGTGACTTTTTCTGTGAAAGTGAACTTCCCTAATGGTGTTGTAATGCGGGATTCGTACACGTTTAGGATAGAAGAGGTACCAGAAAAAAAAAAACGAAAAAGTAAAAGATCTGAAAATTTTCAGAGAAGAAACCAAGTGGACGAATCTGGATGGGTCGATTGGTGGACTGCGTTTATGCTTGTGGGCTGTCCAGATGACTTGACTCCGTTGGTTTTTTTTCTGCTTCCATCGAAGGTCTTAGAACTGTTGAATTATGTTGGTCTCATTAATTCGGATAGACTAGTGAACCTACTATCTCTAATGATTAAAATTTTTACTAAAATCCATTTTTTCTTCAGAAGCGCGGATCCCCAAACCATCAAAGACAAGTTCATTGGACAAGTGTGTGGATCTATCTCCCCAATGGTCAACGATGGACCATCTGTAGAATCAAGAACCACGTTTTTGAGTCATATGATGAAGGAGGAGCATCAAGGATTCTGGGCGGTTATATGTGGTCTGGGAAGTAGACCGCGAGAGTATAGTGAGCATTTTCTAACGGACTTTCTGAGATTTTTTTGTGTTCCTGTCGAGGGCAACTGCAGAGAAAACACTTCCAATTTCAGAGTACTTCTCGGAGACATACTTGGCTAACTGGTCTTCAAACTACATATCATCTCAACTAGAGAAAACTACAGTCTTGGATTACACCAACTTCGCTTTTAATTGCACTGTACAGCTCAAGAAAAATGATGGAGTCGTCATGAGAACGGATTTCAAAATGAGAGCGTACTATGAAGTGGACAAGTGGCTAGTCAAAGAACTTTATGCTGGTTGCGAACATTGGTGATTTATTGTTTAAATGAAGGTCTGGGTTTTTAAAAATGTGAATACTTTGGTACATAAAAACAATATACAGGAATTTTCAAAAATTCTTTATTAAATCTTCAGTAATGTACTCCCTTGTTCCACACCCGGAAAACCAAGAGAGAATCCTCGATGGAGAAACTAGCAATTTTATCTCCTCGGTCAACATCAAGACGAATACAACAATGATCGAAGACAAAGGGTGCTCTTCTGAAACTTCTCTGATTTAAAAATAACAGACAGGGAGACTTACGGATACTCTTTCAAATTCCTGCTCTTATCGAATGGTTTTGTTTCGATTCCATCCAGCAACTCTCTCATCTTGGTCTCGTTCTCAGTCCAGTTTACTTCATAACCCCCTGGATGAGCTATCCATATGTATTCAAATTCATCATTTATCTCATGATTACCCCATTTCTTGACGAAAAGGTTTATATCAGAAAGTACCAGCTTCGACGTGCTACGAAGCATTAATTGCTGAAATTTGGACTGTAACAGATGGTCTCGAGTGATCCATCTGGGATAATTTAAATCGATCCGCTTGAAGTTCAAGTTCTGAAAACGAAACCGTTCAAAACTAGGTGTTCTGCTTCTCTTACCTTATCATATTTGAAATGTTGGGACAGTCCATCGCGGATACAAATACCAATGTCACTTGGCAAATTATCCAAAACGAAATGGACATCTTCATCTAGAATTTGAAGAGGATATGTTCTGTTTCTCCCTCCATAACGAAACAATGTGCAGACGGACTTTCGTTTGACAATTCGATTCATGAAAAAGTCACGGAAGTTGGGAAATCCATCAGAGTTAACATAGAATTCAGTGCTCTCAATAGGAAAGATTCCTCTTAAAAACGTCACAAAATTGTCCATATCAGCCACGACATCGATGTTAGGATCACTTTCATTCTCATAATTGAATGTGTGCCTGGAAAACTGGAACTTTTAAAAGAATCGTGAGACATTGCTGTTTCGAGAGTTGAAAATAGTCTTACATGTATGGAACATCTCCTGGGAAGAAACCGTATTTGTCTGGAATTACTTCATAGTGATCCTCTGGGGTTTTGAAATGTCTGTGATATTCCATATAGGGCTTGAACTCAATTAGGACCGTATGCTCATATGATGTATGTATTATTGTCACATTTCGAATTTTCAATAGAAGTAAAATTTTCACCATAGACTGACATCTTCGACTAACTGTTGCAAATCTTATGCTGAAAACTTGAATGTTTGATTTTTCGGATTCCGAACTTACAAATCCATCTGAATCACTACATGTTGAAGAGCCACAAGAGGGAGGTGAAGTAGTCGGAAAGTCTCCATTTTTTCGATAGAAATCAATGGAAGGAATGGTTGGTGTTTGTCATTTCTTTGTAGTGCGAACAAGAGCGAAATTACTGTGGTTCTGGGAGTGACTGTGTTAATAATTGAATCTAGTTGCAATCTGTTCATTGTCGAAGAGAAAGAAAACATCACATAAAACATGTCTCCAAGAGGAATGTACTTATTTTCATCATCTGAGTTTTTTATGAATTCTGAAGACGTCTTCAGTTTATCATCATCAAGAAAGTTCCAGGCGGAGTATTTCATTATGGAATCTTTGCGATTGTTGAAACGAAAATTGATTTTTGTGGATAGCAGAGCATCTGGAATTCAGAGAACCTGAAAAGCTCACACCTATCAATATCATTAGCCAAAATCCGATGAGCACCACAAATTGACGCACCCGTAGATGCAAACCCACATCCGGCTCCGAGCTCCAGAATTCTCGATCACCCAAAATATATCTCCTCCCCCACCATCCATAGTCCAATCGTGTACAACCTGATCTACCACTGACGATTTCATTTATAAAGAAACCATAAAAGTCAGAAAAACCGTCTGCATTTACTTTGCTAATGAAACCATCATTTCGAGTTGAAACATCTTCAAGCTGTTCTAGGTCTTCCAAAAAAAGCTATTCAGAATTATTCTTTCCAAATGCAAGATTTTTTTCTAGGACACTTTATGTGGGAAGACATATAGTATGCTTTTGTATTCCCTATGGTTAATCCTACCAAATGCGATTCAAATTTTAATAAATAATAATTTATTGGAACAAAATAACATAGCCAAGAGTATAACTTCCAAATTAATAACCTGGTGGAGTTCTTGGGGTTGGGCAGTGGAAGCAGTCTCCGTTTGGTCCCTTGGATCCAATTGGTCCCTGTCCTCCGGTCTCTCCCTTTCTTCCGGCTCTTCCCTTTCTTCCTTGATCTCCAGTTGGTCCTTGGACTCCTGGATGAACGGATCCGGTGACTCCCTTTGGTCCACGCTCTCCCTTGCGTCCTTGTGGTCCTGGGGCTCCTGGTGGTCCTGGTGGTCCGTTGACCTGCAAAAAAGGAAATTAAAGGTGATAACATCTTCAAATTGGAGACGGTAAGTGGATTATTAAAGTTAAAATGACTAAACCTAAAAATGGAATTTTCAGAAATATAAATTTTCACCAGTTCTTTTGTTATAATCAAGCGGAATAATACCGATGATACATTCAAACTATGGTGGAAAAATATTGCAATTGTATCACATTGACTTGGAACAGAAAATTTCTGACAAGAACTAGTCGAAAATCCAAATTTTCAAGATTCAGTGATTAACCTTTTTTTTTTGAATGCCCTTACTGCCTCAACATTCAGAACTCTAAGACTATCCCAATCACAGGACAACTCACATTGATAACACGTCCATCGTCTCCCTTCTTTCCTGGTGGTCCCTGTGGTCCTGGCTCTCCTTGAGTTCCAGCTGGTCCCGACATTCCTGGCTCTCCACGTCTTCCGTCGACTCCAGAGAGTCCTGGTGATCCACGTGGTCCTTGTGGTCCCTTGGCTCCTGGAGCTCCTCCGAGTCCTTGAGCTCCTGGTGGGCAGATGACGCATGGCTCGGATTGAAGTCCGTCGGATGGTCCGACTCCTCCGTCCTTTCCGTTCTTGGCATCAGCTCCAGCGGATCCATCCTTACCATCGTGTCCATCATCTCCTGGTGGTCCTGGTGGTCCGGCCTTTCCTTGTTGGCAAGTGCAGCATTGTGGCTCTGGCTCAGCGTTGACGACTGGTCCGTATCCGTTGTTGGTTCCTTGAGCTCCGTATCCAGAGTCAGCTGGTCCACTTCCGTATCCTCCGGCTCCTCCTCCGACTCCGGAGTCTTGAACCCATGATCCGAATTGCCAGGCACGCTTGGCACGGTAGTTGCTCTTTCCGGCGGTGGCAGCCAGGTTCATGAGCATGTCACGGGAGCGCATCATGCAGAATCCGGTCTCCTGGGAGATCTCGCTCTGGATGTTCATGACCATATTGTACATCATTGGAAGGGCAACGATGGAGCTGATGACGGCGCAGGTCGAGACGACGGTGGCGGCCACAGCCAAACGGCGGGCATGGCTGAAAAATAGAGAATTTATTTTGTAAAGTGGCATTGATTATGGGAACTTAGTGAGCTTGAAAGTGCTCCTGTGAAACGCAATACAAACATAAATGGATTAGAATTTCAGATGAAACCGTAAGTATTGACTAAATTGTTTTCAGTTTCGATAGGATTAGAATTTTTTGCTTAATCTCAGAACGTCTACTGTTTCTTGTAAAGCCAAAATTTCGCTGTTATCAACTTCAGATTTCAATTTCGAGATCGAATTGAAAAGTCAAAATATACTCAGTGCTTATTGCATTTCGGAAACAGTAAGATTTCTATTAACATTAAAATTTGTTCACCTCAGACTAATTAGGATTATTGAAACCGAAAACTTTTTTGTTCGACTCATGTGACTATGAGTTCTACAGTACCGCACGGAAAGATGTCATATGTATTTGGGTACTTTTAGTTAAAAATGGTCAGTCTGGAGTGTTCGAAAGAGTTTCAAACTACTTTTTCAGATCACAAGTTTTCTGGGATTTTTTTTCAAGGGAAGCACTTAAAAATGATGACTTTTTGTGCGGTACTGTATTTTTTGTTGAATCCAATTATAGTCAAATTTGAAAATCTTTAGCACTGCTAAAACTGAGATTATTATTTTCCAAAGTAGTTCATCAATCCTATTCCTATTTTCTAATCATTATCCCTGAAACTGCAATAATAACTCCACAACTTACAAATGTTGATCCTTTCCGTCCATTGCTGAAGTGAAGAAGGAATCTTAACCTGCCCCTTCCCCCGTGCCTTTTATACACCTTCCAAAGTAGGCGGTCCCCCTTCTACCGTACTCTCTCTCTCCCCCGTACCGCCCGTTGTTCTGATCCACCCGGGAGATCCGTCCTTGCCCTCTTATCCATTCGAATCATGTGATCCGGTTGGATGATAAAGGCAAGAGATAAGACATTCATATTATTATGCCAATATGAATATTCCCTTCATTAATAATAACACTCAGATCTAGGTCATCGGCAGAATACAGTCCCTCTCTCTCTTTATCCTAAAAACCGGGCGGCGGCCTAATTCGAATATTGCAGCAAACCAACGAGGACCAATTCAAGTGGAAAGCCCTTCATTTTTGACCAAATCGTAGTGACAAGGATTGAAGAAAAAAAAACCGAAAAGACGCACAGCGCCAGAGGGGTTATTAGTCATAAATAACGATGTGTTAGACAAATATGGAACAGAGAAAATCTAAATAGTAAAGAGAGAAATAAAATAGTCAAGCATAATCAAAACAATGATGATGATGATGAAAATGATGATAGAGTTTTAATGGTACACCGAGTTAAGAAACGATTAGACGATTCAATATTCATAGTGAGGAGCACATCTCTCATGAAGATTCTCCATATTGAGCAGGATCATTCGACAGAAAATTTTGTTGAATGGCGGTTTGAGCAAAGTACATCATTCGAGCATCCAAGTAGATCGCCGCGTCGTTGTTGCGAATTCCGTGACGTTCTTTTGGGAAGACCTGGAATAGAAATGGTTCGGAGGAATCATAGTTGTTACGGGCTGAGCCAAAATCAGAATTTTCGGTAGCCCAGCTCGGCCCACTGTCTGTGAGAAAACCAAAAGAAACACTTACCACCAACTCGTGCCACTTTCCCTTCTTGACACACTCATCAATCAGCGTTGTGCAATGCGAAAAGTGCACATTCTCATCCATCATTCCGTGAATGAGCATCAAACGACTTGGCCTGGAAATTTCCGAGTATTACAGCACGAAGCTCAAAATTTCGAAAACTCACTCATCCGGCAATTGATCAACGAGTCCAATTACAGAGCTCTTATGGTACGTATCATGGACAACCGGATATCCCATGTATCTCTCAGTGTATGCCGTATCGTATAGACGCCAATCAGACACTGCTCCACCGGCGATGGCGGCACTGTAGACCTGAAAAATGGTATATCGTTTGATACACTTTTCTTCTTAAAATCCTTTACCTTTGGATACTTTGCAATCATTCTCAGCGCCATGTATCCTCCATAACTCCATCCATGCACAATGACACGATTCATATCCATAAATCCGCCAGTCCGTTCGGCCATCATCTGCAATCCTTCCACTTGGTCTTCCGCCTCGACAGTTCCCATATTCTTCGATATGAAGCCTTCAAAATCGATTCCTCGATGAGCGGATCCGCGGTTATCCAGAATAGCGACGACGTAACCAAGACGAGCGAACCGTATGAATTGTATCCATCTGTAAAAAGTGAGAATTGGGAAGTGCTTTGAAAAATGCAAAATCTTACGAGAAGTCGTTGTGGACTATCTGAATTCCAGGTCCACCGTAGACATAGTGGAATACTGGGTACTTTTTGTTCGGGTCGAAATTCGTTGGACGAATGATCAATCCGTAGTGTATCAGTCCAGTTTTCCGTGATTGGTATTCAACCATCTCCGGAACCTCATGAGGGGCTTCTTGAACGACTTGTGTTCCAGGTTGGTGGAACTAAATTTGAATAATTCTACAATAAGCACTGCTAGAAGAAATCACTTACATATCCAGAATTGATAGTACTTGGAACTTCCGATCCCTTATGCCATCTGAATGAATACCAACGACACTCGGCGGCAGATCCAACCGAATTGATCCAGGCAACGAATCCATGATCTACGTCCAGTGCAAGTCTCGCATTCGATCTATCTGCCTTGTAGCAAATTCCACTCTCTGTGAGTTGAGCATGAGCATTGGTACGGTAGCTGGAGACACAGACGTTCCACTCGGTCGGATGCGATTCATTGGCGACGTAGTAGACAAGTTTTCTGCCCTCATCGACGACGATTCCAACTGATTTGTTTATCGAGTATGTCTCGGCCATCAGACTCTTCTCCTCGGTGTGGTAGTTGAAACCGCTGAAAGAATAAAATCATTTTAATTACTGCTTCTTTGAAAGAGGATACTGGTCAAGTGTTTGTATTGCTTTAAGATATGAAATAATGTGTCTAGAGTCCGAAAATCATGATGGAATGGCACAAACTTTTCAGATGATTTTTTTTTACTCGCGAGTTTTTGCCATTTTCCAATCTACGATTTTATCGCGATGTTTTTTTCTAACTGTGATTTTAGGAATCTATCCACATTTTTAAGTACTTTAAAGCATTAACATGTTGCTCTTCTACTAAAAAACGCACTTTGAATCGAGATATGCGGTGATAAGAATCAAGCATGTCCCCTGAGACTTCTCAAGGCAATAAATGAACTCGTACACCGGTTTCTCCGGATCATCAATTTTCAATGGATATGTCACATTGTGAGTCTGAAAAAGAGAAAAAAATAAATATGGGGTATTCGAGTAATGTGCCTCATCTACATTAATCCAATATTCATTCGTCTGTCGATGGATCACCACCGCTTTTCGCAGCTTGTTTCGTTGTCTCTCCTCGACTGCGTTCGCATCGAAATGTCCCATATTCAGATTGTCGGCCTCTTGGAATTCTGTTTCTCATACAAGTGGGGTTATTTGGGTGTTCGGTCTCGGAATACTTACTTATTTCTGGATACTCCTTGCGGAGAGCTGGTGGAAGTGAGAAGTCTTCGAATGGAACAAGAGCCAACCAAGATTCGGATTGAGCACGATTCATTGCTTGCAACCAGATACTGAAATGATGAATTTTAGACGATTATTATCTAGGTTACACCGCACTCTATTGCTAACATGGCTAACATTTGTATTTTCAGGTATTTTTTCTTTCAATTGCGATCTAACATGAATAGAATAAAATAAGACTAACGTAGTTCCATCGGAAAAGAATCCGGCACGAGTGATGTATTCGTATTCTGGGAAAAGACCAAGAAGGACTTGATTGCTCAGAGCAACATCATAGATTTGTCCATTCTCTATTACGATCATTCTCATCTCAACCGTTGGATTCTTGGTTCCCACTCTCGGATACTTCATCGACGGCGACGGACGTTCTCCGTTGACTCCAAAGTGAGCATCTTCGACTCCTTCCTCGTTGACTCTCTCGTACAAAAGTCTCGTACGAGTCTCACTCCACCAAATTCCCTCAAATCTCTCCAATTCTTCTTGAACGATATAAGAGGAAACTCCGTTTGAAATGTGCTTCGAATCGGATTGAGTGTGATACACAATCTCTCCACTCTTCTCAATGTACACCTGCTTGTTGAGTACGTACGCACAATAGGCGGTATCAGCAGGACACAACTTGGCAGAGGATACGAAGTTCGGGGATGCTGGTTTTTTGTCAGATTTTTCTGGAGCAGAAGATGCTGAGGCAGCGGCTGAGTGCTCTGGTTCAACAGGGCATCCTTTGGTTCTCGGTCCCGTCGATCCTCCTTCGGAAACGTCCATTGGTTCTCCGGGACTTTTGGTTGCGGAGTCCATGACTCTCACATTTATCGGTCTCACCCATTCATCATTTGTGTTAAAACTGTAATTGAGAGTTTTTGAACGAATAGTACTTAAGTCATCGGTTAGACATTGCCTAACTAGAGGAATTCTCGGATCCTCGAGTTGAAATTTTTCTTAGAATCAGATGAGAATTGTGTGAGAGCCGTCAGAATTCTTTTGGGTCTTAGCCACCTCCTGATCCTCCAGAATGGTTTAGAACCCACAAAAGCGTGTTGGAGCTTTCAGAAGGATTCTGACGTCTTCTGGACCCGATTGGATCAGTTTTTGTCGTTGTCAGTCTGTCTCAGCCGAAAATATTGATTTTCATTTAAAAATAGATAATTTCGAGCCACAAACAGGCGGGCAATGACAAAAACTGAGCTAATAGGGTCCAGAAGACGCCAGAGACCAAAGACGCTTTTGGTGGATTAGAGATCGAGCTGCAGAGTTCCAGCGGATTCTGAATAATCTGGGAGCGATTAGGTCCCAACAGGAATATAATGGCTCTGACCCAATTCTTAGAAAAGGTTCAACTCGAAGATCCGAGGAATCTCCTTGTAAACTACCCACCGGAAAGCTTGATCACCGGCAAGCAGTGTCAATTCTCGGCGGCAAATATCGTAATCTGTGATTCCTTGAGCGACCTGCGATCTCTGCCTCTCGCACATCAGCGCGAATTCAGCAGATGGAGATTCCTCTTTTCTGAAACTTTTTGAATTTCTTAGTGCGAATTCAGCGTTTCTTGTTAATACCGGAGATGACCTTCGATATTCTGGGCGGGTCTCAGTTTAACTTCGATTTTAGGATCACCGGGGACATATTTTTCCAGAGGCTCCAGAGGAACATGAGCCGTGAATATGGTTTGAGTGTTGTTGGGTCCAGTTGTCGCTATGCAGTACCTGAAAAAAAATATTTTTATGTTTTGTTTTCGATTGTTTTCTGAAATCGAATGGACACAGCGAATAGTTTGTAGTAAAACAAAAACCTACACATTCAAAAGATGATTGTCTGGACGCGCCAATCCCAATTTCGAAAATCCCTGCGCACTAACTGAACGAGCCTGTAAAAGACTCCATTTTCTCTTCAATTTACCCATTTTCTTCATACCTCTGTCTTCCATTTTTTGGCATGTTCCATCAACTGTCGAAAAGAGAGATATTGAAATCTAGCTTCTTCGAGCTTCCTCATTTTTGCGAACACTCGGTTTTTCTCTTTGAGAACTGAAAATCGATAAATTGCGGAAGGAATTGAGCGTGGAAAATAAAAAATGTCACGACACGAAGCTGATAAAAAAGCGAAAAATCAAAACGTCGTTTTGTAGTTTTTGCTGAAGCATGAATAAAAGAGTGCGAGAAACAGGGGAAGAGAAAAACAACACTTATCATTAGAGCGCCGCTTCGGCCGCCTAAACACTGCAAACCAATTCGAGCGAGAAATAGATCAGAAACTTCGATAAATTACGCCTTATTCTCGTTTGTAAATGCGTAAAGTGCATTTCGTAGTGTATTGCATTATATTCCGAGAAAATTTTATGGGTCCAAAAACCAGACGAAAACCAAATGCAATTCAACAAGTAAAAATGGAACTAAATAAATGCTACTGCAATTATGAACGGGGAAATCGGATAAGGGAAGAAACAATACAACCAGTTTAAGATCATATGAAAATGAGGGGTGGTAAAACTTTTAAAGAAGCAAGACGATCCGTAAAAATGATACATATCAACGAATTTAATATCTGTAGTGATCTGGCTTGTATGGTCCGGCGATTGGAACTCCAAGGTAGGCGGCTTGTTCGTCGGAAAGCTTGGTGAGCTTGACTCCCAACTTCTCCAAGTGAAGAGCAGCGACCTCCTCGTCGAGGGACTTTGGAAGAACGTAGAGTCCGAGCTTGTACTCTTGTGGGGTTCCGAACTTGGTCCAGAGCTCAACTTGAGCGAGAACTTGGTTGGTGAAGGAGTTGGACATGACGAAGGATGGATGTCCAGTGGCACATCCAAGGTTGACAAGACGTCCCTCGGCGAGAAGGATGATGTGACGTCCGTTCTTGAGGGTGTAGCGGTCGACCTGAAAACTATGCAATCAGCAAACTTTCTAATAAGCCCCAACTTCTTGTGAGAGAAGGCAATCATGCTAAATCTTACCTGTGGCTTGATGGTGTCCTTCTTGGTGGCGTTGGCATTGAGCCACTTGACGTCAATCTCGCAATCGAAGTGTCCGACGTTGCAGACGATGGCGTCATTTGGAAGAAGCTCGAAGTGCTTTCCGGTGACGATATCCTTGCATCCGGTGGTGGTGACAATGATGTTGGCCTTTGGAGCAGCCTCCTCAAGGGTGGTCACTTCGTATCCCTCCATGGCGGCTTGAAGAGCGTTGATTGGGTCGATCTCGGTGACGATGACACGAGATCCGAAGGCCTTGAGGGAAGCAGCAGATCCCTTTCCGACGTCTCCGTATCCAGCGACAACGGCGACCTTTCCGGCGAGCATAACGTCAGTGGCACGCTTGATTCCGTCTGGAAGCGACTCGCGAATTCCGTACAAGTTGTCGAACTTGGACTTGGTGACAGAGTCGTTGACGTTGATTGCTGGGATCTTGAGGTCTCCCTTGGCGAGCATCTTAGCCAAGTTGTGGACTCCAGTGGTGGTCTCCTCAGAAAGTCCGCGGATTCCCGGAAGGTATTGGGAGTACTTGGCGTGAACCAAGTTGGTAAGATCACCTCCGTCATCGAGGATCATGTTGAGTGGTTGTCCATCCTTGAAGACAACGGTTTGCTCAATGCACCACTCGTACTCCTCGTCGGTCTCTCCCTTCCAGGCGTAGACTGGAACTCCGGTCTGGGCGATAGCGGCGGCGGCGTGATCTTGGGTGGAGAAGATGTTGCAGGATGACCATTGAACCTGAAAATATTGTGGTAATGAACAAGTAAAAAAATGATGATTTGAATTTGTTGACCACAGCAGTCACCATATCAAATCACGCGACGGTTGATAAATAACTAACCTCAGCTCCGAGGGCGGTGAGGGTCTCGATGAGAACGGCGGTCTGGATGGTCATGTGGAGGCATCCGGCAATTCTGGCTCCCTTCAATGGCTGGGATGGTCCGTACTTGGCACGCATCGCCATGAGTCCTGGCATCTCGTTCTCGGCGAGGATGATTTCCTTGCGTCCGAACTCGGCGAGCGAGATGTCGGCAACCTTGTAAGCTGGCTTGGACTGTGCCATTGTGAATGTGTATTACCTGAAATGAAAGTGACATTAGGAAATCGAGTTGAGACGGAAAACAAGGGAACAGAAAGGATACAAACGGAGGCAAAAGTTAAAAAGTGAAAAATTGACAAAAAGTTCGTCTCTCTCTCCCTCTCAAATAAAATGCCTGGCTCAGCAGACAAAATTCTAACGTTTATTTTTGAATTTTCACTAGAAAATCGGAAAAATTTCTTGAAAAACAAACGAAAATGGAGAGAAAGCCTAAAAAGTGAAAACTAAATTCGAAGTTTCCACTGTTAATTTTAAAGGCGCAGAGGTCCCCAGCTGAGGGTCTCGCCACGATTTCGTTATTTTTTCGGCCTAAATTTTGAATTTCATTGGCGCGAAGCCCAATTTTCCATTTTTTTCCGATTTTTCCCACAAAATCGTGATCTTTGGAAAAAATCGGAAAAATTGAAAAGAACCAAAGTTGAGAGGAATACTGGTGAATTCGCAATGCCGATATGAACATTAGATGACGTTATTTATAGAGGAAATGTCTTTGGTTGACCGATACGTTCGGATAACATCTCGATGACCATGAAATTGCTAGATAAACTTCCTAGAAATGACCTTCGTGCATCCTAATACAGCATTGACGATCTGGAGATCCGACCTAGTAGATAATAATCACACACTTTGACATCTAAAATCTATTTTCAGTCGAGCATAGTTTCCCCTTACATATACCCCTTCTCCACTGTTTCAGACAGTGGAAAGGAGTTTTTTTTTCCTTTTTTGATTAGCCCGTATTCCTACGGCGATGTTTCTGGCGCTGCGTCCCCCTTTTATAGCAGCCCGCAGCTGGTGCTCCGCCCACTTTTTCGTCGTGGATGTTCTGCGTCTCCAACTGTCTCGCTTCTTCTGTGTACTTTTGTCTGGGTCTCTGTTTGATGTGCAGGATTGATAGGAGAATTAGGGAGAGCAGAGCAATTAGATGGAGGGAGTTTGAAATTAAGATTCTGGAAGAGCTGAGCTGGAACGATACAGTGTTCGAAAAAATTGTATCCAAAAGTTTCCTGAAATCCCAAATCTCAAATTATGAATGGCAGATCTGTCATAAGGATCCTAAGAGTAGGTTTGAATCTGCCTACCAACAAGAACCTACAATATTCCCAATTTTCAATATCGCGATTCCCCATTCAATTTTCCGAAATCATAAAAAAGATTTTCGAAAGTTCTCGAATAATCCTCGCAGCGATCTATGTGTCTCCAATGCCTGAAGGTCATTCTTGTCCTCTTCTTATCGCAGTTTCTTTTTCGAAACGATTACCACCGCCGATATTTCGTAGACAATTAAAAAAGTTTCGCTTATCAATTCCATTTCTGCAGGTGGTTGTAGGTTGTAATTGGATATTGGTTTTCTGAACTGATCATCTTGTCTTGGTTAGGTTTCCACCTACAATTTTGATCTTTGAAAACATATTTCTTCAACGGAAATCGGTTGTTTCACATCCTAATTTGTCGCGAATGATTTCTTTAACTCCTGTAAAGAATCTGAAATCCCAATTCAATCCTTTTCTTCCATCTGAAAGTCTCAACTCTAGTTGATCTGCTACAAGACATCACGCCATTCTCTCACGGTCTACATTATTCTGTGATTCTTCTTTTTTCTCCTTATCTCATTCATTATATCATCATGATCTTGTTATCAATCGGCACGAGAATATAAAAAAGGAGTAGGGGAATAGTAAAAAGATATCGGACATTGCAACTGAGATAAAAACCTTATAGTTAAAGAGGGGGAGAAATAAGTTGAAACAGTAAAAATCACTTTAGAGAGTAATGGGGATAGTGGAGGATCAAAAGGGGAGAGAATCTGATGAAAACGAACGAAAATAATACAAAATATGTAATGTTTGAAAAAGAAAACCAAATAAATTATTTTTCAGTGGTGACGATGGTTTAGAAGGCGTATCGTGTGCGGATGTCTTCCAGTTTCTTTGAGATCTGAAAAAAAGTAATTTTAGTCTGATCAAAATTTTGAATTTTCTAGAATCCTGATTTCTCGATAATTATCGTTTTGATGGATTCATTGAGAAATCAAGATAACGAGGAGAATCTCGTTTCGAATCTTTCGCTTACCTCGCTGACTGTTTTTCCCAATTCCTCGGCGACTTCTTTTTGTTTCGACAAGTCCATCAAACTGAATTGCTCGCAGATATCTCCGTCGATAACGCTCTGAAAAAGGAAAGGATTTTATGATTTTAGATTTTGCTAAAACGATCATCGATCAGTTCTGAGTAAAGATCAGATTCCCTCAGACCTGATTTGCATATGAATATAATCACATGTATATGATCGATGGACAATAACAAAGAAAAAACTCTTACCTTGCATGGTGCATAGTATGATCTGTAGGCGAGATGATCACGACCACACAGTGGGGGATATTCACTGCGAACATGCATTTCCAGATTGGTGAAGAAGTCCACTTCCTGAAATATCAAAATTGAAATTCATCAAAACCAAAAAATATAGGAACTCACATCTTTAGACATGAACGAAACCAAACATCCAATAGCTCCACCAATCGTAGTATAGACCAATGCCTCGTTCGCTCCAGGCATCAACGACGTCTTCTGAAGACTTGTGATGGTGTCTCCGATGAAGAAATTGGCGACGAGTTCCACTTTTTGCGATGCTCCATTCAACCATCCACGATCCCAGACACTCTTCGAAACGGTCGGATCATCCTGAACGTCTTCGTTGACGCGGTCGGGGAGACGGACGACGGCGAGATTTCCGAATTTATCGGCAACGGCTACAGTATGATAGTCGAGAACGCAAACGCACGAGACGTAGCGGGGAGTCGTGTCGTCGGCGAAGACGACGAGTTGGTTGTCCTGGAAAAAGGGAAATATAGAATTTTTAGAGTGTTTTTTGTTTGGGGATTTCTCGAACATATGACATTAGTACTGAAATCTTTGAGAAGCATTACTTTAAATTTTCAAAAGTTCAGGTTTTTCAGATGTGCAGGTTCAAGAAATCATGTTTCGAATGTTCAGAATTGGAAAGTTGAGATGACTTGAAACATATTTTTTTAAGTGTGCCGATACCAAACGTCTTCTTGAAAAAGCTCAACAATTTGAAAAACTCAAACTCCGAAAGAAGATGAGCTCCGAAATCAGCAGGAAGATGAGAAGCTGCCTCGTGTACCCATGGCCGAGAATCCCGAAAAGGGAAGAGCCCATGCTGTAATTGGCTGACTCCGCCCCCTCTTCCGAAAAACTCGGACACGACCACTTTTGTGCTCATTTCGGAACTCCTTGTTAGGATTTTAGAGCAATTGATGAGCTCTTACATAGTGGCATTTGGAATCCAAATTTGCATCTGCAGAATCTTTAAAAAAATAGACTTACTCCTTTGCGATATCTCAAAAAGTGAATGGATTCTTGACTATCCGAGACAATGATTCGCTGTCCAGTTGATTGAATATTGACAATGGAGACTGGGAAGTTCTGGAAAAAACTTTGATTAAGAATAGGATTTTTTTAAATTTGAAGTTATTCTCTAAGGTGCTCAAGGTTCATATCTCCCCTTCTAAAACCAAGTTTTCTCCCAAAAAAAAGTGCCACCTTCTCTTTTTACCAAATTTCCCATGATTACCACTCAATTCTAGTTCCGGTTCGTTTTCCCATCATTTTACCTTCTTCTCCCCCTGGGGAGGTCCATTTCAAATGGGCGGTAAGAAAGAGCGGGGACCCCGGTAAACAGAATAAATACACTGCTGAAGACTAGCTAGGATCTCGAATTTCTCCCCATTTTCCTCCGGATGTTTCCTGTTGTAGAAAATCAAAAGTCTCTTAGAAACCATTTTTCGCGTTGGCCCGGCACGATTCTCAGGCTGGGCTGATCGGGTCGGGCACAACAATAATAATGAAAACCCCCAAAAAATCTAAAAAAAACTAGAATAACGAGACGCCTAGGAGCCGAACAAAAATGCACCGGAAGACGTCGTCTCCTGCAATTTCAACATTTTCTTTCTCTTTTTTTCGTGGAGCAACAAGATTCTTATGCTCTTTCCCTCCTGAACAATTAAACTTTCTCTTTTTTCTCTCCCTTTTTGTGAAGACATAAAGAGCAAAGAAAACTATTGCAACACTCTTGTGGAGGTCTAATTTGTGTGCTTCAGAATCTCAAAGATTCAGAAGACGAAACTTTTAAAGAATACGTTGTCGTAGATGTAGACGTGAGAATCTTGAAGTAGTGTCTTCCTCAACAATAAAGGTAGTTATATGTTTTTTCTTCTCCTCCTCCTCCTTTTCGGAAGAGAGGACCCCCTTCATCCTCTTCATTCAAAAACAACCCTACGACGAGACTATCTGGAGAAGAACTTTTCTTTCTTCTCTTCGTCTAAATGCTTCTTCTTTGTTCAATTTTCATTCAATTTACGTCTTCAGATGAGCGAAGAGCATGTGATGATTAGTCACAAAGTTTCATTTTCGATACCAAAGGGAATTCCTTTGGAGACTTCAGAAGTCCACGTTGGATTTAGAAAACACCTTCTTATGGACCGAACTTCTTGAGTTTGGTAACTTCTCTTATTGAAATGATTTGGAGATTTCTGATAAATTCAGAATACCTCTACATTAAGAGAATACTTCTGGAGCTCAGATCCTTTTTCTAGGTCCCCCTTGATTTCCGATTCCTCTCTTGACCTCACTTCCATTTCTCATTATTCGGATTACTTCTTCACCACTTCTCAAAGCTGAAATTCTCCGTCACCAAGTAGTAGTAGTCAACCAACCGAACGAATACATTTACTTTCTCTCTCCTGCTCTCCTGAACATTGAGCACTCAAAAAAATAGTGTCGTTGAAAAAACAAGAGTTAGATCGGGAGCGAGTGAATGATGAATGCAAATCAGGTTGGTACTTCTTTACTAAAAATAAAATATTCTTGTTTTTTAGATTCCAGAGTTTTCCGGTTACTTATTTTTAGAAAGAATGGAGGACTTTTCTTGGGATGAAAAGATGGAGGGGATGAACAGCTGGAAAATAGGATCAAATCGTTTATTGTATGCAAATTTGTCCCTCTCGTTTTTTCGTCGTCGTCGAAATTCCAAGAATTGTAGCAAAGAACGCTCGATTCAAGGAGAGATGGCGTGGGTTCTGGACTTTGGATTCTGAATTCACAAGGTTCAGAATTCTAATTCTGATAACACTTCGTCTCTGGAGTATTTCTAGGAATCTACAGATATCGCGAATGATTCCCTTCAGTTCTTCAAGGATTTCAAATTTCCAAAAATCTAAAGATCCTTGAATCCTTTTTCAGCTCATCCCATCTATTTCCAGCTCTTTCCCAACAATAGGTTCTCAATTATAGATTACCTTATTCTTCCCGTTCCTCTTCCTTTTCCAGTCCCAGACAACACAAAAACCCACAGGGATTATACTTATTCTTCCTCCTCTCACCATTCCAAGAACACATATTCATCCCTCGAGCCAAGTTTTGTTGCCAAAAAGTCTATATATTTTTGCTGTATATTTACTATCTCGAGTGAGAACAATGAAAAAATAATGAGATGCATGCGTGTTCTATATAGTTCGTGGGTCCTTTTGGCGCTGATGATGATGATGGGAAGAAGGCGGAGGAAAAGGATGAAAAGTGACAGTGAGAATAACAAAAACAGTCACTTTTCGACGGGTGATCTTTTTATTTTCAACACAGAAAAAGTCACTTTTATCTTGGATTCCTGGGAATTCACTGGTCGTGGTGGTCAACAAGCATGGAGATAGTCTAGAGAAGATGAAAATGGCTATGGTCTGTATTCAGTAGATAAGGTATCTCGAGACCTGTCAACCTTCAATAGAAGTACGAAAATCCTTTTAGGGTGATTTTCTGCATTTTTGCGTTGCGGACCTGGCATCAGATTGGACGCCAAGTTACCTTTTCGGCCGCAAGCTAAAATTTACAGTCTGCTGAATTTTAGATAATCCCCTATTTTTCTGGCCGAAACTTGAAATGACCCAGTGGCCAGTGTCAATTTCAAAATCTCTCTGAATCCCGGAATCTACATTCCAATGTTGTTGCTAGTTGAGCCCTGGGAATACCTTTCCTTCCAAAACACAACACTTTCGATCGACGACAAAAACATGACGCGGCGGCGGTGGCGGTGAGCCACCATCAAAGCCACAGACTCGAACTTTTCAATAGAGAAAGAAAGAGACTTCCGACTACCACTACTTTCGAAATGGATAAATAGACAAGAAGAAAAGAGCAAATAGATTCGGGAGACAGTGTCCAGTTTATCCCCTTGTCATTTTAAGACACATTTTGTTCTTGTTTCTTTGTCGGGAACGGTCTGACCCAGTCTGCCCACCCCTTTCTGAGTCTTCTTTGAGCCATTTTCTTGAAATCAAAACTTTTTTTGGTCCCATTTCAAGTTCCTTCTTTATAATCCAATTCTGCCATTCATTATGTGCTCTTATAAAGTTCTTAAATCTTCTTCTTCCTTGTTCCCTCTTTCTTCTTCCATCCATTCATTCAATGATGATAAGTACAAGAAGCAATTGAATTGAGTGGATAGACTCTAGACTAAACTCCTCCTCATCTGAACTCTCATTTGTCTCGTTTTTGGACATTTTCAGACTACCCCCAGAAATAGGCAATGAGCCCATGATAAACACAACAAATTATGAGAATTGTCTACATCTGCGTCGCTTTCAGCTTTCAGATTAAGAATCAGAGAAATTCAGCTGCAACTGGGAGAAAAGTAGAAACTTTTTGCTTGTTGGTTCTTCAAGTACTTCCGGGTAGTAACTAACTAATGTGCTCTTGGAGCTAAATCTCTGAGAGAGCTCCACTTCATAAAATCAAAGATCCCGGAATCCGTTAAGTGAAAAAGTTTAGCAGGAGGAAAGACTCTCCAAAAGAGCTAATAGAGTGTTAAAGCTGGATGACCTAAAAGCGTCAGCCTCCTTATCAAAGGCAACATAACAGCTATGTTTTAGAAGGAGATTATGACATTATCAGCAAGAGATTAGAAGATTAGGATTCTCGATAGAGATCAGAAAACCAGATGATTAAAGAATCTGGAAGCTGCCAGGATTCAGATTTTCAAGAAATTCAAAAACTTCCAAAAGTTCTTCTTCAGAGTACCTTCCGATAGCTGCAAGCCTCATTGAGTTCTAGCCTCTTGAACCTGAGACATGCATCTTGAACTCCTCTGACCCCACGATGGAGCTCAATTCTAATTCCATTCCATCTAAACATTAGAAGGGAGTCCCTCATCAATCTCCGTTACGTGTTCCAAGTGTTTCCCAAGCGTTGTGCTCATCGGTCATTTGTCAAAAAATCCTTGTGGTTTTTGAAAAATGATTCTGTTCATTCTCGTCAAAGTGTAACAATAACTCAACCCAAAGATCCATTTTCTTTAGTTCCTGTTGATCTTGTTAACAACACGGTGATCGAGATCGTCGTAGGAGTAGACAGGAAGACACGAAAAAATAGGAACAAGCCTTTTTTCTGTTCAAGGAGTCAACTGGCCAACACCAACCAAGAGAACCTTCGTCCCAAAACATCCCACCAAACACCACGTGTGTGTGTCTTCCGGAGAACACAAAGACTCGCTTTTTTTTGCTATTTTTTCATCTTCATTAAACCAAGACCCCTTCTTCTCTCTCAGCTGCTGCTATGAGGGGGAAAAGAGGAAAAATTGGTCCGAAAAACACGGCTGAAAGGGAGGCAAAGAGCTGAAAAATGATGGGTTAAGGACCCTCATCCCACCCGTTTTTTTCTTTTTTTTCTAATTTTTTCGTTTCAAGTCAAACTCGGGTCTCTTCCTCTTGTCTCCAGAATCCTTAAAACATCCGCCCGCGGACACCAGCCGGTCGATGCAAATTCGATCAAATGTGTTCGCTTTTTTCTTTCCGTCTTTTTCCTCCTTTCCTGACTAAGGAACAATTGAATTGTCTTTCCTCGAAGCGAGGGAAATTGCTTTCAATTTTCAAAGATAAAGAAACGAAAAATTCACACTTTACTCTTGCCTAGAGGTCCCATTTTGGGCGGTCGAAAATCATTGGCCGACCGCCAACTTACCGGCGGTGGGCGGTCAGGTGACGATCGAGCGGCTCAACTCCCGGTCGAACTCTGACTTGTATTTCGTCTTGTTCAGCTCGACGATTGATCAGTGGGACCGGCGGCTGACGGCCGGTTGGCGGCCGGTCGGCTGGATTTCCCATCTTCGTATGTTCCATGGTCACTTCCTCTGATCTTCGCTATTTATTTTGATAGTGAAATCATCACGAAATTGAATTTGCATCAAATTCTAAGGTTTCTTGGCTAAGCTATCAAAAACCCTCTCTCGTTTCTGACCATTATATTTCATTACTTATTAGAAAATTGTATAAGAATAGTCACAAAATGTGTTTATCCCCAGCCTAACGGGTAACTACTAAATACGATAACCTCTCTCTTTTTGAGGAGAAAAATTGAATCCGAGATAGGCAAATACAATTAATTTGCGGCCAGTTTTGCGTCATTCATTTCCGTTTTTTGGGAAGAGAAAAGACTAGAAAATATTGTGATGTTCTGAAGGAGTACCAAAAAAGCCCACGTTGTATGAACTGAACTTCTGATACAGAATATAGTGGTTTCACTGAACTAGGGTAATCTGAGGTGATGTTTTCTGAGGAATCCAGTCACACCGACCAGCCCGCCTGACCGGCTGGTCAGTGTGGGTCGAAACCATCTTCCGATTCTCAGAATCCTCCTCCTGGTCAACAGGGGCTCGGCCTCTAACACCTCATCGAATGGTGAAGGGACCCTATTCTCTGTATATTTCCATTCTGCTTCATCGCACCTTTCCGTCCCCTCCTTCTTCTTCTTCGTCTTCTTCCCGTTATTCTCTCCCACCCACTTATGGAATATGATATGAGCAACAAAGGAGAAGGAGCCGCGACACCTCAAAACCAAGATTTTAGTGCTTTTTCTTGTTTTCTGGGCCAATCTCAGATGTGTTAGGTTATGCGAACCCGGTTTACTATGAACTTTGGTGAACCAATCATCTTCATGAAGAGGATCATAAACCAGAATATTCAGAGTGTCTTTTTGTGGTCTTTTTCAGTGTCTTGAAAAAGAAAGACAGCTGAAAAATGATTGCAATCCGAGTCAAGAAAAAACCGGACGTCACCTATAAATAGTCTTCTTTAAGACCATAATGATTTTTCTCCTTGTTTTTTGTTCTGCAGAGAATCGAAATTTCAAAGGTGACAGATCACTTCTAGTAGGGAAACCCCTAGTGTCCGATCTATGTCTTCCCTTCAACTTTCGGTTGAATTCTGAATTCTCATTCAGAATTGAAGATTTTTAGATGAGTGAATTTTTCGGTGATGATCAATTTATTCATCATGACCTCATCAATCGTCAATTCATAAAAAACACCGAAAAAGAGGTTCTTTAGAGTACAACTCATCCCTTTTCTCTCTCGAAAAGTTGAAACTTTTTGCTCTTCTACCACCACATCACTTTTCTTTTTTTCGCTGGTAATCCGGTTAGTTCTTCGGAAGTACTCTAGCTACTTGAGAAGATGTTGAAGATCCCTTTTCCCGCTAAAAATAGGCAAGAGGAGGTCAGAAATAGACTCGAGGAGCGGTTATATGCTTCATCTTGAACTTTGTCTTGTCACTGACTGAGGAAGTAGTCTTGTAAACTAATCTATAAGTTATTAGGTTTCTCTCTGTGACACAGCTGGCTGGAGAAAGAATAAAAATAGAGACTGTGACACGTCATCAGAATCTCCTTGAAGACGTTCCTCAATTATTCCATTTGTGTTTCCAATATGAAGTTTTCCTTCGGGATCAGCAGATCACAAACTGTGTGAGTCAGGAGAGAACGTCACTCTTTTTTTCGAATTCTCAAAATATCCGCTCGCAGACAGATAGACAGGGAGGACAATGGGGAATAGTGCTATACAAATCTCCATCCAAGTCCAAATTTATCACAAAAATGGAATTAGTCGAGTGCTCGATATGGGAAATGAGTACTAGACATTAGTCGGTCCAGCAACGCTGGCCGCCGATCGACCGCCGACCGGCCGGTCGTCAATGAGATCCTAGCATTAGAGATCAAGCAAATTCTGAAGTCTCGATCTAGATTCCTCCGCTATTTTTTCTCTGGTGGTCCACCGAGCGACCATTATCAGACCGACCAGATCGACCGCCGACCGAGTCGGTGAGCGGTCGACTGGATATCCTGACCGACGGGAACCCTTTTTGCGATTTCAGTGAATCTATTCTCGTCGGTTCTGAAGTACTTCTTCCGATTCCAGAGTCCGAAACCGAGAATCCTTGTTCCTGGGTCTCCTTGGACTATCTTCTCCTCTTGAGTGCTTCTTTATCATTTCTGATAATCCTCTTTGTTAATGACTACTGTACACAATTGCCGCCTTTGATTCTCACCTCGAAAGTTGATTTAATCATTGAGTTTCTCTTCGTTTCACTCATTTTTCTAGGTCTCGGTTTCGAAAACAGAAACTTGGAAAATGAGGAAATGAGGAAGGAGAAGTCGAGAGGAAAAACTTTTTCCCAAGAATCCTATTGTTTTTCCGTTCCTTTCCCGAGTGTTCCCATATAATCCACACCTATCCATAATTCTTCCTTTTATTCTAGCCTTCTTGTTGTTGCTCCCTCCTTCAGAATACTTGGGGTCTTCTGAAGCGACTCCTTCTTCTTCTTCTTCTGTGTTTTCCTTTCGAGAACATCTTCGTTTTTGTTCAATTGGCAAAAGAGGGTCTCCTCCTCTAGAAAACTGTCAACAAGCAAATCCCCCTTCTCTCCATTCTGCATTATTTTGGAACAAAACGACGAAAAAGGAGAGAAAAACTAAACATTTCCATCATTTCCATCCAGAAAGAGAAGATTTAAGAGGAGCACCACACTTCGTTTTTTGGTGGTCATGGTGGAGCTCTGTGAGGTTCATCGATCAGAACCTTCACATCTTCTTTTTCTATAAATGCCGTCGTGTATCCGTTAGAAGAGACTAATTCGAAATTCTGGTAGAAGTGAAATGAACCGAAGAAGAGAGGGAAGCCAAAAGAGAGAGAGAGAGATAGCCTCTAACAGACACCTTTTTTCGTGTGGGCGCTGAAAAGAAAAGTTCTCCGGACCTTCTCATATTTCACCAGAAGAAGAAGACAAGGCTAGAGGTCAGCTGTTGAGTCGTCACATAAAATTCTCTCTGTAACCAACGTGTGATTGTTCACAATTTTCAACGTTTTCAAGGTGTCAGGGCTGAGGCTGAGGCTTCTAGGCGGTCTGGGCATTCAGAATGTCCTGTTGGTGCCGAAAGTCGGAATTTCCGTGCCGGTCCATTGGTCGGCGGCCAGTGATTTTGGACCGACCGAAATAACACCCCTAGTCATGACTGTTTGGCTTCTTCCAAGTCTGCTTTGACCTGACTCCCAGGTCAACGAGTATCCAATTTTAGATCCGCTTTTAAATCCAATTCCAAAACGTCACCAGATGTCTATAAATGTATCAAAATGCGTCAAGTAACTTTTGAGATTGAATCAGTTTTATCCAATCATAGGCTTCTTTTCCTCTCCAGCTCCATACCTTGCTCCAAGCTCCGTCTCCATCCCCGTTATTACTGAGAGCAAAGAGAAAAGAGCTTAGAAGAAGACGAAAATGCCCCTGTCATTATCTCCCCCATTTTAAGGTCTGGAGACTCTCTCTGTGTTGCTTTGTGTGTGCCTGTGCCACGTCATTATGTCCTTTTAGGTCGAAGACCCGAGGAGAAAAAAAACGATTTCGGCATTGAAAATTTACATTTTCTCTAAAAGCGCTGTCTTCGAAGTTTTCGTGTTCTGAGCTGTTTGTTCTAAGCTGTCCACCGTTTCTCAACAAATATTAAATTGTTTTGAGTTGGGAACCTTAAAGGTCGAAAGAGGGTGGTGGTTGTTGACCAAACATTAGTTTCTGCTTATTACAGCCTTTTTGACTTCTGGAAAACTCAAAAAAAGAGAGTAGGCTTTTGGGCGGATTTTCAAGGGTGAAAGCTTGAAATGAGCTGAATATGCAGTTCAAAAGCTTCTGAGAATCTTAGTCTCTTGACGTCTTCCAGGTCAAGGAAAGATTGACAGTAGGCTTTTGGACCATTTTCAGAACCACAAACTAAACAATTTTTCGCCTCATTTTCCATTTCTTGACTTTTTTAAAGACAAGAAGAGGTTGGAAATAGGCGCTTGGACCATCTTTTTCATGTCACAAGCTTGAAATATATCTTGCTCTCCATTGATAATATATCCTGCTATTAGCCGTGCAAAATGTGTTCTTCCTTCATTATTTTTGTTCGTTCCCCTCTACTGATGTTTCTTCCAAAAACTGACTCATTTCTCAGTTGGGAACCAAAAACTGAGAAGGAGGAGCAATTTGTTGTCGCCCCCGTTTAGTACATACATCCTGTTGTTCTCTGCCCTATCCTTCCTGAAGAATGGAGGGAGGAGGAGACGAAGACAAATTAAAATCACACCACATTTGGTAGCCCCCCTCAGGAGCTCTGGCCGCTAGGCTCCGCCCACTCGGGGTGTTTCCTTCTCTTTCATTGCTATCGCCTTAAACTGAAAAATGTATATGTGCAAGAAGAGATTAGCTAATCACATAGCGCTATCTTCTCTTCTTTCATTCTATTCATGACACTATTCTCTGGAATTTCCCCTCCATGTCATATTTTCAGCCTCGTCTGTTCTGCTTCAATTCCTCTACCCTTATTCTTCACAATTTTAATAAGAAAAAGCAATTTCCTCTTCTCTTCTTGTGTTCCTATTCCAGAATCCTTTTGATTGATTCTAGTATGATGCGAGAAAGGTGGGGGATACTGTAGACTATTCTGACTGCGGCATACAATTAGAAAGTTCTCAATAACATGCAATTTTTGGCAAAGTTTAGAACTTTGACTGCACACAATTAGGACTTTGGTGGTGAACTTTTCGATTTCAAATTCAAAAAGCTTCCCTTCATTATAATCCATTTGTTTATTAGTCGAAAATTCAACTTTTAGCCATTCCAAAGAAGTTCATTGCCTTTTCATCATCCGTTCCACTTTTTTCCCATCACCATCAGAAGGCCTAGGAAAACAATAACAAAATGAAAACTTGTGGAGAGAGAGAGAGAGCAAGAGCAAGAGTCTGTCTTCTGTCTCAAAACAAAGCGATGGAAAATGTCGAATCGTTTTGTGTTGGCTCTGAGTGTGTGTGGCAATGACGTGGTCACACAGGTCTTGTCAAGGAGGATCTGGATGAGATTTCGGGTGATTTCCAGCTCCCAATCCAACAAAGTGGATTTTGATGTTTCTGTTTTTTTGGGGGCTTCTCTAGGAAATTTCATGTGACATTCAATTCTTCCGAAATCTTCTAGAATCCTTGTTTCGAAAGTAGTCTAGCGGCCAAGAAAAGGCCTTGGAATCTTTGAGATTACTCCAATCTAAGGGTTCCATTCGGTTGGGAAACCCAAAGGACCCGATCGAAAATCTGCATTTTCAGCGTTTCTCGCATGGTTTTTTTGCAGTTCAACGCAAAGATACAAGGATTTAGTAGGCGTATCGGCCGATCGGTCGGACCAGTCGGAGACTTTCTATGGATTCCCACGAAGCTCGGATCTGGTCGTACCATTTTCTGAGTGTGGTCTTCTGGTCTTGAAACTAGAATAACGATGCTCCTTATCCAGGTCTTCAAAGTTTTCAAGCCTCCAAATAATTCAGACAACCTGAGTCATCTTGGGTGGTTCCGCACATAAATATTTCCGGTCCAGATTTTTCGAAAGTGATAAATATTTTGTAACGTTCCGTGTCATAGATGTCCTCTTCCTTCTCCTCCCCCACCACCTCCCAAATATCATTTTTCTCTCTGTTTCTCTTCCTCTCTGTATATCTTCTTCTAGAGTTAAGAGCAAGGGGAGAGGCTAGAGGCTAGTGCTGTTTGTGTTGCTCAGCGTCCGTCCTCTTTTGCTCTCGCGACATCTTCAGATTTGTTTCCTCCTCCCCTTTTTTCTTCTTCTTCTTCTTGTCCCCTTCGTCTACTACAACTTTTCGGCGGGGCCACCCATCCCTCAGATTCCTTCGTGTGTCCATCCTTTCCTTCTTCTTCTTCGCCGTCGTTCACTTTTTTATTATTATTAGTGGCACGTCATTTTGGAGGAGAGCCATTCACACTTTTACTGAGAAGAAGGCGACAAAGGAGAGGGAGGAAGAAGGGGGTGAAGGGGGCGGAGTTTCATATAAATTAATTAAAAACCCACACACACCCATAGACCCATTTTTCTATTCCATCATATATAGGATGGGTATAAAAATAATAGTCCATTTCTTCTTCTTCTCTTTTTTGGCCATCTCTCCAGGTACATTTTTCATTTTCTTCATCATGACGTCTTCTTTTCCTTGGATTCTGGAGTGTGTGTGCCGAGAATCTTAATTTCCGTTTGAGAAAAAGTGTGCCCTCGGGGTGAATTCGTTGAGCCCATTTTCAGCAATTTTTCAGCTTTTGCTTATAAATCTCTACTTTTCTGCCCGTTTTTCTTTTTTCTATCCAAAGAACCTCTCTCGACTCAAAAATTCCATTCTTGCAGAAATCGTTACAATTCATATGGAATGAAATTCGGCGAAAACGGAACAAACGACGAATAGCTCAACAGAGATATGGAATGGGTACGACAAAAGTTGAACGGGCAGTTTCAAGACGAAGAATACGGTGGAGGTGACAACTATACGACAATTGGATTCACCCCTATTATAGGTTCGATTTCTATTTGAAAAGTCTTCTAGAACTCCTCAAATTTCCAGAAGACAGTCCGAACTGCTCGTTCTACGAATGGTCGAGAAACCCCTCACACGCGCAATTCTTCCGAATCTTCTCCATCATTTCCGTTCTGACCGTTTTAGTTGTCGTCGTTGTTCTTGGAAATGCACTTGTCATTGCTGCAGTGCTTCTAAGACGACGTCTACGATCAGCGACAGGTCTTCTGATTCTAAGTCTTGCCCTTGCTGATCTTCTGGTCGGTACAGTAATCCTGCCGTTCAGTATAGCCAACGAGGTGTTGGATCAGTATTGGATATTCGGAGAGACATGGTGTACGATATGGTTGACTCTGGATATTTGGATGTGTACAGCTTCGATTTACAATCTGGTTGCAATCTCGATTGATCGGTGAGTCTTTTTGATAATGGATCAAGACTCTGATCTAGAAAATTTGTAGATATATCGCTATAATCAAGCCACTGAACTATCCAATGTTGGTCACTAAATTCCGCGCCCGTTGCACTGTGGCAATCGTATGGATCGGAAGTTTCCTAATTTGCTCACCAAGCTTCTTCTTGGCAAGCTCAATTAAAGACAAGGAAACTCCGTGTAGATGCACTCCTGCAAATGCTGGAAGAGTCTATGTCGTCTTCTCGGCATCCAGTAGCTTCTATATTCCAATGATCATCGTCGTCTTCGTCTATTTCCGGATATACGTGGCAGCACGGGCGGCCACCAAGTCAATCTATTCGGGAATGATGAGTGTGACGGCGGCGGCGAATAAGAAGCAGAATCCGAAGAGTTACCTTCTGAATCATCCCGATGTGATCAACAAGGATTCCTTACCGATGCTACGTGTACATCGAGGATCGTCTGTGGTCGCTCAAATTACACCCAACAAGCCGTATAAGTGAGTATCCTCTTCTCTAGTTGGGCACCCTCTCATAAACAATTTATAATTGGGCGGCGGATAAATTTAGGGAAGAGATGAGAAGAGCAAAGCTTATTCATTATAACAACATGATCTCTTCTCCATTTTCTTCTTCCCCTTCAGCTCAAAACCCTTCTCCATTTTCAGCGCAACCCGTCAAAACGGAAATTCCATAGACGCCACCGCAAACGGGGCATCACAGATTACGGCGGCCGCCGCGAAGGCGAAGAAATTCGCGAATGAATCGGCGAAAACATTGGTGAATCGAGGAGCCGTCGGAGGAGCGGTGGTCGCACCACAACAAGGTGGCGGAGCAAGGCACAAAAGACACGGAAGGAGCAGCGAGAGTTCTGTGGATTCATTAAATGGGTATGTGGAGATTTTTGAGATTCATTCTTGAATTAGACTCTAGACTGCATTAGCCTTTAAGACGGATTTAGCAGGATGAACATTTCGACTCTGTTTTCAGCACGAACTCCTACTCGGCAACACCACACAAATCCGGAAACGAGGAGCTCGGATCATTGATCGAGAACTCGCGGAGCAGTTCCACTGACTCAACCACCGACAAAACCGAACCGTTGACGAATCAAACCGATGACAACTTCTCACTGACCAACAACAATAATAACAATGGAGATGAAAAGGAAACATGTGATGAGTCGTTGTTGGGTGAATCAAAGAAGAAATCGAAGAGTTTGGCATCGAAATTCAATCATCTGATGCGTCGTGGGCAGAAGAAGCGAACCGCGGGGGCTTATGAGAAGAGACTGTCGTTGGAGATCAAGGCAGCGAAGACTGTGGCCATTGTAACCGGCTGCTTCATTTTCTGCTGGCTCGGGTTTGCTCTAGTCTATGGGCTGGAGATCAAACTGAACGATGTCGTCTGGAGTATTGTCTTCTGGTTGGGCTACTTGAATTCCGCACTGAATCCAGTGATCTACACAGTTTTCAATAGGGAGTTCCGAATATGTTTCAAGAGACTGCTCACGTGCCATCATTTGAATCATCCAACACATAAGGTTAGTACAGTTTTCGTTATGTATCAGTCGGTCGATCGACTGAATTATCCGATGTTTCTTGCCCAAATTATTCTTCATCTTCCCATTTTCAGTACACCAACAACAATTCCTACAATTCCACCGCGATTCGATCCACCAACGCCGTCAATCGTGTTCCACAGACGAGTCTCTACAACTACACCCAGACGCAGAATTCGGAGAAAAGCTCGACGGCTGCGGTAACTTTCAACACTCCAACCAACTGATCCTTCTTCTCCTTCTATGCACTTATTCTCATTTTCCATGATTTCTTTCCCAATCCCAATCCATTCATTCTCTCTCAAAACTCAATTCCGGTGAACTCTTTCCGTCCATTCGAAACACAAAACAGGGTACTTTCTTCGTCTCTTCCTTATTCATTCTTTCCGTTTTTTGGCATTTTGAACCTCATTTTTTTTGACAATTAATTGTTGTTATCACATTTTCAATAAAATCTAAACAACTCAAACTTCTAAATGTTATTTTTGGCTTTGCCGCTCACGAGAGACTTTTGATTTTCCGCTTCAAATTTCCGATTTTTGCCTTGCCATTTTTAGGAGAAATTTCTCTCATTTTTTCCAAACTGAAAACTAATTCGTGCGGAAGAGGGAAAACTAGAGATGTATGTGACACACATCGAAATAAAAAAACGACCCGGAACTTGTTTAAATTTACATCGCACATGGAGCAGTGTGAAGAAGACCAAGAAATGAAATTTTTCGAGTGGAATTAATCGAACATGTTGGAGATTCTTGGAAGCCAAATCGTGTATTTTTAGAGACGAATTCTGAACTTCAGATTCTGAAGTGGAGCGTATCCAGAGAGCAAAATGTGTTTTCAGCCAGGGCTCGCTGGAAATTTTTCGATTCCGCGCAAGAAAGGAAGCTCACTCACACTTGAGACGAAATATTAATACAGCACTTGAGGTAGAGGGTGGGAATTTCATTTTTTCGCATTTCCTTCTTCCTGTTTTCAGAACGAAAAACAAAGAGAAAAGTCAAAAGATTAGTTCCGATTCAGAAAGACTTCCGATGAGAAAATTGTGGAAATTCCAAATAAATTCCAGATTGAGGTAATACTGAAGTAGAAATTATGAAAACTTGCAGATGACGTCGAAGACCCGAGAATGACCTAGAATCCCAAAGCTCGGTCACCAACTAATCTTTAAAAAACCCATTCCAATCAGTTCAATCCCTTTCTAAAGTCCTAGTGAATCCCTAGTTTTCATATTATCCAAAAGCACTTTTGAAATTCAACATAAAATCCCCCTTCTTTCCCTTCTATTTTTCATAACATGACCTTTAGCCGAGACGAAGACGAAAAGGGAAAAGAAGCAATGAACTAAAAACTGATAATGCTCCTCCTGTCTATTCACTGCTTTTTTCCGTTTGGATTCAGGGGGACCCCGACGACGACCTCATCTGTGTGTCACCCCCTTTCTCGGCTCCGACTAATCAAATCGCCATTTTTGCACATGCTCCCCCCACACATGCGTCTTTCCCCTGGACAATTTTCACACATTTTTGGGATTCTCAATCTCTGGGAAGGGGAGATATGAACCGAGAGTTTAGGAAAAATTGACGTACCTTGTTCTCACACTTGGCCAACAATTTCTTCTGTCCAATATCGTACATTCGAAGGAAACGGCCGAATCCAACGAGAGCCATTCCGCGGAAGTCATGAATTGCGCCGACTGGCTGAAAATTGAAATCGTTATGAAAAGTGCTCAGAAAGTTCTACAAATAGAAAGACTTCGGAAAACTGAGTTTCGAAGGTTGAAACCTAGGATTCCAGTTGAAAATTTGCATTGAAGATATAAAAGTTTTGGCTGGAGACCTCCTCTACGACCTACAGTAGAACGCAAAATTGGTTTCTAAGATCCTATTTTTTCCGTCTGAAGTATCCCTCCTAAACTCCTAAAAAATCCCAAAATAACTCACCAAAGGAGTCTCAGTTCTGTGCAAAAAGTCGAATCGATCACCCGTTGCGGCGAGATGGAAAGTGTAGACACATCCTCTGACTGCTCGATAGTTCTGATCTGCCGGATCGACTTCTTGCGTATTCAGAATCTCATTGACACCGCATCCGACAAGGACCATCACTGCGTCGGGATGTTTGGAGAATTGGACGAGGGCGAGGCTGCAAATTCAGAAATTTAGGAAATGAAATTCTGAGATCTTTGGCCAAAAATGCTTGAAAATGTATAGCTAAAACTGAGTGTACATAGCAAAAATCAAAATAAAAATGCATAGAAATCGCTCTGAAACCCTGAAAATCAGCTCCAAAAAGTTCGAAACTGTGGGACTGCGGCCGAGATTCCAAAAGGGGAGCTAAGCCCTGTAATTGGCGGACTGCCCCTTTTAGACAATTTCGGAGCCAATTTTTTGTGAGTTGAGAGCAATTTATGAGCATTTTTATTTTGTTTTTTTGAAATCTAGACTTTAAAGGAGGATTCTAACTCACCACTTGGCATTCTCATTCTGTGGCAACTCGAAATGCGAGAACTTCTCTCCGGTATTCGCCGAAACCAAACTGATCGCCGACGCCCACTTTCCGTATCCAGCTCTCGGTGCTCCGAAAACCCTCTCATCAAGTCTCTTCTCTCGAAGATTCGCCGCAATCTCCTGTGCCAATGCTCTCTCCTGTTCATCTGATGCCATTTCTTCAACATCCTGAGCCATCTGATTCCTCTTCAATCCCTTCGTCACTTCTGTATATGCTGCATGATCGGTTTCAATGACAACAAGACAAGGCATCGTTGGATGGACAGCGATTCGGCGAGGAGTCATCTTATGTTCGAAAGATTGTACATTGAATGCAACTCCAAGTTTCTCGGCTGCTATGATTCTGAGAGTGCTTGCACAGATCGCGACGACTCCTTCAGCACACTGATTCGAGCAGAAGCTGGCACCGTATTCCAGATTGACGTAGCTGAGTGGAGTCAGATGGAAACGACGTTGGAAATGGTAGAGGAGCCACGAGCGGGACGAGGCGCAGAGAATCTGGAAAATGCATTTGTTAATAGGTGAATTCAAAGCAAGGGGAACTTACAGCAGATCTTCCTTGAACTTGAACCTTGAACAGTTTGACTGGACGAGTTCCAAGGTAACGGGTACGCGTATCCATGATGGCTCCGGTGACATTGTCAACAGTGTTACGGAAGAGACAACCATTCTGAAATATTCTCATTATTAATAAGCCTAAGCATATTTTCACAAACCTGCAATCCAATATTTAAATGAACCGAGGCAACTCCTTTACCATCCTCATTCGGCGTGTCGATGAGAAGAATGGATTCTGCTGGACACGGAAGATTCTGAGTACTCAATGGCATTAACATGTCATTTGGATCGAGCGAGATGATTCGGACAGCGTTGTCGACTGTTCCCAGAGCCAAGAAACGAGAATTGAGTTCTCCTTCGGATATCTCACTGAATGTCATGCATGCGATGTCGGCATTGAACAGTTTTCGCTCAGTGAACTCGTTGAGGGTTCCGTTCTGGAAATAGGAATGGTTGTAAAGTCGTTTCGTCGGAACTATGATAATTTTGCTAAGAAAACCGAAATCAGTCAAAAACTCACCAAATCCAACTCGAAATACACCAATTCTCCTCCACTCAACGCAACGGCGACTTGTCTTCTATTCACTGCACACTTGACGATTTGACGACGTGGTGGTGCTTTCCATTCGTTGATACGTCTGTCAGCCCGAATGTGACGGATTCCTTCGGAATAGATCTGTACAAGGGAATCATCTCCAATCATAGCACATCCGATGGTTGGCGTCGTTGCCAAGAATCCAGTATCAGTAGCTTCCTCGACGGTGTCTCCGATGGCTAGAACCAAGGTGGCGTTGACGAACGAGACGACGATGTACTGGTCGTATTGGTCTGAAAAAAAACATGGATTAGAATAATGATTCATTTTAAATATTTGCGATTCCTCTTAGATTCTCTGATGAGATACGAACCTTCAATATTCCTCTTGACTGTCCATACTCCATTCGGATTACCGGGCAAATCCGAAACTGCCATTTCTGAGATCTCAAGTCCGTTTCGAAGAACTTTCATGTGAGAACGGGCACCACGACCGACGAGTGTGAACAGTTGAGCGGCATCCTCACGAGCAAAGTCTCCAATCTGAAAATATTCGTAAAAGAAAAAGATTCTTCAAAAAGAAAACTTACCACAGCATCTGTCAAAGGACTCAAGCTATCCATGGAATCGATTGGAATCAATGATCTGAGTTCATGTGGCTCAAAGAATGCAGCATCGTTGTCTCCGAATCCCATTGCTGATGAGAACTCATCGTCTCCACCTTCTCCGAGACTCGCAATTTGGTAGAGTTCATGATTTCCGAATTCAGCGGCGACGAACAAGAAACCAGATTTGAGAATGCACAGAGCATTGGCTGGTGGTACTGTATCGAAGTACTTCAACTTCATTTCAGTCACCAAATCCTCATCAGTTTCCAAAGTGACTTTGAATAAGTCACCATTCTCTGCTTGAACTAAAAAGAAGAACATGTTCTTGGTTTTGTGAGTGGCGGTGGCGATGATGAGCATTGTGCGATCGGCGTCATCGAGTTCGTTCTGAAAAATTCAGAATTTAGAGGAGATGGGAGACTTTCAAAGTGGATTCCGGTGTGAAATTGCTCCGAAATATACATATAAAACTGTGTGTAAATTCCGAAAATCACAATTAAAATGCTCGAAAATAGTTTGAAGACGATGAAAATGAGCACAAGGTTTTCGCTGATGGCTGTGGATTTCTCAAAAATTTTCAAAAAGAATAGAGGTGAAGTCTAGTTATGTGATGGATTGCAAGAAGATTACAAATCCACTCATTGGCTAGCTCCTCTTCCTTTTTTGGGAATCTCGGTGACGGTCCACTTCTGAGTTTTTGAGAGGTTTCTAAGTGATTTTCAGAATCTACGCACACATTTATGTATTTCGAAGCAATATTCTTTTGAAAATGGGAAAAATACTTACTCTCCGTCTCGGAATTGGGCATTTGATGTCTGGCTGATCTCCGAGATTCTTGTAGACCAAATAGTTCTCACAGCACACAATGACTCCCGACGGTCCTTCGTTTCCACCTGGAACTGCGATAAGCAAGTTTCCTGGATCTGTGAGGGGTTCTGCGTACTTGCGAACGACATGATTCAGACCGAGGTCCAGCTCGTAGAATGTCAGCGTTTGTTGCGTTCGTTTCGCCGCCTCGCCAGTCGGATCGTTGTCAGAGTCCTGAAATGAAAAAAGTTGTATTATGTGAGCTCTCTGTGACCTATGGATTACCTCATAATCAAACTCGAGGCAAGCGAAGGTTGGATTTTCATATCCAACATCAACTCCAACCATCGAATAGCACAGCGTATGCTGTTTGTGTGCTTCGAGCGGAGAAGAAATCGTCAAATGTGCTTCAGAGTCTCTGTTCATAATATACACCAATTTCTGTCTCTCGACGGCTCCGATCATCAGAGCACGCCCACGTGGATCTCCAGCCAAGTAGTGGCCAGGAACGATTCGACGACATCCGGTTTTTCCGAAAGTTTCCTGATGAAGACGTTCGAAGCACGCTTTTTCAGCATTGTATTGGAGGATGACGATTCTTCCCGAATCGGATCCAACTGCGATGAAATCACGAGTTCCCGATGTTAGACGGAAGGCGAGGAGAGAACGGACGATTCCGAAGATGTCTTGATGACACATGACCTGAAACATGAATATTTGAAAAATTGATTCAGGTTTTTAAATAGAAAACTTTCACCATTTTAAAGTCTCCAGAAGAGATTAGAATCCATATTTTTGAAATTATTTGGATACATTTGATTTTTGAGATTTTCCCAAAAAACAAAGGCTTAGGCACCCTCTAGAGGCTCTGAATGCAGGATTCCGAAGAAAACTATTGATAAAAAATGTGTGGAAAATCCGAAATATGGCTCGGAAACCCTCGAAAATGTGCTCCATAAAGAGGCGAATTTCTCAAAAACTTCTACGACTTTTGCTTGTTTTGAAGCACATTTTCGGGGTTTCAGATCTATTTTTGCGCCTATTTATTGGGTTTTTTGGAATCAAAACCCATTTTTGCCCGTTTCAAAGCAGTGGGAATGCTTGGAATGCATAAGATTCCAACTGCTTTTTTAAATGAAAAATTATAGAAAAACTCTCACCTTGATCTTTCCAGTAACTGTATCCAATTGCAGCAACTCGATCGCCGAACCACGTCCCACAACGATTTCCTGCTAACAAAGGAATTAGTTTTGTTCAATTTTTCAATTTTTTTGACTTACCTGTGACTTTGGGAGTCCTGAGAAATTACCCTGAATGGCCTGGTTGATTGCCGTTTGGGCTTGCAATGTCAGATTGTATAAATGCATGGTTCAGGACTGAAAATTCAACTTGAATCCGATGAAAATAGCTGGGAACGATTGTGAGAACTGTGCAGAACAAGACAGTATTGATTTATAGTGTCTTGCCAATACGAAAAAATACAGAAAACGATTGTCTTTGGATGCGATCCTCGATTTTCGAAAAGAGAGCCGTTTGAACGGGAGGCGGGGCATGTATTTTGCAAAGGCGTGCGCGCAGTTTCGCAAGAACTGCGGCGCGCGTTTACCGTTTTGTGGGTATTCTAACAGTTGATGGCTAACAAAAGGTTCATTTCACAGCAAGATAAAGGCAAAAAACCTAGAAACGAAAGCGGGAAAAATCAAGAGAAAAATTATTAACAGGGGTTTTAATTGTTGATTTTTCATGAATTCGGGTGATACCGGTTAACGGGGTTAACATTAGGATACGGGGGAATAATTATAAAAAAGGAGAAAAATGAAATGACAATACAATGGAAAACTATGAATTTTTGAAATTTTACAGGGGGCTTCGTATATTATGGTGTCGGCACCATATACTTGTGGAGTTCTGTTTCCAAACGGAGACGTGGGACTTCACTTGTTAGCTCGTTTGTTGCCCAGTCGTCCATTCTCAGATATTCAAGCGTTTCTGTGGGCTGGTTCTGAAATAAACTATTCGTTGCTTGAGGGAGTTTTCATAGAATAGAAACTGACCATCCATTCGACATTGAACCAAGTGAAATACTCGGCGTACGCCATCATGAAGATTCCGCAGTCCACACCGTTCGTCTGCTTTGGCAGTGTTTGGCACACTACTTTTCTGAAAACATTATTCCTTTTTTCTGCATTGGATTCTGCAAAATACCTGATTCGACTCCCCACGGTTTCATCTCCGTTGGCTGCTGCTGCCATCTGCAACCACATCTTTATGCACTCGAATGCATGATTGTGAGCATTATCGAGAAGCTGGCTGAAAGTAATTAGGAATTAAATATAATAATAATCTATTTGAGACTACCGGAATTTTCGGCTGTGACACATGCTATCCATAATCACAATCCTGCAGTCTTTCCTCTCCTCGTATTCGGCAAACTCGGCTTGTAGCTGTGACATCGACTTGTTGGCCTCGTTGCTGTTGTTGTTCTCATCCGATTGAACGGGGACTTTACGACGGAGAATCGCTCCTGAGGGATTATGAACGAGAATCAAGAACCTGAAGCACAATTTTGAATCAATTGAGAGAAAATCAGCCCTACCAATGTTTCGGCTTCTTGAGATGGCATGGTATGACGAGAATATCTTTGCCGAGTAAAATTCCAGGCTTCGTCTTTTGAAACATGCGGTTGTAATGCGCTCCGAGCTGCAAAACAGTCGATATACAACGGTAAAATTGGAGAGAATGCCGAGAAAGACCCACCTCTTTCTGGTAAAGTGTGGCGCTATGGTCATGACAAACCTCAGATTTTCTCGGTACGATACCATGGAAGTGACGTCGAAAGTGTGTTTGAAGTTTGTCAAAGAAGAATGTGTTGAAGACATGTAAGCGACTTCTCCTGAAAAAATCAACAATTTAGCAATCATGAAATTCTGAACTAACGTGTTGTCGTCATAACGATTGTCCCACATGTGGTGACACATGTAGAACTCGATGAGTGTATCGTTCAGAAGTGTTCGGTCCTCATTCTTCTCCCTCCATTCCTCTTGAAACAGCGCCGGGATGGTGAACGATTTTCCTTTGTAGACGATTCTCAGTGCATCGAATCGCTGAAAAAGTGGGTATTTGTAAAAAAAAAACTATAAAACGAGCTATTACCTTTGGTGGAATCTTGTCTAGAGTTAATGTTTTTTGTGGTGTCATCGCGAATTATTTCATCAAATCCACAAAAAAGGAAAAATCTTTTGAAAAAATGAAGAAAATATAGCAAAATCTGATTGGCGCCCTAAAAATTTTTTCATTGAAAAAAAATTGTAAACAAACAAAGCGTGGCGAGACCCACACAATACCGTAATCTTCTGAAAATGCGTGCGCCTTTAATTTTTGAATCAATTCTTCTGATTTTCGATGCAAAAGGGAACAATTGAGGTTAAAAAAAATTTATGCTTCAAATAATGCAAAAAACTCTGAAAAAATGGGAGTTAGAAACGAAAACACAACATATTCGACTCTTTGCACACTATAAATGAACCTAGAAAAAAGAAATCCATTCTTTTTTCCCGTGAACTCTGCTCGTGGCTTCCACATGGTTTCTTCGCATGAAAGCTGGTGATTCAATATCAGTAAAAGTCTAAAATATCCAAAGTAAATGGGAGAAAACACATTTGGCGAGCAGTTTGAGCAACTCTTTATTAACAACGGAGATATGTAAGAGGAAAGTTCCGAAATTTCTAGTCCCGCCTGTTTCCAGACATCATGGTTATCTTGTATGCGAGAAAATAGACGAAGGAAACTATGGGCAAGTTTTCGTCGTGTCGAAAGATGGCCAACGGTACGCGATGAAAGTGGAACCGAAGAGAGTGGATGGTGGAGCACCAGCACTGAAAACAGAAATCGAGATCATGAAGAAACTAGGAGAATGGGGAGGGAGGAACAGATACTTCCCAAAGTATATCTTCGCGGGAAATGATGCCAAATGCCACGTGTTAGTGATGGAACTTCTCGGAGATAATCTGAAAAGTCTCCGATTGAAAACTTCCAATCCAAATGTATCATCCGCTGGAACATGGAGTCGAATTGGTATTCAGTGTCTCTATGTGTTAGTTCTTGTGATCTGAGCCGTTCAACGTTTTGTTTTGGAAACTCGGGGTTCTATCCTTTCGATCCGTTAAAAACCATTTTGGGAATCAGAATAACCACAGGAGTGACGTGAACCAAGGTATGGGTCATCAGAGATTCTACCAGTACCAACTTTGCTGATTTTCGAGGTCCTATTTTTGAGAAGTTCTGGTACATGTTGCACGAAAGAAACTAGAATTCTTGGAAATGTCTTGAAACAGAGATCTTCGAAATTCTTGAAAAATCAACAAAATTAGTACTGGCTGGAACTTTGATAATCCATAACTCGGTTCCGTCACTTCTTTTGTGATGCTGATCGCAAAAAGGAATTCTACGCGGTCGAAATGATATACTCTATGTATCCGGATTTACAAAAATAAAGGTTGAATGGGGACTCTTGGGAGTTTAGTCAGCTTTCTCCATTGTTACAGACTGAAACAAATGCACGACGTCGGCTACCTCCATCATGATCTGAAACCGGGAAACTTCGCGATGGGACCACAAAACGATATGGATCGATCTCGTGTCCTTCATCTTCTCGATTTCGGCATTTCCCGTGCATTCATCAGACCCAAGAAAGGTGCGGCGATCACTGGGATGATGAAGGATGGACAGAGAACGACGGATCTGGCGAATATGGAATTTCGGCCGCCCAAGAAGAAAGTGAATTCGCTACGTGGAACACCAGTCTACGCATCACCAAATGCTCATGAGTTGATTGATTTGGGAAGAATCGACGATATCTGGTCACTTCTATACATGATTGCCGAGATGGTTGAACCGCTTCCGTGGGCACTTTTGGAAGATGAGCAATTGAAGAATACCAAGTTGAAATGCAAGCTGAAGGAACTTTTCAAAGACGGTGAGTTGAAGATAAGGAAATCAACTGAATGTGATTTCAGACTCCTTCGAAGCCGTTGAGCAAATGCTCCGTGTCAGCAATTTCTACTCATTCCCCAACTACGAATTGGTCTACAATACCCTCAAGTCAGTCTACGATAAGAGCAAATCCACGTGGTTGGATCCGTATGACTGGGAATCGAAACAAATGCCATCCTACGTCCGTTGGGTAAGTCGAGAATACTTAAAATCTATCAGTTTCTTGTTAACTTACAGAAGCAACACAGCGAGAAAAGGACCTCCTTGTACCAATACAAATGGGAATACTCGGACATTCGAGACTTTTTCCGTCACGATCCATTCGTAGCTTTTCAGAAGAAAGATGAGAAAAAGGAGAAGAAAAAGGATGAAGGAGGGACGGAGACCAATACGAAAACCACTGAAACATGTCCAACAGTCGAAGAGGCGAAGACTCCGAGGCCCGTGATGAAGAAGAAGTCGAAAATCTCAAAACCAGTTAAATCGAAAACCAAGAAGTCAACGAAGAAGAAGTGAAGGAGTCCGGACTTTTCTTCCAATTTTTGTTCTTTTTCTCACCCTTTTCATAAAATTCTTGTACTCCATTCGTTCTGAAAATCGTAAATAAATCGTTCTTCGTCTTGTGAGCTATAGCTGAAAATCAGAAACCCGGAATACAAATTCTATAATCTTCTCGAACAAATCAGATTCTCCACTCCTCCATAATCCTCCCTTTTTTCAAGTACAACCCCCAGAAACAACAAATTCTTCTCGATTCCTCTATTTCCTTGGCTCGTGCAAAAATGCAAATTTCTTCCTGTGTAAGTATTTACTAACACACATATAAAGAGCCGGAGATATCCAATCAAATAAATGTCATATCCACCTCAACTTTTATTACTTTTTCTCTTCTCGAAACTTTTTCCGTTTTCTCATATAAAGAAAAAAGTATGATTAATGTCATTGTTTTCCGATTCGCTGAAATTTGGTTATGCGGAAATTGAGTTTTTGAACTGGAACAGAATTGTAGTATATGGAGCCAAAGTTCAGAAAGATTCGAAGATTCTAGAGCAAGAGCAGAGAATGAACCTGAATTCTGAGAAGTTCCATGGAAATCTTAATGCATGAGGATGAAAAACAAGAGTTATCTGAAGAAATCTTCACTATTTTCAGTGTTATACCTAGAATTTTCAAAATTACATGTTTTCGTTATTTTGAGGGATCGTATAGAATAAGGGAAATATCAAGATTTCGTCAGAAAAAGAAGGTGGGATGATTTTGGAAAACCATAAAATTTGGCCGTAGTGTATTTCTCTTTGTCATGAATCAAAAGCTGAGAATAACTAAACCTCTAGTACGTGACAAGTTTCGAAAATAACGAAAATGAATTCAAAATATAAAAAAAACGTTCGTAAATCCCACTTGATTGATGACTGTTAATTCTGGGAAGAAGTCTATAGGGTTTGCAGTTTTAGGCAAGCAGGGGCACAAGAAGAAGCAAACAAACTTTTCGTTGACCAAAAAGTAAATTTCCTGAAACTGAAATTAGTTTTCTATAAAATTTCTCACCTCGATCGTGTTTTGTGTTGGAGAGGAAACTCTAAACCAAAAAAGAGCCCGAAATGTTTTCTAGAATATGCCAAAAATCATGTTGTTGAAACTAGATAACTAGAATGTTTATTTGGTATATGTGATGCTTAAATGAAATTTTTAATCGCTGAACTCATCCTGGCTCTTAGTAACTGCTTTTTGAAACAGAAATCCTAGCTTTAAGCTGCGGAATGCAATGTAGAATCTAAGAAAAATAGATAGGATCTAGTAACATTGAAGTTAACTTTTCTGTTTCACGAAACCTTGAAACACAAATTTTTCAAAAAATAGTCTACTTCAGAGAGTTAATAATGAGCTGGTTAAACTTTCAAATAGCTAGTTCATTTTTTGATCTTTATCGAATCTGAAGTTCCGAACTCATGCGTTAAAAGACTACCGTATAAGCATGGTTAACCACATATCTTTTGAGAACATGTTGATGGTAAAGTTTTGAAACAGGAAAAAAAGATACAATTCTGTAATTTTTAACTTAACTTTTCTGTTTCAAGCATTCTTGAAACCTATGTTCTTAAAGAATTTTTCGATTCAGGGTTCATTTTTGTTGGAAAAGAAGTTGATCAAACTTCCGAACATTGTTTCTTTTTTTTCTGGCCCAGTTTTCAAAAATCTCAAATACTAAACAAATGTATCAAGGCTGGAACAGGATGATCACTAACCATTTGAAAATTTGCTAATAGGGCAGCTACGAAACTGTGAAATCTAGAATTGAATACTTGAAGTCTTTAGTTATTCGAACTTTCGCTCCTACAGAGATTCACATAATTTGCACTAGTAGAAAAGTCCAGTAAGTTTGAATAATTTTAGAGTTTCCTCTCAAACACAAAACACGATCGAGGTCAGAAATTTAATAGACGAAAATTTGAGTTTCAGAAAATTTCCTTCTTGGTGAATGAAAAGTATGTTTGCTTCTTGAACAAGTTTCATATACTGTTAACTCTTATTTCATTTTTCTTTTTCTTGAACTCCTGAAACAGAAATAGTTCGTAAAAGAAACTCACTGGGAGAGTCTAATTATTTCTAGTTTAGTAACTATTAGAACCAACCATATTATTTTTTTAGCATCTTTTATACTGATGATATACTTCAATCGTCTCTGTTTCAAGGTATTCTGAATCTGAAAATTTGAAAGTCCAAAATGAGTTCTTTTGGTTACCCATCAGCAAAAACACGATTCAAAGAATAATTGTTTCACAAGTGTCGGTGATTTCGAACTCCAAAAAACTTCTCCTAACCCTCTACTCTTGAGTTGTACCCTAATCAGATTTCATTCAAGTGTTCCAAACTTTCTACCATATCCCTCCCTCCTCTCCCCAAACTTCCTCTTCTTCCATCTTCTCTTTTGAATAATATAAATCCGTACAACAGACAGAATCCATTAGTTTTTGTGTCCAGCAGTGTCCGTTTTCCCTCCCTTCTCCTTCATATCTTCTTTTATTTCAATTTCAGTCAACTCATCTCATCCGGGCAAGCATCCTCTTCTCTTTTGGAGCATGAAACAATTAAGGCTTCTCTTCTCTTCTTCTGGCTCCGTTTCTTCTTCTATGACTTTCTCAGAGTCTCCCTATTTCTAGTAGTAACTCCCCATCACTCGTTTTTCTCAAATCCTCTAATCTTTGCCTCTAGAAGGCGTGCGCGAAAAAGAGAGAAGATGGAGCGCATGTGTGTGTGCTCCCCTCGAGCACTCAACGATATTGAAAAGTGGGCGGAGCCTAGAGCGCCCCTACTCTTTCTCTAACGTCTCCGTCCTTCTCTTGCAGGCGCCAAAAAACCGAGGGGCTGGTCAGAAGCAGCTAAACGGGAAGGGCGACACTACTTCTCCTCTATTTTTTGATACTACAACGACCTTCTGAATTCATTCGGAATTCCTGAAGAAGAAGAAGATGACATCCTCGTCCTTCGTCACACAATCGCTTCTCGCTGTTGCACTTTTGTCTGTAGCCATGGTCGAGGCTGCTCCCTTGGTGAGTTTATTCATGGTGTTTTACTTCTAGATTTTTGGTATTTTTGGGGGTTGAAGGGGGTCCCATGGGGGTTCTAGGGGTCTGAGAGTTGTTCTGAAATTCCCAGAATCTTTCCCAAAAGTGCACAATTTGATTTCGGGCTCGTTTTTTATTGCTAGTTGTCAAGTTTGATGGATTTTTTTCTTTCCTTTCGAATATGATTATTTTCTTCTTCTTGAGCTGCCTTTCTTTACTTTATTTGCCTCTTTAGAAATCAGAATTCCGTTCTCTTGAGACCAAAAGATTCTTTTTCTTCTTCTTTTAATGTTGTTTTTGATCTAATATTTTCCCATTAGGTTCTCTTTTTTCTTCATAAAATCAGGCTAAAGCAAAAACAATTATTATTTTCTCATATCAATACAAGAGGCAAAACTGGAATTTGTACTCGGTACACTTGGGATTGGGTACGATAAACAATTCTAGAGAAGCTGAAAAAATTTGTACTTCCAACTATACGATTTCCGCTAAAAATAGATGCGGGTACAAATGAGAACCCCTTCTGGAAATGGACAATTTTATGATAGTGTAATCTAGAAGCTTGCGGCTAAGTCCAGTGTCTTGGTAGCCTTATAAAACAGATCAAGGGTTCCGAACCCCAGCAATCAAAAAATATTTTTTGTACTGTTTCATAGGACTCTAATGAAGCTGAAACTACATTTTATTCTAGTTTGTATCCTACCCAGCAAGCTCTCTGACTCGTGATTTTTTGTACTCTCTGAGCTCCGACTCGGTTTCTTCTGACTCTAGGTGCGTCACGGGGGATAGATGATAATGTGATGATAAGATTTTCTATGTGAGCTCTGTTTTTATGATTAAGGACGGGGGAGTACAAAAAGATGTTTTGTCGGGAAACCAGGAGACTAGTAAGCTCCTGAAAAGGTTTCAAAAGGGCACCTGCTTCACAAGTTTCCGGTCAAAGACATTTTGAAGAAAAAGAAAAAAGCACTTTGAGTTTTCAAGTTTCAAGTGGAGCATTTTTTTTTGTTTTTTTTCCTTGAAAGCAAAATGAGCATTTTTGAGAGATAGAGGGAATCCTTTAAAAGAGCTTTTGAGATCAAATTTCCGAATGTGTCAAATATCAGCTTCCTTAAGTAGTAGCAGTAGTACTACTAAATTCATATGATACGAATTCAGAAGACGTGACGAGTAGAATTCCGAATTCTGTCCTTCGAGGAGTTCAGCCGGAATTCGAAATTCCAAAAGAGAAAACGTTTTTGCATACTAAGTCCAATATTGGCTCTTCGTTCCTTTAAACAAATTTGATGTATTGAAAATTCTGGAAATATCCCGAAAAAAATGACATTTTCATTTTCACATCGGGACTTCAATCTCCATAAACCACACGGTTTATATGGCTTCTGAGAAGCTGGCATATTCATCAAAATAAGTATAATCACGAATTCTAAGATTTTTGAGCTTTTGTTTTTTCTTCCATCAACCATCAGGGGAACCTCAGGAGCAACTACTACTTCTTCTAAAAAAGAAGAATAAGAAAATGGGAGAGAAAACAAAAAGTACATTTGGAAGGAGCGGAGTTCTTGGAAGAAATGGGGGAAATTTTGTATTTTGGGGAAGGAGGCACAAGAAAAGAAACTTTGAATTAGGAATTGGAGCAAAAGGGAATACTAGAAAATCGTTAGGAAGAAATGTTAGGAGCAGAGTGGAATTTGAAATTCATGGGGTTTCTTGAGGGAGTCTAAAGGAAGTTGAATGAATTTCTGACCGCCCAGCTGAGAGAAACTAGGAGAATAGAAGAATTTGGTGTCAGAAAAATAAAACATTCCAGTTTCAAGGATTTTAGATTTAAAATAGCTGTGCTTCACTTCACTTGGATGATATTACAGTTTTGAACTAATGCAATTTTAATTAATCGCAATCCCAACGAGCTATTGAACGTCCTGAATGTCCTCGTTGAACCTAGAACTTTGAAACCGTAAACAATTTTTCAATTTTCTCCCCCATCCATCCCAAAAAACACTCAATTTTCAATTTAGGGTGCACATTCCCATTCCATCGATCCCTGTACATCTCATTATCCCAGAAAGAAATGACCCTCTCCAACTTTGTTTTCCTCCTTATCCCACCCTCTCTCCTTTGTTTTTGGATCGTGTCCCCATCTGGAGGAATATAAAAATTTCCCCCTCGTCTTTTTTCTTTCATAACAAAAAGGATCCCTATAGAAATATGAATATGACTTTATAAGGTTCTTCTCTCATTGCCCCTTTCAAATAGATTCAATTATTTTTCAAAAGACGCGCGGAAAAGACCAATGAGCACGGAGGGAAGGACCAGATGGGGAGGAGAGCACTCATGATCTTTTTTTCTGCAATTCCAGAAGAGAGGGCATAATTGATTATATAGTTAATTACACTCTAGAAATGGATGGGTCCGATCAGTCTAGAGGAGTAAACAGATGCTTTAATTATAAACAAACAGAGTTCAATTTTTATTACAGGACTCGACCAAAAGTGCAGCCAAGAATACCAAAACAGTCAGTGCAGCGGCTACTAAAACGAAGGCATACGGTAGGTTAGGGGAGTGAGAGTGAGGTGTTTAAGATAGTGCTTAACAATGTTACTAATTGTTGGGAACTCACTGTTCATTCGAATTTTCTGTGAAACGGGAAATTTCAATTTGGGATAGAAACAAAAAGTGCATATACTACTGCAAGCTTCGAACAAAGTTAGCTTTTGAAACTTGGCTAAAATAGAAAAGATTTGGGTTAGAAGACTTTGAGTGATGTACATACCAAAATTTTCTATTTGTTTATTTGTAACAGTAAAACATTTTTGATGAAGTGATCCTTTGAACTTTGCAGTTTTACAAGCTGAGCAATAATACGGAAAACTGAACTTTTTCATATTTTTGTAATACAAAACAACTTGTAAGTTGAAGTGAACACTCTAGTCAACTCGTAAAGTATGAGCCACATTTTCAATGTTAGACTGCGCTCTATTGCAAACATAGCTGTAATTTGAATTTCTCTGCTATTGAGGTCTCCCAAGTAAACGGTGGGCAAGCAAAAATTCGAATTCCAGCCATGTTTGCGAGAGAGCGCAGTGTAAAATTGAAAAAAATTGTCTAATCGAACCGACTTCTTTTTAACGACGATTAATATCAGCAAAATTACAAAATTCTAAGCTTCCGAGCAATGCAACTTTTCTGAAACAGGCAATAAGTCGATCAGATTTCCAAAATGAGAAAGAATCCAACTAAACCCAATACCTTCAATTCCCAAATGCCTTCCCTCTGAAACAGTAATATCTCTTTGCAGTTCCCGCCCCAAAAGCTCTCCGTCGTGGCAAGAGAAACGTGATTCTGGAGGAGATTCCAGATGACACAGAATCCGTTTTGGGAGATGGTACCGAGGAGGATGTGCTCCGAGAGCAATTGGCTGGTTAGTCTTTTCATTTTTCACCTGGTCTCATTTCCATTGGATTTTTTGGGCTTTCTTATGAGTGACGTGAGAAGAAATTGGGTCGGTGTCGGGTTACATTATAAATATAGAGGGTGTCCAAAGTGGTATGATTTAAAAACGATAAAATTTACAGAGATTTTTGTATGAAGCAAGTCTGAAACTGTAATATTTTTCAAATTACATTCTTTCGTTTAAAGTTCAGCTTCGTTTTATTCAATACCCTCTTTTCAATTTTTTCTCTATAAATTAATTCAGCTATTTGATTAGCATAATCCAGTCACCTTTCCTCCCAGTTTGCAAGATTTCGTGCGATTTTGGAGCTAATCCCAAAATAAGCTTTCTAGAAGATTTTGAAATTAGATTATGCATAAAGTGTTAAAAGATGAAATATGGCTCTCTCAAGCTTAACGTCATCAGATATCCATCCGAAGAATCCCCAGTTTTTATGAGATTAGTAGGATTTCTTGGTTTTTAGGGATCAATAGGGACCAAACTACAATAATACTCTCTTCTTTTTTGTTTCTTTTTGGCCCGCTTTTAAAAAGAAAAAAGCTCGAATTTCCGAAAATTTCGTTCCCACGAAAATTAGTTCCTTTTGGTTTTTTCTCACTCTCTCTCTCATTCCAAAATCGAAAATCAGCTGCAGTGACTGGGAAATGAAGTGGTTTTGGGGTGGGGGAAGAGAAAATTGGGCACAAAATATATATTATTTTTCACCAGAGACAAACAGCAATTTAGATTAGATGAGGGTGTCTGGAAATTTTGGGGAAAAAGGAGGGAAAATTGGCAAGGGGAATTCTGAGAAAAGTTTTGCGATTCTTGGTGAAAACGTACAGTGGAAGAAATCTGATTTCAATCAACTTGGACGATCCTTGAAATAGAGAAAAAGTTGAAGAAAAGTTAGACTGTTTCAAAGAAGATTTGAAATTTCTAATTTTTCGGTTCAGGATTCATAGTACTTTCAGGACCGGATTATGCACTCATTGAAATGTTACTCATTGCCAGTATAGAAGAAACTGGAAAAATGCTTCAAATTTTGTTGAAACAGAAAACTTTCAAAAACTTCACTGTTTCAAGCAAGTTCGAATTCTGGGGACTCTGAAGCTTCGAATGACGAAACCGCTTTAACAAGAAAAATTGAAGCCATCTCAACATCCAATAAGAAAATGAGCGAAAACTTGAAACAAAATACTGTTCCAAAAAAGTTCAAAGCTGTCATTGAATTTTGAATCATTAATGGGTCACATCCTATCTGAATAATTGATTTTGACTGTGCTTCGAGTGTTTCCGGTTAATTGAATGAACTGAAATAGCGGTGAATGAGGTTTCGACTTTTGTTCATCTACTTGAGAGCATCTCCAGGATTCCTATCCTGAAACGAAGACTCGAATAACACCCCTGTTTCTAGAAAACCTGAAACACAATTCAACTTTACTTCCTATGATTTGTTAGGCAAATGATGTTCAAATTGATGATAACATCTCAAAATTTAGAACTTCCGAAACTTCCATTTTTATCTAACCTTGAACCTTGACATTGATTCCCTCAAATACTCAGCTAATTTTCATAATTCACGAAATTTGCACATCATCCCATTCCTGTTCCTTCTGAAACAGTAATTTTGACTCCGTGCGATTTCAAAATATTTCTATCCCACCCTAAAATCTATTTCAGGAAACTTCTAAAAGTTCTAAAGTTCACTATCAATAATTCAGATGATGCTCCTGATCCACCTCCTCCTTCTCCTTTCCCCCTAAAAAATGATCCATCATTTTTTGTGCCTAATATTGCCTCCGGATATTTGACATCTCCCTCAAATACACATCTTCTCATTTTCAGTAAAATCTCAGGAAATAGTGTGAATGTTTGAGAGACGCAGAGAAATGAGAAACATAAGAGAGCACTCAAAAAACCAATGTGTGCCCGCGCGAAATGAGCATAAAAAAGGACGAAGATTAAAGTTCTTTTTTATTTGTGAGAGGGAAAAAAATGAGATGAGACGAAAGGAGAATTGGGGAATGGAAATTGGCAAAATTTGGGATTGGGATTTTTATTTTGCAACAAACATAGACTTTATTTGGGTGAAACTGAGCAGTAATTGGGAAATGTTTTGAGGAAAACAAGATGAATCATTTGGAAAAGTTCATGTTAGCAGAAATGGATTGAGATTAAAGAGATATGAGATGACTTGAAATTTAGAAAAACTTTTAATTGTTTCTGTTTCACCAAAAATTTAGGAGGAGTTTGGGTTTTGTGAAAACATTAAGAGAATCATTTCCGACACTCAGAACTTCAGAATCTCAGAGTTTAAATCTTACCAAATTGAAATCTTCTTCCTAATTTCAGAGTATCGAAATCTCCAGATTTCAGAACCTCTGGACCCTTTCCTATCCAATTTCCAAACCCCAGAATCCGTACAAACCCAATTTTTGCTAATTCCTATTGTGTCCATCCCAGACACCCCAAACCCATCCAATGATCCGTCGTTCAGACACTAATCCTTTCCCTTATTTTCCTTATTCTAAACAAATTGAATCCTTTTTTCCATTCCATTCATCATCATCCCTTGCTATTCTCTATGACATTTTCAAGGGGAATAAAAATAAGAAATGAGTCAACAAATCAGAATAACATGGCTAGATGAATCACAAAATCGAAACCTTTCTAATTTTCAGATCTCAGCGATGACCAACTCGCCGTTTTGGCGGAAATCGTCCAGAACGAAATCAATCAATACAATCCGGAGGCAGCTATTGAGGCTTATGAAGTCATTGAGCTCCCTGAATACTGTAGGTTTTTGGGGAAGGAGAACAATAAGAGTATCCGAGGAATTTCAGTGACCCAACCAATCGAATACATGCCACGTGACCGTCGTTCGGTTCCGGTCTTTGAGGCTTACGACGAGAATGATCTACCGGAACAATTTGAGGATAATCAGGAGGTAACTTATTAAAACACTGTTTCAGCTTGAAAATATAGAATACAATTGGCACTGATAGTAGTGATTTTAGTTAGGAAATTTTGAAAAGGGTACGAATTTTGAGACTGAAAGTCAACTGAACTCTGTTTCAAAGATTCCTCATTATGCTATTCAGTGGAACATTTTAATTACATTATGACAGAACAAAATAATTTCTCTGCTCAAAAGTCTTTATTGACTCTTGAGACTGAGAATCATGCTTAAACTAGCAAAAGCTTCACAATAGCTCAAAAATTCCAGAGCAATCATTTGAGTCTCGACATTGTTTTGAAACATGGATATTGAAAATGAGAGGTTAAAAACTATCTCGATTCTGAACACTATTTATTTTTGATTATGAAACGAACATTAGAATTTCAGAAACTTCATAGATGTTGCCCTGTTGAAACCGTGTTTTTTCGTTGTTGTTTCGAAATTTTAAACAACCTGAATTTGTTTGGAAAAGCAAACAAGCTTCCCAGTTCCAAAAACATCAAGCTGTTTTGAAACTGTGAACTTTGAGTTAGACGTATACCTCTAGTAGTAACACTGCAATTGTTCACTTTTATTTATTAGCCATTACTTCAATGTTACCCGCGTTCTGAAACTCTAAGTCAAACTTCTGAACAAATCCACAAACGAAATCGCACAAGATTTCGAAACAGTAATTTTTAAATTTCTAATCTTCCATAAAACCTACGAATTGCTGCTAGAATCTTTGCCGAATCTCAAAATTCCTCCTGAAACCGTAATATTTTTCAGCTAATCTTCGTCCCAGAAGAAGCACTCCTAGAAGCTGCTGCCGAGGAACAAGACGAAATCGAACTTCGTCAAAGGATAGCTGAAATTGCGACGATTCTCAACGAGAGAGCTTCCCGACGATTGAGATTCATCTAAATTCTCTTTTTCTTATTTATATTCTCGCTTCTTCCCGGTTGACACCCATCCCAAAACACAATTGTCTCACACATTTTCAACGGTTTCCCTCCGAATTTCTTCTATCCTTCCTCTTTTTCCATTTCTTCTTACATTCCAGCCCATTCTCCATCCACACCAAGTCAAAACCAAAACAATCGATATAAGAACCACCACCGTCTTCCTATTATTCTTAATATTAACATTACACAAATTTCGAAAAGATATATTTTGTAGAAGAGAGTCTGACATGCAAAATAAACTGTTTTCTACCGTTGATAATGCTTATTCACAAATTTAGAGACACATTGACGATCGGGTTCGGCGAGTGCTCGAAGATAGGCGCATTGTTCGATTTGGTCGGGATTCCAGCGCGTTGATGGACGGATTCGGAGGCTGGAAATATGAAGAATTTGGTTTAGGATTTGGAATTACAGAGATTTCCAGAATCTTCTAGAATCTTCCTTTGTCCCCCAGGGCCCGAAATCCTCACCAATTACTAATAAGTTCCGCCAATGAATCCGGATATCCATCAATCGGTTCTACCGTAATCTCATCAAACGAAGAGAATCCATGCAAATAATCCTCGTGATTCGGTCCCATCGCCAACTCCAAAAGCGTTAATCCGAAACCCCAAATGTCCACTTTTTCACTGCAAAAACCGTATTTATGGCTTCATTTCGATTTTCGAATTCTACACACCTATAATCGTGTCCCATTTGTTGTTCTGGCGCTTGATACAATTGTGTGCCAGCTGCAGAATGAGCGATGCGATATGTATTGTCGATTCTCTGAAAAATTGAGATGAGATGGAGAAGGAAATTTTAAAGGTTGCAGAAGATTATGATGAATAACAGAGTAGCTCACCTTCGATGCTCCGAAATCGCAAATCTTGACGTCTCCATTCAAATTGACCAAAATATTCTCAGGTTTGATATCTCTGTGGATGTACCCAGGTCCACTATTCCACACGTGTCGAATTGCCCGTATTAATGAGAGTGTAACACTTTGATGCACCGGAAATGGGAGTGCACCGAATTGTCGGAAGTCGCCACCGTCCATGTATTCGAGAACCAATTCCTTTTTTGTTGAGCTGACTTCACAACCGTAGTAACCGACTACATACGGCGATTGGGAGCACTGAAAGAATGGAGAATTGTGTTTTCCGCCAATTTTATTGCAGATTTAGAAAGTCTCACGATCAATATCAATATTAGCCATTTTTTCTATTTTACAACGCGCTCCATTGCTACACTGGCTAAACATGAATTTGTCGGGAAGTCTCGATAAATGGGAGTTTTTGGGAAAAAAACAGTATTTCCGGTACTTTTTGAATAAGGAATACATTTTATTCCCTTTTTTTAAATCCCGACCAAATTTACCTCTTCGTAAGCGACGATCTCCTTTTCATACTCCTTTTTATCGTTATTCTGTGATAAAATCGTTTTGATCACATACCATTTATCTGTTTTCTCATGTCGAGCCCTACAATTTTCTACTGATTCTCGACTTCCTCTCCTAGGATTATCTCACATTATCACTGAGCCATGCATCCCATTTCCAACATATCTGCCTCGCTGCAATTCTGATGGAAAGATTCTAGAATCTTCTGGATTCACATTCACTGATGACGATGATGGTTTCCTAGCCTCAACCCTCTCCAGAATCAGAACGACTTCCTCGTCTTCATCTGCCTTTTCTAATCTTTGAGTAAACTTTTCAAAATCATCAGAACCGCGAACTTTCAAAATAGCACCATCAACGTCATTATATTTCAATTTGAAGTCATCAGAAATTTCAGGAATTTCCACTTTCAACTCGGCCATAAAAATGTCTCGATGTTGCCAAATGTGACCGGGGAACTGGAAATTTTTACTTTATCTATTGGAAATTTAGAAAAAAGTACACCTGTAAGCTCTTAGGCTCTTCGAGTTCTCCGGGATTGCTGGCTATCTCATAATACACTAAAAACGATCGAAATTCCAGCATTTTCAGCAGTAGACGGAACAGTCAGTGGGGAGAAATAGGAAGAAAAAGAAAAAAAAAGAATCGAGTGCTCTTTCTCTTATCTATTTGCTCTTTGGAGACTCTTATCTCTTTTGAAAAGGGGATGGAAAGGACAAGATGGGGAATTAAAAAGGATGCTTTCGACATTTTTTTAGTTGTTTAATTCAATTTTGTCATTTTAATTCATTTTTCATCATTTATATATTTTTCGACACGCATTTTCTCTCGACGAATAAATTTTATTTCTTTGAAGATTGTTTGGTTCAAATTTTGGAGGACTTGAAAAGAAAAGAAGGGAAGGAGAACAGGAAATAAATTAGAATTAGATATGATTGTATGGATCTAATATTAATTAGGAGGAAAACAAAGAAGGGGGAACATCATGTAATAATGGAGAGAGATCCATATAAAAAGAGGGAGAAAGGTATGGTGGTAACAATGTATAGTTGAAGAACAGGAGAAAAACGGGTAAAAATAGAAGAGCGACGCAAACAAATTTTGGGATTTTGAAGTTTGAAATTTGTGATATTTTTCGTCGAGGTTTATTCGTTTTATTCGTTTGGGAAATCGGATATTTCACTTTTTTGACATTTTGGTGGGTTTTGTTTGGTGGAATTTTTGGATTTTTGGATTTAGTATGGTCGGAATCTGCAATATTTTTAATATATTTGGAGGGTTTTACATTTGATTTTATTCAATTTTTCAATATTTATTTATTTAAATTTTGAGATCAATTTTGCGAAATCGATGAATGCCTTACCCAGCGGGCTGTCCTCCTCGTCCTCTTCCCATTCCCCCTCGTGATCCCATCGGTCCTGGCCCTCCTGGACCACCTCGCATACCACCACGTCCTCCTCTGAAATCGCCTCTGAATCCTCCTCTGCCTCCCCCTCGCCCTCCTGCTCCACCCATTCCTCCGTCCTTTTTCTCGTCATCGGTCTTCTCGTCGTTATCGCCAGATCCGTTCTTCAAATGAGCTGGTGTTGTGTCCTCGTGTATCTGAAATTGCATTGAAAACATTTTCTTGCATTGATGGAGGATTGCCATATATGCACTAAGATAGACAGAAAATATACGTAACTCTAGAAAAGCACACATTTTAACATATTTTTTAAACATACCGGCTGCAAAATTCGTGACAACTCCTCAATGACAGCAGCCACACGTCCGTATGCAATGTACGCTGGAGCTACCGTCTCGACCTTAACATGAAGTGGCCCACTGAAATGAGCGTGTTGTGGGTCTCCTGAAGCCAAGAGCTCAGCCTCCTTCTCGCGATCTTTCGTGGATCCACGACCCAGAATATAGATGTGACACTTGTGAGTCTTGCATAGTGTTTGAAGAGTTGCTCCCTTTGGTCCGAGAACCTTTCCGATGAAGTTGAACTGAAAATCAATACAATTACTATCTGAAAACTCAAGTTACAAACTTACATTTGGATGACGATATACTGGAATGAGAACCTTCTTGCAGACCTTCACTGGCTTCGCCACATCAACTTCAAGCCATTCTGGGTCTATGTTGTTCTCCAACTTTTCCTTTTCGGTGTTTAGAAGACGTCTTGCGTTGCGAAACTGATCTCCAGAAGCTTCGAGTCCTCCCACCTCCGCGTGTATCTCTCTCAACACCGCTTGAATCTCCGCGTCCAATGGTGATGGCATCTCTTGAGGTGGGTAACCTCCTCCTGGATACATTCCATATGCACCTTGTTGACCGTACGGATTGTACGGATCGTATCCTCCGTAAGCGGGGGCTCCGTAGTGCCCTTGATCATGAGGTGGATAACCTCCTCCATGAGCAGCGCCGCGTCCTCCTCCTCTTGCTGGACCTTGTGGATAAGATCGTTGTTGTTGGTATGGATCCATAGTTCTTATGTGATCTTTGAGAATTCGAATGAAACGCTGGAAAACCAGTAAACGTTATGAGAGTGAGTAGGCCAGAAAAGAGACGAAATTTTGAGGAACCCGGCCTAGTTTCGCCTTTTTCGAGGAGAATTCTAGAAAAATCAATTAAAGGAGCGAGTAGTATGTATGCTAGTAACAAGGCGTTTTCTGAAAATCGATGGAACACCGGCAGCGAGCAGAATTCAGAAGGCAACAACGTCTGACGACGTCGCCATTGGATTCGAATTTTCGATTGAGCGGCGGAGCGCGTTTGCGATTTCTGCGTAATTGCGTCGCTGTGTTTGCAGAATTGTCGAACAATCGGTCGATTTCAACGCGATTTCTTTTGCGATTTTTTCGTCTTCCGAGTCGAAAAATGGCGACGTTTGCTTCGCTAGATTTGCTCAAAAAAGGAGAAGATGATGATGAAACATCGACAGATGTCGCTGGTCCATCTGCGAAACCAGAAAAAGATGTATTGGGAATCGTGAAAACCGGGCCAAAAAGTCTGTCGACTGGAGAGGTTAATAGAAAGGGAAAGAGAATTATAATATCAAAGAATTAATTTCAGACTTCATCACTATTCAAATTGAAAAACGAACTACTCAGGAGGAAAGATAATATCGGTTCACAGCACATAATCAAGAGTACCGGAACTCATGTCACTGGCAAATCGGTAGGTTGATTAGTTTCGGCGCCATCGTCCACAAATTTGTGTTTTCTAGAATCTTCTAAGCACAAAGAAAGAAGAAAAAGAACGACAAGCTCGTGAAGCAGAAGTCAGAAATCAGCGAATAGCTAAAAATGAAAGGGCTCTCCGTCGGGAAGAAGATGAGGAACGGTTAAAAGCAGCACAGCAAAAGTTGAGAGACAAAGCAGAGCTGTATGACAGAATGCAGGAGGGAAAAGTGGAGTTGACGAATCAAGATGACACTCCGATGGATTTTTTGGTAGATTTTGGAACGAAAAGGAGAAGGATTGATGAAGAAAGATCGATTGAAAGAGAACGATTTAGAGAACAAGAGGAAGCGGCTCCAACTGGATTCGGAAGGGGTCCGGTGCCAGAACATTATCATCACAGTGAAGGTTTGTTTTTAATTTGATAATGCTTTTATATACTTAATCATTCAATTTCAGAACAACGCGTCTACGGAACGTCTCATATGCGATTGTCGATGAATGCGAATAAACGAAGAGAAGATATCGAAAAGTTGCTGGAAATGTCGAAGAACACTGATGCAGAGCTGGCGAAACGGAAAGCAGCGAAAAAGCAAAAGGATAAGGAACGAAGAGAGAAAACGAATAAGATGAGAGTCAGGAATGGATTAGAACCTTGTAAGCTCAAAAAAGTCAATTTATATATTGGTTTATAATGAGTGTTGATACCGAAAATAATAATGAAAATGCTCGAAATTCAATGTAAAAGCCCGAAAATGAGTTCCGAAATGAGCCAATATCTAAGAAGTTGACCTGGGTTGAATTTCGCCAAAATGGGCTGCCTCTTTAAAAAAAAACAAATTTGTCTACTGCCACCTATTAGACCAGTTGAAATCTCATTTTCGGAATTTCAAAACGGTTTTTAAGCTTTTTCATCATGATTTTCGCAACCTGCATACATTTTTAATGCATTTTAAGCCAATAAAGATTACTCGTCCTGCAATTTTCATGATTTTAGTGCCCTCTCCTCCACCGACACCGCCACCGCCAACAGTCGATTTGGACTCAATTCCACTACCGGGACAGAAGGAGACTCCAGAAGAACGACATGCTCGATTAATGAAATCGGATCGTGAATGGGACAGAGGAAAGGGACTATACACGACATGGATCGAGAAAGAACGAGACGAGCGAGACGATGAATTTAGACCGCCAGATTCGTATTTTAAGTGACATTTTCGTGTTTTATGTGTGTGTAAATACATTGAATTTAATATAAATTTATGATTATTAAAAATGATAGAAATCTGAGGGATCAAGGGGATAAAAGTTCGATGAGAACCCGAAGGAAAAATAAACAAAGGAATGGTACGAAGAAAGCTACAACAATACTATCGGATCACATTTTGCGAGTGGAGAGATCGAACAGGCGAAATGGGCAACTTGGAATTCAGGCATAGAAAACAAAAATGTCAGTTAGAAATAATTTGAAATCAATTAAAAAACGAAGTCGCTGAATCGAACATGGTTCCCATGGACATTGCATTGAATTCATCCATTCCACCGAACATATTATCTCCATAGTTTCCTAGAGACCCTTGAGAACCATCGTCGCTCGTGGAAGTAGATGCTCCAACTGACTCTGGACCACCTAAATCGGCTGCCAACGTTTCAAACAAGTCCTCGTCCTCATCCATACGATTCAGATCAGCGAGTGAAGGGCCAGGGAACTGAAAAATGTTTGTTAAAGAAATCTATTAGGAGGGAAAACAGAGCCGATTTTAGATAGTGTGAGCGCGGACTATGAGAAAACCTTTGCGGAATTAAAACGATATGAAAAACTTACATCATGTGGTGGCGAAACAAACGGATCGTCGAGGAGCATTTGATCTTCTAGAAGTTGCGCTTCCAACATTTGTTCAGAATTCATACTCTGCCGTGGTCGTTTTCTATTCACTGTTGTCACTGGCTGAGGAGCGATAGCGGTAACGGCGTATGGTTTCGCTTGTGTGGGATATCTGGGAGTTTGGTATATCTGTGGATATTGGGGTTGGAGTCGATTCTGAGGAGACTCCATTGTCGGTGTTCTTCGAATGTAGTATTTCCTTTGGTTGGGGGAATCTTGGACCATCCTTTGTTGCTGGTTTTGAAGGTGTGTGGAATTCATTGGCTGTACGTTTGCAGCAGTGTTTTGTGATTTTACTGGTTGTTTTCGTGGCTGGCGAACCTGGAAAATAACAGAAATAAGATTGAGAAAACGATAAAAATGAACTAACAGGTTTTTTAATTCCTGAATTTTGCAGAAACGTTTTCACTGGGATCATTGCGATCGAAGACGACTTTTCGGGAGATTCGAGAAGAACAGCTTGTGCTTTTTGGAAAGTTAGATCTTCTTGTGAACTCTCGGGCTGAAAAACGGGAGTAAGATTTACTGGTTTTTGACTGAAAAGGGGGTACCGGGAGAAGTGGAATGGCTCTGTTGACGTTCAAAGCAGCTTTCGGAGTTTTTTGGGTTACTGTAGTTTTCTTTTGAGAAGGTTTTGAAGATTGGGATGGTTGACATGGACCGGGTTGTTGAGCTAGCTGAACTGGTACTTGAGCGGGGAGAGGAGTTCGATTTATGGGATTTTTCGTAGGAGGGGTCTTAACGGTAGGCACTGGTTCCACTGGTGATGGTTTATTCAGAATTTGTAAATGTGGTGGAGGTTTTTCCAGAAGTTTTCCAAGATAAGAAACAGGTTGGGCAGGAGGAACTGCTGAGATCGGACGATTGACACAGGGTGTACTTGGTCTTGTTCGTTGTGGATGTGGCTTGAAATTTGAAAGATTAGGGCCAGCTTTGGCGAAATTTGGTCTGGCCTGGCCAGCCCGACAGAGGAAATCCAGAAAGTTTTTTTTGGTTAAAATGGATTAAAAAAGTTAACAAAAATTCCTAAAAACCACTTTAATACCGATTTCTAAAAATAGCGAAAAAATCGATTTTATCTTCAAAAGTAAGTCCCTAATAATATGGCTCAATAATCCTGGCCCGGCCTGACCTGACTAGGGCTCAATTTTCAAATTAAAAAATTCTTACCGCGATTTCTTGCCGTTGACTCACTACCGGACCCTTAGAAAGCAGCAAAGCCTCCAACTGTGATTTCGGTTTTGGCTTTGGTGTTGACCGCTGAATTGGTGGAATCAGGCTAGAAACGTTCTTTTTCTGTGGTTCTTGGCTTTGTTGATTTTCTTGAATTTGTCTCATTTCTTCAGCTAGAGGACCTTGAGAGATTCTCGGAACAGCAGAAACTCTGACTAGTCCATTTTCATCTTTCATTCTGTCGAAATCTCCTTTGCTTATTTGAATTCTTCCATGAATTGCTGGTGTTGATGGCGTTGATCTTTGCCGTTCCAGTAGTTCCGCTTTTCGTTTTTCGGCCATGTGATTCTCCAAGTAGGCTCTCAGACTTGGTTCGGGTTGTTTTTGTTCTTGTTGTTTTGGAGGAGCAGAACATTCTTGGACAGGCAATTGTTGATGTTGATGTATTTGAGAACGATGGTCCGGCCAATGTTGTTCCTGTTGTGGGGGAGGAGCAAGATCTGGTTGAGCATTAGTAGGTTGCTGATAGGAAGTGGATGGTTCTTGGTCTTGCAAAATCAAGGGCATAACATCGTTGAGATAGTCGTCCATGAAATCCAAACTCATGTCATCTTGTGTTGGAAGCGGTGTCTCGTTTCTCTCTTCACCCCGAGATCTGACCCTTTGGAAGGTTTGGTCGAACATTTTCAGCTCGTCTAGGATGGATCCAATTTTCTGATTTTTGTCGGATTCGGCGGGTTGGGGAAGTTTGGAGACTGGTACTGAATTTTGAAGGGGTTCTTCTGGAGTTTTACAGCTACTAGTAGATGGCAAGGAGGTATCTATGATGATGACTGGCTTTTGGATTTTTTCTTGATGCGGAGGAGTGAAGACACTATCGATGAACATTTCCGGCTGAGCTATTGGCACTATCAGACTTGGCATTCTTTTTGGCAGTGAGTTTTTCGTCATGACACAATCGCCACGGCACAATTTATTTCGGCTGACTCTCGTTGGAACAAATTCGAACTTCTTGGCTGAGATCTTTGGTGACTGTGTAATGACTGCTGGCTCTTCTGGAACATCTTCTACACTGGCGTTATTCTTCTGTCGAGGCGGATTTTCCTGGATCCAGTGCCGCTGGCATTGATTAAGTACTTCGATTTCTTTCTGTTGGACAATCTGAAATTTCTTATTTAATTTTGTCAGATTTGATTCTCTCTGAAACTCCTTACCAATCTCTCCAATTCCCATTTCGAAGCTTTTGCACTCTTATTTCTTGGTTTTGCTGGTCCCAACAAGGTCCAATTCTTGCTGGGATTTTCCTCTTTCTTCTCTGAACCCGTTTCACATTGAAGCATTGATTTGAATTCTGAAAATTTACATTTTGATCTGAATTTGTCATGAAAAGGAGCTGAAAAAACGGAGGGGATTTCGAAATATGTGTTACTGTTTCAGGGAATCTAGAAATTCCTGCCTTCCTATTTTCGCTCAATTCTCTTATGGTCCCCGTAGAAGTTGAATCATGATAAGAGCAAACAAAAAAAGCCGATAATTTGTTTGTTTTTCGGCAGAAATTGAAAAGAAAACAAGGGCGTTGCGGGTGCGTACGCGTACAGGGCGATGGTCCCCCTTTTCCGTGCAGATTATCGATTACTGTTTTTTGAATGTACCAGCGGGAAAGGGGGAGGGGAGATGGTGTTTGCACAGAAGACATGGTATTTATATGAGGATGATTGTGGGAATTCGGAGAAAATGAAAAAGAAAAGAAACGCATAAATATGTTTCGATTATCGGGAAACAAATAAAATTAAAACGGAAATTTTTGAAAAAAAAACGTTTTTTTTTCCAAAAAAAAGGTGATGTGTTGGAGTTGGTTTAACTTGAAGAAAACCCATCTTTTAAAAAGATTTTTAGACTTCGAATTGTTTAAAAAGAGTTGAATTTTTATTTAAAATCAAAAATTCAAAAATCGGCCCAATAATTTACTAAAAAAATGAGGAAAATCTTTGAGCAGAAAAAGCAAACAATTTCTTCAAAAGATGATTTGATGAAACTGGTATAAATTGAAGAAACCCATAGATTTTTAAAAGATTTTTCTGTTTTAGATTGTTTTCAAAAGACCGAATTTTTATTTAGAAACAAAAAATCGAATTTCGGTCCAACAATTTTACCGAAAATCAAATGAAAACTTGCGAGCAAAAGTATTCGCAGTTTTTTTCAAATCAAGTTTCATGGGTTTCAGTGCTTACTCCTATCCAACACCCGACTGAAAAATAATCAAATATGGATAATTAGATAATGCTTGGAACAAAAAAGTGAATGAGAAATTCGAAAAAATAGTGAAAAATGATGTGCTTTAGATGAAAAAGGACTTCTCTTGGAGTTGTGTTAATACATTGAAAACTGCATTTTTTGGTTTGTTTAACTTGAAATTGTTGAACAAAGATTAAACAATTGTCTAGTCAAAAAATCTGAACACATGTCCAGTTTTGGTCAATTTTGACTTTGATACATTTTGACCTTCTAAAGGTTTCTGACTAGATATTATTGATGTGGATTAGACTAAAATCCAAAATATTCTTTGATGAGGAAAGTCTATAAAGAACACTTTTCAATTCGAAAGATTCCAAATTTCGAAATTCTGAAACTGAAAATTTTCGAAGTTTTGAAAAAATGTCTTTGTTGCCAGATGTTTCTTTCTTCATAAATGTTATTAGCAAACATTAACGACAGCCTAAAGGACGGATGAAAATTTCGCTTCAAATGAAAAAATCATCAGATTCTACCTCAACTCTCACTTCTGGTGCGCCCCTGACGCATGTATTCGAGGCGGCTCTTTTATATAGATAGATGTCCAATGGAGCGCAGAAGACACCAAGATTGAGATTTTTCAAAATTTCAAAATGCAAATATGATCTACCAAAAATTGCCTTTCTAACTGTATAACATGGAAAGCTGAGATAAAGCAGTTTATATTTTCATGAAATCCCGTTCTCCAGCGATTTTTCATTTTATAGAATTCCGGCCAATATCGTATTCTCAATTGAGTGAGTTTTCTGGTTTTTGATGATACCTGTGTAATTGACAAAGAACAAGTTGGTAGAAATTTAGAAATTTATTTTTATATAGCATAAGGCGACTGAAAAATTGAAAAACACATAGTGAAATAGTTTAAGAAGATTATTGGGCAAAGAAAAAGACATAACTCAGGCTATTTTTTCAGGTTTTTTGAGTGAATTGGGCGGAGACATTGAGCAATTTATGTTAAAGTTTTTGAAGAAATTTTTGAAAAATTTAAGAAAAAGATACCGATTATAGAGGGAAAAAGAGAATAGAGTGAGCTGTTGAGGATCAAATTGATAGATTGAAAAATGGGAGAAAAAAGATGGTACAAAGAGATTTGTGTTTGGGAAATCGATAATAATAAAACTTAGAATCGAAATAATTGGGGGAATTTTATGGAAAATTACACAGAAAATAAAGAGAGAGTTCAAACTGATGGAACCTGTAACACGGAGAACGAAAGAGGACAATTTACACACAATTTAGCACTTTTTAAGGACTAGAGCCAGCAGAGAATGGGTACAGAAAGAGATGCCAGGAGAGAGAAAAACAGTATAACACAGAGATAATATGAGAGGGAAAATGAAAGAATTGGGAATTAGAGAAGCACCAAACATCGGACAAAGAGAGAAAAGAATTGAGCAAATCGGAAGGGGAGAGGTGAACGGGGGTTTTTAGGCCTAGGCCTAGGCCTGCGATTGAGATTGTTGAGGAGGGACTGGAGTGGGGGGACCAGGGGGCGGAGCTTGTTGGGCTGGCGGTGGCAAATGATGAAGAGGCATTTGATGCTGCTGCATCTGATGCTGATGGTGTTGCTGCATTTGCATTTGCATCATTTCTTCGTGATGTTGTTGTTGTTGTTGAAGATGTTGTGGATGCATTTGCATTTGTTGCATATGGTGTTGCTGCATTTGTGCATTCATTTGTGGATGATGCTGCATTTGCGGATGCATTGGATGTCCTTGTTGCATCATCATTTGATTTGGATGTTGTTGCATTTGTTGCTGATGCTGTTGTTGTTGCATGACCATTTGTTGTTGTTGAGTGGGCGGAGCAACCATTCCGTGTGGAGGGGGCGGAGCCATTGAAGGGGGTCCGAGTGGAGGTTGAGCAGGAATCTTGGGCTTGACGGTTCGTGGTTTTCGGGTTGCCTTGTTTGCCTGGAACTGAAATTGAATTTGGTTCAGTGAGCTGGGTTAGTAGAAACCAAATCAATTAGTTTATTAGAACTAAGGTTTCTTGAAAAATGGGCGGAGCATTTGGGAATCGGAACTTTTAAGACATTTCAAAAATTGCCTATAACATGAGAACTAGGCGCAAAAAATCAGAGTCTTCTAGCTTCGTCAGAAGTTGTGTTGCTCTAAATTTCCCAAAAATTCAGAACCAACTTTTGGTCTGTTTCCCCAGTTTTCAAGTCATAATTTTATGACCAGTTGACTGATTTTTGGTCAAAATCGGCAGGAATATTTTTCGATAAACACTCCAATAACTAGAAATTTGAAAATTCTTTGGTTTTGAGGTTTTCTATGCACTCTCCCAACAGCTATTTATCAACGAAAATGCATAAAGGTGTCCAAAGCGCGACAGTAACCCTAGTTGAATTATGAAACTTGATTTTGAATCTCAAATATAGCTTAAAAACCACCTAGAAATGCTTGGAATGGTGTTAATCAACTTTTATTTGAGACGAAGCTGAATAGATGAATAGAGGGAAACAGGAAAATTCTAAGATTTTAAAAATGTTCTGTTTCAGGTTTTAGATATTTGGAACTATTCGAATCAAAAGTGTTAACATTTTTTACAACTTAGAAGGTCACAAAATTCAACCAACCTTCGTCTTACTCTCCGCGGCCGCCTTGATCTTCTTATCATTCTCTCCGATCGTCTTGGCAAACTCGGCAATCTTGGCATCGTTGGGATCATCGCTCATCATCTCTTGCTTAATCATTTGGGGCGGTTGCTGTGGTGGTTGTTGCTGCATCATTCCCATATTTGGTGGAGGAGGGGGTCCAGGCTGTTGTTGCTGTTGAGGATGTGGCTGTTGTTGCTGCGGATGCTGTAGTTGTTGAGGATGGTGTTGCTGGTTTTGAGGGTGTGGTTGTTGTTGCTGTTGTTGGGACTGTTGCCGACGGGCGCCATTTTGCTTGGGCTGGAAAATTTGAAAAGTTTAATTGACTAGTCGAATGCCTTCGGGTCTGGGGGAATTCTCATAAGCTCAACCATTGACCAATTCTCAATGGAGACAGGAGGCAACATTGTTCAGAAGTACTTTTGCGAATACGTGTCAGAATTTTTAGCTGCGGATCTGGCATCAATATTGCTTCAGGCAGCAAAAATGAAACCATAAGCACATCAAAATGAGCTACAAAGCACTCTGATTTCGTTATCCTACCTCCTTCAAGTTCAAAGAGAAAAACGTATTTCTTACCTTCTTTGGCGTCCTAACCTTCGGCTCGTGCCCATTCATCATCCGCAGAGCCGCACCAGTTGCCATACCATTCGGCGGTTCCATTCGATTCGCACCATGAAACGCGTGAGCTCTCTGATTGTGCTCATGCGACAGATTTCCTGTAAGACATGGAGCTGTTAATGATAAGGCAGTCAGTAAAGTGCTCTTTTCAGAAATAAACCAAAAACAGGGGACTCGGCCAGAAAGTGGTGACAGTGTGTGTTCGTGTGTGTACATTGAAAGTGCAATAACCGAGAATCCGAATCATTCATGTCATCATCACTACACGTATAGAGAGAAGGAAAGAAAAGGAAAGAAAGGAAGAAGAGTGAGATAGAGAGAGCGACGGGGAATACAATTTGCTGCATACACATCATCAATCTGACACAAGTCCCCCAACTGAATACTTACTTCCACCGGGACTCGCAGATGGCAATTGAGAAGTGATCGAATGGTTGACTCGCGGATCCGAGAGAGCTGCCAATTCGGCACTATTCGGGCGGTTCCGTCCGGCACGGGCGACACTTTCGACGATTTCACTGATTGACGCGTTTCGACGATCATTCCGTTCAGAGTCCTCTCCATTCGATGGACCTGGATTTGAGTGGTCTTGATGGTCCATGGGTTCGATGTCGAGGGCTCCGAGGTCTCCAAGATCTCCGAGATCGCCGAGGTCAGCCACTGCAAAATAGATGAGGTTGGTTTTATTGAAGGACTTCAGAATCTTAACGTTGAAAAGAGAACTTCGGAACTTCTGCATCTCAAAATTCTAATATTTTTCAAATTCTTCAATTTTAGGAATCAAGGATGCCAAACAGAATTTCGATATTACTAAACTCGGTAATCTCCGAATTCCTCAGAATTCTCAAACGCTCGAAAATCTTAAAAAAAACTCTTACATGGCTCAGCACAATTCAACAACTGATCCACCATCGCCTTCTCTCCAATATCATTCGGTCTACCATGTTGTCCAGGGGGTCCTCCTCCTCCTTGTTGCTGTTGTCCAGGAGGCGGAGCTGATGGTCCCGGTTGAGACGGTCCCTGTTGCGATCCGGAATGTGGTCCCTGTGGTCCAAATGGTGTATGACTTCCCGAATAGACACTGGCCGAAGAGTCACTCCGTTGGAATCCTCCTCCAGAATGTTGATTCGGAGTGAATTGTTGGGGTTGCGGTGTATGCTGACTTCCTTCTCCAGACGACGTTCCAGGGGGCGGAGCGAATTCTCCGGATAACCGATGTTGCATTGGGGGTCCCTGGTTTGGAGTGTGTTGTTGGGATTGATTTTGGGCATCTGGGGGCAGTTGATTGGTTCCCGGTGGATAGGGAACGGGAAGTTGACGTTGTTGAGGAGGCCATTGACCCATTGGTTGTTGTGGACCACCCGATTGTTGACCTTGTTGCTGCATGGCTTGTTGTTGTTGGAGCATTGCCATTCGTTGCATCTGCAGACACTTAGTACGGTGTTTAAGATGTTCGAGGGATGTTTTGTATCCGATCTCAGTGGTCAGTAAACCATTTTTTTTTTTAAAAGAAGTTAACCAAATATTTGAAATTTTAAAAATATTCTTCAAATTTATAAAATTTCAACCGAAACTGGTCAACTTGCGGCAGAAGAACTAGGAGTAGATGCTTCAAAACGTCACCATTTCCAATTAAAGACGAGGACCAAAAATTAACTTGTTTCGGATACTGTATTATGAAAATAATCAAGCACAAAGTTTGTCAAATTTCACTATTTCAGCAAATTTGGAAAGACAAAAACCGAAAGGTAGGTGTATTCGTATTGCATGATTTTTTGGTCCAATCACACAAGTTTTCAATGAACACTGAAAATCAGAAAAAAAACTAACATGTTGTTGTTGTTGCTGATGTTGTTGCCACATTTGCTGTTGCTGAGGTGTCGGCGGGGGTCCTCCCGGATGGAAACCCGGCGGAAACGCTCCTTGAGGTGTCCCCGGTGGTGGCATTCCAGGATACTGTTGACCTGGATACATTTGTCCTTGTGGTGCTCCTCCTTGTCCCTGTTGTTGTTGTTGTTGCATCATCTGTTGCTGCTGTTGCTGTTGTTGTTGCCATGCCTGCATTTGTTGCTGTTGCTGTGCCTGTTGTGCCTGCTCCAACTGTGCCGCTGCCGCTGCTTCCTTCTGCTTCTTCGTCGGCCTTTTCTTCTTTTTCGGTGGCTCCGAGACTACCGTATCCTGTTGCTGTTGCTGAGGAGTTGGCTGTTGTTGTGGTGGCGGCGGACGGAACTGTTGAGGTCCCCCAACTTGTCCGGGTGGTGGTCCAGGATAGGATGGTATCCTTTGAATCATCTGACCCTGTGGTCCATGGAACATTTGAGGTTGACCCATTCCGAATGGAGGCGGTCCCATTGGTCGACCAGGGGTACCCGGTGGGGGTCCTGGTTGTCCAGGGAAGTATCCTTGAGGATGTCCTCCTGGTGTATTTGGGGTCGTTGGTGGTGGTTGACCTTGTTGAGGAGGTTGTCCCTGGGCTTGTTGGGCTTGTTGTTGTGCCTGCTGTTGGAGCATCGCCTGTTGTTGGGCTTGTTGCTGTTGTTGGAGCATTTGTTGGTGGCGAAACTGCAACTAAATGGAAATTACTAAAATGCTAGGCGCGCTTTTGCTTGAATCTCAAAATGTTGGTTCGGATATTTTTTCAAAACCCAGGAAAACTCAAAATCTCAAATTTCAGAGCCCAAAGAAAATTGAAAATCTAATTGTAAGACTCAAGATTTTAGAAATTCCAGATAGGAGAAAAAAGAAAAGAAGAAAGTTTAGGACTCTAGAACTTCTGAACTCTCAGAAACCTTCAAAAGTTCAGAACTCGAATCCCAGATTTGTACGATTCCTATCGCAATAAAAAGGACTGATTTCTACGATTCCAAATTTTGGAAATATGACTCAAATATCAATTGAAACAGTTTTAAAAAATAGACCTTAAAGTTTCCGAAATTATCGATATTTTGGCTTTTTCTGCCTAATATTTTGATCCGACTTTTTTGCTACGTCTTTCAGTGCGCTAACCTCCAGAACAATGAGTTTCAGATTCTATTGAAATCATCAAAATATGGACTTCGGCCCAATTATAAAATCAATAATCAATAAAACATACCTGTTGTTGCTGAAACGAATGCATTTGCTGCATCGACATTGCCTGTCCCTGAGCATACTGTTGTTGTTGTTGAGCCGCCTGTTGATTCGAACTCGACAACAAATTCACCAAAAGCGGACTGTTCGACGTCGTTCCCTGCTGTTGGTGTATCCTCTGTTGGTGTGGATTCATGAGTTGTGGTGGCGGTTGTCCGGGGGGTCCTCCTGGTTGTTGTTGGAGTGTCATTGGTTGTGGTTGTTGAGGGGGACCGCCCGTTGGTGGACCTTGTGGAGGAGGACCGCCGACTACCATTGGCCCCATTTGACCTGGCTGTGGAGTCATTTGTTGTGGTTGAGGGGTACCTGGGACAGGTGTGGGATGGCCACTGGAACAACTCGACAACTCTTGTTTGATCTGCTGAACTCCGAATTCTCCTCTTGCTCTCATTTGTGCAAACTCTTCGGCAGTCATCTGACGCATTCCTGGATGCATCTGGTGGGGATGTGGTACTCCAGGTGGGTACTGTGGAGTCATCTGTTGCTGTTGAGGATGCATTTGAGGAGTGAGCGGTGGCTGTTGTTGGGGCTGCTGAGACTGTGGAGTGAACTGAGACGATGGTTCTTGTTTGATAAGCGGAAAGCTGGGATGTCCTTGATTGGCACCAGGATGTTGATGTTGAGGTAGAAGTTGTTGTTGAGGAGGAGGAATCATACCAGGATGACCCGGATGAGGTAGCATGTGTTGAGGCACTTGAGGAGGTGGTGGTTGTTGAGGAGGGATCATTGGAAGTTGATGACTTAGAGGTGTTAGACCCTTTTGGCGTTGTTGATCTTGAGATGATGTTGATGGAGCAAAAGGACTCCTTGGCTCCACTTCTGCTGCCACTGGGATATTCGGTGGGGGACCGTCGGCGAGTCGAATCACATCACCATGCTCACTTTTCAACGAGGACAGACCTATCCGCCGTAACGTCGCCGGCTGAAATCGGGCTATCCTTTTCAGTCGTTTCGCTGCTTTTGCGGATAGGTGAACCGTATATCGTTGCTTTCGTTGGGGATGATTCCTTGACGACGTCGTCATTTCAACGGGTGAGGAGGCTTGTAATACACCGGGTGCTCCTGACGAGGTGCTTGGCAGCACACCGTCCTGGGTTGGACTGTTTTCTACTATACTAGGCTCGTCGACGGCGGGAGGAGGAGCAGGAGGGCAGGATTCTTCTGAAAATGGAGAAATTTTTGGTTTGACGCTATGCGTTTGAGCTCTAGAGAGCTTTTTTGAATTTCGGAGACTCGGCCGACCCTAAAGACCACACACGACGCCTCTCTTTTATCTACGCTCTTCGCATACACATGACTGTGAGCTTGTTCTTTTTCTGTTTTTTAAGCACAGCATGCTCAAATATACTTACCTTGTGCCGTGGGATCTGGCTCTTTCGAAGGTCCAGGTTTCGTGAACAACGAATCTTCCTCCTCTGGTTTATTCTCCTCTTGCATGTCTTCTGAGTCTTCTGGTTTGACGTCGTCTTCGACAACGACAGCGGCGGCGGGGTCTGAAAATAATGCGAATTTTTGAGGTGAAAAATTCAAAATTTCCATGGAGCGCGATTGCAACAACACCGCCACGCCCCTTCTCCCCTTTTTGACACACACGGAGAACGTCTTCTTTGGTCAATTGAGTAAACGAAAAGGGTGTGAAAAAGAGAGAGGGAGGTAGAGAAAATAGAGAAAACTGGCAAGACGGGTTCGTCGTCAAAGAAAAAAGAGAGATGAAGATAGTGGATCTGTTGAGGGGATCGGGTTGACAGGGAGACTGAGCGGGAAATCCAGTAGATCAAAATGAGTTGCAAGTTTATTTACGGGGATACGGTAGGTGTTGATTGATGGAGGTGGGTCTGTTATCTTAGGAGATAAGGGTATAGAAAAGGGGATTTTTCGACAAGGTGGTCTTCTAGAGCGTCATCTTGAGGATAATAGGGTATGTCTAGGATTTTGATCTACGTTTTTTTCGTAGGTCAAATTTTGATCTTGTTTAAAGAAAGGTCGTCAGCTAATTTTTGATTCCTTTCGAAGTTTTTCTCTGGAAATCGAGTATTTTAGAGATAATTAATTTTTGCTTCGGCAACTTAATTTTTGCTTCGGCAACTTGGCGTCAGACCTGATGCCTGGTCCGCATCAAAAGTCTTCTGACATACCAACGCAAAAATACATACAATACCTTCCAGACACCTTGAATTAGACTAAAATGAAGTTTTGATAACTAATTTCAACATTTCGTCGTCGTGAAAGCGGTGTCATATTGAAAATCTAGCTTATGCAATCTTATGATAGTCTATTCCAAACCAATCACCAGAATCCACAATTTCCAAACTCAAATTCCAGATGAAACAGAAAAAGAACATAGAATAACTCACCATCATCTCCTCGTTCCAAATCTTCAATTTCTTCAATTTCTTCCTTTTTCTCCTCTTCATTATTCTCATTTCCTTTCCCATCGAACGTCGTCTCATCACTAGATACAGATGTATCAAGTATAGAATCTTTCGTTGACGATGGTTCTATTAAAATCGAATTTTTCCCTCCGAGAATCTCAGCCGATGCCTGTATCCCCTCTCCTTCCTCTTCTCCCAAATCTTCAGCTGATGACTCTTCGATGAGCGGTGCAAAGGTGTTTGTCGTCGTTGGGGTACTTGCACACGACGTTCCCGCTTCTGAAGTCATCGAAAGTTCAGCACTTGGACTTCGCAACGACTCACCGATGCCCGACGAAGAGGTGGATAGAGAGGAGAGTAGTGCGGTGGCCGACGACGGCCGCACTATGTCTCCCACCTTTTCGATGTCTGCAAAAATTATCGATTTTTCTAGATTTTAAGACTTATTTTATGATCAGTTTCAGCTTGGAAGCTGTGAAGCTCTCAGATGATCAATTAATTTCTCGTGCGATTTCCTAATTACCATGCTTTCAATTCCCTACGCGGGCGGCTCAGTTGGGTGCGAGCTTGCCCGGTGGAGACGGGGTCGGACCCCCCTGTGGGCTCCAAATTTGGCCGAAACAAGTAATTTTGGGACCTTCAAAACAAGGCAAATCGGTAGAGACTAGGCTTCACAGGCTCCACCTGGGGATGTAAATCCCACGCAGAATATGGTCACAAAGCCAAAAAGTACCAATTTGCTGTCTGCTAGACAAATTTCGAGACCTCCAGAAGAAGTTTTGTAAAATTTTCATATTCCCAACCGGCTCCTGAGACAAATAAACGAGCATCCAGTTCAGCACCTTTCGGCGAATCCAAAATTTGGAATACAGGTAAATTTAAGCCTAACCCTGGCTATTCTGAGCTTCTTCTGATAATTTATAGATTTTTGAAAATAAAATCAATAAAGTTTTTGCTGGTAAAAAATTTCGGCTCTCGAAAAAGGTTTTCAAAAGAAATTTGAGCTCCCAGGCTGGCTTGAAAAAGTTTAACAGAACATCCAGTTCAGCACCTTTTGAGGCTCAAAACGAGCAGAAAATGATCGATTTTTATCTTTTTTAAAGTTTGAATTCATAATCTAATTCAAAACTCACTAGACTGAAGCGGGGGTGTTCGTGAGTGCGGAATTGTGGACCACGTTGAAGAAGGCACTGAAGAAGTTAGTGCTGAGGCAGACGCTGCTCCCCGCATCGACCGACACGACCATTCAGCGCCAACTATTTTTTCTGAAATTTTCTGAAAATTCAGAAATTGATAATTTCGATTTTTAAGTAGTCTGATCAGTTGATAATGAAGATAATATCAAGAAAATAGAATATTGAATATCGATAAGATTCCACTTCAGGGGAATGAATAAATTGATGTCGTTTTCCTGGGGAAAATTGGCTTTTTCCCAACTCGAAAATTATCGATTTTTGAGAAGTTAGAACTTTGGAAATATTTTCAACAAAATTTCACAAAAATCAACTCAATTACAGGCGCCAAATTTGAATACTGTGGCCGCGAAAAGTGAACATAAAATCGATAAGTGGGCGGAGTCAGGGTGAAGAAATTCGAGATTGGGCTCGGTAAACAAGTGGGCGGAGCTAAAATGAGTCAGAATCCAAAATCTGAAAATCAGAAGACGTGACGATGACGTCGGTTGATCCACGTGAACAAGTTCCCTTCAGCCGGCGGCACCAAAAGAACGGCCGGACACTCACAGTCGTAATGCAGCCGCGACGCGACCCCCCGTCCGCGTTGCGGTCGACGGATTGAAGAGGGGGACTGCCTACGATTACTCACTGGGGCGATGGTGCAAATGCGCTCCGTTGGATTGGGGGAGAAAGAGAAATAGAGACCGACCGAATGGTATTCAGTTGTGTTTGCGGGTGTTGGCTTACCGTAGAACCTGTACTTGTGATTGTGATTGTTGAGAGTTTCTAGCTTGTTTCAAGTGTGGTGTAAACAACATATTTTATTTGTTGAAAAATCAAGGAAAAATAAGAAAATGAAATGAAAAAGTAGGTCATAAACAATTGGTGATCATATGATAAGAGGAACAAAAAATAAGAAGAAAACATAGAGGATCCGGGGAGAGTTGAAGCATCAAAGTTGAAAAATCCGGGATTTATTGAATTCAGAAGACGTGACTGCTCCAGAACATCTTCAATGATGGCACCTGTGGAAAAAGAAACGAAAAGAAAGGAAAAAAAATAAGGAAAAAGATCATGGGAGCATGAGTTTAGAGTTTAGAAAAAATAGAAGTGAAATCAGAAAAAATAGGAAGAGAAATACAAATCAGAGAGTTTCTAGAATTCAAGACTACAAAATCATAAAAGTTTCCATAGTGGTCCTTGATTTTTGAAATCCAGGTTCGATCTCATGTTTTTGGATTTGACTAATTTTGGGATTCCAAAAAGTTTCGATCCCTCGACGATAATCCATCTTCTTCTCGTTCTCATCTATCAACTCCTACTATTTTCTCTTCTTCCTCTCCTCGATTACACATCAAAAACGAGTGTTACCGTACCCAGCCATGCGGTCTTGCGAAGACTTTTGTGTCTGCGTCCTCTCCTCTAACCGAGAAAATGATGGAAATCCTAAATTTTTCGCTTTTTTTCACGATTTTCCGGTTGAAAATTAGAATTTTGAGGGAGATTTTACCCGAAAATATGTCTAAAATAATTGTTTTCCATTAAAATTGGGGCTGTAACAGAGATTTTTATATTAATCCAACAGAAAAGGTGTTCTGTTGGATGTGCTAGTTTTTAGGTTCGGGACATTTTTGGCGTTTGTCTTGTACATGACACTATTAATAAAGAGTTTTCCTATTTTTTGAGAAAAATTTGAAGAAAAAATTTTAATTCGAAAGTTCAAAAAATGACCCTGAAATCAACCACCTAAATACCATGTTTTTCTCTCATTTCTTATGTATTCATCTTGATTTTTTACATATTGCTCACTTTAACATTTTAAAAGTTTTTGTATTTTCAGCCATGAAGTACTTGGGAGCTTATCTCCTCGCCAACCTCGGTGGAAACGGATCCCCATCAGCCCAAGATGTCCTCAAGGTCCTCGGTGAGTTTTCAGTTTCATAAATTTTTGATCTACCATTTTGTCCCAACTCTGAAATAATAAACTTTCAGAGGCCGGAGGTCTTGACTGCGATATGGAGAACGCCAACACTGTCGTCAATGCTCTTAAGGGAAAGACGATTGCTGAGGTGATCGCCGAGGGAAAGGTCAAGCTCAGCTCGGTCCCATCGGGTGGATCCGCCCCAGCCGCCGCCGCCCCAGCTGCAGGAGCCGCTGCACCAAAAGGTACTGTATCTTATTTTGCTTTTAAAGGAACATACGATTTTCCAAGTATACAGTAATACTATCAAGATCCTGTTGGCGAATATCTGTATGTTCCTTTAAACCAAATCCCTTTCGAATTTTTAATCTTAACCGTATCCATTTTTTCAGCCGAAGAGAAGAAGAAGGAAGAGCCAAAGGAGGAATCCGATGACGATATGGGCTTCGGTCTCTTCGACTAAACTTGTTGTTAAAGTTGTTATTGGTCATACAATGAATGGCTTCAATTTTATAAAAGTTTTGTTTTGTTGAGTGCATATCGAGTTTCTGAAGAGTTACAGTTTCATTGGTTGAACAAGAGAAGGTTGAATGAAATCCGAAATGCTTGAGACAGAGTAGTTGGAGAAATATGAATCTGAAAATTGAAATTTCTGATAGCTGACTATCGAAATTAGTGTAAATCAGAATTCAAGTGGGAACAAAAAATAAGAAACTCGGAATAACAAAACATTTTGGCAAAGCTAGTAGAATTCAAAATTGAAAAATCACAAAAATAGCTTCAGTCGATGAATGCCAAATAGCATGCGGAACATTTTTGAAAATCTTGGAATCTTTAAATCAATTAAAATGGAATCTGCGAAGCAGCTTAAACTCTTGATCAGAGCGGATCTGAGACATTCGCAAAAAAGGCCGGACAGTTAAGACTATTTTTGTTTAGCTCACAATCTATCTGTCTGATTCTAAAAGGTTGAGATGACTTTGACAATTCAAGAACAACATAGCTTAGATGAAACTGCAAACTTTTTCATCTTTCTCAAACTCTTTTGTATCCCAAATTTGAATTTGGCTCTTTACGTAAAATAACGCAACAAGATTTCCACGTCTCAAAGTTCAAATGTGCAGCCAACATCACTTTTAGAAAAATCTCTGTTTCCGAACATTACGAAAATTTTCCAATTGTTTTTTCTCATTTGTTTCAATCCTCGAATTTTGTTTCTGGTTCTTGATTTCAATTTTGGATATCTCCTCTTATTCGATAGCATTCAAATGTTCTAACCTTGGATACTCGGGTCTTTTCCAACACAACTGTCTTTGTCGGTATTGATTGTCTACAGATATTTTCCTTATTCGTCCTTATTCTATCCCTCAACCCTCTTCCTTTTCTTGCCAACCTCTCTATTTTTCCAGAAAAAAATGTTACAACCCAGTCTAAACTCCGCTGCCAAATGGATCATCCGTAACACTCTCGTCAGTAATGAGAGTCTCACTCCTGAATTCAAACTTCGTCTCATCACTATTGCCAGTCCCCTCTGGATGAGTACCCCGGATTCTTGCCCCCTTCCAGATCCCTATTGGGCATTTTACTGGCCAGGAGGGCAAGGGCTCTCCAGATATATTCTGGATAACAAGGATTTGTTTCGTGGATCGAGGATTCTGGATTTTGGAGCAGGATGTGGGTCTGCATCTATGGCTGCGTCGATTTCTGGAGCTCATCGCATTTTGGCGAATGATATTGATAAGTGTAAGTTTTCAAGAATTTTCTTATGAAATTCTGTCTGAATTCCAGATGCCCTACTCTCCACAAAACTCAACTTCCATCTCAACAATCTCAAGGATTCGAAAATCCAATACTCCGCGTTGAACTTTCTTGATGATAAAAACCTGAAGATGTCTTCAGAATTCTTCAAAAATTCAGACGTCCAAAATAAGTACATTCTCCTTGGAGACATGTTTTATGATTCTGACTTTGCCGAGATTCTATTCAAATGGCTCAAAAAGTTAGTTAAAGAAAAAATAAAAATGTCAAAAAATTGAAACATTCAGAATTCAAGTCCAACACGGAACACGGGTGCTCGTTGGAGATCCGGATCGTCATCCTCTGATAGAGTCGGATTATTTGAAAAGGTTTGAAACTTTCTTAACAGTTTCAGAAACTTTTAAAGCAGTGATTTGAATTATGTTTCAAGTCATCGTTGCCATAAAAAAACTTTTTTCCAGATACAAAACAAAGTTTATAAAAACCCAGATGGCGGAATACTCTCTCCCAGGATATGTCATCAAAGAACATTACGGTTTCAATACTGCCAAAGTTTTTGAGTTGAAGTTTCAATAATAAATCTTTATTTTATTTTGGCTGTAGTTCTCAAATCAATCCAACGTTTGACTTGGAATATTCATTCTTGTGTGACGTCTACACGAGGTGGCTCAATCTCTCTGCGCTGATTTTCATATCTTTCTCTGACATCAGTGATCCAGGAATATTCGTCAGTCTTGCCAAGTGCCTGGAATCAATTTATGCGAACGGAGGAAAAAATAAAACTGCAAACCTTTTTAACCAAATCAATTAGTGCCAGGAAGATGAGCACAAATTGTTCTTCTCTCTCAAAGAAACCAGGGAAATTCTCGTAGATGCTTTGAACTGTGATATCAGCATTGATTCGACTTCTGCACAACTCAGCGAAACACTCCATAATAGCTGAAATTTTTACAAATCCGAAAATAATTGTCCTCGAGAATCTTACCAATGAAAGTGACCGATTTGTACTGATCTCCAAAAAACACAACATTTCCTTTTGTCAAGACGAGAGCGTCGTTGAATGATTTGTAGAAATTGACTGCGTCCTCCACTTTGATCAAGTTTCCATGCCATTCCGATGTCAGGATGTGCAAGAAGATTGTCATAATTTGGCCCGGTCTGAAAATTCTGTTTTCCCAGAACTTCATCTTTTCACGACAACTTACACTTCTGAATAACCAACTTCCAGTCTGGCATAATAAACCTGATTGGTGTAGTCCTCGTCAACCATAGTCACAGTGAACTTATCATGCGTAAGTGGAGCATTTTTCACTGCTGGCCAGAATCGGTTCACTCCGTTTTCAGCAACTGAAAACACAAAAAAGTGTTTAGATTCGAACATATCATTTTCATACTATTCTCATAGGTATCGAATCCATTCACCACTACCATACCATAGACGTATACCGTTCGCAAAAACAATTGAGCGTCTCCCTGTTTGTAGGCCTGTAATATCACCTGGAGTATTTTCTCTCTATAAAAACCTGCTTACCGCAAAAAGACAAAACTCGATGGTTTTCGATTTGAAGGATTTGAAAAACTCAAGCCGATTGTGCGTTTCAACCACTGACCCTCTCTTGTGACCTTCCCCGATATGAACTACAGTCCGTCCTTTATCGAAAACGTCTTGAGTTTTGTTGAGATAGACATCCCAATAGACTGCCACTGGCGACCGTTGACGGAAAAAATCTGAATTTTAACTTTGTTTGTGGGACTTCTAACTTGTAAAAAATAGACTCACTTTTCCAAAATGTCGCAGGCTGCTCTACTTTCTTTTTTCCTGCTTTATCCTCGACAACAAAGTCTCCACAAAAGTTTCGAATTAGTGCTCCAAACGTCTGACAATTGTTCCTGCCCTTTTTTTTCTCCGGTACAACTTCATCCAAGTTTTTATGAACGTCTTTATTCTTTTGAGGTTTCTCCATCGGCTTCAAACTCTTAGCTGTTTTACATGAACTATCTAACGTCTTCTCCTTCTTCAAGTTATCTTCCGATGGTTTTTGTTTATTTGAAGTTGGAACAGTTTCAACTGTTTTAGGCTTCGTTTCTTCCGTGGTTTCAGTTTTTTCCTTTTCAATTGTACCGATTTTACTTTCTGGAGCTTCTGTTGAGGCAGAATTCACAGTGGAATCCGATGCTTTGGGACCTTTCACTTCTGTTGCAGTCTTCAAACTAGATCGAGTACCTTTCGGTTTTTTCACTGAAATTTCAGCGGAGTTGCTATTAGAACTGGAGCCGCGTGATGGTTTCGAAGTTTGTGATGATCGTTTGTTTTTCTTTCCTTTACGAATTCTCCTCATGTTCTCAAATTTGCCTCGGTAGCAACACTTACAACAATAGCCCATGCAGCAAAAACCTAGCCAGATAAGGCCACCCACAACGGAGCCACCAAAGAGGATCCACCCAATGAGTTTTGCCCAATATTCAATATCAAATGTTGATGCCGTCGTCTCAATCGTCGATTCATCCGAATCAAGTGAGAAATCAAAAAAATTCGAAAAAAAGTGATATGACGGAATGGAGACCATCCGGCGCCAATTTCAAACTTTTCGAATATCGACTGAACTCCAGAACCGGACACTGCTCAAGTCCCACTCTCAAATTGTTCATAGCTTCAGCCAATTCTTTGTCAGATATTATCCCTTTGAATTGTTTCATCGAGGACACCGTATCTTGAATATTAGTAATCTTGAAGTTCTTTCGTTATACCGGCCTTGAATAAAACATCGAGTAAATTCTAGCATTACAACACATGAAATAAACCATTCACATCATTCTTAAGACACTAAGAAGTGGTCCCGTGAAAATATATCACGTTTGCGACGATGATTGTTAATGATCTTGCTCCGAGACTGATTGGCTGATCATAAAGTTGGCTGACTCCGATCTGTCTGTTTATCTTTCCTTGTGGACGTCGTACGGTAATTTTTAGTATTTGGCCCTTTCTTTCTTGTCCCATAACGTTTGGGGGTCATGAACAGAAAGCATCTGATCTATTGGACTTCGAACATCTCTGCACTTGCATCCTTACATTTTTGAGGCATTGTGGGTATCGTGGTGAGTGAATCTGGCCAATCTTGGGACGAATCTAGATCCTCAGCTGATCTTTAGTACGGTCCGTCTTTCTCGTCCAGGACTCCTTGGTTTGGCTAGTCCCTTTTGGATTCTGGCTCCAAAGTTGATATGGACACCATTGTCCGCATAACCTTGTTACCGTCTTTCGTCCGGTCCTAATTGGAATGATCGAGTCCTCCATGATTGGTGTATGATAGATGGCTTCTATCTGCACGTCTTCAGTGGTTCTTCCTCTTGGTACGGAGAGCATCGTGGACTCCTGGAATCGTCGCATCTTGGTGTAGATGTCGTAGCCCACGATCATGTTGATGACTGTCGGCTTCATGGACGTTGGCGATTTCATCCTTGTTGATCCTTTTCATACCGAGAAATGTGAGGTCCTCCTTCGAATACGTCCGGTACCCTGAACTTGATTTGCAGCTGGTGATAGTTGGGCGGCCTTCTTGTCCATGTCCGTCCGTCCCGGCCAATGATACCCAGTCTGTAGAACATGGTATCCATTGGTTCGATCGCTCCAGTGATCTCGTTTGGCAGCTTGTTTGGACACGATTGGTGTCTGATAGTGAGCTCCAGTGTCTACCATTGAGTCATGGATCCTTGCGGTGTTTGAATCCGCATGAACGGAAGTTGACTGTAAACCTCTTTGTTGCTTGTTGTCCGGACGTCCGGTAATGAAAGAGTGGTTGAAGAGGTCAGAGATTCTTTTGGAGGAGAATCCTTCAGAATAGATCTGTATTCTTAGAAACCCCTCAGAATTGCCAACAGTTATTCAGAACCCTCCGGGATAGTTTTGTTGTTCAAAGACCCCCAGAAGATTATAAAGTTTCCAGAAGCCTTCAGAATACATTACAATCCTCCAGCATTTTTCACGATCATCCAGCAACCTTTTTCACGATTCTTCTGAATTCTCAAGACCTTCGTGAGCTCTACCCCTTGACCAACTTCACTTCTAACACCTCCGCAATGGTTTCTGAATTCGATGGAGATACCTTCCTGGCAGATATTCGAGAGGAAGAATCCTGGGAAAGAGTGGATAGTCTATTTGCAGTCCTCGCTCCAACATTCCCATGAAGTGTCACTTATGATGGAATGATGCTTGGAGATGAGGATGACGAATGGGGTTCCGATGAGGTTCATAGTTGTGAGGAATGCGACAATGAGAATTTCAGAGGTGATTTAGAGGGAATGAATTGGTAATCATTTCCAAAACGATTTGTATATTTTTTGAGAGGAGTACATCTAAAAGAAGTTTTAACCTTTGGAGCTGGTTTTTAGAAAATATTGAAAGAATATTATGCCTCGAAGAGAAGTATCAATGAATCAAAGAATCGATGGAAATTAGAGAAATTTAGAAACAGACATATTTCCTTTTCCAGACATATTTCCTTTTCCGGCTACGCCATCCTGGCCGTTTGTTAGGCCAATATTGAACCCTGACTATGAGATATAAAGAAATCGTAATATTTGTAGAATTAACAGCTAAAGTAGAACTATTGAAATAAGGCACATATTTTGAAAGTATTTCGATGAAACGGTAACTATTTTAAAAATTCTAAAAGTTGAATGAATAACTCGGAATCTCGGAATTCATCAAATTCGTGAATTTTCTTGGTTTCTTTGTAGAGCCCGAATCACTTTGGACAAAAATCCAGGAACATTTTTTCCCAGAAACAGGATAATGTTTGATTTTCCGATGGAAAAGGAAATATGTCTGTTTCTAAATTTCTCTAATTTCCATCGATTCTTCGATTCATTGATACTTCTCTTCGAGACATAATATTCTTTTAATATTTTCTAAAAACCAGCTCCAAATGTTAAAACTTCTATTTCACAGTTCAGATGTACTCCTCTCAAAAAATATACAAATCGTTTTGGAAATGATTACCTATTCATTCCCTCTAAATCACCTCTGAAATCCTCATCATCGACTTCCTCACAACTATGAACCTCATCGGAACCCCATTCATCATCCTCATCTCCAGGCTTCATTCTATCACAAGTAGCTATCACCGGTATCCACCTCTTTTTTCATCACTTCCGAAAGTTGCACGATTTTTGGATTTGTCTCAGCAAGAGCTTCAAAACGAGTATAAACAAATCCAAGAATCTTCAATATCAAGTTCCTTAGGCCAACAAAAACAATTATGAGACCATAGATTATTCAGAAGAACTCCAAAACATGACAGAATTCACTTTCATGCTGAAAAAAACATATCCACACACATGTGTTTCGAACCCTGGCCCATCAATTGTTAGTCGTCTCTTCTACCCACTACGCCACGCGCGTCATCGTCACTTTTATCCTATCAATGCGTAGAAAACAATGCGCATGTCTCTGTCAAGCGCGGTGTCCCAATTTCCTTTTTTGCGTGATACAGAAGTAAATAAATAACCAACTTTTTATTTTAAATGAATCCGTGAACTTTTAGATTCGTGTTGATGAGTCGTGGAATCATGCTTCGTGTAGACAACGCGGATTTTTTGTCCGGACTGCACATTGAGCTCCAGAAGAATCAGTCTACATCAAATGTCCCTTATTTTTGTTCCTTGTTTACCCATTTTTTGACACAATTTTCACCCCTGTACCCCTATTTTTTATCTTCAGGAATCACATTTGATACCATCATCGATTGTTGTTATCGCCTCTTCTTTCAATTTTTGTTTTCTCCACTTCCTCTCTTCCATGCCACGCTCATACCGAGGTCGTACCGACCGCCGATCCATCAGAGGACGTAACGTAAGTGATTTTCTCTTTAAGAGGCATTCCATGAGAAAGTGGACGAGTCAATGGCATTTGGAAAAATCGTTTTAATGGAATTCCTTTTGTATTTGGTGGGAGTGATATACAGTACCGTTCATAATTATACGAACACCGCTTGAAAACTCAAGCCATTTTGGCTTGAGATTTTGAATGACGTGACTTTTAGAGATCATAACTTTGGAGCCGATGGAGATACAAAAAAGTTGTCAACTAAAAAAATGTTGGAAATTTCAAAATCTACAGGTCTTTAGTTGACGGTTTTTCGATATCTTCTACGGTTCGCAAGTTATGTGCTTTCTAATAAAATGTTTACCCCCTTGGAAATGAATAAGCCAAAAATGGTTGATTCGGAAATCGTCCTTGCTAAGAATTAGAATATCTCAAAAATCATTGAAGTTAGAAAAAAGTGGTCAACTAAAGATCAATAGAGCATATGATTGTCTACATTTTTGTAGTACATGACTTTTTGGCAGCTATCATCTCTGATGAGTTACTGCTGATCAAAGTTGAATTTTTCAATTTCACTACTAGAAAAACCTTCCAATAAATATAAAACACATAAAAAATTAGAAAAAAACTTAAACTCCTCATAAAAACAAAACTTGGAAGGATCGCACTACAAAAAACTCAACATATTCTTATTTTGTTTCTTTGATCAGCAGTAACTCATCAGAGATGATAGCTGCCAAAAAGTCATGTAGTACAAAAATGTAGACAATCATATGCTCTATTGATCTTTAGTTGACCACTTTTTCTTAATTTCAATAGTCTTTGAGATATACTCATTCTTAGCAAGGACGATTTCAGAATTAACCATTTTTGGCTTATTCATTTCCAAGGGGTCACGTCATTCAAAATCTCAAGCCAAAATGGCTTGAGTTTTCACGCGGTGTTCGTATAATTATGAACGGTACTGTACATACAATTCTAAGGTTTTTGGCATTTTTGAATTTTGGCTCCGCCCCCTCTGACTCAGAATACGGCCTTCTGAAGTTAGCACTTTCGAAAAAATGAAAATGGTCCTAGCGACTCAAACTTTTTTTTGAATTGTAGGAAATGATTTGGTGATTCAGGTTGTCAACTACAACTTTTCTCCAACTTCTCATCTTCTAACTTTTTTTTCGATTTTTTGAAGTTTTTCAGTGTAAACTTTTTTTTTCCCTTATGTGATTTTACACATTTTGCCTTTTCTCAAAAAAGCACAACCTTTTTTTTTCTTTAATCATCTTTTTTCTAGACTAAAAAAGCATGAGGAATCTGAATCTGTAAATATCTTAATGTCATTCAGTGTAAACTTTTTCAGAAAAGTGAAAAAAGTGCAAAAAAGTGACAAAAACTTCAAAAAATCGAAAAAAAGTTAGAAGATGAGAAGTTGGAGAAAAGTTGTAGTTGACAACCTGAATCACCAAATCATTTCCTACAATTCAAAAAAAAGTTTGAGTCGCTAGGACCATTTTCATTTTTTCGAAAGTGCTAACTTCAGAAGGCCGTATTCTGAGTCAGAGGGGGCGGAGCCAAAATTCAAAAATGCCAAAAACCTTAGAATTGTATGTATTGCTTACCACCAAAAACACCCACCACCACCAAATACACCCACCACCACCAAATACAAAAAGAATTCCATTAAAACGATTTTTCCAAATGCCATTTTGTTTCCGTTTTGGTCGATTTTCTCATGGAATGCCTCTTAAAATTCTGAAGGATTCTGTGATTCTGATTTTTCGGAATTTTCGTATACTAAGTTCTGGAAAAAACCAAATTTTTCTTTTTAAAATTTTTGAGAATTTGGCTAATTTTCAGAGGCAGTGCATTCGGCTGGAAAACGTCTCACTTCTGTGCTACATCAACTCGAATAATGACCGAGGAGATTCCCAAAATTTCCGCCAAAGAGACTATGATGATTTTCAAGATCCGTCCGAGCCAGATCACCGAGACCTCTCACATCTGAATCATGAGGAATCTGTTGTTGTGCCACCAGAGTCAGAACCGATGGACCACGACCAATCGGATCTTCTTCGCAACAATGAACATGTGACCGAACCAGTGAATTCTGTGCCAGATCCAGTACATGCGGAGCCGGTCGTGGTTCTTCAGAATCAGCGTGGGGATGATCAAATTGCGGATGTCTCAAAACTGGATCCAGAAAATCGGTTCCTGCCGGTAGTCACTGCCACTGAACCAAATATTGATGCTCCACCACAGAGTCCAAATCATCGCTCCCCACCGCCACTCGATCTTGATCAAGACTTTGACCGGCATGATGAAATCGTCTCCGATTCCAATCCACCAACGCCGCTGCCGCGCCATCGCCCACAAGATCAAGCTCAATCCAGTCGAGTCCAATCTTCGACTTCGATGAATGCTGTAGATGAACCAAATGCAGCTCCTCCTGCTCCAGCATACAGTCCAAATCATCGCTCCCCACCGCCACTCGATCTTGATCAAGACTTTGACGGGCATGATGAAATCGTCTCCGATTCCAATCCACGAACGCCGCCGCCACGTCAGCGCCCGCAAGATCTTCCACTGATCTCCATGAATGCAGCGAAACGCTACTTCGGTGCGGATGAGTTTCGAGTGAGTCTTCAAATTCCATTGGTTTCGTACATCCGTTTCGTATTTATAGGAGTGGAAAAGACTCAGAGAAGAAAGGAGAGAAGCGAGACGAGTGCAAGAGGGATCGTCGATGGGCCAGCACACGTCTTCAGACGATTCCGATGATGCAGAAGACTCCGATACTTCTGAAGAGCGCCTCCAAGCTTCCGGAGACGAAGAGGATGCTCGGCCATGGTTGTCTGAGGTGGATCGCGAGCCGTATGCTCACGATCTCCCTCCACCATGGTCGGCACAATTGGAGGAGGATGTGAGTCTCTTTTTTTCGAATATTCTTCGGATCTGAAATTCCAAGATTATGACAAAAATTAAATCCTGGTTTTTACAGCTGAAGGCTCGTGCCGATGTATGGAAACGAGGAGGAATCAAAAAGCGTAATGGCCCTACCAGAGCCTTCATTCGAGTATTTGGGTTGAAGAAAGAGGATAATCCCGTTTTGCAAATTCAACGAAAGTTCGGGTGAGTTTATTCTGTCTTACCGTATCTCATGCACATACCTCAATTTTTTCAGCATTAACCCGGAGAACTGGACGCATCGTTTTACGGAGGAATCCATTTTCCGTTTCGAGAAACCACGATTTGATTCTTGCTTTGAGGTCCAACTGGAATCGATGTCAGAACTGCCCTTTCGGACCACGCTCAAGCCATGGATTTCACTGTTTTGTCCTTTTCATATTGTAAGAATTTGTATATTTCGAAGTATTGAATTCTGAAATCTCTCATTTTTTCCATAGAATTTGAAAATCTGGATTTTCGAATTTTTGAGGATTCTGATTTTTGAGAATTTTGAGATTTTTTTGAATTCCAGAAATTCTAACGAATTAATTTTTTCTGGATTTCGAAATTAAAATTTTCAGCATTCTGTGAGAACTATAGCCTTTCATGCTGTATCGAATGCTGAGTTGGCTCGGCTTATTGTGCTCAGCCACGCAGCTCAATTGGACAAGGAGCAGAGACTCAGAGCATATCTGCCACGAGATCACCGAGGAGCTGTAGTAAAGAAGGATTGGATCGTTCAAGGATTCCGGCTACAGCCGGTTAAAGATGAGCTTCTGAAAGTGAGATTTTATAGATCGAGTCTTCGAATATAAAAACAATTTTTAGACACTGTCGGACAGAGGATGGGGGATCGTATGTCAAGAGATGGGTAACTTGGGTTGGGTTCCCAACCGTAAGGTAAGATTTTTTTAGTTTCGAAAAAGTTAGGTCATCTTTTGGGGGGACTAGGTTATGAGTGGCCTCACCATAATCGGGTGGCCTAGAATCCCGATTAGCCGAAAAAGTAAGACCATCCAAAATTTTCCAGGACTCCAACAGGAAGCATTTTAAGTTCGACTAATCGCTCCTCTCTCCATTACTAGTGTATGTGTTGTTCTGTGATTTGCTGAGTGTTGCTCTGTGTTTATGTGATACAGTGATTTGTACTTGTTGTGTGATTTTATGTGTACTTACTAGGAATTTGTTGACAGAAAAGGGGGAGTTTTGAATCGAGACATATACCATTAGAAAGCTGAAGTTTGGCTGAATTCAAATATTTAATCAGTTTCTGCGAAAGACGCAACATGGCTCAGAAATATCAATTCTAACCTGATTTCAGTGCATTTTTAGCACTGAACTTTTGGCGTAAAATTAAAAGATATTTATTCTTTAAAGAAAATATTTTAGTACTGTTTTTGAGCACATTTTTTGAGTTTTCTAGGTTATGTTCAGTCCTTCGCAAAAATTGACTTCACGTTTGTTATCAGCGCAACGCCAGCTTTCGGATAATATAGGTAACATACCGTAACTCCTCCTCGAGGTCAAAACATTCCCTAGCTAAGTAATAGTATTCAGTGTTGTTTTTTAATATGTAGTCTTCAGGTGTAAATGCTTTGTCTGTGTTCTCTGTAAAAATAAATGTTGTGTAATTCTTTGTGTTCTCTTTGTTTTCCAATTTTTCAGGTCTTTCAATTTTGAGCAAAACTGTCTGAGAAAAATTCCTCTTTTTGAGCGAAATTCTCCAAAAAAAAAACAAATATTTTATTCAAGTTTTAAAATTTTTGACAAACTCAGCCATTTGCGCAGATTGAACGACGATGTGGAGAATCTGAAAACACTAGACGGAGAAGAATTTGCTGAACTTGGTGTGACTAACCGTTCTCCCACTCTTTTACTTGCTTCTCTGCTTGTCATTTGCTCCAAATTGCTCTCTGAAACTTGAAAACATGCGCGGAGAAGAAAGTAGCCGTTCCAAATGCAAACTAACCGCGAAAACATGGAAACGTCGACTTCAGAAGAGGATGGCAATGTCGAAGAATGTCTGGAAGCGAGAAGAAATGAGCAAATTTCATAAAAATCGAAGAAAAATCATGGAAATTTGTTGAAAATCGCTGAAAATCGGCGAAAAAATTCAAAAAGCAACGTTCCGACGGAGCGCACTTGCACACTTCACAGTTCAATTAAATTTTCGCTATTCTCAGGCTATTTTCTGGTGAACTGGTAAGTTGTGCTCATCCAGTTTGTAGAGAATTAGTTTATCGTTTGATGTAAAAACCGAAAATTATAGTAGAAAACTCGCTGTGTTTTGGAAAGTAGCATCTTCAAAGCAGCGGAATCCTACTCGCATTCCTTCCTTTTCTCTACCGCTGACCCCTCTGCCCTTTCGCTGCCTCTCATGCTCATCGCTAGGCGTTTTTGCTTATTTATTCCACGGAAATTCAATAGCTCACTAATTGCTTCTTCTGTTTCTTCTTCCTTTTTTTTAGCTTGCTGTTTGCAGTTTTCATCACACTTCTCAACTAACTTCCCTCGCAACAGTTGATACCGCGACTTTCCTTATTGCTCTTTATCATTATTTATCTGTTTTGTGTGATGCTTGAATAGAGTCATAGCAAACGGGCCGAATGATTCTTTTCTCGTTTCATTGTATTTTCATCTCTACAAAGTTCTAACAACTCATTTTACATTTTCTATCTTTCCATAAACTTGTGCCGAATAGAATCATAGCCATTGGGCCAAATGATCTCATTCGTGCTTCATTGTCTCTCATATCACTACCCCTCTCTCACAACTCATCCTTCTGTTTTCAGGCAATCCACGATTCCAGTTGAACATCTTCTTCGACGATTTTTCATCATCACTTCATGAACGAAAAGTTTCTTAGCTATTTCGATCATTTTATTTTTGCTTCATTTTCCCTCTCTCAATAGAATCATAGCAACTTGGCCAAATGATCCTATTATTGTTTTGTTTGCATCAGTTTATCTTCGAATTTTCAAAATACTTTGTAATCCAATTCTCTATTTCAGGTAATCATGATCGCTAAGCCACACGCCAAGTCTACCAAGAAGACTTCGCAAGAAGAAGATGCATCTCAAGTTCAACGTTGAGTGCAAGAACCCAGTTGAGGACGGAATTTCCAGATTCGAGGACCTCGTAGGTTAATAAGCACTGGTTATTTTTAGAGAACTTTCTTCAACGAAAAGATCAAGGTTATCTGAAAGACCGAAAATTTGACCGCTAACAGCGTCAAGGTCGAGGCCGGAAAATCCAAGGTCTCCGTCATCTCCGAGATCCCATTCTCCAAGAGGTAATCCCTTTTCAAGTCTTCGTTATTTAAACTTTTTGCTTTCAGATACCTCAAGTACCTTACCAAGAAGTACCTCAAGATAAACTCGTTGCTAAGGATGAAATCAGTCGGAAACTGGACGATATTCTCATCAGAAAGTGGATCGCCAGGCTTGTTTTTTGCTATTCCTCGTTCGTTGTTCCCTTCCGATTTTGTACAAAGAGTGCTGACAATCACTCTTTTACATACGACTAGTTGAGTGATGGCAGTTCGTGTTAAAATAACTTGTTGTCCTGAAGAGAGTTTCATAAGAATATAGAAGACACGCCCAGTGATTGTTAGTTGCTGTTCCAAATTCATGTACCGTTATTTCTCTTACTAACCCTTGACCTGATACATATTGTCCTGCTTCATATTGTTTTTCTTTTCAGATCGCAGCACGACTTCAATTCACAGAAGGTAACATTTCAGCTGAAATGTTTGGCACAGAAAATGCAACAATGCTTCGTCGAAAATAGCTCATGATGACCCGAAAATTGAGAGAATCACTGAAAATGGATGATATTGATAGCTGAATTGAAAGCGAAGCGTTGTGAATAGTGAAGTGAAATGTTCATCAAGCCTTATGTAATCACTTCTGTCATTGCATTCCCTCGTAGTAAGTGCGGACGACAAGAGTGGTTACAAAACGCTTAGTGGACAATTCTCTTCACTATTCACAACGTTTCGTTATCAATTCAGCTGTCAATATCATCCATTTTCTGTGATTTTCTCAATTTTCTCGTCATCTTGAGGTGTTTTCGACTGTTGCATTTTCTGTGCGAAACTTGTCATCTGAAATGTATCTTTCTCTCAATTGTCAAGCATTCAAAGGAGGATCTACCGATTCGCAGGAAGATTTTGGCGGTTAGTCACTCAAGAACAGAAAATTCTTCTCCGATAATTTTCAGGTTCTGCGAAGAACATGACACGCCGCACGCCCTTTATTTTCCTCAGAAAATACCTCGGAATATTGCGTTCATTCACAGTCATTTTTCCAAAAATGTGCGTTTTTGGGTGCGTCTCGGAGCTTTTCTTTCGGGGTTTCTCTTCGGTTTTGTCAATTTGCAACAGTCTCTCGTTCATCTTTTTGGGCAGAATTCTAGATTAAACTATTTACGGGATAACTTTTGATAGTTAAGATGTGAAAAATGCTTAGATTCACTAGGCATTTAGAAGATTTGAATTATTGACGTTTAACAAAGGTATGCTTCGTTTTCAAAGGTTCCAAATGAAATTCAATTCTCTTCTTTCCAGATAACGAGTCATCCGTGATGAGCGGTGTTCCAACTTCTTGTGCGTTTGATGACGATAGTAGTGAAGAAGAGAAGAAAAAAGAAGAAGAAGACGAGTCCGAGCGATAAAAAAAAGAAGCCTTAGGAAAAAGAATAAGAATTGGTTCAATGTTAAAACTGTCCCCCTATCGCTATTCCGAGTTTTCACTAGCTCTCGTGTATACATTGGGAGAGATTACCGTGTAGAATAGAGCAATTTTCAACAACGATGGTTGATGTGCCTAGGGAACTGAAAGTGTGTGAAAAGATTGAAAATCAAAGTATGTGTGAAATACTAGACGTTGATGTGTTCAGTAGAAAATATGCCCCCCCCCTTTCCTTCTGAATATCACATCTTCACTTTCCTGTAAACAGTCAGTGGTAGTTGGCCAACAATGCGAAATCTATCCTCTCTGTTCATGGTAGGAAGTGCTGAATGTGTAATTTTTATTCTTGCATCTTATCTTCTATGTGTGTTATTCGTAACCAACTAACCTATTTGATCTATCTTCCTTTCAGCTCTACACATAGCTTCTAGCCGTTTTCAAAAAACCACTTGGACAATTTTTTCTGTTTGTTTATGTAAAATAAAAAACGAAGCACCTGCTCAATCTAGAATGTTCCTGAATCATAGTAAATCTTGTACTGAACACATCAACCTAGTATTTCACACATGCTTTGATTCTCAACCATTTCACACACTTTCAGTTCCCTAGGCATCTCAACCATCGTTGTTGGAAATTGCTCTATTCTACACGGTAATCTCTCCCAATGTATCCACGAGAGCCAGTGAAAACTCTGAATAGCGAAAGGGGGACAGTTTTAACATTGCACCAACTCTTCTTTTTTTCCTAAGCCATCTTTTTTCCATCGCCTGGACTCTTCTTCTTCTTCTTCTTTTTCCTTCTCTTCTTCACTATCCTCATCAAACGCACACGAAGTTGGAAAATCGCTTGGTTTCAGCTTGGAACTCGGAACCGGTATTTGGTGCGTGTGACTGTTTGCAAAGTTGCTAACAAGGGAACCTTTTTCATTTACCGTCATAGAATTTTTTCTAAATTTGCTCATAGATAGATTCGAGTATGGGCTTTCGAATGGATAAAATCATTCTGAAACTGGACGATATTCTCATCAGAAAGTGGATCGCCAAGCCTGAAAGAAAGAAGACCAACGCGATGGTGCTCCATCGAAAGTTGATTTGCTGGAAGAAGAGGAGACAGAAGATCCAGGATTTGATTGGTTCAACGAGGGATTCAGAAATGAGGATTTGGTAGCGGTCGGTAAGTTGACAAGCAATCAAGAAGATGATGAAAGATGATGAGGACGAGGAGACGGAGGTAGTTGGTGAAGAAGAAGAGGAGGATGCTTCTGATGCTGAAGAAGTTGACGACGAGAACGAAGCAGAGGTGGATGATGAGAAAGATGAAGAGGATTCTGAAGACAACGAGGATAAGGTTGAGCTTATCGAGAAGTCCGAAGAGGAACACTCGAGACTTGTTTGCAGTGTTCCAAATTCAGCAATCAACTGGATTGAATACATGACTTTGTTTGTTAAAAAATATGACTTGACTGCTGCTAGAAAAACCGCTGAAGAACCTCTCGCGTGTTAGTCTTCCGAGGTATTCAGTCTTTCCAGTCTGCTGCAGTTTATTGCTTGATTCTTCCTGGAGTTTCTCATTTTGGGGAATTCAGAAAGCGGGGTCACAGTCGCTCGCCGAGCCAACGAAATCGTGCAGCCGACACCTCACGGGTTCCGCCGTCCACTATGTTTTGCGTGTGAAGTGGGCGGAGCTTTCTATATTTGATTGCACTGTATTTTGGGCTATTTTCGCCGGATTTTCCTGTGGTGAAGACTAAAATTATGAGTTTGAAGGGTTTAGAAGATGGAGTTGGATGAAATTTAGAAGGAAAAATCATCAATCCGAATATCCATGACCTTTTTAAATTTTTAAAAACGTGTCAACTTTTCTGGGCAAAAAAAATTTCCAAAATAACTACTTTTGCGAAAACAGAAAGTAAGTTGTTTTAAAGTTGAAATGTTCACTCGGTCTGGTCGAAAGGTGCTTAAGAGTGGATACGACGCGGTCGATGGTTTGTATTTTGTGAGTGAATTGAACAAGAAGAGTTTTATTTGTCCAAGTTCAGGAGGAGAATTTTGATAGGGAAGAATGGGAGGAACGGAAGAAAGAGGAGGAAATTGAGGAGAAGCTGTATGAAGAAGATGTGAGAGAGTTGGATGAAGCAGAGGGACGGGTTAAGAAGAGAGGCGATGATGGGAAGATGGAGAAGGCGTTGACGAAGGAAGGCGAGAAGAAGGAGGATGAGGAGAAAGAGGAGAAGACGGTGAAGTCCGAGGAGAAGATCAAAACCGAGGAGGAGGATGAAAAGAAGGAGGATAAGAAGGAAAAAAAGAAAGATAAGAAGGAGAAGAAGAAGAAGGAAAAGAGTAAGGAGGAGGATAAGAAGGATGACAAGAAAGATGACAAGAAAGACGACAAGAAGGAAGAAAAAGAAGGAGAGAAAATGAAGGGAAAAGAAAAGAAGAAGAAAAGCAAGGGGGAAACTGTCAAGAAGAAGGTCGCTGCACCTGCTCAGTCAGCGGGTAAGGGAAAACTAAAATTATAATTTGCACTATCTGAAGTTTCAGCTCTTCCCCGTCGCCCAGCAGCAAACCCAAAGAAGACGTTCTCGTGTTGCATAATTCTCTAATTCTGCTTTCTTTTTTTCTTTTCATTTTCTTCGTCTTAAGTTCAATAAATAGTGTTTTCTCAATATCGCTGTTGCCTTTTTTATACTAGCGATGTTTTCAATGTCATAACGCGCTCCATTGCTAAAATAGCTTAATTTTGAATCGGCACAGATTACACTCATCAACTCATTTTTCACATTGTGAAAATGACGGCAAGCAACAAAATTGCAATAGTCCGCAAACACCGTCACGCCGCAATGCACGCCGGTGCTATTATTTCGATATTTGTTCTTTTTAGTTTGATTTTTTTTTGAATTTGTGGGGATATTTCTAGCATTTTTCAGTCTACTTGTCAGCAGGTGACCAGCGATCATCTGTTTCCTTCTTTCGCCCCATTTATAAGCATTCATAAATATGCTCGTTTTGCACATCTTCTAGTTTCATGGCGCTTCATTATGATTTCAAAATATCACTTCCAGCTGCTTTGCTCTCTGCCCGCTGCCTTCCATTTGCTTCTAGAAGCCGTTCCGCCCGTTTTTCTCGTGATTGCCACGTATGCATGTATTTGCGACGTCATCGCTTCCCCTTCCAGGGTTCCAACTCAGTCTTGAGTCAGTCCCAGTGTTACCCCTGTATTTCCGTCTCCCCTGAATAATTGACTGGCAACCCCGTTTTCGTGTATCTTCAAGGATACAACACCTTCCATTCATAATTTGACTGGTCAACATCTAGTCTAAAAACAACGATAATCCGTTTCTGCGCGTCTTCCACCTTTACTCCTCTTGCTTTGAACAACTATTTTCTCCTTGAGTTACAGCCCTCCGATTGTCCTACGTTATCATTCCCTTGCTATTTTCCTAGTAATCGCTTCTTCTGATTTCCTGAAAATCATTCTTCTCTATCGATTTCATCCTTGCCTCCAGCGATTTTCTTCCTTCTTTTTTGGTTTTTCAAAGGCTCTATTTATCATCGTCCTTCCGGCTAGCAACCATTCATTCTTTGCGATGATAGGGAGCGCTTCTCCCAATTTTTCAGGCGGCATTCTTGCTTTCTTAGAGTTCCAACAGTTATTCTTCTTCTCGTGATCCTTCTTTTCTTCTTCCCCATCTTACTCTCTTTCGTTTGGCAACGTTTTTTATTAATTTACATGTTTTCAGGTGGACAACTCCAACAGGCCCCTCCAGCAGCATTCAACATCATCAACATCAAGTACTAGGATTTGAGTGAGTTTTGAAACCAGTTGGCGCTTTGTTTCGATCAATTTTCCAGACAATGATCACCAATGGCAAATGGATAGTGCAAATCGATTGGAAGGAAGCAAAAACAACAACAACGAGATGGATAACCAACATTGGTGGGCACATGGTTCGGAGGAGGAGAAGCGAAAGAGCAAAGAAGGAATTTGAGTATGTTTTTCTAAAAGTTTGTGCTTTCTTCCGAGCAATTTTCCAGCGAAAGACAATAAACATTCGAGTTCGAGGGGGAGAGGAGAGAAGCAAGAAGCAGAAGAACGATCAAACGGTGAACAAGATGGCGATAGTGGAGGAAGGTTTCGAAAAAGGAAATCGCTGATCAAGATGGTGCGAGAGGGTTCGGAAGTCGGAGCCAGGAAAGCGAAAGAAGGGAGGAAGTCAACGGAATGAGAGAGATGATATTGTGAATAGAGTGCACTAGCTTTTTCTCATTGGGGCGCGCTTTCAAGGAAATGTTTTTCTATCAGAAAATGCATTAGTATTTCCAGGTTTATCAAGATGGCATGATTTTGGTCTTGCTTTTTCATTAGACAATGTCATTAGGGCGACGTTACAACTTTCATTAAAGCGCGCGCTTTCAGTTAGCATTAGAGTGTATTTGCTTTTACCATTAGAGCGCTCTTACAACTGCCAGTAGGGCAAACTTGCATTTATCGTTAGGGTGCATTTCCTTCTTCTCATTAGAGCGTACTTTCTTCTTATATTTACGAATTGGCTGAGCTATCAGAAAATGTCTACTATGTCTCAATTCAATTAAATCTTCCAGATGCCAACATACGATTCGAAGAAGAAGCACAAGGAGAACAAAAAAACAATGGGAAGGAGCTTGTTTTGAGTAAGTAATTGCTTCAGTTTGTGCTTTGTTTTGGTGGAATTTTTCTAGGAGAGTGTCAATCGATTGGTGGTCTGTGTGGAGCATTCGAGATGATTGAAGGTTGGTTTGGTGGTCGCTTGGTTGAGATGAAGGACACAGAAGAAGGAGAGCAAACCGATTCGATTTGGCAAGCGAAGAAAGATCGAAGGTTCAGATGTCGATAGTCGTGATGAAGAAGGAAGCCAACGCAAAGACAAAGAGGAGGAGCATATTAACATTGGTCTTGTAAATAGAGCGCGTTTGCATTTATCAGTAGAGCGGCCTTGCGATTCTCATTAGGACACACTTACAACTGTCATTTGTGCGCCCTTTCAGTTAGCATTAGAGCGACCTTGCAATTGTCAATAGGGCAGATTTGCTTTTACCCTTAGAAAACCCTCAAAAAAGATGTTCTTCTATCAGAAAATGCATTTGTATTTCCAGGTGTCATGGAAAGTCCAAGAGGGAGCAGCGGTGTCGAGAAGCCAACAAAAACCACAGGAGGAAGAAGAATGGAGGAGGATAAGGAGAGGAGGCGCATTCGAATCAAAGAAGCCTTCGGGCATTCTGGAGCATTTTTTGAGCAAGTTTCAATTTTCAGTTGGTGCTTTGTTTCGTCTAATTTTTCAGAAGAGAGAATCAATCGTTGGGTGGTTCGTGGCGTGTAGTCGGGATGGCTGGCTTCGTGTTCACTTGGTCTGGAGTCGAATGGATTGGTATCGGATGGTTCGGGATTGGTCGGCTGCAAGTCAAGAGAAGAAGCAAGGAACACTCCCTGTATGCTGATTGCATGCTCTCGTGCAAGAAAGACTCAGGTAAAAACGAATTTCTCGACTTATTCGCAAAATTCAAACATTTTAGATACACTCCACTCGGTTGGTCTACAGCCTACGAGTTCTCGGATGTTGATGTTCGTGTTGCATGTGTCACTCTGGATGCTGCCGTTTCTGTTGGCTGATGGATCGTGTCATGGGGGTTTCTCTGTCGAGTAGAAGATTGTGTCATGTCTGGAGTAGAAGAGTGCGGTCCTGAAAGCACAAAGAGAAATGAGAGACAGATTAGAGGTCCCAATGATAAATCATAGGGAGAGGACTAGTGTGAAACGATGGAAACCGAACCAATAAAGATTTCCATCGGTGACCATATATCATACTAGTTTTGGTTGAGATTAGAATGCGCGCAGGGAAATATATGTAGAGAAGGACGATTGGCACTAGATTCAAGGTTGCAGTTGCTAGAAGGAAGGTCTTCAGATGTCACTAGGGAACTTTAGGTATAGGCATCTAGATATGAACACTTAGGCACATAGAGCAAATTGACATAGACAAAGAGATAGGCATACGCATCTTCGTAGACGAAGTGGCTTCTTGTTTCCTTTCGCATATTTCACACTGGGCTCTGCAACTAACTGCTTGCTCCTCTCAGAACATCTTGATACGGACATTCAGAAAACTGTGATGGAATATTGTTGTCACTGAAATCAGAATCAAGATGCACTAGGTGTTCATCGTGTTTAGAAATGTTTGGTTTTCAGAATCTGTCACGTAGAATTGCTATTTCATGTACTTGGCCCCAGTTTCATTTGAGAAGAGGATAGTAATATTCAGGTGATTACAATCAATAAAATAAAAATGGTGAAGCGACAGAAAAAGGGAACTTTGAAGAAGAAATCGGGAAACTATGAATACAATAGAGAAAATTAAAGAGTGGAGTTCGCAACAAGAGCAACTCTGCGTTGGTAGAATACGGTAGAAGATGACAAATGGAAAGCGAGTGGGAAAATCAGCTGGCGACGATCTCCGTACAATTGAAGACGTGTTCCATCAGCGACATCCTGTAAATTTTAATTTGGGATCTCAGTTTCACCTAGATCGATGTTACCTGTGTCCAGCTCAGCTCAAAAACGTCACATTCGCTTTTGACAAGTTCGTGCGATTTGAACTTGTTACCACGAATTGATTTGACCAAGTATTAACCTGAGCAACTTAATGACGGGTAGCAGTGATGTATGCTTCTAGAGAGAATGTTCCTCCAAGCCAGAATGTTTCTCTCTGAAATAGTGCATGTATTGCAACTCAATCAATCCATTAAACGAACCTTCAAGTTGTCAGATCCTCCGATGCGCATGAGTTGCTTGAGTCTTTCATTCAGATCATCCAATCCATAACTGTAACTTCTTTTGGAACAGTGTATCTCTTCCATCCGTTTGGAACTTCTCCCTTCTGCAAACTGGCAGCCAGAGCACACGTCGTTTGCTTCTTCTCAGCACGACAAACATCAGCAATCTCATTCAGATCGCGACGAATGTCCTTCAGCAATTCCAAGTTGATTTCTCTTTCGAAGAATCTAAACAACTTTTCCTTGATGTTCTCCACCGTACGGCACATTTTAACGATCTCCTTTAGCAACAACTGTACCCATTGCTTTGCGAGTTCTCCCAACTGAGCCATCCATTGTGGTTTCGCTTCCTCCTTTCCGTCTTCACTGAGTGCCAATTCTTCATGGGTTATCGTGTTTCGGAGCATCGATTCTCCTCTCTTCGTCAGCAACACTTGCTCTGCATTGTTTGGTAGTCCGAGACAAGCTGGCAGTTGCTCGTTCTCCACCTCCTCGACCCATCTTTGATCTTTCTTTGACACGTTGGGAGTGAACAAGGCCTCATCACCATCATACTTCGAGATGAGCACATGATCTTGTTCGTAACTTTTAGCAGTGAACAAATTCTCCAGAACACAATCAGGTAAGACCTGGTCAAACTCATTATCTGTCTTTCTTCCGTAAATGCATTGACTGATAGTGAGAAGAGTACAAAGAGTGGAAGACATTCAGGCTCCACGTTCGGTCTCCATTGAGCAAGTTGTCAACGATTGAGAGAATATCCACCACTTTTTCTTGAAGTGATCATCGAAAGCAGTGGAGACGACGCGATGAGCGGATGACATCAGTCTGTCGGGACGAAGTGCATGAACTAGGATCAAGGAATTCATTGCAGTACACAAAGGCGTTAGCTTTTCATCAGCATCATCCCAGACGGCTGGAACATTGGATTCCGGATTATCGTGAGTTAGCCAGGAAGTCATAGCAGCATCGTTGGATTTCAATTTAGTGAAAACGTTATCGAATCCGTTCACTTTAACGACTTTAGCGATAGCCTTTTTGTTCTCAACAGACAAGAAATCGAGACCAGATAGAGCTGTCATCGTGAAAGCATCATGTTTATTGATTCGACTGATTGCAGAAAGCTTACTATTCTTTGCAACGAAATCGGATCTACCAAGAAGAAGATCGAAGTGTTGGTCGTATGAGCGGCTGGGTTCGAGCTGATTCTCATCAGCAAAAGAGCAAGAAGAACCTTATCGGTGTTTTCTACGAGAAACACGACACACTACGGTCTGAAAGTGAAAATATAGTTGAAAAAAGATCACTGGATTGAAAATAGGATCGTATGCTTCAATATCTTGAACGAGAAGCGAGTTTTCGAAATGAGGTGCAGATTTCAGGTTCTTTCAATCTTCCCACCTTGACCGACTTCAAGAAGTTCAGCTGTTTGGCGTTCTCTACAAATCGAGATTTTATAAAAGCTCAGTTATTTTCAAAAACATACTTCTCTCGAAAACCTTTCCAATTAATCCACTTCCTCCAACAATTTCTACGAAAAATCCAATGTTGGTATTGATGTGTCCAACAACTCCACCAACAACTTTTCCTTTTCTCAAATCCTCAAATTTCTTCGGCAACTTCATTCCTTTTACAAATCGAACGACATATTTCTTCACACATGCTCTGTTGATGGCTGTCATTCTTCCCATTGGAACGAATCTTGAAATTTCTTCCTTGTTCTCAGCGAGCAGACGTTTTGTGAGACCAACTGGAGCATCGAGGAGATCAGAGAGAAGATGATCATCAGCAGGAAACTTCCTTTTTGTTCTCTCCGGGTGACATCCGCTTTTTCTCCTTTCTTTGCTGTCAGTGATCCCTTGTAGATCTTTCCGATTCCAACTCCTCCATCAGCAGGTTTTGCCTTTCGAACCTCACAGTTATAGAAATATGCTTGAAATTCCACTCGAGACATCCACGTTTAAGGGAGTCTTGATATCTGCAAAATTGAGACATTTAGGTCGAAATTCAAAAATCCGTTTATCAAATACACGTAGAAATTATTCATTTTAGATAGAAAAAAACTTTTTTAGAAAATTTTTAGAAAAAAGAATATCAACGTAACATGAACTCTTATCTTATCTCAATCTCGATCTAAGCTCCGCCCCTTTTTCGACTCCCCTGATCAAATTGAGTTTGTCAAAATCAGTACCGAAGTTTCTCCCCCTTCGATGAGCCCACCTTGGGATGACACTCTGGATGTTCAACGTTGAAAGTGAGTTTTATTGAAAAAAGTGACAGGAAAAACGGGGAAATATTTAAGAGGTTCGAGTCGCCGGGGCTCCTCGTCTAGTCGTGTGGATGGTCGGATGGTCGTGGTCTCCTCATCCTTCGCGTGCTCCTCCTCGCTATTACTCGCTCTTGTAGCCAGTATGGTCTCCTCGCAGTGGGCGAGTTGTAGTCAAAGCCTTGGGAAGCGCCTTGCCCCAAGGTCGGTTTGGAACCGTAAAAGGACATAGACAAAAGGATAAGAGTAATGCAAGTTGAGTTTCCCGTAGAGAAGAAATAATCTTCCGAGTGGGTGATCTAAGAAGTGAATTCTAGTGTGGATTCTGAGACTCTTTTTTGACGTCCTAGCCAGCACTCGCATGCGGTGATCGGGAAAGCAATCAGAAGGGTGCTCTGAACTTTAGACTCAGTTTTGACACGTTTCACACCTGTATCTAATGACATCAAAAAAGCACCCCTCAGAAGTTTAGATTACTGTACTTGGCTCTGCATACTTCCAGATACTCTCATGAACCTTGGTGTAAACACACTTTTAGGTCTGGTTGTTCCTGTTAGTCTACATTCTCATTTTCATCAGAAAGGCACCCCTCCGAAGCTCAGATTACTGTACTTGGCTCTGCATACTTCCAGATACTCTCATGAACCTTGGTGTAAACACACTTTTAGGTCTGGTTGTTCCTGGTTGTCAAGATGCCAATATTCTCTTAAAAAGGTCCCCCTCCGAAGCTTAGATTACGGTAGTTGGCTCTGCATACTTCCAGATACTCTCATGAACCTTGGTGTAAACACACTTTTAGGTCTGGTTGTTCCTGGTTGTCAAGATGCCAATATTCTCTTAAAAAGGTCCCCCTCCGAAGCTTAGATTACGGTAGTTGGCTCTGCATACTTCCAGATACTCTCATGAACCTTGGTGTAAACACACTTTTAGGTCTGGTTGTTCCTGGTTGTCAAGATGCCAATATTCTCTTAAAAAGGTCCCCCTCCGAAGCTTAGATTACTGTACTTGGCTCTGCATACTTCCAGATACTCTCATGAACCTTGGTGTAAACACACTTTTAGGTCTGGTTGTTCCTGTTAGTCTACATTCTCATTTTCATCAGAAAGGTCCCCCTCCGAAGTTTAGCTTACGGTAGTTGGCTCTGCATACTTCCAGATACTCTCATGAACCTTGGTGTAAACACACTTTTAGGTCTGGTTGTTCCTGTTAGTCTACATTCTCATTTTCATCAGAAAGGTCCCCCTCCGAAGCTTAGATTACGGTAGTTGGCTCTGCATACTTCCAGATACTCTCATGAACCTTATTGTAAACACACTTTTAGGTCTGGTTGTTCCTGTTAGTCTACATTCTCATTTTCATCAGAAAGGCACCCCTCCGAAGCTTAGATTACGGTAGTTGGCTCTGCATACTTCCAGATACTCTCATGAACCTTGGTGTAAACACACTTTTAGGTCTGGTTGTTCCTGGTTGTCAAGATGCCAATATTCTCTTAAAAAGGTCCCCCTCCGAAGCTTAGATTACTGTACTTGGCTCTGCATACTTCCAGATACTCTCATGAACCTTGGTGTAAACACACTTTTAGGTCTGGTTGTTCCTGTTAGTCTACATTCTCATTTTCATCAGAAAGGTCCCCCTCCGAAGTTTAGCTTACGGTAGTTGGCTCTGCATACTTCCAGATACTCTCATGAACCTTGGTGTAAACACACTTTTAGGTCTGGTTGTTTCTGGTTGTCAAGATGCCAATAATCTCTTAAAAAGGTCCCCCTCCGAAGTTTAGCTTACGGTAGTTGGCTCTGCATACTTCCAGATACTCTCATGAACCTTGGTGTAAACACACTTTTAGGTCTGGTTGTTTCTGGTTGTCAAGATGCCAATAATCTCTTAAAAAGGTCCCCCTCCGAAGTTTAGCTTACGGTAGTTGGCTCTGCATACTTCCAGATACTCTCATGAACCTTGGTGTAAACACACTTTTAGGTCTGGTTGTTCCTGGTTGTCAAGATGCCAATAATCTCTTAAAAAGGTCCCCCTCCGAAGTTTAGCTTACGGTAGTTGGCTCTGCATACTTCCAGATACTCTCATGAACCTTGGTGTAAACACACTTTTAGGTCTGGTTGTTTCTGGTTGTCAAGATGCCAATATTCTCTTAAAAAGGTCCCCCTCCGAAGTTTAGCTTACGGTAGTTGGCTCTGCATACTTCCAGATACTCTCATGAACCTTGGTGTAAACACACTTTTAGGTCTGGTTGTTCCTGTTAGTCTACATTCTCATTTTCATCAGAAAGGTCCCCCTCCGAAGTTTAGCTTACGGTAGTTGGCTCTGCATACTTCCAGATACTCTCATGAACCTTGGTGTAAACACACTTTTAGGTCTGGTTGTTTCTGGTTGTCAAGATGCCAATAATCTCTTAAAAAGGTCCCCCTCCGAAGTTTAGATTACGGTAGTTGGCTCTGCATACTTCCAGATACTCTCATGAACCTTGGTGTAAACACACTTTTAGGTCTGGTTGTTTCTGTTAGTCTACATTCTCATTTTCATCAGAAAGGCACCCCTCAGAAGTTTAGATTACTGTACTTGGCTCTGCATACTTCCAGATACTCTCATGAACCTTGGTGTAAACACACTTTTAGGTCTGGTTGTTTCTGGTTGTCAAGATGCCAATATTCTCTTAAAAAGGTCCCCCTCCGAAGTTTAGCTTACGGTAGTTGGCTCTGCATACTTCCAGATACTCTCATGAACCTTGGTGTAAACACACTTTTAGGTCTGGTTGTTCCTGTTAGTCTACATTCTCATTTTCATCAGAAAGGACCCCCTCCGAAGTTTAGCTTACGGTAGTTGGCTCTGCATACTTCCAGATACTCTCATGAACCTTGGTGTAAACACACTTTTAGGTCTGGTTGTTCCTGTTAGTCTACATTCTCATTTTCATCAGAAAGGACCCCCTCCGAAGTTTAGCTTACGGTAGTTGGCTCTGCATACTTCCAGATACTCTCATGAACCTTGGTGTAAACACACTTTTAGGTCTGGTTGTTTCTGGTTGTCAAGATGCCAATATTCTCTTAAAAAGGTCCCCCTCCGAAGTTTAGCTTACGGTAGTTGGCTCTGCATACTTCCAGATACTCTCATGAACCTTGGTGTAAACACACTTTTAGGTCTGGTTGTTTCTGTTAGTCTACATTCTCATTTTCATCAGAAAGGCACCCCTCAGAAGTTTAGCTTACGGTAGTTGGCTCTGCATACTTCCAGATACTCTCATGAACCTTGGTGTAAACACACTTTTAGGTCTGGTTGTTCCTGTTAGTCTACATTCTCATTTTCATCAGAAAGGACCCCCTCCGAAGTTTAGCTTACGGTAGTTGGCTCTGCATACTTCCAGATACTCTCATGAACCTTGGTGTAAACACACTTTTAGGTCTGGTTGTTCCTGTTAGTCTACATTCTCATTTTCATCAGAAAGGACCCCCTCCGAAGTTTAGCTTACGGTAGTTGGCTCTGCATACTTCCAGATACTCTCATGAACCTTGGTGTAAACACACTTTTAGGTCTGGTTGTTTCTGGTTGTCAAGATGCCAATATTCTCTTAAAAAGGTCCCCCTCCGAAGTTTAGCTTACGGTAGTTGGCTCTGCATACTTCCAGATACTCTCATGAACCTTGGTGTAAACACACTTTTAGGTCTGGTTGTTCCTGTTAGTCTACATTCTCATTTTCATCAGAAAGGACCCCCTCCGAAGTTTAGCTTACGGTACTTGGCTCTGCATACTTCCAGATACTCTCATGAACCTTGGTGTAAACACACTTTTAGGTCTGGTTGTTTCTGGTTGTCAAGATGCCAATATTCTCTTAAAAAGGTCCCCCTCCGAAGTTTAGCTTACGGTAGTTGGCTCTGCATACTTCCAGATACTCTCATGAACCTTGGTGTAAACACACTTTTAGGTCTGGTTGTTCCTGTTAGTCTACATTCTCATTTTCATCAGAAAGGTCCCCCTCCGAAGTTTAGATTACTGTACTTGGCTCTGCATACTTCCAGATACTCTCATGAACCTTGGTGTAAACACACTTTTAGGTCTGGTTGTTCCTGTTAGTCTACATTCTCATTTTCATCAGAAAGGACCCCCTCCGAAGTTTAGCTTACGGTAGTTGGCTCTGCATACTTCCAGATACTCTCATGAACCTTGGTGTAAACACACTTTTAGGTCTGGTTGTTTCTGGTTGTCAAGATGCCAATATTCTCTTAAAAAGGTCCCCCTCCGAAGTTTAGCTTACGGTAGTTGGCTCTGCATACTTCCAGATACTCTCATGAACCTTGGTGTAAACACACTTTTAGGTCTGGTTGTTCCTGTTAGTCTACATTCTCATTTTCATCAGAAAGGACCCCCTCCGAAGTTTAGCTTACGGTAGTTGGCTCTGCATACTTCCAGATACTCTCATGAACCTTGGTGTAAACACACTTTTAGGTCTGGTTGTTTCTGGTTGTCAAGATGCCAATATTCTCTTAAAAAGGTCCCCCTCCGAAGTTTAGCTTACGGTAGTTGGCTCTGCATACTTCCAGATACTCTCATGAACCTTGGTGTAAACACACTTTTAGGTCTGGTTGTTCCTGTTAGTCTACATTCTCATTTTCATCAGAAAGGACCCCCTCCGAAGTTTAGCTTACGGTAGTTGGCTCTGCATACTTCCAGATACTCTCATGAACCTTGGTGTAAACACACTTTTAGGTCTGGTTGTTCCTGTTAGTCTACATTCTCATTTTCATCAGAAAGGACCCCCTCCGAAGTTTAGCTTACGGTAGTTGGCTCTGCATACTTCCAGATACTCTCATGAACCTTGGTGTAAACACACTTTTAGGTCTGGTTGTTCCTGTTAGTCTACATTCTCATTTTCATCAGAAAGGACCCCCTCCGAAGTTTAGCTTACGGTAGTTGGCTCTGCATACTTCCAGATACTCTCATGAACCTTGGTGTAAACACACTTTTAGGTCTGGTTGTTTCTGGTTGTCAAGATGCCAATATTCTCTTAAAAAGGTCCCCCTCCGAAGTTTAGCTTACGGTAGTTGGCTCTGCATACTTCCAGATACTCTCATGAACCTTGGTGTAAACACACTTTTAGGTCTGGTTGTTCCTGTTAGTCTACATTCTCATTTTCATCAGAAAGGTCCCCCTCCGAAGTTTAGATTACTGTACTTGGCTCTGCATACTTCCAGATACTCTCATGAACCTTGGTGTAAACACACTTTTAGGTCTGGTTGTTCCTGTTAGTCTACATTCTCATTTTCATCAGAAAGGACCCCCTCCGAAGTTTAGCTTACGGTAGTTGGCTCTGCATACTTCCAGATACTCTCATGAACCTTGGTGTAAACACACTTTTAGGTCTGGTTGTTCCTGTTAGTCTACATTCTCATTTTCATCAGAAAGGACCCCCTCCGAAGTTTAGCTTACGGTAGTTGGCTCTGCATACTTCCAGATACTCTCATGAACCTTGGTGTAAACACACTTTTAGGTCTGGTTGTTTCTGGTTGTCAAGATGCCAATATTCTCTTAAAAAGGTCCCCCTCCGAAGTTTAGCTTACGGTAGTTGGCTCTGCATACTTCCAGATACTCTCATGAACCTTGGTGTAAACACACTTTTAGGTCTGGTTGTTCCTGGTTGTCAAGATGCCAATAATCTCTTAAAAAGGTCCCCCTCCGAAGTTTAGCTTACGGTAGTTGGCTCTGCAGACTTCCAGATACTCTCATGAACCTTGGTGTAAACACACTTTTAGGTCTGGTTGTTCCTGTTAGTCTACATTCTCATTTTCATCAGAAAGGACCCCCTCCGAAGTTTAGCTTACGGTAGTTGGCTCTGCATACTTCCAGATACTCTCATGAACCTTGGTGTAAACACACTTTTAGGTCTGGTTGTTCCTGTTAGTCTACATTCTCATTTTCATCAGAAAGGACCCCCTCCGAAGTTTAGCTTACGGTAGTTGGCTCTGCATACTTCCAGATACTCTCATGAACCTTGGTGTAAACACACTTTTAGGTCTGGTTGTTTCTGGTTGTCAAGATGCCAATATTCTCTTAAAAAGGTCCCCCTCCGAAGTTTAGCTTACGGTAGTTGGCTCTGCAGACTTCCAGATACTCTCATGAACCTTGGTGTAAACACACTTTTAGGTCTGGTTGTTCCTGTTAGTCTACATTCTCATTTTCATCAGAAAGGACCCCCTCCGAAGTTTAGCTTACGGTAGTTGGCTCTGCATACTTCCAGATACTCTCATGAACCTTGGTGTAAACACACTTTTAGGTCTGGTTGTTCCTGTTAGTCTACATTCTCATTTTCATCAGAAAGGACCCCCTCCGAAGTTTAGCTTACGGTAGTTGGCTCTGCATACTTCCAGATACTCTCATGAACCTTGGTGTAAACACACTTTTAGGTCTGGTTGTTTCTGGTTGTCAAGATGCCAATATTCTCTTAAAAAGGTCCCCCTCCGAAGTTTAGCTTACGGTAGTTGGCTCTGCAGACTTCCAGATACTCTCATGAACCTTGGTGTAAACACACTTTTAGGTCTGGTTGTTCCTGTTAGTCTACATTCTCATTTTCATCAGAAAGGACCCCCTCCGAAGTTTAGCTTACGGTAGTTGGCTCTGCATACTTCCAGATACTCTCATGAACCTTGGTGTAAACACACTTTTAGGTCTGGTTGTTCCTGTTAGTCTACATTCTCATTTTCATCAGAAAGGACCCCCTCCGAAGTTTAGCTTACGGTAGTTGGCTCTGCATACTTCCAGATACTCTCATGAACCTTGGTGTAAACACACTTTTAGGTCTGGTTGTTCCTGTTAGTCTACATTCTCATTTTCATCAGAAAGGACCCCCTCCGAAGTTTAGCTTACGGTAGTTGGCTCTGCATACTTCCAGATACTCTCATGAACCTTGGTGTAAACACACTTTTAGGTCTGGTTGTTTCTGGTTGTCAAGATGCCAATATTCTCTTAAAAAGGTCCCCCTCCGAAGTTTAGCTTACGGTAGTTGGCTCTGCAGACTTCCAGATACTCTCATGAACCTTGGTGTAAACACACTTTTAGGTCTGGTTGTTCCTGTTAGTCTACATTCTCATTTTCATCAGAAAGGACCCCCTCCGAAGTTTAGCTTACGGTAGTTGGCTCTGCATACTTCCAGATACTCTCATGAACCTTGGTGTAAACACACTTTTAGGTCTGGTTGTTTCTGGTTGTCAAGATGCCAATATTCTCTTAAAAAGGTCCCCCTCCGAAGTTTAGCTTACGGTAGTTGGCTCTGCATACTTCCAGATACTCTCATGAACCTTGGTGTAAACACACTTTTAGGTCTGGTTGTTCCTGGTTGTCAAGATGCCAATAATCTCTTAAAAAGGTCCCCCTCCGAAGTTTAGCTTACGGTAGTTGGCTCTGCATACTTCCAGATACTCTCATGAACCTTGGTGTAAACACACTTTTAGGTCTGGTTGTTCCTGTTAGTCTACATTCTCATTTTCATCAGAAAGGACCCCCTCCGAAGTTTAGCTTACGGTAGTTGGCTCTGCATACTTCCAGATACTCTCATGAACCTTGGTGTAAACACACTTTTAGGTCTGGTTGTTTCTGGTTGTCAAGATGCCAATATTCTCTTAAAAAGGTCCCCCTCCGAAGTTTAGATTACTGTACTTGGCTCTGCATACTTCCAGATACTCTCATGAACCTTGGTGTAAACACACTTTTAGGTCTGGTTGTTTCTGGTTGTCAAGATGCCAATATTCTCTTAAAAAGGTCCCCCTCCGAAGTTTAGCTTACGGTAGTTGGCTCTGCATACTTCCAGATACTCTCATGAACCTTGGTGTAAACACACTTTTAGGTCTGGTTGTTTCTGGTTGTCAAGATGCCAATATTCTCTTAAAAAGGTCCCCCTCCGAAGTTTAGCTTACGGTAGTTGGCTCTGCATACTTCCAGATACTCTCATGAACCTTGGTGTAAACACACTTTTAGGTCTGGTTGTTCCTGTTAGTCTACATTCTCATTTTCATCAGAAAGGTCCCCCTCCGAAGTTTAGATTACTGTACTTGGCTCTGCATACTTCCAGATACTCTCATGAACCTTGGTGTAAACACACTTTTAGGTCTGGTTGTTCCTGGTTGTCAAGATGCCAATAATCTCTTAAAAAGGTCCCCCTCCGAAGTTTAGCTTACGGTAGTTGGCTCTGCATACTTCCAGATACTCTCATGAACCTTGGTGTAAACACACTTTTAGGTCTGGTTGTTCCTGTTAGTCTACATTCTCATTTTCATCAGAAAGGACCCCCTCCGAAGTTTAGCTTACGGTAGTTGGCTCTGCATACTTCCAGATACTCTCATGAACCTTGGTGTAAACACACTTTTAGGTCTGGTTGTTTCTGGTTGTCAAGATGCCAATATTCTCTTAAAAAGGTCCCCCTCCGAAGTTTAGATTACTGTACTTGGCTCTGCATACTTCCAGATACTCTCATGAACCTTGGTGTAAACACACTTTTAGGTCTGGTTGTTTCTGGTTGTCAAGATGCCAATATTCTCTTAAAAAGGTCCCCCTCCGAAGTTTAGCTTACGGTAGTTGGCTCTGCATGATTCCAGATAGTCTCATGAACCTTGGTGTAAACACACTTTTAGGTCTGGTTGTTCCTGGTTGTCAAGATGCCAATAATCTCTTAAAAAGGTCCCCCTCCGAAGTTTAGCTTACGGTAGTTGGCTCTGCATGATTCCAGATAGTCTCATGAACCTTGGTGTAAACACACTTTTAGGTCTGGTTGTTCCTGGTTGTCAAGATGCCAATAATCTCTTAAAAAGGTCCCCCTCCGAAGTTTAGCTTACGGTAGTTGGCTCTGCATACTTCCAGATACTCCCATGAACCTTGGTGTAAACACACTTTTAGGTCTGGTTGTTCCTGTTAGTCTACATTCTCATTTTCATCAGAAAGGACCCCCTCCGAAGTTTAGCTTACGGTAGTTGGCTCTGCATACTTCCAGATACTCTCATGAACCTTGGTGTAAACACACTTTTAGGTCTGGTTGTTCCTGGTTGTCAAGATGCCAATAATCTCTTAAAAAGGTCCCCCTCCGAAGTTTAGCTTACGGTAGTTGGCTCTGCATACTTCCAGATACTCCCATGAACCTTGGTGTAAACACACTTTTAGGTCTGGTTGTTCCTGTTAGTCTACATTCTCATTTTCATCAGAAAGGACCCCCTCCGAAGTTTAGCTTACGGTAGTTGGCTCTGCATACTTCCAGATACTCTCATGAACCTTGGTGTAAACACACTTTTAGGTCTGGTTGTTTCTGGTTGTCAAGATGCCAATATTCTCTTAAAAAGGTCCCCCTCCGAAGTTTAGATTACTGTACTTGGCTCTGCATACTTCCAGATACTCTCATGAACCTTGGTGTAAACACACTTTTAGGTCTGGTTGTTCCTGGTTGTCAAGATGCCAATAATCTCTTAAAAAGGTCCCCCTCCGAAGTTTAGATTACTGTACTTGGCTCTGCATACTTCCAGATACTCTCATGAACCTTGGTGTAAACACACTTTTAGGTCTGGTTGTTTCTGGTTGTCAAGATGCCAATATTCTCTTAAAAAGGTCCCCCTCCGAAGTTTAGCTTACGGTAGTTGGCTCTGCATACTTCCAGATAATCTCATGAACCTTGGTGTAAACACACTTTTAGGTCTGGTTGTTCCTGGTTGTCAAGATGCCAATATTCTCTTAAAAAGGTCCCCCTCCGAAGTTTAGCTTACGGTAGTTGGCTCTGCATACTTCCAGATAATCTCATGAACCTTGGTGTAAACACACTTTTAGGTCTGGTTGTTCCTGGTTGTCAAGATGCCAATAATCTCTTAAAAAGGTCCCCCTCCGAAGTTTAGCTTACGGTAGTTGGCTCTGCATACTTCCAGATACTCTCATGAACCTTGGTGTAAACACACTTTTAGGTCTGGTTGTTTCTGGTTGTCAAGATGCCAATATTCTCTTAAAAAGGTCCCCCTCCGAAGTTTAGATTACTGTACTTGGCTCTGCATACTTCCAGATACTCTCATGAACCTTGGTGTAAACACACTTTTAGGTCTGGTTGTTCCTGGTTGTCAAGATGCCAATAATCTCTTAAAAAGGTCCCCCTCCGAAGTTTAGATTACTGTACTTGGCTCTGCATACTTCCAGATACTCTCATGAACCTTGGTGTAAACACACTTTTAGGTCTGGTTGTTTCTGGTTGTCAAGATGCCAATATTCTCTTAAAAAGGTCCCCCTCCGAAGTTTAGCTTACGGTAGTTGGCTCTGCATACTTCCAGATAATCTCATGAACCTTGGTGTAAACACACTTTTAGGTCTGGTTGTTCCTGGTTGTCAAGATGCCAATATTCTCTTAAAAAGGTCCCCCTCCGAAGTTTAGCTTACGGTAGTTGGCTCTGCATACTTCCAGATAATCTCATGAACCTTGGTGTAAACACACTTTTAGGTCTGGTTGTTCCTGGTTGTCAAGATGCCAATAATCTCTTAAAAAGGTCCCCCTCCGAAGTTTAGCTTACGGTAGTTGGCTCTGCATACTTCCAGATACTCTCATGAACCTTGGTGTAAACACACTTTTAGGTCTGGTTGTTTCTGGTTGTCAAGATGCCAATATTCTCTTAAAAAGGTCCCCCTCCGAAGTTTAGCTTACGGTAGTTGGCTCTGCATGATTCCAGATAGTCTCATGAACCTTGGTGTAAACACACTTTTAGGTCTGGTTGTTCCTGGTTGTCAAGATGCCAATAATCTCTTAAAAAGGTCCCCCTCCGAAGTTTAGCTTACGGTAGTTGGCTCTGCATACTTCCAGATACTCTCATGAACCTTGGTGTAAACACACTTTTAGGTCTGGTTGTTTCTGGTTGTCAAGATGCCAATATTCTCTTAAAAAGGTCCCCCTCCGAAGTTTAGATTACTGTACTTGGCTCTGCATACTTCCAGATACTCTCATGAACCTTGGTGTAAACACACTTTTAGGTCTGGTTGTTCCTGGTTGTCAAGATGCCAATAATCTCTTAAAAAGGTCCCCCTCCGAAGTTTAGATTACTGTACTTGGCTCTGCATACTTCCAGATACTCTCATGAACCTTGGTGTAAACACACTTTTAGGTCTGGTTGTTTCTGGTTGTCAAGATGCCAATATTCTCTTAAAAAGGTCCCCCTCCGAAGTTTAGCTTACGGTAGTTGGCTCTGCATGATTCCAGATAGTCTCATGAACCTTGGTGTAAACACACTTTTAGGTCTGGTTGTTCCTGGTTGTCAAGATGCCAATAATCTCTTAAAAAGGTCCCCCTCCGAAGTTTAGCTTACGGTAGTTGGCTCTGCATACTTCCAGATACTCTCATGAACCTTGGTGTAAACACACTTTTAGGTCTGGTTGTTTCTGGTTGTCAAGATGCCAATATTCTCTTAAAAAGGTCCCCCTCCGAAGTTTAGATTACTGTACTTGGCTCTGCATACTTCCAGATACTCTCATGAACCTTGGTGTAAACACACTTTTAGGTCTGGTTGTTCCTGGTTGTCAAGATGCCAATAATCTCTTAAAAAGGTCCCCCTCCGAAGTTTAGATTACTGTACTTGGCTCTGCATACTTCCAGATACTCTCATGAACCTTGGTGTAAACACACTTTTAGGTCTGGTTGTTTCTGGTTGTCAAGATGCCAATATTCTCTTAAAAAGGTCCCCCTCCGAAGTTTAGCTTACGGTAGTTGGCTCTGCATGATTCCAGATACTCTCATGAACCTTGGTGTAAACACACTTTTAGGTCTGGTTGTTCCTGGTTGTCAAGATGCCAATAATCTCTTAAAAAGGTCCCCCTCCGAAGTTTAGCTTACGGTAGTTGGCTCTGCATACTTCCAGATACTCTCATGAACCTTGGTGTAAACACACTTTTAGGTCTGGTTGTTCCTGTTAGTCTACATTCTCATTTTCATCAGAAAGGACCCCTTCCGAAGTTTAGCTTACGGTAGTTGGCTCTGCATGATTCCAGATAGTCTCATGAACCTTGGTGTAAACACACTTTTAGGTCTGGTTGTTCCTGGTTGTCAAGATGCCAATATTCTCTTAAAAAGGTCCCCCTCCGAAGCTTAGATTACTGTACTTGGCTCTGCATACTTCCAGATACTCTCTTGAACCTTGGTGTAAACACACTTTTAGGTCTGGTTGTTCCTGTTAGTCTACATTCTCATTTTCATCAGAAAGGACCCCTTCCGAAGTTTAGCTTACGGTAGTTGGCTCTGCATGATTCCAGATAGTCTCATGAACCTTGGTGTAAACACACTTTTAGGTCTGGTTGTTTCTGGTTGTCAAGATGCCAATAATCTCTTAAAAAGGTCCCCCTCCGAAGTTTAGCTTACGGTAGTTGGCTCTGCATACTTCCAGATACTCTCATGAACCTTGGTGTAAACACACTTTTAGGTCTGGTTGTTTCTGGTTGTCAAGATGCCAATAATCTCTTAAAAAGGTCCCCCTCCGAAGTTTAGCTTACGGTAGTTGGCTCTGCATGATTCCAGATACTCTCATGAACCTTGGTGTAAACACACTTTTAGGTCTGGTTGTTCCTGTTAGTCTACATTCTCATTTTCATCAGAAAGGCACCCCTCCGAAGCTCAGATTACTGTACTTGGCTCTGCATACTTCCAGATACTCTCATGAACCTTGGTGTAAACACACTTTTAGGTCTGGTTGTTCCTGTTAGTCTACATTCTCATTTTCATCAGAAAGGTCCCCCTCCGAAGTTTAGCTTACGGTAGTTGGCTCTGCATACTTCCAGATACTCTCATGAACCTTGGTGTAAACACACTTTTAGGTCTGGTTGTTCCTGTTAGTCTACATTCTCATTTTCATCAGAAAGGCACCCCTCCGAAGCTTAGATTACTGTACTTGGCTCTGCATACTTCCAGATACTCTCATGAACCTTGGTGTAAACACACTTTTAGGTCTGGTTGTTCCTGGTTGTCAAGATGCCAATATTCTCTTAAAAAGGTCCCCCTCCGAAGCTTAGATTACTGTACTTGGCTCTGCATACTTCCAGATACTCTCATGAACCTTGGTGTAAACACACTTTTAGGTCTGGTTGTTCCTGTTAGTCTACATTCTCATTTTCATCAGAAAGGCACCCCTCCGAAGCTTAGATTACTGTACTTGGCTCTGCATACTTCCAGATACTCTCATGAACCTTGGTGTAAACACACTTTTAGGTCTGGTTGTTTCTGTTAGTCTACATTCTCATTTTCATCAGAAAGGCACCCCTCCGAAGCTCAGATTACTGTACTTGGCTCTGCATACTTCCAGATACTCTCATGAACCTTGGTGTAAACACACTTTTAGGTCTGGTTGTTCCTGTTAGTCTACATTCTCATTTTCATCAGAAAGGCACCCCTCCGAAGCTCAGATTACTGTACTTGGCTCTGCATACTTCCAGATACTCTCATGAACCTTGGTGTAAACACACTTTTAGGTCTGGTTGTTCCTGTTAGTCTACATTCTCATTTTCATCAGAAAGGCACCCCTCCGAAGCTCAGATTACTGTACTTGGCTCTGCATACTTCCAGATACTCTCATGAACCTTGGTGTAAACACACTTTTAGGTCTGGTTGTTTCTGTTAGTCTACATTCTCATTTTCATCAGAAAGGTCCCCCTCCGAAGTTTAGCTTACGGTAGTTGGCTCTGCATACTTCCAGATACTCTCATGAACCTTGGTGTGAACACACTTTTAGGTCTGGTTGTTCCTGGTTGTCAAGATGCCAATATTCTCTTAAAAAGGTCCCCCTCCCAAGCTTAGATTACTGTACTTGGCTCTGCATACTTCCAGATACTCTCATGAACCCTGGTGTAAACACACTTTTAGGTCTGGTTGTTCCTGTTAGTCTACATTCTCATTTTCATCAGAAAGGTCCCCCTCCGAAGTTTAGATTACTGTAATTGGCTCTGCATACTTCCAGATACTCTCATGAACCTTGGTGTAAACACACTTTTAGGTCTGGTTGTTTCTGGTTGTCAAGATGCCCATAATCTCTTGAAAAGGTCCCCCTCCGAAGTTTAGCTTACGGTAGTTGGCTCTGCATACTTCCAGATACTCTCATGAACCTTGGTGTAAACACACTTTTAGGTCTGGTTGTTTCTGGTTGTCAAGATGCCAATAATCTCTTAAAAAGGTCCCCCTCCGAAGTTTAGCTTACGGTAGTTGGCTCTGCATACTTCCAGATACTCTCATGAACCTTGGTGTAAACACACTTTTAGGTCTGGTTGTTTCTGGTTGTCAAGATGCCAATAATCTCTTAAAAAGGTCCCCCTCCGAAGTTTAGCTTACGGTAGTTGGCTCTGCATACTTCCAGATACTCTCATGAACCTTGGTGTAAACACACTTTTAGGTCTGGTTGTTCCTGTTAGTCTACATTCTCATTTTCATCAGAAAGGACCCCCTCCGAAGTTTAGCTTACGGTAGTTGGCTCTGCATACTTCCAGATACTCTCATGAACCTTGGTGTAAACACACTTTTAGGTCTGGTTGTTCCTGGTTGTCAAGATGCCAATATTCTCTTAAAAAGGTCCCCCTCCGAAGTTTAGATTACTGTAATTGGCTCTGCATACTTCCAGATACTCTCATGAACCTTGGTGTAAACACACTTTTAGGTCTGGTTGTTTCTGGTTGTCAAGATGCCAATAATCTCTTAAAAAGGTCCCCCTCCGAAGTTTAGCTTACGGTAGTTGGCTCTGCATGATTCCAGATACTCTCATGAACCTTGGTGTAAACACACTTTTAGGTCTGGTTGTTTCTGGTTGTCAAGATGCCAATAATCTCTTAAAAAGGTCCCCCTCCGAAGTTTAGCTTACGGTAGTTGGCTCTGCATGATTCCAGATACTCTCATGAACCTTGGTGTAAACACACTTTTAGGTCTGGTTGTTCCTGGTTGTCAAGATGCCAATATTCTCTTAAAAAGGTCCCCCTCCGAAGTTTAGATTACTGTAATTGGCTCTGCATACTTCCAGATACTCTCATGAACCTTGGTGTAAACACACTTTTAGGTCTGGTTGTTTCTGGTTGTCAAGATGCCAATAATCTCTTAAAAAGGTCCCCCTCCGAAGTTTAGCTTACGGTAGTTGGCTCTGCATGATTCCAGATACTCTCATGAACCTTGGTGTAAACACACTTTTAGGTCTGGTTGTTTCTGGTTGTCAAGATGCCAATAATCTCTTAAAAAGGTCCCCCTCCGAAGTTTAGCTTACGGTAGTTGGCTCTGCATACTTCCAGATACTCTCATGAACCTTGGTGTAAACACACTTTTAGGTCTGGTTGTTTCTGGTTGTCAAGATGCCCATAATCTCTTGAAAAGGTCCCCCTCCGAAGTTTAGCTTACGGTAGTTGGCTCTGCATACTTCCAGATACTCTCATGAACCTTGGTGTAAACACACTTTTAGGTCTGGTTGTTTCTGGTTGTCAAGATGCCCATAATCTCTTGAAAAGGTCCCCCTCCGAAGTTTAGCTTACGGTAGTTGGCTCTGCATACTTCCAGATACTCTCATGAACCTTGGTGTAAACACACTTTTAGGTCTGGTTGTTTCTGGTTGTCAAGATGCCCATAATCTCTTGAAAAGGTCCCCCTCCGAAGTTTAGCTTACGGTAGTTGGCTCTGCATACTTCCAGATACTCTCATGAACCTTGGTGTAAACACACTTTTAGGTCTGGTTGTTTCTGGTTGTCAAGATGCCCATAATCTCTTGAAAAGGTCCCCCTCCGAAGTTTAGCTTACGGTAGTTGGCTCTGCATACTTCCAGATACTCTCATGAACCTTGGTGTAAACACACTTTTAGGTCTGGTTGTTTCTGGTTGTCAAGATGCCCATAATCTCTTGAAAAGGTCCCCCTCCGAAGTTTAGCTTACGGTAGTTGGCTCTGCATACTTCCAGATACTCTCATGAACCTTGGTGTAAACACACTTTTAGGTCTGGTTGTTCCTGTTAGTCTACATTCTCATTTTCATCAGAAAGGCACCCCTCCGAAGCTTAGATTACTGTACTTGGCTCTGCATACTTCCAGATACTCTCGTGAACCTTGGTGTAAACACACTTTTAGGTCTGGTTGTTCCTGTTAGTCTACATTCTCATTTTCATCAGAAAGGTCCCCCTCCGAAGTTTAGCTTACGGTAGTTGGCTCTGCATACTTCCAGATACTCTCATGAACCTTGGTGTAAACACACTTTTAGGTCTGGTTGTTCCTGTTAGTCTACATTCTCATTTTCATCAGAAAGGTCCCCCTCCGAAGTTTAGCTTACGGTAGTTGGCTCTGCATACTTCCAGATACTCTCATGAACCTTGGTGTAAACACACTTTCAGGTCTGGTTGTTCCTGGTTGTCAAGATGCCAATATTCTCTTAGAAAGGTCCCCCTCCGAAGCTTAGATTACTGTACTTGGCTCTGCATACTTCCAGATACTCTCATGAACCTTGGTGTAAACACACTTTTAGGTCTGGTTGTTCCTGTTAGTCTACATTCTCATTTTCATCAGAAAGGCACCCCTCCGAAGCTCAGATTACTGTACTTGGCTCTGCATACTTCCAGATACTCTCATGAACCTTGGTGTAAACACACTTTTAGGTCTGGTTGTTTCTGTTAGTCTACATTCTCATTTTCATCAGAAAGGCACCCCTCCGAAGCTTAGATTACTGTACTTGGCTCTGCATACTTCCAGATACTCTCATGAACCTTGGTGTAAACACACTTTTAGGTCTGGTTGTTCCTGTTAGTCTACATTCTCATTTTCATCAGAAAGGTCCCCCTCCGAAGTTTAGCTTACGGTAGTTGGCTCTGCATACTTCCAGATACTCTCATGAACCTTGGTGTAAACACACTTTCAGGTCTGGTTGTTCCTGGTTGTCAAGATGCCAATATTCTCTTAGAAAGGTCCCCCTCCGAAGCTTAGATTACTGTACTTGGCTCTGCATACTTCCAGATACTCTCATGAACCTTGGTGTAAACACACTTTTAGGTCTGGTTGTTCCTGTTAGTCTACATTCTCATTTTCATCAGAAAGGTCCCCCTCCGAAGTTTAGCTTACGGTAGTTGGCTCTGCATACTTCCAGATACTCTCATGAACCTTGGTGTAAACACACTTTCAGGTCTGGTTGTTCCTGGTTGTCAAGATGCCAATATTCTCTTAGAAAGGTCCCCCTCCGAAGCTTAGATTACTGTACTTGGCTCTGCATACTTCCAGATACTCTCATGAACCTTGGTGTAAACACACTTTTAGGTCTGGTTGTTCCTGTTAGTCTACATTCTCATTTTCATCAGAAAGGCACCCCTCCGAAGCTCAGATTACTGTACTTGGCTCTGCATACTTCCAGATACTCTCATGAACCTTGGTGTAAACACACTTTTAGGTCTGGTTGTTTCTGTTAGTCTACATTCTCATTTTCATCAGAAAGGCACCCCTCCGAAGCTTAGATTACTGTACTTGGCTCTGCATACTTCCAGATACTCTCATGAACCTTGGTGTAAACACACTTTTAGGTCTGGTTGTTCCTGTTAGTCTACATTCTCATTTTCATCAGAAAGGTCCCCCTCCGAAGTTTAGCTTACGGTAGTTGGCTCTGCATACTTCCAGATACTCTCATGAACCTTGGTGTAAACACACTTTCAGGTCTGGTTGTTCCTGGTTGTCAAGATGCCAATATTCTCTTAGAAAGGTCCCCCTCCGAAGCTTAGATTACTGTACTTGGCTCTGCATACTTCCAGATACTCTCATGAACCTTGGTGTAAACACACTTTTAGGTCTGGTTGTTCCTGTTAGTCTACATTCTCATTTTCATCAGAAAGGCACCCCTCCGAAGCTTAGATTACTGTACTTGGATCTGCATACTTCCAGATACTCTCATGAACCTTGGTGTAAACACACTTTTAGGTCTGGTTGTTCCTGTTAGTCTACATTCTCATTTTCATCAGAAAGGCACCCCTCCGAAGCTCAGATTACTGTACTTGGCTCTGCATACTTCCAGATACTCTCATGAACCTTGGTGTAAACACACTTTTAGGTCTGGTTGTTTCTGTTAGTCTACATTCTCATTTTCATCAGAAAGGTCCCCCTCCGAAGCTTAGATTACTGTACTTGGCTCTGCATACTTCCAGATACTCTCATGAACCTTGGTGTAAACACACTTTTAGGTCTGGTTGTTCCTGGTTGTCAAGATGCCAATAATCTCTGAAAAAGGTCCCCCTCCGAAGTTTAGCTTACGGTAGTTGGCTCTGCATACTTCCAGATACTCTCATGAACCTTGGTGTAAACACACTTTTAGGTCTGGTTGTTCCTGGTTGTCAAGATGCCAATATTCTCTTAAAAAGGTCCCCCTCCGAAGCTTAGATTACTGTACTTGGCTCTGCATACTTCCAGATACTCTCATGAACCTTGGTGTAAACACACTTTTAGGTCTGGTTGTTCCTGTTAGTCTACATTCTCATTTTCATCAGAAAGGTCCCCCTCCGAAGTTTAGCTTACGGTAGTTGGCTCTGCATACTTCCAGATACTCTCATGAACCTTGGTGTAAACACACTTTTAGGTCTGGTTGTTTCTGGTTGTCAAGATGCCAATAATCTCTTAAAAAGGTCCCCCTCCGAAGTTTAGCTTACGGTAGTTGGCTCTGCATGATTCCAGATACTCTCATGAACCTTGGTGTAAACACACTTTTAGGTCTGGTTGTTTCTGGTTGTCAAGATGCCAATATTCTCTTAGAAAGGTCCCCCTCCGAAGCTTAGATTACTGTACTTGGCTCTGCATACTTCCAGATACTCTCATGAACCTTGGTGTAAACACACTTTTAGGTCTGGTTGTTCCTGGTTGTCAAGATGCCAATATTCTCTTAGAAAGGTCCCCCTCCGAAGCTTAGATTACTGTACTTGGCTCTGCATACTTCCAGATACTCTCATGAACCTTGGTGTAAACACACTTTTAGGTCTGGTTGTTCCTGTTAGTCTACATTCTCATTTTCATCAGAAAGGCACCCCTCCGAAGCTTAGATTACTGTACTTGGCTCTGCATACTTCCAGATACTCTCATGAACCTTGGTGTAAACACACTTTTAGGTCTGGTTGTTCCTGTTAGTCTACATTCTCATTTTCATCAGAAAGGCACCCCTCTGAAGCTCAGATTACTGTACTTGGCTCTGCATACTTCCAGATACTCTCATGAACCTTGGTGTAAACACACTTTCAGGTCTGGTTGTTCCTGTTAGTCTACATTCTCATTTTCATCAGAAAGGACCCCCTCCGAAGTTTAGCTTACGGTAGTTGGCTCTGCATACTTCCAGATACTCTCATGAACCTTGGTGTAAACACACTTTCAGGTCTGGTTGTTCCTGGTTGTCTACATTCTCATTTTCATCAGAAAGGCACCCCTCCGAAGCTTAGATTACTGTACTTGGCTCTGCATACTTCCAGATACTCTCATGAACCTTGGTGTAAACATACTTTTAGGTCTGGTTGTTCCTGTTAGTCTACATTCTCATTTTCATCAGAAAGGCACCCCTCCGAAGCTTAGATTACTGTACTTGGCTCTGCATACTTCCAGATACTCTCATGAACCTTGGTGTAAACATACTTTTAGGTCTGGTTGTTCCTGTTAGTCTACATTCTCATTTTCATCAGAAAGGCACCCCTCTGAAGCTCAGATTACTGTACTTGGCTCTGCATACTTCCAGATACTCTCATGAACCTTGGTGTAAACACACTTTTAGGTCTGGTTGTTCCTGTTAGTCTACATTCTCATTTTCATCAGAAAGGCACCCCTCCGAAGCTCAGATTACTGTACTTGGCTCTGCATACTTCCAGATACTCTCATGAACCTTGGTGTAAACACACTTTTAGGTCTGGTTGTTCCTGTTAGTCTACATTCTCATTTTCATCAGAAAGGCACCCCTCCGAAGCTCAGATTACTGTACTTGGCTCTGCATACTTCCAGATACTCTCATGAACCTTGGTGTAAACACACTTTTAGGTCTGGTTGTTTCTGTTAGTCTACATTCTCATTTTCATCAGAAAGGCACCCCTCCGAAGCTTAGATTACTGTACTTGGCTCTGCATACTTCCAGATACTCTCATGAACCTTATTGTAAACACACTTTTAGGTCTGGTTGTTCCTGTTAGTCTACATTCTCATTTTCATCAGAAAGGCACCCCTCCGAAGCTTAGATTACTGTACTTGGCTCTGCATACTTCCAGATACTCTCATGAACCTTATTGTAAACACACTTTTAGGTCTGGTTGTTCCTGTTAGTCTACATTCTCATTTTCATCAGAAAGGCACCCCTCCGAAGCTTAGATTACTGTACTTGGCTCTGCATACTTCCAGATACTCTCATGAACCTTATTGTAAACACACTTTTAGGTCTGGTTGTTTCTGTTAGTCTACATTCTCATTTTCATCAGAAAGGCACCCCTCCGAAGCTTAGATTACTGTACTTGGCTCTGCATACTTCCAGATACTCTCATGAACCTTATTGTAAACACACTTTTAGGTCTGGTTGTTCCTGGTTGTCAAGATGCCAATATTCTCTTAAAAAGGTCCCCCTCCGAAGCTTAGATTACTGTACTTGGCTCTGCATACTTCCAGATACTCTCATGAACCTTGGTGTAAACACACTTTTAGGTCTGGTTGTTCCTGGTTGTCAAGATGCCAATATTCTCTTAAAAAGGTCCCCCTCCGAAGCTTAGATTACTGTACTTGGCTCTGCATACTTCCAGATACTCTCATGAACCTTATTGTAAACACACTTTTAGGTCTGGTTGTTCCTGGTTGTCAAGATGCCAATATTCTCTTAAAAAGGTCCCCCTCCGAAGCTTAGATTACTGTACTTGGCTCTGCATACTTCCAGATACTCTCATGAACCTTGTTGTAAACACACTTTTAGGTCTGGTTGTTCCTGGTTGTCAAGATGCCAATATTCTCTTAGAAAGGTCCCCCTCCGAAGCTTAGATTACTGTACTTGGCTCTGCATACTTCCAGATACTCTCATGAACCTTGGTGTAAACACACTTTTAGGTCTGGTTGTTTCTGGTTGTCAAGATGCCAATATTCTCTTAGAAAGGTCCCCCTCCGAAGCTTAGATTACTGTACTTGGCTCTGCATACTTCCAGATACTCTCATGAACCTTGGTGTAAACACACTTTTAGGTCTGGTTGTTTCTGTTAGTCTACATTCTCATTTTCATCAGAAAGGCACCCCTCCGAAGCTTAGATTACTGTACTTGGCTCTGCATACTTCCAGATACTCTCATGAACCTTGTTGTAAACACACTTTTAGGTCTGGTTGTTCCTGGTTGTCAAGATGCCAATATTCTCTTAGAAAGGTCCCCCTCCGAAGCTTAGATTACTGTACTTGGCTCTGCATACTTCCAGATACTCTCATGAACCTTGTTGTAAACACACTTTTAGGTCTGGTTGTTCCTGGTTGTCAAGATGCCAATATTCTCTTAAAAAGGTCCCCCTCCGAAGCTTAGATTACTGTACTTGGCTCTGCATACTTCCAGATACTCTCATGAACCTTGGTGTAAACACACTTTTAGGTCTGGTTGTTCCTGGTTGTCAAGATGCCAATATTCTCTTAAAAAGGTCCCCCTCCGAAGCTTAGATTACTGTACTTGGCTCTGCATACTTCCAGATACTCTCATGAACCTTGGTGTAAACACACTTTTAGGTCTGGTTGTTCCTGGTTGTCAAGATGCCAATATTCTCTTAAAAAGGTCCCCCTCCGAAGCTTAGATTACTGTACTTGGCTCTGCATACTTCCAGATACTCTCATGAACCTTGGTGTAAACACACTTTTAGGTCTGGTTGTTCCTGGTTGTCAAGATGCCAATATTCTCTTAAAAAGGTCCCTCTCCGAAGCTTAGATTACTGTACTTGGCTCTGCATACTTCCAGATACTCTCATGAACCTTGGTGTAAACACACTTTTAGGTCTGGTTGTTCCTGTTAGTCTACATTCTCATTTTCATCAGAAAGGCACCCCTCCGAAGCTTAGATTACTGTACTTGGCTCTGCATACTTCCAGATACTCTCATGAACCTTATTGTAAACACACTTTTAGGTCTGGTTGTTCCTGTTAGTCTACATTCTCATTTTCATCAGAAAGGCACCCCTCCGAAGCTTAGATTACTGTACTTGGCTCTGCATACTTCCAGATACTCTCATGAACCTTATTGTAAACACACTTTTAGGTCTGGTTGTTCCTGGTTGTCAAGATGCCAATATTCTCTTAAAAAGGTCCCTCTCCGAAGCTTAGATTACTGTACTTGGCTCTGCATACTTCCAGATACTCTCATGAACCTTGGTGTAAACACACTTTTAGGTCTGGTTGTTCCTGGTTGTCAAGATGCCAATATTCTCTTAAAAAGGTCCCTCTCCGAAGCTTAGATTACTGTACTTGGCTCTGCATACTTCCAGATACTCTCATGAACCTTGGTGTAAACACACTTTTAGGTCTGGTTGTTCCTGGTTGTCAAGATGCCAATATTCTCTTAGAAAGGTCCCCCTCCGAAGCTTAGATTACTGTACTTGGCTCTGCATACTTCCAGATACTCTCATGAACCTTGGTATAAACACACTTTTAGGTCTGGTTGTTCCTGGTTGTCAAGATGCCAATATTCTCTTAAAAAGGTCCCTCTCCGAAGCTTAGATTACTGTACTTGGCTCTGCATACTTCCAGATACTCTCATGAACCTTGGTGTAAACACACTTTTAGGTCTGGTTGTTCCTGGTTGTCAAGATGCCAATATTCTCTTAGAAAGGTCCCCCTCCGAAGCTTAGATTACTGTACTTGGCTCTGCATACTTCCAGATACTCTCATGAACCTTGGTGTAAACACACTTTTAGGTCTGGTTGTTCCTGGTTGTCAAGATGCCAATATTCTCTTAAAAAGGTCCCTCTCCGAAGCTTAGATTACTGTACTTGGCTCTGCATACTTCCAGATACTCTCATGAACCTTGGTGTAAACACACTTTTAGGTCTGGTTGTTCCTGGTTGTCAAGATGCCAATATTCTCTTAGAAAGGTCCCCCTCCGAAGCTTAGATTACTGTACTTGGCTCTGCATACTTCCAGATACTCTCATGAACCTTGGTATAAACACACTTTTAGGTCTGGTTGTTCCTGGTTGTCAAGATGCCAATATTCTCTTAAAAAGGTCCCTCTCCGAAGCTTAGATTACTGTACTTGGCTCTGCATACTTCCAGATACTCTCATGAACCTTATTGTAAACACACTTTCAGGTCTGGTTGTTCCTGGTTGTCAAGATGCCAATATTCTCTTAAAAAGGTCCCCCTCCGAAGCTTAGATTACTGTACTTGGCTCTGCATACTTCCAGATACTCTCATGAACCTTGGTGTAAACACACTTTTAGGTCTGGTTGTTCCTGGTTGTCAAGATGCCAATATTCTCTTAAAAAGGTCCCCCTCCGAAGTTTAGCTTACGGTAGTTGGCTCTGCATACTTCCAGATACTCTCATGAACCTTGGTGTAAACACACTTTTAGGTCTGGTTGTTTCTGGTTGTCAAGATGCCAATATTCTCTTAGAAAGGTCCCCCTCCGAAGCTTAGATTACTGTACTTGGCTCTGCATACTTCCAGATACTCTCATGAACCTTGTTGTAAACACACTTTTAGGTCTGGTTGTTCCTGGTTGTCAAGATGCCAATATTCTCTTAGAAAGGTCCCCCTCCGAAGCTTAGATTACTGTACTTGGCTCTGCATACTTCCAAACACTCTCATGAACCTTGGTGTAAACACACTTTTAGGTCTGGTTGTTCCTGGTTGTCAAGATGCCAATATTCTCTCAAAAAGGTCCCCCTCCGAAGCTTAGATTACTGTACTTGGCTCTGCATACTTCCAGATACTCTCATGAACCTTATTGTAAACACACTTTTAGGTCTGGTTGTTCCTGTTAGTCTACATTCTCATTTTCATCAGAAAGGCACCCCTCCGAAGCTTAGATTACTGTACTTGGCTCTGCATACTTCCAGATACTCTCATGAACCTTATTGTAAACACACTTTTAGGTCTGGTTGTTCCTGGTTGTCAAGATGCCAATATTCTCTTAAAAAGGTCCCCCTCCGAAGCTTAGATTACTGTACTTGGCTCTGCATACTTCCAGATACTCTCATGAACCTTATTGTAAACACACTTTTAGGTCTGGTTGTTCCTGTTAGTCTACATTCTCATTTTCATCAGAAAGGCACCCCTCCGAAGCTTAGATTACTGTACTTGGCTCTGCATACTTCCAGATACTCTCATGAACCTTATTGTAAACACACTTTTAGGTCTGGTTGTTCCTGGTTGTCAAGATGCCAATATTCTCTTAAAAAGGTCCCCCTCCGAAGCTTAGATTACTGTACTTGGCTCTGCATACTTCCAGATACTCTCATGAACCTTATTGTAAACACACTTTTAGGTCTGGTTGTTTCTGTTAGTCTACATTCTCATTTTCATCAGAAAGGCACCCCTCCGAAGCTTAGATTACTGTACTTGGCTCTGCATACTTCCAGATACTCTCATGAACCTTATTGTAAACACACTTTTAGGTCTGGTTGTTCCTGGTTGTCAAGATGCCAATATTCTCTTAAAAAGGTCCCCCTCCGAAGCTTAGATTACTGTACTTGGCTCTGCATACTTCCAGATACTCTCATGAACCTTATTGTAAACACACTTTTAGGTCTGGTTGTTCCTGTTAGTCTACATTCTCATTTTCATCAGAAAGGCACCCCTCCGAAGCTTAGATTACTGTACTTGGCTCTGCATACTTCCAGATACTCTCATGAACCTTGGTTTAAACACACTTTTAGGTCTGGTTGTTCCTGGTTGTCAAGATGCCAATATTCTCTTAAAAAGGTCCCCCTCCGAAGCTTAGATTACTGAACTTGGCTCTGCATACTTCCAGATACTCTCATGAACCTTATTGTAAACACACTTTTAGGTCTGGTTGTTCCTGTTAGTCTACATTCTCATTTTCATCAGAAAGGCACCCCTCCGAAGCTTAGATTACTGTACTTGGCTCTGCATACTTCCAGATACTCTCATGAACCTTGTTGTAAACACACTTTTAGGTCTGGTTGTTTCTGGTTGTCAAGATGCCAATATTCTCTTAGAAAGGTCCCCCTCCGAAGCTTAGATTACTGTACTTGGCTCTGCATACTTCCAAACACTCTCATGAACCTTGTTGTAAACACACTTTTAGGTCTGGTTGTTCCTGGTTGTCAAGATGCCAATATTCTCTTAAAAAGGTCCCCCTCCGAAGCTTAGATTACTGTACTTGGCTCTGCATACTTCCAAACACTCTCATGAACCTTGTTGTAAACACACTTTTAGGTCTGGTTGTTCCTGTTAGTCTACATTCTCATTTTCATCAGAAAGGCACCCCTCCGAAGTTTAGCTTACGGTAGTTGGCTCTGCATACTTCCAGATACTCTCATGAACCCTGGTGTAAACACACTTTTAGGTCTGGTTGTTCCTGTTAGTCTACATTCTCATTTTCATCAGAAAGGTCCCCCTCCGAAGTTTAGATTACTGTACTTGGCTCTGCATACTTCCAGATACTCTCATGAACCCTGGTGTAAACACACTTTTAGGTCTGGTTGTTCCTGTTAGTCTACATTCTCATTTTCATCAGAAAGGCACCCCTCCGAAGTTTAGCTTACGGTAGTTGGCTCTGCATACTTCCAGATACTCTCATGAACCCTGGTGTAAACACACTTTTAGGTCTGGTTGTTCCTGTTAGTCTACATTCTCATTTTCATCAGAAAGGTCCCCCTCCGAAGTTTAGCTTACGGTAGTTGGCTCTGCATACTTCCAGATACTCTCATGAACCCTGGTGTAAACACACTTTTAGGTCTGGTTGTTCCTGTTAGTCTACATTCTCATTTTCATCAGAAAGGTCCCCCTCCGAAGTTTAGCTTACGGTAGTTGGCTCTGCATACTTCCAGATACTCTCATGAACCTTGGTGTAAACACACTTTTAGGTCTGGTTGTTTCTGGTTGTCAAGATGCCAATATTCTCTTAGAAAGGTCCCCCTCCGAAGCTTAAATTACTGTACTTGGCTCTGCATACTTCCAGATACTCTCATGAACCCTGGTGTAAACACACTTTTAGGTCTGGTTGTTCCTGTTAGTCTACATTCTCATTTTCATCAGAAAGGTCCCCCTCCGAAGTTTAGCTTACGGTAGTTGGCTCTGCATACTTCCAGATACTCTCATGAACCCTGGTGTAAACACACTTTTAGGTCTGGTTGTTCCTGTTAGTCTACATTCTCATTTTCATCAGAAAGGTCCCCCTCCGAAGTTTAGCTTACGGTAGTTGGCTCTGCATACTTCCAGATACTCTCATGAACCCTGGTGTAAACACACTTTTAGGTCTGGTTGTTCCTGTTAGTCTACATTCTCATTTTCATCAGAAAGGTCCCCCTCCGAAGTTTAGCTTACGGTAGTTGGCTCTGCATACTTCCAGATACTCTCATGAACCCTGGTGTAAACACACTTTTAGGTCTGGTTGTTCCTGTTAGTCTACATTCTCATTTTCATCAGAAAGGTCCCCCTCCGAAGTTTAGCTTACGGTAGTTGGCTCTGCATACTTCCAGATACTCTCATGAACCTTGGTGTAAACACACTTTTAGGTCTGGTTGTTTCTGGTTGTCAAGATGCCAATATTCTCTTAGAAAGGTCCCCCTCCGAAGCTTAAATTACTGTACTTGGCTCTGCATACTTCCAGATACTCTCATGAACCCTGGTGTAAACACACTTTTAGGTCTGGTTGTTCCTGTTAGTCTACATTCTCATTTTCATCAGAAAGGTCCCCCTCCGAAGTTTAGCTTACGGTAGTTGGCTCTGCATACTTCCAGATACTCTCATGAACCCTGGTGTAAACACACTTTTAGGTCTGGTTGTTCCTGTTAGTCTACATTCTCATTTTCATCAGAAAGGTCCCCCTCCGAAGTTTAGCTTACGGTAGTTGGCTCTGCATACTTCCAGATACTCTCATGAACCCTGGTGTAAACACACTTTTAGGTCTGGTTGTTCCTGTTAGTCTACATTCTCATTTTCATCAGAAAGGTCCCCCTCCGAAGTTTAGCTTACGGTAGTTGGCTCTGCATACTTCCAGATACTCTCATGAACCTTGGTGTAAACACACTTTTAGGTCTGGTTGTTTCTGGTTGTCAAGATGCCAATATTCTCTTAGAAAGGTCCCCCTCCGAAGCTTAAATTACTGTACTTGGCTCTGCATACTTCCAGATACTCTCATGAACCTTGGTGTAAACACACTTTTAGGTCTGGTTGTTCCTGTTAGTCTACATTCTCATTTTCATCAGAAAGGCACCCCTCCGAAGTTTAGCTTACGGTAGTTGGCTCTGCATACTTCCAGATACTCTCATGAACCCTGGTGTAAACACACTTTTAGGTCTGGTTGTTCCTGTTAGTCTACATTCTCATTTTCATCAGAAAGGTCCCCCTCCGAAGTTTAGATTACTGTACTTGGCTCTGCATACTTCCAGATACTCTCATGAACCCTGGTGTAAACACACTTTTAGGTCTGGTTGTTCCTGTTAGTCTACATTCTCATTTTCATCAGAAAGGTCCCCCTCCGAAGTTTAGCTTACGGTAGTTGGCTCTGCATACTTCCAGATACTCTCATGAACCCTGGTGTAAACACACTTTTAGGTCTGGTTGTTCCTGTTAGTCTACATTCTCATTTTCATCAGAAAGGTCCCCCTCCGAAGTTTAGCTTACGGTAGTTGGCTCTGCATACTTCCAGATACTCTCATGAACCCTGGTGTAAACACACTTTTAGGTCTGGTTGTTCCTGTTAGTCTACATTCTCATTTTCATCAGAAAGGTCCCCCTCCGAAGTTTAGCTTACGGTAGTTGGCTCTGCATACTTCCAGATACTCTCATGAACCTTGGTGTAAACACACTTTTAGGTCTGGTTGTTTCTGGTTGTCAAGATGCCAATATTCTCTTAGAAAGGTCCCCCTCCGAAGCTTAAATTACTGTACTTGGCTCTGCATACTTCCAGATACTCTCATGAACCCTGGTGTAAACACACTTTTAGGTCTGGTTGTTCCTGTTAGTCTACATTCTCATTTTCATCAGAAAGGTCCCCCTCCGAAGTTTAGCTTACGGTAGTTGGCTCTGCATACTTCCAGATACTCTCATGAACCCTGGTGTAAACACACTTTTAGGTCTGGTTGTTCCTGTTAGTCTACATTCTCATTTTCATCAGAAAGGTCCCCCTCCGAAGTTTAGCTTACGGTAGTTGGCTCTGCATACTTCCAGATACTCTCATGAACCTTGGTGTAAACACACTTTTAGGTCTGGTTGTTTCTGGTTGTCAAGATGCCAATATTCTCTTAGAAAGGTCCCCCTCCGAAGCTTAAATTACTGTACTTGGCTCTGCATACTTCCAGATACTCTCATGAACCTTGGTGTAAACACACTTTTAGGTCTGGTTGTTCCTGTTAGTCTACATTCTCATTTTCATCAGAAAGGTCCCCCTCCGAAGTTTAGCTTACGGTAGTTGGCTCTGCATACTTCCAGATACTCTCATGAACCCTGGTGTAAACACACTTTTAGGTCTGGTTGTTCCTGTTAGTCTACATTCTCATTTTCATCAGAAAGGTCCCCCTCCGAAGTTTAGCTTACGGTAGTTGGCTCTGCATACTTCCAGATACTCTCATGAACCTTATTGTAAACACACTTTTAGGTCTGGTTGTTCCTGTTAGTCTACATTCTCATTTTCATCAGAAAGGTCCCCCTCCGAAGTTTAGCTTACGGTAGTTGGCTCTGCATACTTCCAGATACTCTCATGAACCTTGGTGTAAACACACTTTTAGGTCTGGTTGTTTCTGGTTGTCAAGATGCCAATATTCTCTTAGAAAGGTCCCCCTCCGAAGCTTAAATTACTGTACTTGGCTCTGCATACTTCCAGATACTCTCATGAACCTTGGTGTAAACACACTTTTAGGTCTGGTTGTTCCTGTTAGTCTACATTCTCATTTTCATCAGAAAGGTCCCCCTCCGAAGTTTAGCTTACGGTAGTTGGCTCTGCATACTTCCAGATACTCTCATGAACCTTGGTGTAAACACACTTTTAGGTCTGGTTGTTTCTGGTTGTCAAGATGCCAATATTCTCTTAGAAAGGTCCCCCTCCGAAGCTTAGATTACTGTACTTGGCTCTGCATACTTCCAGATACTCTCATGAACCTTGGTGTAAACACACTTTTAGGTCTGGTTGTTCCTGTTAGTCTACATTCTCATTTTCATCAGAAAGGTCCCCCTCCGAAGTTTAGCTTACGGTAGTTGGCTCTGCATACTTCCAGATACTCTCATGAACCTTGGTGTAAACACACTTTTAGGTCTGGTTGTTTCTGGTTGTCAAGATGCCAATATTCTCTCAGAAAGGTCCCCCTCCGAAGCTCAGATTACTGTACTTGGCTCTGCATACTTCCAGATACTCTCATGAACCTTGGTGTAAACACACTTTTAGGTCTGGTTGTTTCTGGTTGTCAAGATGCCAATATTCTCTCAGAAAGGTCCCCCTCCGAAGCTCAGATTACTGTATTTGGCTCTGCATACTTCCAGATACTCTCATGTTCCTTGGTGTGTTGTGCGTCAAAAATCTAATTTCATCTTGTAGTCAAGTGCTAATTCTCTTAGTGTTGATGTTAATTCTCCAAGTTCGCACAATTCGAACCACCAATTGATTTGGCTCCACGAATATCCACTCCAGAAATGTGGAAAACGTCAGCCGTCTCTGTGCGTCCGATCTGTATGCATCTAGATATGAACACATAAACAAAACGACATAGAGAAGAGAGAGCATCTTCGCAAAGAACTACAGTGCACCACATAATGTTCGAACCACCCTGAATTTTCACGGTTTTTCACGTTTATCGCTTTCTAGGTCAACTTTCAGATTAAGGTAGCATCATGAAAAATGTTCCTCTCCGGACAAGAATTAAGATGATGTATGATGAATTAAGATGATGAATTAAGATCATGACCCAGTTTTCGGAAATTCGAAAAAATTCCACTTTTTTTGGCTGAATTGAGCTTTGGCAGATATACATAAAGATCGTTCCACCCTCCAAAAATGACTGATTTAGGTCAGCGAGTCTGAACTTCTTGCCAGAACATGGTTAGAAAGAATAGGCATCCTCGAAAACCTAGAAATACGAGTTAAAAAATCATCAACTTTGACCTGCTGGCTGGCTGCCTTCCAGGTATCACTCAAGATTGGTTCAGGCCCAAAAAATGAACGGATTGGTCCAGATTTATATCAGAAACAGTTTTTTTAGTGTTTTCACATCGTTTCGATGTCATTTTGGAGACAACACCCTTTCCGTTCTCGACAAGCGACTGTTTGTGATAGCTGGTGTTGACTGCTCAGGTGAAAACGAGGGTATTGTAGGCACTTCCACACACCGTACACTCGAATTTTTTTGGAACTAGGGAGAGCACAATCAAATCTACCTGTTTGTGACCGTTTCAGGGTCCTTAACACTTTTCTAGGCTTTCTAGAGCTATGGATTCCACCCCTATGACATGGAAACTTTCGGTCTCCTGATATCAGGGATCCAAACCACTCCTAATATTGATCAGAGTGACTTATTGAAAAGATTCGAGTTTTCATCTTATTGCGAGTCAAATTCGGGTCAAAAAACCGTTCCTAGCACTCACGACACCTCAGAACATTTCACCGTCTGTTACCCGTGTCGCTTCAAAATTATCTTTGAACTATAGGGGTAGAAAAGGGCGGAGGACCCTAAACCGGTCACAAAGAGGTAGATCTGATTGTGCTCTACCCAGTTCCAAAACATTTCAAGTGTACGATGTGTGGAAGTGGTTGAAATACCCTCGTTTCCAGCTGAGCAGTCAACACCAGCAACCACAAACAGTCGCTTGTCGAGAATGTAAATAGTTTTGGCTGCAAAATGACATCGAAATGATGTGAAACCACCTAAAAAATTGTTTCTGATAGAAAACTGAGCTGTGCCTGAGCAACTTGCTGATGTATCCTCCAAGCCAGAACGTTTCTCTGAAAATTTGCACGTTTTGCAACCTTTTATCCATTAATCAAACCTTCAAGTTGCCAGTTCAACCTTCAAGTTCCTCCGATGCGCATGAGTTGCTTGAACGGTGATGTACTCCGTTTGTGGAACGGGTTTTTGACCGAGTGTAGGCTCAATAGAACAAGCATAAAAAGTTATCTAAGGATTCAAAATCATTTTTGTACCTTTTTTGTAGTTCTCGAGAAAATCGACTTTGATCAAATTTTTACGAAAATGAAGAAGTTAATTTTCAGAAATTCATAATTTTCTTTCCCTTAACCAATTTTTATAAACTATTTAAAATACACTTAAAAGGCAAAATAATCAAAATTGTGATACAAGTTAGTGATGCTTTCAAGATGACAGCTCTATCTGGTCTCGATTTCTTGTCTGTTGAGAACAAAAAGGCTATCCCTGAAGTCGTCAAACTGAACGGATTCGAAACCGTTTTCACTGAATTGAAAAAAAACGGTTTCGAATCCGTTCTCACTGAATTGAAATCCAACGCTGCTGCTGTGACTTTCTGGCTGATTCACGATAATCCGGAATCCAATGTTCCAGCCGTCTGGGATGATGCTGATGAAATGCTAACGTCTTTGCTACAAAGTCAGGGAGATGTGTCCTTTTCAGAAATAAACAGACCGAAACAGGCCGCATCTAGAACATCTAGAAAACGAGAAAATTCTATTTTGAGAAAATTTCAGAAAACTTTTTTCGAAACTTTCAAATGCGTTCCAAGTGTTTCTCCAAATTCGCGGTCCTTTTATGATATTCGTCGAAATGATTGGATGACTGCTTGTATCTATTTAGAAAGTTGGAGAGCAATTCTCTGTATGGAAGATTAAGCCATTTATTTCTTGCATGCTCCAATCTTCAATAAATAAACTCATCACTAATAATAGCAACCAGCATAAACTTCTTTGATAAACCACTTGTCTACTTCATATTAGACACTCGTTTTTGAAATCCGTTCTTATGACAACTCCATTTTTTTCAGTTTCACAGTGCACACATTCTCAAACCAATTGAACTTCTAAAAACTACTTTTTCAAATACCCCAAATACACCATTTCCACTGAAGTTGACCCAAATATAATACTTTCTTGTCCGGTATTGTTCATGGCATAGCTCAAGGCTAGATTTTCTAAAAATTTCTTTGAAGCTCTGCCAAGATGCCAAACTGTCTGAAAGAGCGCTCCATTATCAAAAAAGGGAAGACATGCTAGTCAGTGACTAGCTGACTCACACAACCATAGGCAAGAGTTTGGAGAGAGACTGACAAAAAAGCAAAAAAGTTGATAAGCGGAAAAGTGTCAATCATACATTTTCCCGAATTTTGCGAACTACTCTTCGTTTTACTTATTTTTACTTTTTTTACCATATGCGGAGAAAGGCTCTTATTCTGGGAATTCTGGTTCTGGGTAAGTGGTATCTTGGGTTTGGACAGCCTGAATTTTTGTTAGTTTTTCCTGTGCTTGAATTCCGCTCAATGATCGTAAATTTCTGGGAAATTGATAAAATTTAACGAGCAAATACTTCAATGTACTCCGATATGACAAGGTAAACCATTTGATATTGATTGCTGACACACTTTTTTTTCCAAACTGTTGGAGTTTTCAAACTGTAAAATGATCCCTTCTAAAAGTATTGGACTTTTACTGTAATTAGTTCAGATTGTTCACTTTTAGGTATGAATTATTCAAGCTATTGATTTTTTCAGCCGTTGCCAGTCAGCATTCCTACTTCAGTGAGTGCTGGGATCACTATGTGCAAACAAAATTCTGCCAGTCTGAATATGAATCCTGTGTTTAGCTTGACTTGCTAACCAATTGCTCAGCTGTAAGTTTCTATTTTCAAAAAAAAAATAGCCTGATGACACCGAAACATCATTTTCAATGTTACATTGCTAACATGGCAAAAATTTGAATTCAGCTGTTTTTTTTTCAGATTTCGAGGTCTCATGTTATTCTTGTAAATTGCCTATGAGAAGTACACAACACCTCAAAACCTGGTAAAAATGGCAGGATAGCTGAAAAGTTCTAATTTGAGCCATGTTATCAACTGAGGGCGATAAAAATATTGCCTATTATTTAGAAGGTGCTGTCCGAGTTGTCAAAAATCTGTACTGCCTACATCGCCAACTTAACCAAATTCGAAGACCCTCCTTCAATATATGACGGGGCAACGAAGCATTTGAAGCAAAGAGAGATAGATTCTATAGAGAGGAAACACAACTGCGAAATGAAGGGAAAACTTTCGCAGTACGAAAGTCCGAAATCATCTAACAACGCCATCTCGATCTTTCCTAAACTTCGAGGAATGTTTTGTCCATGCAAGGAGAAGCCAGTTGACAATTTGGACAGAAGTAGTCAAATGGGAACTCCCCTTCAGATGTACTTTGGAGGATTCAGTGCTCATAAATGTTGGAGAGAGTTGGATAGATACATGGTTGAGGTCAACTGTGGAACTGACACTGCATGTGAGTCATTTTTTGCATAGTTAAAAAGATCGGGTAAGATAATACCCATTTTTGGGCTTCGGAGGTTCTAAAACATACAATGAAGCCAAGTCATAAATTACCTCAATTTCAGTGTCTATCAATCATGAGTGGGCAAAGTTCTGGGACTGCAATGAAGATATTCACCAATTCGATTGTCAACAAAAGCTTATTGCCGGACTTGGGGTAAGAATTTCTGAAATTTTCATCCATTTTTTCTCTGTTTCTGAATACTGCTATAGTTAGTTATGTGTAAGATTTTCTTGATCGGTCAACAAAATGATTTTTAGTGGATTGGTCGAAAATCGCCGACCGCCAACCGACTGCCGATTGATATGCAAACGTAAAACTTTATACAGGTTCACACGCAAATACCGATTTCAGGTCATACCAGACGGCAATCGGTTGCGAGTTCGTCGGCTAGATTAAAAGAACCATTAAATTCTAAAGCTTGCTTCAGAATTATAATGCACCTGATATGAAGAGGGATTCCTTTATCCTTTCGGTGGTGAATAGAATTTCAAGTTCTGGTGAATCATTATCCAATTCATTTAGCAGGATTTACTTTGATCTGAAACATTGGAAATAATTTTTCAGGAACAAGCCGAAAAAAGCCGCTCTCCATTCAACTGTCTCCAGTACATCGAAATGATTGAAACCTTCATCGCAGCAGCTCAGAACGTTTCATATAGTGGGTTCAGATTTTGAACTTTTCCGATCATTGGCTAAAAGATTTCAGGATTTGCCGACTTCTGTGAATCCTTCGGAGATTCAATACCTGCAATCTCAAAGCTATGACGACAGCCGATTGTATCTTCTTGACATCTTCAAAGGAGACACTCTCAAATCGTGCTTCTCAGTTAGGAGTAAGTCAACAAATTTTATATTGGCGATTCAAAACTCTGCTGTTTCAATATTCAATTCAACATTTACTGTCGTGATAATATTTAGCTTATGTACTGTTTTCTTTTCAGGGCAATTGAGCTCCATCCAATTCATGTATGAACACTGCATGTCGGCAAAAAGAATCTCAAGCTGTGAGGATGTTCTGAAGAAGTTTTCCAAAGAAATCTCCGATTCTCATTGCAAGTCTCTTCTGGTTCCAAGAGAGGTTTCTGGACAGGAAACACTGACACTCTGGATCCCTTGGCTCAATACTACCGTAATCGTTTTGATGATCACTTGGTGGTTGCAAGAAGAAAACATCAATAAACTAGGATGCACTGTCTGTTTGAAAATAGTGAGTTTTGGAAGAAATTTACTTGTAACCAAAGATCGGAACTGTAAATGTGTTTTCAGAGTGATTGGTGTGATGAAAAGGTGAAAGTCTTGGAGTTGAACGTTCGTGTAGAACTCGCTATTAATGACCAACAATATGCTCATCCTGATCAAGAGGAAGCTCCATTGGCTCCACCGCCCCCGATGCAAAATAATCAAAACGAGGATGATGAGATCCGCCTTGAAAACAACAATGCCAACAATAACAATAACAATGAAAGAGAGCCACTAATTCAACGAGAGGAGCAAGTGGAGCAGGTTGAGAATGTGATTGAACCTGTCAGGCTCACCAGGGAATGGTCACAGAAAAGTTTGGAGTTTTCTGGCGAGACCTATATCATCTTGAAGCTCTTTCTAAGCTGATTCCGAATCTGTTTTTAATTTTTGCTGAATGGTACCCATAACCTAGAAAAGTAGGTTTTAATCCAAATCCAGTACTAATATTAGAACTGAATTTGACGTAAAAATTAAATAAATTTTATTTATCTTTTTTGAACTGGGTTTTTGTAGGGTTTTCGACACATTTCTATGTTGCTAGATGCGTTCAGCAAAAATGGAATACACGTTTGTAATCAGCTCGTCGAGAGCTTTCGAACGATCTAGGTCACGTTTCATAACTCCAAACTTAGGTCTGACCATTCCCTGGTCAACTTCAAACAGAGCCTCTCGAAGATGTATGGTTCTGTGAAAGCGATGTTTCGGATTTATGTCAATTTCTGGGCGAATCGCGTTCGCCAGCGTGTTTATGTCAATGTGAATCGCGAGATCCAGGAGATATAGCCATTTTCTGAATTTACTAGATCTCATATTTTGACCATGACTTCTTCACTGGAGTGTTTTCTTGTGAATAAATTATTTTCTGTGAATCTTGATGAGCAGTATATGAATCGAGAAAAGACTGAATAACTGAAAAAGCACGAAAAATGTTCAGTTGCAAAGATTCTTTAAATGATCCAACAAAATCTTGTAGTCACTGCTAAAGTATGGTACAAGGAAGTACTAACCGATTTCAACGCTCTCTAATTGTCAGAAAGTTAAAAGATTTGATTCCGAAATACCATTCAAATCGTAGACAACACAATTAAACCAAATGTGTTTTGAGTTAATACACAAAAACAAATAAAAAGTTCAATTTCGCACAACACAAAATTGTTCGATGTCCTGAGTTCACCTTTTGAATTGGGGTCAGTAGAACTATCATCTACACATAATCAGCAAAATGCTGTACCTCTGTCAAAAAGGCCTATAAAAACCAAAAATAGTAAGACACTAATTCAAAATATCTCTTTATTTCCAGTTCATCAATTCATTCAAGAGTGTTACTATTAGTGCTAGTGTTACTTTCATCATCATCCTCCTCCACCATTTTTGCCGCTCCAAACGTCTCCAGTTGGCTGATAAATGTCTGAATTCTGGCCTTCAACTCCCCATCCTTCACATGTTTCATTCCATAGTAAAGAGCGATAATGTGAGTGAAGACATATTGGGAGAGTGTCTCAATTGCCGCAGGGCGTTGTGAGCGAACCATCAGAGCGATTTCCTGAAAATTGGAAGTTTAGAAGACGTCGGGAGGATTCAGAGTATTACCTTGATATTCGGCTGCTCTCCGTTGCGGAGCTTCTCGATTGCCAGTGCTCCGACGAGGAATGCTCCGGCTCTTCCAGCGCCGTAGTTGCTCACGATGGCGCAGGAGGCGTCAGCGTCCTGAAGTTTTGCATTTAGTTTTTGCTCAAGATTCCAGACTCTAAACTACATAGGCAAAACTCACAATATCCGTCTCAAAAACAGTAGCAGCTGTTGCGGCAATGCGTCCGTACTGACAGGTCGGAATCCTGGCATCAGTCCAAAAGTCACAAATCTCAATCATGCAAAACGGTGCCTCGGCACAATCCTTCGGTACCACCTCGTAGTACATTTGTGTGTTCGGTTGATCTGGATCGGACTTCGGGACGGTTTTCCGGTTATTAACACGGATCGTTTTGAATTCAACAAAGTCGGTTGGGAAGTAAACGTTGCGTGTTGCTTCATCGAGCTCTTCGTCTTTTTCACCACCACCCGTCAGGACATAGACTCTTTGGATCTTTTGTCCAGCAACCATAAGCCAGAACGATTCAAGTGATTGGGGAGAGTCGATGTCGGCGAGTTGAGCGAGAATCGTGGTTTTGGTGGTGATCTGGAAAAAAATATTGAAATCTTGAAACATTTGGCTCGGGAGTCCTAACAGGCAACATTTCAAACGTCCGATTCATAGTCAACTCACCGGTGTCAAATTCAACAAACTTCCGTGATAGAAGAAATCGGCTTCCCCATTTCCCTTAACTCGATTTGAATCCAGCACTTCCACATTCTCCGACTGACAAAAGTCAACATTCTTCTTGAACGCCTGACACTTCTCCATGTCCACTTTCATCGCATCAATCGGTTTGAAGTCCGCTTCCATCCACTTTTTGAAATCCGCCTTTTCGAGAGTCTCGAGCCACAGTTTCATCGTTTTTTCGACAACTTTGCTGTTCTGCGACAGCTCCATTAGACTGTCAGCGCGACGAAGGGTCAACGTAGATGAAGTTTTCGTTGGGGCAGAGTTGTTCTGGAATATTTGATACTGTAAGGATTTGAAAGAGTAAAACTACCTCCTTGTCCTTATCCTTTTCCTTATCCTTCTCCTTATTCTTCTTTTTATCCGACGATCTCTTCTCTTTTATGTCCTTCTTCGATCGGACTCCCTTTGCTGTCACTTCCATCAAGTCTATTTTACTTTTCGATTCTGCCGATGGAGTAGTTCCAGTTTGTGCTGATCCTGCTGCTGTCTTGTTGGATTTTGAGCCTGGTGAACGATTTCGGGCCGGACGGCGGCTGTATTCGGAACTCCGTTCGCGGGAAGCCTGCAAGATGAGATTCTAATTTGTGTTTTTTGAATTAAGTTTGGTTGAAAACTGTGCTGGAACTACGGCTTTTGTGAAAAGTTTGAATGAGCATGAAAGCCATGATAAACCTTTTTTCCTTGTAGACTGAAAAAGAAAAATCTACAAAAGACCCCCATCCTTACCGACGTTGACTTGGCTCTCTTCTTCTTCTTGAATTTGTCGGCAAACTTTTGCAACAAGTTTGTTTTTGATTTTTTCCTCTCCATTTTACAAAAATCCTCGAACTGCCTTCGAAAGTATTCTTCGGAAAATGCGCTTGTTTCAAACCGTTTCTTGCAAAATAAATTTGATTTCGGGCGGCGGAGAGATTTATGATTAGCTTTTTTTTGGACCCGTGACGTGGAAGGAAAAAATAGGGACAATTGGAAAATGGGCGGTAGAGTTCACGTAGACAAATTAGATAGGTGTTCAATTTTTTGAGTTGGTTTTTTGTGGGTGAGAGCTTGCAGTTTTCATAGTTTTTCAGAAAAACGCCAATTTTGAGGTTCTGGGAGTGGGGTTCAAAATTGCCTGTTTAGCCTGAAATTATTTAGGTGCATACATCAGTTGTAGAAATCTGTTGGCAACTTTTCTGCACGACCTTTTTTAAAGATGATGTATTCTGCAAAACTAGCACAGCTCCAGATTTCCTTATTTTCAGTGCGAGTGTTTTGGACTTTGAGTCTTCTGACTTTCTCGGGATACACCATCTATAGAGGGGGGCGTACAAAAAATTGTGAACTAAATAAAGAGAGTTCTAGAGTTGATGTATACAACTACAAAATTTCAAATCAAGCGGACAAGTTTGAACACCTCTCTCAGGCCCCTAAGATAGTTTTTATTGTAGATCAATCACAGACACAGTTAGACAACTGGTTACTGTTTCAGAGTGTAGATACTATTTATCAAATTTGTATTGCTGCATTGTGTCCTCAAGGATAATATTCTCACCTTGAAAACTAGAATAATCTGAACTAATTCACTGTTTCCAAGATTTTATGTTGTTCTGAGCAAATTTTAGACCCGATCTTTCATTGATTTTTTTACCAAGTTGAAAAAAAAACTTGAATAATATTGCCAAGAGAAACTTGACAATGAACATCAAGACAAAAACAACTTCTATTGCTACACTTGTTGGTAATCTCAGTAACGAATACTGTTTCAAAGTATTGAGATTTATTTGAACAATTTACTGCTGCATTGCGTCGTCTATTGAACCTCCCTGCAAAGCCTTGACCCAATAGCCAAAAATCTTATGAAATAGACAGTATGTATTGTTGTTTGACTTTCAGCTTTGTGAACTTTCAATACTGCTTCAGAGTTTTCCTTGAACATTGGGCTCAGTTAATTTTATTGTCATTTTGAACTGTCCAATCTGACTTTAAGTCAAGTTTTCTGTGTAGCCCTTTCAGTTATGATGACCATCTGTCTTCGAAACAAACTTTGTCCCACAGCACTTCCGGCCAATCACTTTCTCACTTCCCTGTATTTGATTTATCAAAAATTTCAACCACGTTCTTTAACAAACTGAACCAATCAAAAACAATATGAGGAAGTTGCCTTTTCTTCAGGGTTATTCCCAGCAATGATGAAAGATTTCATCTTCAGAAGATGTCAAAAATAAAAACGAGGATATCACATGCAATTCACAAATCATCTGAGAAACGATTTCATAATCATATGTTCCAAAAGATACTGTGTTCTCCGAAAATCACGCGAAACAGTGATTCTTGTTTTCTTAAGACAATGATAACACACTGATCTTTCCATCCCCCGTTACTCATCATAAATAAACTGGGTACATTTTCAACACTCGGGACTTTTTGACCGCCCATATCTTCTTGTCTTCTGCATCATTTAACGGATAGGATTGGGCCAGAAGTCACTTTTTTGATGAGATAAGGTTCATTTGGGGCAAAAATCTCATACAATCAAGATCAGTATCAGAAATGAGGCTGAATGCGATTTTGGGAATTGTGGTCATAGGTGAGTTCAAACTACATTTACTTACTACTTATCGTACTTAAAGGTTCTCAAAGAATTCAACTACAGTTAATCTTAATTTGCAGTTTAGTTTCTCCCTGTTAGGATCAAAAATGTCTCCAGTTTCAGCGGTTGCCTGCTTCAAAAACGACATTCGGAAACTGTGCTGGCAAGATTTCACAAAGAGCAAACTGTGTTTCCCGAAGTTTGAAAAATGCCTGATTTCTGGAAAAGAGCATTCTGGATGCAGGGATTCATTTCAGACCTGTATCAAGGTTAGTAAAGCAGTGAATTTTTAGAAGATCAGATTGAAGATCGAATACCCCCTTTTGTTTGAATTTTGATATTTCAGTGATGTTGCAACAGAAAACAGTTAATACATATCATTGTGAAATTTCAGGTTCTTATAAAGTTTGACCTGAATTTAACCCTAATACATTTAAGACAGACTTGTACCTGTAGTACACTAATTTGTTAGAAAAACCTACAAATAATTAAAATATCCGAAACAGCAAAGATTTTTCAGAACGGTCCCACCTACAACCACACTGAATTCTGCAACAAATACATGCCAAATATCACAAAATTCGAAGAAATCACCGGACTGGAATGGCATCAAAACTTCCTTGATGAAACATTGAATCTAGCCCGCAAGGAGAAAACAGAAATTCTGAAAAACAACAATTGTGATCTTCATAACATCCTTTTCAAGTCAAAATCCATCAAAATCTCAAATGATTTAATCAAACGAATGCCTTCCCTTGCTTCTTCATACTGTCCATGTATGGAGGAATCAAATGGAGAAGTGATAAGAACGAGTAAAATGAATATTCCGATTCAAATGTGGCACGGAGGATTCAGTTCGAAAAAGTGTTGGAGGGAGTTGGATAGGTTCTTGGTTGAGTATCTATGTGGAGTATCGGTGGCTTGTGAGTTTAGATTTATTGTTTTGCGAAATTGAAAGTGTGGGTTTCAGTGGAGATAAATCATATTTGGGCAAGGAATGCGGATTGTCATGAGGATTCAAAGAAAACAAGTTGCCATAAAAGTTTCGGATTTGCTTTGAAGGTGAGAGAAAATTTGTGAAACTTTGGTTATGTAATCCTTCGTTGCTCAATTCTATCCAATTTCGGTTTGGTAGACTGCTAAATAGAAAATTGTCAAAAATACTTTTCAGTTTCGCAGCACTTTGATCATTCTCCAACTTTAATAATTTCTCAGTTGATCTAATCTGCTTTTTTTTTTAGAAAAGCTCCAATTCTAGTGTCGTCCAATCCACTTGTCGACTCTACCACGAGATGGTCAATGCATACCTCCCTCTGACTCCTCCTCTTTCATTGGGTATGCTTAGGATGAAATGAGTTTAAAACACTTAAAGGATTTCATTTCCAGACTACAAAGTGACCTATATCAATGCCACTGACATCATCTACATGCAACCATTCGAGTATCAACACGATCGTTTGTATCTTTTGAACAGTTTTGAGGAAGACACCTATTTCACTTGTTTCCCGGTTAAAAGTGAGTTGTTTTGTTGTGAAATCGTATAGATTTGCTTTGATTTAGTAACAACTTTGCAAGAAAATGAATAGGTAAAACTTTTTCTGTTTCGAAAAATTCTATCAATTTCGATTAAAATTTCTATGTACTACATAGAATCCTCCGTTTCCAGGAGAAGTGAGCTCCTGCAACTACATGTACGAACACTGTAAACTGAATGGAGATGTCGAAAAGTGTGGAGAGAATCTAATCGACTGCCTGAGTAGTACTACTCCGGTTGAACCAAGTTGCAAGAATCTCCTTATCCAAAGAAAGGACAACCTGTGGACTCTTGAAAAGATCTTCCGCTATGTCAGAAATAACAAACTCCAATTGGCATATCCGGTCCTTCTCTACATTTTTTGGCTTCTCACAAAGAGTATTATCAATTGGGCATTGCTCAAGATAGCGGTGAAGATTTGTTTGAGAACTGTAAGTTTTTTGACAGCAAGTCTTTGAAGTACAGTGTTTCTTTCAGAAAGACGCCCTTGACCGCTGCCGTGGATTCATCGATGAGAAGACTGAAGAAAAGAGGAGATCCTTCAAAAAAGAAAAAGAGCCCCAACCTCTAGACCCCATCCAAGAGTTCCCTGCACATCAGATTCCTGTCAATGGATTTGTGGACATTCCATTGGACGATCTTCCATTTGAAGGGGTCGCCAATAACAACAATAACAACAATGATAATAATGGAAATAATGAAAACGAGGAACAATCACAAAATCCAGAAAAAGAGGACGAAAAACCAAAGAAAGAAGAAAGAGATTACAATTTCGGAGATAGTTTCAAAGCGATGCTCACCTCTTTCTGTAGACTTGTTCGTTCGGTGTATCATTTTTTGGAGGTTTCCCTTAGAAAATATTTGTAATTTGTAATGATCTCACTTTGTACATAACTTTTTGTTGTAAAAATCCACTCAACCCCCTGTATAATTTGTAAAGAACCCAAATTTTCAGCTCATTTCAGTGATCTCGACTCTGCTTCATATCAACTGTACATATCTGTAATTTATAATTATTTTTAATGTAAATTATGTGTAAATAAATGTACACTTGTACATTATCCGGATTATTTTTTTTAAACATAAAAAATACCTCTCAAGAAATCCCCGTTTCAAACTTCCACTTTGAAGTTTTCGCGCTTGCTAAACGCAGTTCACAGTTCGATTGACCGTTTGTTACCAACTTTATTAACGAATTCTAAGATTTTGATATTTCTTGTCATTTCGGATTGAACAACATCCTCACTCCTGTTCATAAGTACAGTACCGGACGAAAACTTTCATATTTGGGTGTTCTCACTTTAAAAAGTTGAACTTTAGAGCCCAAGTTTGGACATTTGAAAAGTAGTTTAGAGTATTCCGATTGGCATAAAACTTTGCGTCGATACATTAAGCACAGCGGGGTCTTTTTTTAGTTTGCAGGTTTTTTTGTAAAAACCTTTCCTGGTAAAGTTACGAAGTCGAATGTAAAAAAGTCATGAAAAAGCAGATTTACTTTTGTCGAAGAATATCAATGTTTCCTGTAACCGTTTTTCGTAGATTTCAAAATAATGCAGCATCAATCAGTTTTCGAATGTAACGACGATTTCAGAATTTTTTTCTATCACATTCGGAATTATTCATTTCATCTCGCTTGCTCCTCAATTTTCATAAAATACTGTTTCAAATTTCAATATAACAAATTCCTATGCTGTTCTTTTTGATCAGTAGTGAGTTCCAATTCGTCCATGAACCCAGGGAGCAAACAAAATTATTAAACACAGAGTAAAAATATCTCTTCTTTATGAGCTGAAATTGAAAATATGAGCAGACTATAAAAATAATTTATTACTAGACAACAATTAGATAACAGAGTCAATTACACAGTCATTCTCATTTTGCTCCTCATAATCGAATAGTACGAAGGAGGCGGAGCATCATCCGGTTGATCACAAAATGAACACTCGAAATACTCTATTTTCTCTTTCCTCTGATTCCAAACCGCATGAAATTTATGATCATCTCTCTCCGAAATCATCACTATCTTCTGAAGAAAATCGCAGATTCTAACCTTCAAAAATTTCGCTTGACTTATCAAATCCTCTCTTTCTGGATTGGTGATATAGGCGGTTAGGGGGAGGAGTTCCTCGGATTTGAAAGATTTGGATTCTCCATGAAAAATCGAATGCTTCACATCTCCATATCGATTTTTGGTGATTAGTACATGCTCGTAATTGGATTTCCTTCTCACCACACTCGTTGTTTCTTCCTCCAACTCATGATTTGACCAGTAATCAGGCTCATTGAGCAATCTTCTTATAGTAGACTCCGAATAATATACACTTCTATTATACGGATTTTCAATATAGACACAGATCCCTGCGACATATCTGATTCCCTTGACGACATAATAAGTGACCTGTATTCTGTCATCTCCAATCATCTGATATTCGAAATAACTCCCAGAAGGACCCCCATTCAACGGGACGAATTCAGCATGCCTCGATCCGCATCGAAAATTCCTCTTTGGAATCGAAATGATGCATGTAGAATTGGGAAGAATCACTCGTTCTCTGGAGATTCCCAATAGTTTCGGAAGCATTTTCTTCATTTTTTCAATTATCGGTTTAGACTTTTCGACTGTGACGCCGCTCCTGACGACTAGCTCATCGGTGTAAGATTTGGTGGCGATTGAGAATTTTCCATTTTCGACAGGAGAGAGAATCCTTTGAGAGGCTAACATTCCGAGCATCCAGTCTGGAGATTTCGGTGAGGAAGTTTTGGGATGGGGACGGGTGGATTTCAAACGGATTCGGATGTATAGAGTGAGGATGGAGATCTGTAAGCACAACAAATATTTGCAATAAACCAAATTTATTTTTCTTGTGTCGAATTAAAGATAGTTCCGAAACTGTAAAAAACGTTTGCTATAATTTGATCTCTTTCAATTCATACCAGTTTGCGTAACGGTTAGGAAAATATTCCTGAATTTTTTATATTTTTTCAGTTTCAAAGTTTTGCTTGAATATTTTTCTTTCAGAACATTTTCAATTGAACAAGTGTACTTGAATGCTTGATATCTTGGGACCAATCAACGCAGGATTCACAACGAAAAAGACAATTCTTTTGAATCGTAGTCTCAAAAGGTCTCTGAACTATCTGCGAGCTACAGTCTCTCAAAGGTTTCCAAAAAAAGTCCAAAAAGAAAAAAATGTGCAACAAATATGTTCCAAAAATGGGTCAACATTTACCGTTCAAAAATACCCTTGAAAAAATAGTCAGGGAATAGCAAATTCTAGCCAAAAGTTGGAAATTTTGCAAATTTGGAGGGCTTGTAACGTTTTTACTCCCTCTTCAAGGCATCTCTCCTTTCAGTGGTTAATTCAAGTAATTTTGTTCGCAGTATCAAACTGCTTGCCCTTTGTTAAACTACCATAGCTTTTGTGAAACTGAAAATATTTTCTAATCTTAAATCTAAGCTCACCAAAACTGTGAGGAAAATAATCCAGAGAAAAACTGTTGCCACTCCATCTTCACTTCCGTCGGTTTCCAGAAATTCACTTGATGTTGACGGAGAGTTCATCTGATATTAGGAAACTTATGGTACACAAGGCCTTGAAACCTGAAAAAATGGTGTTGCTAAAGATTTCGATAGAAAACTCACTTTTTCCGTCAGGTGGAAATTAAATGAAAACTAAGCATCATGAGAATTCTGGAGGTAGACCTCAAGATTTGGCGTGTGGGGAATGTACAAACGTCATCTGGAAAGGGCAGTTTATAATAATTTGAAATACTTCGAAGGAAGAAAAACAGAAGAAGCATCTTTCATACATACAGGTGAAAATCCATATAGATTCATACTTAAAAATCAAACAAATAACAATTTGGAGGGATGAAACCAGGAATATCTCAACAAAAGCTCTGTAAAATGCTTCATACTACTCAGAAACAGAAAAAGTTTCAACGAAGTTCTCCAAAACTATCCTTGAAACAAGTAAAGTTCCAACAATGAATGCCCTTGAAAATCAGAAAATGAACTATTAGTCTAAAAAAAACTACAAAAAAATGTAACCCAAAAATTCTTAACATTCCCCCGAAACAGAAAAAAAATAGTAATATTCCCTCACTATGCGAAATATGAGAACTTGGTCCGCAGGAGAGACGGAGACTCGGAAAGAAAAAGAAGCAACTGTGACGTCACAAGAGCATTTTTCTTCTCTCGGGAGGTCCCTCATGGAATCTATTTTTAGAAGGAAGGGTGTGACGTCACTGAACAATGATTTCCTTGCTTTTAGGTGGATACAGAGAGAATACAAATTTGTGGAAAGAGAGACATTTGATGACGTCTAGTGAGCTCAATGTTAAGCATATTGTATTTTGGCTGATTTTCTGTGTTTCAGATTTCCAAGAAAATTGTAGGACCGGGTAGAAAGGAGCACAACTTGGTATTCGAAAACTCATTTCATAAAAAAGAGGAGTTAAATTTTACACCGAATCAGAATCTCAATCACAAAATAATCAGCATTGTTTGGAAATATTGGCTTACTTCAAATTTGAACGGTGGGCAGAACGATCAAATTTCAACCAGATGCACTTTTGTACACTAAAACCGGAAATTTCATTGGAAAACAATGGTATTTGTGTGATTCTGGCCTTCAGATTTTATGAGTAGCACAGAAATCGGGGGTTTTGAAACTCAACAAATGTATGATGCTACCCTTATCAAAAGTTTCGGTTTCACTGGGATTTCGAACTTAAGTAGTTCCTAAATTTTTCGATACTGCAATACGATATAGGATTTCAGTGATTTTTTGACTATCAGCTTGTCAGTTTCATATTGTTTGTAAATAGAAAACTTTTGATAATATGTGATTCTATGTAGTTCAGATTACTTTTGACATCAAGACTCTGAGTCCTGACAGTCTGGAGAATACATTTGAAATAAACGTTCTTACTGTTTCTAATAAAACGTTTAGCTTTCAGGAATCTTGATAAGAATGATTCGCAGTCAATGAAGAATCCTTTTATTCAAACTTTCAGAAATACATCCCTGTCCAAAACCATCGCTTCGCGAATTCCAAATTTCCGAAACCTATTTCTACAGACAACAAAAACCCACGCCCTCTCGTCCTAACCCCATTCTTCATCTAATTAAGTGTCCATTTTTTTCCCATATTCTTCTCATTTCAAATTCCTTTTTCGAGATGAAAACCGACGACTACTCATCGACATTTACAACATCCTCATTCTCCTTCTTCCCTGGCTTCATTAGCCCTCTTCTCCTCATGACACCCCCCCCCCCACCCTTTCTCACTTTACTCAAATTTTTGTGCTCATTTTCTCCTAGAATTTCGTAATCTGAATACTCAGAAAGTGTGTCTTAACGCCAAGGGACCTTTTTTCTATTTCCTTCTACTATCCTAACCACACAACAGGAGTAATGACCTGAGTCATTCTCTCTTTCTCTGCTCACTCTCTCCCCTCTCATACATTATTTCTCCATGTGCATTTTTCTTTTTCACTCTGCGTCTCTCTCCCTCTCTCTCGGGATAAAGACACATGCGTGCTTCGATGAGACACATATTCATGTCAGTTCTGTTTCTCCTAGACTCTAGTTTTTTGAGTTTTAGGTAATGTTGATTATTGAAAATATACTGCGATTGCAAAAACTCATCTTGTTGGAAATTGGAATTTGTCTACATCATCATGAAATGTGTCTAGACTTGTCTTGTAATCAATTTTTGACCTCACCTCCAGTCGACTGACATTCAGAACACTCTCACCGTTTCCGTTTGAGAGTTTTGAGGAAATGGATTGGCTTTTAATTTCATTGAGATTTGTAGATATTACCAACTTTTGATGAAAATAATACCTTCAACTTTGCTTCATCACATTCCTGAGAAAATTGAAACCGTGATTCTTCTACTTTCTTTCTTTTCAAGATCCGATCTAAACATTTTGTTGAAAAAAACTACCGTTTCACATGAGGTGGATTTTTTCTGACAAATTCATTCGCTTGCTTGTCTTCATATTCCCATATTCCCAACAAAATTCCCTCCAGTAACAAACTTTTTAAAATCTAGAAACTTCTGCTAATTTGAAAGGAAATTTCAAACTATTTTCGAACCTATAAACTTTCCCAAGAGCATGAGCTCCTTCAAAACTTTTAATTTTTTGAACTTATCATAATTGCTTTCACAGATTCTCAGTTGCATTACTTTCAATTTTGTAACCTTTTTCCCAACCCCTATTTTTTTACAGAATCAAACTTTCGAAGTTAAGAAACTTCTGCAAATTTGCAAATGATCAATTTGAAAACCCATTATTCCGGTCTCTAATAAAGGTTCTAATGACTAACTTGTGACCATATACTTATCTAAATCAGTTGAAACGGTATTTTTTTTAAATTTCTTCTTTTCCAAGTGAATTTTTTATGATTTTTATTGGTTCTTCTGATTCTCGCCCACTAAAACTAATCTACTTTTTCTCATTTCTTCGTCATGAAAAATGACGATGAGAAGAAGGTCGAAGATGGATCCTATTTATGGCTTTATTTGATATTCATTGGGATTCCAATAGGGATTATGGTGAGTTTGAATGGAGGGGCTTGGGACAAAATTAAACTGCTTAGAGGAAAGAGGAATCAAAGCTTTCAAAACTACTTCAACTTTTAGAAGTCTTGAAACAGAAAAGTTCAATATTCGTTTGAGATTTTAGAAATAAAGGTGAGAATAGCATAGTTGTTTTGAAAAACTAGTTTGAAAATGATAATAGTTGGGCCAAATAATAAAATGAAATATTTGAAATAAAATGAAATAATAGTTGCAAGTAATTTAGGTTCAAAAAGTCGGTCATAATGTTCAATTTTTGGAACGAATCGTTTAAGATTTTTGTGCATTAGAATATGAACGGTCAAGCAACAAGATTTAACTTGTTTTAGTTTTCAGAACGTTAGAAACCGTTTTTTTCTTTGAGATTTCAACAATATCGCTTTTTTGAACGAATTCTATTCTTTATTGTGAGAACGCTATTATAGATCAGGTTCTCAGGAAAACTTAGTTTTGAGCCTTATTTTTTCTCATTTTTTCAACTAAAGAGCTAAATTTTGTGTACCTCTACAAGCATTAAGATTATCGAAATACCAGAAAAAAATACCGTAAGCTGGTTAAGAAATTTTGAAACATAATTTTCTGAAGCACAATTCAGCTCAAAAACCGCATTTGCTTTTTCAGATCACTTGCATTCTGCTCTCCAAATTCTACCGTCGCAAACGGAAGGAGACTCGAAAACCAGTCAGATTCCGATTCGTAGAGCATCTCAATCCGAAAGATACGTACACATTCGAATTCGATGGAAATACAGTGGTCAGATGTGAGAAAACAAGAGGATTCCGGAAAATTCTTCGAAAGATAATGCCATGTCCAGAGTTTGGAATGTGGGTTCTGAGAGATACCATGTTGCGAACATTCGGGCCAGATTTCGGTGGAAAACCAAGATTCAAGACTCCAGATGACGTTGTGTCAATTGCGATTCCAAGGAGCAACTTCAGAGTCAAAGGAGAATTTTCGAATGATTTCGAGCCGAAGGATGGAGTTCAAGGAGAATACTCATACGAGTTGTATTCATCGAGTGTTCAAGTCACATGGTTTCACTATGATGGTGCGAAGCATATTGCTGGAGTTGTGATTTATATGGATAATCGATATAATCCATATAGAATCAACAAAGCAGCGGTTAAAAGAGCCATCGACGACTATAGAATCTACAAACCGAACCCTGCGAACTTCAAGGAAAAATTGATGAGAAAAATGTGGTGTTCGTTCAGAAACGAATGGATTATTATGACGAGAAATGAGTTTGGAGAAGTCGATAAATTCGCATTCAATGGACAAGAAAATCAAATGGAATTGGTCAAATGTCCGGATTGCTCTTTTGAGCTCAATGCTCAGTTGATCGAAACAGACTCTGCTAAGAAGAACGCCAAACCACTCCCTACCCTCGATTTCTCCAAATTTTTGAAAGTTGAATTCTGTGAGAAATGGAATGATTTGGTGATGATTGGAAAAGATTCAACTGGGAAGATTGCGCATTTCAATTGGGATTCGGAAATTGGGAAATTCAAAGTTCAAAGTTGTTGGGATTGTGATGTGAATGCTAGAGCAAGATTCGAAGTTAATCAAGGAACAGAGGATGCTCCGCCGTCATATGAATTTTTGGAGTTGATCGAGTTGACGCAGAATCAAAAATAAAGGGTGAGTTCATCGTATATTATATCTAACTTCATACTGAAATCAGCCTCTAATTATTGTTGAATTTTGTTTTTTGATTAGGAAAATTTTATGAAACAGTAGTTGTTTAATTTTTAGAAGTTTTTAGAATTATTCTTTGAGGATTATTACTTTGTTTTTTTTTAACAATAGCTCGGACCGTAATAGTTCAAAATATCTCATGTTGAACATATAAATTTTCTGAAAAAGAAAACTTTTTAGTATAATTTTATTATGCAGGAATGTCTTCCGACTGTCTCTTATGGTCTCCAAAACTGCGACAAAAGTGGGCGGAGCTTAAAAAAGGGAGTCAGATTTGAGCTCCGCCTCCGTTGACCTGCTTCTCTAACTTTATGTTCATTTCGAAGTCCGAGTCTTCTGTGTTTTTCTTTTTTTGCCATCTTCTTTTTTCTATTTTCTTTTTCTTTTATTTTCTCTTCGTGCCATTCCTCTGCTTTCCTGTAAAATAAACCAACTTCAATCAAATATTTACTGTTTCTAATTTTGTTAAGATTTCAATGGTTTACTCCAATTGTCATTACCTCTCTCATGGTTGATGTTCCTTCTTTTTTATGCCTATTTTCAGAAATGTACATAGAAAAACCAAAGCCTCCGGACACCTCGACGACATTTGGAGATATCTTCATGCTCGTAGTTTTTGTTGTAGTTCCAGTTTCGATAGCGGTAAGTGACTTTTTGTAATCAAGTCAGGAAAAACCGTTTTATTTCTATTTCGGTAATCAACTTCATCAAAAATTAATCAATTATAATTTGTTTTTGAAACTGCAAATTTGAATGCATCAAGACCAAGTGATTGAGATAACACATTTTTCTGAAACTGCAAACTTTAAATTAAAACTGTTTCAGCTCTACGTCATCATCCGTCACATCGGATTCTACTACAACTCATTACACTCGAAACCCAGAACGAAATATGCAAAATGGCCGAGTTGGCTCTCATTAGACAACATTGCCTCCTTCCAAAACGATTCTGAATTCGAAGTTTCAGAATTTAGAATTTTTCGAAAAGAATATCGAAAAGAGACATGGATAAACAAGAAAGGAAAGAATCAGGAAAAGGAGAAATTGGTGATTTTGATGATGAGAAAAATGCTTCAAGAAGTTCTTGGAGTCAACGTTGACTCCGGAATCGTTCCTGATTCCACCTGCGTCATTTCGATTCCAATGAAGAATTTCAAAAGTACTTCAAGACCAGGGGAGTTCACTTCGAAGCATGATGGGTACTCAAGATTCAATAATTTCGAGTATCAAATGTTTGGAGATGACCGTATTCAGGCGACATACTACAAAGTGGGCGGAGTCGAGTATGTCGCTGGGGTGTGTATCTATATCGAGGATCCATACCAATCTATAATTCACTATCGAGAATCAATTGTTAAGAAGCTATTGAGTGGAATCGAATACTGGTCTACTGAAAATATTCAAGAAGATTGGTTCGAAATCAAGAAGAATAAGAAGAAGACACTGGTAACAAAGAGCAAGTACGGGGGAATAAAACAATGGAAATTTCAAGGAGATCAGAAAAAATTCCAACAAATTAGTTCATATCAGACAGAAGCTTTCTACTTTCCAAGAACTGAATCTCGAAATTTCTCTGTAAAATCATGTCAGCTAAAACAAGAAATCGTAATTATTGCCAGGATAACCGGTGTGACGATGCATGTAGAATGGAATCATACGACGAGGAAATTTGGATTTTCAAGATGTGATAGTTGCAATGAGCCGGAAGATGCTCCGCCCCTTTCTTATCTTGTTGCAAAGCAAATTTTAGAGACTGCTTCTTAAGCGGTTCTATATGAATCATAGTTTTTTTTTTGGTTTCCCAAACTTCTGGTATCCCAAGCTGCTTAATTCAAACTTAACTTTTCAAACTCTATCCAAATCCTAACATCCTGAGACTCTAATTCAAACTATACTCAAATTGTTTCATACCTAACAACATAATTTATATTTTGTACAAAATTTCTGTTACTTTTTCTGTTCTCACCCATGTTTTTTTCGATTCTCAACTTCAATTCTGGTATCCATTTTCTCAGGAACTTTTTTCACATTTCTCGCTGTTTCAGTCTTTCAACTTCTTACACTCCCGTATTTTCACTTCACTTTGTTCAAACTCCTCTGAGTTCTCAAACCTTTCTCAAAACATTTTCATTTTCCCATGATCTTTTAAAATAAAAATTACTCTCCCTTCTTCCTATTTTCTGCTTTCCAATCTTTCAAATGGTTCCTTATCCATTTTTCCTCTATCTTCTGCCTTCTCTCGTATAATTCCAAAAATCCAAAATCAAATCAATTATTTTCAGATGCAAGGGGGGAGCTTCGGCAAGAATGAGAAGGCGGGGGAGACATTGACGTCGATATTTGGATTTATAGCAGCTGTTGTCATGCTTTTGCTTTTCGTAAGTTTACCTTTTTAAAAACAAAGCCATTCGCTTATTAGACCAAAAAACATCATCGGAATTCTGTACTTTGGTGAAACAGTAAAGTCCGCCAATAACCATACTTACATTTTAACATCCTTATCAAAATCACCTGCTCAGGTCTTCAATTTTTTATAGTTCTACTGAAACAGAGCCTATTGTAGACGGTAAAATTAGAATGAATTTAGTAGTCATCTTCTGGATTGATTTTCAATTTTCGCTGTTTTTGGATCAACTTTTTTACATATCAACGTCTTGAGTTTTCATTGAAAGTTCCAAAAATTTTGCTGTTTCTCAAAATTCCAATTAGGCTTGACTCTAATCTTTTCAGCAATGCAGCCATATTTGGTTCATCTCAAATATATCAAACGTTCAAATATTCAAATACTCAAATTAGGAAACATTCACAGGTTTAGAAAGGTGTCATTCGACAAAAATGATCATTCAAAACTCCAAATTCACATTTCATCATCTTCCAGATTGGTGGCCTTCTCCGTTACCTCTTCGAATACCTAAAATCGAAATCCTTCAAACTCCGAACGTCAACTCCCCGCGTTCCTCACTGGCTCTCCGGAAACCTCTGTGCTCCGAAATTGAAAGAATGGGGCGGATATCCAGTACCCGAGTTTTGCGTCTACACCAAAGAATACAATCTGGAAACGTTCAATAACAGAGGAAGAGTCTCGGAGAAGGATCATAAGGTCATGAAGAAAATGCGGAAACTTATTGGAGACATTTTCGATCTTCTGTGTGATTGGGAATTCTTTCCTCCAACAACATGTATCGTTTCGATTCCGAGAAGAAACTTCAAAAATGGACCAATGCCAGGGATGTTTGTACCGATTCACGGCGGACCCCCGGATAGTCATTTCGAGTTTCAAATGATCGGAGATGATCGGATTCAGGTGGCTTATTATGTTGTCGATGGAGTTGATTATGTTGCTGGATTCTGTATTTATATCGAAAATCCATACCAGGATACCATTCACTACAGTGAATCTGTTATCCGGAACCTTATGGTCCATGGTCCAGAATATTGGTCGACCTGGAATCAAAAAGAGGAGAAAATGGAAATCGTTAAGAAGAAGGAGGAAAAGGAGAAGCGATTCATGTTGATCACAAATAATCGATACGGAGTTGAGAAGTTTTGGATGTTGGTAGAAGAGGAAAAGTATTTTCGAGATGTTTCTCCGTCTGCATATGAAGTTTACGACGATGGAGATCCGAAGAACCAACTTCCGTTTTTGTCTGTTAAGATGTGTAAATTGGAGAGAGAAATGGTGATGATTGCCCAGAAGGATGGAAGAAATTGTCATGCTGTTTGGAATAAAGAGACCAAAAAGATGGAGTTATTTGACTGCCCATCTTGTGAGTTGCAACAAGAAGCTCCGCCCCCTCCGTATGCTTCCACTATCGCTAATTAAGTTTGAATGGAATAAGACTCCCAAAATCTATACTTTACTTTCTACCATATTCCCTATCAGAATCTAAATCCTGTGCTCTTTTCTATCCCTGTGTCGATTTACAACTTTCCCGATGTGACTTTTAAATTTTTCTGTTTCATGTTTTTCCTATCAAAAAGTTTTCTTCAAATGCTTCGTTGTCCATTTTTTTCTCCTCTTTCATATTATCCATTTTCTGTTCTTTTCTTGATAGCCATATTTTCCATGTCTGACTTTTGCTATATTAAAATACCACTGCATCGAATTCCATCATATATCTGCTCCCTTGTAAAATTCCCCATTTTCACCGAATCCCAATGTAATGTTCTGTCCATTCCTGTGAAACTAAATTTCCATGTGTTTATACAATTCTAAACTTTTGAAACATTTCGTGTTTCACTGGATTGTGAATACTGTCCTACATGTTCAAACTTCAGTTTTTCATTCCCATCCAAGTGCATGTATCATTTTGCTCTTCTGTCAAGTTCCCAATTTTCATCGAATTCCAGTGTAACTTTTTTACGTCCATTCCTGTGAATCTAGATCTGAACCGACTCCCGTGAAATCCAATTTACCACAGTTTCAAATTTTTCATAAAATTGTACATAAATTTTTTCCTTTAATTTGTCCCGAAGCTTGAAAAACATGAATCCCATAATTCGAGTCATCGAGGAAAAATCAAAATGTGAAGTTTCAAATTTTTTCAGACTTCTTAAAAATGCTTGATTAAAATTTGTAGAAGAAACTCATAAAAAATTGTAGAATTTTCGTATACTTTATTAACTTTTTTTGAAACCGTACATTACTTCAACAAATTCCAGTACTCCGGCAGAGATGCTCCTGATGGTATCCAACAGAAACAAATCCAGAATCATATTGAGGATATCCGGTCGTTGTCGCCACTCCTATCACATAAAACCTCCCGTTCTTTGGATGTTTAGCATATCCAGTTCCTCCACTGTCTCCCTGAAAAATGTTACAAAATGTATACAGAGTAGGGGTTCCATTTCGGTCTGCCGGATTTCCCCGACCGCCAACCGATTACCGTACGCAGATTTTCGGTCGACACTCGGTTGGTCAGCTGGATTTCCCGACCGAATGGAATCCAAAGAAAACTAAACATAGAAGACTAACCTGTCTCAAAACAACCTGCTTCCGATAGTCAGTCGCTGAAAATCCTCGTCCTTCGTAAAGCGGATAAGTGATCTAAACAGCACATTTTAATTTTCAAGCGTTATTTTTTATCAACAAACCTGCATGCCTCCTTGACGCAACAATGGTGGATCCTGGTTGGGTTCAATGGAAAATCCTGAACCAGAAAAGTTAGAGGGAAGATTCAAAAAAGGCAGACTTACTATTGTGGCCGAAAGTTGAGATTTCAACCCAGTTATTCTCATCTTCGAAGTTTTGGTTCTCTGAAATAGACTTCGTAAAATTATTTGGAGTAGGCGGAAGCTAACTTGGAACACAGATAGGGTGCACAATATCGTTGAATTGGACGTTTTCCCCTAGTTCCAGAACCATGAAGTCGTCATAGGTTAGGTCGGGAATACCACACATATTAATCAGAGTTAGCTGAAAATGGAAGAAATTAAAATATCAAACTACTTTCTCCCATATCTTCCTGTCAATAGGACATCTAGCGCATTTTCTTTGAATGCACATTGGTTTTTGTTGTCCCCACGGGGACTGGGCCGAGCCCGGCAGCAGTGCAACGCCAGGACGACCCTTGGAAAGTCGGAGCAAGCCCCGAGTCTTTCCTAGGTTCCAAAAATCATATAACCTTTATTACACTCATTCGAGTGTATACCGTAGGTTAATACGATAAGAACAGATACTACACTTTGATCTTAGCTAATAAGCCGAAGAAGCGATGCAGGGAAGGCGAGGCGACGGAGGTAGGTGTTTCGTGTGTACGGACAAAAACTGGGCTCGCGTCAACCACTATACCGCAATGGGTAAGAAAGGAAGAGGAGGGAGCGCGCGCGCGTTGCCCTTTTGCATTCCTACCTTGACAATATTTTTGGTGAGAACTTTCATCTCAGAGTTGTAGACCGTGTAGTATGTGTGCTTGATATTGAACACCAAATCAAACCAGCTGAAAAATGTAACTTTAGAATTCTAGTCCATTTCTGGCTTAGGGGTCTAGTAGGAATTCAGCCGACGTGGTAAAGAGACGGTCGGTGAATTTCAACCGACTGAAATGGATCCCATATTCTGGAGCACTCACTTATTCTCACAGGATCTCTCACTATATCTCAAAGCCCAATTAAAATCCTCCGGGCCGTTCATAACACAGTGAGAAGCCGTAAGAATGTGTCTTGATGAAATAAGGGTTCCCGAGCATCTATTCCCATTGAAATCGATATCAACAGCCCATGGTGCCATTTTACCAGGAATCGGGTCTCCTCCATAAAGGTGGCCTGAAGAATTGCTAATAGGAAAGTTCGAAAAATGTGTCTTACGTTTGTTATCTGATTTCTCTGCGAAACGCCCATAATGTGCTGGCTTCGTTCCACAGATACTTTGAAGTTTCTTGTTCTCCAGAGGACTCAATGGGCGGGAGCATTTGGAAATTCCGAAGTGAATCAGAAGAAGAAATATAATCCTCATTTTTTGAGGAGGAATAAAAAATGGAATGGTGGCGAAGAGTCTTTTATAGTTCTCGGCATAATCGAATTATGCTGATGGTTTCTTCTTCGAGATTTATGGTCCAGATAAAAATGTTATCTTCATGGGAACAAGGAATTTTAGGAATTGTAAAAATCTGTTACAGTACCGATTCAAAAAGTTTCGAATGTTGAGCCACTTCCAAAACTCAAACGGCTTAAATGATCGAAATAGCCTCAAAACCAACAAACTCCATTGAAATAGCAGATTTGGCTGTAGTGCCTAATTACATTCGCGTAGTGTGAATAAAAATCCTCTTCACATGAACTGCAAACTCCGGTAATGAATAATCCCAAGTTCAGATGGATAAACGTTCTGCTACTACTATCTCCCGGGTAGTATCTTCTTTTTTGAGAATCGAACGTGTAAGATTAGGTGACTGAGCAGAGGATCAGACGACTCCAACAGTTCTTTCGATCTTACTGGTCAAGCATTAACATTCCGAGCATCGGCTCGCAGTGAAATTACTGGCTCAGCCAGTTTTAAATGCACTTGAAGTGATTATAAATATTCATTAACATTTCATTCCGAGCAAAAAAAACCATATGATTTTAACTCCAACAGATTCCGGTATAATGACAAATCTGAGGGTAGTGTCCCACTACATTGGTATATACTGCAGTGAAATCTTCTGCACCACTACCTACTCCGACGATATAGAATCTTGAATTGAAAGTGATGAATGCTCCACTACCACTATCTCCCTGAAAGTAAAAAATTCTCCTTTTCGAAAATAGAACGTTGCATAATTGTTAACTAAGCTTGAGATGAAACAACTCCAACCCTTATTTCCATCTTACCGGTCGAACAGCAACATTTTGAGAATCGCCTCGCAGAATCAAAGTGCGTCCTTCATTGTAATATCCGATGTACTAAAAAGTGATAGTACTGCAATGTACTCCTTTGATGGTAACTCACAGTCATAAATCCATCTCGCAATTCAGATGTCCCGCTTTGGTTTTCGTTGTTAAATTGCCAATCTGAAAATATTAATTCTTGATTACGGTTTTTTTGTTTTAATAGTAAGAGACAGTGAACTAACTATTATGACCGAAACCAGTGAGATAGAAGTTGAACGTAGTCATATTTGGCCAGTTCGCTGCAAATTAGAATTTAGAAAAAACAACTTCTAGGCCAATTTACGCAAAACACAGGCGGGATGAACGTAATCGTTGAAAACTACATCTTCTTGTAATTCCCAAATCATCAAATCATCGTAACGCCAGTCAGCTTGCAAGCAGTAATTCATAAGAACCATCTTCGGTACTTTGCTAGAGAGGGGTCTGCCATCAGATCCGAACACTTTCCAAAGATCATTATTTTGAGTGAGAATCAGATTGCTGTAAATAATTTTTGAAAGGAAGGACACGGTCCTTTCACCAACTATCCATCACACTCTGTCTTTGAATAATTCAGCCATGGAGATCCTTTGTACTTGTTTTCCCAACCACAATGAGAAGCGGTGAGGATGTGACGAGAGGAAATAAGGGTTCCAGAACACTTCCTTCCTACTTCAAATTCTACTTGCACTGCCCACGGAGCCATATCTCCAGTGATGGGTCTACCACCATAAAGGGATCCTAAAATGACGCCTCCTTTCATGCATTATTGTCAAAACGTATGAGTCGGAAAATTATCTCTTACTCTTTTGGCTATCCGATTGAAACCCGTTCGGCTTGGCAACTGAAAAATAATGTCATTTTGTCTGTTTCATATTCACCGCTTACTTGAATCCAGAGGCTTAGTTCCACAAACATTCTGAAGATATTTATTTTCTTGCTGGTTCAATCTTCCGGAACTCTCCGCTACTCCTATAAGGGCTAGGAATAGGAGAAAGGAGAAAGCCATGGAAGTTTCGATGGTGGAATCCGAAGGAAACTGATTTTCTGGATGGTTCTCTGCTGCTTTTATGCAAGAAATATAATCGAATCAAAACGGAAAAAAAAACGGGAAAAAAGATTATGGGAACGGAATCGCATAACAAAGGATGGAAACTGAGTGGGCGTAAGTTTTCTTTTCAGATTTTATGTACCTCATGAGCTCATATCTACAGTAATTTATTTATTTGTGAAATCACTGGCTCAGTCAGTTTTCAGGCTCACAAAAAAATATAAATCATCATTAACATTTCATTCCGGATCAGAAAATCCAAACTAAAATTTAAATCCAACAGATTCCGGTATATTGACAGATTTGATTGTAGTGACCAACCACATTGGCGTACATTGCACTAAACTGTTCTCCACCACTACAGACTCCGACGATAAAAAATCTGGAGTTGAGAGTGATGAATGCTCCACTACCACTATCTCCCTGAAAATGAAGATATTGTTCATATGTTAGGAGAAGATGAACAGTTACCGGACGAGAAGCGGTTGTCTGATTCTCACTGAGCAAATTCAGAGTTCGTCCTTCATTGCTCATTCCAGAGTACTGTAATGTATTCAATTTTAAGATGGGATCTCTTTCACTAACATACCGTCATGAATCCATCTCGCAATGCTTTTGTTCCTTTTTGATCGTCGTTCTGTTCATAATAACCTAAATAACGGAAACTGTATCATTCAATACTGATAGAAACCAGGACTGTCAAACGGCTACTTCAGATCATGGAAAACTACTGTGGCTGCGCGGCACTGGGGGTTTTTAAGTCCCTTATTTTCAAAGAGATTTCTAGGCGGCATACTAACAGCCCCGATTTTGAAAAAAATGGAAACTAACTGTTATGACCGAATCCAGTAAGATATAAGTTGTGTGTGTTCATATATTGCCAGTTTGCTGAAAATACAGTAATACACAATTAAAGTTCTTACGATAAATAATACCTAAGACACATGCTGGATGAACATAATCGTCAAAAGCAACGTCTTCTTTGAGTTCCCAAATCATGATGTCATCATAACGCCAGTGAGGTTGAGTGCAATAATTCATGAGAATCATCTTGGATACGTTAATAGATAGGGGTCTCCCATTAGATCCGAACACCTTCCAAAGATCATTATTTTGAGTGAGAATCAGATTTCTGAAAGAAAAGCCTCGCGAACAAAACTAAAAATTTGAACCTACTGTCCATCACACTCCTTGTTGGAATAATACATCCATGGGGATTTCTTGTTATCGTCCTCCCAGACGCAATGAGAAGCTGTGAGGATGTGACGGGAGGAAATGAGGGTTCCAGAACACATTCCGCCGTTTTCTACTTCTATTTGAACAGCCCACGGAGCCATATCTCCAGTGATGAGTCTTCCACCATAAAGAGATCCTAAAATGCTAATCTAGTTTTTAATGTTTAGAGTCATCACTCACTTCGTTGACTATTTGATCGGAAACTATTCGGTTTGGCGACTGAAAATGATTAGGTACTTTTTTATTTCTTTTTGATTAAAGTTCTCGACCTACTTGAATTCAACGGTTTCGTTCCACATATGCCTTGAAGATTCTGGTTCTCTAGCGGACTTAATTTCCCGGAGCCCTCAGCTGCTTCTAGAAAAGCTAAAAATAGAAGAACAAAGGAGAAATTCATGGAGTATTCGATGACCGAACTGATTTTCTGGTTGGTTCTGTGTTGCTTTTATGGACGGTAGATAATCGAATAAGAAAATAAAACAATATCTATGGGAATGGAGACGCATAAAACTCCAAGACGTTACGATTGGGTGGGTGGAGTTTCTCGGAATGATTTCAAAACCGTTTGCGCCTTCAAAGATTGACTTTGACGGAAGTTTATAGAATATTCAATAAAATGGGTATAGAACTTTAACAACGTTTTATTCAAATCACAAATTATTCAACTGAGTTATCCCCAACAGACTCCACTATATTGACAAATGAAGTTGAAATGGTATGGAACAGAAGTGTACCATGCATCGAAACCGGTGTGGCCACCACTGTACACTCCAACGATGAAGAATCTTGAATCAATAGTGATGAATGCTCCACTACCACTATCTCCCTGAAAACGAACGTTCCATAAAAGTCTTCGTAGTTTTAATCTAACTCTTCGTGAAACAGTTTTTTGCTTCTCGCCGTTCAAATGGAAACTTCGTCCTTCGTTGGTGTACTCGATGAACTGAAAAATAAACAAAATCCATGAAATTGCAAAAAAAACGACAAACCATCATAAACCCATCTCTCAATCGAAATGTTCCGCTCCTGTCCTCATTGTCAAACTGCCAATCTGCAAGCTAATCTTTTTTTTTCGAAAGAAATTGACAATTAGGTCACTGTCATGGCCGAATCCCGTTAGATAGAAGACATTTGTGTTAGCATATTGCCAATTATCTGAAAGTGAAGAATAACTTCAGTGAGTAGAAGACACAAACATACGCAGAACACAGGCAGGATGAACGTAATCGTTGAAAATCACGTCTTCTTGTAATTCCCAAATCATCATATCATCGTAACGCCAGTCAGCTTGCAAGCAGTAATTCATAAAAACCATTTTTGATACTTTGTTAGAGAGGGGTCTGCCATCAGATCCATACACTTTCCATAAATCATTATTTTGAGTGAGAATAAGATTGCTGTAAATAATTTTTGAAAAGAAGGACACGGTCCTTTCACCAACTATCCATCACATTCCTTCTTAGAGTAATGTACTCCTTGAGATTGCTTTGAACCGTCTGTCCAGACACAATGAGAAGCTGTGAGGATGTGACGAGGAGAAATGAGAGTTCCAGAGCATGTTCCCAAATCAGGAGTATCTATTTGAACTGCCCACGGAGCCATATCGCCAGTGATGGCTCTACCACCATAAAGGGATCCTGAAAAGCTATTATAATCTAATTCCCAATTTGTGAAGTCATCACTCACGCCGGTGACTATTCAATTGAAACCCATTTGGTTTGGCGACTGAAAAAAAAGGTAGTAAATTACCGTTTTCTACCTCACTTCTCACTAGAATTTATTGGCTTTGCTCCACAAAGGCGTTGAAGGTTCAGGTTTTCTTGCGGGCTTAGCTTCCCGGAGCCCAGAGTTGCTCCTATGAGGGCTAGAAATAGGAGAAAGGATAATGTCATGAAATATTCGATTATTCAACTGACTTTTCGAATGGTTTCGGGATGCTTTTATGTACGGTAGATAATCGAATCAAAGCGGGGAAAAAGAAAGAAAACTATGGGAATGAAGTTTATGAAATTCGACAGAATGGAATCTAAGCGGACGGAATTTGTTTATTTCTCCATCCAAACGGGATACCACACATATTGCTCAGAGTTAGCTGAAAACGGAAGATATTAAAATAGCAAACCACCTTCTCCGAAATATTCCTATCAATGCACATTTGTCTTTGTTGTCCCCACGTGGACTGGGCCGAGCCCGGCAGCAGTGCAACGCCAGGACGACCCTTGGAAAGTCGGAGCAAGCCCCGAGTCTTTCCTAGGTTCCAAAAATCATATAACCTTTATTACACTCATTCGAGTGTATACCGTAGGTTAATACGATAAGAACAGATACTACACTTTGATCTTAGCTAATAAGCCGAAGAAGCGATGCAGTGAAAGCGAGGCGGCGGGAGTAGGTGTTTTGTGTGTACGGACAAAAACCGGGCTCGCGTCAACCACTATGCAATGCGTGCGGGGAGGTTTAGAGAACGAAGTAATGCGCAACGACACTCCGCTCTGCCGCAGTGCGCGTTGTCTATAATTTCTGTCAAATTCGAAAAATATTTCTTATCGACTGCTGCTCCTTCGTTTTTTATCTTATTTTGGTGTTTTTCATGGAGTTTTTTGTATAGAAAAATTCTGGATTTTTTTCTGATCGAAATACTCTCAAGCTTTTCTTGCTCTGTGTATTCTGAATGACAAATAATTGCATTTTACAGAAATTAACCCGAAAAATGGCCGACGACGAGCTTGAGACCTACAGACTGTGGAGAATCCGCAAAACCGTGCTTCAGGTAAATATTTTATAGAAAAAATAGCAGATTCCATAAATATCTCCCATAATTTCAGATGGTTCACGATCGTGGATATCTTGTAGCTCAAGAAGAGTTGGATCAACCACTGGAAACATTCAAAGAGACATTCGGAGATCGTCCATCTGAGAAGAAGCCCGCTCGTTCTGACCTGACGATTCTAGTGGCTCACAACGACGATCCAGCAGATCAAATGTTCGTTTTCTTCCCAGAAGACACCAAAATCGGAATCAAAACTATCAAAGCGATTTGCCAACAAATGCAAGAACAAAACATCTCTCGAGCCATCATTGTCGTTCAAACTGGAATGACTCCAAGTGCCAAGCAATCGATCGGAGATATGGCACCAAAATACATGTTGGAGCACTTCCTGGAGGCCGAGTTGATGGTTAACATCACTGAACACGAGCTGGTTCCAGAACATGTCGTTATGACTGCTGAGGAGAAGGCTGAGCTTCTTGCCAGATAGTGAGTCTACTAAAATTTCGCTTATGCCTTAAAACTATTTCCACTTTTTTCAGCAAACTGAAGGATTCCCAACTGCCACGTATCCAACAATGCGATCCAGTCGCCCGCTACTTCGGACTCCGTCGTGGACAAGTCGTCAAAATCATCCGTCCATCTGAAACCGCCGGAAGATACATCACCTACCGTCTCGTCGTTTAAACTTTCCTCTTTCCTCATGATCTTCCCCCATTTGTTCCATTTTTATTCGCTTTTCCTTTTCTCGTTGTTATCTTATTTTTGTCATTCATCAACATGAAATTTCTTCATTTTTACTTCATCTGCTTATTTTTTTTGCAAAAAACTGGATGTATCCATTACTAATTCATTATTTCACACTGTCTTACAGCAACTAGTCAAAGTGATTAAAAAAAGAACAATTTCCAGTATGAGCACGACAGAAGACGTTGAGGCAGCACGACGAAAATATGAAGAACGTCGTCGGAAAATTAAGGAGGAGGAGTTGAAAGAGCGAAGGGACGGAATGAATTTGTCATCTGGAGAAGAGGATGAAGACGTGGACGATATGTTTCTGACGGCGTTGCAGAGGAAGAGAGAGAAAGTGCATCGAAGAGCACTTCTGAAGCAAGTTCTGGCGCCGACGATGAATCAGAAGGAGGAAATTGAGAGAAAACGGAAGAAGAAAGAAGATGATAAACGGGCGGAAGATGCACAGAAGACGTTGTTGGAGAAGCATGCCGAGATTATGGAGACACAAGGAGGTAGGGGAATAGGAATGTTAGAGCAATCCAATTATCAGAACAATTCAATTTTCAGTAATCGACGAATCAGAGCGACAACTTCGAGAAGAAGAAGAACTCCTGGATAAAGTGACACGTGGTGGAGGTCTTCTGGCAGTCACTGAACTCGTCAAAGGCGAAAAATATGAAGAACCTATCACAACTGGGTATGTTATTATTCTTCGTTGAACCTATCAATAACTTCTAATTTCCAGATGGCGTCCACCAGGTCACATCCGTCGCCAAACCCAAACAGACTATGAGAATCAACGAAAACGATTGGGAATCAGTTGCGAAGGCGAGAATATTCCACCGCCTATCGGAAGTTTTCTCGAGATGAAATTCCCGAAACCATTGCTTGAGTTTCTGCAAAAACAGAAGGGAATCGTCACTCCGACGGCTATTCAGATTCAAGGAATTCCTGTTGCGTAAGTGTTATTTTACAAATGTACAAATTTTCTGAAGGCTTTCACACCACTCTGAATGCTCCATGATGCTCCAGAAACTTCCTAATTTCCTTCCGAATCCTCATGAATCCTCTGAAGATCATTTAGTTATATTATGAAAAATCAATTTATTTCAGTCTCTGCGGTCGTGACATGATTGGAATCGCTTCAACGGGTTCCGGAAAAACAATGACATTCGTGTTACCGCTGGTCATGTTCTGTTTGGAGCAGGAGATAAAACTTCCGTTTATGAAAAACGAGGGACCTTTCGGACTGATAATTGTGCCTTCGGTAAGATAATTTTTGCTGTTTTTTTTTCAGTTTTTGGAAGTCCGAGACTTGCTTGTTTGAACAATATCTCCATGAATTACCTACTTGATTTTACAGAGAGAATTGGCTCGTCAAATCTACGATTTGATCATCGAAATGTTCGAGGCAATCGCCAAAGAAGGACTACCAGAAATGAGAGCAGGATTGTGTATTGGAGGAGTTCCGATTGGAGAACAAGCCAAGGAATTCAGACTGTAAGCTCTATACTTAATCTCTAAAACATTCAAATGCTTTTCAGAGGAATCCACATCGTAGTCGCCACTCCGGGAAGACTTTCCGATATGCTCACAAAGAAGATCATCAACCTGGAAGTGTGTCGATACCTGGTTCTCGACGAAGCCGATCGAATGCTTGATATGGGATTCGAAGATGAAATAAAATCGATTTTCTACTTTTTCAAAGCTCAACGACAGACTCTTCTCTTCTCAGCGACAATGCCAAAGAAGATTCAATTCTTCGCGAAATCAGCATTGGTACAACCGATTGTTGTGAATGTTGGACGTGCTGGAGCAGCATCATTGAATGTTCTTCAAGAACTTGAATTCGTCCGATCGGAGAATAAGTTGGTGAGAGTGTTGGAGTGTCTTCAGAAGACGTCACCAAAGTGAGTAATTTAGAAGTAGAATAATTACTAATAATTCGGATTTCAGAGTTTTGATCTTTGCTGAAAAGAAGGTTGATGTCGATAACATCTACGAGTATCTCCTAGTGAAAGGAGTCGAGGTAGCCTCAATTCACGGAGGAAAAGATCAAAGTGATCGTCATGCGGGAATCGAAGCATTCCGTAAGAATGAGAAGGATGTTCTCGTGGCAACAGATGTCGCTTCGAAAGGTCTCGATTTTCAAGGAATCGAGCATGTCATTAACTTTGATATGCCTGAAGACATTGAGAATTATGGTGAGTTAAAGTGTATAAGTTCGGAAAATCATCACTAAAAGCTTCAAAATCGCTTCAATTCATCGAATTCGAGCTCCGAAACGCTCCAAAAGGCGCCGTGGCCGATATTCCCAAAAATGGGCGGAGTCAGCCAATCACAGCCCTTGACTCCGCCCGTTTTTTAGAAATCTCGTCAACTACCACCATTTGGACCACTTCAGAACCATTTTTTGAATTTTAGAGCGATTTTCGTGCTTTTTAGTAAAGACTTTCGAAATCTAGACCCATTTTTCGTGTGGATCCTCTTTCAATGTTCCAATTTCAGTGCACAGAATCGGTCGTACGGGTCGTTCTGGCCGAAAGGGTCTCGCCACGACATTCATCAACAAGAAATCGGAGATGTCAGTGCTGTCAGATTTGAAACAACTGCTCGTGGAAGCTGGACAAGAACTTCCGGAATTCCTGAAGATGTTGGCTGGAGACGAAGAAGGCATCGCACCGGCTGGGACGAATGCAGACAAGGGATGCGCGTACTGTTCTGGTCTTGGACATCGTATCACGGACTGTCCGAAGCTCGCTGGAATCGGAAACAAAACGACGCAGGCGTTGGCGAGAGGAGGTGGCGACGATGGTGGATTCTGAATCTCTAATTTATACCAATGTATCTCAATTTATTTATTTTTCTTTGTTTTTGAGTTTGAGTTTTATAAAACTTTACATTTTATACCCTGGAATCTGAAAACAATCAAGATCATGGTAGTGGTTTCAGATTGCGATAGAATCGCAATGTAGAGCTAGGGTCTCTCGTCCGCGGACCCCGAAATTGGATTTTTCTTAGGAAGTGTACTCGAGAATCGAGTAGTGGAAGGCAAGAACTTCTCTGGCAAAACCGGACGAACAGAAACGATATTTAGGACAATGCTGCATTTGTTTCCATCATCTCTAGAAGCCAACCGAATCGTTGAGTGGAAATCCGTTGGCTGATCCGTTCCACAGAAACTACGAATCTTCTCAATATTACGCTCTTCTCGTTGAGAGACTTTCTGAAATTTGAAGACTTTCTACTACTGGCTATGACCAGAAGAAGACCGTGAAATTCACCTGATTATGTTCCTTCATCTTTAGCTAGAATGCAACATTCAACTTTTGATTTAAATAAAAATTTTTTTTCGGTTTCAGATTTAATGCTTACTGTTTCTCTGATTTTCTCGATCAGTAAACTTGGCAACGAATCTTCGTCTTTTCTGTTAAAAATGCGTTATCCAATTGGTATGAAAAAATGCCCACACAGGAGTCTTAACTTGAAAACCGTAATTTTTAGTCTTAACAAATGGAAACCTCAACACATCTGAACAACGATTTGCACTACTACGAGTTGTTTACCAATGTCTGTTCTCAACAAATCAGTCTTCAAATGTTCATTCTGTTCTCAGAAGTTTTCTGAAGCAGTAAATTTTTTGACAAAATTTTTATTTTGGATAGTTTGTACCATTAGACAAAGTAAGCCAATTTTGATGAAATCCGTAATTGAAAGGAAATATCTCTGGGGAATACATATTTCAGAATGCTCCATCAATTTTTCGACCAATCGAACCACTCTGAACTGCTTTTTCAAAGATCCCAAATTGACCGTTTTCAACTGGGAACTCCCGAAAATGATATATTTCTGCCCGGTACTGTATCAATATATGCTAACTATCTCCAGTTCTGCTCGATCTTCACTCTTGAAAATACCTGTCAACCTGATCCAATGATCCTTATCTCTCCCCTCCTCTCAATAATCAACATCAAATTGTTTTCCTCTTCTCCATTTTTTTCCGCAAGCATTTTTCCGCACAGCAACTTTCCTTCTCTGTTTATTTTCTCTCTTTTCCTCACTCATTTCCGGTCGATTTACATTCGTTTTTTTCTCTCACCCATTTTCTGTTATTTTTTTCTCTCTCTTCCCGGGGGAGGCTTCTGCATGCCTACCTGCTTGGTTGCCATTCCCATTTACGGTTTGCTCAGTGATCGCCCCGGAGAGAAATAGTGTGTGAGACGAAGACACGCAGAGAAAGCATGAAGGAAGAGATGACTGAGGAGCATGATGGACGAAGAAAAAAGTGTAGGGATTAGTTTCTGTTTCGGTATTTGGCATTTCCTGTGTTCGGTCTCCATTTCCTGTGTACCTTCTTCAGATTTCGAGTACTATCTCTTGTTACATTCGTTTTCCTTCCTGGCTTACTGTGTGGCCAAGGCTTTTACTAAATCTGTAATTGAAGATCTGAATTCTCTTTGCTACCGTATATTCATAATTAGCTGGTACTGTCTATTTTCTCTGTACTAATATGCAAGGGTTTTCTCGTGTAGTCTTCTGAAAGTCTTGAAACAGTGAAATTTCCTGATAGTTTTTTCTTTGAAATCATGCCGAGTAGATGGCTAGCATTGATTCTTTTCTGTAACATCTACAACAATAGATGTGCTGAAAGAGAGAAAAATATTCGAAACCAAGAGTCTCGATATTCAAATCTGAATGATTTCTGTTCCAGAAAGTTCCCATAGCGATACATGGTAGCTTCATATATTCACTTTGCTCATCTGAGATCCTCATGATCCCCACTTTTTCACCATTCTCTTCTCCTTCTCGATTCCTTTTCCCCTTCCAGAATCCAAAATCAACCAAAGTTTGAATGTAATTGTTTGATAAATGTTTTCGTTGACACAAAACTTGGTGTTGATAAGAGAAAAAAGAAACGAAAAGAGCATTGGTTTGATGGGCGAAAAGTGCCTCCAGTTTTGCCACAAAAATGTGCTGATTCAGCATTCAAGAGTACAATTTTGAACTTTAATTTGGTGGCAGAAATTTGACACTGGCAATGAATATACTGGAAAGAATTACTAATGGGGAATGAAACCGAAAAAACTGTGGGATTCAGAGAAATTCTGGACCAGGAAACAGTCGAACATGAGTATTTCGGCTTGATATAAACTATGTTTACGATATCTTCAATGTTAAATCGCGCTCTATTGCTAAAATTGCTATAACCTGATTTTTCCCAGGTTTTAACGTCTCGTGAACTTCTCGTGGACAATTCATGAGGTTTACAAAGAGCCTGAAACCTCAAAAACGGCAGAACAATTTTAAAATTGAGGTATGATGACAATGGAGCGCGGGTTAAAATTGAACATATAACTAAATTCTGTAAAACTTCAATGTTCTAACTTTTGAAGTGTTGGTGAACTCAAAAGCTATTTCGTTTTGAAACACCTTAGAAGATGACGGCATCATTTGAGCAATTGATGGTTTTGAAATCTGGTCATGTGCTGGAAGCGGAAAGAACCTTCAAAAGTGGTCCCCGCCATATTTTGAACATTTCTTTCTCCTGGAACCAGTCAGAGGATTCTTGTATCTCGGTCTGGGTGTGCCGCTGATTACCTCGAGTACCACTGGTTCGACTCGAATGAAAATTATATGGATCGACAGGAAATGTTTCTCGAATTTTGATATTTTGGGATACTATGTACAGTGTGGAAAAAAATTATTCAATGCTAACTCGACTGGGTTCCAACCGAGCTTGAGAAATGAATTGCAACTAGAATTCTCGATTCAGAATCTGTAAAATGTTTCAGATCTGCTTTCGATTTTTGCATTCTTCTCACGAGAGCATACTAGTAAATAACTGGCGAGAATGTTACCATGTCAAGATACGAAATCTTTGAAACTGAAAATTTTCGGTTTCATTGCTTCCCAAACTTCTACTACATAGTTTTGCACTCATTTTCCTTGCTCATTGCTCCCTTCAAACCTGTCAATTTCAGATTTACTTCGTGATTCTGTTAACCTATTCCATTCTCTTCTTATCATCAAATCACTTATCATCAACTCCCTCTAAACTAGAAAACTTGCTCTCTTTTTTCCAAATCTTCTCATTCAAAAACCATCACATGCTTCTCTATTTCACCACAGAATATTGAATTTTTCGTTTTTCGTTATCTCGGTCGTTTTTGCGGCGAGAGAATTATAACTGGGAAACCAACACCGTTTTTGCGGGAAAAATGGAAACAAAAATGATTTCAAAAAGAAGAAGAGAAATAAGAAGAATAATGATAACCTCAAGACAAATTATTGATAAGTTTTTGCGGGAAAAACCACTACGACAGAATAAACAAAACCGTAATCGAAACCGCAGAAGGAGAGAGAAAAAAGAAAGAGAAATATTTGAATTTTTCGATTTCAACTATTTTGTCGTTGTTACTCCATTAGGATAAATCTAGAATCTGTCAGAAACTTAGAGTATCTTTGCCTTGCCTCAGAAAGTATAAATACGAAACAATGCTCAAGAAGAATTTTGAAGCTAAAATTATCTACATAGAGTGTTCAATTTTAGAGATGATCTACAGAAAAATGCCTTTCGTGTCATATGCTTTCGACTGAAATAGGATTACAGTTCCCACAGTCGTTTCGAAGTAGCAAACATTTTTAGAGAGTCTACTGTTTCGCAGGTTTTGTGAAAATTCTCGAGGCCTCTTCTGACTGCTTCCTGAGTTTTATCCATAGGAGTTTCATTAGTATTGGCTTTGTCTGCAGTTACAAGCAGTAAAAATCAAAATTTTCTGAAAAATTATTGTTGCTGACATTTAATAAAATGTATGTAGATTGGAATACTGATCCCTTGAAAATCAGCGACTGATTCAGTAGTAAAAAACGTTGTTCAGATGCTATGAGCTACCCATTTTCATCTCACTGCAAGTTACAGTAGTCCGTGATACATCCCATTTGTACCATCCCATTTGATACCATCCCTTTTGTGAGTCACATGACGGTCAATCTACTGAAAGGTTTACCAACTGAACTAATTTTGACAACGTTAGCTGTGAATCCGTCATGAAACAGTAAGACATTAGAGGTTCTCAAATTAACAAAAATACTATCTTAATCCGAATAAAGATAGTAGGAAACTGCAATAAATTTTTTCGGAACGAATGTAAGCATTCTTGCGCAAGTACTTTTCGGGTGCGGACCTGCCACCAAACTTGACGGTCGGTGTCTTATAAGCTGGGTTTTCGACCGCACAATTCAAAAATGGAGCAACAAGCGACCAAGAATTATATAACCGTAAAATATTGCAAGATGCCACAATGCTCGTTAGCGATATTTCCTATTTTATACCGCGCTCTATTATTAACCTGGCTAAAAGTTGGATTTTCCAACTTCCACACAATTTCCTCAAAGAACGGCGGTCAAGCTGAAAAATTCAAGTAGTTCTTCCAAACTGAGAAGTTTTCGGAACAAATAGTTCTTGAAAGTGTCTGAAACAGTGAAGTATTTTGAGTTAAAAAGTCCCCTCTAGTTCGACTCTCGCGTTCTCCAGACCTAGACCACCCCTCAAAAGAATGTTGTGTTTTGTGTGACAATCAGTGATCTATCTATCTGAAACACGTTTAAGATGTTTGATGCTGACGCATCGGTAATTGACACTTCCAGTCACGAACGAAACCAAAAGAATGTAGTTTGATTATTACCAGAAAAATGTGTGCACCGAAAACATGAGAAAGGCTTATCTTGTATTGTAGTGCGGGAACATCATCATGAGGTAAAATGGTAAGAATCGACGTTTTCGGTACATTCGATTCTTGTTTGGTTTGATGGACAAGATTTCATGGCTAGAAAATACGGTTTCAAAGTTTTTACTTGAGAATTCAGCTCTCAAAAGCTTAAGTGATCTATCTACGAATCGAAATTGACAACTCCACTCTCAAATACAATAAGACCCCGAATTTTACTTAGGCGTTCTGTTCATGAAGTCAACAAAATTAAAAAGTTTAACTTAATTTTTGAAACAGTAACAAATCCAGATGGCTCAGTATTCCGTGCAAAGTAGACTAATCGGGATGAAAACATACAAATCGACAAGAATCTTCATGTAGGTCATTATTACTGTTTTAATTGCATGAAAATGTCAAAACCTAGTTAGACACGCCTTATTCTTTTTGAATCATGTATATACAACTTTTTCTGTTTCGTCAGAATCTGAAATTTTGAGTCATGAATCGAACTCTATTCCTGAGAATTTTTTCAAAAAAGTTTTTGATAACAAACATGCAACAATAGTAGTTTTTGTAAACCTTTTCTAGCGCTATGATGCTCAAAAATCATAATCAGTTGTCAAAAGTGCAGCAGGTTTTCTTACTGTAACCAGTTAGTGATTCCTATCAACCAACAATTAACAACAAAGACTTCTCTGGGAAATTTTTGGAAACAGTAATATTTTCCATCTTTTTTAAAATTAGTTTTCAAATGTCCTATTAGCCTGAAAATTGGTTAATATGTATATAATTGAAACAGAGATTTTCATTTTTTTAGTGAACAACTTTTTGTACGATAGCTCCTAAAAGAGTTACGTGCTGGAATGTGATGCTATCAAATTGCAAAGTTATTTTCAGAAAAAAAACACTCTGGTCTGTCAATATTCGACTTCGTAACTTTTAAAGGAAACGCTGTGCAAAACAATTACCAAATCGTACCTTACTCCGAAATTTGGCACTATCAGAAGAATTGACTGTTTCAAGTTTTTCCGAAATTTGAGTACTTGTGTATTCTTTTCAATTCAATTTTTTAACCTTCTAATTTCAAAATTTTACGCCGCGAATTCCGTAGTGAAATCAATAACTTTGCCCAACCTTCAACCCACTGATAACACACTTACTACAACTCTTTTCGTTTCTATTGACTTTCTTTCTACAGTACCCCGGAACTATGAACTATGATAAGAGGGAATCAGGCTTTTCCCGCCTTTACCATCATGATTTTCCCGCATTGTTCATCACTTTTGCACTTTACTCTGTTTTTTTCGCATGGTTAATCATGCTCAAAAGGTGATAATAGTCGTTTTGTGAGGTGATTTTGCGGGAAAGTGATGACATGCCAGTTTTTTAAGGGCGTTTAGGGAGTGATACGGTAATAGAGAGAAGAGCATTTATTCGTTGACTTCTTGGACTGTTTGATTGATATGCTTTCGACGCATAGTTAGGCTCTTTCTGATTAGAAAGTCACAATTCTTGTCTGACTATTTCGCTGATGGTTTGGTTTGTGCATGTGCTGGATTGTTCTGTCTGGCAATTGGAGAGTTTTGAGAGGTGACGTTCTAGGGTTGGTGTTCCAGTGGAGCTCCTCAAATTGATGAAACAGTTTTCTGGAATCCAAGACGAGTCAATTTCTGTTTAAAGAAAGAATGTTACGAATGAAAAGTTCTAGAAGTTCAGTTCTATGTGCTCCTTCTGAAACAGAACAATTTTTGAGCTTGTTCCTATGAAATCCGCTACGCTGTTCAAGAATTGAATGCAACTTTTGAAAATTTCTCCACCATGATTCCAAAGAGACAAACTCCAACTTTCTGATTTCAATAATGTTGTTGTTTTGAAACAGTGAAAATTTAAAAATTAAGCTTTTGTGGTAGCGTCTTGATATCAGAATATCGTAAGTGTTGTTGGGATTCAGCGATCAGATAACGGAGACATATCAGATTGTAATTTGAAAAAATTGTTTGAAAGTTTTCTGAAACAGTGAAAATTTTGATCGGGTTATGAAAATCTGATATCAATAGGACCAATTAGTAGAAAGCTTTATGGACCAGCATGAAAAAATTGGTTCTTTCTGAACATAAGGGTGTTATAAAAAAAGTAGGGCTTCTATAGTAAAACTTTGGAAGACCCTTGGTTTCACATGGGACCTCTCAATTCAGATGGAATACCTATTTACAAATAGAGCGCAAAAGTAAAAAACGCCAGATTTGGGGGTCTGGGGAAGGGGTTCACCTTTGTTCGTTTCAACTGAAATTTTTGAGGGTGCACACATCCACCCGTTTCATCTTCACGAGACAGACCATCTTCAGAAGACGTCGCACGTAAAAGTTGTCAATTACAAAAATAGAGTTCTATAATTGATGTATGCACCCACAAATTTTCAGAATAATCGAGCTTTAAATAACTACTATTTCCTGTACAACCAATTTCTGAATTTCATCAACCCCTGAAGCAGTTACAAAAATATTTCCCTCATTATTTGTTGCATACTTCGTTTTTTGTTCCCTTGATCACCTCTGAAACCTCCCCTATCTGTCAAATCTTTGATTTCCAAAGAAAAATTATCACCAATTCCAGCTACATTCTAGTAACTTACCCTTCTATTTACACCAATTTCTTTTTTTTCGGTGTCAATTTCCAAAACGAAATTCCCAAATAATTTCGTAAGTCTCGTGAGCAGAAGAACGCTTATCACCAGTTTCCCACGAGCGATTGACTCTTTTTTGACCCTGAAAATGTTTCATTATCACAGTTCTGAATATTTGACATGCATGTTTTCCCGCAAATTAGATTTTTTTCTGAAGATTTCTTGTGTTTTGAATAGAGAAAAATTTAGTTTAAAAACCTCGATCTCAATCAGGTTCCTCTCCTTCTTTACAGTAAATTCTTGCTTTTTCCTCTGTTTTTCTGCAGCTACTAATGATCTTTGATAATCTACAGCCTCTTTTCGTGACACTTTGTGATACCTTGATTCTTGTTGCATTCTTTTTCTTCTGTGGTTACTGTACTTCTCCTCATATAACCTTCTTGTTCTCCAATTTGCCACGACGCCCTTCTTATCTCAAAATGAGTACACTTCTTCCTGAAACCGTTTGCCTCTGTTTTACTCCACCTTTTTTTTCCATATTTACCCTTGGAACTCAATTATCAAAAAGTCAGGTATTCATGGGTTTGGTCAAGAGTCAATATTGGGAGTGATTGGCACCTAGCTGACTAAAAATTATGAAACTTCAGGGAGAACTTGAAGTAGTAGAAAATAGTAGTAAATCTCAAAACATCGAAAATTTTGGTGTTTCATGAAACAGTAAAATGTGATTTGAAGTTCGATGTGAACTTTCATGAATTTTTTAAACTGCTGCACTTTATGAAAACTCATAAACATTACTGTATCCATTCGATTCATATCAGTTTCACTAACTGAGCTAGAGCGTAAGAGTTACAGTATACTTTTAACTGAACGTCTGACAAGTTGGATCTGTATCAGTGGCTAAATCTAAAACTAGAAGACCATTTCATCAACAAATTTGAAGAAGACAAATCCAAGAGAACTGATCCGATGTAGTAGTAAAATTGATGAAACGTCAAATTAGTTTTCTGTTCCAAAGCTACGCTATATACAGAAGTTTCCTAGTACCACCAATTACAATTGCCCATGATTAAATATATCATCCAACAGATCTCAAACGTTTTATCTAGTGGTAGTAGTTTTTCTTTGGAAACGCTAAATTTGTTTTCTGTTTCAAAATTATACTGTAAGTAGAGGCAGCATTATCGCTCAAGTTTGGTAATTTCTATTTGTGAGATTAGTGAAACGGCACAAATTTTCTCTCTCAATTTTCTGTTGTTTAACTATGTTACTGTAGTTTCGAGTTTTACCCATAAGACTGAAGTTCACCATTAGTACAGTGGACCCCAATGAGCTCCGATCCACTAACACTGATACTTAACCTACATAGTTTCCATCTGTACTAGCATTTAAAAAACATTTACTTTTCTGTTTCGTAGCTCTAGTATAAAAAGTAGTTTTTTAGTAACACTGATTACAGTTGTCCCTGGCTAAATCAAACATGCAAGACAATATAAATTGGCCAAAACCAACAGAGCCTAATCTATGATTGCAGTAGCAACATCTTTAGCTTTTTCAGCATATATTTGTCGGTTATTCAAGTTTCAAGTATCTACGAAGTATATCAGAACCATGAAACAGTTTTAATTTTTTACAGTTTCATTTGTTTCAAATAAGAGTTGAATTGTATGGCTAAACGTTCGATGGATTATTGCGTAATTTCGGTTCTCTGCAAACTATTTGGTCCTGGAACCATGATTCTATCTATGCAAAGCAACATAATTGAAGACAGTGAGATTGATTTATGTACAGGTTTATAGCTTACTAGTTTGTAGCCCAACGATGGATGGAACTAATCTAAATTAGTAACTATTGTTAAAAAATTTAGATGAAACAGTAAAAAAATTGCGGTTTCAGTGTTTCAATGTTTCGTGGCCCTCTTGTATTATTGTAGTGTTCGAAGTATTCCAGCAAGAATGACTATAGCCAATCATATTATAGCCAATCATCGAAGTTGTTGTTATCTAGAGTTAGGCGCATAACATTAGTGGCAAATATGAAAACTTTGAAACAGATTATCATCATTTCGGCGTGCTGCGATCCCTAACTATACAGTGCTATTTAATTTTTTCTAATTTTCGTAAAATCTTCCAGCAACTTTCCTTGCAAAGATCCCTTATGATTTACCAATCGTTCCCTTCCCTCCCAACCTATGGCTCATCGAGTCCAACAACCACAACGATCACTTTCTCTCCGTTCCTGAAGTTGAATCCCCTCTCCAGTGCATTTTCCTGCTCCGATCAGCTGACTCAGCTGCAAATGTCCACAAATTTCACGTTCTCGCTTTCACGTTTTTCGAGTTATGCTCTCTCTTCTCTCCGGTTGCTTTTTTTCGACCGGAACGGAAGCGGAAAGTTGGATGAAAAATGACGTGGCTGGATGAGTGGAGAGAGAGAGGAATGTTGCCGAATGTTTTGTTTACTTTTTGGGAGGAGAAGAAAGGCGTGCAAAAGTGTTGGAGAAATACAAGGGGATACTGTAGTTTGGAACCATCATAATCCAAGAAGTTAACTGTTTTGAAATGTGGCATTAATGAAAGAAAGTTGAGCTTTTTAGTACGGGTAGCTTTGGCCCTGTACCTAGCGGTGGCATTTCTGAGGCTCCTGATTATATGTGAAAGAGAAACAGTAGAATTTTCCCAAGAATTCCTACAAAAAGGAGCAAATGGGGTGCCAAACAGAAATCGTTTGGTGCTTTTCAGACCAATATATATAAACATAGAAACATCCGCATTCTTAAGGTTTCGAACTTCAAATCGAAGTGAAACCGCAATGTTTTCCGAACGAACAGGAAAGTTAATAGGACCAAGAGCTGTGAATAGAAGTTGTAGCGGTCGGGAACTACGACCGGCCGTTCGACTTCCGACTGAGCTGAAACAGTAAAGGTTAAAAATCTAAACTTTACGAAATCTAAAGTCATCTACTTCCTTGCCCTTTTGAACATTCATCTTCTAGAATAACATCACAATTTGCCCTATGACATTGTGTAATCCTCCAAAGAACTATACTTCCTTCCTTAACAAATTCTCTATTCATTACTCACTCACAGAAAACCGGGATTTCTCTTCTCGAAAACCGATATAAATTTGAATAAATCACCCTCATACTGTAAAAGACAAGAAAACTGCATAAACAAGAGGTGAAAGTGTAATAATAGAGAAGGGCAAAGCTTCTTCCTCCTCCTCGATTTTCTTGATTTCTCCCGTTGTATTTTTCTCTTTTAAGGTGGTACTGAATGTGTGATAGGAAAGAGGAAAATGATAAACAACATCTCATTATGAAAGATCTTTTTATCACCTTTTTTACAACCGAAAAACTTTCTATTTGAGGAAAACTGAATGAACAAGAAGGCAGAAAACTATAAGGAAACTCTTGAGATTCTTTCCTTGTTTCCGGGTTTCCTGGTTTTCAGAAATTTTCGGTTTTTAAATTTCTTTAGAAATTTGTGTTCTTCTATTTTCGTGATTCTGACCATCTGTGAAATGGACTCTTTAACGTCTTCTGGAGATTCGGAAGAAACCTCATCATCATCATCCTATTCCAAGATTCCAAAATACTAATTCTCCCCCAGTCAGTCCTCCTTCCCTTGCTTTTTCTGATTTTCGCTCTCTTCATTTCTAGCTGTTCTTGTCTCAAGAGTCTCAACAAACACCTCTTTCCCTCCGGCTAACTATACAGTAATTCAGATCCAAAAAGTTCCGTTTTATCTCGCAATTCGATACTTTTCTGACCAGTAGTCTATACTTTTCGCTCTCGTTTTAATAACAAACACATTTTCCACCCATCTTCTTCCGCCACCTCAAAATCCGTTTGTTTATCTTTTTCGAGTTGAACTGGACGGTTTTTGAGCCAAACGGGAAAAAAAGGGAGGGAAAAGTTCGTTGTGACCATAATACATGTGCAAGATCAAACCATGTGTAGTGGAGATTTGGAAAAATACAACTTTTTGCTGTTTCAGAGAGAAATTGGGAAGTTTCTTTGACTCGAAAGATTGTTTGATGGTTTATTCGATCTTGAAAATTTTGAAAATCTTTACAGTTTCAAAAATGTATCATGTATTTTTTAAAAACTTATTGGAATCAATTTCTTGAAGAGTTTGACCGACTTTAACTGAATTTCGCTGAATTTCAAAAACTGGTATTCCAGTAAAAAATGAAGGATAAACACCTCAAGTTTTCCAAATCCATAAATTTATTGTTCCAGTCTAATTTCTTTTCCGAAAATGCCCAAACTTACCACTCATCGAAGACCTCCCGGTTTTATTCCCCGCGTAACACTTTTCCCCGGTTTCAACCTGAGAAATGAATGAGTCAGCCAGTAGACAGTAGTCACTAATTTGAACAGTAAATTGTGATGACATCACTCTCTGATCCCACTACAAATCAAATTCTTACTTTCGTAATCACTCGAGGTATTCAGCTTTTGGCGTTGAGTTTCTGAAAATTCACTGTTTCATTTTTTCGTTCAATTTTCGGTCTAATATGAGAAGACAATGAGATAGATGGTCTATATTCTCGAAATTAAAATTGCTGTTTTAACACGAGTTCAATATTTTAACTATTTTTTTTATAATCATTCAGTTGTTGCCAAAATCTACATAGCCACTGACCAAACAAGTTTTCCAAAACATTTCTGCTTAAATTCTCTAGCGTCACAATTTTACGTAGAGCCTAAGAATTTCTGAATCTCAGACTTACATAATCTCATTTTCGGACTATTCCTGATGAAAATTATGTAGATCTATATTTCTCTAGCGGAGCACTAAACTATTTTCGATCTCACTCTGAAGCATAAATTTTGAGACAGTAACAATAATTTTGTTACTGTTTCACTCTAGATATTTTCAAAGTATGGGAAGTTATGATTGCTTATAGAAAAAATCGCCAGCACAGGCTTTCCTAGAAATCATGAAGATGTTCTGACCAATCTCTTATATCTCTCCCAGATTCCTTTAATAACTCTGATCTCCACCCAAAAATCCAGTCTTCCCTCCAAAAAAGGTGTTCCAAGTGTTCGGTTGACGTAAGTCTCTTCTCCATTCTGGCGACAAAAACTTCATTACACTTTACGTCATATCGGAAGAAAAGGAAGAAGTGTTGAGTATTCAGATTGATCACTCTTAATCATCCTCTTCCAACCAAAGGCTAATCACTGGTTTGGACGCTAATCAGCGGAAAGGGTAACGAAGGGATAATAATGATAACCCGTCGTCCGAAGATAAAGGTAATCTCTTTTGAGAATAAGAGAGCGAAAGTGAATTATTAACTTTCACTATCCTCGACGGATCTCTCTCTCCCTTTTCACAGATCAGAGATGTCGTAATCGGAAATTTTTGGAATGTTCCTGAAATAAGAATGGGAGGGGAAAGTCCTTTTGGTGTTCCGCCTACTTTATCGTTTCTGCAAAATGCGAGGAACAATCGTTTTCTCTTTTGGAACGAGAATCCCCTTCCAATTCTCGAATCGGTTTCGAGAATTGATATGTAATTATGTGAAGAGTGAATTTATAGTAAAAACGATCGCCTTTTCCTGTTCTTCTCTTCAGTGAGCGGGACTTGATTATTGTATGTCTTCTCTTTCTCTCTTTCTCCAATTTCACTTCCCGAATCCGATAAAGTTCGGGGTCAAGCGATGAAACTAACCAGAACACACAAAGAGAGATATGGATTAGGCTTGTTTATCAATTTAGCCTAGGCTACTGTTACTTGCAGAAGTTCGCTCTATTGAACTTTTTTGTTCTAGAGTTCTGAGAATTAAGTAACTGTAGGAAGATAAGAAGTTTGAAGATCTTGAACAGAAACAGTAAGAATTTTCAGATTTCAAGTATTTGCTTTAAGAAGAGTAGGGAGAAGATTTCGGCTCCAATTTTCTAGGGATCTAGAAAATAAAAGTTCTATTTATGCCGGTCTAATTCGCCGATCGGCTCGGTTGGCGAGCGGTCCGCGGTCGGCAAATTACGGTCGGCCGAAATGGAACCCTTTTTCTTCAGCTCCCCTTTAAAATGCTCCCTTTGAAACCGGAAAAAACTTTTGGTTGCAAATTTGGATCTCAATCTTATCAATACTTCATTATTAGATCTTCTTTATTTTCAGATGATGTTATGTTGTTCTGATTCTCAAAAATTCAATTTTCGGGGACACAAATTGGCACACATGTTTCGATGTAATTGATGAATCAGAATGGGGAGCGTTGAGCATTTGCACAAAGAGTAGAGATTGGAAAGAAAAACCTACCATTGCAAGATTATCAGAGTATTTTTTAGAAGAGTTGCACATATGGTAAAACAGCCAAATTTTGGAAAAAAAATGAAAATTTGTACTGTTTCATGGGAAGCTTACTTTCTGAAAGTAGTAACCTTGATTAGTACTGGCAGGAAAAAAATTTCAGTTTCAAATCGAAATTTTGTAGTTTGCGGTAGATAGCTGAGTTAGTTTACTGACTACAAAGATAGCGAGAATTGAAAAATGCAATGCACTTTTTGAAAATCTGAAATTCACTGTTTCAAGAAAGTTCCAAGTTTTCGGAAATTCAGTGAAATTTGATTGGACGGAATATCAATTTAAGATGAAATTATATTCCGACCGTTTTTTTTTCAAAAAAGCACTGTTTCACAAAAATCTCAACTTTCAGCAATGAAAAATTAGGCATTGAGAAACTTTTTTCTCCAGAGTTTCATAAAATCAGTCAAATTCCAAATTGTAAAAATGTCAGTTTTATCATGCGTCTGAAAACTTTCTATCGCACTGTCAAAATAATGGTAGAATGGTAAAAGTTTGTGCTATTAATAACTACATCTTGTAGTCAAAAACGGAAAAAAAAATTCTTGTAGGAAATTTAAAAAATTTTCAGTTTCAGTTTCAGAATTCATAGCTTTCCTCAAAAAATTTAGCTAGTTTCTTCTCTTTTTGTTGATCCTAGTCATATTCTTAAAACTCCAGTTTCAAGAAAGTGTCAGAAATTCTGAGCACTCAATAAGCGTCAATCTGCAGAAGCTACATTGAGTTGTTGAACCCAATTGTGAACCCAATTCTAGTTTTCTTCAAATTTCAAATTATATTTCTGTGCAAAGCAGTGAGTCAAAAAAATTGCTGTAACAAGGGAGCCTTGAATATTTTGGAGATACGAAGGATTTCAGTAATTGACTAACCCCGAATTCTTTTTCGGAGTCCTTGTTAGTTCTGACTTTCCCTGTTTCAAGCTAATTTCGAATTCCCGCTCATCCCATACATTACGATTTGTATGCCATTGGTGTTTCCTTCCAGACAACCCCACCCCAAATCAATTACCCCCTATTTCAGCCTAATCACCACCAATAAATCTCTCTGATCGGGTTCAATTCTCCCACTCTTCTGGTTTTTTTCCCTCAAAAAAAAAGGGAAAACTGTAGTGAGAAGGCTAAATGAGGGACAAGTTTAGAAGAAGAGACCCCTTTCACTTTATCACCTGTCCTCAGATCTTTTCCTTTTTTTGCATTTTATGAGATTTATTATCTCTCCAATAATATAGTGCAAACTTTTACTTTTTTCTCTCCATCTGTTTTTTTCGCTTCTGGCATGTGTTTTTTGTGGAGTGTCACACTTACTTATCCTACTTGAAATTGTTTCTGGATCCACCTTCTTCACCTTTTTCTTTCTATTTTCTCTTTTTCTGCTTTCAATCTGAAATTGATTTGTTACAGTTTAAGAAATTCCTGTCATGCTTGCTTTTATTTTGATTTACTGCAACACACAAAAATATCGAAATTACTGCTAATTACTTCTGTAAAAAGGCTTTCAAAATTTGCAAACTTTACGCAACATTCTCACCCACAATATGCTCCGCCTTTTCTCTACTTTCTCTGCGTCTCTTCACGTCTCTCGTTCTCTCTCACTTACTCGAGACTCCGCCCACATTTCGCACCACGCTTTTCCTTTCGATCTACTCGATTTCACTTTCCTCGATTTTCCCTTTCTTCGATCATCATCTCTACATCATCTACATCATCATCGTTATAATTTATGACCCTTTTTTATCTTTACTCTTTTCTTGGGATTACCGTAATCCGATTTCACTGAAGAGATCTGGCCCAGATATTCAGATTTGGATGGAAAAAAGACTAAAGTTTTTGCAGGTCAAATTCACTATCTGACCTTTTTCTCCTCCTCCTTCGTCCCAGGCGACGCAACATTTTTCGGAGAGAAATTGGAACATTCATTCCTGACAAAAGGAGAGAAAACGACTACTACTTCACTGTTCAGAATGCATGGATTTAAAGTTGAATGGTTAGTTTTCATGAAGGTTATCTTGGGTTTCCGAGGGTCCATTTTAGGGATCCAAGGCTTTTTAGCCCTTCGAATTCCTAAAAATCTAAGGTCAGTTGGGGACGTTTGAGGAAAGAGATATTGCATTTTTCAAAAATTCAAGTGGATTACTGTTTCAGAATTGTTATGAGTGTCGTCATACTTTCTCATTTTTGGTTAGTCTTTGAGTGTTTTTCCCTGCATTTTCGTTTTTAAGTGCTTTCAGGAGCATGTAACAAAGCAAATCGTTTTATACGATAGAAAAATTTCACAAACTTCTGAAACGGTTAAAAATATTAGAGTTCTCCTCTTTCCGCTTAGCGTTATTTTGAGCTTCCATAAAGATTTTAGTTTAGAATCAAAAACCTTTCAATAAACTGTTGTCTTGGCATCTACAAAGGAATCTATAATACTTGTGTTCCATTTGAATTTCACATGAGAATTTCCTGAAACTGTAAAATTTTTCTGCAATTTTTCTATTATAGGACCTCACATTTTTTTCTGTTTCATCAGTCGAATTTGGGCATTTCGACAAGTTTTTAGGCTAGTTTCTTTTAAATGTTCGTAGAATCTTAAATTTATTGTAATGCTCTAAATCCGAAATAAGTCGTTCAAAATAAAACAATCAAAGCTACTTTTTCCAGAAAATCTGAATCTGTAAATTTCATTTTTTGACTTTCAAAGACTTTGCTATATTTGAAGCATAACCCTAATCTTTTAACCAAACCTACATCTAAGCTGTCAACGAAGCCTGCCTGAGCCTAAGCCCAAGGTCTTTACCGACCTTACGCCTAACATGGTAGTCAAGCCTAAACCTCAAATGCTCATCAGAACAAGCCCAAGATGATATCCAAGCCTTACTATTAGTCTAAGACTTTATCTAGGCCTAAGCCTAAGTTTTCAAACAAACCCAAGCCTAAGCAGTTAACGAAGACTAAGCATAAGGGTTAAATGATCCCATGATCAGAAACAGTAATCCAGACAGTCGTCCTTGAATTTCCGATAGACACCTCCTTTCTCCGATATCTCCCTTTAAAACTTTCTCTCTCCCGATTTCGTCTAGGTTTTCGCTTGATTCGAAATTTCGATTAGTAGGTAAAAAGATACATCCATTCCAGGATATAATCACATCTCATCCCAATTTTTTCAGCAGTCTCCTAATCCTGATTCTTCTCATCTCCACACTAGAAGCATATCCAATATCCTCAGAAGCTGTGATGACTGTTGAAGATGGTTTCGAGGTGGAGAAACCGAATCTACATGCTCATCATCATCATCATAAGGTTAGTTGGGAAACATCACGTGAGATTGTTTGAGATATTCTCGAACGAAAAATACAAGAAAAGAGGTCAGAATTGGCGGAAGAAACTTGATGACGTGGTTGGCTAGAGTGTTCTGGAAAGAAAAAGAGAAAGATAGATTCTCTCGGGAGGGAAAGATTTCACTTTCCAAATTGTTTTCGATTTTTATATGTATGGACAAAAACAACACGTATTAACACAAAACCGTTTTGCTTCCGGGATTTCTCCTAATTAGAGGGAACTGGGGTTTTCTGCAAAAAATTTTGAAGGCTTTGCAAGAAGCTAGGTCGTTTTGAAACTAGAAATGATCGCACAAAAGTAATTGAACATTTTGAACTTTTTTAAAGCAATAGTTAAACCAAGTTCCCGAACAAAACCTACTTAACTTTGGCCTTCTTTTTGCCAAGCTCTCCATTGTTTAATCCCTTTAAATTTTCGATTTCCAGCACCATATCCGCCACAAACACCGTCGTCGAAGTCTAACTTCCGAAGAGGATCACACGAAAACACAGCGAAATAAACAAGTGATGCTGACAAAACCCTACTGGCCATGGCCGTAAAAATCGTTCATTTTCCCCATTTTCTTTTAATTTAGGTCCCCCTCTATATGTATATATATTTATCCCCCTTCCCTTATTTATTCTTTTCTTGCCTTTTCCCAAAAACCTTCGACAAACTACTGTGATTTCTACCACCGGGTCCACTTCATTCAAGACGTCTCAAAATGCTTTCAAACAAAATCCGATACTTTTGAGACAAATTTCCAACTATGACCCGAATTCAACATATGTATCTCAGCCATTTCTCCTAACCTATTTTCGTAATATTTACGTGTATTTATACTTTTTTATCCCAGATTCTATATCCATGTGATAGCACCTCCTCTTATTTCTGTGTTCAATTTTGCCTGTGATCTCTTTGAATTTTTATTTTACTGTTATAATCAAAAGCAAACAAACTGTGACCACCCAATCCCCCGCCAACTGCCAAAATGAACGACTTTTTCATTGAAGAAATGTTTTTTATGTTTGGGATTATTCAAAACCTTCTGCAGGTATTGCTGCTACAGTTTCATTCACTTGTAGAACAATTAACCCATGTTCCTAAACCAGGAGAGACACTAAGTGTTCTAACAAAATTGAGTTTCAATTTTTAAAGAACAAACTGTTCACTGTACTTCTAGAAGATCACCCAAAATTAGTCAAAAAATTTGGAACGCTTCACGAATTTGCGTGTCATCCTTGCGCAGGGGCCATGCTAATCTTCTCTGTATTGTTCCAATTTTAGTATATGTTCTCGGAAGAACGAAAATGTATCTATGGGGATCTGGTTATATAGGGACCTCCTAGAGAGCAGCCGACATCTCACTGGTTCCGCCAGTCACTATACTTTGTGTGTGGAGGGGCGGGGCTTAGGTTTTCCCAGGAGCGCATTTTGGATTTTTCTCCTGGGAAGATAGTTCCTACACAAGGTATAGTGACTGGCGGAACCCGTGAGATGTCAGCTGCTCTCTAGGGGGGCCCTATATAACCGGATCCCCACAGATACATTTTCGTTCTTCCGAGAACATATACTAAAATTGGAACAATACAGAGAAGATTAGCATGGCCCCTGCGCAAGGATGACACGCAAATTCGTGAAGCGTTCCAAATTTTTTGACTAATTTTTGTGTGGTCTTATTCTGAAGACCTCATTCTGAGCTTTTAGAGAATTTACTTCGGTTTGCGATACACCCCACAAAGTAGAGGTCTAACAATGTGATCATCATAACTTTGTCATACATGATTTTCGTTTCTAGTGTTGAACGATGTACAGATTCAACAGAGTGAGTTTTTCAGAATCCTCTAAAACCTTTTGAGTGTCTGATTTTTCAGAAAACAAAGCAAGACGTGCCAAAGAAACCACACTCAAACGATGGCAGTAAAAACTCGAAGAGCTCTTCTGCTCCCTCATCCGGATCATCGTCGTCTCACCAGAGGAGACGCCCACCGAAAAGTGAATCGGATTCGAAGAGTGAGATGTCATTGTGAGTTCCATAGTTTTTTTTCATGAAAAAATTCAATTTCTCCAGGAAGGATCCGCCTCCAAAGCGAATGATGCCATCTCCAAGTCCAACTCCAAAGCAGACCACTCCAAACAGAGAAAGCCGGAATCCAATGCAGAAGATTGTGAAAGGAGTTGCCAATAGGATGTCGATCACTCCCAACCGACAACAACAAAAGTCCACGTCGACTCCTCCCACGTCGGAAATTCGGAAACCGACTTCTGTGAGATCTTCCGATTTGAGGTGAGTTTTGATCGTCGAATCCGGAATCAAAATATATTTCCAGAAGCGACCATCTCGATAGTGCACCGACGAGAAAATCAAAATCTAGAGGAAGTCTATCGGATTCATTCAGTGGAAGCAACGACTCGGTTTCGGAGACTCCGAAAACTAAAGCAAAGATGAAGATGATCAAAAGTGATCGTTCGTTGATTGGATTGGACGGAGAGAGTGAGCCGGAGAATCAGAGAAAAAGAGGATCCGGAAGAAAGAGACAAACATCGGAGTCTCCGAGTTCTAGAAGAGATAAATCCACGGAGGAGAGTGCATCGGAGGTGAGAATAGAATGAAAAAGTTGGAATATGATTTTTTTTATTTACAGACGAAAGATTCCATCTCGTTGGCAGATGATGAGGAGATCCGTGAATCGTATCGCAAGTTGTTCAAGGACTTTGCGATGGAATCACAGAAACTGACTCTTGAGGACTTCAAACAAGAGTTCAGCGAACTTCCCGGAGACCCACCATCGGAACAATGTCTGGCATTCAACCATGGAGCAAATGCCAAAAAGAACAGATACTACAGTGAGCCTAGAGACTTTAGAACTCTTCAAAACCATCGAATGTTTTAGATATTCCATGCCTCGACAGCTCCAGAATTCGACTCACCTTCATGGCAAACAAGTCAAATGCAACATCAGACTACATTCATGCCAATCACATTAAAAGTCCCTTCTTGAAACGTGGATACATCCTGACTCAAGGACCGAAAAAGGAGACAATCTGCGATTTCTGGAGAATGGTTTGGCAGGAAAGATCGAGTGCAATCGTGATGTTGTGTCAGTTCGTGGAGACGAATCGAGAGAAATGCTGTGAATACTTCCCAAGAAATGCCAGTTCACCATCTTTTCGTTTTGACAAATTGACAGTAACCTTCGAAGAAGCGACAAACAACAAAATGATTGTGACGACTCGTTTGAATCTGTCATATGAAGGAGAATCTCGTTCGATCACACACCTTCAATGGAAGGAATGGCCGGATTACCAAGTGCCAGGATCATCGGAAGTGATGTTGAAGATTCTCCGGAAGATCAGATCAAGAACAACTTCGCCGATTATTCATTGTGCTGCTGGAGTCGGAAGATCGGGAACTTTGGTGGCGATTGAGATTGCACTTCAATCGATCAATACTCACTTCAAATTGCCCGATATCAAGCAGGTTATTGACTTTTTTCCCTTTCTTTGTTCACTAAAGAATGGTTTCAGATCGTGACGAATCTCCGTCTGAATGGACGTGCCTCATCTGTCCAAACTCTTCAACAATACATGCTCATCTGGAAGGTTCTTTTGGATTTCGGAGTTTCGAATAAACTGATTTCCGAGGATTTGGCCAACAAGTTTGCTGCCACTTATCAACGTTCTCTTCGCACCAATAACCAATCTTGATTTCTCTTTTTTTTTCTCTTATTCGATATCCCTATTTTATCGTAAATAAAGTATTCGACGATTCTGGTTTTGGAAAGTTAGGGAAGAGCAGAGCGCTTCGGTAACCGGGTACCGATCAACCAAAAAACTCCGATTAACTTATCGATCGATTGATATCAAAAACATCTGTCAGAAACAGTAATCCACGTGAAATCGCCATAAACCCTTCCCTTCCTGAAAATCCGGAAACCTTCCGTCCCTTTCTCAGTCTAATCATTTTTCAATTTATTTCCTTCAAAATGATGTGAGTTTCTCTTCTTTTCACTCTCTTTCACCTCCATCGCATCTAAATTTTCAGAGCGAAACTGTTGTTTTTCGTGCTAAAATCTTCATTTCTCATAGTGAACGCAACGTTGATTTCTGTCGTTTTGATTGGTTGTGCCGGAGGAAAAAAGAGTAAAAACGACACGAATTCACCACCTCCAACAGCCAATCAGGATGATGTTACGACTAGAAAGGAATCGAGAATCAATCAAAATAGTTCTGTTAGTACTGAAAAGGTGAGAATAGGATAGATGGATTGTTCTTTTCTAATTTGGTCACAAAAAAAATCTTCCAGGAACCCACAAAACAACCAACCAGTGCATCCTCCTCAACTCCATCCCAGCCGCCATCTCAACCAGTTTCAAAACCGAAAACTCCGGATAATCGAACACCGGATAACAGAACTCCTGATAAAAAGGGAAAGTCCGAAATGAAATTGGACAAAACTCAACAAATGGCGTCGAAAGAATCACTGAGACCTCCTCCGAGAACAATTCGAAATGGACCTCCAGTGAAGAAAACGACGAGTAGAGAAGCACAAAAAACGATGAGAGATGTGAAGGAATTCTCGGCAAGAGAAGCACCGATTCTCGGAGAGAAATCAACGAATCAACAGGAATTTGATGATTATTTGAATAATTTGGGAGAGAATAAGAATTAGAAATTTGAAGATGGAGAAGAAGAAGGCTATCAACTCGTTCACTTTTTTAGTTTATTGCACAATAAACTCTTCAATACTTCAAAACGTTGTTTGTCCTAAAACGATTCGGAGAAGGGCTCAATCTAGATCACCCAAAGTAATCTAGATCACCCAGAATTAGTCAAAAAATTTGGAACGCTTCACGAATTTGCGTGTCATCCTTGCGCAGGGGCCATGCTAATCTTCTCTGTATTGTTCCAATTTTAGTATATGTTCTCGGAAGAACGAAAATGTATCTATGGGGATCTGTTTATATAGGGACCCCCTAGAGAGCAGCCGACATCTCACGGGTTCCGACAGTCACTATACTTTGTGTGTGGAGGAGCGGGGCTTAGGTTTTCCCAGGAGCGCATTTTGGGGTTTGCTCCTGGGAAGATAGTTCCTACACAAAGTATAGTGGATGGCGGAACCCGTGAGATGTCGGCTGCTCTCTAGGGGGTCCCTATATAAGCAGATCCCCACAGATACATTTTCGTTCTTCCGAGAACATATACTAAAATTGGAACAATACAGAGAAGATTAGCATGGCCCCTGCGCAAGGATGACACGCAAATTCGTGAAGCGTTCCAAATTTTTTGGCTAGTTTTAGATAATTTATTTGAATATAGTCGTCAATGATTATTTATGTGATTTATTCTTCTTTTTCTCCATTTCAATTGTTTTAATTGTATCTTAAATGAAGCTTTCTGATAAGGAAGTCCACTCACTAAACATTAGCTTTCCAGTTCAAACCCAACTTGATTTAATTTTTTTCAGTTTCACATGAAACATTAAAAATCTGAAGAAAATCACTGTAAAATAATGTTTTCGTCTATGAAGCACCGCAGATTCTCATTTTCCCTTTCTCCCCTTCAAAGCTTTCAAAACTTTCCGTCCTCAGCTGGATTCCTCTATCTTGCTCATTCCAACACATCTGGTCGTCAAGATTCCTCTTCTTTCTTTTGTCTGTCTCCCAAATTTATTTATTATTTCCACCCGGTTTCCACCAACACTCTTTTTCTTTCCCAAAACATAAAGTTAAAGGTTATTTGTGTAATACATGAGAAAGTGACTCTTCTTCTTCCGCCTCCACTTCTACTACTGTAATATCGCCACGTCATCAGAATTCTGAGTCAGAGTTGTCTCAACTGACTTTACACTACACAAATGAATAGGAGGAGAAAAAGTTAGAGTTGGAGGAAATTTTGTTGAAAGCTTGTGCATTTTCTTATAAATTTTTACAGATTCGGGTTTTGATCTTATGGAGTTAGCTCAAACGTTGGCTAGTTCGTGTTCGCTTTCAGGCATTCAGATTTTTGTTTCACTCTTTATCCATACATTATGCGTAGTTTTTTGTTCGATAAAAAGTTTTCTGGTGAACGAATTTTCTGTTCGTCTTTAGAATTTTCGTACCCGAAAAGTCTCAAAGTATTCTTTTAACTTTTCTTGACGAGAGTTCAGAGCTCAATGAGTCAGATTTCAAAAATGTTACTGTTTTACCCTTACAATATTAACAGGATTCCAGGTTCAATATCAATAAACCAAAAAATTATAACTCAATTTTCAGAATGTGAGGAACATGATAGTTTTAAAAACTCGGAATTGTAAATTTTACTGTTTCAAAAGTATGCTTTTGGCCATTGAAACATTTTAGATGTTAATACTTCTGGCATAATCGCTCAACCCATTCCAGTTTCCGGGTAAAGCTTCCAACAAATCCTCTCTTCCAAATCATGAAATAAAAGCTCTTCTTCTTCTGTTTCTCATTCGTTTTCCTCTTCTTCTTCGTGTTGACATGTGTTTCAAAAAGGCAATATAAACGGGCGGTGCTCTCGAAAAAGCCCCCCGAGTGAGAGGATATTGGGTGTCTTCTTCTTCTTCTCCTCTTAAACTCCGCCCACTTTTCCATTTTAATTAAACACATCGTTTTGTGTGTCAAACAGAGTGAAGAGCTCGAAAAAGAGAGGTTGAAGGAGAAGATTTTCATTCCAGACCAGTGAAGAAGGTTCTTGACATCTTCTTGTCCGACGACACTTTAGACATATTGCTCAACGATACAGTAACCCTCCGAGACTCCGCCCCCATTTCGCTTCAGAGCTCTCAATGATCTCTCTACTCTTTTATTGTCATTCGGAAGAGATTTTCATCAGAAAGAGTGAAGCATCTTCTTTTTCGTGTTGGATTTTATGGGTTTCCACTCTTTCTGAAGATACTTGGAAGAAAAGATTTGGATCTTTTCCTTCTCCCTAAACAAAGTTGTTAGTCGGTTTAAAGAAGTTTCGTTTGATTTGAAGAGACAATTTTTAGTCTGGAATTGATTTCATGGAACTAAAGGTTCTATAGTCCAAGAGATATTACAATTGACTTTGAGTTGTTAACTGATTTGGAATCTCTGTTAAAAAACGGTTCATTAGTTCATGAATTCTAGTTACCAACATCTAATAATTTTGAAACAGTGAACGGGGAATTCATTTCTCAACATTTCCAAAAAACGAACTCCTGAACCCAGTTATGAGGCATCAAAGTCAGCACTAATTTTTTTGAACTTTGGAGTCTCACACATCTAGTAGCGAGTTTACGAGATACTAACAACTGCATCAGATATCGCAATGACGTGAGTTCAGACCCATGAGCTTTACAAAGCATTAGAAACAGTGAACGTTCTTTGAGTTTTTCTGAAACTTGGCCAGATTGAAGAAGAAAATCACTGTTTCATTTGCTGTTTTCAGTTACTAAAACTGAGAGTTAGACTCGAAGTCTTCATTGACAGCTAATGTCTTAATTCTCTTTCGAGAGTCTCTTATGGACCTTTTCACATGAAGCAAATATTCAAAGTGTACAATACCAACCAATGATTTGAAAACTAATAATTAGTACATATCTATCAGTCCCTAATTGTAACATATATTTTCTTTAAAACAAAGAATTTTCAGGCGAAATTACAAACTTTAAGCTGACAACTTTAAGAAGTTCTGTTCCGACATTAGCCTCTTCCTTGTCCATCTGTTCAATTCAACCCCCTAATTCAAATCCTTGAATGTTTTTTCTCTCTATATAATTATAGCCTTTCCTGCTCCTAGAGTCATCGGAAATCTTATAAAAGAGACCTCTCCTGGTGATCCATTTTTCCGAGTCTCATTTTTTATCTTACTCCTAGAACCAACCAAAAAGGAAAGGACATGTTCAATATGCAAATTTTTCGGTGCCACCCAACCACGTCTCATGAAATGGAAAATAGATGCATTGACTGTGTTTCCATTTTATTAATAGGTATCTGCTTCCTGTGGATATCCATTTTTTTTTCGATTTCGACTTTCGTACGGATGGGAAAATTAATCGTCTTCTTCCTCCTATTTTTGTTTTCTCTTGAAAAATGCGCATCATAAAAACGGGCGGTGCCAATTCGTTTTTTCTGGTGGAAAAGAATAGGAAAACATGTCACAAACACATGTTTTTATAAAATAGAAGTGGTGGATCCGAAGATAAAAACCGCGCAAGAATTTGTAATTTTCGTAAAAATACTATAATACAGCTTGTTTTTTGGGGAAGACTCCACACTCCAGAAACCTCTATTTCGTTCCGATTCACTTCCTTTTCATGTCATTTTTTAGATTTACAAGAAGAGTTTCCTCTTTTTATTTCAATTGCCTTTCTCCCTCCCATCTCTCTTTGTTCGGTTCCTGTCAACCGGTTGTCCTCACTTCAGATCGCTCTTCGTCTTTTTTTCACATTTAACATCTCAATTGCCGTCTCCTTTGTGGTTTCTATGTATTTACATGTTGTGGAATTTTTTCGTGTTATTTTCACACAGATTCCTTGACGAAATTCTGAATTTTTGCTGAAAAATTCCTGAAAAATCGGAGCACTTTTCGAGGCTTACGGTATTGTCGTGTGATAAAATGCATCGTACGCAGAATGGTGTTTACACTCCGCTTTCAAATTTCATTTTTTCGACGAATTTGCAACTACTTTTTTCTTTTGTTTTCTCCGGGTTTTTCGGTTTTTCACTGCGGAAATCTGTCCCAAATGACGGCCATTTCGAGGATTTTATGGCGCTTGAATGTTTGCAAACAACGGCACATTTCGGCCTCCGACCCATCGCTGATTTGTTTGAAGCGTAAATTTGAAAAATGTCTTCTTAGTTTTTCTTGGTTTAGGGATCCTCTTGTTCTAAATTTGAAATTACAGGCTTTGATTCACTGCTCTCTTCTACTTTTCTAATCTCTTTCCCATGGAAAGTGTGTCGTCAATTTATGCGGAAAACCTTTGATAATCCGTTGGATAAACATCCAAAACATCTCGATTTTCCTCACAATCCCATGATAAAATAATCATTTGATCGCTAAAATTCAATGATTTCAGTTCGATTTTTTATCAGATTCAATCTTTGTTCTTTTCTTGTCGTTCAGTAACGAAAGAAAAATACGATTCCCATTTTTTCGCAAAAACGAAATCATGGGAACCCGCCGGCAGAATAGTGTTGATTCAATGGAGATGGATGGCGGAAAGAGAGGAGAAAAATACGCGTTCGTGATGGCTTTCTTATAGTTTTCGACTGACTATTATTGTGTTTTGACACTGTTTTCCACCGAATTTCGAAACGAAATTTGGCGCTGAAATTCTAATTTTTGGCCAGTGTGACTGTTAGGTGTTCTGTGCAGCATCATTATTTGAAACATTTCGGTGCTCATTTTCGGGGGTTTTTATCCGATTTTTGTGCATTTCACTGCGATTTTCGAGATCTACCCATTTTTGAGCAAGTAGTGATTCTTGGTCGGAATCGTCATTCCCTCGCATTATCTCGATACTTTTAACTAGATTCCTTTTCGTTTCATTTAAGTATCACCAGGGTTTTCTGAACCTCTATCATCTCTGGTGACTGTCTGCTTCTTCTTCTTGTGTCCACTCACCGTCCACTTTCTCATATTGTAACACAATCGGCGGAAAGTACAGAGAGAAGGTCACCTGTTCGTTCGTCGTCCCAACTGATCCGCCTCAGCTCTCTGATCGTCTAAATCTCTCTAATCCGTAATCTCTTCTTCCTCGTATAAGTTTTCCTTTTCTTCGCCTCCTCAGAGCTCATCTCTTCGCCCAAATGGCTTACATTCTCTCTATGCTTCTTCTTCTTTTCGTTCGGATACCAGAAAGAAAAGGAGACGAAGATGACTATAATTAAATCTGCACGCGGCATGTATTAATTCATATTTAGTGGAAGGACTTGTTGAGAAATGAGAAGACTCTCTGAGAAAATTTTCTTTTTCGGTCTTCCCATTATGGCTAAACTTGATCTTCAGATTGAAATTTAGAAAAAAGAAGCATACGATTGGAATTCGAACGGAGAAAAATGAATGAAAAATCTTCAAAATAACTGATGAATTAGTGATGAGAATCGTCCCTTCTCCAAATTTTTTTTGTTATTTGCTGGAATTCTCTTTCTTCTTCTCACATTTTCATTATATTTCCTTGTTTCCAGTAGACCTTCGAAAACTTTTTGGTAATTCTCTAAAAACTGATTTCCAATTCGTAATACCTTTACCCTCTCAATCTTCTCGTTTGCTTCGTGTCGACGAATTATTCATTTTTTCCAAGGTGCATCTTTCGGAAGGCATATTTTGAGATCAACTTTTCTCTCACCATAAGCCAACCTTCAAAGTTGCCATTTTGCAAACGAACTTTGGCGATTTCAAGTGGCAATTATAGCGAGAACAAAGTAATGTGATATTTTTCTCTTTCTTAGCAAAGCGACCTTGGTAACGCGATATGCGAAGAACGCCTGTTAGACATGGTGTAAAGTAGCAGTAAAAAGTGGATGTGACCTCTCAGAACGCCTCCGTTTTTTACAACCGTTCAGCCTATTTCTCTTCGGAGCCACTGTTCCCAGAGACTTCTCCGACAACCCGATATCCGATAATTTGACGCCCAACACCTTAAAAAATACCGCTTCCCTTCTCAAGTCCACAATGTGTTATGCAACCTCTCCTCTCCTCTTTTTACCTTTTCTTCCGATTGTTTGATCCGCAAACAAAACACCTTATGCTCCATCTCGAACGGTCAATTGCCACTAATCTCTTTAACAATCTACATTTCAAATCTGGCGATTTTATCTGTTCTCATCTTTTTTCTGTGTTATTATCTTGTCTCGAAATTTTCTCGTCTACTGATCTTATAATCACTTTCCCTTATTTTCAGTACCATCTGTACCCCACCTGCTGTACTATTCAACCACAACTTCAAAGGACTACGAGGTTGGTTTTGGAAATATCTTTCGTTCTAAATAAGAAAATCTCTAATCTCTTCCTGTTGAATATCCACTCTGAGTCTTCTTCTACCGCACTTTCTATTCTCTTTTTCACCAAATAAAACCACTAAAATGCGGTGACAAATGTACCGGAAAATCATGTGCATTCATCATTTCATTTCCTTTCCATCAACAAATGTTACCTTTTGTTTTCGTTTTCCTCCTTCTCCCCAAAAGAAGTAAACCTCTCCGATTATCCCCTCCCATCTACCGTAATCCATTGAACCTGTTTTTCCCATCCCACCCAGAAATGGGTAACCATCACCACGGAAAAGGGTGTTAATTTCGGCCAATAACAAAATAGTGTTACTGGAGACGTGGCGCAGGGCGAAGGGGAATCGAAAATACCGACAAAGTATGTAATTATGGCCTTACATCCCACTCCCACACGCCCCTTTCTCTCGTCAGCAAAGCAATCCCTCATCGTTTTGGAATCTTCCATCGCTATTTTCAACCTGTATTTGGCAGAATTTCACCTCTAGAAATTCAAAATGTTTTCTAATTTTTTGTTTCTGCTTCCGTTGACATTCAAGACATGTGTTTATTTATTTGTGACCTAAACACAACAACAAAGTTCTAGTACTTCCTAGTCGTCTGATAATTTCTCTTTTTTGTTCAAATCGGTTTTGTGCTTGTCACCAGGATCCATGGACGAGTAGTTGAGGATTCGGCTGAAAATTCAAAGAAATTGTCCAGCGGAATTTCATAAGTTTGCATGGAGATATTTTCCCTATTTTTTGATTATGCTACCTGATGAGATACATGCTTATGGATCACATTCAAATTTCGATTATGCTGATTTTCATCAATATTCTCACTATTCTTCTCCTGAAAGTGAGTCACACTATGCTTGTATTCAGAGCCAGATCTGAAAATGCAATCTATCGAAATCATTCATTTTCCTCACTCACCCCTTCGCCTTCTCATAAATCAGAAGCTGTTGTCTTTTGAGATTCATCGACAACTGAGACTCCGTTCCGAGACGTTTGATAGTGTAAACACCACAGGATATTTCGGATTCTCCGTGAATCGGAATGTACGGAGCACACTTCAAAACTCCTTGATCCACATAATCACAAGTCATATGAATAGTCGGAATTCGTTTCTCCACAATCATCTGCCAAAACTGTTGAGTCTCATCGGCATGCGGTCCGTTGACACGAATCAGGATCATTCCGTTTTCACGGTGCTCCGATTGAATTGAGTATGAAGCATGGGAAGGCTGTTGGTTGTTGCTAAGATCTGAAAGTTTTGAGGGGTGTTGAATTCTCTGTGGCTTTGTTTACCTCTCTCCGAAACATCGTCTAGTTCAGTTTCTGACGAAATCTTAGCAGAAAAACTATTCTCGAGCACTTCCTGATACTCATAACCAGCTACATCTGCTCCAGAAGCGATACGTTCTCTGTTATCCTCTGCAGAAGTCACCACCGATGACTTGGCGTTCTCTTCTTCTTGATCCTTAGCTTCCTCCAACGCTGTCATGAGCTCCTCGTGCTCCTCAACATGTTCATCTGGCACTGAATCCGTATCGTATTCTTCTGGAGTTTCATCCCCATCATCACTAGTTTCAGTCTGTTCTCCAGAGGACGTAGAATCCGTTTCTAATGCGGAGTCAGATTCCACTTCGACATGAGAGCTAGATTCACTTCCAGATGTGATGCGAGAATCTGATTCTCCTCCACTACTCTCCACAGCTTCAGGAATATCTTCCTGTTCTACCTTAGAATCCTCGTGCTCAGATATTTTAGATGGATCTTCATCTTCAACAGCTTCCAACTCCACAGCCTTCGTCACATGATCCGAACAAGAATCCGCTTTCAATCCGACCAGATTTCTCTTATCCGGGTGTTTGTCAGTTTTCGACGACTCCGACGATTTGGAGCCCATTTCCACGATACGAGAAGACGTAGAAGACATTAAAATGCTCAGTCACATCACCGCCGGGTGCACGGCACCGGATATGAAACGTTTAATGTGTCGCAGAGGTCACGTAAAATCTAAGCGAAAATTTCTAAATTTAGCCATCGCTGGCTATGACGTTGTATCTTCTGAAAGCTCTCAAAAACTACTGTTGTTTCATTAGCTCGACTTCTGGAACACTCGTTCCATCCGATTCTCCTCTTCTATTTTCACTCTCACCCATTCGTCTACACTGCTCACACAGATATCTAACACTAAAATCCTTTGGTGTCTCTTTTGGAAGACACTTCCGGAGTCCGGAAGAGCGGACGGATGCGCGCGCCAATCCTTGTGCGACGACGACGACGGAGATGGGGGATGGCAGTAGAAAGAGAGAAAAAGAAAGAAATGATCACAACAACCGAATAAAATGATACATTCCTTTTTCGCTTTTTGAAGCTCTCTTTTTCACTTTTGATCAGTGAAATTTCGACTGTTTAGAAACTACAGTACTAATATATCTTTCTTGTTTCACTTTCAAACGTTCCCTTTTTCCCCAAAGGGGAGTAAGCTACTTCGTCTCAATATCATAGTTTACTCTCCCGTTAACGAATTTCTTTGCTTAATATTCAGGTTTAGTTGCTTCAATTTAATCCTTGATCCGCCCATTTTCTTCTAAAGAATCATCTTCAAAAAAGAAGACTCGCTTGAGCCTCCTTTTTCCAATTTTCACTCGGTTTTCCATCAAAAAATTTGTTCTCCGCCATTCTCCTCAATCCATTCCATCCATCCTCCTAGAATCCTCTTATCATCAGTTGACAAAAATACGAAAACATCCGTCGATAAGAAGGATTTCATGAGCCTCCATCCTACGTCCTTCCATCTCATTTTCCCTCTATTTTCTTCGAATACTCAAATTCCTCTATTTCCAGGTCACTCCACACACGTCATCACACAATGCTCTCTACAATGGTGCATCATTTCGATGCGAACGGTTTTGTCAAGGATGAATGGAAGCCATCAGAAGTGACGGTTAGTTTTTTTTCGTTTTAAGGAGTATTTCGGTCAAAAACTATGCTTTAAAAATACTTAAAAATGTGTGTAGATTTCCGAGAAACATAATAAAATTCCTCAAAAATAGCTCAAAAACGCCGTTCTGATATGGTCTTATATGATCGAGACATTCAGAATTTTTGCTCATTTTGGAGCCAATTTTTGGGATTTCAGAGCGATTTTCGAGGATTTTTATGACCATTGTCAGAATCTGCACACAAAGTATTTGAAAGCAAAAAAGTTCGATCGAAATCCTCCTTTACTTGGGACAGTTGAAAGATTGAAATCAATTGTGTGCACTTTTGGGATTCCTAAAAAAAGTATCTTTACCTTCTTGCGAACAGAAATTCCTCGGGTTACAAACCACCTACTCCTTCTTTCTCGACCCATTAGGATATGTCAATTAAATCAACATGAACTCTCAGTGTGCCGCCCGTGCGACCGGACAAATACCGGTACACAGGAAGGACTCTCTCAGATGTTTGACTTCTCTTTTGAGCTCGAGAATATGTGGAGAGAACCAACCGTGTGCCTCCTTTTGTGTGGGCAAACACTGAAGAAAAAGCTCCATTTCTCAGAGAGAAGGCTACTTTTTAGACACCTGAAAACTGTAGGCAAAAGTTGTCTCTAGACCACCCAGTCTCTCCTGTTTCCTCGTTTTTCTCTCTATCATCTTCATCGTTCGGTATATCAAATGGACCATAAAATGGGATGATCATCATCTTTCTTCTCGATTCCACACCTAGTTTTCTCTCTTCTTCATCTTTCCTCTGACTTTTGACACCATTTGACCTGTTTTCCGTAAACCAGAAGTTGTTGAAAAGAAGAAAGCTCAGTTTTTGAGACTTTCTCTCGCCTTTGTTCTTATTTGCTTTTTCATTTTCTTCCGATTTTTTGCGGTCGCTTTTTGACAAGTGGTGCGACGGTTCTTTTCACACTTTTTGCCCCCGAGATAGTTGGCTTTGAATCTTGATCTTGAGACGTTTTGGCACTTTTGAGAAACTCTAACTTCACGAAGAAGTGCAAGATCCCGTCAGGTTCGGCGAAGAAGGTAGACATCTGCGACGACCGCCGATCGACCGCTGTTGGTCGGCGGTCAGCCCTTCGCCCTCTGCCTCTGTTAGATACAAATCTTCCTACACCTTTTCTTGCACTTTTTTCAACCGTAAATTATCCTACGAATCATCTTTCTGCCTTCTGACACCTACAACGTCATCTGTATTGCCGGGGTTTTTTTTTGCTGAAAATCCATGAATAAATGATCGAAAATCGCTCCAGCTTTCTCCTCCCTCCATACGTCATTCAAGCTTCATAATTGGAATACCGTTCAATCATCTCCCTTTGAATCGGTTCTCTAGTAGATGTTAGATTTTTCTTAGCATTTCAAGCTTCTGGACAGGCTTCGGTAGGATCTGAGCCCTTTTTTCTCGTCTACAACCACGATTACCACGAGAAACACAGTCTCTTTTGATCTACACTTTTTCCTCCTTCGCCTTCTCCGCATAAAGTTTTAGCGAATAGAGGAGACCGGCGGGCCACCGACCTCTTCTCCACGTCCCACAAAGATTCATATCAGTAGCACGGAATGAGAAGGAAAGAGAAGGAAAAGAGATGGTTCGAGTGAGATATAGATATCCTCAATGACCCCAAACACACAGTCAGTGGAGAGTATGTTCCCGGCGGGAGTGGTTTTGTTCCTCAAGGTTTCTTGATTTTGTTCAAGTAGGAGCTCGGATACTTTTTTCTGAAGTTGGGCTGGCTCAGATCGAATCAAGTCATTCTGAAGTGGATAGTTCACATTTCCGGTACTCTTCTGCAGAAACTTCTACATCTGAAATTCCCCGAAAATTCTCAAAACTGTTTTCTATCTCTCTCCCCATACATATTTCTCCACATTCTCTGTCTCGTCCACTTTGCCTGTTTGTAATCCGAATTAGTCGTTCTCTTTTCTCTTCTCTTCTCGGTGGAGGAACTAACCGCCTGACTGAATAACTGATCACAAATAATTCCTCTTCCCTCGGAAAACCTTTTTCACCGGTATCTGATTATCTTTCTCTCGTCGGGAACCCCACCTTGCAGAATATGTTACTTCTTTTTATCATCATAAAACTATAGACAGATTGCTGGCGAAAACAATCCCCGAACATTGTTACCCCCCATTTAGTGAGTCATTCAGTTATTCGAATGTCAATAAAAATGAATGAAATTTCGCGGGATTTCCGTTTTTTTTTTTTGTGTTCGGTAATGTTCTGGTTATCCTTTCTCCTTATCCTTTGATCTCTACCTTTACCGCTTCTAGACAACACGGAAGCTCGTAAAATTCTTAATTTGTCCTTTTCACCGATACCGATGGATGGTTTTTTAGAGGAATTTATTATGCAAGATTCAGTGGAAGATTAGGATTTCATGAGCGTAGGTGATCGAGACGATGTTATAGTTATTCAACCTAATTTCGTGGTATTCTGAAGTCCGTAAAGAGCTCAAACGCTGGGTAATTCAACCATTCGGTAGGCCGACCGTAATTTTCTATTAGCGCGTGAGCGTGCACAGCGTTTTGAACCACGGCTTTCGACCGGCTGAACTAAAACTTCTGATCCAGGTAGAGCTCATCCAGATGTGTTGAGCTTCAGATCAGAATATCTAAGCTTATTCTCAAGCTTTAGCTCCTGATTTGGTCAACTAAAATACCTACAGGCCAGATGCTCCATATTGAAGCATCAAAAAAGGGGTTCCGCCTAATTCAACATTTTTTTCGATATCCGTTCCCTTTGTTCGTCGCAATTAATCGTTTTCAATCAATTCCTATTTCTTTTCTCTCTTGATCTGAATTAACTGTAGGTCCATTTGATACAACCTTGAGCGAGGCATAATTAATTGAGTTCTATCAATCCCCAGGAGGAGAGATTCAGAGAAGGAAAGAGATCGAAGGCCGAAACCGTAATCACCTGAAGGGGAGGAAAAGGCGTGGTAGAGTGATATGCCGACAAAACGGAAAAAGGTTTTCTATCTCTCTTTCTGTCTATCGTTTTCTCAAATGTTGGAATAAATCGAAAGGCGATTTGTTTCGCAGGCCGAACCTTCTGTGCGAGTGAAATAACCTGTTTTGCCAATGTGTTTCTTCTGTTTCTTCCCTTTAAATCTTTATTTTCCTCCGTCTCCATTGCCTACCGTATTCTCTAAATGACGTACGTCAAATGGAAAGAAGTAGAAGAAAAAAGAGACACATTCACTATTACCTCTCACCTTTTGCCGCGCACCGTTTTCTTATTGTTTTCCAGCCGAATTCTGGAATTCTAGATTCTAGTTCCCCTTTCCTCTCTTTCTTTCTAATCAAAGGTCAGAATCTTCCAGTCTCCAGGAATCTAGAATACTTGCAATACCGTTCCCCCTGAAGAAGTCCATAAATCATTCCACCGTATCAACTTTTTGCTTGAAACATCTACAACATCCTTATCCACCCCCTTCCTTCTCTTTTCCATCCTCATCTGCCACACATCATCACACAATATCCAAATTAGTCAATGGGCAAAAACTATCAATCCCTTTCTCTGTCTTGGCAACTGGTTCCGCCAGTGGATTTTAGTAGGCGCCAAGTAGCTTCTTCTGTTGCATCTGAAGCTAACCGTTTCTATATAGACTATGTGTATGATTGATGAAAGGGGAAGAAGCCAGTATTGGTATGTAGAGATGACCATGGCAAGATAGGGTTTAGTGGCGGAAGCAGAGATGAATACGGTTGATATACACTGTTTTTGAGAGAAGGGAGATGTTGCAAAATGTTTGTGTTTAGAAGGAGAAAAGGAGATGTGAGATTCGAGGGGTTTTTGAGCTATGGAGCTTGTGATTCGAAGATAAGTGAGCCCTGAAGCTTCTAAGCCCCCAATATTCTTTTGAGACTTGCCAAATTTCACTACAGTGCGAAAATTTTTGAACCGTTCCAATCGTGATAGCCGGGCTTGAAAAATTGTTCTTCAGCAAAGAGAGCCGAGATAGCCTGCGGGCCGGTCCGTCAGATAACAACCATGTGATTGAGAACGCTGCAAGTATGCTTCATAGGACATTCGATCTCTTATTAGATAATAGAGATTCAGACTCCATAAGACCTCGGAATTGTAAAATTCGGTGTCTAGAAGACTTCAAGAACAGTGCATACGCTTAGCTCTGTTGTCTGGGACTCTTAGTAACAACAGCTTCTTGTCCTTCAATTGATTTCTGACTCTTCAACCCCAGAACACTCATTCCCCCACCGCTTTTTTCCAAAGACAATAGTTCAATATCCCATCTCCTTCCTCATCCTATATTCTCTAAACTGTATCTTCTCCTTCTACAAACTTCCGTCGATGAAGTCAACATCTTCGTCGTCCTCTCTCCGCCCTGCCTCCTCTTTTTCGTTTGCCAATTGATGTTATCTTTTCTTTCTTTGGAGATATCTCAAGTCAGCCACCACCACCAATAGCGAGGCCAAATTAGTTTCAACTTCCCCCTAAAGAAGACAGTTTTTCCTCGATTCCAATGCCTTTTTCCAATTAATTTCAGTGTTGTTTTCCCTTGATGCATATGTACTACTAGAGAAGAAGACATTCCTTTGACTATCACTTCTGTTTTATGACTCTTTCCCTTTTTCATTTCTCTCCCACTCGATTCTCAAACACATCTGTGTAGTTGTTAAGGAGATGGATAGAAGAACTAGAATCAGTTGTTTTGCATATTCACATTCTCAAGGATTTGCCATTCGCTTTATGGATGTTTATAGGGATAGTGTAACTTCTGATAGTATAACATCGAGGGATTCAGAACTTCCTTTTAAAAGCTGGTTATTCCGACAAAGGTCCAATCCAGAATCGTCTAGAGCTTTCAAAGCCTTAAAAATGATCTCTTTTAACCTAAAAACGTTCTGATGTTGCTCCACCTCCTCCTCCTCCCGGTTCCTGTAGTTCATCTTGTTGTTATCTCCAATGTTTGTACATTTCCTCATCTTCTCCTAGTTTTTCCATCCCAAAAGTGCACACACACAAAGCGTCTTTGACCCTCGTTCCCAATGAGTTGAAACAGAAGCACAAAAGTGGTATTTTGTGAGGGGAGAGGGATACTGTATTTGCTCGGCGGCTCATCCTAGGGGGGCGCAGCCGAGATGGGGGGACTGCTCTGCTCCCTCGCATAGTTTCGAATGAAAAGTTGAAACAATAAAGACAAATTTCTTCGATTTTTTAGGTAATTGTTTCATATGTAACTGAACTTCGGTGTCATTGTTGTTTTCTAATCCAATTTTTCATCTAAAACAAAGGCAAAACTAACATTTTTCGATTTATTGATATCTGCACACAACTAAGAGCTAACAGGATTCAGAAAACCATTTTTAACTCAAAAACTACTATTTTCCCGCCCACTCAATCTCAAACTCTCTTTTTTCCTTTATCTCCTTACCCCCTACTTTTTCTCCGAATTTCAAAAAAACCGAAATGCAAGTGTGCCGTTTTCTTCAGACAACCGCTGAACCGCTGGTTGCCACGTCTTCATCATCGACGTCTTCTGAATCGCACGTCACCACCGCTTCCACGTCGGCTCCAACGTCTCCGAGCAGCGGTCTTCTGGCTCCGCCACCTGCTCTCATCACGCTTCAGGACGTCGTCATGACACACGCTTCCACGGATCATTTAACACCTAACGGTAATTGAGAACTTTCGATTTATCATTATCTAATCATCAGGCACACGAACCGAAACCCTAGAAAAGAGCAAAAGTGTTGTGGTTTTTGATTTTAATTTCAATAATTTTGACTGCAATAAGCGTAATTTTTTTGGTTTTTTATCATATTCCTAACTCGATTAATAACCAAGAGGTTTTGCATGGAAATGGATATAGCATGTGTACATAATTTTTCGAATTCAATATTTTCCCCCTGAAGAATCCACAAAAGTCATTAAAAATTGGAGGGGAGCCACCAACCAACTGACACCTTATGATCCATTAAAATTTGGAGGGAGAGATCGTAAAAATGGAATGATATATTGGTTGGGAAGAATAATAAGAAGAAGATGGTGATGGCGGTCGTTAGGAGTATGAGTTCCGCGGTTTGGAGTAAAATGAGGGTACCTAGAGTTACCGTAATCTTTTTGGGTTCTTGGAATGAGAGGCATTCTAGTTTTCACATGGAACGCGAGACCGGTCAAAGTGGTTCTGTCCATTTTTTTAGACAGACCCCCTAACCAACATCAAATCTGAAACGTAGTTTGGAACCGATACACATATTAGAAATTCAATAGGTCAGAACACTCGAATGTTTCGATATCCGTGACATTGCGCGCGCCCACTCTCTCATTGCTACCCATTCGAAGTGATGATAGCCTCCTTCCAAAACTGAAGTACTTGAAGACTTTCTCGTCTACGTTCTCTCGATCCCTCTACCCAATCGGATCTTTTTTCTCCTTGTTTCACCTGGGAACATATCGACACAGAGAGAGAATGAGAGCATCGAAAGAGTGAAAGGAATCGAAAAAAGATGCTCTCAAGTGGATATGGAACCGCCCGAGACAGAAAGAGAGTCTCTCCCGGGAGAGGAGTCCCAATCGGCAAAAGATAACCCAAGTTTATTGAGACGCAGGATCCGAGAGAGCTCCCCGCGAGCACGGTGTAACATGGTCGAAGGGAGCCGTCTGCGTCTCTTCGTCTTACCCACTCTCTCGCTCCGTCTTCTTTTCCTTCCGATCGCCCCGTTGACTGCCCCTTGCGATCCCTGTGCCGCCACACACACTCAGACGACGACATACACCCCAAACTTTTACCCCCGTTTTGATCCGTTTAGTACTTTGTTTCTCTCTATATTCTCTCCCTTTCGATGGACGGTGGTGACTGTGGTGTCGTCTTGACGACGACAGCAACAACGGTGTCAGATGGATCAGATGAGAAGGGACATCTGAATCTGGAGGGGTCTTCGTCGTTACTCGTTATTCCTCCGCCTCCATCTGATTCGGGTCATGATTTTATTGGACCATCTTCCGGTCCCCCTGTGCAGGTCACTATTACGCCGTCACCGGCGAGTCATCAGCAAGGTACGGTATTATTAAGAAGACACTGCTTCTTCGGAACTGACAAGGCTGTCTTTTGAAGACGTTTAGGATTACAAAAATTAACACCAAAGAACTCAGCCAAAATATCCGATCTTGAGATTTTCTCGCTCTTTTGATTTTTTTCCCATAATTTTCATCTATTTGCAGGTAGCACAAATGGAATATCCACAGCACAACAGCAACAATATTCAGTGGAATATTTATCACAACTCTTGAAAGATAAGAAACAGTTGGCTGCGTTTCCAAACGTATTTCACCATTTGGAACGATTGGCAGATGATGAAATAAGTAAAGTACGGGTGGCATTGTTCCAGTTTGAGTTCACAAAAGACAATGTGACACTGCCGGATGCCGAAGGAGATATTACAGTACACACAGAGAAGGTCTTCGTGCCCGCCAAGGAGCATCCTGATGTGAGTTTTTTACTCGAAATTTTTAAGTTTGAAACTGTTGAAAACCTTTTGAAAATAAAAACAATTATTCCTGCCCATGTGGGCTTTTAATCTTGAGTTCAGCCAATGAAAACGATTAAATTTTTCAGTACAACTTCGTCGGTCGGATACTTGGTCCCCGTGGAATGACAGCGAAACAACTGGAACAAGAGACGGGTTGTAAAATAATGGTCCGCGGAAGAGGATCAATGAGAGATAAGAAGAAGGAAGAACTGAATAGAGGGAAACCAAATTGGGAACATCTTTCCGAGGAACTTCATGTTTTGATTCAATGCGAGGATACTGCGAACAGAGCGAAAGTGAAACTGTTGAGAGCGATGGATGAAGTGAAAAAGTTGTTAGTGCCAGCACCAGAAGGAGAAGATGAGTTGAAGAGAAAACAGTTGATGGAGTTAGCTATTATTAATGGAACATATCGATCGGGTGCTGATCAGAGTGCTCTTGCAGCTGCACAGTTGGCTGCTGTGAAACAACAACCATTGGTGGCACTTCGTGAGTTTTTTTTTTGGATTCTAGGATTTGCAAATTTCGAGCATCTAAGATTCCTATATTGCCAGATGCTGGGATTCCATGATCCGCGATTCTGAAGTTCAAAAATTTCAGAGAATTCAAATTTCTGAGATTTTCGGAATCTGGGAATCGGAGTTTCTGAAACTCTGAGATCCTGAAAGTTCTGTGATTTGAAAATAAAGAGATTCTCCAATTCACACTATCCTATATGACCTGTTTTCCAGAAGCCGCCGCACTGCAACGTGGAGTTATGATGACTGCCAACGGAATTTCTCGATCACCAACCATGGCAGTCTGTGGAGCACCAATCGTCATGAGTCCATCTGGAAGAGCCGCATCTGCCGGAGCCGCCACGTCACAAGCCGCCCTGATTATGCAACAACAGTCACAGCTACAAGCGAACGCTGGGAATGCGGCAGCATTTCAGCAACAAGCCGCTCTTCTGCAGCAACAACAACAGGCTGCAGAATATCAGCAGATTTTGATGAAGTGAGTCGTGATAAATTGCTCTTTTTTTGGCTCATGAAAAACTAGATACCCCATGGTATCTTCTTCTTCTCCTCCCAATTGACAACTGTTTTCAACGAGAAGTAGACAGAGACAGCTGTGTGTCGTAATATTGACACCGACGTGGTGACAAGTGGTTTTTACTTGGGGAAGAGAGGAATGACACGGAAGTTCTGGATACTATAGATGTGTTTTGAATGTTTCCGAATCATGTTTTTTCGGGAGGAGAGGAAGTTGATCTTTTGGATGATAGGGGTTCAAAAATTGATTTAGGGCTTGAAGGGATTTAGGGCTCCGGATCGTTTTGAAACCATTTTTGCACCGTTTAAGGTCGAAGTGGGCTCAAGATAACCGGGAAATATGAAACACTTTTTTTCCATATTGAACTACTTTTGGCTAAAACCAATGCAAAAATCACGGTGAAATGTTTACATTTAGAACTCACCCAAAACGAAATGACGAGTTTTGAGTCGAAAATGACTAATTTCGAGCTAAAAATCTCAAATTTGGACTTAATATTAAACCATAAATGTTGAAGTCGGAAATAACATCACATAATCCAATGCCTTCAATTTTCAGCCAAGCCGGCCTCTACGACTTCTCCGCTCTCCAACAATACGCTGCCGGCCAAAACGCCGTTGCCGCTGCCCAGGCTCAAGCACAAGCCCAATACGGTGCTCTCGCCGCAGCGGCTGCCAGCCAAGCCAGTGGACAACAGTATGCTGAATACGCAGGAGTAGATTTAACGAGTCAACAGGGTGCACATGGTGGGTATTACGTGAGACGATGGGCCTGATTTGGACCTTTTTCTCCCCTCAAAAACTATTGTTCTTTTGCTCTTTTGTACACATCCCATATCCATATCCATATTCCTATTATACATATCCATGTTCATCATTAGGGGTCCCCTATTCTCTCTTTTATCTCTTTCGTGCTCTGCTCACACACTTTAAACGCCTTTTTCTTTTGATTTCCGTGTGCATGACGGTCTCTTGTTTCAAATAATTACAAAACATGTAGAAATGCTGCCCTAATTAGCCGCCAAACAGTTCGTTCGTTCGTTGTTTTTTCTTTTTTTCTAAAAACCACTCAAAAAGCTCAACCACAAACCAAAACCAAACCACTCTCTCTCCTCTGATGGGTGTAATTTATTAATTTATCTGAGTTTCGAGTTTTGCTCTTGTTAATAATACCAGCGAAGTACTAAAAAATCCCAAATTAGCAGTCAGTCAATAATCACCTTTTTTTTGAACCGAAAGACTAATCTTAAATTATTTTTATTTATTTATTAAAAAAAAATTTTGATACGAAATCAACAGTATTACGAGGAAAAACTACGATTTTGAAGCATTCCAAAATTTCATTTAGATTTTTACAAAGCGGGTTATTTTATGAACGAAAAAAATTTGAAGCATTTTTGAAAATCAGAAAATTGGAGATGGAGCATCTAAAGAAGGATTCCGATCAAACATTTTTACTGCTTTGGGGTGTTTAATAATGTGGGTAGATTTCAAAAATGACACTGAAAAAGCTGAAAAATCGTTCTAAAACCCTGAAACTTGGGTCAAAGATGGTCCAAATGGTGGCTTAGCCGAAGTTCCAAACAAGCGGCGCAGTCAACCAATGGATCACTTTTTGAAAACACGACCACCTTTTGGATCATTTCCGAGGGTTTTCGAGCGATTTTTCGAACATTTTTCTGTGGTTTTCGTAATCTACACATGTGTCAGTTTGTTTGACCAGAATCCTCATTTTCTCTAACTTTAGTGGCTCTGAATAAAGGGTAGTGGATATTTAAATTAACAGCGAAGGGTGTGGGAAAATGCTCAAAAATTGAAAACGAAAATCTTGCTGAAGTAATAATAATAATCTGAATAATCTGAATCTAAAAATCTCCTAACCCCCCAGAATTAAAAATATGTTTCTTTTCTTGTCTTCAGGTGCAATGCTTAACAACCGTCGTCTGTTGGGTGCCTCTCGTGATCACCCCTACAAACAGTAACCAACCAACACCATCACACCATCACACCACTCTTTCTCATTCTCTTTTTGCTCTTTTTGACTACTCATCATCGCTCAAAAACACTTTCTTTTTCTTTTTTTCACACATTTTCACTTTTCAACCAACCAACCGTAGTTTTTACCGTTTCCCCTCTTCCATTGGAAATTTGAAATTTTCGAATTCCCTCCCTTTCTTCCCCAGTGTTGTTCTGACCCCCCTTTCCCCAACTAGATGTTCTTGTTTCTCTTCCTAAAATGGGTGACTTTTTCTCAATTTTTTCTCACATTGTGCCTTCTTTTTCAACAAAACCTCTCTTAATCTTTGTTTTCACACTTTGTCATAGTTTTTGATCATTTGCTCACAATTTTTTTCATATTTGAAACTAACTATGTATTCAATTTAGCCACGCCCATTTTTCAGACCCGATCCGTTGAATGCATATCCCCTACCCCCTCCTAGCCACGCCCCCTTTTCTTTTTCAATTGTATATTTTGAAAACGATCCCCCTTTCAAATTCGGTTTCTCTCTCTTTTTGGCATATTCTGTTTTTGTCCATCTCCCCCTCTCTACTGCATAATCTTCTTTTTTCTGTATTTCCTAGTGACACTTGTCTAGAATTTACCCTTCTTTTCCCCACACAGATTGTTTTACTTTGCCTGTATTCATTTCGGTTCCTTTGATTTTCAAGAATCCCTCCCTATGTTTTTTGTCTTCTTCTGCACCCTCATTCTTTATTCATCTTGTCAAAATAAAAAATTGAAAACTCTTTGTTTTGGTTAATCTTTTTTCTGGAGTGTTTCGGGACAGGATGCTTCATGACAGAGGAAAGGATCAAGTTTTCTTTTGAAACCTTGGACTCAACTAACCAGGAAATCAAGAAACAAGAGGAAGAATGGAAATACAAAGATAATAAAAACTTTAATATTTCAAAATGTTGTTTTTTAACCCTAGAACGATTCGGAGAAAGGCTCAAACTTAACCAATCTAGGTCACCCAAAATTAGACAAAAAATTTGGAACGCTTCACGAATTTGCGTGTCATCCTTGCGCAGGGGCCATGCTAATCTTCTCTGTATTGTTCCAATTTTAGTATATGTTCTCGGAAGAACAAAAATGTATCTATGGGGATCTGGTTATATAGGGACCCCCTAGAGAGCAGCTGACATCTCACGGGTTACGCCATCCACTGTACTTTGTGTGTGGAGTATCTTCCCCGGAGCAAAATCCAAAATGCGCTCTTGGGAAAACTAAGCCCCGCCCCCTCCACACACAATGCATAGTGACTGGCGAAACCCGTGAGATGTCGGCTGCTCTCTAGGGGGTCCCTATATAACCAGATCCCCATAGGTACATTTTTGTTCTTCCGAGAACATATACTAAAATTGGAACAATACAGAGAAGATTAGCATGGCCCCTGCGCAAGGATGACACGCAAATTCGTGAAGCGTTCCAAATTTTTTGACTAATTTCGGGTGATAATCTAGAAATACAAAAATATTTTCACTTTTGAAAATTTTACAACTGGAACTTAAGTATCCCGGACTAACTTCAGAACTTGAGTTTCTTTTTTTGAACGAAAAAGGAAACTGAAAAAGTTTGGCAACTTTTCATAAAATCAGAGAATTTCGGCATATGAAAGCTACCGGCATCGTTATTCTGCTAGATTTCAGAATCTCAGAATGATCTTCTGAGGCTTATTGTTATTCTAAAAAGCAGAAATCAATTTCTTTGAGTTTACCATCCTCTCGTCACCAGCCACGTCTTCTGATATTACTCTATTTTCCAAAACTCATCAATAAAGATCATGTTCATTGTTAGAAATTAATTTAGAATCACTGACTGCACAGTTTAGTTTCACAACATTTTTACAATTTGTTAAGATTTCGTGTAACAGTGAAATATAAAAGAATATCAATTAATGTCTGGTGCAGAATTCCAAACGTCCCTGATTGCTCTTTCGTAGTTCTGTGCACCAACACTTCCTGTGCTTTCGATTCTGATAGTTCCTTGAATTTCTGCACTTTTCTTCATTTTCATTTTTCGGTGCAAGTAGACAGCAACAACTCCAACAACCAGATTGTAAGTGGAAATCATCTGGAAATATTTTGATGAGTGAAAACTCATAGTTTTAAGGAAAACTTCCACTACGAGTTGTACATTCCAGTTTTTATGAAGAATCATCTTTTCAATTACTTGGAAACTGCAAAGTTAAAAAAAAATTCCTACCGTAGTGAACGCTCCTCTCACAGCCATCAAATCTGTTGGATTCGGTATTAACCATGTTCCAAAGTATCTGAATATCATGATTCCAATAATGTAGATTCCAAATAGAGCAAAATGGCAAGAAATAACAAGAATTGAAAACTTTGTAGACTCATAAATCTCTTCTCTTTGATATTTGGTTCCAAGAGAGCTCGATAAGTTTTTGATTCGAATATTTTGACGAATGATGAATAAGTTAAAAAGGAAGTTTATAAAGTTCAAAAGCAACATGATCCAGAAAAATGTGAACATCTGAAAAAGGGTCAAGATTTTTCACTAATCAATCCTTGCAAGCTATCAGCTTTTTGATTCTATGTGTCTCAAACCTACCTTCGGAGCGATTTCTTTTGGGAAAAAGACAAATGAAATCGATCCATCTGTGAATTTCTCATCTTTGTAAATCCAGAAAATAATGAATAAATCCAGAAACACCTGAAATGTCTTCGAGGATTCACCAGCTGGATCCTGAGTAACTCACATTGAAAACTGTTAAAATTGGTCCAATCCTAACTTTCGTTGTTTCATAATCTTGTGTTTTCCTCATTGCTATAAATCTCTCAATAGTGATTGACAGAGGGAAGAAAGTAGAAATAGTCATAAAAATTGAAACGGAGATGTTTCCGATTCGCATGGCATCTGGGGATATCAACATGTTGCATGGGTGGGCAACAAAAAATGGGATTAGAATTTCGATTATCTGAAAAATAGAGTCGTTTTTAGGGTTCCAAAATAGATAGCGCTGTTTGTCTTATAGTGAGCATGATTTCAGTTTTGATCTGATATCACAGCATCGCTTAAATTTTGTGACGTTTTCATCGAAAAACGCCAAACAAGGCGTTTTTTCACTGAAAACGTCGATAGTTTACAACCTTTTGATCGGTACTGTACTTACCGAAATTATCCCGAAATCCAATGAAAGAAAGAAAACCGAGATGAAATAAGAAGCAAAGAGAATCTTTAAATTTACATGGAAACTAGTTTTTCTCAATTTGAATATTACGAAGTAAATCAAGGGAACCATGGAAATCATGGAAACCAATAAATGAACAAATAGCGAGATTCGGTACACAGGATGATGGGTGAGTTCGAGAGCCTGAAAAGTTTTTAATTTAGAAAACCAGAGTAGAAATTGCCCGAAGTTAAGTTCCAGACTCTCGAAATCGAATCATTATGTGAAAATTCTAATGAGAATCTGAAATTATTTTGAAACTGAAATTCTTGAATTAGCAGTTTTTTCAATGTTCAACCGCGCTCTATTGCGAACATGATTAAAATTTGAATTTTCCGGTATACCGCCAATTTTAAGTTTCGAGGCGTCTTGTGGTTCTTCTCAACTGCACAGGCTTAGTACAGGAGGCCTCGAAACCTGAAAAAACGGTGGAAAAGCCAAAAATTTAAAAATTAGTCATTGCAAATATCGTAAATAATAAAAAAGCTCACCGAAGCACACACTTCCGGAATCACCATTTTCGAAAATGAGACAAATACTTGATGGAAAGAGGGAAATGTGACTTTCGAAAGTTGGATAATAAATTATCCGGGTCATAAATTTCAAGATTCTTATGATTTCTGGGGTGCAAAGTTCAGTTTCGTTTCCTTGAAAAGTTCAGACGGTTCGAAAATAAAAACTTCCTTTCCAAAATATTTTATTAATATAGTAGAAGACATTAAAATGAAAAAAGCAAAAACCGAGCATATGACATCCTTTAGGTGGTAATAAGCAGGAATTCGAAAAGAGAGAACAAGAAGATTCCAGTGGTTAATTCGAAACATTTATTACGAAAAGAGGGTGCAAAGAGGATCATAGCTTGAAAACAAAAAACGTGGAAATTTGATGAAAAAAATGAGAGTGCTATACTCAGGAGACGACGAGTGGATGTTGATTCGAATGGATTATTATTCCTGCAAATTAATTTCTGTTACAGTTTTCTTATTATTCTCCCATCTCACTTGATCCTTGATCCTGAATCTCCGTCCCATTCTTGAATCCAATCATTTTCATCTCATTCTTCAAACTGGCGAAACCGTCTTCAGTTAGGACCTGCAATTTTTTCATTCGAATACTATGAAAGCTGGTGGTGGTCAAGGATTCAGAAAATCTTCAAGTTTTCTGGAATTCAAAACTCACAGTTCGCAGACGGTTAATGACTCCTGGAGTCCCGAATGCCTTCTTAATCAGTTCCACTTGACCGACCGCTGCACGATAGTCTGGATGGGCATCGCTCAAGTGCTGAATGTTCTCCTCAAAGAAGCAACTGAGCGTAATCAATCGACTCATCTCAGAAAATGTCATTGCATGGTAGATGGTCACAGAACGAGCCAGCTGAAATTGTTTCAATGTTTTTCTTTCAACACAGGAGAGTTGGTAAATTAACAAAAGCGAGTAGCCGAGAATGAAACAATGATGAACATCATTAAAAAGATGAACATTATTGAAATGCTTACCAATCCAGTACTACTGAAAACTGAAGGCCATGGATGAAGTCTCTGGTCCACAGGCACAAGAGCCGATTCTGTCACGTGTACACAATATGTGACTGAGTAGGAATCTGGATGACGAGATTTGATAGCATTCTTGCCTGTCTTCATCAGTTTCCAGTCTTCTTTCTTGATGCTAAAATTAAGAAAAAGAGAATATCTGAAACTCGGTATTGTTAAAAACGAATTACTTGCAGTTTTTGGCCATTCGGTCCAAAGCAGTTGACGGGGACGGATCAGATAGAATAGTGATGAAGACATTTTTTGGTGAGAGGCGACGCGGTGGGAGGTGGAGAGAGGAGTAATAAGTTGCATCTGCCAGAATCTGCAAAAAAATTGGTATGCAAAAAACCTTAGAGTTTTAAAATCTGGATAAATCGGAGTCTCTGAATCCCTGAATCCGAATCTTCCATATTCAGAAATTATTAATAAGTATAATCATGAGTGGAAACTTCAATAAGCAAGCATACCTTTTTATGATCTACAGCCTCATCACTTGGCGGCAACTCGTACCGGTATGGGTTTCTGTCTATTTCATCTTTTGTGTTTCTTGGCTCCGGAGAATAGTACTCCTTGTTGGGTTCCTTGTTGGCAGTCGCATCATTCATTCCGCTCGTCTGATCATGGGTTTGCTCCTCCTCCCTCCTATTTGTATACAAATGATTGAATGTGCTACTTGTACCCTCCAAGTGGTCATTTCCTGCCTCATCTCGTTCCCTCTCGTCATGAGTAGTGGACAGCTTCGGAACAGCTTCTCTGACCACGTTCGACACATTTTTCGAAACCCAACGCTGCAAATAAAAAGATACAAATTTCTGGATCCTTCAAAACTCTTCAAAATCGAAATTTGATCAACCTGCCAAAGCTCACAATGTATCGATCGCATTTCTTTTTTGTCCTGGTGGTACTTCTCGGAGTCAGAACTTTTGCGATCGGTTTCGATAGATTTCTCATCGTCGCAATGTTCGTAAGCTTCTCAAATACAACTTCAGGAGAGCTGTTGACGGAAGACACCGGTGGAGGTTGAAGCGCGACTATTTGAACTGCTTTGGATGAATCATCATGATGTCTGTGTGGCTCGGTGCTGGAAGAATTGGGCAGACCACTGGGCGAAGTATTAACAAGCGTTGGTATCAGGATGGTCGGTGAATTCGTCACATGAGAAACTATATTCTCAGTGATCGTCGTACGGTTTAACTGTGGTCTTGTTGGAGTAATGCAGTCCGCTCGTGGGATCGATAGATTGAAGTTTCCCTAGAAAGTCGATATGTTGAAGATTGGGTTGATGTAGAAGGAAGTGGTATTCGACGAATCCTTCGGAATCTGAAAATTTCTCCATCAATCTAAAATCAAAACATCCCTTCGGAAAAAAGTCGACTAGAGTCTTTTAAGCTCTATTAGAATTCTTTTTAAAAAAACAAAAAACAAAAGTGTGTAACTAGACTAAAATCTCACTTGAAATTGGAAAACAGGTCTTTGCCACGTCTCGAGCTACTTGGATTCTGCAAGACAGTCTGTGTTTCGAACTGTAGGGTTCACGAAAAAAATCCAAAAAAAAAACAAAATTTTGTTTTTTTTTGGAAAATCTGCCGTCAAGTTGACACGCTTTGCTTTGTTCAATAGTGCGACAGTGTGTACCTTCAACATGAACGGAATTTTTCAATTTTGAATAAACTTGTTTATCATTGAACAAAAAAAATCTGAGGTAAATAGGAAGGGTGGGATGATCAACTTCCTCAGTACTCTTTTTCCTTCCACACTCGAAACGCTAAACATGGCGATGTCCTCGAGTCATCCAGTCCGATACTAGCAATCGAACCATCTTTTCGACAAACATCATAAACTGGCTGACAGCTGGAAACACCAAGAGGAACACTTCTGAAAATACTATTTTCTCACTTTTTCAATCTTCTCTCTAACTTACAAATACTCCTTTTGATTCCTGCTCTCATCAAATGGCTTCGTTTCAATTCCCTCCAGTAACTCCTTCATAAGTGTCTCATTTTCTCTCCAATTTTCTCCAAAAACTTCAATATCGAAATCTATCCAAATCCACTCAAATTTTTTATAAATCTTATGGTTCAGCCATTTTTTCATGAAAAGATTGATGTCTGCAAACTTCAGATTTGATTCCCAACAAATTGTTAGTTGCTCAAAATTCGAGTTGAGGAGATGATCCGAAGTGAACCATTTTGGAGCGCTGATATCTATTTCTTTGAAGTTTAAGTTCTGAAATAAAACTGTTTGAAACTCCTTTAGCACCTTCAGTATACAGCAGTAACAGGTTATGAATTTTTGATTTTTCAGTGGAAAAAGCCAACTTTCGCCGTCTGGGAAAGAGGTCCGAAATTATCCGTTTGATATGAAACTTCGGAAGTGTATACATCAACTCTAGAACTTCATTTTTGTAGTGGACAACTTTTGTGTACGACCTCTTTTAAATATGATGTGACTCGTGAAAATCAGAAGACCTAAAAATAATGAAAATCGCACTAAAAAGAGAAAATTTGACACGAAACATGCCATCTCTAGGAGACGTCGCACAAAAAAGTCGCCAACTACAAAAATATAGTTCTAGAGTTGATTTATTCACTCACAAAGTTTTAGATCTAACAGACTTATTTGAACCTTTTTTCTGACCCCAAAATCGACGATTTTCCACTGTAAGTTCACAACATTTTGAAAGGTACTGTACCTTGTCGTATTTGAATTCTTCGGACAGTTCACCATCAAAGCGGAAACCAATGTCCATTGGCAAATTGTCCAAAATAAAGTGCATATCTTCATCTTTAACTTTCAAATGTTGCATCATTCCATTCTGTCCTCCGTAACGGAATAATGTGCATATTGACTTCCGGTTGACAATTTGATTAATGAAAAAACTTCGGAAGTCGGGAAAGCCATCAGCATTAACATTGAATTGGGTATGCTCAATTGGATAGATTCCTCTCAAAATTGCCACAAACTTTTTCATATCGGACACAAAATCGATGTCAGGATCTTTTTCGTTTTCATAGTTGTATGTGTGCCTGGAAAGCACACGATAAGACTAGTTTTTGAAACTCTAATTCTCTATTCTTACATAAATAGAGGAGAGTATTTGCCGAAAGTTAAATGATATTCATCTGGCTTCACTTCGCCCTGGTCATCTGGCGTCTTAAAATGTCTGTGGTATTCGAAACAAGGTTCGAATTTGACAGATACTGTATGTTCGTATGATGTATGAGTCACAATAACTTCACTGATTTTCAATGGAAGAGAAATCTTCACCAACATCTGACATCTTCGGCTAAGAGTGGCAAATCTTATGCTGAAACGAAGATTGTTCGATTCTTCGAACTGCGAATGAACTTACAAATCCATCTGGATCAGAATTTGTCGAAGAGCCACAAGAGGAAGATGAAGAAATCGGAAAGTTTCCATTATTGTTAGACAGAAATGGATAGAAGGAATGGTTGGAGACGGGAACCCACAAGGGACGATTCAGAGAATGGTGCAAAAATCAATAGAAGATAATGTTCAGAAAACGGGACCTGTTTACAAAGAAACACTTTTGTTCTGGAACACCAAAAAACGTTCCATACATCCCACGAACATACAGTTTTGTCAAATTTAATACTGATATCGAATACCATAAATATTTGAGGACTCCGCCTAAGCAAGGAGAAGTGAAGCCAAGTTCTGATGTTTTTTTTTCAATTTTTGAAAATCAGATCATAAGAAAAAAACCAACCGAAGCCCAAACTTCCGGAATCACCATTCGAGAATGAGCCAAATACTTGATGGAATGGAAGAAAAATGTGGCGTTGAAGGTTGATTAATAAATTATCATGAACTTCTGGATTTTCCTGATTTTCGAGTAGAGAATTCCGTTTCAGTTCTGTGAAAGTTTCAGAAGGTTTGAGAACGATATTTTTCTGCTGTCTGATTATTCTAAGCGCTTCCATTCCAAAACCTTTTATTGACATAGAAGTAGAAATTCGCAAAAAAAGAAGGAAAAAAACCAAGAACCGAGTAAATGACATCCTTTTGATGGTAATGAGCAGGAATTCAATAAGAAAATAAGACAGGGAGAAATTGAACGAGAGCATTCCGAAGGTTAATGATTCTAACATTGAAGAGGGGGTAAGAGAATTATGAAAAGAATGGGGAAACGGGGATGAGAGTAATACAGTAATTTTGAATAAGGTTTACTTGGAAATTGGAGAAAAAGAGACCGATTTGTGGGGGGACTTTGTTCCAGATTTGAACCGATGAAAACCGATTCTGTCACGATTGGCGGAGATGAAAGGATTGTGATGCGACGAGAATGATTGGGGATGGCGGATTACGATTTTCGAGAAAGTTCTAAAAGTATTAAGAATTGAATTCAAGAGCGCGGGATCTCAGAAAGCCTACCATTTCTCTAATTCAACGCTCCCGGGGCCAGCTGAACTTCAAAACATGAACAGAAGTGACAAGGGATGAATCGAATCAACTCAGAGTCACACCTTCTGAATGAAATTGAAGACAGTGAATTGACGTGACACGACGATGAGGGGGGAAACCATCGACGAATCATGTTGTGAGCGTATTCAAACCCAAGCCGTCCAACCTTCGTACATTTGTGCCAAATTGGCGTTGGATGTCGCTTCGGCGATAAGAACGTCCGCCTGAAAATTAAATTCTCTCGATTTTCGGGGATTTTGATTCAAAACTAAATACCTCTTCTCTAGGCGACAATTTCCTATCCGGCGCTGATCCATCGAGCCATCCGTTCAGTCGTCGTTCGACACGTCGGACAACTTCACGCGCTTGTGAATTCTCTTGTTGATCTTCTTTCCAAACCCATACATCTGAAAATTGAGCATTAAGGATCACGATTACTAGATTAGCTTACTTTCGAGTCCAGGCGGTGGTTTGAACTGTTGTTGTGGAGAACGAGAATTAATCGAGTCGATTGGCAAAGTGGATAGGCTGACAAGACTCATGAACACGCTGTAAAATGGTAGAAGATGCTCCAGAACAAATGCTGAGAACTTACACATCGATATTCTGCATGACAATATTGAAATTGTGCACCGAAGTTTCAATATCCACATTATGTCGGAGAGCCGAGTGTCCTCTGAAATTAGATTGTCTCATGTCAGATCATCTCTTCTTCCGAAACTCACTTCAATAATGGTTCTATAAACGCTTGTTTGTAGAACTTCAAATAATCCGCAAACTCTTCTCTCTCCTTTCCAATAGCTCTGATCAATGGGCGGAACTCTTTGGCGAGTGCCTGATGACGTGTCACTGCTTCACGAAGCTCTGTTCCTGCTTTCACTTTCTGCTGTTCACACATTCCATTCAATCCCGGTAGGCTGTTTTCTAATAGGAGACAATCAGTCACTTGTTTCATCCAATGGAGCAGGTCCTCGCTGAAAATTATCTCATTTGAATAACAGTTTTTTTCCTAAAAATTAATCCTACCGATTATTCATCCAAAGAGCATGCAACTCGTTCACTCTCAATTGGAACAATTCTATCGTATCTGTGAGTCTATCCCTGGACTTCGCCTTCCAATTACTTCCATAAACAGCCAATTGAAGAGCCAATGAGACACCTCCAGAAGTGGAAATGTGTTCATGCGATGTCCAATCGACGAGTGGATCGAAAACGAATGCATCAAGAAGCATTGTGAGGACTTGATGACCAGAACGGAGAGTTGAGAGCACATGAACACACGATTCACGGAATGTACCGTACATTTCAGATGGTCCAAGAGCGTGTCGCATGTTTCGAGACAAACGGAATGGAACCGTTTCGGGGATTCTCAAATTCTTTCCCTTATCGAAGCAGATATTGTAGTCAATGTGCACAACATGTCCATACTTCAGATCCACCAGCAAATTGTCCAAGTGTCTATCTCCAAGTCCCAATACTGATCCAACCATACTCATGACAGCCAGGGATCTTGCATATCGTTTGGTGACTGCCCACCAGGCAGTGGCGTCGTTGGCACGCATCCAGAGTTCTCGAGTTATCAAATCGGTTGGAGTTTTCGAGCAGAGACCACTGAACACTTCTTCAAGAACATGAACGGGCCATTTAGAACGATCGGCTGCAATGGTGGAGTCGATTTTCTGAAAATGTGATTATAAGAGATATCAAGATTAGAATTGTCCTTACATGAGCAGTGAATGCTTCTCGTATCATGTTGTGATACATATTGGTAGGCCTCTCTATATCCGGAACCGTCTCTCCGTTCTTCTTCGTTGCCTGCTTCAATGCCTTCTCCTTGACTTGCCACTTTCTGTATATATGGAACATCGGAGTTGCTCCTTCAACCCATTTGATGAGTCCTGAACGGGGTCCAAGTGGGATGACAGCATAGTGGTGTGCCTGATATTCAGCTACTTGTCGAGTTTTTCCTTTTCCTGGTTGGAGCATCACATTGCACAGACGAAGGAATTGCATGACACGCTCATCGAGATGGAGATCCTCACGTCCTTTGAACAGGAAGGCAACTCTGAAAGATTTGAGACTTTATTAAGAACTTACAGTGGTTTGTACTCACTGTTTTCCGTCGGATCCGATAAATCCAAGTTTCTTCGGTCTTGTTTTGGTGGGGAGAATGGTGACTTGATCCGAAACACGGGCAATCGAAACAACACGATCGAACTCAACTGATTCCTGGCCCGGCATTGGAACACACGATCTTCCAAGCTGAAATAGAATTTCATCAACTTTTGGATTTCCTCGAAAAGCACTTACTGTTGCCAAGTATGGTGATATATCTGCAGTGTTCAACTGTTGCATTCCCTTCTTGATGTTTCGATGAACGAAATTGGCGATGAGCTAAAAGGGGAAGAGTATTGTAGATTATATTTCCCAGATCTTACATTTTTGAATGGAGCCCAAGAAGTTTCTGGTGACAACCAACGAGTTTTCTTCGATTCATTGTGAGCATTGGTTAGAATTTCAGAGAAGGCGATGACGAATTCTTCTTCATTCTTGGTTTTCGGTGGTTCGAGAATGGTCTGCTCATAAAGCTCATCAAGGACATCAAATATCTGAAATAGAAAACCTTTATTAGTATTCGAAAACTTTGAGAATCCTCTACCTGTCTAGTGAGCAACTTTGTCTTCTTCGAAATAATCTCATCCTTCATCGTTGGTATCAGATGCATTGCCATTTCGGTTTTCGCATTTTCAGTTCTTATCAATGCCAATCTCTTCTCCATTTCGTGCTCCATAGTTCCTAACACAACCGACCACTTTTCCTCATTCAATAAATTGATACGTTCCAGCTCAGCGACGAATTGGCGGACATCTCTGACGAGACTCGGATACGATTGAGCCATTTTGGTTTCGAGTTGTTCACAACAGGCACGCACTCGGTTACGATCCTGAATTGAATCATTAGGAGTGGATGGATGGCACGGTAGGCTTACGTCATTTTGTTGCTCTTCCAAATCTTCGGCAACTTCTGAAGAAGACGCTGCTCCAGAGACAACTTGGAAGACGACTGCGTGTGGAGCAGCCGTGCAGACACGAGATATCAGATCGACGAGAGTTTTACGGATGTGTTCAGATGGGTGGGAGAGACGAGCAAACAGTTGGGGAAGGATTTCTGAAAGTTTTCTTTATTCTAAGACCTGCTTTTTTGTTAAAAAAAGTACCTTTCCAAACATGAACATTCGTTCTGCTCAAACCGTCATTGATAACATCTATCAGCACTTCTCCATGCTTGACCAACAATTCCAGGATTCTCAGACAAGCCAGAGTGGTTTCTTCTCTCTTCGAATACGGTAGACTATCGACCTCTCCAGACATGTTATGAATGAATTGGAAATATGAGGAGACTGTGATGGAGAGGAACTTTCGACGATGCGAATTGAAGGCTTCCCATAGATGGAGGTATGGACTGTGAGGGGAGATTAGTGCACTGAAAGATAATATAAGGAGTCATGTTCCTTCAAATTTTGTGAGTTACCTGGCTCTCATCACATCGGGAATCGCTTTTCTGACTTGCTTTTCCAGATTCACTATACTCGTCGTCTCCAAACACTTCCACAACTCTTCTTGCTCCTGTTCATTATGACCATATGTTACCACCGGGAAGGCATTCGCATTCGGGAAATTGTCAATCTTCGTCATCTCATATGCCCATTTTGCCATTTTCAAATGAGCCTTTGCCAGTGTTGGACACATTTCAGCAGCCAAAGTGAAAAGAGCACCAATCAATCCGGACACTCCACACTGCAGTGCCGCAGAGCGGCTTTCTATTTCCGGCCAAATCATTGTGTTAACCAAATCTGATGTAAGAACATTATCAATAGATGGAAGTGTGTGGAAGAAGTCGCCCAGTTGAATGCTGGCTCTGCTCATGTGCTCTTCGCGTTTCGATAATTCGGTCATGTATCCTTCGAATACCATTTCTGGAACTTGGTATCGTTGGTAAAGCTAAAAAATCAAAGAAACTCACTATTTTGCGTCTGATTATCTTGCATTTGGAAACTCTGTTTCAGTTGAATGCTCGTCACGAAAACATCAGCCAACGATCCGAACACTGCATTCATCTCTTGAATTCGCACAGAAACATCCTGTCCTTTCGCAAGTTTCAACCGTTGTCTCTCCACTTCTAAACGTTGCCAAACATTCAATGTCTCATTTCGCATCGCTGAATTGATATGGAAGAACGCGAGCATAGAGTTGGACGTCTTTCGAGACAATCGTATGATTTCTCCATGAGCTGCGAAGGATTGTCCTCTCGGATGTTTCATATGTCGCCCCCAATGCATCAGTTTTCGACAGATTGCCAACTTGTCACCCTCGTTTCCTTCTTCATTCTTATCGAAAACTTCCAACTCGGTCATACTGTTCTTCCACAAAGCAGCTCCATTCATTCGGTCGACAAGGTTAGCAATAACGAGGGATGACGAGGATATATCCGAATAGAGTTTGCAGGAAGAATCAGCACTCAATGCAAGGGATCCCATTGCTGACATATCTTTTTGAAGATCGAGCAGCTCGTTTCTGAAAAAAACTGAATATGATTCAAAACCTACAAAATGTTTACCTCTTCATAGTCTGTGAATATGCTGCTTCCACAAGTTGAAGACGTTCCCGAGCACTCCAATCAACAACTTGTCTCTTATCCGCCATTCTATTATTCAGTTTTTCGAATTTCGTGAGCATCTCAACTGAACGGAAATCTTCTGCCACTTGCGCATCATCTTCACCGAATAAGGTTTTCTTGTAATAACTAACAGCATCAGGAAGACGTATTCTGTTCAACATGTCAGTCATCGCAATTTGAATGACGATTCGGAGAGTTTCGTTCAAAGTGCCATCAGCAATAAGAATAGTTTCCAAAGAGACCAATGCGATTTCATATTTAGCCTGAGCCATTTCTCCGAGTGCTTCCATCAACTTCTGTCCCATCTCGGTTCCAAACTCTTCTCGTACTCTTCTTCTCAATCCCACAATTTCCATTGGTTCACCAAGAACAGCCATAGAAAGAGACATTAGGCAAGCAGTACAGACTCCATTCGTTATCATCTTTTCATCAGTGGCCTTCTGGCGAGCAAAATGAGTGAGAGCATTGGATCCGAAGCGAATCACCTGGAATAATTCATACTGTTCATACGATCAGGAATTATGTTCAAGCTTACCAATCCATAGTATCCATTGAAATAGGCAACTAGAAGTGCTGGATAATAAACTCGATTTAGCCAAACTTCACAACTCGACGAGTTCATTACGAAGAATTGACGAGCCGTCACAGGGATTTCTGTCAGGTTGAACACAGAAGAACCTCCATAGATAGCAGACATCATAAGCTTCTCCAAAACTTCAACAAGTTTCAATAGGAGATGTACACGAAGCCATTGGACTGAATATTTCAGTGGAGGATTCGCTGATGGAGTATTGTCTTCAACTGATTTCAATTTCTTCTCACTGCTTTTTCGATTGATAACCTCCTTGGCGAGTCGTTTTATTTCATCTAAAAATAATCAGCTGATTGATATTAATTTCAAATTCCAGAAAGACATACTCTCAAAGGCGGCAAAAGTCTGCATTGGCTTTCCCAGCGGAGTCTTCATCTTGTTAACAATACAGAAATTAGCGGTTTGATTGATAATCCAATCCCATTTTTCAATGAATGCTTCTGGAACTGGAACTTCCGTCTTGTCTTGTGATATATTCTGACATCCTTGAGTCAAATTTTCGAGTACTTCATCCATCCAAGCATAGGGTCCCTTTCTGAAACTAACAGGATTCTAGAAATCATGCTTCTGAATACTTACTTGAAAGTAGATGGAACAACTTGTTTGAGCAAGAAGTTGGTGACCACATTGAACTCTTCCGCTCCGAAACTTGTAGTGACAATCAGTTTTTGTTGTCGTTCCTGTCCAATTTGGTAGACTGTCGACATGCTTTGTCTGTAAGAAGTCTGTTTAGAATCTCGACTAAAGCCTTTTCGTTTTGTTTTCTCAATTTTCAGCGTAATTCATGCGGAAACTCTCGTCGCAAAGAAGGCGCAGGTGCAAATAAATGAGGAAAACAACAAGAACGGACGGGAGCGGGTGAGAGGGAGAGAAAGGGGGACCGGGACTAGTCTAGTTCTAGTCAAGTAAATAAATAAACAAGATGCATTTAGAGGAGAAGAGACTTGTTGAGTCTTGAATTGGTCAGGACTCCTACTTTCTGAACTGAGGTACTGAACGTTTCAAGTTTGAGCATGACTCTAAGGTGGTTCACAATCCTAAACTTTGAAACTACTGGACAGGAAAGGGAACAAGTTCAAACGAGTGTATGTGACCACGACTACACACCGATTATCCGTCTCTAGTTCTTTTTTCTTTCTTTTCGGGTCATAAATACATAAACACTTTTGAGTGTGTGGTTGTCTATTTTGAAAAATGAAACAGCTGAAACAAATTGCGTCGAACTGAGAACGCACTTAAAGGAACAATCCGATGAAACACTTTTCTTGCTTTGAACACTCATTTTTTCGTATTTGAATGCAATAAAAATATTCGACTGAAATCCTCGTTTGAAAAAAAGCTTACTTGATATAAGTCTTGAAATCTCCAGCTTCCCAAATCGTCGTCGCCTCCTTCCACGTGGCTTTCTTCGTCTTATCCGTTATATCTTTATTGACATCTGAAGTCAACGCTGGCCAGATGGTTATTGGTGAGAGAAGTGTCAACGTTTGGTTGATGCTGAAAGAAAGTATTGCAGATTCCTGAAAATTGAACGTCTTCCACAAAGGTGAACTTGACAACAGAACCAGTTTCCTCTCAATTTCACTTTTTACTATAATATAGTGAGGAAGGATTCTTGTTCTCCCCCATTCACTTCATAACGATACCTGTCATTATTCCAATCGAGCATTGAATGATGAATCACAGTGTTTCTCAGTCTAACCCATTCCTTTTGACGGAAACTTTCTGCTCTCATTTTTTGACTGATTGCAGTTGAGACGAGAGAAAGAAGCCAAGAGGAAATGAGAGTTCTCGTTTTCTTCCACAACTGATTTCCAAAAGTTGAAATGATCTTCTGAAGAGCCAGAACTTGTTTCCTCGCATATTCTCTCTTCGTCTGTCCGATCGTTTGCATTGAGCTCTCTCCACTGACCAGATAGTCAGATTGGGCGACATAGAAGTCATGTGCCTTCAGATGACCAACTAGAATCGTCACGAAAAGATGGTACACTTGTGGATGATTAGAAGCAAGCCAATACTCTGTCAATGGAAGTTCACCGGTGAAGAGTTCGAAGATCGAGGGACGGATTCCCATCATCTGAATAAATGAAGGTACTTCAGAGATTTCTGATTAGGAACCTACCACAATGAGTGAACTTTTGGCACACGATATGCCTTGTAGAGCAGAGAAAAACAGGAGAAGAATAGATTCATGCCATCTGACATTGTCACTTTCTGGATTTTCCACACTCTGCTTCAGTCGAGTCATGCTTTCCATCATTATTTTTCTCAAATCAGTGTAGGTCGCTTGAAGATGATTGAGCGAGGTGGGAGTGAGAAGAACAGAAATCAAATTGACAAGATCTCGGTAGAGGGTGTTGTGGCTGAAAAATCAGTTGGAATGCTAGAAAATATACGAAAATGTACCCGAATATTCCATTGTCTCTGTTCTGGGCTCCGAAAAGTCCCGTCTCTTGATTGAAGACTATGTGATGTATTTGAGTTTTGACATCAGATTCTGTTGGAAGTTGTTTGACAATCTGTAAACACTAGCAGGGGGATTAGATCAAATTCTACAAGAAAACCAAACGAACTTTGGCCAATGAATTGAAAAATGCTTGCTTCTCTTTGGTATTTTGCTTCGAGAGATTGAGATCTTTCAATAGTTGACTCAGTGATTCCTCGACTCCAGTTCTCAACTGCACATCGTTCTTTCCAAGAATCAAAAGCTCATTGAGAAGATCACAGACAATGGTGATGAGAGTTGCAGATGTCCACTTTCCGTCTCTACCCTCAAATTCCGATCTCAATTCGGTCATCTGAAAAAGCTATCAAAACTTCACTAGAAAATCTACATTTTCCCATTACCAATTGACTAGTTTCCTCGAGAATCTTCTGACTTTTGGCCATTTTTGCAACAGCCATAACCAATTTCAGACGCCTTTTCAATTCTCGGAAATTTCGAATTCCAATCTTCTTGATATCTGGTCGCACCAATCGAACCATTTCAGCAGCAAACTCAGGATTCTTCGAGAAGCTATTTGAAAATAGACAAACTGTGTCAATGAGACGTTCCGAGTTCCTCTCATGACTGTTGAAATCGGGAAGATTTGTGAGAAGCGCTCGAAGGATGGACTGAAAAAGAAAACGGTTTACAGAATTCATTCAGATCTCGCTTACCTCATGCAACTCATCGGCAATCTTCGGAAACATCTGAGTTATAAGAACAAAACCCTTCAAACAATGATTAATCTCTCCGATTTTTGAACTTGGAACCACTTGAACCAGCCATTCTGCCGACTTTCGAATATACTCATCATCAGTTGCCACTAGACGATTCTCGGCTTTGTTTCCGATAGTCTCTATAATATTGCTAACGGAGTAGACAATATCGGCACGCCCGTCATCATGCTTTCTTGATGCACTTTGATGAAGGGTCCCCATCCATATGAGAAATCTGTAAGAGTAAAATTTGACATTTTGGATAAATATTAAAATCGAAATGTTCAAGTTTAAGGCTCAGAAGAATTTCGGAAGTTCTGTTTTTTAATTGATAGGCAACGAGCTCTAAAAGAAGTGTCTGAAGTTCTCCAGAAATCTTCGAAGAATTTTCAAAGACTCCATCCTTCAGACTCAATTTCTTCAACTGCATTGTTTCTATGATCAAAATAGGCACATTCTCGTGATCTTGGGCTCATTTTCTGTCAATTTTTCTCTAGAGTCTTCTGAAATCATAAACGTTTGAGAAAAGTCTCACTCAGGATAGAATGGCGAGTCGAAGAGAAGAATCCCAACGCGTCGAAGGATTCTCCCAGCGATACTTTTCAGATCAGTTCGATCGTGTTTCGAGAAAACAGGCCAGACGACATTATCAAGAAAATATATCCATTTGACGCCGAGAGCCTCGAGGTCAGGCACCTTCTCGAGGGCCGCCTCGATTGAGACAAGAAATCCTTTTCGCTCTCGATTATTCACATCGCGTTGACGAATCTGGAATTTTTTCGAGTTTTGGAATATTCAGTTAAGATCTTTTTCGACTTACTTGTTCCACTAGGTTCCCAATATCATTGTTTTTCGATGGTATCATATTTGGACAACACGTACGATTGCATAGGCTGAAAACTGGTGGAGTTAGTAACAGAATTGAGGAGATTTTAACGAGACAAAAGGAGTAACCGTTTATTGGATTTTTTTCGAGGAGCCTTCATGAGTAATTTCAATTTGTCCTATCAGACAGCCAATGTCTTCTGCCACGTATTATTCCGAAAAAGCTCCAGCTGGCATTTTTAAAGATACGTTTTGAAAAAACAGGCGCAAACTTGACATATTTATTCAACCATTGATAAAATTCACATGACTTTTTTCACACTACAATTGCGATAAAATCAACCAACTGGAAGTTTTTAATTCAAAAAATTTAGTGAGCAATCTCGCAAAAAATTATTCAAATTTTTACTGATTTCGTGGCGAGAGATTTCAAATTTTCGAACTCTGTACCTTTAATACAGTACATTTTTCGAATTTTTCGAAGTTGAATTTGTTATTTTTGTGCTCTAAAAACTAATTTTTGATGATAAAAAATATTTTTTGCGATATATCGAGTAAAATAGTTTTTTCCAAAGGGAAATGATCAAAAAGCATTCAAACATTTGGCAACATGAGGTCACACTGACTGTTGACGCAGTTGGAGGAATGTGCGCTCTACTGACAAATGTATGTTTTCGTTCGCACGGACCGCTCTCTCCGTCTTCCTCTTTATCTTTTCCTGCTGATACTGCCCGTTTCAGAGACCCTTTTGCGAGTTTTTAATCGATTATTTGCGAAATACTGCCTCGAGTTATCATTATTCAATCGTTCTCCTTCCTGATTGTCATTTCTGTTTTATGGAACAAATCGATACAAGTGAATAGACTCAGAGAAACAATGCGTTCTCACTCTCCGCCGCTCGTTGGCTTTTCGCTTTCCGTTTTCAGTTTTTTTGTTTTTCCCAGGGGGAAAGTCGATAGCCGAGAAAGGTATCTTTGTTTTTGAAAAGAACACTTTCCGACCCTTATCAGCCACTTTTTATGTGTAATCTTTTTGGCTACCACATTTTTTGCCCTCCGTCTTTTTTCGCCGGGCGATCCGACAATGCTTTAATAACTTCATCAATAATCAAATTTTATTCCGATAAATCTTAAAGGTAACCAATCGAAACTCATGACCTTTATCTCTCAATTTCATCTTGAAGATTAGTTCTCTCTCCTCTCCTTTCCCCTCTTTTTCTTCTTTTCCTTCTTCCATCACACTCGATCTTCTCCCAATCTTTTCTCTTCTTCTGTAATTGTTTCGTCATCTGATGCGTCTTAGCAGTTATGTGTTTTCCACAAAATCGATTGACCGATAACTTTGCCAGCAGCTCAAAAACGTTCTTTCTCATATAGACAAATCCTCCTCTCCCATCGTAATCTCTCGGTCTCATCACGAAAATCATTCAATCTTATGGCGATTATGGGCTATTTTATTGGTCACATTTCCTTAGATAGCGATGTATTTCTCTCTTTCTATTCGTTTTCTCTAATGCGAGAATGTCGATAATTCTTTTTTCTCTCGAATATTTCCTTATTTTTCAGTGCTCGTAATGTCGAATCACCAAGATGGATGTTCGTCCCGAATGAGCGGTGCGAATCGAGAATGTGATTGCACGGAAGATTTATCGGAGACTGAAAAGTTGTGGAGTGATTTTGAAGGCGTTGCTCAGGCTGTTGCTCGTCTTTATGCCGATTCCTCGTGGAAGAATTTCAGAGGAGCCGCTGAAGGTACCACACAATTATACAAGGTTTGTTATTGTGTTAATGGAGGAATGTAAGAATTTTGAAGTAGCACTAATCTGTGTTAAGTTTCTTAATGTTGCAACAAGAAAGCTAAAAAAATTTCGAAATCCGCAAACTTAACAACAAAAACGCCGTAAATCGCGAGTTTCCGCACTGGGCCTAACTTTAACGGACTCGCGACCTATGACGTTTTTGAGTCTGAATTTGCGAATTTCAGAAATGTTTAAAGCTTTCTCATTGGGATATTCCCGATGTACGCGCTTTCAACATAGATTAGCTATTTCTAAAATTCTCGCAATGTGCCTTCTTTAAAAATCATCTAGCTATTTTTCAGACCTCCACCGATATCTACCGCCGAGGCTTCGAGAAAGGCTACTCATCAGGATGTACTAGTGTTGCTAAAGAGATATTCCAAGCATTCCGAGATCCGGCAAACGTTGATATGAACATAGTTCTTGAAGTTCTCTATAGAAATATGGCGATTCCAAGAGATGAAATGATAACCGTTGACAACCAGAATAGGCTTTCAGCTGAGACTGTGGCTGCTGTAGAGTTATTCCAAAAGGTGAGACAATTTAATTTCAAGAACTATGCTTTACTAAATTTAATTTTTCAGGCCCTCAATCACAATACGAAACCGGTAACGACGATTGGGGCTCCTCTTGCGGCATTGCCACCGCCGCCTCCTGCACCGCCACGTCAAGACGAATTGGATAAGTTTTTGGCAAATCAGGTAAGCTTTTGACCTAATATTCAGTGAAACAAAATTATCTTCTTCCAGGTTCAACGTCATCGGAAGCGCCCACGGTCTCCGACGCGGAATCTTTCGCCATCATCCCAATTTAAGCGTCAACGGCGTCTTTGAGAAGGGCGAAACTTCACACAATTATTTCATATTTGTAATTCTCACTTCGTCATCCCATTTCGTTGGTTCTTAATCTCTTTTCTCCTCATTTACTCTATTTTCTAGTTCGTCATACCTCTTTCCTCTCTAGTGAAAACTGTAAAACTTTGCCCCACAACACCGGTCTACCCCGTCGTCGCCCACTGAAAAAGACTGAAACTTCTTGATTTTCAAAAATCATCGTTTTGAACGAAACAATTCTAAGCGCATCTTATTTACTCAGATTTATGGTACTACTAGTTGTTTCGCTTCTTTAATATTCCTGAAATTTCAGCTTTTTTCAAGCCTTATTCTCTCTACTCGGAGTTTAATTTCTCTTTTAATATAAAAACATTGTAGCAAGTCAGGGTTCTTCTTCTCCTTCTTCACTCTTTATTTTATCGTCCTCGTAGTTCTATATTCGTTTTTGTACATAAAAACGCCATTCTCCTTTTTCCCCGGATCTTTTTTTATAAGCGTCTCTCTATTCTATGTCCATTATTCCCCATTTAGTTTTCGTTTCATATTCAATGAATCATGACTTGTATAAATTACGAATGTTTAAAGCGGTGATTTTCGTTTTTACCAGGTATTCAGCCTGTTTTTATCTCATAATTAGCCATTTTATTGCATCTGAATCTTCAGATAGAGAATTTTCAGAGTCTCTAAACCTCCACAAAATGGTTCGAAAACTGAAAACCCATGAGCAGAAGCTCCTCAAGAAGACCGACTTTATGTCGTGGCAAGTGGATCAGCAGGGACGACAAGGGGATATGCTCAAAAAGTGAGTATAATACCTAAAAATGTGGAATTTTGATATGAATATTATGAATTTCTGCAAATCATCAATTTTCGTTCGAAAAAGAGCAATTATAGCTCGAGAAGCATACATTTTGACTCAAAAACTCTGAATTTTCACTCAAAGAAATAATGCATTTTATTGAAAAATGTGGATTTTGACAGAAAAATCGAATTTCGACCTAACAAAGCATGTAGTTCTACTCGTATCAGAATTCACGAATTTTATCACAAATTTCGACAAGAATCATAAATTTAACCTGAAATTCTTTGAAAAAAAACCGAAAAATGAAAGTTATATTAAAAAGAGTTATGAAATTATTCGCATATGAGTGATATATTCAATGTTACACTGCACGATATAGCTAACATGGCTGAAATTTAATTTTTGACCTTAATTTTGATTTCCAGATTCCACGTAACGAAACGCGAGCACTACGCCCTCTACAACACATTAGCTGCGAAGAGTCGTGAACTGGCTGATCTCATCAAAAACCTCCCCGAATCGGATCCATTCAGAGCCAAGTCTACTGATGACGTGCTGACAAAGTTCTACGCCGCTGGACTCGTTCCCACTGGAGACACACTAGAAAGAGTTGGAAAAGTCACCGGAGCCTCGTTCGCTCGTCGTCGTCTCCCGGTCGTTATGCGTAACATTGGAATGGTTGAATCGGTGAAGACCGCGTCGGATCTTGTGGAGCACGGACATGTTCGAATCGGAACGAAACTCGTCACTGATCCAGCATATATGGTTACACGAGCTTCTGAAGACATGATTACGTGGACGAATGCGTCGAAAATCAAACGACATGTTATGGATTATAACAATACCAGAGACGATTTCGATCTTATGGATTAACTTTTTGTTTTCTTTTTTCCTGTTTCTCGTTGATTTTCTTTGTTGTTATCTCTCCGTTGATATTCTAAATGAAATCTCACTCTTTCTCTTCGAAACGATTCTTGAACTTTATGGGGTTATTCAGGGGTAGGCAAAAAAGGTTTATACCTATTTAGTATCTGACGGAATCTGACGGGAACAAGAAAAACAGCTAAATATCTTTATTGTCCACCCCTGAACAACTCCATTAAAAATCAGTTCGAAGGGGATCAAAGTTGATTTTTCAGAAAGGAAACGGCGTTCGTGTGGATCAGGGAGGCGGCAGTAAAGCAGAACGAGGAGTATTGTTGCGTCGATGGAAGTAATTAGAAGCAGTTCCAATATTATAATAAAGTGAGTTTAAGAATGAAAATACAATTTTTTGACATAAAATGCGTAAATTTTAACTCGAAGATCTTTGACCTAAAAACCATTAAAAAACTTACACATCCAGAATTTTAAACACACGATTTTCTCATTTTTCGTTAATCGATAATCCATTGTGTGAAGACAATAATGTACTTTATTACAGGTAATCTTCCCGGGAGCAAATCCAACTGACCTAGAGCCACCTGGACGCCACAATATAAGGATCAGATCACTCTCAAAACGATTCCCTCTCGTCTATTCATCCATTTTATTCTCGTTATCTAATAATGATGTCTACTATTCCCTCTACTTCATATTCTCTCCCAACCCCCGCTCCTGGACCCACAAAAATGCTCGGCGTATCTCAACCGATTTCTCTGGATCATCCCACGAAAGAGGATCTCGCCCATACCCAGAATCTTCTCAACACTCTTCACGAATCCAAATCATTCGAATCCATTGAAGAATCGAAACATCGAATCAAAGTGCTCTGTCAGATCAATCAGTTGGTGAAGCAGTGGATTGCAAATGTCACGGAGACTAGAATCCCAAATAAAGATTTCAACGGAGGCGGGAAACTAATGGCATTTGGATCGTATCGTCTGGGAGTACACAGTTCTGGATCCGATATTGATACACTGGTCGTCGCCCCTCGTCACATCACCAGAATGGATTTCTTCGAATCATTCAAAGATCTTCTACTCAACGATCCAAAGTGTAAAGATTTGAATGCAGTGGAGCAAGCATTCGTTCCAATTATGACGATGACTTATGATGGCGTGGATATTGATTTGCTGTTTGCAAGAATGGATGTGGCTACTGTACCAGATGATATGGATCTTTCCAATGATAATCTTCTCAAGAATCTCGATCAAGAAAGTGTCAGAAGTCTCAATGGATGTCGTGTCGCTGAACAACTGCTCAAACTTGTCCCAAATCAACAATCATTCTGCACCACTCTCCGAGCAATCAAAATCTGGGCTCAAAATCATGGAGTCTACAGTAACTCAATGGGTTTCTTCGGAGGAATCACATGGGCGATACTCGTGGCACGCACGTGTCAACTTTACCCGAATGCTACCGCATCTAAGCTGATTCAGAAGGTGTTCTTTGTATTCTCCACGTGGCAATGGCCTCAACCAGTTTTACTGAATCATGCGGCGCCGAACACTGGAACTGCGTTGGATCAATTGGTTTGGGATCCCAGATTAAACCATGCAGATCGTTTTCATCTGATGCCAATTCTCACGCCAGCCTATCCGCAGCAGAATTCAACACACAATGTATCGAGATCATCGTTGAAAGTGATTCAGAAGGAATTGAAGAAGGGATTGGAAGTTTGTAACTCAATTCTGGCTGGAAAGGCGACATGGAATCATTTGCTCAGAGAGGTGTGCTTCTTCGAATCGTATGTTCACTACGTGGCATTGACACTGGACACTCCAACAGAGAAGGATGAAGCTAGTTATGGAGGATTCTTCGAGTCAAAGATCCGTCAGCTGGTGCAGATTTTGGAGAGAAATCCTCATATCGAAATGGTGCAAATCAATCCGAAAAAGTTCAAGAAGGCCGGAACGAAGACGTCGGTTTGGATTGTGGGATTCCAGTTGGCCGAGGATGCGAAGAGTGTCGATTTGTCGGCGGATTGTCAGCGTTTCACGCAAAGTATTTATAATCAGGCGCTGAATGTGAAGAATATTGGAAATGGAGTCGTCAATGCCACGTATGTCAGAAGAGGAAGGCTCATTAGTTACATATCGGCTGCTGAGTTGAGCCGCGGAAGATCCATGGTGAATAAGGAGAAGAAGAAGGAGGATTCGGATCGAAAGCGTCCAGTATCGTCGTCTGATGAATCCGAGCCGGCGGCCAAGAAGAGTCCAGAAGAGTCTTTGTGATAAATTTCTGTGGGTCTTGATTTTTTTTATAATTAATATTTGTTTTTTTTTTCATGAATTTCAAATCAATGAAGTATTAATAATAACCTTGTGTTAAAGGCATCGAACCTACAGACAAAGCTTATTGAGAAGCTCCATTATGAGACAGAGAAAAACAAAGTCTAATCAGCAGTTATTCCTCTCTGTGATCCTTCTTGGCTAATCTTTTTCAGTATTTTGACTTTGAAAATTGAGATTTCTTCAAATCTAGGACACTAGGTGTAAGAGCCCAGAAGTAACTAGTCAGTTTCATCTCATCATCGTCTTTTCGATTTTCAGCTTTCCTTCGAAGAATTCACAGTTTCAAAATAAATTAGATTTCTTGTTTGAGTTCATGAACATGAAATAAGGATATCATTTGGATCTTGCAAGTGTTGTGGAGGACTCGGAAGACTCATCAGTGGAGAAGGACTGAAAGCAGTGAAAATTCATCAAGTCTCTGAAGGTCGTGGAAGTGGAGATCGATGACGACAGCAAGTTGCTCGCCGCGGTGGTTTCCTAAATTCACCAAATCTTATTTGTTTTCACAATTGAATACATCTTTCGTTCTCTAAATTTCTTTATTCTTTTGCCATGGTGCCAAGTCTTGAAAATCACCAAAAAAGTAACAACAAACTGAGTGCAGAACGTTTATTCACAAATAAATATGCATTACAAATGATTTCTTGAAATTATGATCACTCAGCAGTTGGTTCCTCCTCCTCTTCCTCTCTGATCTTTGGCAATTCTTTTGGAGAATGCTCACAGAGCTTTTCGATCATTGCCATCTCGTTTCCACGCTCAGAACGGACCGCATATTGGAGACGTTCGCGAAGGGACTGAAATTGGAAATGTTGAAGAATAATTTTGTTGTTTAGAAAGTTTCGAAGTAAAGTGAAGATAGAGGTTTTGTAAATGTGACTGTGCCTGGCGTTCGTAATGATTGAGAAAATATCAATGCTATTCTAGCAAAATAATCTCAGTTTCAAAAAGTTACGAACTGAATCCAGTTGAAAGATTTTGCATTCACTCTTGGAATTCATTTCAAGCTTACCTGCTGAGTATTGGTCCAGAAGTCCTCACGGAGAGTAGTTTCCACTTTGGACAACTTCGATAAGTCAGCAGCCAATCGGAAGAGGGAGTCTGAAATCATGAAGGGAAATCATAAGCAAAGTCAATCAGATCTTTAAAACAATTCTTCGTTCTGAAAGGGTGAAAAATCTAAAATGAGGTCTCCACTCAAAGAATTCCAATTACAAGAAAACACACCGCTTTCTAATCTAACCTGCCGCAGTGAAATCTTCCCTAAAACAGTAACTCACTCAGCGCAGCCTGCTCTTCCTCGATTTTAGTTGTGAAGTTTTTGGACTTGTCCATCGCATCCAGGAGCTGAAATTGTCATTTTTCCCAATTTTCCAGTTCAATAAACACCTGCATACCTCTCTGTACGACTTATCGAAAAGTGCATCCATTGCTGGCAGATTTCCCATATTTCCAGTTTTGCAGGAATTCAGAGACAATGCTTCGATAGCACGGACTTCCTTCACTCGACAGTCAATTATTTTGGATTCTTCCTTTCGTTTTGCTTCGAGCTGAAAACATAGAATTAGTTATGTTTGATGTGAAGATTTGAAGAAAGTTTTGTGAAACAGAATTTATATTTTCTGTTTCACAAATTGCTGATGACTGTAGTTTCTATCAAACTGCAAACCTCCTGAATCTCATCCAACGTCTCCCTCATGTATTCAAACGGAATCACTCCTCCAATTTGCATTCCTTGAGCCATTTCTGCAACTCGAGAGATCAATTCTCTTGAAGCGATATGGAGCAGTGAAATGTGTTCGGATTGGATACGGTAGCGGTCTGAAAGTTGAATAGAGTATTTGACATTTGGGTATTTTTAGGCTTACTCGACTTGTTGGCAGCGAAAACGGAGACGGTCTTCTCGGAGCCATGAAGAGTGAATCCGATTGCTTGCGGGTTTTCTGATTCGTATTCTGAAGTTTAAAAAATACAATTTCGCAAGGTTAATTAGCTTATGAGGTGGGAATCGCAGATATTTAATTCATAGTAGATAGTGTTTTTCATACCATTTTGAAACTTCAAGTTGGGATTCTAAAAAAATACAGTTTCACAAAAGATATTTCAAACAAGAATTTGGTAAAGTCATCAGTTTCAACTTGATTGACACTAATTTATTTTCCCATTACGTATTGAATTCTGAAACTCCAAGTATTGAGAAAAACCCGAAAACTTTTTCTGTTTTAATCATAGTTTGAAGAATGTCACATTTTCAAAACAATTGCTTTGAATCTGTTTCCTATAAACATGCCGATTGTCGACTTGCTTGTGAGTTGTAGAACTCAAAGTCAGAAACTAAAACGACAATATTTTCTGTTTCAAATGAATTTTTAAATTTGAAATTTTGATTCAGTATTGATACCACATGCATTTATCCAAAAACCAACCAGAAAATATCTTATTCAATGGAATAACTGCTCCAGCTGTGTCAATAGTCACTTTATACTTTGCATTCCTGTCAACTTGAGACTCTTCGAAAAGAGTTTTGAATGGCAAATGGATACTTTTGGAGATGCACACTGTAATTTTATATGATTGAAAGTTGTTATTGAAATTGGCTTACTCTGGGAGAACACGCAAACTGCAATGATTTTGACCTTGTTGCTGGTTGGAGACTTCTTGGATCCAACGTAGAATGGGATTTGGATCGAGGCCGTGGATTCTGAAATCATTGTCATGCCTCTATTTGTTCGGTTTCAATGTATAATGATCAAGTTCCACTAATTTAGCAAGTATAATAAATTGTGCCTTGAGAAACGTTTTCAAATTTCAGGTTCAGTATGGGTTTTTAAACTGTGAAATCAAGTTTCGATGAACAATTGTCATGCAGTTTGAAACTTACGAGAACTTCCAACATTCAGAATTATCTGTTGCGATGGTGTTGCACATTCAGACTTTATACAGATCTGAAGTTTTGTGACGTTGAGAAGTTCTGAGAAGTCAACGACAACGTTGCAGTATGGAGCATTGTTAGCAGCATTTGGTTCGATCTGAAAAACTAATTGTGACCAAGTTTATACAATCAAGATTCTAACAATGTCAAAGGGTCCTACAACTGACAAAGTATTTCCAACTTTGAATCTCGATTCGATACTGCTTCAGACAAAATTTATCAATCAACAGACAAGATAGAATCATTCTTGAAATATGTATTTTTTAGCCAACTCACCGTTCTCTTTCCAGTCTCCCCAATACTCAATTGCATCTGAATTCCCTCTTTTCTCTTCACAGCACCTCCAGCCCCATCAGACTCCCGAATCTTTTGCTCCAACGCCTTGAATTGCTCCGCCCGCTCCACATAGTTTATAATAATTTTGTCATCAGGAACCTTGTAGAGACTTGGCTCTGTTCCAAGGTATCCAACAACAATCTTTCCGTTGGAAGCCATCATGGTGATGACATTTTCGTAGGATTTGCTGGAATGGAAATGATTGACTTCGAGGGAGAGGGTTGGGGGACAAACTTGTAGGAGCAGACGAGCAAGTTAACTGGGGACAACTGAGCATTGCAATTCCAGATGAGTTGATTGTCTTTGTAAACAAGCAAAGTGTCATCGGAAGTTGCGACGATGAGACGATTGAATTGAGTGTTGTCTGAAATTTTTTCTCTGTTTCAATTCATAATTGAATGATCCGAGACTGAATCAAATTTAATTTGATGCAGTATGCAATATGAAACTTTTGGTTTTCTTTTAAGACAAAAGGCTTATCAACCATAGGGAATTTTTAAGTGGTACACAGAAGTTAGGCCAATTACTAAAGTGTCTTTACCGACTTACCCTTTTTGGACTCCCTTTTTTCTCAAAATCACCTCTGAATTGACATAGGATGCCTATACTTTTACGGAACCCTCACTTCGCCATTGAGCCCCTGTTTCCAGGCAGAGCCCAAATTTCAAAACCCAGACTTACTAATCTGAAGAGACTTGTAGAGACACATAGCCATTCCAACCGCTTCCAATCTGATCTGCCAAACAACTGATCCGGTTGCATTGAATGCAGAAACATGACGACGGCACAAAATGATCGTAGTTGGTTTCTGTCCTTCGGTAACCTCCATATTGATGGCTGTATCTCCGAGATTGAACGACCAGTCGTACTGGAAAAGTCATTTGAGTTATCTGGTACTTTGACTTTTTGTTATTTTACTGTTTCAACAGAGCCATTAAAACTTTTGCAGTGTTCGATTATTAATAAATTTTATTTACACAGAGACATCTCGATATTTTAAAAAATCAAGTTCTTATTGTTTCCGAAAGTTTCAGAAACGTTCTGTTCACTTTTTGAATAATTCGTGAGCCCATAGCTTATAAACTCACATTAATCTTCTTCTGAGATCCACTGGACATCAAACTGAACTTGATAGCAGCCAGGAATCCATTATTAGCCACGAAGAGAGTCTGAGTAGTCACACAGTATCCAATTGGTCCCGGGAGAAGAGCTCTCAAAGGGACCAATGAAAAGACACACTGGTCTCCTTGGAAAAGAGAAAGTTTGCAGTCGATGGACTGGACAAGAATCTGAGATGGAGAATCTTCGATTGGGATGATGCACATATTCCATGCGGAAATAGTGAAGGAATGCGAGAATATTTCATCCAGGGAGGCGTGTTTGTCATCCGGGCTTGCTGGAAGGAACGGTTACTGTTTCAGAGAAAGTTTTTGGTTGTTAGTGATACTTCTAAATTTCCACAGAGCATTGTTCAATTGGTAACCATTTTGTGGTCTAGCTTTGAATACACTATATTGATTTATTCTTCTACCTTAAAGCATATCTGCCAGTTTGAACAGGCTTTCGAGGTCTGCCCTCGAAAAAACATCCTTGTTTCTATGAATCCTCATGAAACGTTAAGTATCTTCTGGTCTACTTTAACTCATGTTTATCCATCAAATCGTATTATTCATACATTTTCAAAAAAAAAACTCCCAAACCATAAGTCCCCTCCTAAATAACATACCAAAGTTGACTGCATAATAAGTGAGCTTCTTCGGAGACAACACCGCCAGAATTCTTCCCATCGACGGAAGAAACTTGTCACAAACGATTTCCAAAATCGGATACTTTGTTTGGGCAGTCACCAATACATGATTCTGAATTCCCATAATTTCTAGAATCCAGATGTCAGTCAGAAGCTTACACTATCCTCTCTGCATCCTGGATCCAGAATCTGAATCTGCCCATCATCGCCACCAACGACCAATTGCTCTATAAAAGATTATTTCCCATAAATATGAAATAAAAAGTAACAAACTCCACTTCCAAACTTTATACAGTATTTTAATTGAAACTGATTTTTTTGTGAGTTTTAGTAAAGACCCTTGCAACCCGTAGAAAACATTTACAATCAGAATCACCAAAAGAGTCATATGAATCGAGTTAAAGTTCCAGAAAGCACTCATTTTTGGGGCTTTTGAGGGTTCACATAACTGATTCTAGGCATTTTCAGAAGTTCTAGTTTCTTGGGTTATATGCACAAAAATGTGCTCTATCAAAATATGTAGCCTTAGGTAATTGGGGGAGAGCTGAACCCTGCCAAAGTAACGACTTCCATAATAACAGTCAGAATCAATCGTTAGATGCTGTATACTCTGATTGTGCATTAACTGTACAAATGGCGCAAAAAAAGTAGAAATTCTGTGAATGTCTGATTTCGAAGATATGGGCCATCAAAAATGAGCAAAATGAGTACTCGTTGGAACTTTCATGACCCATAACTCGCTTAACATGTCCGTTTTGGAGATTCTGATTGCAGAACTTGATTCTACAGGGCCAAATAACTCGAAAAACGAGGTTACAGTACTCTCTTGCTCACTCTAAATCTCATTCATAGCCTCATTCCAAACTTTTATTTTATCGCCGGAGTAGCTAAGTGGCAAAGGCGCAGGCCTCACGAGCCTGTGGATGTAAATCCTTTGAGGGTTCGATTCCCTCCTCCGGCAAATGTTTTTTTTTTACTTTTTGTTAAGGTATTTCGCATAGATTAGGATTCTTTGTATTGTTACACAGAAATTTGAAAATGAGTACTCTGATTAAATGGGCGCATCACGAAGAGGAATACAGCTGTTATTTTCAGTGTTGAAGTCTACTTCCGATTACTATAGTTTCCTATTGAAACTGAGATTAATTTCTTGAATTTTGACTTCAGAATCACTGCGAACTGACCTCTATCTTGGTAGAAAGATGCATTTATAACGGTCGCCGTTCTCGGAATAGTATGAGACACCCATTCTACGAGTCGGAACAGAGACATTTACTCTCAAAATGAGCAAAGCAGAAGACGAGAGCAGTGTCTCCTCCCGTGTCACCCGCTCGCTTCTGGTTTCTATGGAGACCGCGAGACGCGGAACGAACCCCTCATTGATTTTCATTCTTGTTTACTTGTTCATAAGCCTTAATGAATAGAAATCTTTATTAAAAATTCAAATTCAAGGAACCAAAAGTCAAAGGATGCAATAAATACTAAATTCTCAAAATAAATACATATGAAAATGGTGATGAAATGAATGAAAAAGAGAAGAAACCCAATTGTTACTCTGATTTGTGTTGCGAGTGGTTGTTGTCTTTGGAATGTGGAAGGACATCGGAGGCATCAGATGACGTTCATCAATGAGTTTTTTGAAGTTTACTTGGCCTTCTTCTTCTCGTCACGACGAGCACGTGCCGAGCTCTTCTCCTTGGGTTGGGTGGCATCACGGAGTTTCAAGGCAGCGAAGGCTGGAAAATTTTGAAAGTTTGAACTTGAACTTGAACTTGAGATTGCTAGCATGGTTTGTATAATATTAGGAGGATTTTTGATTTTTGACACTACTGGATAAGGACGCTGCAGTAGATTCAAAAGATGGAAACTCAGTCAAAGGTAAATCTAGACGGTGAACTTTAAAACTGGAATAAGGTTCAGAACACTCCAAAGCCAGAATCCAATATGCAAAGACCACAAGATGGAGAAGAAATCATAGTCAAGGAAGAGATAGTTCTAGTTGAGCATAAGCCAGTCGTCGTTGAAAGGAAAACAACTGCTTATGGATGTTGTACTATTCTTTGAACTGTATTTGTTAAGCTGGAATGAAATTCAACTTCTTATAATTGACTTACTGAAAACAGCAATCACAACAATGGCTGGGATGATGAAGACAGAGTTGTCGAATGAAGTCGAGTATGGTCCGTTTCCTCCGAGCTCAACCATTTTTAACGGATATCTGGAAATCAGTCCTCAATAAGAAGAGACTAGGAAAACCAATAAGAAAGAAATCCAATAAAATTATTCAATAGTACTGTAGTTAGACTCTTGTTAATTTTCTAGCCATCATTTTCATTCTTTAAATTTGTTTTTCTTCATTCAAAATTTAGAATTCTGATAGATTAAACATCTAACTACCAGAAAATGCGAAAATTTTTGGGGAAAATTTGTATCCACACAGGTGGGAGGCAGTTATAAATGTGTCTCCTCCTCGGAATATGCCAAGCTGGAAGGATACGCAGCGCGACCGCAACGCGTCGGAAAGAACTGCGACCCGGTATTTTTCGGAGGCTTTATAAAGTTTTTTCCCTTTCTTTTGTTCGCTTTGAAAATGATTCTGGATAGAGAGCGATTTTTTGATCTGTGAGAGGCACGGACATATTAATGACCCACTTCAAACTATATTTTCGTACTTGTGGTATTTTTCAAATCGACACATTCTTTATTAGTAAATTCAAAATTGTCAGATCGATATAGTACCAAGAAAGTTGGGGAAGCTCAGAATGAATTGGGGGTCAGGATGGCTATATATATTATCGCGCCGCCGTCTGTTGTCAGTTGACTTTAAAGGCGCAAGGACTTATTTCAGACGATATCTCGTTAGGGCACGAGAAATGCGCCTCTGCGCGTGAAGGCGCACTTTGCGTGAATCAGTCCATCGTAATATCATGGCAAATTTCTCGTGCCCTAACGAGATATCGTCTGCAATAAGTCTATGCGCCTTTAAAGTCAACTGACAGCGGACGGCGGCGCGATAATATATAAACATGAAATTTCGAAAAAGTTTCTAGACCAGTGTGCTGAGATAGTTGTAGCAGTCGTCACGATATACATGCCCATATGAGAGTTTCGCCCAAAAATAGAGCGTTTTCGTTGCAAAACATATGGCCAGAAGAACTGCTGACGATCCTAATGTGATGGAGACGCATTTTGAAGCCAAACTTCGAGAAGGGTCGATCGCGACAGTGAGCATCAGAACTGAAAGAAATTCGAATTTTGCTGTTCAAAAATTCGGATGAAAGCGGAATCCCGATAAAAAATGTATATGCTTTAAAATGTGTGGTATCTGAATATTCTTAGGAACATTTTTGAAAAAAGTCACTATTCCTAGTGCCCCAATTTGTTTTAACCGAGGATGACTTTAGATGTCGGCGCCTTTTCGGTCAACAAATTTTTCAAATATTTTTATCTTGATATTCGGAATTTGCACATTCTTTTTTGGCCGGAATTCTTTTTTTACAATCTAATTATTCATAATTTTTTCTGATAATTTGAACTCACCAATTACAAAAACCATGATCGATGCAAACCAGAATGAGAAAGCAACGACTCTCAAGAAGCTGGTAGATTTTATGTATCGAAGAGCGCTGAAAAAAACAATTCCAAACTAATTTTCAATCCTAAAATCTCACTTCTCAACATCTACTTGCTGTTGGGTCTGCTTGACGATTTTTATCATAAACAGTAGTTGAAGAGCAGAAACAAAGAAGGCAAGAATCGAAAGAACGACGATAGCAACGTCGAAAGAAGCAATAACATCTCGAATCACATCGATTACTCCTTTATAAAGAGAAGTAGGAGATTTCGCACTCCGCAGAAACTTTTCAGAGTTTGAGAAGTGAAACTGAAGAGAGACAACTGTGAATAGGGCAGAACAGACTGACATGAAGAGGAGAAGTAACATATTCCAGTGGACCTAGAAAGTGAAGGCATTTTGAAAGCAGAACTGAACAATTCCAGCTTACCGCTTTCCGATCCATCGCCCTGTTCTCATGGTTCAAGTCAATCACTGATGGATGACTCTCACTAACTTGTCCACCTACTCCACTATATGTTCCAATCGTTCCTCCCATTGTTTTTGCACCGGCACATGATACTGAGTATCGCATTGATATGGGGGAGTTTTGAGCCTGAACTATAGAAATATTTGAATTTGAAATCAAAGAGTCCTCACCATCGGAAGCAGTGCTTCGTGATTAATGGAGGCTGGAATGTGCTGTGCTCGCCTCGTAGTAGTCATTTTTTGATTCTGTAAATCAGTAATTTTTGATTAAACAAGAAGCGAATGAAGATCATAAAAAGTGAGATCCTACAAGTAGTAGTTTTTTACGAAGCGTCTCGTTCCGCCCAAACAAAATAAAACTTCTCCCTTCTGACAATAAGAAAGTTTGTATTACAAAGGGAGAGAGAAAGAGCAATCAGGATTCGGGAGGACCACTGAACTCGTTGTGCGGTGCTCTGCTAAGCTAGCCCAAGGCGCATAAGTTTTTGTGTAAGGCGTTCGAACGGAGTTTCTCGGGGACCATCATCAGGTGGTGTCATTTGAGCGGTGAAAAGAGTGAAGGAAAGGAGAGTATAATTCAGTCGTGAAATGTCGGAAAATGAAACAAATCATCAGAACGTTTGCCAGATGTTTTAAAAAGGTTGACAGCTGTGATTGAACGAATTTTGGCTTCCAAAAAAAATTCTCAAAAAACTGTCGTCAATCATTGCGTACTGTCTGCGAACACCGATACGGAAAAACGCAGACTATTTTTCGAATTCCAAATTTTTTTTATTTAGAAATTGAAATTTTTTTACAAGAAAAGTTCTTTAGATAGAAAAATACTCATCAAATGGATTTGAAAACGCTCTAAAGCGTTCCAAAACAATACAAAGCACACATCGCAAATTCTCTTGCATTTCGAATGCACCCAACCGTCATGTATTATGATTGAGTGTCCCACCCTTCTCGCCTATTCTTTTTGTTCACCACTCTCCGATTAGCCTACTCGATCGATAGTAATAATCCTGTACGGACAGTCTTACCACCTCCTGTTAGCCCCTTGTTCTGATTTGTGAGAACGTCTTATTCGTGATTCCAAGTTGTGCCCCTCAATAAGTAATAACAATTTTTCAGGACAACTCGAACAAAAACAATCCAAACTCCAAAAAGAAATGAGTGCAGGTAGGTGTATAAAAAGCTTTTTCCATAAATAAACTTGAGTGAAATGCGATACTTCTTTGCATAACAAATAACAAGAATACCTAAACTAATACTGCAAGCATCTCAAAAAAATCCCTGAATTTCAGACTACAGTCAATACGGCTACTATCAGCCTTCGGGAGGTGTTCCAGCCTCATCAGCTCCAACCGCAACAATCCCGGCAACTTCAGTGTACGGAGAACAGAGGCCTACGTTCTCAGAGGATGGGACTGGCACTCCATACAGCACTATACTCAACTTGTATGATATTTCTATTGTAATCGAGAATTTACTTTTGCTTGTTACAGAGTCGGAAGCTCTGCGGTCAGCAATGATATTAGTTATGATACTTCATCGAAAGATCCTCATATGATCAGGTAAGAGTTATTCAAAAAAAAGGAAGGAATACTCATTCATCTGGGGTAACCCAAAAAGATGAAAGAACGGGAAAAAGGACGAGAAAGGTCGTGGGAAAGTAAACATTTTTGATGCAAAAAAGGGGACCGAACCACAAAAGTGGCCATGAAAGTTGGGAGAGAAAGAGAGAGGGAATGAGATTTATTCTTCTTTCCAGCGTAAACATAACGAAAAGAAGAAGTGCGCAAAAAGAAAGCTCATACAGTAATCCATGACATTTCAGAGCTCGCGTCTTCATTGGAAACATCGCCCGAGCCATTATCACTCGTGATGATATCATTGAATTGTTCCGTCCATTCGGAAAGATTATTGCAGTTAATTATTTTGCGGTAAGTTACAGTAATTCTGTGCATCTTGTCGTGAGCAATTCGTACTAAAGTTGAAATCATTTCAGCAACAAGGTTTCGGTTTCGTTCAATTTAACGAAGCATCAAGCGCTGACGAATCGTGTCGTTCTCTAAACGGAATTTCGTGGAAAACATGTTGCCTGGGTAAGTAAACTGTTAGAAAATTGTAAAACTTGAAGGCGATTGCTCATGTTCAGAGCTTTTTTCCCCTATCATTCTTCCTTCATTTCGATTATTCTTTTTCACAGTTTTCTACGAACAGTTTTCCATTTTCTTCCTTCATTCTTTCATTATTCTTGTTTTCAACTTTATGTCCATTTCAGATGTTCATTTGGCTATGCTTGGTTCACTCAAAAAGCCAGAAAAAGAGTCTCGAGGAAATCCGATTCCGCCTATTCCATCAGCATTCCCAACTGGGAAGCAGATGGCTCCGCAGGCCGATTCGTCTGCGCAAAGGTTCTTTGTTTTTTCAACTTCTTTAATTTGAAATTTTTATTCGATTTCCCTTTTTTCTCCGTTTTTTCGAACTTCCAATCAAATGTTTCGTGTGAAGTTAACTCATTTTTCGCCTATCGCAGATTGTTTTTTCCTCTCGCGATACTACGAAAACTGTGAAAATGAAACAAAAAGGCATCAAATGCCATGCTCAAAATCCGCATGAGAGTTGCGAGAAAAAAAGAAAAAGTGAAACTTATAGCAAAAATCAAATCGGCTGTTTTTACCAATAAAACCGTTGAATTTTTCAGCGGAAAACGACCATTCGAAGATGAGGAATACGAGATTTTCAAGCAGAACAAGAAGAACAAGCAATTCGCCAATGGGGATAGAACAACCAATGATCAGTTGGCACCGAATGGTGAGTAGGATTTTAAGATTGGTGAATTTTTTACCATAAGCGAAGAAACGTTCAATAACCAAGCCTGAAATGTTTCAGAAATGTGCGACACCATGGTTTGCGGACACTGCCGTTTCGTGACCAGCGATTTTGAGGAATTCAAGGAGCACCGTATATCTGGGTGCAATAAGTATAAGGATCCAGGCGAGTTGGCTTATAAGCACACCGGAGGAGTCCGAACAAAATGGCCTTGTGGCTCAAATAATGAAAAATAAATGCGTAGATTCTCAATATTGCAGTGAGGTCGCTCGAAAAATCATCCTAGAGCCAAAAACGCCGTCAAAGTCGAAAGAGGCAGTCAGAAGTGCTCTCTTATGGACGAACTTTTCCCAGAGTTTTCCCGGCTGTGGTCATTTTTAGCTCGCCTAGGAAACTGGGGGAAAAGTTCCTCCAAAAGAAAGGACTTCTGACTGCACCTTTCGACTTTGATGGCGTTTTTTGCCTCGTAGATGATATTCTGAGCAATTTTATTGTGATCTTCGGAATCTACGAATTTTTTTGCATTATAAACCTCAAACTCATAAAACGGATTCCTCCTTTAATCAGTGGGAACCAAGAGCAATTTCATTTAAACTTTATTTCAGAAGAGCCACGTCATCGTCTGAAATGTGCCACTTGCTCTCAACGCTTCCTTGGCGCATGGGGACTTTTGGAGCATCTCACGGAGTTCCATCGCATGTTGCTCTACAATGAGGAGAAACTTACAGTAGGCGCATTCTCTACATAATCGAAGTCATTTTCCATTTTCAGGCTGCTGATTTCGCCCAAATGCGTGCTAGTTCCGTGGCATCGTCTGCTTCTGGAATGCCACCAAATGCTCCTCAAAACCCATCACAAGAACTTTCGGCCAACTCGACTCCGTCCTATCCAATGGTAATCGAAGGAAATCCGGTTGCTTACAACTCGAACAATGGAACTCCGCAAAACTGAAGAATCTCAATTGAATCTCTGCTTCTAACTACTTCTACTGATTTATGACTTCCTTTTCAATTCTCGCTTTCGAGTCATGATTTTTGAATTTTGAGTTAAATGAATGAATGCAATTAACAAGTTTAGCGTGAGTCTGATAAGGATCTAAATGGAAAAAAAATCAGTAATCTGTCATTAGTTTTTGTTTTCTGAATTCGCCGGAAAATGAATTGGCAAATGCTCTTCCTGGTTCTCATTGTAGGTTCTCCTTTGCTTGATGGAGATAAATTGAGCAAAGAAGAAAATGAGAATAGATTGAAAGCTTGTGGATGGAATATGCAAAGTAACTTTTCCACTCAGTTTTGAATTTATAAATCAAGGTTTCAGACAAGATCTACCATTCCGACAAGTCTAGACATCATAGCATGAGTCCCTGGTCGGTACATGTCAGAACTGAACGTTTCGATGGCCAGACAGGATCGTGTTCTGGAACACTGATATCGTCCCGTCATGTGTTGACAGCTACTCATTGTGTTGCTGAACTGGGCCCGCAAATGACCATGTATATCAAAATAATGATGAACGGAAAAACTATTGAGAGAAAAGATTGTCAAGGATCGTGAGTTTTGATGTAGATGACTCAGGAATGGGTTAATTTTAAGAGACTACATTATTGATGATCCAGGACTAGCTGCAAAAGTATCAGTGTTTCATGGACAGAATATAGATGGAAGGACTGCGCCGATTTCCCGGGCCAAGAAGGTATGACGTCATCATTTTAAGGCAAATACTCCTGTACTCCTTCTGCTCTTGTGCACTACTGGCTCTTGTGATACCCAGAGGGGGGAATACTAGATTCTAAGATCCTCTACAGTTTTGGAATAAAAAGTTTATGCCTGTGCTTAGGTGAGCTTTGGTGATCTTGGATATAGATTTGGACATACCCAAAGTTAGCTTCACCTTCACAACTGGATAAGTTTTCTGGAAGCAAAGAGGACATTCAGAAAGGCCTCTGAAACTCGCAAAGATATCCATTGTAACTAGGAGTAGGATAAGAACTTTATAGTGAATAATTGATGCCTAGTTGGAACTAAATTCGCTCAGGCGTAGCCAAGAAGAAGAGTAATTTTTTAATAAGAGAGAAGGGCAAGTAATGCATACAAAGTTTCGCAATGACAGCTCGTGAACCAGGATAGCACATGAAAGAAGTAGGACATGGGCAAGTACCTCATGAGTATTTGTCGGTATAACATCATCCTTCCTTCTTACATACTAATATGGGATGTCTTGAAGATCTGGCTTATCTCCGCATGTCGCAAGTTCGAGAGTTCTACTGTACTCTCTGATATGACTCTGATCGAACTGGAAATGAATTTCCCTGCGAGTTCCGGCCTGAAAATGGCTTGTGTATCTGGTAATCATTTTTAGAAATCACAAATCCAACTGAAGTTTCAGAATCAATGTCTCATGTGGCCGGAGGAGTTGTTATGGATTTTTATGCATATGGAACACAGCGTAATTTTCAGATGATCCAACCGAAAGTATGTATTTTCTTTCAGCTGATGAAGGTCTCAACAACAGTACTTCAACAAATGGTCTAATTCAATTTCAATACGAAAGAATCCAGGTGTGCTCATTTGCCGTCGATTCTAAACTCGTACAAATAATTAGGTCATTCAACCTCGCTTCGTCTTTCGTTCACCAACACCGACATCTGGAAGAGGCTCCACTGAGGAACTGATAATAGCTCGATCATTCGATGAGAATACTGTAGCATGCGGTGTGAGGGAAACGTTTGAACTTCTGGAGTTGAAAAAGGGAGATTTCAGGGAGACAGTGGTGGTGGTGCGACTCGTCAAATCAAGGGCAAAACTACTGTTGTTGGGGTAGCAAGTCAAAGTGAGCTCAATCCTTTCTCGAGTTTCCGAAAGTTTTGATTTCAGCCTCCTGCCATGCTCTCATCAGAGGCATCGGCGCATTAGAGTACTACGTACCGGTGGCTTCGAAAACTGAGAAATTCTGCGAGTTCGGTGGAATCTGTTCGACGAGTTACAACCCTCGCCATCTTCTGATTGGAGTGCTGCTTCATGTTTTTTTATTTCATACTTGAATGAAAGTTGAGAAAAATCTTGTTTATTCAAAATTATATAGAAAATAGTACATTTGGCAGTTCGAATAATAATGAGATCAGAGCTCATTTGTACATATTTACAGAGCGAAATATCCTTCAGCAACTTTTTTCGAATCGTTCCACGATTTTCAGGCATGTCCTGGCGTCTTCGATGGAGTCGTGGCTTCTTCTGATTGGTTGAACGTCTTCATTCAGCCACTTCTTTGCCATGTTCTTCAGCGATGGCATTTTGTCGTTGTTTTCCAGAAGAGCCGTGTCGATTACATTCAGATGGACGATTTTGAGGACTTTGAGATCGTTTGAAAGTCCGTGGCCGATGAGAAGAGTGGATCGGTTGATGAATCGGAACATGAGCTGGTGAATCTGAAAATTTGGGAATTGAATTATTATGAAAATAAACGAGTTGGGACCTCGGTATTTTCGGGCTCTCTTTTCGAAGTGACAGTTTCGATTCCAAATTTCGCTTGAAATACCGCTAGTCCGCAAACAACAGGGTCAACTCCGCAAACACCGCGGCGGCACAAGTGTCACAATTTCTTACCGTAATTTAGGTAAACCAAGTAATTTTCCAGCCTATTTTTCCATTTTCAGTTTTCAAACAATTTTTCTGCGAACGTCGGTGACATGTGTGTCGCCGTTTTCGTGATGTGATATCGCGGTTGCCCAAATGTCGGATTGTAGGCCAGGTCACCATCTTTTACTGGTAAGCGAAAAATCTCACCTGTTTGAGTGTCTTTGCTTGTTCCAGATGTGACTCCTCGATTCCGGAGAACTGCGTATTGAGGTGGACGAGTCGTCCCTCTGGTAGAATGAATTCATCGATGATCACTTTTCCATGTAAATCAACAAGAGAAACCCTTCCTGCTTCCAGTCCATTCTCCGTATGCACCATCTCAACATCGAGAGCGAAAATCTTTAAAATAATTATTACAGATTCAAATATAACTAAAAAATCTTACCTTGTTTGAACGAAAGTCTCGCAATGACGCAGGGTTCGGAGTTTGGACGAATTGTTCCAGGATGCTTTCCGATGGTTGTTGATGGACGTGGAATGGATGAGATGTGCATCCTTTCGATGTTCCCACTCTTTCCAGGCAACACAAATGATATTTGAATCCGTTGATGATTTCTGTTTTCAGTGGATGAAACTGACACAGATTCGGAGAGGCAAACGTTGATTTCCGATTGAAAAGCTTCGCGCATCTGGAGCACTTTCGCGTGTTATCGTCTTCTGGCATGAATACGAAAGTGCTCCATTTGTCGCGCTTCTTGAATTGTGCTTTTTTCGATGTCTCCGTCTCGAAGTAGAGATATCCGCTTTCTTTCAACCTCTCCTCCGGAAGCACCAATCGACTGTAGATGAAGTGCACTTTTTGTGGAGTCATCCTTCAAATAAGAATGATTTGAATTCACGTTGTTTTTCTCAGTGGTAAATATTGACAATTCAAAAAAACGTAAATAATTGTTTTTAGGCCCAAAACACATTGCGGAACTGGCTCCGCCCACATGCAAGTTGCCGCACAGTTTTCCGGTATTTAGAATAATTTCCAAAATCAACTTCTGATCGAATCAAACAATTTTGTGGGTTTCAAATGAAGATTTTTATGGAACAACAGTCAACATGTTTGAAAACCATATGGAGCAAATAAAAATTTCAACCTTAAAAGTTGATATTATTCATGTCTAAATCAAAGAGAGTGCGCGCCGAAGATTCGATTTATCGGAGATCACGATTTTTGCTACGGTATCTTTAAAGGCGCATAACTGCTTTTCAAACTGATTTTTCCGATTTTCTCAGTTTTTAAGCAATTTTTCTTCAAAATTTTGCAAGAGGTACGAAACAATCATGCATCGAAGTCATATTTTATCAGAAAAAATGGCTGAAAATCAACCAAAATTGAGAAAAACGGAAAATCAGTTTGAAAATGAGTTATGCTTTTTTCTGATTTTCCGTTTTTCTCAATTTTGGTCGAGTTTCAGCCATTTTTTCTGATAAAATATGACTTCGATGCATGATTGTTTCGTACCTCTTGCAAAATTTTGAAGAAAAATTGCTTAAAAACTTAGAAAATCGGAAAAATCAGTTTGAAAATCAGTTATGCGCCTTTAAAGATACCGTAGCTAAAATCGTGATCTCCGATAAATCGAATCTTCGGCGCGCACTCTCTTTGATTTAGACATGAATAATAAATTGGCAAATATATTGGCAAAAACGCGCTTCGAATGATTATGCAGATCTGAATTGTTATTTTCTTTGCTAACCACTCTTCTAGCGAGTTTATCGTTTTTTTTGTCTGAAAGCCACACAGGGTGGCCAACCACTACATCAGTAATCTCGCGCTAGTGAGAGTCAGAGAAAGCGCTGCGTCTCTCACCAAAAATACTATCTCGTTTTTCTTACTGTATTTAAAGGCGCAGATCGTTTTCCGCTTGGGTCTCGAAGTGAACTGCAGTTTTTCAACTTTGCCGCGAGGCGCGAAACAAAAAAGCTGAAAATGATGACATTTCCTCTTGTCCGAGAGGAGTCCGCAGCCGAGCGAAATAGTATTTTTTGGTGAGAGACGCAGAGGTTTTCTCTGACTTCTCACTGGAGCGCGATTTCTGATGTAGTGGTTGGCCACCCTGTGAAGCCACGGAATTCTTGGATTCCATTTGAACATTCGATGAAATGCCGTTGTTTTTGAAAATACAGGAAATACCGGAAGAATGTCCGGCAGATTTGCAAGTGGGCAGAGCCTATTCTAAATATGCGTTGTGACTCTCACAAAAAGTTTTTATGCGCCGTTGTTTGAATTGAAAATGTATTTTTGGATATTTCTCGAAATGTTAACCTGAAAATGAAGCATTCACAAAGAAAGATACTCAATACTTCCGGAAGGAATTGGAATAATGTTCTTATTTCAAGTTGAGATTGTAGACAATAGACATTTAATGCAAAAGAAAAATGTTTGAGATTTTCAAGAGACGAGGAAATGGGACAAAATGAATAAAAGAATGGGAAGATAAATAGAAAACAATTGGAAAATAAAAAGATTGATTAGATTCCTATGCAGCTGGATTGTACTCATCAGGATGTGGTGATCCTGCAAAACAGAACAAATTGTTGAATAAATTTCGCTAAAAAGCAATCCTACCATTCTCTGCCACTGTAGCATTGTACACATAATTCCCAATCTCATCTTCGTCTTCTTGTGGTGGAGTACGTGGCTCTGCATATGGATTGTATTCTTGATAGTGAGCAGTTGTTTCTAGAAATGTGAAAGTGTATACTTTTGCATAATCAACAGTATCCTACCTTGCTCTGGCTCCATTCCTTCCTCTCCTTGATACGATTGATAATGTTCATCTCCTCCATTTGGTTGACTGTAATCACTAGGAGGCTCATTCTCCTGTTGATAATACTGATCTTGGCTCTGTGATCCCTCTGCTTGTGCTTGTTCAACTGTTGGATAGAACATCTGTAAAAGAAGCATATTATCACTAAAGAAAGATCAGAAAACAAGCGTACTATATGCTGTGGACTGTCCTCTCCAACCCCAGGAATACTGAAGATGCACACCATTCCTTCATCACCACCCGTCAACAAATGACGACTGGTTGGAGAAAATGAGAGGGCGCAGATAGCAGAAGTGTGTTCGTTAGCAATGCGCATGATTGGTGTGGTCAGTTCTATGTGCCAGATGAAGACCTAAAAAGGATAATCATTATAATAACCCGAAAAGAGTGTGAAACTCCCACCTGTGAGGAAGAAGAGGAGCTTGCAAATCTTGTTCCTCCCGACTTCTCATCAATCGTCAATCCTGTAACTGGAGCATCGTGAGCAGAATACACGCGGAGAGCTTTGATGGAACGAGTTGGTTCGATATCATTGGTGCTGAAAAATTCAATTTTACCAAGAAATAGTGTCACTAAAACTTACAAGTCTGTCATTGTATGCAATTTGATGAGCCGATCATCACATGCACTCAAGAATCGATCATCTCCAGGGAGGAACTCAATCTTCCGTACTCGCATTGAATGAACTAAAATTTATATATTTCTAATGTTCCTCACTTTGAAGAACTACTACCTTCATATTTATGATAGCTCTTGAAATCCTCTGTATGAAACATCTCGATTCCACCGTCCAACTGTCCGACTGCCAGGAACTTTCCGTCTCGACTCTGAACAACACGATAAAATTACTATGTCTGGATTTTCAGCAATCACAACTCACATATCTCAAACAACTGATCTGTCTGACATTTGGGAATGGTTCTTGCCGAGAAACTTCCTTTGAGCAATTTTTGATTTCTTTCAAATATCCTGAATATGCGGCAGTGATGTATCCAGTCTTTTTTGGTGAGGCTGCGCAATAGGTGGATTCCAGATAATCGAATTCGAAAGTCGTTGTTTTGACAGAATTGATCAGCTCCACTTCGTAGACACTCGAGTTGAGTCCAACCATCACCACATCTGAAACATGGATCTAGATTTCGTAGATTTCTCAAAAGTACTAACATTGTCCATCAACAGAAACATCTGCTGACTGTATAGCTGTTGCTGAAGTTGTTAGAACCATTTTTTCGTCGAGGAAGATGAGATCCTCCGCACGGTTTTCACCTCTGAAAGCATTGCATTTGCAGATTTATTACAAACGAAAAACGCATACAAAATCCATAGTTTCGAATTATCGTGCGATACAGAAATGACACCAATTTGTCCTCCGAACCGGAAACTCCAAATACCAACCAATGATCGAACGTGAGCTGAAAACATTGCTGATTTCAGATCCTTTTCTTTATTGTTCATTACCTTTCTCATATTTTCCAACGTTCTTTGCCTGTGGAATATCATCTTCGTTCATGGAATCGTCCATCTTGAATAAAAGAAAAAACAATAATATTTACGACCAAAATTTGCAGAGAAGATACGGTTGGTGATCATAAACCAAGAAATTAAGGGGACGAAACAAGTAGTAGAAACCAATTTATAGGAAATCCATATAAAAACGAGACACCGAAATTTGATATGAAATCAACGGAAAAATGTAAGAAGTTTCACACGACCTTATGCTTTTGAAACCGGAGACAAAAGATACAATAAATAAATAAAAATTTTGATTTGAAAACGAAGCAATTATGTAAACATGGGAGAGGGATTTGACATGAAAATTCAGTAGGCCTAGAACCACTTTTGATCGTTCTTCCAGCAGGCATGGAGATCTTCGATAGCTGCAGATTCATAACGTTCGACGAATGACTTGACGATTCCAACAGGTTCAGATGGGTAGGTGACCAAGGAGATTTCTGTAATAAGAACATGATACTGTGAAACCAATCTACTTTCTTACCTCCATTGTTCTCCACAGTATTCGGTTGCACAAAGAGACGTCTTGGCTTGCGGCGAGAGATGCAAATATTGCGCCAACGGAGCTCAGTCTCTCCAACAGCTCCATAAAACTCGAAAAGATTCTTTCCTCCCTCGAAATCTCCAGTAGACTTGTAGGCTTGAAGTTTGGCGAGGAAAGCGTTGACAGCTGGTCGTCCGACGGAATCAATCAAGTTGCGATCAAGCTTGAAATGAAGATCTGGTTTTCCATTCTCTCCCTTCGTCTCCTCAATCTTGACGAATCCTTGTCCAGCCTCCAAAACAACTTTGGTGAGCACATATCGAGCATAGCAGTGAGCTTGACCCCACTTCTTTTGATCGGCTTGATAGAACTCAAGAGCCATTAGTCCGGCACGGATCTCACTGAGCCAGTTGACATATTTCACATCTTGAGCAAGCTCGCCGGTGTATCCGAAGATTCTGGAATCAAAAACTTTGAATGACAGTCTTCGGAGGGCATAATTCCTACTCAAGGATATCAGAATCACAGCAGAGAACATATCCAACAGCCTCAGCACGGCATTCCTCGTAAGCAGAAGCAAGCGGACCGAACTTCGAAGACCATGTCTCTCCAGGCTCATACCACGTAGCAATCTAAATAAAAAGGTTGTATATTTGATGACTGATTGGAGATCTTACTGGTCCACCGGTCAGGATATCCTTGACTTTGGATTCATTAAAGTTGAAAGTTCCATCGGCATTCTTTTGGAACAATTTTCCAGAACCGTGTCCGAGAAGTTCGTGAAGTCCAACTTGAACTTCGAATGAATCCTTGTGGTACTTGAACATTAGCTCCTCATCATGATCATCCAAAAAGTTCATCTTTTGCTTTGGCTGAGCAGAGATCACATTGCCAAGAGAAACGTTTTTGAATCCTTCGTTTTGTCGGATATCGTCGTCTGAAGGTTTTACAGTAAATGAACTTTCTGAAAAATGTTAACTTACAGTTTGGAATATTGATTCCAGCTGGGATTCCACTGCTTCCGAAAGCAATCACATCCAACGCTGTGAAGTCTGGCTTTAAGAAAGTGTCCTTCTCGTAGTCCGCTCCCCATGGGAGACGCTTCAAGATTTCTTCGGCTCTTGATACGAGAGTTTGGAACTTTTTCGATGTTTCCTTGTTGACGGCTGCGACGAATCCTTCGAACTCGGACCGTGTTCCAGCAGGGTCTCTATAGTTTTCAATGAATCCAATGTAACTTTCCACCGATGGTCCGACATCCTTGATCCAGTACCGAGAACCATCCTTGTGCTTGTTGATGTCTCCACCCTTGAAATGCTCAATATAATTCTTGAGCATTTCTTCTTGGTTCTTGTTGGCAGCCGAATCAACAGCTTTCGCAATCCATTCATGGGCTCTTCTCATGATTGGTGAGTAATCTCCTCTGACAACTTGAACGACATCTCCTTCGAATTCAACAGCTTCAGAGACAACACCTTCTTCGGAAGAAGCCAGTTTAATGGTGAATGTAACCTTTCCATCAGCTCCAACCTCCTTGAAGAGACGCGAGTTCCATGCTTCCACGTTCTTTTGCTTGAAGAACCGATCGATCTTCTGCGCATCTTCTTTGGTGATGTTCGACGAGTGATAGCATGTGACTCCCTGAAAACAAGAAATTTACAATATGTAAACGTCAATGTGCTTCTTACATCTTTTCCGAACCCAAGTTGCAACTGGTTGGCTTCCAATGACCCAATGACATTCTCTACAGACTCCCACGTCTTCATCACTTTCTCGTCTCGGCCAGCAACCGACTTCTCAAGAAGCTGGCGAATCTTCGATGCTTCGATACCTGGAACAATCTTCGAGTCACCGAATCCCTTGTAGTTTCCAGAGTTTGAATAGAAAGCGGCCGCGTAGATGACAAGAGCTTCCCAGTCGTAATCATCGTATCCAAGTGCGAATGCCTTCTCTTTCAGTTGATCGATACTCTCCTCCTTGAACAATCTGTAGAGGACGTAGAAGATTGGAGCGGATTCAGGCGAGACTTGAAGGAAAACTGCCAGAGATCCATCGAACGACGCTTTTGCCAAATAGTGAGCGTATTTCTTCTCCTTATCGGTCAATGTCTTGAAAGCGTCTTCTGCGTCGAGTTGACAGACTGGAGAGTCGACTGGAATAATGTGGAGGAGACGATCGACGGTGGGCATTTTTTGAGAATGAGCGAAGGATGGGTGAAGAGAGAAAGTTGAGGTGGAGACGAACCTATAAAAAACAATACGTTAATTAGGAATGCTCTTATCGAGAGACAGGAAATTATAAAGATAGTGTTAATTGCAGGTTGCGGGATTTGCAGCAAACCAAACGTAGGATTTGTGTGCTTCTCTGGTTTCTAAAGGCCTTTAGCTAGGAAAATGTAAGTAACTCTTGTCACATCACTGTTTAGGAGATGTTAGCTCACAAAAGCTCAAAAAACGACTGGCGACCGAAGAAAAATGAAAAGAATGACAAAAAACACAAATTCAAAATTTCTCCTGCTCGTCAAATTCAGTGTTCCTAGTGCCGCGAACACCGATTGTTGTTTGCGGACCTTGTTTACGCGCAAAATTTTTGGCGCCGGCTTGTTTATTCCGTTTTCTGGTGTCTTATTTGGAGGTCAAAAATCTTATTTCCGCCCTATTTTTCTTGTCGTTCAAACAAAAAGAAACGGTTCACCAATCATTCCTTTTCAATTTCAGCCGTAAAAATGTTGCAAACTGCCGCACGCTCTGTCTCTAAACTCGTCCAACCGATCACTGGGTTAGTATTTCTGGAGGCTCCTGAAGGGAACTTAAAAAAGGTCCTTATTGTTCTAAACTATGCTTTTTTAGAGCCGCCGCCGTCCGTTCCAAGCACACTCTCCCAGATCTTCCATACGACTATGCCGATTTGGAACCAGTTATCAGCCATGAAATCATGCAACTTCACCATCAAAAACATCATGCCACCTATGTGAACAATCTTAACCAAGTTGAGGAGAAGGTCCATGAGGCCGTTTCTAAGGGTAAGAATAATCTCAATAGGTTGAAAATCATAGAGGATTTGTCTTATAGGAAACATCAAGGAAGCAATTGCTCTCCAATCAGCTCTCAAGTTCAACGGAGGAGGTCACATTAATCACTCCATCTTCTGGACTAACTTGGCCAAAGACGGAGGAGAGCCATCTGCTGAACTCGCTGCTATGATCAAGGTCAGGAATAGTCTTTGTCATGAGTTTCAATAGTTTTGCATAACCCGATTGCAACATGAATATAATCATAGTGTCCAGAATAATGTTTTCAGCGTGATTTCGGAGACCTCGCCACCCTTCAAAAGATGCTCTCCGCATCGACTATCGCTGTTCAGGGATCCGGATGGGGATGGTTGGGATACTGTCCAAAGGGAAAGAAACTGAAGTTGGCTACTTGCGCCAACCAGGATCCACTTGAGCCAACCACTGGACTCATTCCACTTTTCGGAATCGACGTCTGGGAACACGCATACTATTTGCAGTACAAGAACGTCCGTCCAGACTACGTCAACGCCATCTGGAAGGTTGGATAGAGATGACATGATTCGAGAACTGTTTGTTCCTTTTGCAGATCGCCAACTGGAAAAATGTCAGCGAGCGTTTCGCCAAGGCTCAACAACAACAATAAAGCCGTCGCTTTTCGATGAAAAGTTTGGAATCAACCGAAAAATAGCAGTAGAAGGTCCCCGTTTCTGTTTGTGTTTTGTAACTATTTTAAAGTATTTCTGAATGAATGTAAGTAACATTTCAAACCTTTTCAATGCAAGCGTTCTCCGAAAAAGTGTAGCGACCCGTCCGTTCATCTTGACTAGACTAACCTAAAATATTGGAAATCTGTTCTGTGCAGTCCTCCTGCAAACGATGGTTAGTATAAATACTACTAGCTAGAGACCCAACTACAAAGTTAATAAACTGAGTAACTTAGAACAAATACAGTTTATTGTAAGACACGATATCGCAAAATACATGTAGTAAGGAAGATACGAGTTGAGCTGATACAGGATGCTATAATTACATTATTGTGCATTATTTACAAATTTCGTAAAGAGTCGGTAAGATCCATTTGTTGGTGATTTCGACGCTCTTTCTGGAAGGAATGAAAATATAGGTAATGGAAGATGGAGAACAAAACTCACACTGTATTGTGCAGGAACGAAAGCAGATCGATGAGCAGGTTCGTGCTGGAATAGTTTAAATGTGCGGTAGGACTTGGTGAACAAATAACTAACCATAAAGGGAAAGAAACTTGAGTGCTGAGTATGATCAGGAAACCGAAGTTCTTCTAGAAGAGGAGCATCAACCAGCAATTGAGTTGCACTGTCGACTGCTTTCCATAAATTGGTTGGATCCGGTTGGAACTTCGCATCAGCCAAGGCAGCTAGACTGTTTTGAGTGGTGTGAGATGATGTATCCAACGCGGAATTCTAAAAAAGATAATCTAGATTCTCAATAACTCAATTCGCTTTACCAATACATACGAAGACGTTGTTGGGAACACGGGCTGCATTAACGATAAATCCAGTTCAGCGGCTCTCTGTGCACAAGGAATCACAATCGGTTGGAATATGTTCTCCTCAATTTCAATTGAATTGTTCTGAGCCTGCTGTTGATCCAACTGATCCATTAATTGATTTGCGGTTGATCGACTTGGAGAATTAGCTGATTCAGAAGGTTGCTGTCCAGAAGACGTTGGCGGTTCCATGGTTGATGTAAAAGTGACTGCACTTCGTTTGTACTTCTTCGGCCGATTTCTGACTCGAAACTTGTTATATCTGACTGCTTGGGCCGCTTCGTCCCTGTCCCTTTCTAACTCTTCTTCTAGAATCTTATCATCTGCTTTCTGTACTGTCATCGTGGTTTTCAGGAAGTCTCTAACTGACATCATCTCTCCACCAGTCTCCATTTTTTCGGGTGAAATTGATCGATTTCGTATAGGAGAGTGAGAAGAAGCATCGTGTGGTATGGGTACAGGATAAACTGGTAGAGGATTATTGATTGTTTGCTGAAAAATTTGGAATAGTTTTTAATGTATTTCAATTGTTATTACCTGATTAACTATTGTTTCACTTGGCCTTGAATCTTCTCTTTCTATCCTTTCTTCAACTTCTACAACTTGTGGGACTTCATGATCCATTTGATCTCTTGGACTGTCTTCCACTATCGGCCTTGTTACCGGGGACGAAGATGGTTCTCGTGTTCCCTTCAAATGGAGCATGTGAAATATTGCTAATAGTTTTGTTTTTCTCAAATCCAAAAAATCCAAACCAACCAAAACTTTCTCCAAAATCAGCTTATTAAAATCCTGTTGTGTCTTGATGAATTGATTGACAACATCCGATAAGTCATCGATTTTCTTTTCAATTTCCGCTTGTTTTTCATAATGTGGAGTCATCAATCCAGCAAATAATTCTTCCTTTTTATCTGTGCTTCCACTCGGATTTTGCGGATTTAGAAGGTCCAGAATTTGCAGGTGACTCTGAATCATATCGATTCGTTTCAAATCATACTAATGAGAGACTCACTGTTAACGGGTTGGTTTCATGAACATAACTGGCTACAGATGGTTGAGAAGCTGTTGGATTGAAGCCCATCTGGTACTGAAAATTGATTTGATTATCGATTTTTGTACGATTTCTGAAAACTAAAGATCTGACGAACTTACAATTGACTTATCCGTGATGGGGAAGTTGATTTGAGAGTTCATTTCGAATACTTGTAAGTCTGTCATTCTTGTTTCTGATTGTATTTGAGAGAATCACGCAGAATTGGAGCGAGTGCCGATTTACGATAAGAAAAGCGCACTAGTGGAGTGTCGTTGTAAGAAGCCTCGGAACAAGAGGACCGATTTTGGAGACGAATGGAATGCAAATAATACTGCGATAAATCAAAATGCTTCATTGGCTGAAAAAACTGTTATAGGATCATATAGTTGACAGGGATAACAACAATAATATGAATTGAAAAGTGGCAGTAATCTATAAAATTGGTCCAAGAGTGAAAAAGAAAACAAGAGAAAAAATTTTACAAAATTTTTTTTTGCAAAATGCATTGAATGAAAAAATGAGTTATCATTGGTAAACTATCGAAGATTTTCTCTTCTTGATGAAACTTCGTTTCGTTGGTTTCACCATAGCTGCGTCTCTTCCGAAGAACGAAATCAGTTGTGGATGAAGTTTGAAATGCAGTGGTTCGTCTTTTGGTTGTTCCAGAATCTCTCCATCAAGATTCCACACACCTGGATCTGCTTGATCCGAATCCGGTTGATATGACCATTTGGTGACACGGTAGCAGTTGAGAGATGGGTCCAGTTCGTAGAGCTAGTACATTTCAATTTATTCTTTTCAATTCTGATAAAAAAGCTACCTGCTTGCCTCCATACATGGCCACCTTTCTCATGAATTGCATGTTATGGAATCTGGAAATTCTTGGGACGAGGGCCAAGTCGAGAGTTCCGTCGCCGATTCCTGTGAACGGAGCGAGTCCATGAGGGGTGAAGGGGGTGACAGTTGGAATGACACAGCAGATGACATGAGTGAACTCGGCGTGCCAGTGATAGTCGTATTTGTCGTCTCTGAAAGAAAATAAAACTGATTTCTCAGAAATAAAAAAGTTTTTATAGTACCCCTGAGATTTCTTGCATACTGGACACGGGTCAACACACGGTGGTAATTGCTCTTTGGGATTCACAGTTTCCTTGTGAGACAACGAGAATTGGACGATTCCCCGATAGATTGGATGACGTATAGTAGTTCGGAGTGCACTCCATTGATATCTGACTGGACCCAAGCACCGATACTCTTCAGAATCTCTCAATACATCTCCCAACCATCCGTATGAAATCGCATTCGCCGAAATTCGAATTAGTTTCTGATGCTGATGAACAGTACACACGTCGACATTGCACTCTGATCCTATTGCAATGTGAACTGCTGATGTGGCATGATCATTCGTTTCATGGACAGTCGACACAATCGAATTAGCAGATCCAGCACCGATGATACCGAAGCGAATATGAGGAGTGACAAGGTGAGATGTATTCGGATCGTCGATATTTCGTCCAGCGTCTTTCTGAGTTCGCAGAAGAGCACCGGAGAGGAGCTCATTGAAAAGTCCATCGCCACCGACTGATACTAATCCATCGAGAGCACACCATTGCTCAGGTGGCATTTCAACAATGAAATCTCTGGCATGATTCGCTCGTTCCGTGAGCATCACTTTGTACCTCAATCCTGGAGTCAACCAGAAGAATGCTTCAACATTATCCTTAAAAATCTTCTGCGCTTTTCCCTTTCCTCCGAACGGGTTGATGAAGATAATAATGTTCTTCGGTCGGTTTTTGACTCCTGGAATTAACCTTTTTCATACGTTCTGGTTTCATAAAACCAACTTCTCAAGGTGGTATCAATCAAAGAATGCCAATAATCTCGCTCGCTTGTCGTGTAGAAAACGACCGGAATCTGCTTGACTCTCCACTTCTTCTTGTCTTTCTTGTAAACAAAATTGAAGTAGAGCGTCTTGTCAGATGTCACTGGTTTCTGGAAATAGGCGTTTGGGGGAATTTTGGGATGAACAGCATCATTACTGTTGGAATCACTGGAACGCCACTTTTGATTTTCAGTGGGAAGGTGGTTGTTGAGAGCAGTTCATCGAGGCGATAGACTATCAAATGCTTTGAAGAACCACTGGAAATTCGGTTTTCATTTTATTTAAATTTCCTTGTAATCCTCACTCTAGTAATCTGAATTCAAAGACATTGTGATCTCTATCGAAAATTATGCGATGCTCTTTGGCATGGGGCGATTGCACATCTGCTATCAAATGTCCACTCTCTCCACTGATCCGACTTCTCGATGAATAACCAACAGTGTCCACGCTGTCTCCTGAAACAATGACTAATTGAAACAGATCACCGATTTTTCAAATATTTACCTTTTACTGGCTCAACAGGCACAATTGTCACGTGTTGTTGATTACCGCCTTGCTTTGATTTTTTCGAATTCGGCATTGGTTTGGAACTCTGTGGAAAGAAAGTTGAAAAAGGCTCAAAAGAAGGGAAAAGAAGAGCAAGAATGTAATGGAGAAGTCTCGTGACATCTTGAGCGGAAATTCGAATTTTCTATTCATCGAGCTCATCGAATAATTAAATATCCACATGGGAACTTTCTTACGCAATTGCAATTTGTTGAAAATTTGAGTTTTGGATTCGAAAATTTGGAGAAAAATGAAAATTGAGAAGATTTTGTGAATCGTTTCGAGACCTGATAAGTTTTCATTGCATGTCCCTTTAAGAATACTGTAGTTTCGTGATACTTGTGAATGAATTTCTTTACAAAATTTTTCAAAATTTTGCAAAAAAAGAAAAAGGAAACTCCGAAGTCTTCAAGTTTTGATTTGAAAATTATAGTTTTCAAGTATAATCCAACTTCAGGAACAAAAGCTGACGAGCGAGAACAAGAAACAAAAAACTTCATAATCTTCTCCTCCTCTCCCAACAAAAAGTAAACAAAAAACGCACAGACAAGGGGCAGAGAGAGAAGAAAAAAAAACGATGGGCGATCGCGAAAAAAACAGTGTAAAGAATACAAAGAATCGATTGCCGGGGCAGACAGAAAAAAATAAATGAATGAAGAGGACAAGAGTGCGATGAGAAAAAGACGGAAACTCAAACGGAAATAACAACAAAAAAAGGCAAAAACTAGGTTTGAATTGAAAGAGAGATAGGGTGAAGGTTAACTGCGGACTAGGGAGGAAACTAATTTAGACAAGAGGATATGACAAGTGCGATCTAATGACGATTCGTAGCTCCTGGAGTATTCAGAGATTCCAGAAGCTTCCAGCTATTATAGCCATATTTACAATGCTCCTCCTGCCCTATTCACGAATGTTCCAAAAGGCTCGAAACTTGGATAAGCAAGACGGCAAAACCTAAGAATTCCAACTTTAGCCATGGGGCATTGTGTACTACAAAGTATCGGTAATATGTAGTCATGAAATAGTATATCACTAGAAGCAGAAACTTTGACGTCTTCTGATTTTTATTTCAAATCGAATCGTATTTGTTGTGGTTAGTCAGTGACGGGAAGGAAACCAACCGGTTCTTTTCATTCTGTGGTTTTTCTTCTGAATCCTCTCCCTGCTGTGTCATCGTGATGACACATTTCAACATTGACCTAGCTGTCAATAAGGCATCAGTTACAAAAAACAACATGCTCTTTCAAAAGTTGGAAGGCCGGAGAACTTGAAAGTAGTCAATGATGGGAAAATGCAAAACACACCACCCACATGAGCGCAGAATAGAAGAAGAATTTGGGAAAAAAAGAAGAAAATACTTTTTGTCTCTCTTCTCCATTTTATTTTATTACATTCCATGAGCACCCCTACCCCAACCCCCTACCCCCTATTCCTTGTTTTGTTGTTTTCCATGTTTTCCAGATGCCAATATGGGTGAATAGATACGAAGGAGGAAGAGAACATGGGGGCATGGAGTGAGAAAACGTTGGACAGATATTTAGGAATGAGCTGGAAAAAAACAAAACCCAGTATGTAAGAATATTGGAATCTGGAAGATCTTGGAGAAACATTGGGATGGAATTTTCCAGAGAAGTAAAAAAAATTTTCTGAAAAATTTCAAGACCAAGGAAAACGAGACACGGGAATACAGTAACCGCTTGCTCACTCTAAATCGCATTCATATCCTCATTTCAAATTAAATTTTTATCGTCGGAGTATTGTCTCTTCAAAAAAACGTCGGCGCGCCGCAGTTGCAAAAGCTTGCAAAAGTGACACGCCCATTCTTGGCGAAAGTACTGAAAATGTGCGCATACAACTACCGCGCCGCGGGTTGCAAAGAAGTGGGCGGAGTCGATTAAGCCACGCCCCTTGCCGACGTTTTTTTGAAGAGACAATAGCTAAGTGGCAAAGGCGCAGGCCTCACGAGCCTGTGGATGTAAATCCTTTGAGGGTTCGATTCCCTCCTCCGGCAAATGTTTTTTGCTTTTGATTTCTATAGGAATAGAGACAAACGTAGAGGGTCCTTGTAATGTGAAAAGCCAGAATCGAGAGACTGGTAGTCTATGGAACTTTATCAAGTTTGAAGAACATAAATAGATAGTAAAATTTCATGGATGCATAGTGCAATGCAGGGAAGTCTGAAAGAGATTGAAAGATTTCGAAGTGTTGAGAGCATCAGGAATGATCTAAAACGTAAAGAGCAAAGACTTAATTGGAGATTCGAAGTTAACAGACAGGAAGTTAACAAAAAAGGCACGATGTTTCTGAAGATTTCGTCATACAAAGTTTAAACACCTGGAAACCTTCACCATCTTATCTTTGCAACAGGTGGCTCCATGCAATCTAGATTTTTCAAATCGAAAACTTCAATATTTTGAGACGAACACAGGATTAGTATCTTCGTACACTGTCGAAAACCCGGAACCAAAGATATTTGGTTCAAGACTAAATGACCATGTTTGAACGCCTCTTCTACATTCCCAAAGTTGGCCTTTTCACCTGAAGACATCTAAAGTTTCTTTCCTATTGAGCGATACTGCACATTTCCAGTAATAGGGTGACCTTCTGTTCCCATAAAAACACTCTTCACATTGTCGGCATGAGGTCTTGTTGTGCCTTGGTCTCAAATGGACTAAACAAAGGCGAACCTATTCAAATCGATAAAGACTCTTCTGGATATGGTTCCTTTGTTTTTTTCTGCAATGTATCCTGAAACGATTCGGAAACCATTCTCACCCATTTGTGTATCCACCTTATCAAAACTTAACTTTGTTTAAAAACTTTCATTCAAATCTGACGTACAGTAATCACTCTTGCTCACTCTAAACCCCATTCATATCCTCATTCCAAATCTCAATATTGTCGCCGGAGTAGCTGAATGGCAGCAGCGTAGGATGCAAATCCTTGGGCGGTTCAATTCCCCCCTCCGGCAAATTTTTTTTTCTTTTTGTGTGAAGGTTTGCAATATAGATTGAGGTCCGTTGTACTGTTACAAAGTCAGAATAAAAGGATTATTAACATAGGAATCCTTTCTTTTAAGAATTGCTGAAGAATTAGTTTGTTTGGAACTGAAATAAATTTGAGCAATCTCAAAGTCTGAAAACAATTTGGATCAGTTCATCACGAAGGGAAGTCCAAGATAGTCTGGAGACAGATTTTTATGCTGACAAGCACATTGGAAGTTGTTGGATTTCCTATGACCCAATCTTTAGAAAGTTAGTGAAGTTGAGAACTCGAAAATCTGAAGGAGATCCATATATTCATGGGTATCTCTGCTTATTCGGGTTTACACCGTATCCCTTCAAACCTTGGTTCCCAAGCAAATTGTCAGTCGAAAAACCAGCCCCCTTTGGTTGTGTTCTGAGAAGTTGTGTTCTGATTGCGAAAAGAATCTATTTTCGAATTATTGGCCATTTTCTGGAGCTGTTCAGTAACATGTTGAACTTTCGATAAACTTGAGGAGTAATTCTTGATTCTGTCACATACTGATTTCGGAAGCTACGTCCCGTTCTTCATTTCCTTCCCTTTCATTGAAACTCCAAAACGTTGCAAATTTCAAATTCAAACTACAGTAATCCCTCTTGCTCACTCTAAAACTTGCTTAAATCCCCAAAAACCATCAAATGTTTTCGTTGCCGGGGTAGCCAAGTGGCAAAGGCGCGGGCCCTAGGATCCTGTGGATTAAAAATCCTTTGGGGGTTCGATTCCCCCCTCCGGCAAATGTTTTTTAAAACTTTTTTGTTTTCAATTTTCGAACTCTCAATGAACCTTTAAATCTGTCATGTGAGAGTGTGCGAGTGCACGTATCAATGTTAATACGGATGTATTCAATATCCATATTTAGAACACCGCATGCATCTCTTTGCACCTCTTCAAATGTTTTGCTTCTTCTAGAAGCTTCTTCCTCTCCCAGTGACCTCGAAACGTACTTCTTGTTATCTTTGATTTCCATCACAAGTTTCTTTTTCATGTTTTTCCTGTCACTACTACTTCCACTTTCTAATTGATCAATTTTCACGTGATTTTTGTGTCTCTGTTCAAAAAAAGTCGTTTTGTTTGAGTCAAAAGCTTGAAGAAACCAGTTCCCTTCTCTTGTTCATCAGAGACGCAGACTCTCTATCCATGACGTCATCGGTTTCCGACGCGCCTTTCTCTTCGTCTCCTCTTCTCATACACTATTTCTCATGTCTGCGCACTCCTCGAAGTAGGTGCACCCCGCTTGAAACTATTGATTTTCAGTGCGGTAAAGCAGAAAATAGACACAAAAAACACGGGCATTCGAATTCCAGCAGCTAGTCGCATTCTTGCACTTCTCCCTACTTTTTAGTATTTCTTCGTCTAGCTTCTCTCTTCTCTACTCTTTTCTTTTTTTTCGGTGAGGAGAGGAAGACAACGTTTTTTGTATTCCATTTTTATATTTGTGTGTTCTCTTTCTATATGGCTTCTTCTCCTTCTCTCTCATGTTTTGCGGGAATGTCCGGCGTTTTTTTCGCCTTTTATTTTTAGTCAGTGATTAGGAAAGAGGAAGGCTTGTATCGAAGTACGTTGTTTTTCGTTTCGCAGAAGAGATAAGAACGCGTTTTTTGGTGATTTTTGAACTTCTCCCTTCCTTCTCATGTAGTCTATGTTTTAGTATCATCTCGTTTAACAGTTTCAAAATTTTAGAGTGCAGAATCTTCGTCTGTGATTTTAGGTACACGTCTCCTTAGAGTTGAAGAGAGATTCATCACACATTGAGATTTTAAACTGGACGTTTGGCAGGGATTTTTGCACCATTTGAGTTGAAAGTAGTTCAAAATGACCGAAAAATTTCAAAAATAAGATTAAACGGTGATTAAATCTAGGATCAAGAATGAAAGGTTGCCTAAATCGGAGAAAAAGTACAAGGCTTCATATTCATTTGTCTCGATTTAGGCGACTTTTTATTGATGATTCACCAGTTAGTAGTACTTTTATCATATTTTTCACATTTTTGGTTAAATTGAACTACTTTTTGTCCAAAATGGTGCAAATATTGCTGCGAAACGGAAGGAAGTCGCTTTTTCTCGAACAAAGCATTTCTGAACAGAGATACTGTGTTTAAAGGCGCAAGCGTCTGAAATCACTTGAGTCTCGCCACGATCGAAAATTTTCGTCATTTAGGAATTGGGTTTTGGATATTTATTTTAGAATCGAATCGTTCTTGTTGTATCTTCTTTTTGTAAGATTTATTCCTTTACCTCAACCGAATGCTTCATTTTCAGCTCGAAACAATGTCGACGGACGACGATCCACCACCCAACATTACACAGATTCCATCCACTTCAACATGCGAGATTCATGTTGCGTGTGATGTCGAAGAATCCGAAGGCCCGACGTGCCCTTCATCCACACTATCCGCATCGTCGTACCATTCATTTCTAACACTCGATTTCGACAAACTGTCGCTGGATTCCGATTTGTGTGAGGGTCGGTACGACCAAGATCATTCTCCTCCGGGTCCGCAATCACCTACTCGGCCTACTGTAAGTCATTTTAATTGACGAGGAATCCTCAATTCGCTTCATTTTCAGCAAGAAATGCCCCCGACTGCTGTAAATCCTCAGTTCTATCGACCGACAACTCGCAAATATGGACGATATGCGCCATATGATGTACCCTTCAAATTGAGGTAATTTCAGATTCTCAAGAACTTTCCATTCAATAATTATTCAAAGTTTAAGACGCCGCCGAAAGCCCTCAAAATCGCTGACAACGAAATCAACGGATATCGAGATTCTTCTGAAAATCAAGTTGAAGGGAGACGTCGAACCTCTCAGAATGTGCATATTCGACAAGTGAGATATTTTCAATTTGAAGAATATAAAACATCGGAAAATTCAATTTCAGAGAGCAATTATTGCCTAAGCCGTGTAGTGTTCAAGCCGTTCGTCCACCATCTCCAATAAACGAAGCAGAAGAAGTCGACGAGCTTTCCGAATATTTCACTCATTTTGTTCGTGTTGAGTTGAAAATGTCCTCGTTGGCTGAGTCGATGTACGTATAAAAAGAACCAGAAAAAGCGGATCAAAATCTACAAAATAAATATATCACTTCTCAACTTCGTATTCCATTCTCGTTTTCGTTTTTTCTTGCTCACTCCCCCTTCCCCATGTTATTTCCACACCTGCTACAGAGCCTGTTTTATCGATGAAAATCACAAAAATAATAACGATTTTTCGTCACATAAGAAACAAATTGTATCAAAAATTAGTACGACATATACTTCTAGACGTTCTAGGTAGTGAGATTCTAATACAGATCGAACGGGAGATAACTCAGTTTAAATGCCAACAAGGGCCAAGATCGGGTGGGGGAAAATAGCAAAATACACGTTTAACCAATATAAGAAATTTAGGCATAAATAAGTGGGAGAATCGGTTGCACGAAGCGTTTCATCATTTTATCACTGTGACGAGCACGAATAATGCGGGTTTTTGTCACCTGAAAGTGGTAAATCATCCGAGAATTCCATTTGTTTCATTTCATACCTTTTCAATGCAACCGCTATAACCATTCTTCTTGTTCGGAGAAATCTTGATCTGTGACAACAAATCTTTGTAGTTTGGAATCGATTTGTATCCATCATCGATGAATTCCTCAACATTCATCTCCTCGTCCATTTCATCATCTCCAGTAGTTGGTTCTTCTGGTTCTTCAGCTCCTTCTGCTCCAGATGGCGAATCCTCGGAGCCATCCTCCTCCTCTTCTTCTTCTTCTTCCTCTTCGTTGTCATCGTTTGCCTGAAAATAAACTTTTTCTTACCTAACCTTCTCATATATAACTCACTGGTGGCATGTCCTCATCTTGCTCATCTCCTTTATCATCATCGTTCTTATCGTTGTTATCATCCTTATCATCGTTTCCACCCTCATTTCCATCATCATCCTCGTCGTCGTCTTCGGATTCTTTCTCCTCTCTAGGAATAACCCAGATGTTGATGAATGGTGCATTCTGCTCCTCGACGAACTCAAATCGATAAGTATTCTTTCCTCGGAGAACCTCTTCTGCTGCCTGCGCATATTCTTGCTCAACTGCATCTCTTTCCTCCTTATCCTCCGTTTCGATCAAACGCTTCCGATACTTCATGTACAGACTGATTGGATTCTCCTTCTCATCTGCACACGACGCGTGATGTATGTTTTTGGCGAGTGAGGCGAACAGTTTATCAATGTTATTGAAAAGAGCGGAATCTCCTGGGAACAGGTGCCGAACCGTATCTTCGAAAGCTCCAGGATCCGTTTGTGCACTTCCAAGTTGTTTCAATTCACGAAGAGTTGTATTGTAGTAGCTGGATGGACAATGACGGATGTTCTTGATGTCTTCAACGGCCGCTCTTCGCTCCCCGATATTCTTCTCCAGAGCTGTCCGACCGAGAGATTGGGCACCAACTCCTGCTTGCCATTTATTCTGCTTCTTCTTGTTTTCATTGAACTCCTGAGAGAAGATAGCCTGTGAAGCGAGAAGCTTGGCGAATCGTTCTTGAATCATGTGGTGATATCTAATGACCAGATACACGGCATCATCTCCATAGAACACTCGGCGCTCTCGCTTGTACAAGCTTTGTCGGAACTTTTCAGCAGCATTCAGTGTAGAAGAAGAAGATGTTGATGGTTCATTAGAGGTTGATGCTTCACCACTTCGTGTGCGACGAATTTCAGCAGGTTTCTCGCCTTCGGATCTTTAATTTCTTCATTAGAAGCTTCAAGATGAATCCAGCACTTACTTGTTACTATCAGACAGGAACGCCTTTTCAACACTCGCATCGATTGGGATGTTCTCCTGCTGTTGGCACAACCATTCCATCAACACTCTGAAACTAATTCCTGGGCTTAGTTTATCCCATTCTCTGGTTTAATTCTTACCTGAACAAAGCTAGTTTGCTCCGATCTCCTTCATTTTTCACTGCTGGGAGATCAAGGAAGAAGTGGTTGATGACATCATTCACATCTTGATATACTTGTCCTTCTGGCGTATATTCCAGAGTCATATGTGGAAGATTGTCTTCACCACCGCTGAAATAAAATAAATATTATAACTGTTGAGATAGACTCCCTTACGCTTTCTTCTGGTCCTCGAAAACTTGCTCAATAGCATTGACAAGTGGCTTTGACTTGAATGCTTTCTGATCATAGTTCTTCTGCTGGTTGTTGAGAAGATTTGATGCAACTCCCAACTGTTTGTCCAGAGCATCTCTCCATGTTCTGTTAGCATCTTGTTGGAATCGAGTCCAAAGAGCATCCTTCTCTTGAAGTCCTTCGATGATTTTTCTCAATCCACTTACTGGGTTTTTCTTCGCGGCTTCAACGAGTTCTGGGATCGAATTCGTGTATATCTTCGTCATGACTCGCAAGAAAGTAGCTCGCGATTTACAGTTGAGATTATCGTCGAGTCTTGAATTTTAAACGTTTACGAGAGCATTCAGAACTGATAACTTACTCAAATTTCGCTTTTTGCTCATCACTCATCGCAAGATAATGATGAAGAGTCATATCGAGCTCTTCCATGATAGTTCGATTTGAGTCAACAATAATGTCAAGCTCATATCTCTCATCTTCTGTTCTCGAATGGAATTCTTCCAAATTCGATCGCTTTGTCTGGGTAGTCCCGGTGTCTTCAGAAGAATACGAGGGCCAGGAAGACCATTTGTCATTGAGAGCCTGAACAGAAAGAAGTATTATTATTTAGCGACATTTTCAATCGGGAAGCCGAAACATTTAAATTTCAGCTATGTCAGCGATAAAATGCGATATACGACTGTATATACAACTTCACTGATAAAACAAGGAAAGCATACCCCTTTTATATCCTCTTCCATCTCTATTCTTCCAAAGCACTCTCCGTCCTTCGGATCCTTCATCAGACGATAACTTGGCCCCAAAGTGCATACTGTCGCAACATCAGATGTGGTAACTTGTGGCATCAACTTCTGAACACGAAGTCCTCTTCTGGCTCTCACAGGTGGCATATCCTTCCTCATCACTGCATCCACGTCGTTCTCCGGTAAATCTTTTGGATCCTTGTTCATTCCGAGAAGTGTCATTATGAGAGATTCCACCTCTGATCCTTGACGACCCATGATTTTCGGAACCTCGGTGATCAGATCATGTTTGGTAATGTCCATATTCAAGTACATGTTGAGCAGAACTACCAAGTGTCCAATCTGTGTGGCCGTTGTGCGAAGTTTTAGCTGAAAAATGAAATTCGTTAGCTCAGGAACCGACGAATTTGATGAATACCTTCTCATAGAGAATCCTGTACGACTTCTGCAGAACCAACATTTCATCGTTGTTGCCTTCTTCCTCGGACTTTCGAATGATGAGCTTCTCATTCTGAAAAATGCAGATAAACTTCTGCCCGAAATGTCAAGCATACCTTGCTCGTTCCCATATTCGCCTGCTCCATCTTTTCAGATAACTCTTTGTCCGCCATTTCGATATCAACGCTGTCAGTAGGTTTGAAGTCAAGGATTGTAGTGATTTTCTGAAAACACACAAACTTCGAATGAGAATTTCGTAATCGGAACGAAAAGCGGAAAAATGAGGAAAACAAGATCGAAATGCATCAAAGATATTTTCCCGGTAGATCAAGGGAGAACACATTTCTTTCAGACAAGTTTGATCTATCAAAACATTCATTGAATATGATAAACATGGCATGTCTACAATATTTGAAAAAATCGTTCTCCCTTGACGCGCTTTCCTGCATTTTACCTGTATGACTTGTTCTGAACCATTTTTCAGCAGTTTTTGGAGATACGGAAGAAAATCGATGAGAGCTGCGAGGAGTTCCGGTTCACCAAAGCATGCTCTAGCCGCCAGAGAAATAATAAACTGGTCCTGTTCCCTTTCTATACATCTGATTCTCTCCTCCTCTGAAATCTGTCTCGGCTGGAGTTTGCCATTGACATCTGCTCCTCCTTCTTGCCTTCTTTCTCCCCCCTCTGCTTCCTCCACTTCCATATTCTCATCAATGGGAGGGCGTACTGGAGGAGCGGGACCAGGTCTGTTCATGTCCTCTCCCATGTTTTCTTGATCGTTATTTTCAGCATTGACTCGCTCAGCAATTCGCTCTTGAGCTTTCTCCCTATATTTTTGTGATGAGATGAGCATATCCATGAACGTCGTGAAACAGACGAGTTTACCCGGTCGAGCGTCGAAACAATTCTTGAGAAGTTCAATAACTCTTAGAGTATCACCCGATATATCTTCGGACATTTCCACCTTAAAACATACATTTAGATAGAAACTCAAATGAAATTTTAAACCTTATCATCTGCAACCGCCTCATCTATCCGACTAACTTCCTCGAAAAGAGTCGCCTCTTCGTTTCCTTCCTCTTCTTCCATGTTACTATCGCCTTCGTCATCAGTACGCGTCTCTCCATCTTCCTCCTCTTCCATATCTTCATCTTCATCCATTTGTACTCCGTTCTCTTCTGCTGCTGCTGCAGCCTGCTCTCCTAGCCTTTGTGCTTGGGCAATACGTTCTTCTGGTGACAGTAGAGTCTGTAAATGGTAAAAATGATATCCAGCACCACTCGGAGAAATGACTTACCTTTGGCTCCATATGCGGCGATGTGAATATGTACCTACCAGTCCCGTCGACAGCAATTCTGAAACCTACAGGTAGGAAAGTGTTAAATCCAAGGACAAGATTTGGTGAGCCATAGAGAAGCTCAGCAACTTGCTCTATAACATCAGGAGTCTCAAGTCTGAATAAATTGGATACTTGTTTTATAAAGTAATTGCAATGAAAACAAACCTTTGTGCTCGGAACTCTTTCATTATCTCCAGAAAGCGATGATAAATGGGCACATCCGCCTGGAATGTTTGCTTAATCACTCTTAGATACTGAAGAGCCTCATCTACACGTGGTGGCTGTTCCGCTGCTGCCGCTGGTTGTTGCTGTGCTCTTTGTTGTCGGTGTGCTCCTCCTCGACCACCTCTTCGATTTGGTGCTGGAGGTTGAGGATTTGGATTTTCTTCAATTGGTGGAGATGGAGATGGGGGATGGACATCCTCCTCTGGCTGCGGTTGGATCTGCTGCTGTACTTGTTGCGGAGGTGGTTGTTGCGGTACTTGCTGCACTTGTGGAGGTGGTGGAGCTGGATGTGCTGGCACAACTGGTATTGGTGGTGCTGGAGGTCGTTGCTGAACTTGTTGAATCGGTTGCTGAAGATTCGCATGTTGGTATGCTGGCTGCTGAGGCTGAACTGGAGCCTGTACAAGAAGATTCTGAAATAAATACAAATACAATAAATTTGATGCTCAAAATTGAGTATTTACATTGACTCTAACCAATTGAGGAATGTTAGCGTTTGGATGTGGCTGAGGCTGTTGGCGTGGCTGGATCTGCGCTGGAGGCCGAGCAGGTTGTTGTTGCTGTTGTGGACGCTGCAGTGCCTCCTCTTGATGAATGAAATGCTCAATTCGATTCACCGCTGGAACAGCCGCCGCCATCGCAATTTGAGCAGGAGACGGTTGTTGGCCTTGAACACGTGGAGGGACATGGGCAGCAGCTGGAGACATTGGAGCAGCTGGCTGCTGCATCTGGAACCGATTTTGCAGGTGCTGCAGCAGTTCATTATTGGGAATCTGTAGAGGCGCCACATTCTGAATAAGCTGTTGCTGTCTTTGCTCCTGCTGCTGTCGAAGTCCCTGTTGCCTAAGTTGCTCCGCTTGCATGATGTTTTCAATTTGTCTCTGCATGTCTTGTTGCCTTTGAAACTCCTGTTGTCTTGCCAACTCTTCTTGTTGCCTTTGCAGCTCTTGTTGTCTTCGCAGCTCCTGTTGTTGTTGAATTCCTTGTTGCTGTTGTAGAGCATGTTGACGAAGTTCATCCTGATAGCGTTCCATGACTTGCCGTTGCTGATCTTGCTGCTGTTGCTGATGCTGCTGTTGTTGTTGTTGTTGCTGTTGCATTTGCATGGCTAAAAGTTGCTGGAGCATGGGGTTCTGTTGTAGGTTCTGTAGCTGCTGCTGCAGAGCTAATTGTTGAAGAAACTGGTTCGCTTGATTTCCTGGAGCGATCTGTACCGCTTGTACTTGTGCTTGTGCCTGAGCTTGGGCTTGTTGTGCATGTTGTAGCAACTGCAGCAATTGTATCGGGATTTGTTGTTGCTGAGGAGGGTTCCCGCCGCCTCCTGGTGGTATCTGTCCATTATTCATTCTGAAAACAAATATTTATGATTTGATTGACGAGCATCCTCAAGTACGAGTCTTTGATATTGGAAAATATCGGAATACGACCGGGAGCTCAGCATTCACCCTATTTTAGCACTAATTTGGAACATGGATCAACTTCAGACGCTGTTTTCCGAAATTCAATAATGTTGTTTTTCTCGACAGTTACTCGACCAAAATCGAAGTTTTTCACACCAATAAATGTATGAGGTTCTTCTCAAAATACTGGAGCTCACAGATTTTTTTTGAGTGATGTTTCTGTAAAAAGCTGATCCTTGACCAAAATCACCGCTAAAAGAAGTGAAATTTTGAAGTTATTCCAAGAAATATTCTAATTTTTTTTCAATATAGAGGAATGATATTCAAGGATGCTGTGCGATTGCAAAGAAAAATTTTTAAAGTGATCGATACGAAAGAACGGCAGTGAGATTTTGATATCAAAAATCAAAATTTTCAAAGGAAAATTATGATAGAAAAAATTATTATACACTTGTTGCAGAATTAAAAATAACAAATTTTATCGAAGTCAATTAACATTTTTACTCGATTCAACCCGGGAAATCGCAAATTACGAAAATTTGGAAATATCGTTTTCCAGTTTTGATTCAGAGTGAAAATTTTTTGATAAAAACAATTTTAAATTGACATAAACCACTTGAAGATACTTTTAAATCAAGAAATAATGAAATGAAAACGTTCATTCAATCATGAAAAGGCTTTTGAATAACTCGAGAAACTGAGGTCTGATTCAAAATTTCGGCTCACTTCTCTGTTGTCTCTCGCTCTCTCGCCCGTGCAAGCCGAGCGCGTTTGCGCGCATCGGAAAAATTCGCAATTTTTTCGTTCCGCTTTTCGAAGAGAAATAAAAACGACGATGAAACTGCATTTATTATTTCAAGCAAAATATTTACGTTCGTAAAAAATAGGTTAATGAATCGAATCTGATATGCACACAATGTCGAGTACCCGTTTGAATTGTCATTATACATGAAGTTATGGAAAATAAGTAATTAGATTTCGACGAATGGAGAAATTGTGGATCTTGTGGATGTGTCTGCTGACGTTTGACGAATCGGAATGAATGTTGCGTACAATTGCTTCCCATTTTTATCGAAGAAATCTAGTCGAGCAGACTCGTGTCCGAATTCCGCGTAGATGAAGCCTCCTTTCCGGAATCCAAGTTGAGATACTGGAGACCATGAGAACCACGATTTCTCTGGGTAACTGAAAAAAGCAATTATGAAATCTAAAAATTTAGAAAATCTATTATTTACTTGAATTTCAAGTTATCCTTGCTAAATTCTTTAATATGCTTGGTTGATGCATCTGCACGAGAAGCAGCTCCCGAAACGACATAATGGATTTTGTGGCCATCATTTCCATCATATTCAAAGTGCTGAAAGTTTGACAATATTTTTAATGTTTTAACTGAATTAACCAACTTGTAAAGAATGGTCGTGCCCAGAGAAGTAGGCATTGACATTAAATCGTTTCAGAAGAGGATCCAGACGGTTTCGAAGACATTCTGTTGGGCCATGAGAAGACATTGAGTGCATTGGATAATGACCAGATACAATTAAGTATTGAGCGCTGGAAAGAGAAACAGTTTGGAACTATCATTGATATTTAAAATGTGGCAGCGCGCTCTACTGCTAACATGGCTAAATGTTGAATTTCTTAGCTTCGTCGTCGGTCTTTAAGTTGTGAGACCTCTTTACTCTTCGCGGATGAATCACGAAAATTTTACGGAGCCTCGTAACCTGAAAAAAAAGACGGCAGAGCTGAAAATTCAAATTTTAGCCATGTTAGAGCGTGCTGCAACATCGAAAATACCGAATCCACTCACTCGCTTTGCTCCAAATTCGCCTCCAACCATTTCCACTGCTCCTCAGCTGCCGTCACATTTACAGGACCTCTCGGATCATGCGACTCATTCCGCAGCATTTCGATGAATCCAGCATTCTGAATATCCTTCGTATTTCCACACAGCGAAATCGTATCAATCATAATGAAGTCGATCTTGGTACCGTTGAATTCTTCACTCTGTTTGTAATAGAGAGACGGGAAGTACCACTTCTTGCTTCGTTTCGTATACTCTACTTCTGCAGTCACATTTCCGAAATGATCATGATTTCCGGCAATTGTGAGCCATTTCACTTGGAGACTCGGCGAATCGTAGACTGCTTCGAAGCGAGACTGAAAGAAGGAATAGGAACAAAAGGGAATGCAATATATAAATCTTATGATTCATTCCTTCCATTCTCCCCAAACACTATATAGCAGACAGGACCCCCTTTCACTATCTCATTTTTCCTTTCTTTTCCCTCAACTGTATGTTTTCTTCCATGTTTCCTCACCTCAAACCTCGGATCAAACTCATCAGTTGGACCCGTAAAATAGATATTATCACCCATGTTGAGCACCATTTGAACATCCTTCTCCTCTGCTATCAGTGCCATCGTCTCTTTCACTCCTCTCTGTGCCCACGTTGTCTCCAGAATCGGAATTCCTCCGGTATCCCCAACGAGAAGGATTCGGAAGGTCTTCTCATTTCTCTGCGGATCCTTCATGTTCACACTCCATACTGGAACTTCATTCGGTGAGGATACATCTGGAAATAGATAGATTGCTCATGAGAAATCTTAAGTAAGTTCAGGAATACTTATAGGTGATGATGTTAATTTGTTTAATGAGGGCATACATTCAAAAATAGGCTGCTAAAGACATTGATCATGCATATAATTCATCTAGAACAAAAACCATAAATAAGGACCATGCATCACAGAAACTATTCTTTTTGTATTTCGACTTTTTGAAAACTTAAAACCTAATATACTTCAGTTCGCTTAGAATTGGCGTTTTTGCACAAAAAAATTACTACGATTTTTTAAAATAGGGTAGCAGCCAGAACACTAGGGAAGCAAACGGCGCCTAAAGTTGTCCTTGACCGAAATCAGTGAAATTTTGGAGTTTCTACGATAATAAAATTGTGTGAAACATTAGAAACTTTTTCGAATTCCGTCTTTTTTGAAAACTCAAAAACTAAGTGCTTAGTTAATTTTATTAGTATATAAGTGCACTCTAACACCACCTAAATCCCGCACGAAAAACCAACTGGTAACTGCGATGAAGAAGAGCACTGAGACGCAGAAGACTCCCGATAGGCACATCAGCTTCCGCATTTTTCGACGCGATTTCACTTTTTGCTGAAATCAGAGAACAGTAATATACGATTGAAATATTCGTCATAGCGGGGCTAAAGTTTCTGTTGAGGGGAGGGGATTACTCTTCGATCGATCCAAATCTGATTCGAGGCCAACTGGTTTTGAATATCATGGGAATTTGAATTCTTGATTTTTTATAAAAAGGGACCAAAAGTAAATAATATTTTTGTTGAAAAAAAGTTGTTGCTGTCATGATGATAGGCCCTTTTTATATGCAAATCTTCCGATGTGGTTGAAAAAGTTGAAAAGAAGAGAAAATGAGTCATCGGAAGTTTATTTTATAGCGAAAATGAACATGTAGGTGTGAGAATTAGAAGGCTATCAGATGAAAGGAATGTCGAGTTTTTTTTCGATAAGTGAAAAAAACAAACTCATTGATGAGAGAGGGACCCGCCTGGTTCTTTGAGACAAATATTTTCATTTTAAATGAAAACTCACTGGAATTTCCGGGATAAACCTTTCGAGTGACGATGAACTCGGTCGTTTCTCTGCTCGTTCTCCATCTGGTAGTAACATTTTCAAAACGAAAATGTTCAAGCTTGGGTCCCTCCGACCTGTAAATAAGAATATTATCGATGATTAGTCATAGCAATAAGAAATTACGAAATTAATTGATAAGTAGAGAGAAATAGGGTAAATATTAGCACTTATCGACTGCTGCCACTTTTTCGACGAATGCTGATTCTCCAGAAAAAGATGCCCAGATATTTTTCGGAGATAACGACTTTCGGCGAAGAACAGCATGTGTGAAGAAATGACGGAAACGAGGAAGTATCCGTATTTGTGTCTGCGTCTCTCTCGAGTTTTAGCACTCTATTACCCAAATCACTCTCCTTACACAGACTATGTTTGTTCTTACCGGGCCCGGCTGGGGTTGCTCTTTTCCGTCTGAGTTTAAAGGAGGAATACGAGAATTTTTGAAATAGCTTTAATCTGTGTGAAATTAGCTCTATTTTCATAATATCATAGTGAGAGCGCTCAGAAAAAACTCCTGAGCTGTAAAAACGAGCTCGAAAGACCCCCGTAAATCGCGGATTACCACGGATGGCCGAGGTTGATTTTTCTAGTCCGCGGGCACGGAATTTTGGCGCCAATTTAAATTTTAATTAATTTTTCTTGATTTTAGGGCACTTTTTTGAGAAATAGATACTTTTTAACCTTATTTTTCGATGTTTCTATCAGAAACTTGTGTAAAAGTATCTATTTCTCAAAAAAGTGCCCGAAAATCAAGAAAAATTAATTGAAATTCAAATTGGCGCCAATATTCCGAGCCCGCGGACTAGAAAATCAACCTCGGCCATCCGTGGTAATCCGCGATTTACGGGGGTCTTTCGAGCTCGTTTTTACAGCTCAGGAATTTTTTCTGAGCGCTCTCACTATGATATTATGAAAATAGAGCTAATTTCACACAGATTAAAGCTATTTCAAAAATTCTCATATTCCTCCTTTAAAAACACGAAAATGAGAAATTGAGAAGAAATGCTAAATGTTTAAATACAAACTTTTCAGTTGGGACCAAGCAGAGGGCTGGAGCGCATGGAAAAAATAGAGCTCGAAGAATGTGAGAAGTCTCAAAATTTGACATTAGCAGCACAACCAGAAAAAGTAGAGAATTCAATTTCTGGCTACGGTACCTTAAAGGCGCACGCTCAAATTGTTAGATGGGTCTCGCTTGGAAATGACCAAAAATGCATTACTGGATGGTTTCTCAGCAATTTTAAACGCGGATTTGAGTAAAAATTTAGGAGAAATTGAGCTCAGAAGGTTTAGAAGATGTCGAATATCTGAAACATTTAAAACACCAAAAATTGAAGAAACATAAAGCTGAGAATTGAAAACTTGGTTACGGTTCCCGAAAAGCGCATACCCGAATTTTTAGTTAGGCCTCGCTTTGAAAGGCCTATCAATGCTATTATCAATTTGCAGTCTGTTGGCACACTTTAAAGGAGCATGGACTTTTTCATTGCGATATCTCAGCACGAAATTGATCTACCGCCAGTTCAAAACAAATGCGCGAATTCGAGACTTAAATACGCGCATTTTTTTTTAACTGGCTGTAGATCAATTTCGTGCTGAGATATCGCGATGAAAAAGTCCATGCTCCTTTAAAGTGTGCCAACAGACTGCAAATTGATAATATTATGGCTTGCTGTTTGGTGGCTTTCACAGAGGAATGTGGGTAAAACCTGGTACTTTTAAATCCAATGACTTGAGAAATTACATTTCTTCAAGCATTTTTAAAATCTCGGTATCCTTTTCAGGCATTGGTGCTCCTCATTTAGGGTCTCCCTCTGCTTCCAACTATGTTCAGGGTATCCAAAATCCAGCTTTCTTCGAGAATCATGTTCTGGACCCCATTATGATTTATGAACTTTTGCATAAAAAGAAGAACACTTGTCCTCTTATCCATCTTATCTGCTTCTTTCCTCTTCGCCAACTACCGTAATCTCATCAATCCTTTTCTTCTTCCTCTTCTTGTTCCTTTTTCCTCAAGTCTCCACCATCTCGATGTCTGCCATAAAACCCATCCTAGCGCCTCCGTCTTCTTTTCATTCGTCAGTCCGATCGCATCTTGGAGCGCCTCTTTTTTTCTTCAAAAAACTTTGGAAATAGTATTGAATAAGTAAGAGAGAATAGAGAAAACTGGGCACAAGAAACCCCGAGACATGAAAAAAGAGAGATAGATGGTGTTTCGGTTCAAATCCCAAACACAATCCATTCGTTCTCTTTTATATTCTAATTCGATTCCTCCTAAATTCTTAAGACTTTTTTAGAGATCCGGGAGTCCAGTCTTTATTTTTAAGAGTTTTTGAAAGAAGGCTAGGATAATTGAAGCATACATTGCGAATGCGCATGATGTCATTTCTCTCTGCAGCTCTTTTTTCTTTGCAACGAATAATTCGAGATGACGAGCATTCATCAGACGTGGCAGATGGGTTTTATGCTGTGGTAGGAACAGGGTGGAGTTTTAAGATTTAGGAAATTTGGGTAGTTAGCGTAAAATAGTAGGATTTTGCAGATTTGGTGTTTGTGAAGCATTAAGAGTTGATAGATCTGATTACTCCGCGATTCCAGGAGTATCTTTGAGACGAAAGGATTATGAGAAGCTTCAAAGTTACCAGTGCTCCAGATTTTGAGATCTCTGGATTCTATCATGGGACTAAAAATGTTTTCCTATTCTAGGACTAAAAATTCAGATTCTGCCTAAATCTCCAGAAACCCAAAATCCTCCAGAAAATTTTTAATTCTGCTACTCGACTTTTACAATCACTTGTCCTTTGAAACTCAAAGCTTCTCATGAACAATATTTGTAGAGCAAAATTGCTCAATCTTTTCTGAATAATCTGGAGTTTCTAGCCAGAGTCAACTATATTGATGGTTCGAAACTTTTCGCTGAACTTTCACTGTTTCCATGGAAATTTTAAAATTAGTTCAGTTATCAAAAACTATTTTATGCTCGTTTTCTTTTCTATTACAAATGTTCCCAACAATAAGCCAATCACCAATCGATCTCCCCTATCAACCCCGAATATGCACTTTAAAAGTGTCAAACACCAAGAATCGTCTCCTCTTAATCTATTTCTTATCTTTCTTATTTCTCCAAAAAAACAGATTCTATTTTTTCTCATTTTTCAACACAGAAGAATCCACCAACTGACTCTGTCCTCTCCACTCATCCATCTCATTCAAAGCCTTAGTTCATTTTTTTCCAAAAGTCACTTTTCTCTTGAGAATCTTTCGATTTTTCCGTTCTTCTTATCTCCAACTTGTCTCTTATCTAATTTTTGAAAGTGTGATTCGTCTCTTCTCCATTCCTTTGTTCCCTTTCTTTCTATTTGATTCCCTGTTTTTCAATAACTCCTGGAATTATCACCTGCTCAATTCAATCTGCTTTATTCCAGTGTTCTAATATTTTTAATAGATTTTTCTACCAAATCTAAGATTTCATTTTTAGGATGATCCCTGATTCCAAAAACCTTTGAAAGCTAACATAATTTCTATTTTTAACTTGTTCCGAAGAAATCAACAAGATTCTGAAAGACTCTGATAGTAGGATGTTGAACTGTCAATAATTCGAAGATACTGATGTTTTCAGAACATTCGAAGGTTTAATGAATAAAAGTTGAGCCGCGGTGGTAAGTAAATTTTCGGAAACAGAAAAATTTCAAAATCTGAAATCCCAATGACCCAAATTCAAGAACACTTGGTCCCCCTATGAACATGGACGTCATCAGAAATCTCAGAATCCTTCGAATTCCTCATTAATCCTTTTCAATTCTGTCCAAAGAGTGCCCTCCGGGGCGCCTGCTCCCTTCTTTATTTCTCCTCAATTTCTCTGAAACTCTCTCAAATTCCCATTGTTTCTCGTCGATTTACCCGGCGCCTGACCCCCGTCCGATGCCAAGAGGCGTCCATTTTTCATCTCGTTTTCTCTCTATTCCCTCTATTCTCTCTGTTTCTTCTGCTGATCCATTTCTTTTTTGTGCTTTTTGATGTGTCCGCTGCAAACGCGCTATATTGAGATTTTTGAGGCCTAAAAATCTTCGTTTCATTTGATTTTAAAAGTTGTTTTCCAGGATGTCGACAGTAGTATCGGAGGGAAGGAACGGAGCAGGAAACGAACGGTATTCGCCACAGGATGATGTATCGGCACGTCTAAATAGAATCAGTTTGAACGATGAAACAAAAAGAGTTCCTTCGTTCGATAGACTCCCGGTTAGTATTTTGGATTCTTAGAAAAAAGTCTAGAACTTACATACTGTAATCTTCACATAAGCAAGATATTATTTGATACTCAAGAGTGTGTTCTGTAATCTTCTCAAAAATATCAAAGCACATATGATGGAAACCGAAAAAATTGGAAACCTAGATCTATTTGCTTCTAAAAATTTTGATTTTCACAAGCTCGTCCTAGCTTCTTTTTTTGAACAGACCGAAATTTGCCCCGTGGATGTGTTATCTGTATTTGAGTTAGCAATGACCAGTAGATAAGTTCTTGACACTACTCTTTTTGATTTAGAAAGAATTATCAATTATGGCTGAAACGGAACGATCAGAACAGTGTTCAGTGTCGATGCTCAATTTTATCTTAAGAGTAGTGAACATCAGTTTTTGTGAGAAGCGGTTCTAGTTCGTTTCAGTTTATGGCATGAACTGTGAAAAGTTTTACTGCTTCAATCAGAAAACATCAAGGCCCTGTCATTGTTTCAAGACCCTGTCATTCTGGGGAGTTGTTCACGAGGAGTACACAAAGCCTCAAAACACATGTATAGAAATGACAGAAAAACCGAAAAATTCGAATTCTAGCCATGTTAGCAGTAGAGCGCAGTATAACATAGAAAATATGGTTGATACTATCTGGAAATCTAGGTATTTTCAGAAAACTAGTTTCGAAACTTCGATGCGAACTAGACAGAAGTAGAGCAAGCCCAAAAATATTTCAGAAGCACCATCTGAGTTTCTAGAAATATAAATATCTCTTGAGCTCAGATGTCTAGATTTTCAGAACTCACCTTTTCAAATTTTGATATATTCCGATATGAATTAAATGTGAGATACTGCCATTTGTTGCTACAGGATGTCAAAAATTAGAGCACCGCAGGGAAAAGTCTATAACTACCAGTGAGCTGAAAAATTCTAGACCGTGATAAATGAGATCCGATAAGAAAGTGGGAAGGGTGATACTATTTTAAAAGAGATTCACAAAAAGAAACAAAGAGGAATCCTGTTCCTAATAGAATTTTCAAAATCCAAAAGACCCACCAACTCCAATAACTCAAAAACTCCAAACCATGTGTCCTCCTTGAAGAAGCAGGTGCCTCTCACAAATGAATCATTCTTCGGATGTGTCATACGGTATCTCTCTTCTCTTTTATAACACTTCCGCGCGGAACCCTTCTTCTCTCTTTCTCTTTCTGATTATAGATCAAGAGAAACAGAGAAAAGTGAGGTCAGCTGAGAAGTGTAGTTCTCTCTTCTCTTTGCGCACAGCTCCTCGGTCCTCCGGGCGTCCATTTGCCTCTTCGTCCTCCCTTTCAATTTTCCTCTTTTTTCACTTTTCCATCTCTCCCATTCGTATTATCTATAATGTCGCCGCCGCTCACTCGGCGATTCCCTCTTCTTTGCCTTTGCGTCCATCCATCCATTTTTCCCTCCGATTCTCCGTGGTCTCTCGCTTTTCATTACTATTATTATTTGTCTCTGTTGGTGGTTTCCCTCTCACTCTGCTGGTATATTGTTGTTCTGGATCGGTTTCTTCTTCTTTTTCTCTATTCTAAATACGTAGGCTCTCTTTCGAGAGAAAAAAGAGATTAGCACCTAGGCAACGATGATTGAAGCGGCCATGGAGAATCCGATGCTTATTAAATCCCAGTTGGTATGTTGTTTTGCAAATACAAATGAAGGCTTAGTTCTGACTAGTGAGAGGGAAATGGAAGAGAAGAGACGAAAAAGAAATTGTTTACTTATTGATTTTGATCGAAGGGAAAAGTTTGGAAACTTGTAAAAAGGGCAGGATGTATAATTTAGGAATAGTTGTAGAAGAGTGAAAGAAGTTTTAAAATGTTTCAATGTTTCATTAAGCATTGAAGCAACAGGTGTATAATAGGGGATTGATGCGATAATGCAGAACAGCCAACTTTTTTGAAAACTCAACATTAAAAACTAATTTTGACTTCTTCTAGGTTGTTATAGTTTTGGCGTAGTTGTAAAGGAACTTGAATTTCAATGTTTCCCGAGAGTCTGAAGATGTAAGTGTGTAGTTGCCTAGACATGGAGATAACAAACGAATAGGGTTTCTCTGAGCACTATTTCTGAATACCTGGTTCTTTTGAAAACTTCTGAATTTTCCAAATTTTTGCGGTTTCAAAAACTTTAAGAAAAAGTTAAGCTTTGTTTGAAATTTCGCTTTGCGTTCGAAACAGGAATTCAACTCGCACAAGTTTGTATAATGATTTGGAGTTTTACTGTATACATTATTTGATGAGCAATGCCAATTTGGTCATATGGGATTCTGTAATCTCTTGTAATGGGTCTTATTGGATCCAGGTGAACAAAGGGGGTGGGCAGTAATGACTCCTCTTCTTCTTTTTATTAAATGAGTTTTACTGTTTCAGGTGTTGTAGGTAGGTAGGTTGTAAGTAAACACTGATGCCAAACGCATTTTAAAACAATTCAATTTTTGGTCCTTGGCTACAACTTCTCTAATTGAATAGAGTGATCTATATCAGGAAAAGTTACTGTTTCAAAACAGTTTGAAATATTTTGAAATCCAATAAAGTTTAGTCAGTTGATCAAAAAGCAGTCTAATCAAATATGAACCTAAATGAGAAATAAAGCTCACTAACAGTTATCTCGCGTGCATAGAAGAGGAAAAAATCACTGTTTCGAAAAATATCAGGAACCTTCAAAAGTCAAGAAACTTCAATTCGTTTGGGACCTGATCTGGAAGTATAAAAATTGGAACTCCACCTTTTTTGATTGATAGCAATTTTCAAATCTGGTTTCAAAGTTACTGATCTTTCTGAAAGATTCCTGTTTTGTAAAGATCAAGTGACTGATTCAAATTAACATAAGATTCATCCTATTATCTCGAAATTCACTGCTTCTGAAGTTTCAAGAAACTTGCAACTTCTTCCAAAAGCATTCGATCATATGGACCATCCAAACGAAGTCTGGTTTCTTGCTTTGTCCACTTTCGTTTTGAATAGCGACTTACAGTATTAGATATCTGATCGAAAAATATCCCCATTTCAGTAATCACTGATTTTCCAAGTGAATTTCAAGTCTATAATATAATCAATCCAAACATTTCATAACTTTTCAGTCGCCGACACCACGCTTCTTTGGCTCGTGCAAATGGTTCAACGTGTCAAAGGGATATGGTTTCGTGATCGACGACATCAGCGGAGAAGATCTTTTTGTTCATCAATCCAATCTGAATATGCAAGGTTTTCGGAGTCTCGATGAGGGCGAACGCGTCTCTTACTACATCCAAGAACGTTCGAATGGGAAAGGGAAGGAGGCTTATGCGGTAAGACTTTTGGAAGCTTTGAAAGTGAAACAAATTACTGGAACTCAGAAAACGGATGATGATTCGACAATACTTTGAAACAGTAATTATCTTCTGATTTTTCAGAAGCCCTATCAAATTAGGGTGTTTTCATCATAATAAGATTGAATCATAATCTTTCGAAACAGAAAGAAGTTTTGGAAGCTAAAACAATTATATTTTAGGTATCCGGAGAGGTAGAAGGACAAGGTCTCAAAGGAAGCAGAATCCATCCACTGGGTCGTAAGAAGGCCGTTTCCCTCCGCTGTTTCCGTTGCGGAAAATTCGCGACTCATAAAGCAAAAGGATGTCCGAATGTGAAGACAGATGCAAAAGTATGCTATACATGTGGATCAGAAGAACATGTGAGCTCTGTCTGTCCTGAAAGAAGAAGGAAACATCGACCGGATCAAGTTGCTGCCGAAGAAGCTGAAGCTGCTAGAGCCGCTGCTGGAGGGTCCGAAAGCTCCGCCTCCTCCAGATCCGAAGAAGAACAAGGAGAGACATCTTCTGAGAAAAAGGCCGAAACCAGTGATGAAAAGTAGACATCGAAAAGAATTATTGTTTTCTATTGAAGTAAATTCGCTCTATTGTTAATTCTAGCTATTGCCAATAGGGCGTATTTGCATCTTTAGATCTTCTTTTTGCATGCTTACTTCTTTTTAACCGTTTTTCTATGCTACACTTTTTTTTGCAATTTTTATTCAAATTTCCCAATTCGCCAACCCAATTTTTCTATTCAAAAATACTACCAACCTACCTCCTCAAATTGCACTCTCAGGGATTCTTTGTTGTTCTTGAATTTGTATATTCAAGAACTTTTTTCAATGTCCAATTTATTTTTATTATTACTGATTGAATAACTCAGGAAATTTGTGTCTTTGCTTAATTGTTTTCATTGTCGTATTTCTCTTTTGCTGATTGCAAAATCAGGTGTTTTCCTCTGAAAATCTCCAAATCCCCGTTCACACTCGTTTTAAATATGACGACGAGCGGCGCTGAAATAAATCGAGAGTTTTGTTTTTAATTGGTTTTATTGACTTATGAACATTACAATACATAATATCACAGAAAGAAACAGAATGAAAAAAGATCAGTTATCGGCAGTGAGCTCGCGAGACTTGGAGATGATCGATTGTTGAGTGGAGACCAAATCGACGATTGTCTGAAATTGAAATCGTTTCTATTTTGAAGAAAAGTGGAATTTAGAAACCTGTATAGCATTTTTATAAATCTTCCGTGCATCCTTTGCAGCTGAACATTCGAGAACTCCAAACGGTCGGAATTGTCCGGAGAAGGGCGATTTTTTCTCTTCAGAATCCTCCTCGACGTCTTCTGATTTTCCACTCGTTTTTTTCTCTGTTGATACCTGTTCGTCCTGAAAAATCAAAAATTATATATTTTTTGTTATTCCGAGCTCTGACCTTATTTTCTTCAGCCTCCTCTTTCGTTTTGTTCTCTTCTGGCTCTGAGACAATTTTGAATTTTCCATTGTCAACTTCGACTCTAAAATACAAAAAACGCAATAAAATTAAAAAAAAAACGGTTTTCTTTTACCTTACAGATGTCTCCAAATCATGAGTATCCACTGAATTCACACCGAACAGACTGATTCCGTGCGTTGTTCTGCAATTTTTTTTCGGTTTCTCATTCAATTTTTTGGGTACAATCAACTCACTTTGCTTTAGAAATACACAAACTCGCCAGACTTAACTCATTTCGCAGCTTCTCGTGAAGAGTGACAAACTGATCAGTTAATTCCATTTTTTCGAGATACAACTCGTTTTTGCGCTTTATCGATTGGATTGTCATGGCTGAAAGTGTTATTAAATGATTATTTGAGATATCGGAGACCAGATTTTGAAAAAATTTCATGAAAAATTGATGATTTTGAGGTCGAAAACGGCAGAAAGAACGAGAAAAATTCGGTCAAAAATTAATATAAAAATGCAAGCGCGCCCCATCGAGGAATGTCCGTAAATGGAGGTAATTTGAATTAGAAAAGTAGTGATGTAGAAGAATCTGTCTCCGAAGGAAGAAATAGAGGTTTGAGAAGATCAGGATTGAGTAGGAAGTTGTAATGAATAAGAAAACCTGGAAGAATACATTTTCCAATCGGAACACATGCCATAAATCAATGGCATGTGAATTGCTGGAAGTTCTTTGAGGTCGATCCATATTTTAAATTTTCCTGGCCAATATAGTTTATGCTCCAATTCTTGGAAAAATTTCAATTCATGGTCCTAAGGGATTCTCTTGTGAGCTTTTGAGTGAGGTCCCCAACATCTGGATCTCCTACAGATCTCCAATTTTTCCACCTAATGATGAAACCTGTAGTTCTCTTTTGCATGATCCTGCTCCTGATCCTGCTGATCCCAGAATTCACGAGACCGCCTTATTATCCCATTAGCACCGTGACATTTAGAAAGATTGACGTGAAAGATAGTCCTGAGGAACAACCAAACAAGGCAAAAATCGAATCAGTTTGTAAAAAATTACCGTGGAGAAAACCTGCAAAACAAGAGATTTGCGATCGAGACCGTAAGTCATTTTAGAAGGTTCTAGAAGGTGTCAACGTCATCCGAACGTCTTCAGAATTCGCTCGAAAAATAAAAAGAAATGAAATCGATTCCGCGACGATCTCATTCTCGGACTCGTCTCGATTATCGTCCCAACGGTCTCTCGATTTTTTATCGTCGTGCAAATGATGATGTGGAGGAGGAAATGATGAGAATTCGTGTGATTCGAGAGGGAAAAACCTTAGATGATTCTCTCCGTTCGTCGGTTTCCTCACCTCCAGAATCCATTTCTTGGACTTCGATGCGTGGTGCATCTTCTTCTACTGATGGATCTTCCAAGAGAAAAAACAAAAAGAAGAAGATAAAAATGAGACATCGGAGAAACAAGAAGAAGTCAAAGAAATCGAACAAATCTTCAAAAAAGAAACGAATGACTTCTCGTCCGGTGCTTCTTCCGAAAGAGTGGAAATTGAATAAAAGAGAGAAGACTCGAGGAGATGGCATAGACACAAGTGGACATGATATTCTGGATCATATAAAATTCTTGAATTCCAAAATTCGAGACAAGTTCCAAATCGCAACTTTTTGTGGACATGTCTACACGGATTACGGGTCAAGATCTGACAGTAGTGAAAGCGAAATCATCACGTAAGTGGATCAACTTAAAAGTCATTTAAAAAATCTTGTTCAGAATCCTCTCCGACTTCTCCAAATCCGATTCTTCCCGTTCTCCATCTCCAACTGACACTCCAAAAACTGCTCTCACGCTCACTCGCTCTTCCTCTCCAATTCTGACAGCTGAAGCTTATGATAATCTTGGAAAGTAAGAAGGATCCTGGAGTATTCTGAAATGTGAAAATGTCATTTTCAGCCCTATCAAGCCAAGACGTAACATTGCTCCATTTCCGGATGCTCGATCGGTTGGAAAGGATGAGGGCAGAGATGTTCTTTTGGCTGTTAAAGAGAAGGTATTGAGAGAGCTGTCTGATAGGTTTTGGATACATATATTGTGAATTTAGAAAGAAAGAAAGGAAATGGAGAAGAAATCGCAGAAGACTCCATCAGCTGAATTCATCAAACCCCCGGTCCCTCCAGTCGCTGCATCTGATTCATTCACCGATCTTTCTGAATCCAAAAAATCAAAAAAGGAAAAGGAAGAGAAATCAAAGGAAACTCCGATCAAATTGACCCGTGTCAGTTCGGATACCAAATTTCCGGGTGCTCGTTCTCCGGCAACTCGTGAGAAAGTTCGACTGCTGCTCAAGGATTGTGCATTGAGAAGGAGATTGAAGGAATCGGAGAATGACGGAGGACAGTATGATAATGCTGAATTTGCTCAGCGTTTGAAGGATATTGTGAAGGAAAGAGATGAGAGAAAAAAGAAGGAAAAAGAGGAGGAACAGAAGAAAAAGAAGCACAAAAAAATGGGAGAGGATTCGATGAAAGTGGAGAAGACTGAATCCACTACTGCCAGTTTGAAGACTATCTACTCGCAAAGGTGAGGAAGTTTGGAGATTCATGAGTTTCCGATGATTGGGTTTCTGAGGTTCTGAACCCAATTTCTTGATTTTGCAGTGTTCTTGGATGCGATTCGTGCAGTGCCTGCGTCGGATGCATCACTTTTTGTGTGCAGAAACACACCGGAAGTGAGAAGTCCGAAAAGAAAAAGAAGTCGGAAAAGTCCCAGAAAACAGAAAACTCGACAAGCTCTCAATCAACTACTACTTGCTCCACGACTGCTTCTGAAACATCGGAGAAGTCGACGAAATCGAAGAAGAATAAGTCTCAATTCTTCTAAAATGTGTGTTTTGTGAAATGAATGAAGTGTTTGAGCAGTTTTAAATTTTGAACCGTTTTATTCAATGAGAAGATTTGATTATTTTCCTAAATTCAGGAAAAAGATCGGTCGATGTTTTGACAATGTACAAATAAAATTGTATGTTTTTTGTAGTATTAAAGATCTTTGGATACTGTAACAATAATGACTCCGACGAGGGTAAATGCGTAGGCAATGCCAAGCAGAATCATATTTCGTTTTCCCTGAAAATCAGAAAGTCAATCTGTTCAATTGAGGGTTCAAAATGAGAAAATCAAAAAAATTACTTTTTTTGGGTATGGCTATTAAGTGATTCAAGTTTACCAAGTGTACCGTTTGCTATATCCCAGTCTCTTGTTTTAGCTGTTGGAGGATCTTTTTCAGTTTTTTTTTTAGTTTTTGTGGGGCTTGTGTATGTAATTTTGCGTCAGAGCGTCCATAGTTTTTGGCTACTGACCGGGCATCAAATTGGACGCCAGCCGATTTCGGGCTGGTTTTTCCAAAATGCTCGGTTTTTACAAACTTGAAATTTTGCTGTCCTAATTTCTTTGAGCTTCTGCTTTCAATGCATTTAACCATATTTTTGTCAACAGGATTTTGACGGGAAATCGAAATTTTTCAAGCAGTTTTCGTTTCCAAAATTGTGTGAAACCGAGATTTTTCAATTTTAATACAAAGCGTCTGTCCTTCCTCTTCCAGATCACCACTTCGTTCCCGTGATTGTACCGGGTACTTTCCTTTATAAATTTCCATAAGCTATACCATTCTCTACTTACCGTAATCTCCTTAAAATACAACACACTCCATGCACTGACGATGAGTCCGGGTGCAAACGAGCAAATTGGATAGGCAATTGTCTGTGACAGTTTCTCGTTTCCGATGAAGAATCCTCCCATTCCGACGGCGAAGAGGGCTCCCGCAAGGAGTGAAGGAAGGACCAGATATGGAGGGAGAGATGGAGTGTTTTTCCTGAAAAAAGCCTCGGTAAAGATGTTTTTTTGTTTTTCATAGTGATCTGTTTTAACAGCACCTTTGGAACAGAAAACAACTTTCAGAACTCACTTGACTCCAGAATACACGGCTAGAATCACAGTAGCCATTGGCACAATTCCCAAAAAGAACGAGAACAGATACGGTAATCCTTCTTTAGGTGCTCCTGGAAAGAGATCCGGGCGGTTCTGGATAAAAGTGACTGGAGTGCACATTGATCCGTAGAATAGTCCACTGAAGATGGAGGCAAGGAAGCAACTGGAAAAATGGAGAGGTTTTGGTAGAAGGGATATGTATGAAACTAGATTTATAATCAATTCCAACTGAGTCCCAAATTTGGTTTTCCCATCTGAATTCTGAAAACTGGATCAAAAACTCACACGACTCTGACAACTGGAGATACATGATGAGGATGTTGAACGATGTCTTCTTCTTCTGAAGATTGCGTTGCCATCTGAAAAAGTCCCTTAATTTTCAGTTACACAAATTGATTTTGAAGATGTCTTCTTTAGAATTTTGCTCCTGACACTCTCCTTCAAAACTCACACTTTTCTCTGATGGAATCTCTCCTCCTGATGCCAACTTCTCCGCCATCTTTGGCTTGTAGACATGAGTTTTGATGAATAGGAAGAAGGAACTTCTAAAATTTTCAGGTATTTTATGTGAATGATTCCCAAAAACAAACCCAACAACAAGAATAAGAACTCCAATATAATTGAGGATCACTGAATTTGGAATTCCTTTGGGTACACCGAACAGTCCATATCTTGAAGTTGCCCATCCGGTTAGGCATGATACTGTACTCCAAATCAAAATTGGGACAGCCAAACCGAGTCGATTCATGATTAAGATGGCGAAGGCGTTGGCTAAAATTCTTTAACTATGTTTTTGATTTCGGATTTTGATGAAGTCCATTTGCAAGTTGAATCATGAATTATTTGGTTCAAATAAGGTTATGTTGAAACCGTAGGTTTTTTTAAAAAATAGGTTTTCCATTGGGAATTACTCTCTTTTAATTCTTCCCATTTTCTCACCTAAACACCAAACAGCTCCTCCTAACATTGCCAATGGGTACACCGGAGGAAATCCTAAAATTGCATGGACCCCTAGACTTGTGATGAATCCGCCGAGACCCATGAAGAATTGGACCATGAAACCTGGAATGTGTGAATAATATAACTAGAACTAATTTTTCAGAGCCGAAGTCCAAAAATGTACTGTTCCAGAGTTTTAACTTATTCGAAATCAAAAATCCTTTGACAATTCCACTCTTTCGAATTAAAATCAATAAAAATAACTCACCATCACTAGAGGGAAACTTTTTGATTGGAACAAAAACGGATCCCAACCCAAAAGTGGCCGTCAGACAAGCCAACAATCCAATAAACATTCTTCTGTCTGGAAAAATTCTATAACTCCAATTCGACAGAAATTCCTATTATATAGAACTGAGGACTATAGAGGCGGAGCTAGAAATAATACAGTTCAAATGGTTTTGAATTTTTGGAAGGGAAATATCGGAAGGGACATTATTTGCATAAACCTCTTCCAATATACTTATGGGAACAAGGTACGGTACAAGGATTGACTGCGAAATGTTTGAAATCACAAAAACGATAGAGAAACTAGTTGACCGCATTGAACACTTTTTGGGAGGGACGGGGGGTGATTTATAAAGGTAGGGGATACGGTAGGGTGATGTCAGGGGTGGGATCAAAAAGATTGGGAAGGGCAGAATCAGAGAACAGTTTAGGAATAGAGGGAAGGGTGTTTTGAAAGATTTAGGGAGTACCAGAAATAGATCAGATACCAAACCAGATTGAAGTTTGAGAAGATTTCGGAAAGTTGGAAGGAAGCTAAGCTTGAAAGCTTGTCATGAAACAGAAATACAAAACAGGAGTTTATCACAAGTTTAAGAGATTTTGAAGTTCAGACGGAATCTCTGGAGGGTTCTGGGATTTTGTAGAAAGTTTTTTCAAATCTATTTTCTTTTCAAATTTCAATTACTCTCATTCTCACTGTTAGCGAACTAAAACTCAGATCCTGAAATTCTGAATCAAGTATGAGTAGCAAGAAAACATCAAATTTAATTTTATTGAGAATTACTTCTGCATATTGGAATTATCGAGAAAGTTACTTGTTCATTTTCAGATGAAACAGGCAATTAAAACCAACTTCAACAAATAATTCATCTGATCTCTGTTTCAGCCGCATGACAAAATTTGAAAAAGATTTTATTGGCGATCGACCCATATTTTCTTGAAAACAAAACTTTTATTTCAGCTTGAATGTTTCAACCCGATCACTTTTCTGAAATTCGTTAGATTTTGGGTAGTCATCTGCATTCCACTATGTATAAGCAATAGCTTCAATGTTACACCGTGGTTTATTGCAAAAATTGTTGAAATTTGAATTTTTCGGCGTTGCAGATGATTTCTCCTAGATTCGAGGTCTTGTGCAATTCCCAGGCCACGAGAAATACACCAGGATTTAAAAACAAAAAAAAATTAACCTTTTCTTTCCTCTCGAACTGTCGTAGAACACACGGTTCCAATCGTCGGTATTCTGAGGGATTATGATAATTTTCGACCCGAAAACCTGCAAAACTGTCGACAGAACTCAATTGAACTTTTGACATTGTTCCGTTGATATATGCCGATTCGAAAAATTCCAAGACTAACAACTTATTGAGCTCAAATCCAAATCCAGAATACAAAACACTTCAACAAAGAAAGCAACACAAGTTTTTGTACATTGCTCCTTCCTCGATCAGCATCTTTTCCCTAACTGTTTTTTCATCCCAAATAGTCCAATTACTCATCTTTTCCATTAATTCTATTTCCGATTCAATTGAGACATGACCATCGGAACATACCACTTTTGTTATTATTAGAGAACCCAGGTGTGACGGTTATTATCCCAAAAACTAGAACAGTCTGAAAAAAAAGAGTGTACTTTGGGATTGAACTGTTTCAGTTCTTTGTTTCAGGTTCAGAGGGATGAAAAAACAGATGAGGATATAGGAATTGGGTCCGATTGTTTATCAATTTGATTTGAACTGTCTCCAGCTGCAATTATACAGACAAACTACTCAAATCACAGTTAGTCCACAGTGCGAACTTCTCTTTGCATACTAATGATGACAATTAGAGAAAGATGATATTTAGGAGACCTTGAAGATTCTTGAGGTTGTTGTGGCATTCTTGATCCCAATGGTCAGTAAAACAACCAAACTTCACTGCCGTTTTCTTCAGAAACTTTAAGTTGAAAATATCTTCAAAAAAAGGAACCCCAGGAAATATCTCAAGGGGTCTAGGGAACTTGATTTCTAAAAATATTAGTTCTGACTGATTGACTAATTTTGACAAAAACACATGCATCCTCGAGTGTCCCTAAACCATGCACCCCCGAACGTTGATGCACTCAGGATTCGAGTTTGTGATGCATGTGTCTTTTCTGCTACCTCCCGTGTTTTCCAAGATCACATGTATCCTCGTCTCTCTTGAACCCCCGAGCGGTAGGGGTTCCGAGAGACGAGCCGCTCATGATACATGTCATCCGGTACAGGGAATACTGCCTGTAGTTGTCTGACGTTGAGTTGGCTGCTGGAGTCCACCTTTGCTGCAGGCGGACCTCTTCCCTTGTAACACCATCTCTATTATATAGGCACCCCTTGAGCAGCAGCAGACACCTCCCGGGTTACGCCATTCACTATACCTTTACATGGTCCTTGTGCATTGTTTATTATTCCCAGGAGCACCTATTGATTTCTATCGAAGTACGTCATCAATGACAATAGTCGGTGATAGTTGTATTCTGAGAGTCACTGGAATGACCATTCTAATCATGCGCTGAACATAAAATGCATCAAAGAAAGCTCTAGATTATTAGTTTAAAAAATGAATTTATACGATTTTCTAGGGCGTGTATCATGAAAATGATTGATCACGAGTCACTATCTAGACGGATATTAAGTGGATATTGAGCGGCTTCTGTAAAAATCTGAAACGAAATCCGGTCAAACGTTCCCCCAATAGTTGCAACCTACTCGAAAATATTATGGACAAGTCAATGATTTCCAAGTTTTGCTTGTAGTTTTTAACGCTTTCGGTTCCTAATGAGTTTTGATTTCAGTTTAATGGGTGTCCTTATTTCTTTCTAGGATACCGTTTTTCAGAATCCACAAAATCCATGAATCATCTTTCCAATTCCCCTTTTCACACACCTTCCCCCCATCGCCCCCATTTCTCCACTTCCGGACTGAAAAAGTTGCCCAATCCACCCCCGTACTCCATTTAGCAAATTGAAATTCCTGATTATTTTCGATTTTTCAAATCTTTTCAAAGCTCAAAGATTCATGGAAGATTTGGCAACGAGGTGAGTATAAAAGTTGTCTTCACAATTCCCTCATCTTCAAAAAGTAGTTTTCTATCAAAAACGTTTTGATACTTTTCTTCGTTTTCCTCTGTCTGCATCATTTCGGTTGACCTTGAATCCCCTTTCTCTCCGCCACCCAAATTTTCAAACATTTTCTCAAAAGGAGGCCGATGAATTTGTCAGATAAATAGCGGAAAACAGTCGAACGACCTCTTTCGAATGAAAAGATACTATCATATTGAGAGAAGAAGTGAATGGAGGAAATGGAAGGAGGTTTTATGTAGGCCCTCAAAAGATTGAGGTTGTACTTTTGAAAATTTGTGTAATGCTAGATGTTGAAAAGATGACAGGTTTTATCAGTGTTGAGGTTTTTTAGGTTCATGGAGGTTTTGTTAACCGAATAGACATACGAAGTTCAGCTAAATACATTGAGAATTAGGCAAATTGAGGCTTTGGCTAGCATAAAAAATATCCATCTAGACAGCGAACCCTTTTCTGTATACGTATGATTCGCCAGAATTCAATACGGATATCAGAGATAAGCGAAATCCCGCCTTCCGCCCAATTTTCTATTCCATTTTTTTGCCAAGGTTTGCTCAACCCGTCTTCCTCATTCATAAAACGCTCTTCGCTGACGCTGTTCTCTAACCGGCATGCCTATTCTAAATAGAGTTCCACCGTTTCAACGACATTAACCTTCATGTTTTCAATTTTCTGAGGATTCTGAATCTGCGCATGATTTAGAAGACAGATTACAACTAGAAACTAAAATTCGCAGTTTCTGAACATTCTCAACTTGAGCTAGAAATTGGTAGCTGTGCTTGGCTGCGTAGATTATTCCAAATTGTCTAAAAGACTTATGATCAAACTAACATCTTCGGGAACGTCTTTGAAAACAATTGTGAGACATAAATTTTTTTAAGTTTAAAAGACTCTGGAAGAAACTTTTTTACAGCCGTCTGAATATTCAGTCAGTAATTGGGTTTAGAAGACGCCTGAGCATCAATAATTTCAATAATTCGCATCAATAATTCGAAGCTGTTGTTGTGCTTATTAGGCCGCCACCTGTGACTACTTTCAAAGACAAATGTCTATTATCAGCCATCTGAGCTTGCGATTTTGAAAATACGTGCCTAACAACCTCATTAACCTCATTATTTTTCGAATTTTCAGTACGTGTGTTAACAGAAATGCTCTAGTTTCCGTGGTTTCCCCTCCTCCTCTTTCTCAGCCACCCCAGAACTTTTTCTGTTTCACAATAAAGTGTCTTATTTCTCAACTTTCCTCAAATACTTTTTTCCGAACACACTTTTTCTAAACGAAAGTGAAAAGTCACAAATGATTCAGAACCCCAAATCACAGTTTTCAAAGAACACATTTGTGATTTCTGAGCAAAGTCGCTCGTGTTTTTCTGACTTTGGACTGTGTTCTAGACTACAATGACTAATTTTGGCTTCAAAAGTTTAGTTACTCCTGAGGTTTCATTCAGAGTGAATAATTTGCTCTCTGAAAAGAAACATTCATCATCTTCCTCTTTTCTGTTCTCTAGAATTGTTTATACTAGACTCCATCTTAGTGTACTTTCTCTGTTCTGTTATCAGAAAACACTGACCAACTTGTCCACAACGTGGCAGTCAAACAAACCTCGTGTTCCCTCTCCTCCTTCCATAGGAAAGGGAAACCACTTACTATAAATACGTTTTGCTGGTTTCTCGTTCCACATGTACTTCTTCTTCTTCTTGGATTGCTTTTACTTTTTTGTCAATTTCTACTTCCACAGTTTCCACTGTTACAAGTGTTTTCCTCATTTCTCTGAAAATGCTTCATACTTCTTCTCAGTTTTCCCAAGACCTCCATAATTCTGAAATTTTCCAGAATGTCCGCTGAACAATTCGTCGGTCGCTGGAAGCTCGTGGAATCCGAAAACTTCGAGGACTACCTGAAGGAAGTCGGAATCGGATTGATCCTCAGAAAAGCTGCGTGTGCCGCAAAGCCAACTTTGGAAATCAAGGTTGAGGGAGATAGATGGCATGTGAATCAACTCAGTACTTTCAAGAATACCACTTTGGAGTTCACACTTGGAGTTGTGAGTTTTTTTTGTTTTTTTTTAGAGTTGGTTTGCAATGAGAAATTATATAAATTTACTCGGTTGACAATCAGTCCAATCTAACGGAACTCTGCTAATCCGTTTCCATAGAAAAAATCTTTGATCCACTCAAAATTTCCTCTTCCCCTGATTCTTAGTTTATTTCCATACAAACTCCGAAAACTCATTCTTTAATGATAAGAGTAAGAAATAGTGGGTCAAAGTGCATCGCTTTGACACGTGGTGATGTCAGTAAACACGAAAAGAAAGAGAAGAAAGAACATGTGAACTTTGTATCCAAACGGATCGGACATAGTGTAGGACTGGGTGTTCTTTAGACTAGATTGAGAATTTAGCTAGTTATTGAAAAGATAAATTATGTTTGGAGCATGAAGACACATATCATGAAAAAATTGAAAAATAAAAATACGGAAACCAACATGGAAAGTCTGAAACAGAAAAAAATTGTTTTCTTAGTCCGAGATTATATTTCAATCTGAAACAGTAATTGTTTTCTTCCAGGAATTCGACGAGACCACCCCAGACGGTCGTCAATTCAAGTCAACGATCACCATCGAGGACGGAAAAGTGGTTCACAGACAGAAGAAAGTCAAAGATTCGGATCATGATTCAGTGATCACTCGTTGGTTTGAGGGAGAGAAATTGGTGACAACTCTTCAATCTGGATCTGTCATCTCTCGTCGTGCATACATTCGTGAATAGAAGATTTCGAATAGTCTTTTTCTCTTTTGGTTGACAATGTTTTTGATTCAATAAACTGCCAAAATCATTCTATTTTTTGTTTACTGTGTGTTGATTTTGAAGTGAAACTGGTTGAGATAACCTGTATTTTTGCTTTTGTTTTTTGAGAGTAAGTTGGTCATACCTTTTTACCCAGTTTAAAAGGGCCTTTTGTGACTCGAAGAAATTTATTTTTGGCCAAAAATAATTTTGTTTTTTGAAAAATCTTGTTGTTTTTGCCAAGTTTGTTGTATTCGGTAGCATCTTCCCACTGATACTACGTTGCAAATTCAGAGCCGCTTGGAGACCGATTTTTGAGAATCCATTCTGATTTCGTCTTTTTAATATCAGTGACCAGAGATCAAATTGATTTTTTTTTGGAAAAGTAAACAACCAAAAAGTCGCGAACCAGAAAAAATTGTTTGTTCGTTTTCCCCTTTTTACCTCCATCATACTTTCACATCATTCATTTCGTTTCCATTTTCACATATATAGATCATTGGGAAGAATGTCAAAATTTGACTGTTTCTCTGAAAACTCAAATGTTGCTCTTTTTTTTTGGAAATAATCTCGAGAAACTTCAGCCATGTTAACAATAGTTGAAAGTATCAGTGCTCAAAAGTTTGCGAAGCTAGATTCTAACAACATTATCTCAAAATAGAGCCATTCCTCCCCCACATCAAAACTTTCCCACTTGCCTCCCAAAACATTCCGAACTTTTTTCTCTTATTTTTCCATTCTGTATGATGCAATGCAACAAAAAGTGAATCATTTTTCCGAGAGAGAAAACTTCGGCAGAAAGAGACTCCGCCTCCCTTTTTCCCGTTATCAGTCCATTTATCAGGCCACCAAACGGCGAATCGTTCTCGAAAACGAAAAGAAGGCATTTTGCCATTCATTCTCTCTCACTTTTCCGACACTCCCAAGTTGATTTCTCCTCATTTCTTTTTTCGTTTTTTCTCCCCCATAACTTTGACCAGCGAGACTTGTAATTAACAGTACTTCTTCAGAACCAACTATGTCCGCAGAACAATTCGTCGGCCGCTGGAAGCTCGTTCACTCCGAGAACTTCGAGGAGTACATGAAGGAAGTTGGAGTTGGATTGATCACTCGTAAGGCTGCTGCTAACTTGAAGCCAACTTTGGAAATCAAGGTTGAGGGAGATGTCTGGCATTCCAACCAATACTCCACCTTCAAGAACACCACTCTCTCCTTCCAACTCGGAAAGGTAAGGGGAATCTATAAACTTAAAGAGAATATTTGGGTGCCCCAGAAAACCCATAGAATCCCGTGGGTTTAGCAAAAAACATAGTACCCCATTGATCTCATAATACACCCATTGTACCCCATAAACCCCTACAAGAATGCATAGAACCCCATATGATCCCGTAACTCTCATTGGTCTTCATAGTACCGCTTGGACAAATCGGACATCATTGGTTTTTTTTCTAATCAAGGTTAACTCTTTGGTGATCCCGGTTTAGATTCTTGTAGACGAAGAACGATTATCCGTGAACAAGTCATCCTAAATAGAACTGAATCCAACATCTTCCCATTTGACTAATTTTAGCTCTGAAACAGAAAGTTTCCTCAAAACTCTTACTGTGTTTACCCTTGCAATGGTCACTGAGATGGGCAGGTGATAACACATTTATGTCAGTTGAAACCATAAATCAGTGATTAACGAGAATTCAGATAATGTGTAAACAAAATATGTATGTAGTGTTGGGTTTCAGTTCTATCTTTAGACGGAGTTAGAGAGTGGAAATCGCCTTCTACGGGACTTTTAGTGTACAAGTTGAAATGAGTAAAACTACGCAATAGGGCGAATTTGTGATTTGAAAAGAGCGCACATAACTCAATCATTAGAACTCAAAAATAATAGAACCTCCGCCCGTTAGTTTCCACTGAAACAGTTATCCATTTTTCAATTCTTACAGGAATTCGACGAGACCACCCCAGATGGCCGTACCGTCCGTTCCGTTGTCGTTTTCGAGGGCGGAAAGTTCGTTCACACCCAGAAGAAGGACGGAAAGGTTGAGTCAGTGATCACTCGTTGGATGGAAGGAGACAAGCTCATCACTACTCTCCAAGCTGGATCCGTCGTCTCTCGTCGTGAATACACCAGAGAATAGATTAGAGCAAGAAAGATCTTAAAGAGCTTTTTCCTGATTTCAATGTTATTCCAATATTGTAATGTATTTGATTTGTCTTGTTTAAGAATGAAGTAATTTATAAAATGAAAAAGATGGTTTTGTTCACGAAAGACTAGACAATCTGGAGTATAAGAAACTGGAAAATTTTCAGAGAAAACTGTTTTAAAATCTGTTGATATTCATAAAGGCTGCACCATCTCATAAATTGAAAAAATTGATTCTTGTTGTGGGTATATCGAGCAAACCTAAAACTCTATTCTTGTTTTTTCTCAGTTTTCAACCCAGAATTTTGTTTAAATTTAGTGCTAATAAAAAATTTTTAAGGTTGAACGTTTTCAACTGAAAACACCAAAGTTTGATATATTTTTGTCCGGTAATGTAGGAAATTTTTTCAACAAAATTTATCTGTTTCAAAAACGCTTCACTTTAAATAAAGACAGATTTGAAAATAGCAGTTACGCCTGTTCATGAATTCTACAAAAAGTTCGAAAAGAAAAGTTGCTTCCAGGTTTGCTGAGATCCCATTTGGAAAATTGCAAAAGTTTTGTTTGGGTGTTTCTCAATTCATAATTCAAGTTTCCAGTGATAAAAAAAACAGAACAATTATCAAAAAATGTCTGTTTCAGATGTCAGTCGAAGGGTTGGAGGACGCTCGATACGCAATAATGATCTTACCAGCTTTAACTAGTTTCCAGAGGTCTTCATAATTCTTGAAAACGTTTCCTGTGTCAAGAAATTTATGTCACCTTGTCTATTTCTTCCAAAATAATTCATAAGTAGACAAGCTTCATCACAAAATTTCATTCAGACTTTGGCACAAACTAACACAACATCATTGAGAAAATTGCAATTGATGTTCGGAAAATCGAACAACAAATCAAACCTTGAAGCATTATTATGACCACAGAGATCCAATTTCAATCACAATTACGTAATATGAGAATTCGTCAGATCACAATGTAGCAATCTTCCGAAAGAGCTTCCAATTATCATCTGCTCATCTGTATACACAATCGCAGAGCTGGCAGAGATTGTTGCTCCATCGTTGGCATATGGTTCAGTTGTCACCCAAGAATTCCCTTCTTCCTGAAATCAAAGTGATTTTTGGTTTCTCGACGAGTTTTTTCTGTTCGGAGTATCAAAGATTTTTAGGTGTAAAAGATAAGAAAACGTGGAAAATTCTTCAAAAAGATAAGGAGAAGAGTTGTTGATGAAGCGAGAAACATGTTTATGAGGACAAAGTGCTCGGTTAGCATAATTTTTTGACAGTTTTATCACTTTTTGAGTTGTTGCATACATGATCATTTGGCACGGATAATTTACAGGAGCAGAACTTGAATTTCAGAGAAAACAGAAACTTTCTCAGATAAAAGTTTTCACTGTTTCTAAAAATTAACAAAAAGTTGGAAAGATTTTTGAAAATACTTTTTCTTCCCTTCCCTTTTCTTTGTACTAAAACCATTCACAAATCAGAAAACGAAGTGAAAAACAAACTCAGACTGTCTCAAGTGCCTCTTCTGAAATTTTCAGACAACCAGGAACTAAATTAATCTCATGACATCATTGAAACACTGAAATATCTTATAAAACCTCCTACTGAATACAAAAATTCTATCCAGTAAAATATGATGAAACTATTCCTACTTCTTCTAAACTTTCTCATATTCTTGGCAGAATCCTACAAACTGTTCCCATATATTTATGCTGGAATCGCTCCCGTCGAGGAAGAAACACTACCGTGGCACCCCAATCTTACCTGTATCCTGATTCTCAAAATCTGACTTGAAGAATGAACATTTTTCCTATCTGGATGTGTATAATGCCATGCGGATTCATGAAGAACTGGATGAGCAGCAATCCATACATCCCCAGATTTGGATTCTACGAATAAGCCAATCGGAGATGTGAGCAACATCATCTCGTGCATGGATTCAAGGGTCATGTCCTTAGCGACTTTGTAGGCGAAGAGGGACTGAAAATGAAAAAAATTCAGATCCAGGAAAGCTACGATTTTGTGGAAAACTTGACAGTAAGAGATTATCACAAAACATTATGCTGAAAAAAACTTTTCAGTTTCCGAAAACCCCTAAAGTTCAATGAACTCATGTGCCAATGTTGCGTCTGCTATTAATTAAGTTTACAAGTTGTTCACCTCTCTAATCAATGATCCCACATAGAGAATCTTTCTCTTCGAGTCATATCCAATTCCAGTCGGAGCATTTACTGTCGAAGCAGCAATGGATAGTTTTGAACCGTCGTAGTAGTACACAACACCTTGACCCGTCTGGAAATTATCACTGTTTTGAAGTGAGATGATACTTTCGTCATGTTCATATGATTGATGATTCTGACTGGTTTTTTAGTTTTCCATGAACTTAGCTGGTAAGTTTTTTTCAAAATTAACTCACAGTCAATCATCAAACTGTTTCATCGAAATTCCATTATATTGGTGTAGAATAGAGTAATTGAAACATTTTGACTGATATCTTACCTGCAAAGCAAATTCCACCACCTGAGCCCAACCCCTTCCGAATGCTGCCATATTCGTAAAGAATATTCTATCTGGTCCGACAACAGCAATATCCTGAAGACTCGTAAACGAAGAATCACAAATCGACTTCCGATGGTTTAGCTTTTGATTATCTACTTGGAAGAAATGAACACATTGATGATCCGGGTGAGCATTGATGACGTAGAGAAGTGCTCGCCCGTTTGAGGAAGAGTAAGAGTCGATTCCAGTTGGGATGAAGAACTCCTATGACGAAAATATTTTCACTGTTTCAGTGGAGAATTCAATTCGAGCTCATTAATTCAAGTAAGTGGAAGTTTCAATATTATAGTCAGTGATTCGATTACTCACCTGAAACTCATATCCATTCCAATTAATGGTCATCTCCACCAAATCATACATTTCTTGCTGCCCTCGTCCATCCGTTCGATTTGTATTGTAAAATGCTATTCCAGTTTTTGTCGTTAAATTATGGGACTTTCCGTATCCCAAAGTAATATATACCCGATTTTGGGACTCCACAAATGTCAGCCCTGCAGTTCCTTTATCTGAAAGCCAATTTTTAGAGCAGAAGGATTTGGAGAAACTCACACTTTTCAGTTAGTACTCTACATGGGCCTGGTGTGTGGTTGTATACGCGTTTATTGAGATCCAATACTATTCTGAAAGTTTCGAAAGTTCGGCACAGTCGGAAATATCGGTAGACTTACAATACTCTCAAAGCGAAGCATGTTACCATTGCGAATAACACCCAGAAGACAAAGCGGTGCATGAAATGTAGAAAGGTCGATTGACCTCCCATGTTTTCTGAAAAAAAAACTTCTGAATATTGTTTAAAAAAAGATCCAATAAGTAGAGGTGTACAAAGAATGACAGTAGGAAATACAGAAAGCGCAGTTTCAAAATTCAAGTTGCCTGCTTCCTGTTACGGCTAGTTATTAAATAGTAAACACACATCACAATTATCAGGATAAGAGAAGATAATGGAATCAGTACTAATTTTGAGGATCTTTGAGACCTTGTATCTTAGCTTGCAGACAATTTTTAAAAGTTCCGTGGGTGCAAAATTCTAGACTTTTTGAATATGTGAGCCAATGATGTAAGATATGGGGTCTCAACGATCAACAAGTTTGAACTGGCTGGACTCGTTTCCTGTACCTCCGTTGGTGGTTTTGACTACAGAATTGAAATTTCCTTTATCAATAGTGTCCAGATTTTCTCCATCCAGATTTTTAAAGAAGATTTTACTGACTGGGTCAAATACACTTTTTGGGAATTTGACGCGATTAAGACTTCTAAAATGTAGGTCATTCTCCTAAAATTGTTCTATTTTGACGTGAGTTGATTTCAACAAACGTGTCAATCGATATCCACGCGTCTCCTCGAGAAAACGTTTCAAATCGTCGTATTTCCCAGACTTCCAATTTTCGAAGCGACAACTCCAAAAATTAGTAAGTTTCTTCCTCTGAATTCCCTTTCTCCTACAACACCGTCTACTTCAGATAATGGAAGTGCGTCGAAGCAAACGAATTGCTGAATTAGAAGCAAACAAGAAAGGATACAGTGTGGAAGTTGCTCCAAAGAAATCGAGAAAATCCGAAGAACTTATGAAAGCGGAGAATAAGGAGTTGAAAGAGGAGATGAAAATGATTCAAAGGACTTTGATGATGTCTAAGGCTCAACTGGCAATAGAGCAAAAAACAGGCGAAATGTTGGAACTGAGAGTTCATATGATGGAAGCAATGAAAAGAAGAGTGAATGTGCAGATTGAAGAAATGAAGGGAAAGGCGAATGTGGCGAACAAGAAAATGGAAGAGCAGAAGAAGACGATTGAAGAAATGAAGAAAACTATTCTGAACTGTAAGGATCATGAGAAGAAGGAGAAAGCTGTGAAGGAAGAAAGAGAGAATACCAAGAAGTATCGAAATCAATATCTGGCGGAGGTTGAAAAGTACTCGAAAGAGGAGGAGCAGAAGAATGGGGGACCACTGCCATGGAGATTCTGTGAGATTTGTGCATTCCCATTCGGAAAAGATGGTCCAAGAGTTCCACGTGTTTTGAGTGAGATTGAAACCATAAAAAATCTCAAAAAATCCTTTTGTTTTTTTTTCAGAATGTGGCCACACGGTGTGCACTGAATGCGCTGAAAACCTCAAATGCCAGCTCAGCAACTCGATTCGTTGTCCATTTGATCGTCAAGTCAAGCCGATGGGAGACAAAGGAACCCAAGGATTGCCAAAGAATTTCGTGATCTTGAACTTGTGAATAATGTCGAAAAAGTTTACTTGATTTTCATCGTTTTCAATAAAAATCAACTTGTTTTGGATTGAGAACATTAAGGTTAGATAGAAAAAATAGCGATAAATGAGCAAAAATAATCCATTTTGCTCAAAAAGCTCCAAGATTCAAATGACGATTCTACCAAGGTAGATGGATCCTCTAATTCAAAGTAATTTTGAAACTGGACATTTTGAGTGAAGATATAACTTGCCTACGGAAGTTTCTAGAAAAATATTTAGTTTTCTCTTGGAATTTCCAGAAAATTCCATTTCAGCTGCTCCTGTTTAGTGAATTTAAGTACGTGAACTCTTTTGGAAACTTCTGGAATATTGGACTAAACTACGTGTTTTCCAATCGCATCGTGGATCTCTCTCCCACTCCAATCAACTTCAGTTTTCAAAAGTTTGCAAAAGATCACTGACAACAACTTGCTTGAAACCAAAAATTCGTAAGTTTCTGCTTCAGAGTCTCAAATTCCAAAACATCCTTCCGCTTTCAGATAATGGCGTTGCGTCGAAGCGCACGAATTGCTGAACAAAAAAAGCAAAAAAATAATCAACCAATCGTAGCAATTGTCCAACCACCGAAACCAAGAAGATCCCAGCAACTCAGAGAACAAGAAAATGAAGAGTTGAAAAAACAAGTGAAAAAGATGAAAAAGACGATGACGACTACATTGAATCTGTTGGTTGCTGAGCAGAGAAATGTGGAGATTTTGGGACGGCAGGTGCTCACGGTTGATGACGAGATTGGAATTCAGAATCAGATGTATCGAGAGTTGAGAGAGCAGGAGGGAAGAAATACGACTGTGCTTGAAAATCAGCTAAAAGAAATCGCCAAGATTCAAGGAAAGGCTCAGGAGTGCAAAGATCATGGGAATGAGAAGGATGTGGTGGAGAAGGAGAAGAGAAATACGGAGAGATATCGAGATGGACTACTGGCAGAGGTTAAGGAAGGGGGACTATTCCCATGGAAGGTCTGTGAGCAGTGCGTGATGCCGTATGGCGGAGAAGTTGGAAGAATTCCACGAGTTTTGTGTGAGTTTGAAATCTTTGAATTTGAAAAAAATAACTTATGAATTTCCAGGTTGTGGCCACACATTTTGTACGGATTGTGTTCAATCCTTCAAAAACGAAACAAGCAAGACGATTTGTTGTCCAGTGGACCGTCAGTTCATGAGTATTGGTGAGGAAGGAGTCAGCGAAGTGCCGAAGAACTATGTCCTTTTGAATATGTGAACAATTACTTGATTTCCATTGTAGTTAATAAAAATCAACTATGTTTGGCTGGTTTTCTATTGTCCCATTCCCTAAGTGTTGATCTACGAGGCAGAGTTGAAACTGCTAGAGCTTTCTAGGAAAAAAAAGAGACGATATCCTAGCAACTCAAGACAAAAAGATCCAAAGTCAGCCACTCCTTATTGTGAAACAAAGTGGTCTGTCCTTGGAAACGAGAGGGACCCTCTGGCAGATGGCCAGTGGAAGCCTGAGGAGATAGTGTATGAAGTGAAGAGACGCAGAGACAGTGAGACGCATTTAGTTGAATGAAATGAGCTTTCTTTCTTTCCTTCCGCTCTCTGCTCCCGTTCTCTTTTCGTTTGACGAAACCCCTTCTGGTGGTCCACGATGGATGGAGAGGGGACTCGCGCATTTTTAATCGTTTTACCCAAACAGTGAGACGATAAATGTGTAATTAGGATAATTGGAGAAAGGGGAAGCTGCTTGTTTGGGTTTCAGGCGGTTTGAATGGAAATTTTTTTTTTCTTGGAATAAAAAACTAAATATTTCCTAGATATTGTATTTTTTGCAAGTTTCTTTGGTTCTCAATTTTTTTCTGTTAAATTCGAATTACCTCCAGAATTTTCTTCTCAATGGAGCACAATCTCAACTGCCACATTTCAAAATTTTCCTATTTTCTCCTCAATATTAGGCCGGTAGGAATATGAGAATCCGTGCTTTAGCGCACGTGGTCAAATGGAAGAGAAAATCACACTGACTTCTTTTGCAAAAACTCTTCCATTTGACCAAATGCACGGGGAGTGCAGTGGAGCATGGATTTTCAAATTTTTACCGCCCTAATATTTCTTGTCAAATTTCGTCCTCCTTCTTCTCCTTTTCCTTTTTTTCACATTTTGAGTTGATTTCTGTCATTTTTATCGTATTCGATTCAAATTCATCCAACGTTTCAGAAAAACTCCAAGCACTTGACACCGAAATCGAAACCGTATGAAAGAACGAGAAGGAAGTGTCGCGTTTCAGAATAGAACAGTAACCAGTGAAGTGAGTTTTTCTTGTTCCTTTCGATTCTCCGAACCGTCTACTTGCTTTCACATCAAATGTCTTGTTCTCTTCTTCACCGAGAACCGTCACTTGAAACATGACGAGTTCATTGTATAGTTTCAGTGGTCAGTAATACTACTTTGCCTCCCTGATATTCTGAATTCAAATTCAAAATCACTGATAGAATTTCCATAATCTACTTGTCCAGTGACTATGATGACAAAAGGACAGTTGGAGGTGGATACGTTTCCGTTTTGTCTCATTTACCTGTGTGCAGTCAGAAAAGAATGTTTATTTCAAACGGAAATGTTTGAAATTCGAGAAGAAGGCGGAGAAAGAGCAACGCACAACATCGGATGCTCATTTCGAAACTTCTGACCCCGATTTTTGTAGCTCTGGCTGTCATCTCATGCTTTGTTCCGTCTATCTATGCGATCTCAGTACATTTCTAAATCATTCTATAAATGAGTCAAGTAGACACATTTTTCTGTGTGAAAAATTCATCAACACGTTTCCCGAACTGTTTACTCCCAGTATTGTGTGCCTGTTGATTTATATTGAAAATCAGCGACCACATCACATTTTTCATAACAAAACCAAATCGAATAACACCGGGAAGCTCATAGCTCTCATATTGGAGCCTCTCTTACATACCTCCAACTTCTCTATGTCTCTTCTCTCTCCACATCAGACAGTCGGCATCTCACTTTGTAAATACGAAAAAAGAGCGGCGCGACCGCCATGTCGCCGCTCGGCACATAACTTTTTGTCTATTCTTATTCCGTAAAATTGTTCCGTAAATAATGTAAAACATGAGAAGAATCCTTCTTTCTTTGAGTTGATGCGGTTCAATTTCAGTGTTTAGCTTGTTTCAAAAAATATTCCGTGTCGAAAGCATGTGGTTCATAATTGTAAGGCATAGTTTTTATCAGCTGTAGATTCTCTTATCATGCTGCAAAAATAACAAGGGAAAGTGACGGGGGTTTTAATAAAAACTCACCCACTCAGTTTGAAAAATTTTAAGCTTTATTAAAATCTGTAGGTGGAGTTTCTGTCTGGGAGAAATTCCATTGTTCAGCATTCTTATCCTTCCATCATCTTGCAAAATTATCATGTCGTGATATCTGTCATATCTGTCAGCAAAATCGAACAAAAAATCACACTACATAGTCGACGTCTACTTTTCACTGATTCTCTCATCTTATCAGTTTCTATCAGCCATTTTACCTGTTCTCTTTTCTTCTAATCCGTTCCTCTAATCTAATATTTTTCAGGGCGAACGATGGTGGCAAGTATTGGAATGGCGGCATGTGCCGTCTCATCGGTGTTCTTCGGATCCATGTTCGTCCCAATCAAATCATACGATTCAAGAGATGGCATCTTCGCACAATGGATGATGTCAATTGCGATTCTTCTCGTTGGATTTGTCGTCTTCGCCTACACCGGATTCTCCGGATTCTATCCCTTGGCAATGTTGGGAGGTGCATCTTGGTGCATAGGTAATTCAGAAGTTCTCGACAGATTCTCTCTCAACGCCATCAGACTTTCAGGAAACGCCACCGCCATTCCAATCATTCAACGTCTCGGTCTCGCAGTATCCATTCTCATCTGGAATACATCTAACTGCTTGACTGGATGGGCCGGTGGTCGATTCGGATTGTTCGGAATGAAGGCTCAAGTACCAGCATCTCCATTTCTCAACTATCTCGGTCTCGTTTTCGTCGTTATCGGTGGTTCTATTTTCGCACAAGTCAAATCAGAACCCGCTCCAGTTACGAAAAAGAGTAATCGTGCTTCTTTCGATATGGAAAATCTGAATTCCGAAGAGAAGAAGGCGTTGAATACGACAGAATCATCAGATGACGGAGGTGTTGACACAGAAGTCTTGAGGCCAGTGAAAGATTTGAATTCTGGATCACAGAGGCTGATGTAAGCAGGCTTTCCCGTTTTGAAGACAACAATATTCTATTTTCAGAGCATTCATAGCCGCATTGATCGCCGGAGTTTTCTATGGAATGACGTTTGTACCAGTTATTCGAATGATTGATAATCCAACTACGTAAGTTCCATGAATCCGTTCTCAAAGTTTCAAATCAATTCGCTTTCAGCTATGTTGGATTCCCGAAGGATGGAATTTCCTACGTCTTCTCTCACTACTTTGGAATCTTCATCACATCAACCATCATTTTCGTCATCTATTCTATCTTTAGGTATGTGTTCAACTGATTCCAACTTTTAAAAATGCGAATTTCGTTCAGAAGAAACCAACCATATGCTCCACCGAATCTCTTCCTTCCCGGAATGGCTGCTGGATGCCTCTGGGCGATTGCTCAAACATCATTCTTCGTCGCCAATCAACACCTCTCTCAAACCGTCACTTTCCCAATCATCTCCCAGATGCCTGGATGTATTGCCGCGGCATGGAGCATCTTCTACTACCGTGAAATCCGTGGAAAGAGAAACTTCATGCTTCTCGGCGCTGCCATGTCTATCACTATTACCGGTGCTGTTTTAGTAGGGTTATCTAAAGATTTTGAATTTTAAATTCGCCTAGATTTTTTCGTAGCACAAACATTTTCGAAGCTCTCTGTGATGTTTATATTCTTCTTGTTTCAAACACCATTTCGCCTGTTACATCATCATTCCCCCCTCTTCCGCTATATTTTCGGGTCCTAATAATAATAATAAAACTGCAATTGATTCATTAATGATCATTAGGGGAGTTTCAGAAAAGCACATGAAAAAGGGAAGAAGAAAACATAAATAATTTTCTCGGTGAAAAAAGAACAACGAGATCGCGTACAAGGGTTGGTGGAGGATAAAAGATTTTCGCATTGGGAAAGTATATGTGTTACCAGTGTGAGAGTACATATTACATAACGAGTTCAAGAGTAATATGAGAGGAGGTAAAAATTGGGTAAGGTGATTTGCAGAAAGGAGAATTTCAGAATTTACATCGCTATAAATCGAGTGTGAAAGGAAAGAACAAAAGGATGTGAAAAGACGAACGAGTGCATAATTTAACACCTTTTCTTCAACAGCGGCTCTCCTTCACTGATCGAGTTCTCTCTCTTTCTCTTATCAGGGAACTCGTCTTCGTTGTCTTCTGTGTCCATCTTATCCTCCAGAAGATTCTCTCCGAGCAAACGATTGATATCTCTCTCAGCTCTGGCCGTCTCCTCAGCGCGGAGATTCTTCGTGTTCTCCAAGCACGAGAAGAAGTTTGCCTTCAACTGCTTCAAATACTCTGGATCCGCGTTATTCTCAATTGTGAAGTTACATGCGTGTGGTGGAGCATCGTATTGTCCGACTGGGAATGTCTCAGTGTTCTCGATGGACTCCAATGATTCTGGCATCTCTGGCAGCATACACTGAACAGTGACATTGGCGATTCTCATTCCACGATGATCAATTGGCACGCGGTTGACATAGAAGATGCACACGAAGAAGAAGACGTGGACTGGACGGAAGTCGTAGTCTGGAGAGGTGACTTCAAATGGGATGAACTTTCCGAGTTTATCCTCATTTCCTTGTTTGAATGGCACCGATACCTCCGATCGGACAGTGTGTCCTCTAGCATTTCCCACTTCCACAATCATTCTAGCCAATCCATAATCTCCCTTTGGGCAAGCGATAAGTCCCTTGAAACGGAATTTCGGGCGAAGAAGAGTAAGGATCCAGGATTGAGAGAACATGATTGGATCGAAGCGGCACACGGGAACATTCATGTTCTCCAAAACGAAAACGCTTCGAAGTGGGACTGAAGACTCGCATCCCCCGACGTCTTGAACTGCAACCACTCCATGATTCGAATCGAATGGAACATCGACTTCAGCGTATCCGTGGCGAGTTTTATCGAACTGAAAAATACTTTCTCGTTTAGGATCTTCCCAAGAATATAATTCAAGCTTACCACCATGTCTTGAAGATTCATCTTGTAGACGTTCTTCTTATAGTGGAATTCTCCGTTTCCATTGCATATCTTTTGAAGATAATCCATCGGTGGAAGAATCTTCTCGCAACCGACCATTTTCGCATATGCCATCAGGAATCTTGGGGATTCGAGAAGCTTCTTGAACGAGAGATTCTTCTGAAAAATGTCGTCGTTCTAGTGACAAACAAAAAGTGAAACCTTACCGCTGCTCTGTCTCTGACAGCCGCCTTTTCGAGTGATATCAATGAGACAACGAGTGATTGGAGTTTCGATTCCTCCATATCCAATGGAAACTCTTCGGTGTCCTTGACCGCGACGAACAAGTCTCCAGCCATTTTTTTTGCTGCAATTGATAAAATATCGAATTTGCGATATATCGCGATCGGGAGTGAATAAGGAGAAAAAATCAGGAGGCAATTGAATGAATTCTAGTCGATCGACGCAGTCTAATTTGAATTATGCATCGATCTCTGTTGGCGCGTGGAACACAACTCCTGGGAAGAGTAGATTGTCGATCGATAACACAAAACGTCCCTCCTACCTCGAGAACCCCGTTTATTCGATTTTTGACAGAAAAAAATCACAAATTAACTGTAAAAATGAAGAAGAGTGAGCACGACTCTGAAATTCGCGAAGACGACCGAGCGAGAGACGCAGACGACGAGCGTGGCGAGAGATCGGGCGCCGCTGAAGAGACGCAGAGAAATATCGAAAAGAGAGAAAGAGAATACAGCTGACGTTGCCAGTTTTTCGGTTTGGTCGAGTCGAAAAGACATCGATTTTTGAGAAAAATGTTTGTGGAAGAAGTTCAAAAAATAATAATTATGTTTGAAGATGGAAATTAGAGATTGCGAAATGTAATTCGGCTAGTTTTCGGTTGGAAAATGAAATTTCAGCAGAGCTACAGTAGAGAAAGTTCAGGAGAGAGCTCTTAGAGAACCCTTGATTGGAAACATCTGATCAAGCTGAACTTATAGATTTTGCTTGGTAACGGGGCGGATAAGCTAAATGTTTGAAGGCGAAAAAAATGCTCAGGCCGAAAATCGGTTTCTCGAATAAGACAGAAGAGGGTATTGATTCAGGGAATGTAGGCCAAAATGATTGCTAAAGCCGAAAATCTTGGCATAAGAATGGATTTTGTTCTCGAAACCTAATTAGTCAAATTCAGAAGTGATATGGATTCAAGAGAAACTATTCTGGAAAGCGGGAAGCTACGTTGGAGCTTGGCCAGGTAATAACGGGATGCTTGATAATTGGAAGTTCAAAAAGAGAAGAGAAGATTTTGCAAGATAAAAATCAATGGAAGACGAGGATGCGTACAACGACACCTGATTCCAGAAGGATTCACACTGCGCGCGAATCTCACACAAACACACTGTGCACTCACAACGCATAGTCTGGGACAATGCATACTGTAAATCGATCAGACTGTGTTTTTAGAGCGAGAGAACCTCTTTTCTCACAAGTCCCAATTTATCAGATTCCAAATAATACACTTTATTCAATGCAACATAATACAAGGGTTCATGAGAGAAAATACATTATAAGAGTGAGAAGGAATTGCTCATTGATAAAGCGCTCGATTATGATCATGATAATGATGAAGAAGACGATGGGGATTACATGAGATGAAAGTTTGTGGTTACTGTAGGGGGACAGTAAGCTTAGGCAATGGTCATTTGGGTTGGCTTGCGGAAGAAGCAGTACCAGATCGCGTGGATGTACGATGGAATCATGAAGAAGAAGACGAGGATCAGAGAGATGAAGACGTGCATGTTGCATTCGTTGGCATGGACGGCGACGGCTGCTGGCTGAAAAATGAACATTGCGATTTTGAATTTTTACATTGTGAATAAAAGTTTTCGGTTTCTCGACCTGAATAAGCTTTTCTGATATTTTGAAGTTTTCAGTCTGTGTTTGTGTGTGTTTCAGTCTAATTTTGAAAAGGTCTCTGTTTCAATAAATCCTAATAGTTCTCTGAACAAAAGCTGTTCAATTCATTGAAGTTAATGATACTGCACTCCTATCTTTTGCCACCATCTGATCACATGTCCCTCCCGTATATCAACATCAAAGTTTCTGATATTTTTGGCTCAAAAGTGCATTGATACGCTCTTGAGCTGCTTGGTGAACCAAAAGGAGATTTCGTGTGGGTTTTAGGCTAAGCCGGATCGGATTTGGGGTACAAGAGCCTTGTGATTTGAAAAGAGGATACATGGAGAACTTTCTAGAAAGTTTCGGTTTCAGAGTGAACTCTTGTTCTTCTAGATTGGCTTAGGATTGACATGATTGTTCCATGAGCCCTTATAACTGCAACAGATTCATCTCTATCTCGAGGAAGTTCACCATTCGAAACAGAATTGATCACACATTACTTACTGGGAAGATGATGATGAGAATGATGAGAAGTGCCAACTTGATCATCTCATCACGACGGTTCGACTCGATGACGAAGACGCGTCCCTCTTCTGGAGCATCGGCTGGAACATTGACTGTCATCTTTTCCTCGGCCATTTTTGAAGATGTCGTTGGAGATTGTGGGAGATCTGGAAAAGTAAGTGATGAGTTGTTGGAGTTGATAGGGGGAAAATGAGAAGTTGAAGAAAGTGGTACGAAGAGAGGGATAAAAATTGAGGGGATAGCAAATTATGACTGTTAGGAAAGTACCATAGTTGTAACATTCTGAATTTCAGTTATCAGAAACTAGATTTCCATGAAGATGAAGTTTTTAGAAATCAGAAGTTCCTGTTTCAACTAATCCACAAACACATTTTTACTATTTCGAACTAATTCCAAATTCGCAGCTTGTAAAAATTTTGAAACAGAATCAGATGTGCACCCTCTTGGCCACGCTGAATGAAGAAAAGAAGAGAACACGAAACGAAGCAGAAGAAGAAGACGAAAAAGAAGAAGGCGTGTCCAGTTGGCATGGAGATGAGGTGATAATGGAGGCGTTGGAGGGTGCTTTCTTCTTCTAGAAAGAGAGACACAGGGCTCATGGCTGAGAAGAGCTTTTGGCTCCAAAAGAATTGAATTTCTCTGCGTCCCTCGTTCTCTAATCTCATCATTAATACGTCGAAAGTCTATATCTCGACATTGGGGAGTAGAAGAGAAAGAAAATATAAGAATAGTATAATGTCAGGAAGGATTGGAAACAAAGGAGAGATAATGAAGGTGGAAGAGACGGAGAGAGACTATGGAGGGATTTGTTTCAGATTTGGATGGAAAATAGAAAAGGAAAGAGCCAACACAAAAAAGAGGAAAATTGAATTCAAAGGTTGGATTGGAATATAATTCAGTTACCAGGAACAAACACCGGGACCAATTGGAAAAATCAATGAGAAATGTTTCCGTTTCAAAAAATATGGAAGTCGTAGGTGACTGTGTTCAGCTGATATTATTGGGATTTGAACCGAAACTTAAGAAATCTCTAACTTAAGGAACTTCAGAATACAGTTCCTCTCAAATGGATGCGAACTTTCGATATTTTCAGGGGGAAACGCCAACGTTGAGGATTTCAACAGATTTTGAATTTTCCGATACTTGGACTATTCCATTTGAGAAAATAACACTGAAATATCAGTCCTGTCTCAGTTCTGAAACCTGAATAACCAATTTCGAAATCTAAGTTTCAGCCGGAAAAGATAAGCCATCACTAACAAAAAGTCAACAAACTCCCCATATCTATGTTTTCAAAAAAACATGACGTGTAACGGGTACATACAAAAAACCAGAAATCGAAAACAAAATGAGATACTAAAAAAGGAGATGGAGAGAAGGAGAGGGTGGGGTGTATGGGGACAGAGAAGAGAATGAAAATATTGTCGATTCGAAATGTGAAAATGAATATTTATGGGGGTCTCTCCCCTTTGCAAGTCATGAGAAGGACTAGAAAAGGAAAGGTGAGAAGTTGGATGGAATAATAGAAGAGAATGGAAAAAGGATGTATGTAATATGAAATGGGCCTCCTTTGAAATTGGTCCACAAGCCAAAAAAGCCAAAAAAAAGTGACCACTTCCTACAATTTGTCTCCCCTCATTCTCAAAAATCAAAAGACAGAAAATAGAAAAAAGGAGCAAGAAGAAGCACAAATGAAACATGTGTGTGTGTTTGTTGCAACAAGAAATGAACGATCAGACAAACAAAAGTGAGAAATAGACAAGAAGGAATGAATCACCAAATAGTACTGGAAGAGAAAAAAACAAGAAGAATCATCTAGAAGAATGGATGAAAAGTAGGGAAGAAGAATAAGAAGAACAAGTATTACAGGGGTGTATGACTCAGTTTTTACTGGTTTTTTATGATGGTGAAATATTCTAAAATCTTTGAACGTCGTCTGAAGTCACTTAGCGACTGAGTTTGAAGCTAGAAATGAAGCAAAAGACTACTTTTGCAGAGAGAGAGAGAGATTTCAAATCTGTATACATATCTTACGATTCAATGGACACTAGAAAAATTCAAACCAAAGTGTTAGAAGTGGAAAAAACATGAAAAGGCTTTTGTGTTTTCTCCTTCTTCTCCATCTGCCACGTCACCTTCCATCTATAATTTCGAATGCAAATATTGACTGTTTCTTTTTTGAGCGAAACGAAAATATATTACTGTTTCATAAACAATTTTATGATGGGTTTTCGGGGGAAGGTGTCAATCTTTGGATCTTGTCATGATTGATTTGGATCAAAATTTGAATTCTGAAGGAGAGATGATGGGAAACGAAGGGCATCGACAGGACTGGTGTGATTTTCAAAACTGAGAGTGGGATTTTGATGATATTGCAACATGGCATTATGGTTAATACATTTCGACTTGCTGGTGAAGGAATTAATCCTGAAACAGTGAAAATTTGTGAAAAGGAAACCTAAGCTATCAAGAACCTAGAGTATATTAGCGATCCAATGTTAAGCTAGTTGAATGCAATGTATTGAGAGTACAAAGCTCCAAGACGTTATTTTCTAAAGCGTTGAATAGTCTCATCATAACGAAAGTGTGAATCCAGTAAACTATTCAATTTGAAACTGTAAAAGTATCAAGAAGAAACACAAAAAACACTGAGGACTCGTTTATAAGACGTTATAGCTGAATGAATGAAAGAGATAGATTGTTAGTGATATTTGTGTTGAAATTCAATATATTTTGAGAATAGTGAGAAAATTGTGCAAATTGAAATAAGACAATTAACATGGAAAGTTTGAAACGGTAAATAATTCTCACAGTTGGTTTAATTTTTGAGATCATCAAAGTTCTAATAGCAATATTTCCAATGCTACACGAATTTTTCGCCGTCGTTTTTCCAGGTTCTGAGACATTGTGTACTCCTCTTGGCAATTAAAAAAAATTGAAAAAGAAACTTTAAAATTTGCATGCATAAAAGACTTTTATAAAACCCAATTGCAAGTCAATTTGAAAATGTTAAAAATAGTGCCGACAATCCCACAAAAACTGTGTCTTTCGTATTTGCTCAACTTTAAAACTGAACTTTGAAACAGAAAAACTCTTGCAAGTTCAAAGTCATAGTCAGAGTCCAAGGAAGAAAATAAGAAAAGGTAAGAACGAGAAAAGAATACCAATGAGAAATTAAGAAGAAAAGTATTCTCTTCCTCTCTCTCCTTATGCAAATGTCGTCGTTGTCCGTCACAACTGACCTTTCTCTACGACTCTCCTCTCACTTGACAAGGCCACCATTCGAAAGGATTCGAATTACGAAATATTACTTTTCGGAGGGACAAAAGAGAGGTCTCCAGGAGAGGGATCACCTCAGGAAATGACTCATTGTCCACTATTTTCTCTATTCTCTCTCAAAAGTACACACTATATCGTCGTTTTTATGTTCCGGAGAGACTGTCAACAAGGCGGCTGAATGAGGTCAGAGCAGTCCTCGGACACATACTAATTGTACAGAGAGAGTTACTCGACAGTTCGAGAGGAACATACGAGTGTGTGAACAGGCGGGACATTTCGAAAGAAAGTATTTGAACAGTTGTTGAAAGGAGGATTCAGACAAGAGTAATATAAAATAGGTCAGATGAGGATTACAACCCTTCCTAAATCTGTGTCCCTTTTGATGGGTTTATGAAGAACAATACGGATTCATATTGAATAGGTTTCGGTACCCCTTTTTTCGGTGTAATCTGTACCGTAAGACAATGGGGTCGGGTCGTTTAGGATGGAATAAGTAATGGGAGGTATAATAGAAAACATTGTAAGCGGCATGTTTCTATGGAATCGCGCTTGAACATTTTTGTATTGCAGTTTCCTAACCTTAATTTTGAACGATCAAATATTTCCCCAAGACAACATTTTTGAAAACGGACCTTGTTAATTATTGAGAGAAACTTGTTTCTTAACTTCTTAGAAGGAAAGCTTTTCGGAGTTTAGTCTGATAATGACTCTAAACAGAGTTAACGGATCTATGTAGTAACATAAAAAAAATTTTGAGCTCATCACAACTTCAAAATGGTTTCTGAGATAGAGAAGATCTTATGTTTCCCTACGATTCATTGAATCACTATTGCTACAAAAAATAAAATAAAATAAGAGCTCCCTTGACACATTTCCAAGTTCAAATATAGAATCGGCACTGAAAGTACAAAGTTGAGCAAATTCTCAATCTCGCGACTAGTCTAGCTTCGAAAAGTAAGATATTGGTAGTACATAGAAACACTACAATAATCGATGCTACTAAATGAAAACCACAAAAATTCTGCTGTACTGAATGCACGAACTATTTGCTCAGCTGAACTCACTATTTCAATTGTTATCATCTGTCTCCCTTTTTCCAAATGAAGCAACTTATTTCACAACAAAACAACTTTTTTTTTCAAGAAAAAAAAGCGTATGAATATCTGAATGTCTGTAGTCTGGGGTTTGCATACTAGAATGTTTTCTGATCTCTGGGTTTATTGATAAACAAGCGTTAAAAATACCAAATGAAATGGAACGAAAAGTATCGGTTTCAAGGGATGCATGTGTGGGCAATGTATGTATGTATGGGGTGGTGGATAGAACACAGGTGGATTCTAGAAAAACTGTTGATAGGGGACAGGGAAACATGAAAAACTAATTAAAAATACTGAAACGATGTTGGATTGATGTTAAAGGTTGAGTATCGAATGGAGTGGAGATCAGAAGGAGATGGATTGGAGACAGAAGACATTAGTAGGGTCCTGAAAATTGGGAGTCACAATTTGCAAAACATTTCTTCATCACCAGGGTTCTCGGCCCACCGACTCCGACCCTCCAATGGTTGTTAGCCGGCCGTGGGCCGACCGTTAGACATCTCTTCTCATCACTTACCTCTATACCCCTGATGCATACGTTGAATTTGTTCGTGTTTCTTCCGCATCCAGTGCAGATCACACTGTGGTAAGTACTCATCCGGGTCGTATCTGTATCCATCGTATCTCACCGAAGTGTTGAACAAATGATGCCATGGAATGAAGACACTGTCAGTGTAGTAGTAGTGATACGGTATCTGACGAGTCGTCTGATAGATGGTTCCATTTGGAAACTGCTGAAGATAATGGTAGGAGAAGGAAGAAGACGATGAACTCGTATTCCAGCTTCCATGGACTGGTGGTTGCTCACGGAGTCCGAGAGTTTGGAGTCCGCGAGTTTCTTTCTCTCTTTGTTTTTGTGGAGAGATCGTAGTAGGCTCACGAAGAAGCAATTTGAGGAGATTATCTCCTTGAGCGGAAGAGGTGGAGGCCATGGGTGCTCTGTGGAAGTTGGAAATTTCAGAAGGAAATGAAAGAGTAGTAAATATTATAATTAGGGGTTGAGAAGGGAAGAAATATAGGTTTTGAAAACATTGTGGCTTTTATCACATGAGCAGTTTATGTATACTTTTGATACATAGAAATAGCGAAACAAATAAAGAAGAACTGGAAAGTAGATAAAAAGATAGGAATGAAACGGATGTGTTAGGTTTATTCAGCATTTTTCGGAAACAGTGAAGTTTTAGAAAAAAAAAACAGAAAACTAGGGTTTGCATAATAAGATCCTAAAATGTAGTCCTAGAACATCTGACTTTCTGGAGTATCAAAGTTACTGAATATTCTAGATTCTGAAAATCTGAGCTCCATGTGGAAGGTTTCCAGATTTGTAAATTACACTCTGGGACTCTGCATTTTCAAATGCCAGGCTACAATTTTGAAAGAAAGATCAGTCTTCAAAACATTTACTTCATTTTCCATTATTTTGAGCAGCGCTTTTTTTTAATCGAAAAATCAAAATTACTATTTCAAATCTGGAAGACTCTAGTCCTGATTTTATGAAAAACCAGAAGAAAGGAAATAAAAAGACATAGAAGGAAATAATGACATACTCCGAGTCAGTGCTTCAAGTGGGCTATAAAGTTTGAGAATCGAATTTATGACCTTTGCCAAAACAAAATGACAAGGTACACAATTTTTAGACCATAAAATGAGAGTCGTCAAATGAAAACCTGAATTCATAAAATTGAAAAAGCAAGAGCCCACTAGTAGCATTGAATGTGCTCTTCGAGTTGTCAGAATTATCAGAAGAGACAGGAAAGCTCAGATGAAAAAGTATGACTGCGTGACTACATTCAAATTGAGGCAGAAATGCGCGGGATAAAATTTGAAAAAAAAGTTGAGAATAGGGGAAATGAGATATATGTTTATGCCTCCGTGCCCTCACTAATCACAACAAAAATGTTGGTTTTTAAAAAGGAGAAATGTCTTTTGTCACACTCCACTTCTTACCAAGATTTGAATTTTTAATTGGGAAGGAAAGGTTGTCAAGGAGAGTTTCCAGAATCAGCATATTTTATGCTTCTGAAAAACCAGAAGTATACTAGTCCATGGAAAACGGAAAAGTTTATGATTCTTATCAACATAAATCATTGGATCTGACAATGTCCGGAGAACAGAATGAACGACGTCTTCTTTTTCTACTTTCGAATCAGAATGTTCTGATTCATTGATGTCAATTGCTAAAGTTGGCTATTGGTACTCAAGAATTGTACTCTGCTGACGGAATCGGAGAGAGAGAAAATAGAATAAATGTGGATCTGGAGAGAAGGAATCCATCTGATCCAAATGATATCATCTTGATGCATTATTGTTGTTGACTTGCTCTGAAAGTGAGGACATAATGTCGAATCTTGCACTGGGTGAGTTGAGCAGAAAATGGGGATCACTTGTTAAACAGAAAACGATAAGGCTAATTGGAGACAAATAAACCATATCAAGAACGGTGACAATGATTTGCGGTCTTTCTGACACAGACATTTTTGGTAATTGAAGCTCAAGAACATTTTCTAAGTAAACCATACTCACAACCCATTTGTACATATAAATGAAAATCTGAAACAGTAACTTTCTCAAAACTAGTCAATTCATCAACAAAGTTAAGCTTCCCCAAGTTATCCAGATATCTCTGCAATCTTCTGAATACAAAATCTTTCTGATCTGGCATGATTCATGCAATATACTTTGCAAAGCTTTGTAGTTTCTCTAGAATCTTATTTTTCTTTTGGCTGCACTCAAAATCATTGTCATTTCGTCCAATTTACCTTCTCGTTCAATTTATGGCTTTTCAACTTTAGCCTCTACTGACATAAAATCCTAAATTCCAAAATCTCCGAAATTCTAATTTTTGCGTGTTCTCCGCGCCCCAAACTCCACAACCCAATTTTTTTCTCCCCTGATAAAATCTTCCACGTGTCGAGATGCCGATCGATCCTGAAATCGCTGTTATTGTTATACTGAAAGTCAGTAATTACTACAGCTTTCCGAAAGAAGAAACATAGTAAGAAAAAAGCTGGCGAGGGATGACTTCGTTGATTCAAAGTGAGTTTCTGTATCTTTTGAGAAGTGCCAAGATCTCGATCTTCTTGAAAACCTAAGCTTCGAAATCAAAACTTTTCTCAGAACGCCGCAAAGGAAAGAACGCTGCCACTCAACGCAGCAAGGAGCGCACTGAACGAGAGGACAAGAGTCATAAAACGATTGCAGATGATCCAACGAACGTGGAGAGGAAAGGTCAGCGGAAGCAGGTGAGACAGCTGGGAAACAATCTTCAAACTGAATTCTGAGCGGAATTTCGGTATTGGAGAGGCCCTAAACTGATTATCCGCGTTTTTCCGCACCCACTGTTGTAATTTCCAGATTGTCAAGTTCGTGAAGAACACTCTCGAGAAAGGACCTCCTGGCCTACGCACCGAATTCTCCAATATGAAACGTTTCAACGACTTCGAGAAGATGAAAGCGTTCAAAGCAGCCCAGGAGCTTGGGAAGAACCGCTACAAGGATGTTGGTTGCCTGGACAACAATCGTGTGAAACTCTCGAATCCCCCGTGGCCGCACGAGTACATCCACGCAAACTACGTCGGCACTCCGACCAATCCAAAACGCTTCATCTGTACCCAGGCACCCATGGACAAGACTTGTGCCGATTTCTGGTTCATGTGTCTGCAGGAGAAGGTTGAGACTATCTTCATGTTGTGTAATTTGACGGAGAAGGGAGCCAAGAAGTGTTGTGAATACTTCCCGAACAAGGACAAGGAAACTGTCGAATTCGAGGAAAATGGACAGAAGATCACGGTGAAGTACGAGTCGAGCAAGGGGGTGCAGTTCAATAAGAAGAGTGATGCGAAGGTTACGGAGACGGTTTATTCGGTCGAGGGACCAGACGGACTCACTATGAAGACCACCCATTATCACTGGATTGATTGGCCGGATCGTGGAGTTCCGACGGCCGATATGGCCATTTTGGAGTTGTTGGCAAAGGCGAGAGTCGCGAAGTAAGGGTGCAATAGAGCGCAATAGCTGACGTCTTATTTTCAGAGCCCCAATCGTCGTCCATTGCTCCGCGGGAATCGGTCGTACTGGCTCGGTTGTGATGATTGAGTACATCATGGATCAATTCCTTTCGGGACAACAGATCGAGGAATCGGACAAGATCTTGCAGAAGATTCGTGACCAGCGCAACAACTCCATTCAGGTTGACAATAGTGCGCAAATTCTCAAATCGGAATCAATTTTTCAGACAGATCAACAATACCTTTTCGTTCACCAAGTCATCATGAATTATTTCATGGATAGGAAATTGTTTGATGCGGATGTCAAAATGGCTCATATTGCCTTCACGGAGAAGTACTTGAAGAGTGTTCATTGATTCTTCTCACTTCGTTCAAAAAGAGTTTTCGGTCGTCAAAGCAAAAGGATGTGTATTATCGAACTTTTTCCATTCAGAGAATAAAGTTGTTCCATCGAAAAATGTTTACAGAAGCATACTAACTTCTCATTTATTTTTTAGACTCTCCTGTTTATGTCTGTACGTTGTCCATTCTCTGACGCAATCCAAGTACATCATTCTGAGATCTTCATCACCACCCCCATGAATCTGAACCTTGAAGTAGACACCTTTCCGATTTCGCAATTTTTTGTGACCAACGACGTTGGAGGGCATAACTTTGTTAGAGTCACTTGTATTGCAACAGAGTTTATGCTCGATAGAAATAACATTTATGAGCGTATCATAAGCGAAAATTTGGAGTAGGCGGAAGTGAACTATGATACGTAGGACGGATTCAGAGCTAAGAGTCTCGAATTGAATAATGATTTAGAATTTGATATCACCATCTAATTGAAATTGCTCATATGCGGGTTGATTTTGTGACTATCGGGGAACAGTAAATCTTCTTTCAGAAATTCGGTATGGCGTTTCCACAGTCTCAGAAAGATTCAGAGTGCACCGTATTTTGAGAATTATTTTAACAAAAATTAGCTACTCTCAGATTATTTGACAGAGTCTGGGAGAGGAATAACATCAACTATTTAGATCACTCTAAATTAGTAAAAAATTTGGAACGCTTCACGAATTTGCGTGTCATCCTTGCGCAGGGGCCATGCTAATCTTCTCTGTATTGTTCCAATTTTAGTATATGTTCTCGGAAGAACGAAAATGTATCTATGGGGATCTGTTTATATAGGGACCCCCTAGAGAGCAGCCGACATCTCACGGGTTGCGCCATCCACTATACCTTGTGTGTGTGTGTGTGTGTGAACTATCTTCCCTGGAGCCAACTCCATAATCTGCTCCTGGGAATCCTCACTCCCGCCCCCTTCACACACAGTGTATACTATAGTGACTGGCGTAACCCGTGAGATGTCGGCTGCTCTTTAGGGGGTCCCTATATAACCAGATCCTCATAGATACATTTTTGTTCTTCCGAGAACATATACTAAAATTGGAACAATACAGAGAAGATTAGCATGGCCCCTGCGCAAGGATGACACGCAAATTCGTGAAGCGTTCCAAATTTTTTGTCTAATTTTGGGTGAACTGGATTATAAAACTTTCATCCAAAATGGTAGTCTTCGTTTTTTCTATATTTGTTCAGTCTTTTTCTTAGTACCGAATTATTTTTTCTCAGCGTCACCTTGATCCCGAGTCTACTAGATTTTCAGACAGCCTCGACTTATTTTCCTGAATTCTGTTGATTCGATATCATAACACATTCAAAAAGCGAACACCTGTCCTGGACGCTGTTCACAATTGGTTTAAGGACTCTCAACAGGTTTCGAAGACTTTTTTCAACAGATTCAATCTATGAATTGCACATTACCGAAGTCAGAGATTGCCATTCTTGAGAAAGAGAAATTTCTAGGAACCAAAGAAAATTTTTTGGACTTTATCGTTTTTTTTTTCTGTCAATCAGTTACTACCACATCCTTCTTCTAATCCAATTTCTGCCCCCACATGCTTACTTTTTGCAAATAGTTTCTATTCCAATCACAAACATTAGGAAACAAGGTTCATTGAACTCACTCAATCTAATTTTCAGTCTTTGATTGATCCCGTTTCTGCAACATAAATCACTATATCACGGGTTTCTTATCCCCTTCAGTCGCCAAAAAGTCAGCAAAAAACTCTCGAAGTCGAAAACAAATTACCGCCCGTGAGTGTGTCACAAATATCCAATTATATCGGTTGGTTTCCAATGCCAACGAGACACACCCACAGGGGCTCTTACTATAAAATGGGTCAGCTGAATTGAGATATTCTCACTTTTTCTCACCCAAACATCTTCGCTTCGTCAAGATGTTTATGAAATTCACTGAATCGTCTACTACAGTAGCTACTACTGTAGCTCCTGGATGGCCGTATTATCCATCTGGAGGATATGGAGGAGCAAGTACGGTAGCTCCGAAGTGGTTGTCGACTGTGGAATATGGAATGTTCATATTCGAGATCGTTCTCAACGTCTTCATTGTTCTTCTGAATGTGACGGTGTTTGCAGTTCTCTGGAGAGCTACTCGTCCAGAATACAAGGTGAGGAGAGTGGAATTAGAGATTGGAGAGATTCCAAGAATTCCAAGGTAGTAGGATACTGAAGGCCTCTGTGAGATTGAGAGTGTACAAAACTGAAGGTTCCTAAGGATTCAGGGATTATTCTCTCCTCTTGAACCTAAACATAATAACACCAGCAGATAATCCAAAAACAGTCTTGAAAATTTTACAGGCGTGCTTTTACATCATCATGCGTACCTTCAACTGTTTCGTCGCTGTTAACGCCCTCGGAACTCTGGCAACGATGATGGATAGAAAGGTAAAGACACTGTAGTTAGATTGATCTCTGATAGAAAGAAGTTTCCGATCAAAAAGCTCCACCAAAGTTTGTTTTTGACATGTTCTGACTTTTCATTATCCAATCTAGACTATAAAGCAAGTCTGAAAATTCAATTAGGAGTAAGGGGTGATCAGAAGGTCTCGAGGGCTACTGTAGTTTGATTATGACGTTTCGAAGAATTGGGATCGATGCGTCTTGGGGGGAAAGAAGTACAACCAAATGCGTAGGAAGTGAAAAAAATATTGAGTTGTTTGACAATAAGATGAAACGAAATCGCATGAATTGAAACTGGGAATCGTATGAACTGAAAATTCCAGTCCGACGATTTCGAAGAGTGTTGGTACATCCAAGTGATCCTAATCGTCAACATGTTCACCTGCATCGCTTCCTCCATCTGGCTCTTCTACGCCGGTCTCAATCGAATGATGGTTCTCGTCTACCCGAATAAAGTCATCAATGCATGGGGATGCTGGATCGTTCGTGGAACTCTCACTTGTGCCGCTCTTCTTGCCCTTGCTCTTTCTATTGTCTACCAAAAGATGTGCGGAGTCTACACTCGATACGATCCAACTACCGATAGCATTCAGATGATGGCTAGTGATATGGCAGAGGTAAGAAATCCTTAAGGAGGTTCTGATGAAAGTTTGAGTCTGTTTCAGCCGCTGACGATTGCTGTCTATGTCTTCCCGTTGTCTTCGATTGTGTTTTATGTAGTAGCATATAACAATCTTCGCAAAAAGAGACTTCTGGTTGTCAGTGATAAAACAAAGGATATTATCGATAAGGCAGAGAGACGTACTTTGAAGATTGGAATGCTCATTTTGATCACTTATACGGTAAGTTAGTACGGAAACAGGTTGGACGGACATGTTAGTAACTTCTAAAGTTTCTTAACGATATTTACTGTTTCTGTGAAACATGCATCAATTTTCGTCGAATCAAATTTCCGAGTTTCAGCTCTCCCTAATCGTCCACCTCTTCATGGTCTACGTGATGACCAATGAAACCTTCAGTGGCCTCTACAACCGTATCGATGAAATCGTCTCGTGTGCTCCGCAAATCGCTCTCCCAATGGCTCTTATCAGTTGCAACAAGAGACTCATCCTCGGAGTAAGTGGACATTCCAACATCAGAATATTCAAGTTTCAATTTTCAGCCCCAATCCTCCTCCTCTGTCTCTCACTCCGGAACTGTCCAAGATTTGTATTCGAAGGAGACAACTACCAACGCCGAAAAGAAAAGCTCGATGAAGTCGAAGACCTCCACTGCTTCTAATTTCTGAAACATTTCTGAAGACCTTGTGTAAATTTTTGATTTTCTGAATGAAGAGACAACTGTTGAGAAATTTTGATTTTTTTGAGAGCTCTCCAAGTGTTTGGACATGCAGCTTTCCTCGAAATGTGCCTAACAAAGTCTACAGAAAAATCATATTGAAGACGGAAATCAAAGATTCTTTTTTTTGGTCAAGAACTTCACCGAGAACCTGTGCTTGTGTCCAAAGTGTCCAAAATATTTCTTCGTTTCTCAATAGATATTTTGACAACTACGAAAAAATGCAAAAATTCGGATGGCCGTTGTCTTCATTCAAAAATGAAAACTTTGTTTTAAAGACATCTTCTTGAAACTGTAATCTTCCCTCAGTAAAAAACTGTAATCTTCCTGAGACGTCCAGTTTTCCCAGAACATCCAGGTTCCCGATATTTCTTGTCCCCGTCTGAAGTTCAATCCTCTAAAAATGCTTCAAACTTTAGAATCCCTTCTTCCCCATTTCTCTAACTTTTACTTCCCATTTTCCTTGTCCTCTTTTTCCTCTTCTCCCATCCATCCATCCATCACCCATATTCCATTTCCCTCGAGGCATTTTCCTTTTTTCTTGTTCCCAAAAAAATGAATTTCAATTTTTAGAGAAACAAAAATCAAAAACTAAGCCCTTTTCCTAGATGTGTATGTCATGACCAACTCTTGACTTTCCTCTTCTGGGATTTATTTTCAGCCAACTTTCCGACAAAACAAAAAAAAACACAACCTTCCTGAAAAAAAATGAAGTCTAGACTGTTGAAAATGTATGCGTCAGTGTCAATCAGTAATTATCTTCGGATTCTGGAAATAGAGAGAACGTCTTCAGGAGCAAAGGAGGAAGAAGAAGACACGGGAGAAGAGGTTTCTGAATTATTTAAAAGTTTGGAAGATGTTGGAAAAAAAAGAAAAAAGAAGAAGTGCCACGTCATCTGAAGAAGTGTAGGAGGACTACTTTAATAAGATTAATGCGAGTCTGGGTAAACTATGACATCTGCTCTTTTTCTACACTTTTTGAAAAGGTGCCCAGTGTGTTTTAGTCTTTGGTGAATTTTTGTCATTTTCAAGAGCGCGTAAAATTGCAGCGATGGATATAGTTCGAGCAATTATGATAATAGCTTCCATGTGAAACTGCGAATATTTGTGGAACTTTTTAAGTTTAGGATAGAGTTTGAACACTCATTATCTGGAAACTGTGAGAGCAAATGCATACAACATTTTTCATATTCTAGTTTACTGTTTCAGCTGTAAATCTTATCATGACATCCCCATATAGGCAATTAAATTTGGTGACTGTTGCTAGTTTGTCTTCAATTTTAAACAGAAACAGCAGTAAACAGAAGCTTAAAATTTTTTGTATACCGTTCTACAAACAGTTTCTGTTTCAGCTGATCGATTTGAATCGTTTATGTTTTTCACGATAATGAATGGTTTACCGACTCATGCATTAGTGAGGTTAAAAAAACAAGAACATCACCAAACATGAATGAAACAATAGTAATACCTATAATGACCTAGAATATTATTTCAATGAAACTGTAATCTGCGTTAATAGTTTTGCCCATCCGATTAATTTTTACTAGATTTTTGTAACTTAGCGGTTTTCTGAATTAACATATTCTGTTTCAAAAACATTTAATTACAAAAACCTCCACTTTTTGTATTAAGTACATGTTTCCCATCAAGTTATTTGCTTCAAGTGATATTCTCAAATTCGGATTACTCGACAGAGTTCGTTTTCCAGATCTACATTATTTGAGTTAATGAAGAAACCAACTTCGTTTCAAAACGTTTTTTTTTTTTTAAATTTTCTAACTTGCGGGGACCAGCATTTTCAATACTAATGCTGGTAGTTATCAAAAGTCGATACATAATACATTTTTTCCAATGGATTATGGATTATCCAATGGAAATGACTGTATTTAAAAATGTGATAACAGTTGCGGAATACATACTCTGTTTCCGCAACTTCTGAAACAGTGAAAAAATATTCCACTCTTCAAATTTTTGTTGATCACAACTCAAAACGACGATGTTGAGATTAGAACCGTCACTATTCCTTGAAAAAAGATAAATCTGATCAAATTATAATCTTTGAATCTTTTATCATTAATCCATCAGCTATTTGTGGGTGGTGTACTTTTTCGAAGTCTAGGAATATCGCATTCGGTTTTGAAAATAGTCGTCCTCCTTTTTACCTGAAACAGTGGATGCTTCAGAAGTCCCAAGATACTTTTTGCTTTCGGAATATGCTTGCTGAAACTCTAAAAAAGTTGAAGGCAGATTTCTTGACTCGAATGAGCACTGTGAATTTTTAAGGGTCCTCAATTTCAGTCAAGTCGTTTTGAATCATAGAGCAGAATTCAACTAAAATTCCACTCCCTCGAACTTTCCATGCCCCCTCACTAATTCCTAATCTATTCCCAGAACCTTCTTCCCCAAGCCTAATTACTCTATACGCGTTGTTTTGCTCTCTGTACTTTCCTTGCAGCGGGACGCAAATAAAAGTCGAACGCCTAAAACCCAAATTCTGTCCCCCTTTTCCGAAATGAAGATGGAAAAAACACGTCAGAGATCAGAGAGAAAGAACGAGGCGGTGATGCGCAAATCCGCGAATCAAAGAGCTAAAAGTTTTTGGAGCAAAAAGAGGATTCGAGGAGGGGTCGTGGGTTCGCTTTTTATAGATGAGCTACGTAGACGAATGCCGACTTTCAGCTGATCGGGGAATTGAACATCAAACTTAAGAAGAAGACGGCGATTTTGTGATTCATTCGAGTTCCGTTATTGTTGAGAGATTTTTTCCGTTTTGGAGCTGTTAGAAGTGATACAATAAGGAAGAGTGCTCGAAAATGATTATGTTGTAATCCATGTTAAAATTAGGGAGATCATGTTTCCAGTTCACATAAATCCGAATGAAACATTTCGAAAAATGTGACTAAACACTAGAACTGAAACAGTTGAAATTTGGAAACCCAAAAATTGTTTTTTATTTTCGTAATTCAACCGCTTGACTTCTAGTTTTTCCATTTTTTTCTGTGTCTTGCTCATGTTTTTGAAGAACTCTGCAAACAGTTCCTTCCCTCATCCTGTTCACACACTGTTTGCACTTTTCAAACTTCACTCATTTCCTCATTTCTCTTTTTTTCAACTGGTTCTTGTTTCAATCCAAAAGTTCGCATAACATTTGCTAAATTAAATAGCCTCCAATTTCAGCTGTTCTCCGACATTCGAATCCAATTTTTTAGATTCTGAATCACAAAGATCTTATAATGAGTTCAAATAGTCACCATCCTCATCGCCTTATCAGTCATTCTCTTCGTGTCTCATTGAAAATTCAAAAATCTCAAAAACATTTTTCGAAATTCTGCAACCCATGCGTGTCAGTAATCATGAGAGTTTCAGTCAAAGAGTTCAAAATATTTTAACTCTTTTTTTCTTCAAATTTCCGTTGTATTCTTCTGACAACTACATATAATCCTCTTCATTTTCCTGCTGAGCATCAGACAAAAAAGGGAATAAATCCAATTATTCTGTCGGATGTTTGCAGGAAAAACTATTATCTTTTTCTAGGCTTCTATGGTTTAGAGATCAGACTATTTTTCACTGTTTCAAAAGATAGAACATTTTCTTGAAAGTTTGAGGGACTAGTTACAGTTTTTACTCCTATTGAAAAAATTGAGGTTGTTTTATCACTTTGAAGCGGAAAAAATGTAATTCTAATTGAGTTATCGCAGAAATTACGAAATTGGGGCACAACTATGATGGATAAAGTAAATTTTTACACCAAAAACTTATCTTTGCTGAAATTTCTCGATAATGTTACAGTTTCAAATATTTCGTAAACTGGACTGGTACAATCATTGACAATTTTTTCTTGATATCGCATCCATCTCTTCAATATCAGCTAAAATCCATTCTGAAAAAAAAAACATCAAAAGATTCTAGAGTGACTTTCACTTTTCCTTTTCGATTAAGTCATCCATATCTGAATCACTGATTTGCATTTTTCGTTGAACTTTGTCCAATTTTTACAATTCAAATTTCGAATGACACTTTTTTGCGGTTTCAGTGAAACTTGATTCTTGGCCATGAAGGGCATACTAGAAAATATAAATAACAATTACATCATTTGATGTTCTTCTAAAACCCATTCTTTACAGAAAAGAAATACCTTAGAATTCAAGAGTGTTTCCCACTTTCTTACATTAAAATTCCCTCAAAGTTTCAGTCTCGAAATGTTTGAATTCTTTGAGAAACTCACGAGCAAGTCATCCATATCTGAATCACTGATTTTTGCATTTTTCGTTGAACTTTTTGGATGTTTACAAATCTAGTTTATGATCTGAAACACTGATCAGTTCATGTATTCGATTTGAAGCGAAATTTTAAAGATATTTTCGAAAAACCTTCTGTTTCCTGAGAAGTTTTTAGAAGTTTGAACACTGTTTCAGATGTTTAAAGCAATACTTGGAGTCGTTTGGAAAATCAAAGATGACCCCAAACCTCCTGGAGAGCGAAAATTCAGATTTTGATTCGAAAACTTTGTTTCTGGCTTTGTACAATTTTCAATCCGACTTCAAAACCTTTAACCTATTTTTCTATACATGTCATGAACACATACCCTCGAAAAGTTCAAGAAAACTTTTAAAAACTCATTTAAAAGTGAATCATAAACCTCGGACCCCTCCAGACTAGCCAGGAAGTTTCAAGTGTGGTACGTGTTTTCCCAGAAATAAAATGAATCCACTAATTTCACAATTCGATCTCCCAATCTCCATGTTTTCCCCGAATCAAACTACACCGACTCATTTCCAGTTTATTCAGTGTTAGACTCACCCCCACATGATCTTACGATTTCCAGAGACTCTCCTAATAGCCCTTCGAAAGAATCTTTGACCTCATTCGATATTCCTGAAGGCATTCTTGAATTCCCGAAACCTCAAAAACCTCGACGTCTTCTATTGTTGTGAGCCGCGCGATATTCTGATTCCTCATCCTGCAAAAATTCAAGAATTCAAGCGGAATCTTGTTGCACATTCATTCATGTAGGCCAGCACTCCCGAATAAATCAAATTCTGTCGTCGACCTCTTCTTTTTTCTACTTCTTCTTCATCAATTTCGGTTGAAAAGACAACGAAGAAGTCAATGTTCATTCTCGAAAAGAATCACAAAACATTTTCTTTTTTTGTGGTTCTTCCAAGTCGAATGCTCTTATAATCTTCCCCATGTCTTAGTGTGTGTACATACACATAAACACTAATAAATAACAAGAAAACTCAAAAAAGGAGCTGGGGTCTAAAAATAGGGGTCCCTCTTCTTTTCCACTTTTTCACTCAAAATTCTTTCTATTTCTATTGAAATCAAAGTCTAGAAATTCTATACTTCCGCTTATAGGATTCTGAAATGGGAAATTCAAATTGTAACATGCTTCAGTAGAGAGGAAGTTTCCGTTTTCAGGAAACAACTCGAAAAATAGAAAATCTCACAAAAACTTCGATTTCTGGATTAACAGGGGTATAACATAACGGTTGAGGACAACAGTAAGAAACTTCGCTTTACTGAGACAACTTATAAAAAAACAAAGTATTAGGATTCAGCAGAGAAACGCAAAGCTTTGCTCCAGTTTGAAATTATGGGCGACAACAATCCCAAGAATTTCGACAGTGAAGCATAGTTCCTGAATGACCTAGAATTCGCCTTTCAAAAAATTTCGTCCATAGTAAAAATCCTAATGTTTCGAAAATTAGATTCGATAAGTGTATGACTTGAGACGTGATTCGAATTCACATTTCGTTTATTGAGCAAAATCAGCATTCAACATTAGTGAATTTTCATCGATGTTTTTTCACTCTCCAAAAACCTCTTCCACCACGAATCCCTTTGAACTCTTTTGAGCTCAGTTGATCCGATAACTGATTTCAGTCCTTTTATACCGACATTGCTTCAACCCCTGAAATTCCGTTCGTGATCAGAAAGTTCATATGTTCATCATTTTCCCTCTGACCCAGCTAAACAAACTCCCAGTTTGCAATGTTCTTCTTCTTCTCCCACTCCTCTTAACCTCTTCCTTTGGTTTTTGATCAGATCTTGACTACTTTTTCGGGATTTAAGATTTTTCGTATACGAAACAACTTCCCTCTTCTTCCATTTTGTTTATTTCGGTTCCCCAAAACATCGATCATCATCCTCACCTTCCAGTCGTAATTATTCTTCTTATGACCCTATTATGTTTTGTGTTTTCGGAGGTGGAGTAAATTAATATTTGGGGAGAAGCTCGCAGAAAAATAATCCCATTTTTAGATGTATCAAGGATTAGGTTTCTTTTTTGCTGAAAATAGATCATAAAGTGGATTTATGTGTGCAAAATTTGATACTTTGACCAAAAACTGTTTCTGTTTCAAAGTTTTTACATGAGCGGGACTGAACAAAATTAAGCAATAGTCTTTTTCCAAAATTATCTATTCTAAAAGTTGTCATTTGAGCTAAATCAGAAAATTTTAATTACCGTTCTTGATTCTTCTACAATTTTTTGGCAGCTTCCGATGTTTTCATTTTCAGAGGACCTCCTAGAGTCTCTTCTACTCTGTCAAAACATTTTCTTTAAAACTCAGTCTCGAAATGTTTGAACTCTTTGAGAAACTCACGAGCAAGTCATCCATATCTGAATCACTGATTTTTGCATTTTTCGTTGAACTTTTAGGATGTTTACAAGTCTAGTTTATGATCTGAAACATTGATCAGTTCATGTTTTTGATTTGTAGCAAAATTTTTTGAATAGAGAATACAGTTTGCTGTTTCATGAGAAATGTTTTTGAGCTGGTTGAAGTCTTTAGGGCTGAATAAATTTTTGGAACTAATTACATATCAAATAATTATATGAAACAGTCACATATGAAGTGAGATGTCGAAAAAAAATCCTGATAATTATTCTAAAAATGACCAACAATTTTAATTTACTGATAACTTGCTTAGAGATTATAAAGGTAATTCCTCTGACTCTTCATAAAATAGATCCACTGACAAAAAAAATATCTTCAGCAAAATTCATTGAAATAGCAGCAATTTCAAAAATGTACAAAAACTTTCTTTTCGACCTAATACTTCTAAATATAGTCAGTTCGTTCCATATTCAGTTCTCCATTTCAGCTATGTCTACGTTACTTGCAACTCATTCCCCTTTCAGAAAACTAGACTTTCTTTTTTTCCAAAGAATTCCGATTCCGTTTAGCTCTTTTTCTTTTTTCTTGGCTCATAAAATTCATTGAAGCGCACCAACACCTCGTGTTAAATGTCACGACGTCTTCTTTTTCTTGCCTTCAGAATCCTCGTCCAACGTCTCCATTCTACCACCCTGAATTCCTCTTTTTGGAACCATTTCACTTCCGTTTTTTCTTCTGCTGACAAGGTGCAATTTTCATGTTTCCTTCGGGATTCTTTTTTCGCCTTTCCCTCGCTTGTAAGATTCTTCAAAAAAAAAGCAACAAAATGAATCTGTTTGGAGATGTCGAGATGAATCCCTGGAGTATTCCCCGAATTCTTCAGAATTCATTCTTTCCGTGGGAGGAAAAGAAAAAAGGGAAAAGGAAGAAGAAACAATGACAAATTTAGGGGCATCTTTTGAGGAAAGAAAAGTTCAAAATGAAACTAGATACATTTGAAAAACGCAGAAAAACTAGGCAGTTGTAGAAACAAATTTAGTAGTAAGATTTACATTTCAAACCTTGGACTTTCTTGCACTTTTTCCTTCAAATGTCTCTCTTTGTTTACCCTCGTCATGGTCCCCAAAATTCAAGATTCTTCTTTTCAGAATTGGCACGTAACCTGCTTTCTCTTTATCTGAATCCTTCTTCTTTTTGGAGGTGTAAATACGTAATAATTGACATAAAGTAGATCAAAAATTGACACAATCAGTGTGTTTTGAGTATGCATGTTTTTCACTGATTTCTCAAAAAGTTCCCGGATAAATGAATAGAATTTGATTGAATTTAGGGAAGAGGAGTGGGTGTATTGAGGAGGAAGAACAGGTGACCCAATCTTTACGTCTAGTTTGGAATTGGGAATGAGTTTTTGGACTTGGCCAAGGTTTTAAAGATCTCATTTTTGGGTTCGAGGTCAACATTTTTTCAACGAAAGACTCAATGAGATTAGAAATTGACTGTCCCAAAAGATGACGCTTCGAAACAGAGAAACATTGGGAAATTCGAAACTTGAGTTCGATCTTTAGGAAATTTCCATTTAAACTGGGCGGTGCTGAGCACAACGGTGCTGAGGATTTCATAAGTTTATGAGAACTGAATAAATAATTTCAGTTTCAAACAAGGTTCATCTATTTTTCGAAGTTTAGCTTCTGTAATTGACTGAATAGTAGTTTAATGTATCAATATTATGCAAACCAGCCATTGAAACATTATTATTTGTCAAAATTTCAATGCTACACCGCGCTCGATTGCCAACATGACCCATATTTGAATGCTTTTTTAAAAATCGTGATACATCGAAAGTGAGTTACTTCGTTTCGATTCGTACTCTCTCTCTCTCTCTCTTGGGCACCGAGCTGGGCTGACTTTGTGAAAACTTACCCCAAATAAACGATATTCACAGTTTCAAGGATTTCTTATCCCAAATAAAATATTTTTCATTTGGTTATGCAAAACCAAAATTTTTTAAAGCCCGCTCAATTACCGAAATTCAGTGAGTTGTGTGCCTGGTTCCAAGTTTCAATGTTCCAGGACATATTTTCTCAGAAAGTCATGCTCTATTGGAAATGTTCTAAAACCTTGTTATTCGCAGTTATAATAGGTTCCAAGAAAAATTCTCTGACCAGATTTTTGGTTCATTTATCTGGGTTCCTCAAAACTTATCGTGATTTCTAGAATCTTGTGTTTCAAGAAAATTTCTTCAGTAAGTTTTTTTGCAGACCTCTAAGAAATCAAAACTCGTTCTCTCTCTCCAGAAGTAACATTATTCTTCCTCCACTCCGTGTTCAATCATAAAACTCCTGATCTTCTCCATCATTTTCCACCAACTCACCCATCTGCTGTCACAATTTCATTTTTAAATCTTTTCGTTTTTTGACAAGAACAAGTAAAGACTCATAAAACCAACTGACATTCCGTCTTCTCTTTGTTTTCTGATCATCATTTTTCTTCCGTTTTTTTCTGCTTCTCTAATTTTCTAATAATTATTATTCGAGGACAAAAAGATTGGGAGAAAATGTTTCTTTTAGTTTCCGCTCCAATGAGATTCAGAATAAAAGCACAGAAAACATAAAACAGAGCGACTTTTGATCGTTCCGTCAATGTCCGGAATAGCTCAAAATAGTCGAGAAAGTGATTGAATAATATGAAGGACATGTTCTATTTCTAGATTGCTCTTGGAAAGCTGTCTGTTTCAAGTTTTGGGCATCATAGTTTAATTTTTGGCGTTATACCGGAACTCGGGATTCCTGATTCAACCTGAACCCTAACTGGCACAGCAAAAATGTTGATTTCTACTCTTTCCTTCTTTCACTTATTTTTGGAAGGTTTGTGTAAGGAAAATTGAAGTTTCTAGTCCCAGATAACATCTTCCCTTCCTCCAGTTGCCCTCTCCCTCTGAAAACTGACCAATTTCCCATTTTCAAACTTTGATCTACCCCTTCTGATCTACAAATTCAATTTTGAAGTTCACCTGACCCCACTTTCAAAGTTCTGAAACACTCTCTCATTTCTAGGAGTGCAGCATCTTCTCCTCACATGTCTTCTGATTTCAAGAACGTCTTCTTCGTATTCTCCAACTCATCATCATCACCTCCAAATCTTCCCACCCAAAACCCAGTCATCCATGCATTCCTGGTTTATTAGACTCTTTGCTGCATTCTTACATTGCATTTTCGCGAGTTTTCAAAAACCAAAAACGTCATTTTCAGACACTTTCACTCCTTTTCCGGATCCCCCATGGACGCCATTTTCCTCTTCTTTTTCTTACTTTGTGTTTTTTTCTGATCCTATTTTGTGTCTTCTCAAATTAGGCGGAAATTCGAAATTCCAATTTCCTCGTCAATCAATCACTTTTAATACACGGTAATTTTCGGATCTTTTCTTACTGTAACTGCGCTCGATGGAGAGCTGGGGCAACTTTTGGCGTGGAGCAGGACATTTTCGTCTTGAACCGGATAGACCAAATACTGCAAATGAAAAAAAAAAACTATATCTTGAGCAACAGAATCAGCTGTCTCCTAGTTGGTGAAAACTGGAAAGTTTCTAATTTTGATTTGAAAAATTAAAACAATTTCGATTCCAGCATGAATATGCAAGAGTCACCTCATTTTTCAACATCAGCATCATTCTTCTGTTCTTTGAATAATTAGATTTCCTTTGCTGATTCATGTTACCTATTTCTAAGATTTTTCTGAAAGTACGCCTTATGAAACTGTAATGAGGTTAGACATTTTTCATGCGGAAAGTTCAGTCTGGAACAAAAATCAGTGCCTGAATCCGAAACTTGTCAGATTCTTACTCTGGTTCAGAACCGGAATGTTCTTTCGACAATTTTTCAATTTTCAATGTATCATTCAAAATCATATATTTTTCTTTATCCGATGTTAGTTTGCTTGCTATTTGCTAAACAGTCTTAGTCTTCTCTTCAAACCCCCAAGTTCTGGAAACAACTCGAAACTTCTAGACTGGCCTCCCTAAACAATTCCGACTAAAGATTCACGGACTACTTCGCTTTGGAGAGAAAGCAAATTTTTCGAGGAACGAACTTGAAAAATTCCCAAATGTATTCGTTGAAGAAAATGAAAGGAGAAGAAGTTTTTTGTTTTCCCTCTCGAGTTAAATAAACAAATAAAAAGAATTAGTATTGGGATGGAGAAGATGGTAGGGGGAGAAGGACTTTACTTTTGGAAAAGTGAAAAGTTCAAATTTGAGAACTTGAGAATTTTTCTTCTGTTTCAAAACTTCTTTTTATAATTTGAGGTCTCCTTTCTTTTCTTCTCTCGATTCTCCGGAATCGATCATCGACTTTTTGAAAGTTATCCTTTTTTTCTGATTCATAGAATTTCCAAAAGTTGAGGATCTAAGTTTTTTATTGATGTTGTCTTGACCAATACTCCACAGCTCTCTTGAATTTCAGAGTGCGTTCAAAGTTTTCGGTTTTCAGAATCCTGCCCATTTTTCTGTCATCAATTTGTCATCTGATGATCCCTTACTCTCTCCACGTCATCATCTCGTCCAAAAATTCCAGAATTTTCCATTATTAGTTTCACTGAAATCGAAACCAAAACCGAAACCGAAAATTCGTCTAATTAGAAAAATATTTTTCTTCGAAAAATCATAAGATTTGGAACTCATTTCAATAATATCCATCCACCCTCTGATCCAATATTTTCTTTCTCCCTCAATATAAATAGAAGTCTCCAGACTTCAGAAGTTTTTTTGCTCATGATCTCACGTCTTCTTCATTTTCTTCTCAAAGAACCGAAATTTCTGACTACTTTCAGACCAATAACTCACGAACCGGTAATTCTATCGTTTTGTTATTTTCTTCCTGTCCCTGTGTGTCATTTTCATTTTCCTTCCTCTTTCGTTTCTCCGTTTTTCGTTTCTTTTTGTTTTCGGACACCCAAATTTTTATGACTCCGTTCCATCTTCATTTTCAATTCATTTGGTACCTTCTTTTTCTTATTTTTGTCGATTTTCCCACGTTGATCTGTTTATAGAGATAGAGAAAAAAGGGACCCAAAAAGTTCCATAGTTCCCCTCTCCAGAATAGAAAGTGGGCGGAGCCTGGAGAGAAGGCTAATCACGCCCCCAGGACAAAAGAAGGAGGAAGAGAAGAAGAGAGAGGAAGATTAGTTTTTTGATGTTTTTGGAGGAGAGAAAGTTTTACGTTTTTTTCTACTTTAGTGTTCCAACTTTTTGAGCTGAAATGACGTTTCGAGTCAAATGTGTTTTTTGAAAATCAAGAAGGGTCCAAGTTGATTCAAATAGGACTTTCTGTTTCAAAACCATATTTCGAAGATTTTTGACCGTTGAAGTTCAATATGGACTAGTTCAATGAGTAGTATTTGAAGTTCGATTTTTACTGTTTCTAATTAATTGCTGCTCAAGTTCAGTTTGAAACTTTCACTGTTTACTCAAAACCATATTTTTAGTTTACCAAATTATGAAACGGTAGTTAATTATATATTTCGTTTCCATGTCTGTAAGTTTTCCGATTGCTATTCTTGTTATTGTTTGTGAGCCAGTCCTGTTATTATTATTCTATTTTTTTCCCAGAAATCAAAAACTATCCAATCAGAAATTGGTCGTGTTATGTTTTCCAATCATTCACACCAAAAATAAGATTTGAAATAATTTGTGATCGGAAGTCCCATGATATTTCGGTAATTCTTGAAATAGAGAGCATTCTGAATAAAATCTTCCGTTTCATTAGCTCTTACCTACGTTTAGCTACATTTTATCTGCACAGAGCATCAATTTCTCTTATTTTTCCTTCAGATTCTCACGTAAAATATTAGTACTTTCCATCCCTCGAAATACCTCTTTTCCACCAAAAAACACTAGTCCTGTTGACCTTAATTTTCTTATTATGAAACAAATGTGTATTCCAAGATTCACAAATAAGAGAACACCGAGCCCCCGAATTCTAGAAATAGAAGAAGGAACCTCACAAATAATCACATCATTTCCAATGATTGTACTTGAAATTCAAGACTTTCAGCTGTTTGGAAATGGAATTGACGCCTTCGAATTCCATTTCAGTGGCAATCAAAATAAAATTAGCCATGCTTTGAAAGCTATGAAATATCCACCACCAAATAAATCAATCGACACCTTCGTCTTCGTCGTTTTTCGGTCTTCGGTCAGAATTCTAAAATCAATTGATGACCTCTTATAGAGTGGATGGGAAGAAAACTGAAATTGGAGAGAGGGGAGACCCCTTCGATGGTTCATGGGAAGGATCAAAATACGTCTTCTAAGAAAACGAATTCTAATGATAGAATGTCAAAATTCTGTTTTATGGATTTAAGGGGTGTAATTTGTGGCCGGGGCCATAATATGAGATTCTAGGTTCATTGCTCGGATTACTGAATTTCTGGGATAGTCGAGTACAACATTGTACGATTAAAACAGAAAAGATATCAAACTTTCAGACGGATTCTAGTTATTCCATTTTATTTCATTTTGTGGTCGAAACATTAGTTCAATGCCACTTGCCGTCAGATCTGATGCTAGGTTTGCAGTCATAAATCACTGAAATGATGACACAAAAATACAAAAAAAACTTCTGGAGTTAGTATTTCTGATTCAGTAGATACCTGAACCTTACCCAAGATGGACCCTCAAACAGAAGTCAATGACCATGTTCTATAATCCTCTCTTGATGACTGTCCGTTTTTTTCTGATTCATCTGAAACTCCAAACCTGAAACATCAACCAGTTCTTCTTCTTCTGCTTGTCTTCCAGACCTTCTTCGTTTCTCTCCAATTAATTAACCTCCTCTCCTTCCTCCTAATCTCTCCCTCATCACTGCGTCATTCTTGTTTCCGTTTTCCTCTCCTGGAGACAATTTCACAAATATTTTCCCCTTGTCTGCCTTTTTTTCTGACCTCAATAAAATTTCCTCCTTCTCTTGCCCCTTCTCTGTTTTTTCACATCACTGTAGTCCCATAATCCAAGAGCTGCTACTGATGATCCGAAGTTTTCTGAGAATCTCTCTCGAAATTGTTCCTCCTGAAGAAGAAAAAGCTCTTGTTGTTTTAGGGGGCGGATTGTGTTGTGCTCTGTTGAAAAAAAGAAACTATTTGAAGAGTTTCAAAAAGAAGAGTCTTTGTGTTTTGTTTATCTCCTTTTGTTTCTCAAGTACTTTGAATTAGAGCAAAGAGGTCCCTGATTTTTTGGTTTCTCGGGTTCTGAGGAGAACGTCATCTTAAAATAATTTTGAAAGAAATGACGGTTTCATGGATTACGTTTTTTCGACATTTGATTATCGAGGTAGTAGAGTCTCTTCCGTTCTTCTATTTTTGGTTCAATTTTTACTTAATTGTCGTTCTGAATTTTCTGAATTGTTCTAGAGTTAATTTAATGTCATACCCTATAATTAATTCTCTGAATTAGTGTGAGTTATTTATGAAACTTGCAATCGAACTCAATTGATCGTAAATTACTGTTTCTGGGAGAAATCATCTTCATCAGTTTGTATTAACTTTTGATTTTGTTGGTTTTATTTTGTTTGTACAAGTTGTTTTTCGAGTTTCTAAAATTTGCTAAGATTCATCTGAAGCAAACTGGTAGCTATGTATTATCTATAATTGGAATACTCCTCGCTCTATTGCTGAAATGATTGAAATTTGAAGTTTCGATTTGTCGTTTTTCAGGTTTTGAGATCTCGTTTAATCCTCGATAGAAGGTCAAAAGAACATGAGGCCTTGAAACTTGGAAGCACTGCGCTACAGCTAAAAGTTTCAAATTTCAGCCAGTTAGCGATAAAGCGCCGTGAAACATGGAAAATATCACTGATAGTAAAAATGTTCTGTTTTTGCAGCACCATTTCATTAAGTAGCCCGTTTTCAGAAACAGTTGGACTTTCATAGATGGAACAATTTTTCAAATTTTGATCCTTCGATTCTCTACTCCCCGTTCATCTTATCTCTGCAAAAGCACGTTCTTCTAGAACCTTCCAGAATCGTACTTTTCTTCATTTCTCTTCAATACAAATAACCCCGGGGCATAATTCCATTTTTTCACCTCCTCACCCTTCCTCATATTCCAAACAGATGTCGTCGGAATGTAGGAAACGATGTGACGTGAACAGAAAAAACACGGGGAGCCGGGGGAAAAGAGCAAAGGCGCAGACTCCGCCCACTTTTGGAAAAGGAAGAAAAGAGGGGGAGATGTGATACTTGATCCAATTACATATCACAATTCAAACAAGAACTATCTTGAGAAGAAAAGAGAGAGACTAGATGATCTATTTACTTTTTATTTGCCCCACGCCTTCTGAGAAGCACGAGTACTGGCACCTTCTTCTTCTACTACTACTACTCAGATATTCCATATTTAGAATCATAGATGCAATTGGTTTAGTAGATGGGCGACAGATCCTTTCTTCTTGAGGCTTTTGTTTTTTTTACAGTTTCAGCTAACACTAATGTTTTTGAAATAATCATCCTAGCAGTTCTGAAGTACCATTTCGTTCAGCAAGTTCAGCTTTGAGCCAAAAATATTTGCGTTTTGTTTGGTTTTATGAGGAATCGTTTGGTTTTCATGATTACTAGAGTTCTCATAAAATATTTCCAGTTTCAATTTTTCTCGAAAATTCGTATTTTCAAAATTTTACTGCCAGTTGCCATAATGGTACAGTCCTACATTTTAGTGAAAATATTGGTTTTTCCAATCCTGGTAGTCCGAAAAGGACAAATGTGCCTCAGTGATACTCATTTTTTAGGACTTATTTGTGAGTGTATCATTATTATAGTTCTTCAAAACTGCACTAGATGCAAATATTTTTCTGTTTCGATAAACTTGAAAAACGAAACACCGAGGAACATTTCAATACAATTCTCATTGAATTCTTCACCAATCTGAATCTTGTCTGAGAGAAATTTCGTGATTCAAATTTTAAACATGCTATCAAAAGAGCACGGTTTAACATTGAGAATACTGCTACTTCCCCAAATTGTTTTCATAAAATTTCTGAACTAAAAATTTTTCATGAAAACTTAAACCCAGAATCATTTTGTTCTTCTTGTTCATAATTTTTCCGGGTGTTCACTTTCTCATTTTGTTTTTCAACTTGTCGCTCATCAAAAGAGCAATTATCCGAAGAAAACAACAAAACATAACAACTTTCACCGAAATTCTTCAAAAATTGGGTTCGTAGAACAGGAAATGAAAGCTGGAAACTAGAAAGTCATGCGCAAAAATGTTTTCTGTTACAGAGAAATCTCACAATCTTGATCTTAGCTTTTTGGGCGATCCGTTATTGGAGAACTCATCCATTATTGGAAAAAGTGTGATTACACTTACTAGAAACACCAAATGTTTGTGTTTCAGAAAAATTCATTTCTTGAGTGTTGATTTATGTTCAATTTTATTCACTTATACCAAGCTCAACGTCTGAAACTAAACTACAAACTCTCTTAATTCCAGATTCTCGAGCCCTTGAGATGCTCTCTTTTTTCTCGTTTTCCCATGTGATAACTCTAGGTCATTTTCAATCATGTTGATTTATTCGAATTTCCGTCTTTTCGCCTTCTTATTTTTCTTCTTTTTCTTCTTCATTCACCTTTCCGTTCAGTTCCACCCACTTCCACTTTTGAATGATATCAGGTAGCGATTTATGTGATTTCTTGAAGTTTTCTTAGCCGTTCTTTGTTTTCAATCGTTAAATTTTCAAAAATTTTCAGATTAAAAAAATGCGAGAATGTTCAGTGATAATCAGTCCATACACAGTAATGATCTCCGCAGTATTCCTACTATGCCTCATTCTTTCTCTTCTCGGAAATGCAATTGGTAAGTCATTCTTTAACTTTATTACTCTCGAAATATTATTTCGAAAATTGAATACTCTTTCTGTTTTTTCCCGGTTCAAAATGAGCCATTCCATCTCATCAACATCCATAAGAAACATAAAAAGAAATATGAAAAATTCTGAAATCCGAACCTTTTCCATTTCTTCGTTGCATCAGGAGAAACTGAGACAAGAGAAAGAAATAGACTAAAGAATGCTGAAAATGTGTGTTTTGGACTGGTTGTCGTTGAAAAAAGGGACCTCCTTTTGATATGACACCCACGGGAAAATAGGAAGAGACACTTTTGAGAAATATGTGAAATTTGACAAGTGGGTCCATTTTCGGGAGGGAGTCACATCATTTTTAGAGAAAATATGGGTGTCTGGGAATGAGTAGGAAGATTTTGAGCTGAATGGATCGAACGATTGATTTGGGAACCCATCACTGATTCTCTGAATGAGTTGAAACAGTAGATTTTAGTAGAAACACCCCTATAAAATTTGAGGTTTGACGGTAAAAAGTTTTTTCTAGCTCTCGAAGATTTTACACAAAAAGATTTCCGTCTTAATCCAGAAATCAACAGTTTTCCCTTCGGTTTAAAGGATTCTACTATTGCTGGATAATTCTTTTATTTTCCCACACACCTGTTCTTCTAAAATTCGAGCCATTTTAGTTGTGACTAAACATAGACGAGTCGAAAGAAGAAGAGTTCTTGAATATTCTATGAGTTCGAGAATTGAATTTCATATTATAATAAGTGGACAGAGATCAAGTGTGTATATGTCATAGGTGTTCGAGTGGGAGAGAGGGAGATCGGATGGTTTTGGCGGGGATTTCAAATTCCTGGATAGTAATTTATTTACTGTTTTGCAGAATTAAGAACATTTTGTTTTGGGGTAACTAGGAGACGTAAATTAAATCCCAGAAGCTCTGAATCTTATTTTAACGGGAGGAATTTTTCGCAATTTGTTCTGTTTCTGCGGAATCCTAAGTCCAGAGTGCAATATTTTTGAAGATTTTCTACCGCTATGCATGTCTAAGTTCAAACATTTTTGAGAAGATGGTGGAGCAAATCTATTGGTTCCTGTTCAGGCTGACCAATTTTCACTAAACTCTGAAACCGAAACCATTTCTCATTACAGTAATCCTCACAATTCTCGGCAAATCACATCGATCGCGGAGCATCACCAACTTCTACCTCCTAAATCTCGCCTTCGCCGATCTTCTCCGAAGTATAATCTGCATTCCGAGCACTCTCCTCGGTGAATTAACACATTGTTGGCTCCTCGGAGCAGCCATGTGTAAAATTGTTGCGTTTCTTCAACGTAAGTATTCTAAATGATGATGGGAAAAAAACAGAAGAGATTCTGAAAAATAATGAACCAGGAAGTGTAAAGAGGGGGTTAGGAGAGATTATGAGAAGAAGGAGAGGTAGTACATCAATCAAAAAATGAATAGTGGGGGTGAATTGAAAATGGGGAGAAGAGGAGAGGAATTGAAAAAGAGGGGAATTTCAGAAAAATAGAGAAATAGTTTCAGTCTTCAGTCTAAAAGACCAAGGGAATGGGAGAATGTATGAGTTGAAGGGCTAAATATCTCTAGAAAATGAAGAAAGAGAATTGCTTCTCCTGAAAATAGAAGATTGATGATGGGGCTTTGAAACTGTAAAATCTTTGACCTCAATTTTGAAATTTGAATGCTATATAAGTCCTGACTTTGAAACTGTGAAACATGTCTATCACAAATTTGTTATTTTTTAGCTGTTGGAGTCTGCGCATCTGCTTACACACTTGCAGTTATTGCCATCGAGCGATATTATGCAATCTGCAGACCTTTGGAATCAAGGAAATGGCAGACCAAGGTAAGATTATAAGAAGGAAAATCAGCAAGACTGGCGCATCTTTGGCGCAGTTCAAGAATACTGTTAAGTGGGCTCCTTATGGAGCATAAAGACTCTCTAGCAAGTTAAAATAGGATCAAATTCCTATTGAATGACAAATGGATATGTAGCATATTATTAAGCTCCGAGACAGAAGGATTTTCTTTAATTTGTTGAACTCGAAATTTATTGAAAACCGATTTTGCTTTTGTGTTCATTTGTTTCATCAATCTATAAGCTCGAATCATGAAATACTCTAACCATTTTCAAAGAAGTACTTATTAGCTTGATCAAAGGCGCACGTTGATCAAAAAGGTTTTACCTACCATGCATATTATTAAAACTTGAAACGGTAAAATTTTTTCTTGATTTTATAGAAAAGCGTTTTCAATGATTGCCTCTTGAGTCTTTTCTTTTTTAGCAAACTTTTGCTGTTTGCTTTGAGCCTACATAAATCTCTATCCATTGAAATAATCTTCACTCTGTACACTTTATTAAATGTGCAAGATGATCGACAACGTTCAAACCTACCAATGTTATCTTCAACTCCAGAAACAGTGAAAACTGTACTCCATTTTTCAGAAACGCGCCCTAATCACAATCTCCCTTGTCTGGTGCTTCTCCTTTTCTGCCAACCTCACCAGTCTTTTTCTATACGATACCGTACCAATTGGCTCAAAATTCACATGCGATTCCACGAAAGGACCCCTTGTGGACTTCATCTATCAACTTTATCTAACCTTCGTAAGTTTTGAATATGACCGAATTTAGTTCAGTTTCGAAATTTCAGACTCTCCTATTCGTCCCTCTCGCTCTAATGGTTGGACTTTATGGAAATGTAATAATCACATTGAACACTGCAATCAATAGTGATCATCCTACTGTTGAACAGCAGATGATTGAGAAAAGTAAGTCGAATTGGGAACCTTTCAAATTTCAAATTCTACATTTTTTTTTCAGCTCTTCCCTCTCGAGCATCATTCTCTGATTGGTTCGTCAGCGCAGTGCAAAGAGTTCCCAGCATGAAAGTTGTCTCGAAAACTGTAGGTGTTTATCCAGGAAACCCACTCAATTTTACTCTTGTTTAGTTCCAATTCAAAGAGAAAAACTCGCTCTCCATTCCTCAAACCACTGGTCTCTCCGCTCGTCCGAGTCGTTCTTCTTTCTCCTCATTTTTCTCAACACCTCGTGGATCTTTTGATGCAACCATGCTTCTTCGCAGCACTAATCAAGTGAGTCCGAGTATCAAGATTCATGATTTGAACGATATTATTTTCAGGAAAAGATTCTGATTGCCAAGAAGAAGGTCACCCGGATGTTAATCACATTGGTCATTGTTTTTGCATTCTGCTGGGTTCCTTCGTACATGTATTGGTTGCTTCTGAGGATGGCTGATTTGGCGGTGAGTTTGAAAATGAAAGATCGATTGAAAAGTTGTTATTTCCTCAAAATCATGTCAGTTTCTAGATACAGAAATATTCAGAGTTCAGTTTATATCTTTGTTTAAGCTTCTTTGTTTAGGTTTTTTAGTTATGTAACTTTACGGACCTAGAACTAGTTACCCATGATTATACTTTTGCATAAGAGTACGCTCGAAAATATTCTCATCAAAGCCGAATCTTCTAGAGTGCAATCAGGACAAGAATTTCGTAATACTGACATAAAACAACACAGTACTGTTAAACATTTACAAAGATTTCACGAATCCTGTGAAACATTAAAATTCAACACTCAATCTTCGTCTCTTTTCAGGCAACATCCCTCTGGAATCCAGGACTCAACTCTTCGCTCACAATTCTCACTTATGTCAGCTCTCTGGCTAACCCCATCACCTACTGCTTTATGAACAAATCATTCCGTTCATCAGTTCTTGCCTACTGCCGTCCGAAGCCAAAACGTCCTTTGGTAAGATTCAATTTCTTAATTTTCCCTGAAACCTCCAAATTTTCAGACTCGTTGCTCCGCGATGCCAACTAAAAAGAGCCCCTCGAAAGAATCTCCAATTCACGCCCCGATTCCCATGATTAAAATCGATCTTGTTATGGATAGCAGTGTTCATATTTGATACCATTTTTCTTAATTTTTTTTCGTACTCTCGATCTCTTTTCTTCACATGTAGGTTCACAGATACTCATACGCGCCAATTCTAGTCTACTTTGTCCGGGTTTTTCGAAACTTTGAGTGCCAAAAAATGAACATAAATGAGGTTAATCTCTTCTTTGACAAGTGTTGTGGATTTAGACGTCATATGAACAATGCAACCAATGATTCTGAAACTGATTACATAAACTCAAAGAGACGAAAAAATAACAGTGAAATCGAGCAATGTACTGGAATTTTCAGGCATTCTATTACAGTAAAATTCCCAGTTTCACTACAAACTGAGTTGATTTGCTCAAAATCTACGAATAAAAATGTGTTTTCCAATTTTCTTTCAAGGTTTATCGAAATTCTCAAAAGTTCCTACAAAAAGTCAACTTTTTTTGATTTTTTGCTGTTTCAAAAAATGGTAAAAATCTAAAATTTTATAGACTTTCAGTTTCTTATCAAACATTTTCTGTTTTTGAGGATTCGCTGTCTGGGTTCCCATGACGCAAATATCATTCTAGAACAACCACTAAATGATCACCCGTCCCCCATTCCTAGAAATTGCTACAAAATGTGTATTGAACCGTAACAAATTGGATCCTCTCTTTCTTCATTTTCAGAATATGCACAACATTGAAACAAAAAAGAAAGGGATCCATCTTTCAAAACACAATTCTCTTTTCCTTAATCTCCTTAGTCCCTCTTTTCTCATTTTGTTTAGCTGCTCCTCATCGTTTAATTTAATTTCGAAGATCCATCCGGAGGGTGCTCTTTATTCGGAGAAAACATGAGTGCACTTTGGGTCTGTGAGAACAAAATTTTCATTTAAATAAACAGGTCCGGATAGTTTTCTTCAGTCATTTTGGTTTTTGGGAATCCTTCTAGAGGAAATCAGTAGTGACTAAAATTCCGGGAAGTTTTGCAATTTTCTGAAACAGAAACAACTTTCCACTTCAAGACTGACTTCTGTTGCATGTTTGTTTTCACTTAAAATAGTTTACCTTTGCAAGTTGCAGACCTTGATCTTTAAAAGGCTACAGTGCAGTTGGAAAGGTTTCGAACTTTCGGCATTTTTAGCAAAAAAGCACGATATTTAAGGGGCAATTTTTTTCACTGTTTCAATGGATTAATTGATGAGATAATCTTTTCTTCGTTCGATCAATCAACGCTCTCGAAGTGTCACATAACAATAGGTAATAGCTAATTTTAATGAACAAGAGCAACAAATGTTTTTAAAGAGACTGTGTATTCAAACAACTTCAAAGTTCTCCACCTCTTTGAAGATTCCAATAGTATTTGTAATAAGGATTCTTCCATCTCTAAAAAATCTTCGTATTTGTCTTTTCATTTTCTTTCTCCACCACCACCACTTCCTTTTTTCGTTCTATTCATTTTCAGTCATCCGATCCTTTTTTCTTAAGGCATTTTACTTTCTTCCCTCCAGCTTCTTATTCCAAACACTTTCTATTTTTAATACGTATTTAGTGTGCATCTGAGTCAAGGAGGCAAAGAGAGTAGAAGAAGGAAAAAGAGATAGAGCCGGAAACGTATGTATTTTCTGAATTTTAATGTGTATCAAGATCATTCTGGAGTGAAAAAAGAGAAGACGGACAGACGGGGGAGGAATTCTCGATTCGCTTCAATACACATCCAGTTTTTATTGACACCGTCTCTTCTTTTCTTCTGACTGTGATTTTCAGTTTCAGATTACATTCTTCTTTTCTGAAATATTTTGTCTTTCCATGCGGTTCTTGAAAATTGTCCTATCTAGTGCTCTCCTTGTCTATCAGATGGTCTCTATCTTCATGTTCTCTGTCTTCAACCAATCAGAAAGTTATTGCCCTCTGCCTCTCTTTTCCCCGTACCGTCGATAGCTCAGTTGGTAGAGCGGAGGACTGTAGAGTAAGTGGGTATCCTTAGGTCGCTGGTTCGAATCCGGCTCGACGGATTTCTTTTTTGGGTTTCTCGCTGAAGATGTCTCCAATATTTCCAGGATTCAGAGTTGTTTAGTTTCTATTTTTTGTCACTATGCAACTGTGACAGTTTTATAAATTCTCTTACAGTTGAATTGTTGGGGTTTTCTTCATGCTAGACCGAGTGGTGAAATCAACAAAATACTTATGAAATTGACTTTTGAAACTGTAAACGTTATAACTTATAACTTATAACCATATTATCAATGTTACACCACCCTCTATCGCTAACATAGCCGAATTTTGAATTTGGTTTTCCGTAGTTTTTCCAGTTTTTCTAGGATTTGTGTAATACTCCTGAATTTTCGAAAAGGGGGAAACTACGCCACCAAACCTAGAGGAAAATCTTAGGAAGCAACATTAATTCCTTTCTGCTGAACGTATGAAATTCTTAACAGAAGAAAAATCAAGTTTCCATCCAATTTCCCAGACAAAAATGATCAAGTCCAATTCCTTACAAATGACTTCATAATTCAGCTGCATCTCTGAATTTCCGGAAGTTATTAAATTTCCATTAGCTTTCCAATTACCTCTCACTTCCTTCAAATGTTAATTTTCAGCACATGCACACTGTCCCTCTCCGTTCAAAGTTTGGCTGCTATTCCGAAAGTGTCATCTGATTTTTGAAGTTCTTGTCTGGCTTCTTCTCACTAAAACGAATTAGGGGGAATCAGCTGGAAATCGGAACACAACATTTTATGTCATGATTATTATTGATTCTGTTTTTTTTTGGGAATTGGAGTGCAAGATTCCAGAAATCGGAAGGTTTTTGGGAAAAAATGGAACCAACAGCAAACTCAGTTATCCCCCAAACAAAATTCTCACTGGAGCAAATTTTCCTCCCTATGCTCATTAGATCCTCCCCCAACTTGATGTCCTAAACTCATCGTAGATCATTGACTCGTTTTCTCCGAAAAAAGAAACAAACATGTTTAGTTAACTCTGAACCACTGCAATAGCCACTCACATGTTCTCATTTAACATTTCTCTCTCATCATCATTTTCTTCTCTTCTTCTCTCTTTCTTCTTTTTATTTATTTTTTATTTCACAACTTCGTCATTTTTCCTGATTTAATATTCAATGATGGGAACGCTGACCGAGTTGAAAAAGAAATCGAAGACCATCTCCTTATGTTTTCAATCTGTTTATCCTGAAAGTAGTTTTAGAAGAGAAAGGGAAATCTGATCTGGTCTCTTCGTTTCCTTTCATGTTTCCCTTTGGTGCCTTTCTCGAAAAGAAATAATTGGAGAGCAAAGGAGTCTGTCAAACATGTCACTATTCTCCTTTGGATTCTTTATACAAGTATTTTTAGGTTTTTGTCATGCAAACCGACAGAGGTTCAGAAATCTAATACTGAGAATGTATAGTTTCGCGGCGAGCACTTTTTTTGGACTCTGAGTTGAAACCGTAGCTTTTACATTAAGAAACTAATCCACTTGTCCTGTATTTCAAAAGAAACTGTAACTTTTCCGAACCCAGGACCAAAGGAAACAATTTTCGCTCAAAATGTTTCGCATGACATAACAATGGCGATCAGGATTAAAATTTTCAAGACGAGTGCTTTACTTTGATTTTTAGTGAAACAGTAATTGCTTTTTTTTCTAGTTTTGCAGCAACGTTTGCAGCGTTTTCAATATGACCAAGAACGGTTGCAAGATTTAGTTATATAACAACTGGCGATCAGATCGTTCTCGTTCTAAACAAAATTCTTAATAGTTTTCATTTGAAACTGTAGTTGTTTTATCTTACACTAGAATGGTTTCCTAAGCAGATCGTGCCAATTCCGACTTTGAATTTTCAGTTGAAACAGTAACTGCATTTTCAATTAATCTTGAGTTATTTCTAGTTCTGATATCAAAGCCTCAGAAAGTTTCTGTTCAAAATTTATTATGAATCCTGATGCTGTTTCAGATTTCTGAAATTGTAACTGTTGTTAAAAGGCAAAGATGCCGCATACACCGTTCATGTACACAAGCATGTACATACTTCTCCCATTTCGGAAACTTCTCCAAACTTAATCTTCTCAAACAGTATAGCATTGATCGAACATAGTGCAACCAATGATACAGTCTGGCGCTCACTCATTAAATTTGCAGAGATAAGAAATCAATAACTGATGGAACTCCAAGTTTTTTGTGTTTCAAGTTTTCTGAAACAGTTAAAATTAATAGCTTCACATGGATGATTCTTAGTCTGTTTTTAATTGTGATCCCGATTCCCAAATTGTAGTTCAGAGATTGTATACCAAAATGAGCTATCTGGAATTCAGTCAGCATGGTGATTCAATGTTAAACCTATTATATTCATTTTTGAAAATAAGTATTGTAATGGATGAACGAACAAAAATAGGAGAACTACTCCCTCTTTCAGTTAAACATTTATAAAATATCTCTGAAACTGCATTTTTTGAATCTACCACAACTGTCTACGACAACTTTCCATCCTCCCCCAGAATCTTTTCAAAGCTTTCGTGACGTAATCTGCCCCACAAAAAAAAAAACAAAACTGAAACAGAAGGGACCTCTTGATTCCCTCCGAAGTCTTCTTCTTTTCTCTCAATGAATCATTTATGAACTGCAATCAAAACCACTCATATCCCTCCCCTCTTTCCCTTTGTGCTGCTGCCATATCGTCCTCCCACTGAGCCACTAAAAAACTCCAGAAGAAGATTCTCGCATTTTTTTGATTCTGAAGATGAAGTCACGTAGACACTAAAGATTACGGTACATTCCGAGCACATTCCTTGTATTTTTTGTTTGTTTTGACCTACTTTTTGAGTTTGATCAAGCCAATTTGAGCTACTCATGAGTGTGTATGTCCATAAATATATTTCGCCTATTTAATCAAAAAAGACAGACAAGTAACCGAAAATCGAAATTGGTCTAGATGAAATGAGAGAAACTGGGTTGTGGGTCAAAACAGAGACATTCTAGAGAAGTTGGGATTTTGAGTTTGAGACCCTAGAAAACTTATGTTTAAAAAAGCAACGTTCAAATAATCGTTCAAATAATGGTTCAAATAAAAATCTGAATATTTTGGCTTTCTTAGCAATAGAGCGCAAGAGCCGACCTATGTCGGTGTTCAAATTTTTACCGCCCTAATATATGGATAACGTGTTGAGTAGTATGACTGATCTTTTTTGGAATTATTACTGATGAAACGGTAATTTTTTTCCCTACCTCTTATTTTCTGAATAAGGAACCTAGATTCTCTTTTGTTTTGACCAAGCCCATTTTCTTGAGCTTATTTTCAAAAGTGCTCCTATTTTTCCAAACTATGAATAAATTTGCCATTTTTCACTAGCTCAAAAAAAACAAAGTCCTGACCCAAAATCTTCAAAAACTTTCAAGTCAAAAGTTCATGACCCCAGTCCATTCATAAATTTCCCACACCTCGACCCACTTCTTTTCATAATAATTTCTGTCTCCTTTTCTTCTTATTCTTCTTCATCTAAATCCCTTTTCATAAGTTTTTGGTCCCTCCGGCTATTTTTGGAAGAAGACGAAAGGGAAGGTCATTCTCTTTCCGTTTAAATCTCTCCTTTTCCTTACCTCCCCACCTCCTCCCACGTCTTCAGAAGATTCAGATGAAAAAGCGTTTCTTCGAACTTTAATTCATCTATTTCTGGATTCATGTTTTGCTTGATTTTTATTCGATGGTGTGTGTACTCCTGTAGACGAACAATAGATTGTCTGGCTTCTGAAAGTTCGAGAACTTTTTCTTTGAAATGTCTTACTGGAAAAAAGGAAGTTTAGGTAGTAGCATGAATTCCACCAGACACTCCGGAAACTTCAAATCTAACAAAACAACATTGAATTTTCTTGAAAAATATAAAGTTTTGCAGGCCTTCGAGCTATACTTGTAAAATCCACTTCCCTATTCCCGGCGTTGAGACAGTGAAGTTTTTCTCTCTAACTTTCAATCTTTACCCCTAATTTCTTCTCCAATGTTGAAAATCAGAAAGCAACGAAAAGGGTCTAGTTAGGCTTCATTTAGTTTTTAAAGTCTAGGAGATCTACATTCAAATAAATTCCTATTCGATTCTTTCGGATTTTCAAATACTTCAAGGATATACAGTTTCAGCATAAAGCTATAACTATAGTCTATAAGAAACGTAATTTACGAAATTTCGGTTTCTTTTTGGACGATATAGTGTCTTTTACTGTTTCTATTTTTTCTGAATAGTTACCACAGGCGACGGATTCAGTTACAATTTTTCTTCCATTTTCCCATTATTCTCAAATTTTCGATTCTTGGTCATAACCCAGAATCCCATTTTTTAACTATCAAATTTGCGTGCCATTCTCGAATTTTGAGTTTTTCTTCCCAAATGGCACCAGACACATTTTCAGGGTGTCTAGACTGACTTTTAATATTTTTCACCCTGGTCTACCGAAGGGGCGTGGTCTATCAAGACAAGTCATGATAGGATAAGAACCCATATACTGTTTACTCTGAAAATGTTTGGACTATTTTCTCTTTTTTTTCTAAATTAAGTCTCATGTTCTTCTTCTCTTTTTTCAATCTCTCTCATTCCAGTTTCCTATCCGTTTTCTTCCATTTTCATCCCTCTAGTTTTTCTTTCTGGATCTCATTTTGTTTTTGTTGTCGTTTTCATTCAAAAAACCGGGAGGGTTCTTATATTTAAAGGCGCACAGGAGGAAAAGAAATTTTCCTTTGAAATCGAAAAAAAAACATTTTGTTCGTTCCGTCAATGATTATTTTCCGTCTGGTCTCATTGAAAAATGAAAATTAGAAAAATAAAGAAAATGAAGATACTCATTTTCAGATGTCATATGTTCTTCTTCTTCTATCCCACCCTCGCTTCGTCATCGCTTTTTTCTGAAATTCTTCCAGTTTTTTTTGCATTTTTCAGGAGAATCATCTACAAAAAAGAGACAGAACGAAACGGAATACGACAGGAAAGACGACACATTTTCTCATTATTTTCTTCTTCGTTTTTTCATTTTCCATTAGGTTTTTCTTACTGGTTTTTTACCCTTTCTTGGTTTTTTACCCTCCCAGCCTGAAGAATTTCATCTGATTCTCTAGATATCCAATTTCTGTGAAACAAAAGATTTTAGGAAGCATTTTTAGGCTTATCAGATGTCTCCATCTCTCTGTAAGAGCAAAGTCGAGCTAGAATTCCCAAACAGAATATTAGAACGCCCATTGAAACTTTAAGAATTTCATAAAGTTATTTTCTGTTTCTCGTAACTTAAAAAAATTCAACTAACTTTTTCTTTTCAATTCGTGCTGTCGATACCAAATATCAAAATTTCATCCTTGAATTCCAGCTCTAATTTTTCTCGAATTCCCTTTTGAACTTTATGACTCATTTGTTTTTGCCTTCCGTTTCTTGTTTTTTTTTCGCTTTTAACCTCTGTTTAGGTTTATCGGAGCACAAGATGGAACAGGTGGATTTGGACTTGTACAGGTCAGTTTTTTGGAAAAATTGGTCTCATTTTTGGTTTGGAAGGTTTTGAGAGTCTTATTACTAGCGATCCAGAAATGATGGTGATGAGCTCCATCTCAATCTCAGTGCGCGCGCTTTTTCTAGTACTGTGAGATCAAAATTTTTGGAAAAGCAAGTTATAGTTTTTGATCTTCCAGTACTATTAAAATCCCGCGCACCGGCAAAAATTTTTGAACACCAGTGTATGTTCAATAGATTCATCATAGATTTTTCTGTTTCATGTAATATTCTAGAATGCGTACAGTTGATAGAAGGTTGTTTTATACATGTTGAATTGTTGAAACTGTAAGGTAAACTCATGAACTTAGCTAGCTAGACTAATATCTCAGAATATCGGAGCCTTAGAATCTCAGAATCCACAATAGGCCAAACTTAATTTGCTTGTTACATACGCTCTTTCCAAATTTTCCGAATTCTGCTCTTCTGATCTCTCTTAATCATCTCTAGATATTTCTCCTAGACATGCTCTTATTTCAACAGATCTCCCCTTTGCTTCTCCATTTTAATTCCAGAGGTTAATCTCAATCTTTGCAAAACATTTTTTTCGAAATCCACACATAAACAATGGAGAGTAACGTAAGCACGAATGACGATGTCTCATGTTCTTTGTGTTTTTGTTTCGATTTGACGTTTTTTTCATTGAAAGTCTTTGTAGAAAATGACATGAATGTTTTGTCATTAATCCTTTCGAGTACACTTTGAAGGGGAACTCTACTTTTATCAGTGATCAGTGTTTAAAGGATCAGATTCTTCGAGCTCCTCTCAAATGCAACTTGGCTCAGGAGAGTTATCTGAAACTGAAATGTTTCCTCTGAGTCAAGGGTTTGGTAGTTTCCTTTTATATCAGTTCAGTGATCTTTCTGTTTTTTATTGAATACTCGGGAACCAATATTCTGCCAACCATCAAGTGGAAACCAAATCGTGAAACAGTGAAATGATTTTCAACAGATTTTCATAAGCAATTTCAGTCTACTTATTCTATCTGTACAGTTCACTGCACTCGCAGGTTTTCCACTGTACTCGTTGATTTTTGCCCATAAGCTAACGGAAAAAAAATCAACTTCAGACTGTTCCTTTTCTGAAATAGATATTTTTTGAGGTTGTACAGTATCATGGTTTTGAATTTCGTGCTTTGTAACCGAAGCTACGGTAATTAATTGCAATTATTATGCTTAAAAACATCGGTCCATCAAATTCCTAAGAATTCGGTCCTTCATTATTTTGCCCTGAAACAGTGAATTTCTCTCTAAAATTTGTAATAGCAGCTATTCATTTTATAATGGATAATTACTGTTTTGAAGCACTTCTTTCACTTGTCATTTTTCTGAAACAGACAATTTTGTTCAATCCTTTTGTACTTCTCTCTAAGAAAGAGCTCGCATTTGCTCAATGTCAAACAACGTGCTCTCATGAAAAGTGATTCAGAAGAAGTATATTTTTATATTACACATAGAATATCACCTTCAGGTCGTAAGTGGGAAATTGCAAAACGAAACCATATCTTTTCAATAATTTCACAAAGAAACAGTTATTTCTAACAGAGGTGTAAATCTTCAAACTCGTTAGCCTTCTATAAACTTAATTTAAAATCAATTCTTTAAAATTCCATTTTATAATCACTTTACTATGAAACAGCGAGTCTCTCATCCTTAAGCCCAAATCAGTCCCATTCATAACCTAGTCATTTCCTTATGAATCATCGTCTATGATTAGACACAAAAACAAAATTTTCGTTAATTTCTAATTGAGCCTGGGAACATTCATAAATTATGATATGACACTCCTTTTGTTCCTCACACTCAGAATTTTTTCTGACAAATTTGTATTTTCATCCTCTTATGAAAAGTGCACCTAGTCTAGAAATAGAGCAGTTTTGAAATCCCCAGACATATCATCTTCTGATTCAGCGAAGTCTATCGAAATAGCAAGAAGTCGATACTCTGACTCCATATTTTATCAAATTATCCAACTAGTCACAATTCGTTTATCTCTCTCAAGAATTTCGGGAGAAAGGAGGTAAACAGAGAAGGGCTGAATTGATATTCCAAGCACATTGGTGTCTTTTTCTCCCTCAGGAGCACACATAATAAAACTAAAATTGAGTTACTCTCCACTACTCTCCACTACTCCATTCAGATCCAAACACAAAACATTCTTCCAAAATTCTTCCCTATTCTTCTCTATTCCTCTGTGTCTTATCACATTCTATGATTTCAAAAATAGTATTGAAAAGATAAGAGACGCAGAGAGATTCTCGATTACCTCATCAGAAGCCGTGTGAGGACAAACGTACTCTAAACACTTTCTATTTCTCTCTTCTCTTTCCGTTTCCTATTTTAATGCTCCGCTTCCAAATACCCACATGAGTTGTCTGGTGGGCTCCTTCTCTGATTATTTGCAAACGAGGAAGTTTCTTTTTCCATTCAGAATAGAGAATTCGTTTGTTTCAAAAATCTGGAATTTGTAAATAGAGTCAAATGATTTTGTTGACTCCAAAAAGAGAGCCACTCCTAATTTTGATCGACGAACTTTTGATTTCTAGTAGTTTGGTCTGTTAGGAACTTTTCGTACAATCGAGATAGTCGACCATAGCAGATCATTTTTCTTAAAATTTTTCTGTTTTAACAAAGTTTTTCCTACATAGAAATCAGGCATCAATTATTAGAATCTGCAACATTTTTAGTAACCTTAAATATGTATTAGCGTTCCAGAAATGTTGGCGACGCGCTCCATCTCAATCTCAGTGCGTTTTTTCTAGCACTGTAATATTAAAATTTTTGAAAAAGCAGGCCTAGAATTTTTGATCTACCAGTGCTAAAAAAGCGCGCGCTGAGATTGAGATGAAGCGCGTCGCCAACATTTCTGGAACGCTAATATGTTTTTGGACAATCCTTGAGACGGTGAAACTAAAATTTTCCGTCGAATGTTTTTTCAATTTGAGAGCCTATTGATAGTTTTCCATAGTGCCATATTGAAAAATAGTTTTGATTATTAAGTCTGTAGTGCTACATTTCCGCAAACTTGTGACTGTTTGAAATTTTACAGAAATGATTTTGAACCATAGTGAAAACAGTAGTTTTTTTTCACAAATATCCCACTATCTTTGTTTATCCACTTTCCCCTTGCTAACTCACTTTGTGCCCACCCATGAACACCTGAAGATTAAAAATCTGAAATTTTCTTTCTTTCCTCTTGTTATTCCCATTTTTCCTCTAACTTTTCGTCTTCCATTCTCTCTCTAAGTGCTCCCCTAATGATATGTGCTACGTATCACATCTAACTCATCTTATTATCTTCATATTTCTAGACATCAACACCTTTTTTCTTTCTAAGATTCGAAAGAAGCCCCTCTCGAAAAACAAAACATCAATGCTCTACTTCTTGTCATTAATCTCATTTAGTCATTACTTTTTTGTATTCTAAAATCTACGAAATGTCTCAAAACCGCTTTCGAATTCCTTAACCCTTTCAATCTCATTCTCTCTTTTTTTCTCATTAGGAGTACATCCGAATTTCATTAGATGAAGGAAGAGGAGGGCGTCTCTTTTTGGAAGATTCTTGGCTCCGCCATTCTTTTCGTCGGCTTTCGAACGAATCTCATTAAATGTCGATAAAAAAGAGACGAAAATGAATGAGGGAGGAGGTGAAAAAGATCGGAAGAAACGAGAATGAAACCTCTGGAGAATTGGAACTCGAGAAAAGAGGTCAAACAAGGATTCGGTTGTTTGGAACACATGCTCTTGAATTTTTGAAGAACACAAAAAACTCAAAATTCTCAATAAAACATCTTTAATCGATTTACCGTCACCTTCCTACTTGTAATCTGATTTTCTGCTAAAACCTAATGAATCGGCATAACATTATCATTAAGACAAAGAACCCAAAAAAAGATTTTCCCAAATGAATATCTTATTCAAAAATACCTCTCTCTTTCGATGACATCAAGCTTCTTCATTCTCATTCTCATCCTCTTCTTTCTTTTTTCTCCAATTCTCTTTGACCCATTACTCTTCTTCTATCCTTCCTCATTCTACCGCCTTAACGAGCCTCGAATTTCCATGAGATTCCTCCCCGTCTTCCTTCTTTTTCAGCTCACAATCAAGAATTAGGCTTGGATAAGGAGAAGAAGAGAGCCTGTTGCTCCGCCCATTGTTTTCTGAAATTCTGGCCAAAAAGAAGACGTAGAATTATTCAGAGTGCACTAGGCAACGTTTTTACACCCCTAGTTTTTTTTTCTTCAAAAAACACTTTCTAATTTTAGCTCTTAAAATCTAGATAACTAGATTTTTCGAAAAAGTCACAAAGAATGAGATTTCATTGCTTGAATCAACCCCCAATTGACTCATGGTCTCTATGACGCAAACTCGTAGACATCAGATAGCATTTTTGAAGAATCATCTATAATTATTCAAAGGAGAAGTTAGAGAAGACGTCAGAATTTGGATAACATCATGTTTTGACTTTCCTTTGTCATCAATCCGTTTTTTATAAAACAGAGTCATTCGATTTTTCAACTGTTTTTGAGTCTCATTTACTATGTGAAGAGGTGCTCGAAACTTTAGTTTGTCTGGGAGACGAGGGAGTCCTTTTTTGTTAGTCTAGGAAAAACTTTACTGCTACATAAAAATTGAAAATTGTGGGACTTTTGTGTTCAATAGTTGGCTATTCATAGAGACAGAATATCAAAACCCAAACTTTGCACAAAGTTCCCTTAGTATCGAAAGTTCGGATTGCCGTCCTAATTTTTTTTTTGTCGTTTCTGGAAAATACTCTCTCGCTTGAGAGACCGAAAGAAAGAGAGCATTGTCAATTTTATTTATATTTAAGAATGCTATGCATATTTTAGTGATGGTTCCCAAACTGTGATTTGATCACCAAAACTGGAAACAGTAGAATTTGTTAACAATTTTATCCCAAACTTTTCAAATTATTGAGTCGTGTTCCGAGTTGTCACAGCTTCCGAAAATTTGCAAAATCTGAAAAGTCTCAGTACTGTAATTTAGTCAGAAGTACAAATTTGATAGTTTCTCTGTATTCCTATTCTCTAAAAAGCCAAAAATGGCAAGGTCACTTCAACTTTCTCTGTTTCAACTGGAACTCAAAAAAAATTCAAAAATCCTTGTATCCATTTTCATTTTCGATGAGTTTAAAATGTAAATTAGCAAAGTAGTTCGCTGAATCTCGCTCCTTCTGATGTTTATCCACTTCCCAGAATCACCTGACTGACACCTTCTCCGAGTTCTTTTCTTATTCTTTTCCCACGAACTTTTCTCCCAGAATCAGTTCTTTTTCGTCACACCCTAGTAGTTTTCTCACTGTCACAAGACTCTCTATTTCTCATTGTCAGCCATTTTTTCGAGAACTTCTCATTCTAGATGTCAGATCAAGCAAAGTATCCCTAATTCTTTGAGCAGTCATTGGGCTGTTCTGAAACCAAATTGTTCACTTTCTCTTTGATTAATTCATGATTTCTCAAACTCCAAATAGCTCAATCTCTCAGAAATCCAACCAAACCAAACCAAAAACCAATGAGTACTCCAAGTCGTAACCGTGCTACCGTACCCCAGAGGGGATACGTAGCAGCGGCTGCTGCTTCTGCTGCCATCACAATCCATCCACCTGTCCGATGCCGTGCTTCGACAAACAGTTACAGGGTTAGTTCAACCTTTTGATTTTTAATGTTTCAGGTGGTAGGAGAAGAATTGATAATAAACAAAGAGACTAAAGATGTTCGACGCAATCCGCAGATATTCACAGGTAACGCAAAACGGGTTTCAGAGGGAAAGAAAGAGAATTCCCAGAAACTTCATAAATTTGAAGCGGGAATCGTTAAATCATCAAAATGGTTGAAATTATGTGATCAATCTGATACATACAAATGTTAAATGAGCGATGGGACACATGACACCTTGACAGACTGGAGCAATATGTAGTCACTGTCAATAGGTAAACGACATATAGACGATTTTGTAAATAGAGCAGAATTACTGACATGGAAATTTAACTTTCAAAGCGAGACCAACTCTAAAAGGAATACCATTACTCTTTAAGATATATTGCTTTCTTTTTGAAATAGCTGAAACAGTGACCGTTTAAAAAGTTACCGTACTTCACTGTTATCCTCAGAAATTAGATTCTAGAAAAATTGGCGCCTAAATCTTCTGCCTTCTTCCCACCTATTTCCATACATTCCGTATTTGTCCCCGATAAACACTCATTAGACATAATTTATAGTTTGCGTAGTTCTCCTAGGAACAAGTACAATGTGCGCAATGAATTTCTGGCATCCGATTTCAAAAATAAAATGTACTTCAAGACAGAATCTGTAATTCTGAGTCAGTCCTTGTCTCTTGGGGAGTGATCAGATGTAAATTTCTCTAAATTTCTATATAAAGATATTAGTGATTAGCCGACAATTTTCAACATTATCTTACCTTATTACATCTGGTAAGCATTCCTAACAGTGATCAAAAATCCACTTGGAGAACATTTTTTCTCATTCCAAAATCCACCGACCCCACGAGTGTGAATGATCTATCCTAACATCATCTATCATCTCCGATTTCACCCATTTCAAGAAAAAAGGTCAGCTGGTTTTTCAAAAAAAATGAGCTGTGAAAATGCTCGAATCCTTCTCCGATCGTATTTCATTTCGTGCATCTTATTATCTCCTTTCCTCCATTCCCATTTTTCTATTTTCAACATTCCGTTTCTCCATCATTTTGTGTGCAAGAAAATGATGGAATTTTCGTTTTTCTTTTGTGAAAAATGGGAAATATGAGGTGATGACAGATGCACATTTAATTAGGAGTCTCTTCTTTCTGCTGGTATATTCTGGAATCCGTAGTGTATACAATGATCCGGTGGAGTTTTAGTTCCTCCTCTATGATCTTTTTGATCTTGAGAAACATCATCATTTTTGGAAATAAACATTTGGAAATCCAGACAAATCTAGTGCTGAGCTTAATCTTCGAATAAAACAAGAAAGAAAACATTTTTAATTTCTCGAAATGCAAAATTTTATGGACCAGAACGAGCGTAGTTTTATGGTTTTTGGACGAGTTTTTCTGGAGAAGGAACTGGATTTTTTGAAGGAAAATTTTTGTCAGGATAAAACTTTCTCTATGTTTGCTTTATTGACAATATGATTATCTAATTTTCTACGAGTTTGGTTAGAAACCGAAGTTTCAGAGAAAGAACCCATAATTTTGATTCCAAAGTTGTCGTTAATTTGCAAAATCAAACAATTCAATTATTCACAACTTGTTGTAATCTTGAAAATATCGCTAATAACTTTGCACGAGTTTGCCCAGAAACCGAAAAAAATTGTCAATTTCAGAGCTAGTCTAAATAACTTTAAAGTTTCTAAAATTTTTGCTTCAAAAAATTCAATGGAGGTTTAACCTATATTTCCCAATATCCCTGGAGCCCCCAAATTTTAGTTTACCGTAAGATTTGATGGAGCGATTTTAACAACCCAGCCATTATTAATATTGCCGGATTATTCAGCAAAACGCAGTAAAATAACCTTGAAAGTGTTTAAAATTGTGGGAGAGTTTTTGATGTTTGTGGTAAAATGCATTTCCCTTAGGGCTGTGATTCTCATGAAATCTCCAGAATCCAGAATCCAACCCAACTTCATCTCGTCTGCCTCCTATTTTCTCCTTAGCTGCCGAAAAATAAAAAATGTTCGTTTTAGTGGGCCCTCCATCCATGAGGGGGGTCATCTCTCATCTCTCGGAATACATATCAACGACGATGTCACTTTTAATTCTCTCCAATTTGTCACATACACACATTCTCTTGCTTCTTCCTTCTTCTTCTTCTTCGTTTTTTCTTTTCTTTTCCATACGTCTTCAGGTCCTTCTTACCCTATTTCATTACTCTTTCGTGTCGCGTTGGGTAGACTACTGTTTCGTTTTAAACCATGCTATGAATTAAATATTATTTGAATGTCAAAATTAGGCAGTGAAAGAAATGTTCTAAAACAGAAACGTTTGAAAAACCTTAAAAAGAAAGCTCTTACTCTGAAACTGTTAAATTCTGAACTTACCAACTTTTATGAGCTAGGCAAGGGGAGGATTGAGTCTTCGGAAACTGATAATAGTTATCTTGCAATTTCAGGTTTGTATATTCTCGATGCATGCAATAGTTTTCGTTTCCAAAACTAATAGAATCAGAAATTTTTTGTCGAAAATTTTCAATTCATCCAATAAGTTCATCTCAACGAATTCTGATAACATCTGACTTCAGAATCATCAATACAACCCGTAAATCCTTCATAAATATTCCTTTTTTTTCGAAAATCAGCTGCTCCCGAAAGACTCGCTTTACTTCCTTCCCTTATTTTTCGTATTGTTATCACTTGATTTCCTCTTTTTCCCTTGATAACCCCTTTCTTCCTCTTCCTACTCACCCAGATATTTCAGCAATGAATCTCTCCTCTATGACGAAATAAGCAAAAAAAGATGCAGAAAAGGAAGATAATGTCTCACCTATTTTGTATTTGTTGTTGTTGAGATTCAGAGTTCCTTTCGTTTGTTGAATGGAGTAATGATGACGTTCTGGGGGAGACGAGTGATAATAAGCATCCAGAATGAAAACATTTGTGATGTCTAGCACTGAAAGAAGATCTCAAAAAGAGTCAGCATATAATTTCATGTTGTTTATCAATTCAATTTTCTAGTCTGAAAAGGCTCACTGTGAAGGCATGCATTAGATTCTCAACTTAAACACTCAATTGGACTCCAGAGGATAATTACTGAAGTGAAACCCGAAATAAGAAATATAGATTTTGAAACAGCTAAAAGTTGAAAAGGTGTTAGGGCTTTTCACTTTCCAGTTAGTACAGCGAAAGATTGACTGCCTCAGGCGTTTTTCTACATGGATATAAACCTTTCTGGATAACTAAATTCCGTTTTGAATTTAGTTATCCAGAAACGGTAGTTTAATTTGCTTAGCATTATTAGCGTGCTGTAACATTGAAAATGTGGTTAATATTGCTTTAACACGGTTTTTGGAATCATGATTTTAATTATAGAAGTGTTGTGAAACAGTAAACTTTTAGTGTAACAAGAATCTTCAACGGCCTGTGATCTGTTAACACTCTTATTAAAATATCCCTCCCCAAATTCATATTTCAAACTCTTCTCTCTTTCCTCTCTCCCTTTCCTTATTTCTTCCCCCCAATTACCTCCTCCTGACTACGTCACAAATACCTTGTGAGTCTCTGAACATAGAGAGCCACATGCTTCCTTCTCTTGAGAGACCACGTCCATCTGTCTATCCCCAGCTACTTTTAATTTCTCAAATTCCCAAATGAAAGAGAGAGAGACTCATTTCGTTTTCTCTCTCCCTATTTCCTCTCCATATATTCTCCGGTTATCCATTTCTTTTTTATTCCGAACTTTTTATAATTGGCTTTCCTCCTCACGGAGAGCACACGCCCTCCCTTGCTCTTCTCACAGGAAAATGCACATCTGTGTCGGAGGAGAGAAAAGGAAATGGAGAGAGATAGACGATTTAGCAAAAAAAATAGGGGAAGGGGTAAAGTGTATCTTTCATTCCTGGACACGTTTATTTCTATCTGGGAGGGTTCTAGTTCCTTGTGATCTAATTCGAGGAGGGAAATCTTGGTTGCGAACTTAGAACTGAACAGTTATTGGAATGTCCCGGAATCAGAATGCTTCAGGTTTTTCAGTCAAACTCTAATTATCAGGCTACCCTCATGATTTTGCACCTTCTTGCACCAGTGCTCATTTTTTAGATTATGTTTGGATAAATCTTTAAATTTTGACACTGAAAAGTTGCTCTCTAAGAGATCAAATTCTGGCTTTGTATGCTGATAACTTTCTTTAAAATCAAAAAATTGATTTTCAAATTTATGCGAAAATTGTTCCGTATCGGGCGAAAACATTTGGAACCTTGATCTTCGCTTTACATGGTTTTAAATTTGGAGGATTTAACAAAATTTCATAAAGAGATTTCTTTGATGATCCTGGAATTCCGAATATCTGATTTCAAGAGTATTAGAAAATTAGAAAATGTAAACATTTTGAGACTGGCCATTATCTTTTCTAATCAGTGATGTCGTGAATCCGGCTGATCACTTTCAAAATTAATGTTCGGGTAAATGCAAATATTTTGAAACTGGGAATTTTTGTTCACTGTTTCCCTCGAAATCTGATTCTGGTTTTGTCTGCCTTTTATTTTAAGGAGGTTGATATTTATGTTTTCTTCGGAAGTTCAGAACTCATTTATCTAAAAATTGTATCACCAATACCCACTCCAAATCAAGTTCGCTTGACTTTTATTTTTACACCTTTCCCTCAGTTAGTCACACCCATCTCCCGAGCAGAACATTTTGCAACAAATCTACCTATGAGGTAGATAATCGAATGAAACCATAACCGAATTTTGAGTCCCGAGAAAATTGATTTTCGGTTATTTTTTTGAGAATCAGGACATGTGTTTTTACATTTGTAGTCTTTCTTGTTTATCACCTGCCAGTTTCTCCGCCTTTTTCTTCATTCTCAAATCCAAAATTTTTGTTTCTATCTGTGAGTACTTCAGTATAAAATGGCATCATCTTCAAATTTCATGGCACCGCCGCCGAAAATGAACAAAACTTCGTCGATGAACAGTTTGAGGAAGGCGATCGGATTGAAGAAAACTAGCAACGCAGTACTGATTTTGAAAAATTAAAATTTGCATCTTATTCAAAATCAATAATCAATAGAGTAAACTAAAAGATAACTTACATACTGATCATTGTTAAAAAATAATCACTTTCAGAAGTTCTTTAAAACAGAAAAATTAATCTCTACTTCAAACTTGTGAAAACCTAATCCCTTTCCTTTTCCAGGAGCTCTCGATGGTTCCATCTCGTCCAATCGTATCTCCAACTCTCTCTTCTCCATTGGGAGGATCTGGAGCAGCTCCATTGGAGAAAGATTATCACTCATTGGAATATCGATTGACTCATGGACACTGGAGAATTTTCAATTCAAAAAGTGTTTTTGGGAACAAGGTGGGAGAAACGGTAGATAGTTCTAGAAGTGATACCAGATAGGAAAAAATGAATGTTTAGGATGCGTCGGTTCTCGTTTTCGACAAAAAGAGTAATGTGAAGGCACCGCCGAAACTCGGAAAATCGAAAAGCTACTCAATGTTTGATCTCATCAAGTGAGTTTCAGTTGATTTCCCATTATTGTTGGCAAGGAAGACTCTCAAAATCAAGAGATGATTTAAAAAAGGATTCAGGTTCCAAAATGAGAAAATATCTTAAAACTTGTCATTGGTGGCCGTGGTCAAGTTTCCCAAATAATTGAGCGGAACCAACCGCTGTGATTGGCTGTCCGGTGCCGTTAAATCCTCCGAGCTTGTTAAAAACTGTTTGCATAATCAAAGTCGAGCAAAACCCGAACTCAAAAGAATTGTTTTGAAAACAGTAACATTTTCCCAATTCTAGAAACTTTCTAATAGAAGCAATCGCTGAAGGAATCATTTTAGAAGCATGAGAGTCTGTTATGCCTAGAATCTGGAGACAAAACAGTACCAAAACCAAAACACCGAGCTCCTTTATTCAAACATTTTTATTCTTTCTTTCAATACAAAAATACTAGAGTACACTATTTCACTGTTGATGCTGATGAAGATGTTGGATAGGTGGCAAAGGAACGGTGAGATGGAAGAGGATGATCCCTCGTTTCTATTGGTCCTTCCAAACTATTTCTTGTCGACTGACAAATCTTCGTAGACTGAATCCTTCGGCTTCTCTCCCGAATTCTTCTTTCCTCCTCCGCAGAAGATGACGATGGCCGGCAAGGCGGTGGTGGTGAGGAGCTGTAAAATTGAAGGATTTCGGAGGTGCCTGGACCATCGGAGCCCGCTCCCAGAGTTTTCCCACTCCCCAAACTTACAATGAATGCTATCATTTTGACAAATTCGTTTGTCCTTAAGATAATGTGAACAAAGCAACTGACTAACTTTCTGTTGATTCTCTTCTTCTTTTATAGCCGACGTAAGGATCGAAAAAACAAGGGAACTGGGGTGGGTCACGGATATAGGAAATGTCATCGAAACAGGCAAAGGGGCTCCGTTTTGACACGTGCGAATTGATAAGATCTTACGAAGAATTTCGGTAGATTTTAAGAGAATTAAATAACGCTACCTTTTCCAAGAATACCACGCTAGTCAAAGGTTTCCACTGAAGCTGTAGCCTAGATGACCGAGATTCTTCAGAAAGCATATTTGTGTAGTTTATAGCCTAGCAGGCCACGGATAGCTTGCCACCCTCTTGTTGTACTTGTCATACAGTATGTCTATGTTTCTCTCCTATAGCAGCCCCATTTTCGGTCTGCTAGCTTTGACGCTGCACTTGCACAAGTGAAACAAACCTAGTTTAGCAGGCCAATCAAGAAAAAGAACGGCGCTATGGTAGTTGGGGGGGGCCACTATTTTTTCACCGTTTCCGTGATTTTTTTTTCATTTTTACGTGGCACTTTTGGAATTGTTTTTCAATATTTTTAGAGAAAAAGAAAGAAAATATACATTCATTTCTACATTTTCCGTCGTCGTGAGGTGGTCGTCGCGCAGGTAATTTTAAATTTTGCACTGGGAAGTCTACAGATTGTCCTTCCCATAAGCTTAACGCCCTAGACAAGGGGACACCTTCCCACAGGGAGGCCCAGGAGCATTAAAACTGTTCCAGAAAGTCATCTGATTCTGCGGGAAAGTTATCTGATTCGCCTTCCCATAAGCTTAACGCCCTAGACAAGGGGATACCTTCCCACAGGGAGGCCCAGGAGCATTAAAACTGTTCCAGAAAGTCATCTGATTCTGCGGGAAAGTTATCTGATTCGCCTTCCCATAAGCTTAACGCCCTAGACAAGGGGATACCTTCCCACAGGGAGGCCCAGGAGCATTAAAACTGTTCCAGAAAGTCATCTGATTCTGCGGGAAAGTTATCTGATTCGCCTTCCCATAAGCTTAACGCCCTAGACAAGGGGATACCTTCCCACAGGGAGGCCCGGGAAGCACTAAATTGCCACGAGAAAAAGTCACGTAAAAATGAAAAAAAAATCACGGAAACGGTGAAAAAATAGTGGCCCCCCCCAACTACCATAGCCCCAAACGAACTTTAAAAAATCAAACTATCTCTCATTCATTCATTCACTACTCATAAAAAGGGACAAAAAATAGCACAGGATACACGGATGACGACGAGCTGTTGGTATTGGAATGGACGATCGGTGTATTTTGTTTATGATTCGATGAGGAAAAATGTAGAGAGTTGACCGTAGGCTCCCATTGATCTCGAACCACAGACTATTTCTTGTTTTGAACCGACAAATCTTCGTAGACTGATTCCTTCTTCTCTCCTCCTTTCTTTCCTCCGCAGAAGATGACAATGACTGGCACGAAGGCAGTGACGGCGATAGTCTGGAATCAGGGAACATGAGAATTTTGGAAGCTCTTGGTGTCTAGAAACTTACGAACAAACAAATCATATTAGTGCTGATTCAACAGAGTTGGCAATACTCTCCGATTTCAATTCTTTTATACCAAGAGATAAGGGAGGAAAAAATAAGGATGGGTCACGAAGATAGGAACTATCATAAGGTCAAATTATGTTTGAAAAATGAACTGGATGGCGTGAAAAATGGGAAAATAAGCAAGGAATTTTTGAACTGAAAACATTAACTTTAATGCAATTGCTTAATCACCTAGTTTCTAAAATTAGAAGGTTCAATCATAACTAGCGAGCTGAAATTTCAGAAAAAATTTCAGTTTCAAAAATATATGGAATCTTGATTCAATTATTCAGACTACTTTGAGAGGTGACAAAAGTGGTCAATCTTCGATTGCGTTTAGACTTTCATTAAGATCCTTGCTTTAGACTTACTATCCTTTTTGTCCTTAACTGGAAATTTTTCCAGGTACGAAACCCAACAACTGATGGGACTGGTTCATCCGAGAATCTTGCACATGGAGCATCAACTTGAGGAAACTAAAGATTACTTCTCGTTCGCCACGGAGCAGATTTTTGGAAACCTGGAATCAATCGTGACTGATGATACTGTAGACCGACTTGAGATCAAACTGGGAGTTCTTCAGGTGAGCCCATATTTGAATTGAGAGCAAAAATTAAACCGATACAGTACCGCCCATCAGGTTGTAAACACTCCAATCTCTCAAATTTCACACGAAACGGGCAACTTTGAACCACTTTCCCGGACACTAAAATTCAGCATTTTTCAAATTATATTTTTCAACAAACTTCAACTCTCCCGTATTTTTAACTTCTTCAGATCATCGACGGAATGTCATACCTTCACAATTCTGCAAAGATGCTCCATGGAAACCTGACTCCTGATGCGATCTACGTCACTGCCACCAAGACATGGAAAATCGGAGGATTCAGTTTCTCAGTTAACGCCAAAGAACCGGTATTATACTTTCTGGAAACATGTCTAATTTCTAAATTTTAGAACTGCTTCCCGTGCTATCCCTGGACCAAAAAACTGCCACCATGCCTTCAACCAGACCTCGATTTCCTAGCTCCAGAAAACCTCGCAGCCGGTCAATCCTCGGTTTCCAGCGCTGCGGACGTCTTCTCGCTTGGAGTCTTGATCTGTTGGATTTATGCAGGTATGTTGTGTTTTTGCTTTTTGTGCAAAAATCTGGAGATGAATCATGCCATTTGCAGGTGGAAAACGACTGATCGACGCGAAAAACAATCTCGAAACATACCATATCATCGTTGGCCAACTGGATGCGGCACTTCAGTGCATTTCAAATGAACTGGGGGGAAATTTGAAGGATTCATTGGCTAAAGTGTTGTCGTTGGATGTTGAACAGCGCCCTACTGTACAACTTTTGTCGTTGATCAAGCATTTCGATGATCCATGTCTTTCCGCTTTGAGGCAATTGGATGATATTGCTCAGGTAAGTAAAACTAATGCAAAAATCTAGTGAGATCCAGAAAACGTATGTTCAACTATTTCAACAAATAAAAAGCTTTAGCAAAGTTAGAGTTGAAATATATTTCGGTTTCAATCTTTTTTGAAATTGTAAAATAATTTATGTGTAAATTTCAGGTATTCGACCCATCCCAAAAGTCTCATTTCTTGAGTCAAACCCTCAATGCATCCATTCCTCACATCTCGGAAACTGTCTGGTTCAACCGGGTCTTGCCACGATTCAATGAACAACTCCTAGAACTTCCAGAAATGTATTATTCTATCACAAAACCTCTCTTCCATATTCTCGAACACTGCGAGAGCCATAATCTTCCCAAAATGAAACCGTGGATTCGTAAACTCATGGAGGCCACCGCCCATAATAAACTCGTAAGTGTTTTTCGGTTTTTGTGACGACTCTTCTTCTATTTTTGTCTCTACGCCACCGCCTACTCGTCCCCGAAATCCTTGCCCTCGAGCGTTTTTGCAGTGCTAATTGTGCTCATATTTCGAGTCTATTTTAGACGTCCTTGTCCCACCCCTCGTGCTCTTCAGAATTAGCTCATTTTTCTTTATTTTTTCAGCTTCGTGCGTTTATTTTGGAGAACATGTCCGCGTTGTTCAGAAGACTCTCCGATGAATTTGTGGAGGATAAATGTTTGGATGTTATCATTATGTCATTGAAGTCGGAGGATACGTCACTTCAGGTTAGTGCAGTGTCGGAAAAATATATAATGCTTGGGTGTTTTCTGTGGAAAATAGCCAACTTCAGGTACTTTTAAGAAGTAGTTTAGAGTAGTCCCATCGGTCTGAAAACTGGTTTGTATATTAATCAAACCTAGATTATTATTTTGCAGTAAACAGTTTTTTCTGTACACTAAATTCCATAACCTATTGACTGGTACAGTAAATAACCAAGCCTTTATTTCAGTCGAGTGCAGTTCGCGGTCTTCCTCATGTCGCTGAATTCCTTCCGATTTCCTTCATCACCAAAAAACTTCTCCCAACAATCATGGGTCTTCCTCCATTCCTTCATGAGAATGTTCCACGCCAACTGGATCTTCTTGCTGCTCTGGCTGCTCTTTCCGATCGTTGTGATGTTGCAAATGTTGTTCTACTCTTCGGATGCATCTCATTGTGCAGTTCATCTCATCCAGTCATTGTTCATGCCAAATCAAGTGAGTGACCATTAGTTAGCGAAATTTCCTTTTTCAATCAGAGATAGTTTTGTTTCAAATTTAAATTAGCGTCAGTGGACGCCCGGATCTCCATTCAAATAAATAAGAGCAAAAATTAGCTAAGAACAAACAATTACTGTTTCACTATAGCTTTTGATAATATTATGAATGATTCATATTATGAATGAAAATTTCTCATTTCAACTCAACTCCCCAATCTAAATCATTTCCAGGAATCGTCCAACGCCTCGTCATGCGTGACCCAAACCGCCTGAAAGATGCTCAACTCTTCTGCATTCATCTCCTGAATCCTCTTGTCACTGGTCTCGCTTGTAAAGATTTGAGCACATTCAGTTGCGCTCATTTCGATGACATCCTTAGCTCCGTGAGAATCCTTTTGGATGTTCTCGAACAACGTCGCTACGAGATGGAAGACAAAGTGGAACACAAGCAGAGCAATCATCATTTGGGACTGAATCGTCTCGGAAATCGTCGAGTCTCCATGTCATCCACAAATCTGCCACGCGTTATGATCAGTGCCGCCCGTCCTTCGTTCTCTTCTGATTCAAGGAAAATGTCATTCCTCTCTGCAGATGGACGACTGGAGGATAGAGGATCAAGGAGAGAATCAAGAGATTCTCGTGGAAGTTTGGAGAGTGATATGAGTATTCGGATAGGAAATGGATCTGATATTTCGGATGATTCTTGTTTCTCAAGTCACTCAGCGAAAGGAAGAAGACAGAGTTGGTTGGATGGATATGGACACTCGGTTAGTTTGGAGCAGAATACGAATGGATTTTTGGAAACCACATCAAGGAATCTGGGAGATCGGAATAGCATGAAGTGAGTTTATGAAAACAACTGAAATCGAATTTACTATTAGTTAGTTTGTAAGATTTTGCATTCTTTTTTGATAAAAGTATCACTTTCCAAATAAGTTCTGTTTCAAGAATTTTCCTTAAAAGTTTTGAAGTTAACTTCGATAGTTTGTAGAATGAACTCGCTTCTAAATAGTCCTTATTTCAGTTTCAAACAAAGAAATGCTCGTGCCTCGGAACGAAGAGCCCGTACTCGATCTCCCAATGCTGAACTCGAACCGCACCGTGAACAACCCCCTGCTCGTCCCAATTCCTTCACTAACCTTGGTCATAATATTGTACTCACTTACCGTAATCTTATTTACAACAACAAGGACCACACTTATACTTGACGCTAACTTGATCTTCTTTAACTTTTTTTTCCCGCTTGAGAGTTTAAAACTTCCATCTTTTCGCAACATTTTTGCAGTAGTGTTTCCCCCTTTGTGATACGATCTCTCCCTGTTCTCCCCCACTTCCAAATGATGATGAAAATTACTTGGTTTTATGTTTTTAAAAAATACGAATGAATAAATCTAATGAAAGCTAATGATATTGTTCATACTTTGACTGAACTTGAATTCGCGACTGACTTCTTGAAGCAAATCCAGTTGATCTACCAGGATTTAAAAATCCAGAATCGAGGGATGAGGGCATTGGAGTGATATTCTGGGTCAAGGAAGGTATCACGGAGGAAGAGGAACTGGCACGAAGGGTGGATGTCGTAGGGTAGGTACGGAGACGACTGCTCAAGGAAGCGGACGGTTTCCTCTGGAAAATCAAAGTTTGAGGCTTTGTGAATGATGCCCCGAAAATCTACTTTCCATCTACGGAATTTTTTGTCAAGCTATAAGAACAGTTTTTTTCGCTTTTAACTTTTTTCACTCAATATTTCAGTTTCCAGGGTTTCCTAAAACACTTAAAATTAAAATTAAAATCACTAATTAATTTTTTCAAAACACCTTTGCTTTTCACTTTTGCGTTTTTTACTGTTTCTGAATCTTGCAAGAAATCAGACGCTATTCAGGTGCAACAGTATTTGTTCGTAAGCCCCACAACTTGCCTTATCATTCGTAGGAGCTTCCAGTCTTCCCAAATCGCAGTGAATGGATATTAAGTATGGAAGTACTGTTGCATCCACCAGAAGATCTGAAATTCAAACATTTTCTGTTTTTGATTTCTATTTTCAAAAAGTTTCCTATCCTAGCGATGAGTTTAGAAGTATACTAAAATTCTTGAAAATCCTCACCTGAAACATCGGGGCGACTCTTCTCATTGGTCTTCAACAAGTTATTCACCAACTTCTGCACTTCTGCAGATACATGGTCTCCCATTTTTTTGAGCTTTCCCTGCAAAAGTACACACATCAATGTATGCCAGCGCCCACTCTTGTGGTCACTCTCCCTCTCTCTACTCCACAGCGCGTATCTTTACTCCCAGTTGTCTACGCACTCGATGTCTGTCTCTCTCGGCGGTTCCATGGTGTAGTGGTTAGCACTCAGGACTCTGAATCCTGCGACCCGAGTTCAAATCTCGGTGGGACCTATCGCTTTTTGCGTTTTTTGCAAATGTTACCTGGGTGATTTTCATAACGATTGCAGGCAGATTCTCTCCATCGAAGGCTCTTTCGAGTTGGAGAAGCTCGAAGAGGACACATCCAAGAGACCACATGTCACTTTTTTCGTTGTATGGTCGACCTAATATGTCCAAGAAAACATGTAGTAGAGCGATGAAAACTCACTTTCGCAAATCTCTGGACTCAAATAGTTTGGAGTTCCGATTACTGTAGACGCAGCAGATTTGGTACCAAGTTCCTTCGATATACCAAAGTCGGAGAGCTTCAAAATAGTTTTTCTCCGATTCATCAAAATATTCTGAGGTTTCAAATCTCGGTGAACAATTTTCTTCGAATGCATGTGATCCAGAGCAATCAGAATCTGTGTAAAGTATTCCAAAACAGTCTTCTCTGGGAAATGTTCTTTCGAATTGTCTTTTATCTGATCGTTGATAAGTCTCTCCAGAGTCCCTCCTTCAGCATATTGCATCACTGAAGATAACAGTACTACAGCAATTTTCGAAGAGAATACTCACCAATAGCCAACTGATTATCAATCGGAAAGTAGTCAATGTACCCGATGATCAATGGATGTTGTACCTTTTTCAAAAGATTTACTTCACTTTCAATATACTTTTCCTCTTTCTCCGACATTCCGTGAGTGTTGATGAGCTTGATAATGACCTAGAAAAATAGGAGAGAGATAACAAATATAATGCACTTCTCGATTTCTTCACTGAACTGGCCGCGTGGCGCAATGGATAACGCGTCTGCCTACGGAGCAGAAGATTGCAGGTTCGAATCCTGCCGTGGTCGAAATCTCTTTTTCTTTTTTTCTCACCTTGGAAGCATCACTCTTCCCTCGGCACAGCCAGCAGACCCCGAAAGCACCACGTCCAACGACTCGTACTTTCTCATAACTGTCCATTGTTCTAATAATAGAATAGATAATAAGTTCGACTAGAAGAGTAGAAGACGTTCTATAAAAATGCGAAGAAGACGTGACTAATCAGTGAAAAATAATCAATATCTGTGTTCCTCTGCATCTCTCTTTCGAAAATCAGAACTGGTTTATCATTCAACGTAGGGCGGAAGAAGAAGAAGAAAAATGCCGCGCATTTTTTTATTATCTCTCTATCTCTCCCAAATGGATTCCAGTACTTATTCATGTGATTTGCGGCAAAGTTTAACTTTCAAGACGAACAGTATTCATCTTGATTTATTTTTAACCTAGTATTCCAATAGTATCTTTTCAACGAAACAGAAATCAAACATTGTTGAAGAGAAGGGGAGAGATAGCATCGCACAGCCTCAAAATCACTTGAGAGCGACGGTCAAGTCTATGCCATTGCGACCCAAGACGAATGTGGCCGCGTGGCGCAATGGATAACGCGTCTGCCTACGGAGCAGAAGATTGTAGGTTCGAATCCTGCCGTGGTCGAAACGTTTTTTGCAAAAGTTTATTGTTTGAGAAAATGGGTAACATAGTAAAAAAGAGACCAATACACGTAACAGAATCATGATAATTACAATTCTCATGATTTTTCTTTTCTTTTCATACATTGTTTGTCATACTTCAGAGAAGTTCTCTCATCGTCCAACTCTCAAACCGGCGGACTTCCCTCGTCTTTGTGAACATTGTAGTTATCTGTTCGTGTCGAACAGAAATAGGCCAAAAGGAGAAGAAGGATAAGGAAAATGAGACAAGTGACAAGGGCAATTAGGCCGATCACAATCAATGTTTCGTTGGTTGATGGACTATCGGAGCCAGAGAGGAAATCGTCCTCTTCGTCTTCTGGAGAGGATTCAGACGGAGAAGTCGGATCGGATGGAGAAGGAGCAGAAGATGGAGATGATGGAGATGAGTTCTTGGTAGTGGCTGCTTGCTTTCGCCGCTCTTCACGCTGTCGCTCTTCATCTAAAATTGGGATTCAAAATTTCATGAATTAAAGGGAAATAAGAAAGAACCTTGTTAAACAAATAAATCAGGTTTTATTGCGTAACTTACTAAGGCATTAATTTATTCTAACAGACCCGACTCCAAAGCCAATAGGTCAACCCACCCAGAAATTTCTGAAAGAGCAAAGTCTATACTCACCTTGATCCACATCCAACTGATCGAAGTTCAGAATCGGCTTCACAATAACTCCTCCGTGAAGCCAAGGTTTTGATTTACCCTCAACTCTCTTTGGAACCATAGTTGTTTCTGGCTCGGCTATGATTTCAGTAGAAGAATCCATATCTTCAGTAGACGTTGTCTCAAAACCAAACAAGGTCGAAGTATCAATCTCCAATGGTTCCTCGCTGTCCTAAAACCACATAGAGATTGAAAAAAAGTTACAGTATCCATATTTTACCTCTTGATCCAAGTTATCGGCAACATAATTGGATCTTGTAGTGCTGTCGTAACGATTCGAAGAGTAGTAGAAGTTTGGAGGAGTGTTCTCCATACTATCTTCTGAGAAAACTTTCCGCTTTCCTGTAGTCGTTTCAATTTTGATAACTTCTTCACTCTCCCCTCCACCTACAGTATTCGGAGGCGTCAAGTTCAGAATCTGATCAGGAGTCGTCACCTCCACCAACTCATCTTCTTCTAACGACATCTTCTCTTCTTCAGAATCAGAAGCAGAAAGACGTGTCTCAATGGAAACTACACTAATCGTCGGATGTGTTGTATTCTCGTTATCATCATGATATTCCTCATCATAATGATTTTCTGTGTAATCGTGGTATTCCGTGTTGTGATCCGGATCATCTTCGGTTTTCGGTTCATTTTGAATGGTTTCTGGATTCAGATGAGTGGTTGTTGAAGGAGTGGGGAGTTGAGTAGTATCGTGGAAGTCTGGAAATAAAAATGGTAACGAATCTGGAAAAAACGCATGTTTCTCTCTTTTGTATCAAAAGAAAAGTGTATTGTTTTTCGATGTTTCGTTAGAAGGTATTCATTTTCTTCAACGTTCCCCAATTGTCAACTTACCTCCTTCCATATTCTCCTCCTGATGTTTTTGCTCCTTTTCTCCATCCTCATCCAATGTATTTACTAAACTCTCCAAATCATCATGCTCATTCTCAATTTCTTCCTTTTCATGATGCTCCTCTGTATTGATTTCTTCAGATTTTCCCGTCTCCGATGAAATTATCAACTCATCAAGAATCGTGGTGAAGTCCTGAAATGTTCTCACTTTATACTGAAATTGATTTCTCCAAGACCTCTGGTTTGAGGGATTCCAAAGTACCCAAGATTGGTGTGACAGATGAAGATGATGATGATGATGTTGTAGATTCAGATTCAGAAGTCGTCGTCTCCACTGGAGGTGAATCCGTCGGCATTGTAGATGTGTAATACACTTCTGAATCATCCTCCATATTGTTGACGATTGTGGTCAACTCTTCCTGAAACACAATGCCTTCTAGTGTTCCTCTATAGTGTTTTGTCAAGTTCAGACAAAATCAGATCCCAATTAATTAAAGATTACCTCATAATCCTCATCATCATCAATCCGTCTGCGTCTCTCCTCTTCCTGTTTTCTCTCCTCATCTTCTCTTTCTCTCTTCTCTGCGTCTTTCACAAAATCATAAATCTGACAACTATCCAGATCCTCGTCATCGAACAAGTCATCATCCATAGGCAGCACAAAACTCAAAAAGTAGTCTCTGAAAAATGAAACTGTTGCTGAATTTCAAACATCAAGCCGGATACCTAAAATTGAGCCTCTTGAAAATCTTCCGTCCATCCGGACAGAATGTGTTCACATGGTTCTCCAGACAAATCGTCGTCAAATGCAGGAATCGACATTCATCGTGGCGAGGGGTTGTGCTCAAATCAGATTCAGCTCGAAGACGAGATGCTTCATTTAGGAATGAGCTGCATCTCATGGTTAGGAAGGAGTGGTGTTTGCTGATACATTTCAGAGTTGGTTCCATTTCTGTAAAAATAGATGCACAATAATTTTTTAGAAAAATGTCTCTGTTTCATCGGAGTGCAAATTGAATCAAAATTTTATGCAACTAATGGATCTTCGAATTTCGGAATGTTAAAAAACCAGGCGGTTTTCGTCCCTTTCGGGGACTCCAACCCCCTGGCATCCGCTTATCTCTTCACACACACCCAAAGGGGCAAAGAGAGCAAAAAATCGAAAATTTCAAAGTTGATATTTTTGAGAAAAGAAAAATACGGGCATCATCTCAGACAAATTTCCAATCGATCTATAAAGGTTTCATCCAAATCGGTCCACTGAGAGTTAAGTTATGACGTGCCACAGACAGACTCACAGACAGAAATTGGTGATTGTTATTAGTAATGATTTCAGACAATTGGAAGTTGAAGTGAACAACAAAGGTTGAAAAACTTTATTTTAAAAGTTTAAGCTGTTTTTCTGCACTAAGGTTAAGCTGCTAAACAACATTCTGAGTTCCAAAGTTTCCCTTATCTCACCTGACAAGACAAACTTGCACTTGTTCCTCACATGCTTAGCAAAAACCGCATGCTTTTCAGATTTCGGACATTTCTTCATACAGTCCAAGTTGTCGTAAAGCCTCCTGAAGATAGAGTTTGAGTTCAATAATCGTTCGAAAGCGGAGGACTCACCAACAAACATCCTTCATGCTCTCCAACGGTCGTTGTCTATCGAAGAGGGTTTGTAATCTAGAAATTGGAATATTTGTGATAAAATCACTTCTAAACTGTTGAAATTCATAAAATCCTGATGACCGGGAAACATCAGAAACCCTAAAGAAATTCAACATGTGATAACCAGAAAGTCTTCCACTTTAAGAAGTCTTGAAACTTGAACCCAGATACTGGTTAAAGTCAGAATCTTCAGAAGCATTCAATTTTGGAGAGTACTTGAAGGCCCCATTTCGTGCAGAAAACCAATGTCTCAGAATCTCAGAAATTAGAAACATTATTATTTCGCATCTTGTGGTAAGATTTCAGAATCCCTCTTTTATACAGAATCCACCTACCGTTCGTCATCGTATCCTATTCGGCTCAATGATCGTTGCTTCAGGCGTGTACATCGGTCTTCGCAGCTATTCTGAAATTTTCCCTGTTTCAAATGTTTTCAAAAGAAAAGTAGTCTCCAAAAGTTTTGATACATCTTCCATGTTCCTATCTTCATCACTTCTTACCTGTGCTATGACCGCAGTCGTTGTCAAAATGAGAAGAAAGAATGAGAAATTGAACATATTTCGAAATTGAGGAGATTTTCAGTCGTGGAAGAGAAGGAGCATTCTGAAGGAAAGAAATGTTATGTGCAACTTTTTTACGAAAAAGTGCAAAAAAGAGTCGGCTCAATTGACCTGGAAAAAACGAGGGGGTAGAAAAAACGAAAAAACGAGGGAAGAGTACCGGAGAAGAACAACAAAAAAATAAAAAAGGCGGGAATAGATGAAAATTTAAAATTCATTGAACCGAGTCCTCCTTTTCCTTCAATTGCTTATTCTTTCGTTAACCCGGTTGACCCAGAAAACGACACTGAATTGAAAAAAATGAGAAAACGCAAGAAGGAGTTGGAGGAGGAGGAATTCTGGAGAAATGAGTCTCCGAGGAATATTTCTCCATATGGGGGACAAATGTCACATTTCTCGGAGTTGGGGAGGGATAGAAAATTTGCAAGACAAAAGAGAACAAAAGTGTCAGGGCACTGATATTTTGGAACGGAGAGATGTAGGAGATGTATGAGAGAAGGGAGGACCAAAATGGAGAAGAGTAGGGAAAAAATGAGAATGTCAGAAAAATTACATGTGCTCTTTTTATAAAAACTAATCGAGAGGAAGATTCTGAAAAATCTTTCTTGTTTAATACGATTCTGATTCTGTGCGTTTGTGCAGAAATATGAGATGCCCGGTCAGAAATCACCATTTTCGGCTTTGGAGGGAATTCAAATACTATTTTAGGACTGTTTTAGGACCGTAATTGATGCAATGCTCCAGATCTCTGCCTATTTCTGAAAGTGGTTTCTAATTTTTGATCCTTTGTCAGTATCATACATTCCTAAATATTTCAAAACGATTTGTAAATCACTTAAGAACCCGTAATATTTTTCAGAGAAACTCAAACTTGAAAACAGGCCTGAAGGTTTTTGCAAACTTTCAATCTAGAAAAACCATGAAACAGGGAAAAATTCCCTGATCGAAAACCGAAAATCCACTTGTACTCATTAAAAATGAGAAGCCTCTTCTTTCTCAAAAATAACAAGATGAGTAAGAAGAAAACGTTTTGTACCTTCTTCCTCTCCTCTCTTTATAACAAAAACTCCGGAGCCCCTACAAAACGAAGGCAATCAGAAAACTTCATCCCACACACACAAATGCAATTTTTTATTAGGATCACTTCGTGATGAATCATTTGAAGCTATATTTCATAATGAGGTGATGACTATGAATGGATAAGAGAGCAAGGATTGGTTATGAAATAGAAGAAGGTTTTTAGCAAGTAGTTGAAACTGGGATTTTAGTGGGATCTGGGAGAAATCCCAGATCCTACTGAAGAGCTGGACATCCCAGAAGAGTCGGGCGATTTTTGACATCTCTAAAATTAGGATTTTGGAGTTTGAAGGACTTGTACTTTTCTGCTTCTGAGTTCAGCATGTCTATTTGGCATTTCAATTGTCACCGAGCTTCAAAAATTATCAATCCTGGGAGATTTCTACTCTCAAATCGACCGTAATCGTTTACAAATTTTTCGCGCATTTCGAATTTCGGAATAGATCAAATCTATCGGCGCGAGCGGGAAATTTCGTGGCGCAGATAACTTCATTTGTCATAATTTTCCAGCTTCATTCATTCTTGTGATCTTTCTTTTTTGACGAATTTTTATTAGTTTCCTTTTTTGTGAGTTTGCGATTTCAATTCGCATCTGGTCACAAGACAGTCGTGTTTTTTTGAGTCGAAATTAACTTTCAAAAAAAATTAGGCTAGTTTTCTATATGCATCGACATAACTTCTAGTACTTTTTGCGATTTTTAAAGTAGAAACTAATGATTATCTTGAATTCGTCCTCCAATTTTCTCAATTTTTCGAATAATTTGGCTATTTCCGAGATATTGCGTGGCGGTGTACAATGCAGAACTTGCATTGAAGCTTACGACAAATTTCAGTTTAGGCGCGAAATGAGCTTTCGCTTGTTGCGTTTAACTCATTTCACCTCGTTTCCGGTCATTCCTCGCAAACTTTCAGTCGGAATTTCTTGGAAACAAGCTTTATTTTGCTTGTGTTTTCGAACATTCCGTCGCTCAGCGCTTAGATCAGTTTTTCCCTATTTTCGGTTCTTGCTGGTTCCGATCGTTACATCAATGAAATAATCAGTCGATGCCATTCACTGGCTCAACTCGTTCGCTTCGTCTTTGTTCGTCGCCTCTCACAAAAATTAAATTAAATTTTTTCAGACTTACTAACCCACTAATGTTTCCAAAAGCAAATTCTCTCGCTGAAAATCAAGCTGAAGAGCAACCAATAGCCCAAGACGACACCAAGTTGTTGTATCGAACAATGAGCAATCTGGAACTTCAGTGAGTTTTCGTGAACCGAACAGATTTTCATTTCAATGGTTTGCGTTTACAGAGCGCCTCACAATAGCGATAACTCTGCGAGAGTTTCCAGGTATCCAACGAAAGAAGAAATGAGACAATATTTATCTCAAAATAAGAGTGCTCGTGTAGCAGAACTTGAAGCCGAATTGAGGTTAGTTGGATTACACTGTTGGACAGCTGTTGAGCTCAAATTGTTTTAATGTATTCGAAATTTAAAAGAAAATTGCAGTGCTTCGAGACTCGAAATGATGCAGCGCAGACAGCGTCGTGACCAACAGCGAGTCCTATCGAACGAGAATCGCCCACTGACCCAAGTTCGGTGAGTTTTTTGAGCGGTCGAGATGTTTATTTTAATGTGATTCATTTTCAGTGCGTCTCTCGGTTGCGCCAACTCTGCGACATCATCCGAGTTTCCATCAGACGAAGAAATGACAAAACATTTCTCTCAAAGCTTGCTTGATAGTATTGCAAAGTTCAAAGCCATTATAAGGTTAGTTAGATACAACCTCTAGCGTTCCAGAAGTATGGACAACGCGCTCCATTTCATACTTCGCGTACTTGTTTTTTCTAGCACTGAGAGATCAAAAACAAGCCTGAAAATTTTGATTTGTCTGTTCTACAAAAAACGTGCGCAGTGTGATTGAAATGTAGCACGTCATCCAAACTCCTAGAAGACTAAATAGTACCTTACTGAAGTGTTCAGTCAGCTGTATGTTCTTCTCAAAATTTCAAAAATAAATTTGCAGTACTGAGAGGGCGAGAATCGAGCAGATCGGACTGAGTCGTGAGCAACGGCCAACCACGTCGAACGACAATCGCACACTCACCCAACTTCTGTGAGTTTTTATGTTAAGGGCTTCATAGCAATGCGTTGCATTTACAGAGCATCTCGCATTAGCGTTAACGCTGATGAATCCCCCGAGCTCCCATCGAGAGAAGAATTGGCTAAGTATCTCCCTCAAGAAGCCGTTGATCGTATTGCAGCGATGAAAGACGAGAGAATGTTAGTTAGTTTAACAAATTTGGTTTCATTTGGGGTGCTGCTAGCGTTTCGGAGGTGTGATCGTCACTTTCCATCTCAATTTCAGTACGCGCGCGTTTTGAGCACTAGGAGACCCGAGATTTCGGGCCTGCTTCTCGGAAATTCTTGATCTTCTAGTGCTTGAAATAGCACGCGCCTCGAGATAGAGATGGAGCGCGTCGCCCACATTTTTGGAATGCTCAAATTGGTTTCATTCGATATTTCGAAACAAAATTTACAGTGCCACAGCGACAGCTCGTGAGCAGCAAGCTGGACTGACTCGTGAGCAACGACGAACCATGTTGAGGGAGACACGCCGACAGGTCGAAGAGAGGCATGCTGCGCTGTTAAAGGATAACACCGACTCCCAGCAACGCACGGAGATTGCTGAACTTAATGCTAAAATCAGGGATCAAGTTCTGACCATTCGGACATTGACCGAGATGTTCGCCGACAAGCGAACCAAGACTGCTGTCATGAGACTCGTCAACTCGGAAATCGAGGGAACTGAACTCAGAAGAAGCTTGAGAGCAATCAAGGAGGAAACAAAGAACACTAGCTCGCTCGAAGAGGCTCTAAAAGAGAACGAGTATCTCAAGAAAGTGAATGAGGAGTTCGTTGAGCTGAGTGCGAAGTATCACGTGGCACATCAGAATGCCCTTCGAGAAGTGGCGAGGCTCAAGGAGTGCATGGAGACGATCAAGCAAAAATTGTTGAAAATGATTGAATCAAAAAAGAAGCTCCAGGAATATGGTGCGGCCATCAGCGAAAGTGACTTCGGGCTCAGAATGGAGAAGCTTAGCGCTCTGGAGTACAGAGATCTTCTCGATAAGGCGTACATGGAGGCCGTGAAGGACCATCATCGTTCCGATTCTCCATAAATAATGTAATTCACTCTTTCTCATACTGTATTCATGTGCCATTAAGTTTGTCCAGTCTGTTATATCGAATAAATCCTTGTCAATGCTGTAGTCGCCTTACTTTTTCGTCTTACTTCGGCCGAGAACACACAGTCTCAAACATCAGAAAATGTTTTAAAAAACTGAAAAAGAAGTTACAAATTAAGGTCCATATTTAAAACTTCTATCATGGTGATCTGCACCATGATATAAATATAGAGGTGTCCAATCGGACCCCTTTTCGTAAACCATAAAGCATCTCAAGAATCCCCTCGATGACTAAAGGTTCCGATGTCCTCCCACATATTTCAAAACGAATAGCTATACACATATCACATAAAATTCTCAAAGAAGTCGCCGAAAACTTTTTATCCCCTTCTTTTTTCGTTCTCATTCCCTCTGGTTGTCCACAATGAAAAAGGTGTCAGTTGGTGAGAGAGAGAGGGTATGGTTTTTTAGGGGGCTCAGAATATTTGTTGATTCGAAAAGTTTCAAAAAAGAAGAAGCATGATCAAGAAGAAGAAGTTCATGGGAAGAACGGAATGAAACAAAAAAAAGTTGCGGAGAGATAATAAAAATGAGAGGAGAGGGATCTGGAGATGATGACTTTTTGATGATCGCATGAAAAGTTTTTGGAGGAATTTTAGAGGGGGAGCAGTTTATTGAGGGAAAAGAAGAGGAGCAGAAGTTTTTTAGTTGAAAAAAAGAAGAAGTTAATGAGCAAGGATCAGAAATGTAACAAATTCTGAAGAGAGGGACAGAATCAAAGTTCGAGTTTAGATTGTAACTGTTTAGGGAATGAAATCGAGAAGCTCCTCACAGTTGCTCGAGGAGCCTCCGTGGGAATCATCAGGTGAAAATCTCAATTTTCAGAAAAACGTCATCAGGACGTTTCAAAAAATTTGAAAATAAGGAAAATAAGGCGAACTAATTGTGAAAGCATTCCCTTCAAAACCACTAGACTTAAAACTACGACGTTCTAAAACGGTATTTCGAAACCGGTCATTTCCAAGGAGTACACGATTGCTTTGATTAATTTATGGATTTTTTTTACGTTAGAGATGCTCGGTTATGAATCATCTGGCTTCACAACATCCGGTTTCAAAATGTCCCGGAGCCAGAAAACCATTTCACAGTTTCAATACCAACGTAAATGATTGACACTCGAATTCATTTGGAAGAGAGGTAATCAAAAAGTTACATCCACAATTAGACTCAACACTCTGAACATTTGAAAAACTTTCCTGTTACATGACTTCGCTTCTAAGTTTTTTTGGTTCATCGAAAACGATTTTCTCTTAGATGTTAGAAGCTCAAAGTTGAAGAACACCTCTCAACTCCGGCTGTCTACAAGTACAGACATTCGAACCTTCTGTCAGAATGTTCATCACTCAAACTATCACAAAAAGAACATGAAAAATAGACGAGAAACAAAAAACAACAAAAAAACAACAGAAAAAATGAGTGATGATGAGTTGACACTCTCTGACAAAAAGTACGAATGAAATCGGATAGTGTTATAGTTACGGGGGAGGGAATGAGCAAAAGTGCTCAGATTTTTTGGGGGGAGAAGGTGTTAAGAATCAAGGGTTTTATGTGGTACTTGAGATATAAAAATAGGGATCGAAGTACTTTGATGGTGCAAACCCTAAAGTCAGAAATCTTGAGGCATGAACTTCTAAGCAGTTTTGAGTTTCATCTTGAAATATCAGAGCACGTTATTCCCCTCTCGGAATCTGGCATGAAGGCATGAAAAGAATATCAGCATCTCCTTTCAAGTCAATAGACTGGATTTTCATATTTTCCCTGGAATACTAAAATTTTGAACCCAAAGTCTACAAATCCTCTCACCACCACTAGCCATCATGAACATCAACATACTCTTACTTGACTCAAAACAACAATATCTTCTTTTTTGCTTTTCATTTCTCTCTTTCTGCGCTACAACTAGTACGAAACATGAGATGAACGAGCTCAGGTGGTCTAGAGACACTTTTCTCACCTTTGTTACAATCTGTGTAAAAGAAGAACATGATTTCATGTCAATATTTAGTAAAACTTAGGTCCCCATTGAAACAAAATTAGGGATAAAACATAAATCTTCTTCATGAATGTTGTGGAAACAGCTGGTCATGGGAGGAAGAGGGAAGAAGGTATCAGAAGTCAGGGAAGAAGAAGAAGAAAATGAGAGAAGAAATCGAGACGTGAAAGAGGAAAACGAACAGAAGTTTTTTGGAAGAAGAAGTAAAGTTGAAAGGATTATATAGGGGAGCGAACGGGAACCAAGTGCCTAAACATTTTGAGACTTTTTCGTTACAAGAGCAGAGAGGTTTTAGAAAAGAAAATATTTGTCATATTTTCTAAGTTACACCGCGCTCTGTTGCTAATATGGCGAAAATTTGAATTTTTGCTTTCAAACAGCTTTTTCGGGTTTCGAGGATTTGTGTTACTTCCGGAGCTTTATCTCTGAAACCAGTAGTCAACTTTCCAGCTTTGATATTTGAATAGGAATCGGATCCGGAACACAGTCTCAAAAATTACAAACAATGATTTCGAATTCTCAAAAAATTAGGAGTTTGAGAGCAACATATTTCGATTAGTGCAATAGTTCGGTTACCGAAAAAGCATAGCAACTTGAAACAGGCAAAATTTTCACATTCAGACATGTTCTGTTTTCGATTGGAATTTAATATTAGAAGACTAGCCTGATCGCCCAACTCGCTCCGCTCGCTTGGGCGATCAGGCTAGTCGCGGCTGCGCCGCGATAAGTTCTCAACAATTTTGAAAAATCAAAAACAATTAGAAATCTCGTGGATCGAAACCGGAAATCACATTCTTTTATGGCCATAAATCTGAATTTTTCATGTGGTGACCTAAATTTTAGGTTGCATGTAGTACTTATCAAAATCTATCAATGAGTCAAATTTGGAACGAAAATACCGAAAACTGACCGAGTTAGGAATAATCTTCGCAAAACATTGGGGGAATTTTCAGTACTTCAAAAACTTTAACACTTTTTCACTCGTACTTCCGGCTCTATAACTCTGCTTAGAGTACTCCAATTTCAACCCAGAAAAGTGCTTCAGAAGCCCAGAGATTCTTTCTACTCATCCAGAAAAATTGAGCTCATTTGCTCAAAAAATGAAGCAGCGACGTGACCTCAAAGTTCAGAAATGAGAAAAAGTGTCACAATTTTGACATTTTTTGCCACGTTTTTTGTTCTCCCCCATACTTTCCGAATTTAATAGAAAAGGTAGAATTTCAATCTTTGCAATCAGAACACATAGCGAACTAAAAGTTGCACTCCTAAAAAAAACGTTTATTTCGTGTTGCTAGAAGTACAGGTTCTCAGTTCTACAGCCAATAAATTTAAAGATCAAAGGTACAAAACTACAAAAACTGTGGACATGATTCCGAAAACTTTGATAAACTCTGGAAAACAAGATAGTAAATGCAATTGCTGAAACACGAACTTTTGTGGGAAAAGTTGTATAATGGTTGAATATGTGACTACTCCAAAAAAGTGTTTGCTTTTTCCAAAAAGAACGATTTTTTGAACAAGAACTTTAAAAGAATTTTCGTGTTTCGATCACTACCATTACCACTATCAGAGCTCCGTTGCGGCTCAAACTGAAACTACGACAAAATTCTGGAACACATTCAAAACCCAATCAAATCTCGAAGAAATCAAATTTCAAAAAGTATACTAAAAATGACGACGACTTCTCAAAAATTTACTCAAAAAAATTGAGGGGTCCCATCGGAGAATGAGTGTGTGTGTGCGGTTGGTATCTTTGGGGCGGCAAAAATGACAAAGCGATGATGAAAAAAAGAGATCTCGAAGGGAACGGAGAAATCTCTTCTATCTCATTTTTCTTCGTTTTGCTCACTTATTTTCATATCACTAGTCAACACTCTAGTATATGTCAAACTACTGCAAATGTTTGTGTGGTCCTCTCACTTTTTTGATTTTTGAGAAGTGGGGATTAGTTAGAAAAAAGTTAGGAGTAAAGAGAAATGAGTGGGAAGAGCATGATCGAAAAATGAAATAAACAAATATGGGAGGAGACGAAAGAAAGACAATAAAAAACATGCGAAAAGAAATTTGAAAGATCAAAATTGGAAACATCTGCGGGGAGAAATGAATCAAGGCTTCGTTCATAGAAATACAGAATCTTCTAGAACTTTTGAATTCCCGGATCTAAAATCTCGGAACACTGGAAACTGAAAATCTTGGAAGCTCTTAAACTCAGAATTTCAAAACTTTGCAAGTAATAGATCAAATTCGTTAGAAATGGAAAAAAGTATATTTCGAGGCAGGAAAATTGTGCACCTTCTGTGATTCTGAGGTTGGGATCTTTTTGCAAACCCCTGGAAAACAAAACTCTGTATTCTAGCGTCAGACTTATTGAGGAGCGTTCAGATGCAAAGCATTCCAGCCCCTCTAATTGCCCTCTCTCCCGAAGAAGCCTTTGAGTCTCTGCTCTTTAAAAGTCACGTCGAATCATTTTCCAGGCGGAATCCTTCCCTCATCTCATCTGTGAACTCTGCCCTCTTCTAAATATTAATCTCATTCTTTTTGGTGTGCAACAGAGATGAATGGAGGAATTAGAAGAAGACCTCCTCACTCTCTTTTCATTTCATTATGCACCAAAGTGAGACGTCAGATGACGACGCCTTCTGATGACACTTCTTATTTTAGAAGATGTCCTCTTTCCGGAAGTATTACACTTTCTGGAATTCTTTGTTTGGTTATGAGAGGGAAATCAAGATAAGGAATGGGGAACAGTTAAATGATGCAGCGGAATCATGACATAAACTGATCAACTCTCAATAGTTGATCAGTTCTAAAGAGTTGAACAGTAGGCTAGAAAAATGATTAACAAAGTCTGAAACAGTAAAGAATTATGCTAATTTTAGAAGCGCACTATGTTTCCAAAATTTGAAAATGTCAAAAATCAAGCCTCCAAAAAAGAAGAAGCCGTAAGTTGCAGTACATAGTCATATTTCTCTCTCGCTCGCTCCTCATCTTTTTCTCCGTTCTTGGTCTTCATGTCTTTTCGAATGGAATACGTAATTACAGACTAAAAGTAAGAAGATAGATGAATCTACTCTCTCGGATTTATGTTTGACATTTTTGATGGATCCTCCACTCGTGATGGATAGATGAAGGAGGAGGGGGACCTGGTCTCCTAGGGGATTATGTATTTTCTGCAGAAGTGTTGAAAATTGAGAAGATCTGGGATTTTCGCAAGAAAAATGGGTATTGCAAGGAAGAATGGGTAAATCAGTAATATCTTTATGATAAAAAGGGTACGAAGCACCTATTCCTAGACCTCACATATGGAATCATTATTTGATTTTGTATGCTGTTCAAGATAAATTATGTTTCAGTAATGTAGAAACCGTTAGATTAGTGTCCAAAAACAAAAACTCAAACAATTAATTGATAATGTGAAACCGAAAATTGTTATTGCATGAAATCTCTGGGCGTTTCTGAAACAATACGAATGGACTAACACCAATAAAGTTCAATTAAACAATAAAAAACACCGAAAACCTTGAAATTCCAAGACCTCGATTCTTAAACCACTCAAAGAACCCAAGAAACTTTTGGAATATGTCCCCTCTTCTTTTTCTCAAAATGAATAATCTCTGCGTCTCTTCATCTCTTACACTATTTCCCAAATCATCGAATCTTTATACGGCTCACGGAGCACACAAGAGAAAAGAAGGCGGCGAGAATAAACTCATATCCAGTCGCCTTTAAAATTGGCTTTCTTTTGCTCATTTCGTTTCATTTCATTTCAAAATTCCTCAACTTTTTCCGCATGGATTCTCGGCTGCGGCGGAGACTCATAAACGAGAAAAAGGTTATCCGGAGAAAATGGAAAGGGGGGGGGGGTGGATGTGACGATGGAAAAGTAGAAGGAGAAGAAAGTGGAAGACGAGAAAAAAGATATGGGCCGTAAAAAGTGCAAAGTGATTTGGGGAACAGGTGTAGTTTGGAACATTTCTATGGAGGAAACAAGAGTGGACATTCGGATTCTGGAGAAATGAAACATCTATTATACTCTTGGAATATCCCTGGGATTTTTGAACAAGATTATGAAGTTCTAGACTTTTAATGTAACCCTGTAACACATCCAAAAAAAATTGTTTCGCGAAATTTCGTCAAACTCTCCCCTTTGCCCGGTCCCGGCCCGAAACAACAATGAAACGGCTAGAATCTCCAGACTACCATCACTTTCAAGCTTTGATTTAAAGCACTTCTCAAGCACTAAGACTTGATTTAGGCCATCAAACCTCTTTGTTCCTGTTTCCTTTATTTTGCTAAACGTGACACCTTCAAATATTCCCCAAAAATGACTTCACGTTGCCCCCATAACCCCACGAAAACTCCTAAAAAAACATCCCCGATTGCGATCAGGCAAAGAAAAATCAATCCATTCAAATCCAATCGAATCAATTCTTCGTAAATTCCGAGTTGAAAGGTTTTCCGATATACAAACCGATTTGCCGACAACTTCAATAATGTGTATATCAAAGAAGTGAGTTTGGATACCATTCCATTTCTTGTATACAGACGAATCCTTCAAAACATGGTTCCTGAAACAGAGAAACGCTTTCTTCAGGGCGAAAAAAGAACCAACTCCGGCTGCTTCCACAGCAGCTCCTGCTCCGAGTCCAGGACAAACTCCGACTGCTGAACCGTCTGGAAAAGGAAAATCGATGAAGAAAAAGAAGTCGGAAGCGAAGGTTGCAGACGCTGCACCAGCAGCTCCTCCGGCTCCTCCGAAGCCACCAGCCAAGGCAATGATTGTGGTATGTTGCACATATGCTCTATTGATCCAAAATATGAATTTCTAGGTGAAGCCATGGGTCCAACGCACCCTCGACACTGGTGTCCCCAATCTCGTCGAAGAGTTCCGTGGATTGGCCAAATGGACTCCAGAGGGAATGACCACCGAGGCATTTGCCGCCAATAAGGAGAAGAACCGATACCAAGATGTTCCATGTCAAGACAAGGGCCGAATCGTCCTTAAGTTCCCTGGACTCGCTTCAGACTACATCCATGCCAACTACCTCGGCACCGCCCATAATCCGAAACGTTTCATCTGTGCTCAAGGACCACTGGAAGGCACCCAACACTCGTTCTGGGCAACGGTGATTCAGGAGAAAGTGGAATGCATCATCATGTTGTGCAATTGCATCGAGATGGGAAAATTCAAATGTCATCAGTATTGGCCGTTGGAGAAGGATCAGAAGATGTCGTTTGGAGAGGCTCCTAATCAAATCCACGTCACGAAAATTGATGAGAAGAAGATGTCACCAGACGAACAATGCATCAATGTGACTACGTTGAAGTTGGAGTGGGCCGATGGGAATAAGACTATTCAACATTTGCAATGGGAGAACTGGCCGGATCGTGGAGTTCCGCAGACCAATTTGACTGCTATCGTGAGTATTTGAAAAATCATTGTAGTTTTCATTCGATCTTCTGAAAAGTCTCACTATTGAAACGGTAATTTCCAGAATCTTCTCTCATCGACACGCGGAAACCAATTCCCAATTCTCGTCCACTGCTCCGCCGGAATCGGTCGCACTGGAACCATCGTCGCGATTGCATATGTTCAGGATAAAATGATGGCTGGAGAGGACTGTATGGCGATGAATGAGTTGCTCAAAGAGCTCAGATCACAGCGTCCGTGGTCGATTCAAAACGAATTCGTAAGCAGAATTCACTTCTCGATCCATGCAATCCTTTTCCTCTTTCAGCAATACCTCTATCTCCATCGCGTACTTCTAGCCTACTTCCTGGAGCGTCATAAGAGTTCGTACGGTGAACTTTTGTCGGCTGACAATGCTGCAAAGTATACGAAATGGGTTGAGGATTATGCTAAAGCAACGAGTGGAAAATAGATTTGAGCTGATTTGATTTCTACTTATGAATAAACGGTGCCAGATTGATATTGTTTCTATTTTTGGTGCAGCATGGTCCCCTGTGTTCCTAAAGAAATTATTCCGAAAGTTGACAGTTTCATACTTCTCAAACAAACGTTAACTCGAGAATTGAAGTCAGTTCACTGACTCCTAAAGCTAGATGAAAATTTCAACGTCCCTAAAGTTCCAGGTTGAGACAAAACATGCTTTCAATGTTCAACCAGCAACTTCGAAATCTAGATCATCAAAAACTAGGCAAAAAATTTGGAACGCTTCACGAATTTGCGTGTCATCCTTGCGCAGGGGCCATGCTAATCTTCTCTGTATTGTTCCAATTTTAGTATATGTTCTCGGAAGAACGAAAATGTATCTATGGGGATCTGGTTATATAGGGACCCCCTAGAGAGCAGCCGACATCTCATGGGTTACGCCAGTCACTATGCTATGTGTATGGACTATCTTCCCGGAAGCCAACTCTATAATGTTCTCCTGGGAATCCTCAGTCCCGCCCCTTCACACACAAAGTATAGTGAATGGCGGAACCCGTGAGGTGTCGGCTGCTCTCTAGGGGGTCCCTATATAACCAGATCCCCATAGATACATTTTTGTTCTTCCGAGAACATATACTAAAATTGGAACAATACAGAGAAGATTAGCATGGCCCCTGCGCAAGGATGACACGCAAATTCGTGAAGCGTTCCAAATTTTTTCCTAATTTTGAATTATCTGGAATTTGAAAATGTATGTACAACTTTTGGGAAAGATTATAATGACGGTGAAAATTAGAGAATCCTAGTAATAAAAATTCTGGAAGAAATATTGAACTCCATCAGTCTACATCACATGTATTACAACATATATATTACAACCGGTAAGAACTGTAAAGAACCAGGAGGTTTTCGTCCCCTTCGGGGACTCCAACCTCCTGGCATCCGCTTTCTTGTCTCTCCTCACACACCCGAAGGGTGCCACAGTGAAAATAGGGTGAATTTTCGAAAATTTAAAAATTAATATTTTAGAGAAAAGAAAAGTACGGGCATTATCTCGGACGAATTTCCAATCGATCTGTAAAACATTCATCCAAATCGGTCCACTGGTAGCCGAGATATGATGAGCGACAAAGGGACATACACACAGAATTGGTGATTGTTATTAGTAAAGATCAAATTCTGTTCATTCCTTCATTCAAAAATGAGTTCTACTACTGATTATTGGCTCCGGGTCCGAAATCCTCGTATCCATCATCCATTTTGACTGGAACATTCCCTTCTTTCACCACCAAACTCAATCCACTTTCCGTTTCTTTATCATCTTCTTGTGTTCGATCCAATTTCTTTTCCGGTTTCTCAACTTCTGGCTTCTTCTTCACAGGTGTCACTTTTTCTTTCTTTTCTTCCTTTTTCTTATCTCTGTCCGTCGGTGGTCCTTCCTTCTTTTCGATTTCCCTCGGAGATGCTGGACATGGAGCACTCTTCGGTGGGGCTTTCCTGTTTGGAGTCGTCGATTTCTTCGAACTGAAAGTGTGTTCGGTAGAGCGAATTTGCATTCGCTGGGTTATAACTGTACCTAACATTGTTCAATGCTCCACTTGGCTTTGCTTTCGCTTTCCTTTGAGTCTTATTACGAGAACTCGTCGTCGCACTTTTCTTTGCTGGCTTCTGTTTGTCCATTCTTTTGACCCTAAAATATGGAGAAGTTTGATAAGATTCGAAGAAAATATCTTACTTTTCAGCTAGACAACGAAACGATCAACGATGAAAATGTTGGAAATACTTTTGTGAGGCAGGGAGGAACACCTATGGTGTTATCGACACTCAAAATCTCATCTGATAAGGAGAAAAAATCAGGATTCAAAAAACAAGATGAACACTGAGTTACAGTTTTGAAAAAAAGGAGTAAAAATCTCATTACTCTCTTTCTCTTGTTCAATCAAGCGAGAGCGAATTTTCAAGAAGTCAGAGGAACAAAAAACGTTGCATGCGAACAGAGTTATTTAAGAATTTGTGCCTCCAGTCAACATAAGTGAAAAATCAAGCATCTTCAATTTCGGTTAGGTGAAGATTGTCCAAAACGGATTGCCAAGACTTAACATTTTATTGAATGAATCGGATAAGAAAAATCATTAGAGTATTTACAAAGAAGCCAACTTTGATCATTCCGTTTGATTCTTCTGCCACTACACTTTGCTCCTGTATCTCTTCATTCGATTTGTTCGATTCTTCATTTGTGGTTTTAGTAACACTTCTGCAATCACAAAATTTGAAAAATTCATAGAAATGCACAATTTTTATTATTCAAAGACACCTCATTCTACTAAATCATCATGGCTACAAAAATCAAGAAAAGGGTCATAAAGATGTACTTTTCATTGGCTCCATCTGGTTGTCCAATCGGTCGCTGACTCTGCACACCTCCATCTGAATTTTGCTGAACTGGAGGTTTTGTTGGACGCGGTGGTTTTCTGAAGTCAGATCATTTAACTTTTCAGTTGGGTTAGATGCAACTCACGCTTGCTTGACATAGTTCGGATGGTTCTTCGTGTATTCTTGATCAGTATCACAGATTCCAGTCAGTTTACAAATACGCTCATTGTAATATCCAACGGAAGTGTAAAGTTCTACTGGCTCTCCTCTCTTGGTATGATCTGCGCAGTTGGCTGAAAAAAAATCATGAAAAAAATTGAGTGAAAATGAAATCTACTTTGAGACAAGACTCCGACTATTGTTTTTTTGCCATCAATTGTTCCGATTGCTCCACCACCGCTGTCTCCCTGGAATCATTGGTTTTGCATTGTTCAGAAAAAATGATATCTTCTACTCACAACACAAGTAACAGTAACTTTTTTTTCGTTCCAAGCCAAGAAATTATACTCTTCGTATTCTTTGGCTTGAACTTGAATAGTTTCATGTCTTAACTTTCCGGAATTGTCATCGATAGTTCTGTCCGAAGTATCCTTATCGGCTGGAGCTGAAAAACAACAGTTCCGTAAATGAAAAAGTATAAATTTTACGATTTAATCCAAATCCAAAGTAGTCAAGTATTGTAGATTCCTTGTTGGCAGACGAATCTTCTGAAATTCGAGTCCTAAATGTGAGTTCTCCATACTATCGACTCACTAGCTAAGCAAACAGTTTGAAGAGAGCTCGAGAATTTCAGATCTTCGTACAAGTCAATAATTGCAATATCATCCGTATAATAGCTGGGACCCACATTATTGAAAGATTTGGTTTTGTTAGCTGTTCTCTTGATGCAACCATTGATCACTGTCACCTTTTCCGGCCACTCCGAGACTGTCACACCGTTTGACTGTATTGAAATTCTGTCCAAGACTGATTCATCTGTGATGATGTAGTCGCTAAAATTACTCTATCACTGAAGCATTACACTGATACAACGAACTTGTCTTTGCAGTTACTGTTATCAGCTTTATGATCCATAATTTTCCAACTGGCATCCAGTTGAAGTTCGGCGATACAGTGAGTTGCGAAAATGATGTGACGAGGAGAAATAAGAGTTCCAGTACATATGGTAGAACTTCCTGTTCTCTTTCCGTTTTCTGCGTCAGCAATGAGGAAGAAAACGGACCAAGGAGCTTCCGATTGTTGAGCATCTCGTCCTTTGTACACTTTGGCTAAAAACGAGACAAATCAATTAATTTCTCATTTCATCGAGAACTCACACTGCATCATTTTTCCACATGAATTGATTCGTTGATCATTTTCAGTCTTATCCAGAGGATCACAGTTGACAAGTTGGATAGTCAACAGAATGGGTATAACTGAAGACCAGCGCATTTTTGAAACACAAGAACTGATACTGATTGAGGTTTTTGAGATTTGAAGAAAGCACGTGGAAACGATGAACTGTCTTCGTGGAAAATATTTAGAGTTCATGAGAATACGGTGAAATTTTCAGACAACAGTCCCAGAGCCTTTTCTGTTTCTTGTTCCATTCTGTGTAGTTTTCTGTCGAAATTTCAATATTTCAGAAATAATTTACTTTCCTTTCAATAAAGTTTTTTTACAGATTTGTGCCTGGAGTTCCAGTTTTTACTCCCCTCAAGACCAGTGTTCATTCAAAATCTGACACTTCTGGAAATGAAACTCTGAACCTCCTCAGTATTCCTTATTTGTTTTCTCCTCCTTTTTCCCTCTTCACTTTAAAAAAATTGCGACGTTCGTCCCTCTTACCCTCCATTTAAATAACTAATTACTTTTTTCTTTTTTATTTTTTTCTATTTTCTCTTTCCCGTTCTTACTGATTCTCACCCACACTTATTTATTTTTGTCTCCTCTAATTTCTTATTCTCATTCATCATTTCCTCTCTTTTTTCACCTTTTCATCCTCTAATATTCTTCCAATTCCAGCCTTTTTCTCACTCCTTCCTCTTCTTCCGGTTCTCTTTCTCATAGTCAGTTTTTTTTCTATTCCACCAGAAGGCGTAATATAATAAAATCTGGAAATAACACTGCTTTTGGAGGGAGTCACAAGCATACATTCCACTCCTACTCTTCTTTTTCTTCGCTTTTTTGTCGTTCCTTTTTTCCACTTTTTTAATCTTTCCTTCTTTTTATGCTTGATGATCTTCTGTATCTTTTTCTCCCAAATCGTAAAGTATTCCTAGAAAAAGTGATCATATCCCGATTAAACTTTTGGATCTTTTCGATTTTCATATTTTATTTTGGAATTGAAGCCTCTTTTTGCATCGTCTTTGGAAAGTAGTCCTTGGAGTCTTATCAGTTTATGACACTCTTTTTAAGCTACTTTTACACATTGTTTCTCACGTTTTATGCTATTTTGGTCATACTTTTTGGTCGCAACCAGTTATGTGGGGAACTAAAAATTTTCGGTTTCAGATGGAACTTTTGAAATCTAAAAAAAACTTTGTAGAGTACTGGTGTTGATAAGATTTGAAGAAATTCATATTTGCTAATTGTTAGGGGAAGTAGTCTAAAATTTTGGTTTCATCATCCCAATTAGAGCTAATTTCAATTTGTGAAACTCAAAAATAAACCTTGAATAACTTCAATTTTACTGTCTCCTATTTGGAAATCTCGGAGGCTCAAACACAACATCTTCGACGTTCCGAATCTCAGGATCTCACAATCTTCAAGTCACTGCTATCCGAGCATTTCAAAGCTTCAAAGCCTTAAATTTGTTTGATCTTTGTAACAGACATTTTCACTAGAAAACTCAGAATTCTCAAAATCAAGATATCTTCTCCGTATTTCCCATTTCTTTCGATTTCCCATGCAAAAAACCTCCATTCCCATGCCCTTCTTTTCCTTCTCTTTGTTCCTCACTTTCATTCCTTTCCTCCAATTCTTGCTCTTTCATTTTCTTCTCATTTTTCCCTTGTTTCTTTTTTTCCACTTTTTTCTAGGCTAATTACACTTCTACCCTAACGTCTCCAGAGACAATTCTTCCTTTTTCACTTCGTCTTTTTCGCAGTTTTTTGATGGATGAGAAGCCAAACTTTCTCCTCGTTTTCCTTCAGTTTTTTAGTGTCCTTCTGTCCCATTTTTGCCAAAAATGCTCCACTTCCCGTCTCTTTTCGGCTGTGAAAATGGCAGAATTTGAATTTTGTGGAGTGAGAGGAAAGAAATGGATGGAACAAAGCTTCTGGAGGCATATATATGCATTCTCAATTCATTCTTCACCTGTCAGTCTCGTCCATTTTTTCATGCATTTTCTGGTATTTTTGAGTAATTCTTGTCCAAAATCTCAAGGGATCTTGTGACGTGGCAAATACCTAGCATGATTTATAGCTGAATGCTATAGTTTTGATAGCTTTCTAGCTTTGACTCGAGCCGTAAATCAAGACTTTTGGCTTGTTTGAATTATTTGTTACCTATACAAAAAGAAGAAAAAAATCTGAAAGTCTGAATAAGAATTTCTGAGATTCTGAACGATTTTGAGCGTCTAAAATTTTAAGCTTTCCAGATTTTGAGTTTTTTCTCTTTCTCATTTTTGCCCTGTTCTTGATCTTGAGATTATCGCCCAGCCATCTGCATTTTTGTCCTTCCCTCTCCCCAAAATCTTAGCCAAATACACTAGCTGTCAATCTGAATATCCTCACATCTAAAAGAAGGAAAAGAAGATTATTCTTTAAAAGAAGAAGCCGAAAGAAGACATTTATAGAGAGAGGAGTTCTTGAATGTTTCCGGCCACTCTTCGCCCATGTTTGCATCACAAATTTATATTGCCTCTCTCTAGTTTTTTTTTTTCGGAGAAACGGAGAGAAAATATCGAGAGAGTCGAAGAATGCTCTTTTCAGAATACATTGTTACTCACTTATCCACACTCTTTTCAAGTGTTCATTTAGAGGAAAGAAAACGTTTTAGTGGAATTAGTTTTCGTCATACTGGTCACTTGCCTGGTCAAACGGCCCGGTTCGGTCCGGCTTGAACTGGCCTAAATGGACTTCATCAGTGATAATGGAGGGTCACTGGTATATCATCTATGAAACTTTTTAGATCAAATTTGTGCTATTTGTGCAATTTATTATCAAGCTGGACCCGGCAGTTTGTTCGGATTTTCCTGACATATTGGGCTATACAATTCATTTCATCCTTCCTTTCTTTCCTTCTTTAAAACAAATATAGCAAACCCATAAAAAACTTGAAAATGGCAAAAACGGGAGACAAAAAAGGGAATGCTCCTCTCTTGTTTTTCAGGAAGTTTTTTGCTGTTTTGGTATTTGTATTCAGACCCCCTTGTGATCTTCAGATGCTCTTCTTTTTTACTTTTTTTCTCGATGCTCCTGAAAAAAGAGTAGAAGGAGTAGCAGAAGACAAAATTAATGAAATTTTCTTGGCCGTGTGACTTGAATATCTTTTTTTGACGACGTCTTCATTTCTTGACCTCATCAAAAACTTTCTTTCCTTTTTCCTTCTTTTCTCCTTTTCCCCATGGTTTCCTCTCCAAGAAAATAATTGCTGATCAGTATTCTGAAGTCTCTGAAAAAGAAGAGAAAAGAGCCTTTCGAACCGTTGACACAGACCAATTCAATTGTTTTTTGTCCATGCTTTCTTCACTCTTTATCTATTCTTTTCACTTTTTCAATTTTCATATTACTCTCTTTCTCTGGACACTCTTTGTCTCTCTTCCCTTTGGACCCTTGAAAAACGGCTCCAGATGAAGGAGAAGGAACACAAACATGCCTTGTTTGCAGTTGATTCGACGTCGAAAAAAGAAGAAGGAAGTCGAAAGAAGAAAAGAAAAAGAAGAAGATGACAAGAGAATGAAGGGAGGAAGAAATGAAGAAGAAGATGAAAATGAAGAGAATGAACATGTCGAAAGTTCTTCGATTGGATGTTCCCCTCTGACTAGAAGAAGACGGAAATCAGCGGCTGTTGGTGAGTTCTTTTGAAGATTTTATGGGATTCAAAACATGGAATAGAGCTTCCGCAAAAGTAGAACTGTAGAATTGGTCACTACAGAATTTCTTCAAAACATAGCAAAATATTCATTTCGACTGAATATGGAATTTTAGAAACAGTTTTGTTTGAGTCTACTTTCAAATATGTGACTTCGTAATAGAGAACACCCAAAAGCTTCGGAATCTGAAAGTCTGAAATTTTGACAGGTCTCTTATTCACAACCTATTTCTTTAGCGATTTACAGTACCGCTCAAAAATCGAAAAGTTTTAACGTTTTCAGCTGAAAAACGCCAGCTTTGGGGGGGGGGGTTCTGGGAGACAGCTTCAAAAATTGTCTGTTTTGTCTGAAACTTTGTGGGTGTATAGATCAGTTCTAGAAGTATATTTTTGTTATTTTAAAACAAAGATATGCAAAAGTCTATTAACGATTTCATTGTATTTAGGATGAATCGGAACTCCTTGAAACAAAGAAATAGTTTCCCTTTATATTTATAAGTACAAAACTATCTGTCTGCCCAACAGATTTCAACCCAAAAACCGACTCCATCCTACAGCGAACCTAATAATTACAACACCAGAACCACCACCCCCACTTGACTCCGTTTTGTTTCCTTTTTTTCATCAAAATCCTAAGAGAACCCAAAAACCACTGAAGCACGTCTTCTTCTTCTTGCTCTTCTCCTCCTCTCCTCTCCTCTTTTCTGCGTCTGAAATCTAAGCAAATTAGTATGCTCTTCCTCTCTCTTCTTCTCTTTTTGTTGAAGATTCGTCACATCTTTTATCAAAAAAGGAAAAACATCTAATTCTGTGCCTTCTGAAGTTTTCTCCCCTGGATGGAAAAATGTTTGGATGAATGGTCAGAGGCGTCATTTCCAGAAAAAGCGATGCAAAAACAAAATATGTGTCTCCTATTCTCTCCAAACATTTTCCATTCTCTTCGTCCCAATTCCATCATCCATATTTTGATTCGATGCTTTTCGTTTCTTGAATTTTCCTTCGGTTTCCCATGGAATACAGTATCTGCTGTGTTTTTTTTTCTGGGAATATTTTAGATATGGCTCAATGTTGACTCGTGAGCCAAATCTGTGTTGGAGCATCTTTATGTTGTCTAGTGATATATCGGATCAAAAGTCACTGTTTCAACAATATTAGATTTTCTATTGAGCTAACATCTGATAATTGTTTGAACAGATATTTTATGCGTACACTTAGAGATCTTTCAGATACAATCAATTCGAGTTTTCTAAAGATTAAACTAACGCAAACTCGTAGAGCCGGTTTTCAGAAAATCACAAACCATGTCGACCGTCGTCGCCTGATATCTTACTCTGTCCCTATTTTTGTTTCTTCTTCCTCACCTTTTTTCCTAACACCTTCCCGTTTTCCTCTAATTTCAGCACATGCGATTCTCCACTCTCGCTAGAATCTTCGTTGTATTCCGTCGTCGAAAACGACACAAAAGAGTTCGTCGAGAGCCGACGTTTCTCTCGTATCGTATCAAAAGTTGGTTTTAGTTTTGGGAGAGTGAAAAACTAGTTAACTGTTTCAAGAAACATCAATAAATTTTGATGCTGGTTTCCTGTTTGTTGTTCACTTAACAATCATAGATGTCTTCTGAAAAATAACACAAAACATCACAAAAATGTACTGTTTTAAATTATTTTCGTGGCTAAGCTTCTTTGGTTCAGTTTTTTTAGTAACCTACTGTTTCCAGACACTTTCATTAACTTTATTATTGTTTCCTGCTTAATTCCTTGTTTAGATGGTTATGATTTTCAAAAAATCTGCTTAAAAGGTACACTAGAAAATCAATTGACGAGCATCGCGAAATCTTACTATTCCAAGATTAATTTATAGCAATACAATACAAAGCAGTGACTTCAATTGAAATATCTGAAGCCAGCATTTCAGGAACATCAACAACCGAGAAGGCCCATCAAAATCACAGTCATCATTCTCCTAGGAAATCTCCTGGATTCCGATTTAGACGAATTTTTGACACATTTACGTTTACAAGGTATAAACATTCAAACGCAAAATCATTATCAGCAAAACCGATAATATTCTGATTTGGCAGATCACTGAAACCGCAATATTCTGTGGACCAACAGGTTCGTTATTTTTACGTACTCTCTCGTTTTAACGTAATAACAATTTTACTGATAGTAAACACGGCACCGCTCTAACTAGAAAATTCTAAACTCAAAACGATATGTTTTGAGCATCACTTTTTCTTTGAAATCAGTCATCTGAAAAATCACCATTTTTTTCCATCTTCTCCCATTTTCCGACCACATTCACCATCACGACGATCCCTCGTTCCCTTTCCCGTTCTCTCAAAATCTCCTCACTTTTTATACTATCCTTTTTTCCGATATTTCGATCATTTTTCGGAAATAAAACGAGGGTTTTGTGTACAGCAAGCCCAAGCGAGAAAAGGCAATAACGTTTCGGTTTCCACCCCGCATCGCTTGCCTTTTCTTCTTCCAAATTTCATTTTTTTCTTGCTGTTTCTAGAAGATTCTAAAAAATGGTGAATCTGAATCTAAAGAGTATTGTTCGACGGATAAACTCCACTTCATCATCATCCTCTAAACTAAAATATCGTAGTTTATCGTCAACACTCGTGGTTAGTTTTGTTTTCGGTTGATTTGCATTCACATGAGAATGATATCGGGTTTTGAATTATGTAATCATGTGTTATTCTATTTTTGAGAACGACGAAGAGGAATCAGATGAGACACAGAAGTGTACAGAGGGAGAGGAGTTGGAAGTTGTCACGTTGCTTCTAGAAGTTAGACTCAACAATGGAGAGGATCTTCCGATCAAGGATGCTTCGGGTAAGGATAGGGATGGGAATAGGAAATTCTGGGGGATTTTTTAAAGATGTGGAAGCTGCGTTGGCGTTTTTCAGCTGTATTGTGCTTTCCGCAAATAGATTCAAAGTTTAGAAGGTCATTAAAGATTTTGAAGGCGTTCAGAAGTTCTAGAATATACTATGAGAAAAATCTGAAGTTTTGAAGACGTTTACTATGCTGAAATTTTTGCAATACTAAACTTCTGAATCACATTCCTTTAACAGAAGGTAGACATACTCAAAGAGGTTAGAAGAACTGCTAAAGATCCAGGTTATCTATAAAATCTGAAAGTTTTCAAAGTTTACTGTTTCTGATATATACTAGATTATGAAAGTTGTCAAAAAATTTGTTGATAATAGCAACTATAAGTATTATCACGAATTTTAACTCTTTTTCAATGGAATAACGATCTACCAATGAACTTCAACTGTTATGGGCGTTTTTAGCTACTTGAGCTCAATTATCTTCGAAAATTGTTGTGATTCGTTAAAATGTTTTCTGTTTCTGAAGATACAGTTGAAGATAAATGATATTGCAATCTTGTTTGGAATTGGCATAGAAATTGGCATAGAGACCATGCGAGTACAGTTTGAAAACAACACCCAAGTTTGAATATTCATGATACAGATAAAAACCTGTAAATAATATATTTCCTTGCCACTTTATTTTTATCTCCACTTCTTTGACTTATTTTTTTCCAGGCAGCTCCGATCCCTATGTCAAATTCCGCTACAAAGACAACATCGTCTACAAATCTGGAACAATCTTTAAGAACTTGAACCCCTCATGGGATGAGGAGTTTCAGATGATTGTAGATGACGTCACATGTCCTATCAGACTCGAAGTTTTCGATTTTGACCGTTTTTGCACCGATGATTTTATGGGAGCAGCAGAAGTTGACTTGTCTCAAGTCAAGTGGTGCACGTACGTTTTTAAGTTTCAGGGAAATCATTTAGTAGAGGACATGGGATATAAAACAGTGTAATTTATTTATTTATTTAAAATACGCCTCGAGTGCGTTAAAAATACAGAAGAAGAAAAATACAAGTGAATATGAGACCGTGGGACCGTGGGTAATCCAATTCTGAAAAAGTAAATTTCAGTTCAACAGAATTCCGAGTGGATCTACTCGATGAGGTCAATGAACCAGCTGGAAAAGTGACCATATGTGTCAATATTACTCCTATGACCCAGCTGGAAGTTCAACAGTTTCAGCAAAAAGCAACAAAAGGGGTGCTGAGTACTTCTGAGAAAAAGAAGGAGCAGAGACGTAAGTTGAACGGAAGCTGGAGCGCTTCTGACTCAGAATGACTCAAAACTTCAAAAGAAATATCTGAGTGTAGGTCAGTATGGCTATCAATTAAAAGTTCACGTTCTTCAAAAGTTTACGAACTCGAATATACTTTTGAAAGTTGAATAACTCATTCCTAAAGAAAAAATGCCCCGAACTGAGCTAACTCCCGTGGTTTTCACTCCAATCGAGTCTCCAGAAGACTGTAACTCATCAATCAACCAAACTATTCCTCAAAACTCTTCAATTTTCAGCGAACCAAGACTGGGCAAAACTAGTGAACATTGTTCTCGTTGAAGGCAAAGGGATTCGTGTTGATGAGAGAAGTCCGGATGCATTCTGCAAATTTAAGTTGGGTCAGGAAAAGTATAAGACGAAAGTTTGCTCGAATATTGAACCAAAATGGATTGAGCAGTTTGATCTACATGTTTACGATACAGCTGATCAGATGTTGCAAATGGCATGTATCGATAGGAATACAAATGCGATTATCGGAAGGTAAGAGAAGGGATAGGGTAGAAAAATTTTATGTTTCAACTATTTATCATATTCCTTGGGATTTTTATGATCATGTTTGAAACGTTCTATTTTGTTGCATTGGTTGAGAAAATTTTGAAAAATTTCGACTATTTTTTTCAAAAAATTTTCACTTTTTTTTGAAAATTTTTCAATTTTTTGGTTAAAAATGCAACAAATGGTGTAGAAGTTCTCCCAATATCAAGAAAATAACGATTTCTAAAAAAACACCAAAAAATCGAATTTAGCTTCAAAATTAGGACCCCTGAAAATTTGGCTCCAAAAACCCGGGCCGGGCCGGGCCGGGCCAACGAAAATTTTGATTTCGGCCCGGCCCGGCCCGGCCCGTAGCAAGTCTGGATAAAACATGTCTCAAGAAATACTCAACTAGTTTATGAACTCTTCGTTTTCAATTCGGTAATGAATCCACATTTGCCCCCAATTCTTCAGACTCGCCATCGACCTCTCCTCGGTTTCTCTCGACGAAACACTCCAACATTGGTACCATCTGGAAGGTGCTCCAGATGATGCACAAGTCCTTCTTCTGATTACTGTATCAGGTTCACATGGTGCCGGGGAAACGATTGAAATTGACGAGTTCAACTATAATGATATTAGGAATACCAGAATTCAAAAGTACGATATCACGAATACTTTCGAGGAAATCGCGGATATTGGAAGTTTGACTGTTAAATGTGGGTTTCCGTATGAAAATTCGAGAGAAACTTAGAGAATTTCTAGTATTCGGTGCTGAGGATTTGGTATCCAAGGATTTCGGAGGCAAGAGTGACCCGTTTGCAGTTTTGGAACTGGTCAATACCAGAGTTCAAACGAATACAATTTACAAAACACTGAGCCCAAGCTGGAATAAGATTTACACCTTGTAAGCTCCTTGAAGACTTTAGTTTCGACAATCTGATAGCATTTTTCAGTCCTGTCAAAGACATTCACACATGTCTCCAAGTCACAATATTTGACGAAGACCCCAATAATAAATTCGAATTCCTTGGTCGCGTGCAGATCCCTCTGAAGTCTATCAGAAACTGTGAGAAGAGATGGTATGGATTGAAAGATGAGAAGTTGAAGAAACGAGTGAAAGGAGAAGTGCTTCTGGAAATGGACGTCATCTGGAATCCAGTCAGAGCAGCTCTCCGAACATTCAAACCGAAAGAGAGAAAGTATATCATTAAGGAGAAGAAGTTTAGGGTATGGAAAAGGAGGATATAATTGAAATTCAAACGAAATTTTTTCAGTTTGGATCATTGAAAACTTACTTTACCGAGTTGAGTAATGCGGTGAATGCCCTTCAAAATTACAAGAGCCAAGTGGAATATCTTCTCTCCTGGCACTCAAAACCAAAATCTTTGCTTGCTTATGTGGTAAGAACAACACTTTCTGATTGGAGCAAAGATTTAAAAAACACATATTTGCAAAAATTGAAACAGAGAATTATGTTTTTAGATCTTCATGTTGTTCGTCTACTTCTTTCAAATCTTCTTCATCCCACTCATGATTCTGGCTCTTTTCGGTTACAACTTTATAAAATCCAAGAATTCGTCTGGAGAAGTTTCCGACACTCCGAGAAACTCGATAAAGGGGCAGAAGAGTGAGGAAAAAGAAGAAGATGAGAAGGTAAGGAACTTCATATCTTCAGAATCTCTGAACCGTCATAATCCAGCACAATTTATCCAACTTCAGACTGGAAACGGGGGTATTCGTGAATTGATGACAAACGGAGGCGAAACACTCCTCACTATCCAATCACATCTTCATTACGTCACTCAACTCATTCAAAAGATCAAAAACACTTTCAATTTCACTGATATCTGGCTATCAACACTTGCCGTAATCGTCTTAATTATCGCCTTCGTCTTACTGTATTTCGTCCCACTTCGATGGATTATACTGGTTTGGGGAACGAATAAATTCTCAAAGAAACTGAGAAATCCCAATTTCGTGGATAACAACGAACTTCTTGACTATCTATCCCGCGTGCCTTCTAGAACTGAATTCGTGAGTCCTTTTTCTGGAAACTATTAGATTATAATTCTGCGAATTTTCAGCAAGAGCAATCAAATGAACGTGTCAATCGACCAATCAATCTGTGATTCCTCTTCTAATCTTGCTTTCCTTTCTTTCACTTTCCGGTTCGAAACCGATTTCCAATGGTGATACAATCGATTTTTTGCATTCCAGCGTGACTTCTTTTTCTGTAATTACACGTTCATCACTTTTCGTTTTCATTTTTCAATAAATCATTGGGTTCTCATTTTTTTCCAAATTATTTTCAATTTCCACTAATTCACCGTCATGATTTCGTTGCAAGTGTCACTTTTGCTCGTTTTTCCAGCTTTTGTTGTGAGTTTTTTTCAGTTTCGTTGATTTTCAGAGGACGGGACTAAGAAATCAAAAACAATAACTTGTTTCGTAGCTAGATCATCCAAAAATAGTCGAAAAATTTGGAACGCTTCACGAATTTGCGTGTCATCCTTGCGCAGGGGCCATGCTAATCTTCTCTGTATTGTTCCAATTTTAGTATATGTTCTCGGAAGAACGAAAATGTATCTATGGGGATCTGTTTATATAGGGACCCCCTAGAGAGCAGCCGACATCTCACGGGTTCCGCCAGTCACTATACTTTGTGTGTGAAGGGGGCGGGGCATAGGATTCCCAGGAGCACATTATAGAGTTGGCTCCCGGGAAGATAGCTCACACACAAGGTATAGTGAATGGCGTAACCCGTGAGATGTCGGCTGCTCTCTAGGGGTCCCTATATAACCAGATCCCCACAGATACATTTTCGTTCTTCCGAGAACATATACTAAAATTGGAACAATACAGAGAAGATTAGCATGGCCCCTGCGCAAGGATGACACGCAAATTCGTGAAGCGTTCCAAATTTTTTGACTAATTTCGGGTGATTTTGAGTTTTAGTGAAGCTTACGTTTCCGGAATTTCAAAAACCTTTCCATGAAAAATAGTGGTCTCTAACTGTCAATGCCCCAAGTTACGCAAGATTATCTATCTATCTGTAATCATAATGGGGCTGCATTAAAACTATTTTCAGACAAGTGTAGACTTATGTGAATTGTTCTCAACGTCCGAAGATCCAGTTCAAGTTCTTTGTCGATGGATATTCTTCACTTATGCTATTGGATTCGTTTTTATCATCATTGCTTGTCATATTTATGCAGCGGTAAGCTTAAAATCTATTATTAACTGTTCCGACTATCTTTGATATTCGTTGGTTTCAAATAATTAGGAAAATTTTTAAGATCCACATTTTCCAGATGGTTCGACCCGAAAACCGACAGTACACCTACTCGCTGAATCCAACAACCGGACAGACTCAAACGGAATACACAATGTGAACATTTTGTGGCTCTTGAAATGAATAATTTCGGATTTCCCTTGTTTTTGTGAGCTCGTTGTTTTCTGTTCCAGCCAACACATCACTTCTAGATCGAAATGTCTTGATTCTTTTCTGTTTTCTTGAACTCTTCAATTCTGATCAGCTCTTCTGATCAGCTGTGCTGAGAAGAAAATAGCTGATATCAAAGAAGTCCAGACACTACAATTACACTTCACTGCGCTTTTTCGGATAAATTTTTGGACTCCACAATTAAATTCTTTTGCTTTCCCGACTCCTTGGTCAATAATTTGGGAGGCGTGTTTTGATGTCATGATGCACTAAAAATGGAGTCTTAGGATATATATAAAGTTACAAAGAAAAACACTGAACATTCTAAAAACTCGAAATTCTCTGAAGGACCTGTGTTGGCCTGTTGTTCCTGTGATTCTCAGAAAAACATCTTCTTCGTTTTTAGCCAGGTACGCTCCTCCTCCTTCATTTCATTATTTGTATAAAAACCCTATTCCAACCTCATCGGAAAGTAATAACATCCCTCAGTTTTTTCTCCATTCCCAACTTCCTTTGTTATTCAGAAATGAGCTCCGATGAGGTGAGGAAAAAAAAATTGTAAATATTTTCTTGTCCGAAGAGAATTATGGAAATGGGACAATAACAAAAAACAGTTAGGGGAGAAGAGAGACTGTACGAAATTGAATATATCAGAGATATTACTGTATTTACTGTAGAGGGGAATTTTGGAGGACTGTTGGCTGACTGTGTTCTCTTAGGATGTTTTGGAACATTTTAATCAAAATGTGAGAATTCACGAGATTTCTAAAATCAAGTTTGGCATCGTTCGATTGGTTGAATCATTACATACTTTATAGTCTTGGCCTGAAGTAAGTTTGAATTCATACTGTGACTTCTCCTTCAAAGTCCTTCTCTATGATTCACTGTCTAGCCTTACTTTTCCTGACCCGAAAAAGAAGTCTGAAAGATCAAACTGACCAGAAGGATGCGCTCCTCTATCTACCATGTTCTGGTCTAATGAATTCTCAGAAGAATGAAGGTTCTAGTTCCGACTGATCAACGAGACTCATCTTCAAAATCCAAACTTTACTTTTTCTGAAATTCCTGTAAACATCTCCGTTCGCAGAATGTTGACCACCCGTCACGACCTAAAGAGTCTAGAGATAACCAAAAACATAGAAGTTCACATGATCTCTTTGTATCTTTCTTCCCATAGGACTTGATTACATAGAATTACACATGTCTAGAGAGCATCGTCATAGAAGTAATTTTCTGTGTCTGCTGTAATCAGAAATAGAAATCTCAAAGAGTGCAGTGGGCTGAGTGATTTATTAACATTTAGTAGCGAAAATTGAATTAGGTGGTGATAGATTACTTGTTTCCTGCATTTTCTAGCTAGCAAACCCAAAATCTAACAAAATATTTAGAAGTCGACTTCTGAAGAACCCGAAAAATCTCCATCTCCCGAAGATTTATCATCAGCTATGGACATGACGCTGAGCAATACGGAAAGAGCGCAGATTACAGCATTCTACCAGAAGAAGGCAGAGATGATCGCAGGAAATCGAATTGTTTTTGTGAGTTGTATTTTCCGAAAATCTTGACAAAGAGAATGTTTTCAGGACTGCTCCAAATGTCTTATAATCTTCTCCGACCTTATCCTCTACCGTATCCATATGGCAATGCACACAACTCCTCCACTGGCTTCCATCCCTCTCACTGCGTCTCTCCCGACCTTCGAATCTCTTGCCACGTGGCAGTGCTCGATGTGCAAAAGACAATGCGTCGATCGTCTTGATTTCCTGTGTCACACAATTAAATACGAGCATTCATTGATTCCCCATGGCATTGTTGTACCACCAACCCTTCCCTTCCATTGTGGTCTCCCTGATTTGTCATCCCTATGCCCACCGACTGATTTGTTGAGAGAGTTGACCAATCTGGTCAGAAACAGTACAGCGAGGCAATAAAATAATAGATCTACACTTCTTGTACAAATATAATTCCTTTGAACGCTTTAATGTCCAGAATTGGAAACATGGAATCGCAGATATGAATCATAAATAAATTCGAATTTCCCTCCCAAAACGACTAATGCAAACGCGCGCCGTCTGCACAAACGAGAGAGAAGAGGCGGCAGAGAAATGAGCGCCTTTTTCGTTTTTTTTCCTCCTGTTTTTCTGCTTTTGTCGTTTTGCTCTACCGATTTACCGCGTTTTCCATTGTTTCAATTGTTTGATTTTTCAGGTTAGGATGGTTAAATCTCCAGGCGCATCACCGGATCGGAAAAAAGCAAAAATCGAAGTGTACCCGATGATCGTGAAGGATCCACAGGCCCGTGAAATAAACGAGGCTCATTTATTGAGTTACACAACTGCTCTCTCCGGATTTGAAATCCCAACTGAGGTAAAAAGGAAAATATGTCTTATTGAACCAAATTCAAATTTTTTTAGGAGCAGCTCGCTGTTATCGAGGGCGATCTTTTCCGACACCATCCGAACGAAGAAGTTGAGCAATATTTCAGAGCAAGTGCTCAATGGGGAGTCCCAGCGATCGCATGGAACATTGTTCGGCCGGTTTTCCTTTGGAAACTTGAGGTTTCACTTTTTATCATCATTGATTTTATGTATATTTTCTGATTTCAGTTCTGCATCACTGAATTCATGCACGTTGAGAAGAGGAAGCGAGAGGAAGCTGCTGCTAACGCTGCTATTAGTAACAACGAGAATGAGAAAGTTGTCGATACTCCAGTCAAAGAGAAGATGTCGATTTTAGGACGTGGGTTTCAGAATTTAGTGAAACAATATGAAATCTATTTTAGACAAAATAAACCTGATCAAAACAACTCCAGTCGTGTTTAACACAGAAGAATCGATGGAGTTCGTGCTCGACAAGGCGAAGGGATTCGATGGTTTCCCGTTCACGTGGCAACGGCTTTGCGAATTGCTCACTGAGCCTATGAAGCACTACAATGCAATCGACAAGTTTTTGAGAGCTGTTGAGAAGGTAAACGAAACATAAGATTTTTTTAAATGAACGAAAACTTCAAGGTTATCAACGTTGTCACAACGATAAACGAGCACGGTGGACGTTCAGGTGGCGATTGGGATCTTCCACACTCTCATCAACAGAATGTTGAGAATCTTTTTTTCGGAGCTGTGGTTGGTTTTTTTTGTTGATAACGTTATTGCTAGGCTTAAATTTGAAAATTTCCCGGGTTTTGAAGCCTCGTGTACTTCTCTTGATATGTACGAAAATTGAACGATGCCTCGAAATCTGAAAAAACGGCGGCAAAGCCGAAATATTCAACGTTTATCCATGTTAGCATTAGGGCGCGTTGTAATATCTATAAATTCGCTAATATCATCTTATCGTAAGATAAATCTTACAGGATGAAGTGGAGATGATGGATTTGGAAAAACTAAAACACGACTTGCAAGCCAACGAAGAACCATTGGATATGAGTCAGAAGTCGATGCCTGCTCCACGTGTCTCGGGTTCTTCTCCAAATGCACCAGCATTCGCTCCTCCTACGGCTCGTTCGCCTTCTTCTTCGCCGAAAGGCATGTCTCCAGCTTCGTCACCGAAAACAGTTTCACCAGTCTCTTCACCGAAATCTTCTGTGGCTGGCCCAACAACTCCGACCCAGAGTCCGAAAAAGGAGGAGCCGAAAAAAGAGGATCCAGTTGAAGAGCCGGTGAAAGAGGAGCCAATGGAGGAGCCGGAAGCTACAATGGAGGATAAGAAGGAAGATGAAAAACAAGATATGAAGGAAGAGACGATGGGAGAAACGAAGGAAGATATCAAAAAAGAAGTGGAGGAAGAGAAGACTGAAGATAAGTACGAAAAGAAGGAAGAATCAGAAAGGCCAGTAGTCAAAGACGAAGAAATGCCAGAGGAATCTGAAGAAAAGGTGGAAGAGAAGAAGGACGAAGAAATGGATAGTACACCTGCCGCCGAATGAGACCCTTTGATGAAATCTCTAAATCTGAATACTATTTATTTATGTCGAATCAGAATCATCCCAATTTTTATTTTTGTTCCAAGACAATTCCAATTTTTCACTCTATCCCTTTCTTTTATGTCCATTTTTAACCCCCTCATTACAATGAGATCTCTATTTATTTTCACCGCCCATTTCCCTCTGAATTGGTTGTGAACACCACCTACTCCCGTGAGTTTAAATTCCCCCACCCATATATTTTCGTATGTCGATCAGTCTGTGTAATGTATTTTCTTATAAACTTTATCCGAACGTTCCAGGATAACAGAAAAATAGAAAATATCACAAAACTTCTTGTGATCTCTCATTTGACAAGTGTCTTGGCCTTTTCTGTTTGCTCAAATCACCAGGAAATAGTGCGTTCAAGATGAGAGGCTTAGGAGGGAAAACAGGAAGATTTCCGAAAATCCATTAGCTTTGCTACATTCTCAACTAATGATATTTAATCAACTGAATTTTTTATCACTGTTTTTGATATTTCTGAAATTAGAGCCTGGGGATGGAAGTGTTGCAGAAACTAAACTATTTACAGATTTATTGAAAGGTTTTTCTGGATTTTAAATCAAAAATTTAATTAAAGTTTTAGGTTATAACCCATTGGAACGGCCAGTTCAAAACTCATCGCAACCATTGGTGGTTAAAATAAAACTATTTTTACAACAAATTTTGGATGTGGATGAGAAAAATCAAATTGTTTCAGTGAATGCCTGGCTCAGTTATGTAAGGATTTAGTTTATTAGAGGATATGTATATGAAATTGAAGTATTATAGAATGCAAACTATTTTCATATTTCTGAAACCGAAAAAATCTTCGAAGAAATTTTTTCTGTAATTTTTAGACTTGGTTCGACCACAAGCTCCAATGGGAGCCCAAGAAGTATGGTGGAATTCAGGATATTCGATTTCCGGGAAGTTCAGATCACATTTGGAAACCGGATGTGTTGCTGTATAACAGGTTGGTACTGGAAGTTTTGGGATCCAGAGTATTCCTTTATCTATGATTTGTTGTTATCTAGAATTTGAAGAAATTGACATTTCCATGGCTAAGGAATAGAAAAAGTAACAAACATTTAGTCTAGAGTTTGAGGGGTCCCGCATTAGGTCTAGATCGAAAGTTGCAACTACCATTGAAGGAAAAGGTATTTCCCAAAGTCGAAGGCCAACTTTTGACCAAAAGTTGAAAACGACCCCTTTATCTTCAGACTAACGTCGATGACAATGTCTCTGTGAAAACTGACAAGGACATAGTAGGGAGCTTTCGAACCTTTTTTGAATTATGTGATCCGCTGATATATTCTAGATCATCCAAAAATAGTCAAAAAATTTGGAACGCTTCACGAATTCGCGTGTCATCCTTGCGCAGGGGCCATGCTAATCTTCTCTGTATTGTTCCAATTTTAGTATATGTTCTCGGAAGAACGAAAATGGATCTATGGGGATCTGGTTATATAGGGACCCTCTAGAGAGCAGCCGACATCTCACGGGTTACGCCATCCACTGTACTTTGTGGGTGGCTTATCTTCCCGGGAGAAGAATCCAAAAATGCGCTCCTGGGAATCTCAAATCCCGCCCCCTTCACACACACAGAGTATAGTGGATGGCGGAACCCGCCAGATGTCGGCTGCTCTCTAGAGGGTCCCTATATAACCAGATCCCCACAGATACATTTTCGTTCTTCCGAGAACATATACTAAAATTGGAACAATACAGAGAAGATTAGCATGGCCCCTGCGCAAGGATGACACGCAAATTCGTGAAGCGTTCCAAATTTTTTGACTATTTCGGGTGACCTGGATTCTGGCAGTTAAACAATTTGAATGAGGTTACCCAAGTCGGCACAATCTTCCAGAAATGTTCTTTTCATTTCCCAATCTTCCCAATTTCAGTGCCGCTGAAGACTTCGACTCAACATTCAAATCCAATCTTCTCACCTACCACACTGGAACCGTCGTTTGGATTCCTCCAGGTGTTCTCAAGTTCGTGTGTCAACTCGATGTAACATGGTTTCCATTTGATGATCAAGTTTGTGAAATGAAATTCGGGTCATGGACATTCCATGGATACGCTATTGATCTTCAAATTGATGATGACTCTAATGGAAGTGAGAAAACTAGGGAGATGTTGAATTTCTAGAAGATTATTTCAGCTCAATCAATGGATTTATCGACTTATTTGGTGAATGGAGAGTGGCAAGTGATTAGTACAAATGCAAAAAGAATAGTCAGTTATTATAAGTGCTGTCCTGAACCATATCCAACTGTTAACTATTACCTGCACATTAGAAGGAGGACTTTGTATTATGGTGAGTTTGGGCATAGAGCTTGAACATGCGGTGAAAGGGCATAGCGGACATCTAATTCCTTACTCTGTTTATAATATAATGTAGTTCAAGGGAATCACTTCTTAGCCGTACAACCACAATGCGTATTCAATGGCCGTCACTAATATGTAATTCAATTTCAGGATTCAATCTTATCATCCCCTCTCTTCTGATATCCCTCATGGCAATTCTTGGGTTCATGTTTCCACCGGATGCTGGAGAGAAAATCACACTTGGTAAGTATGGAAAGCAGGATAAATTGATGTTTCTTGATCTTTGCAAATATGAAACTATCATGAAACAGCGATTTCTCAAAATGGCTCGTAAGAAAATTCAATTCAATTTATCGGTGCTTCCAGAACCTCTAGAAATAAAAAAATCTTCTGAACCAGTGAAAGTTTTTTATAAATGTTTCTGATCTATTCTCCATAATCTCTGTACTTCCTTGCAGAAGTGACAATTCTGTTGGCAATCGTTTTCTTCTTGAGTATGGTCTCCGAAATGACGCCGCCAACATCGGAAGCAGTGCCGTTAATTGGTCAGTTCATCAGAATTTATGGGAGAGAGATTGGGTGATGATTTCATATTCGTTCTTTATTCTATGCTTTGATTCCGATTCGAGTTTGATTCGATGAGAAAAGAATGAGGGGAGAAGTGAGAAAAAGTCAAGGAGGTGCGGGAAAGTAAGAATGTTCAATTGGAATCTGAACATTTAGAGAGCTTCAGGATGATTTCAAAACTTTCTTCACTATATCCACATAGACGAAACAATACTATAAAGGATACTGCAGCTAACTTTGGAAACTGTGAAATGGAGCATTTTTATTGACGTTTTCAAAACTATTTCAGAAGAAAGAAAAAAGAAAACTGGACGGCTGAACACAATTAAAAAAAGGCTTTGAAACCTCTTTGAAATCTTTGCTTTTGATTCGTCAATATATTCTAGACCACCTGAAAGATGGCAAAAACTTTGGAACGCTTCACGAATTTGCGTGTCATCCTTGCGCAGGGGCCATGCTAATCTTCTCTGTATTGTTCCAATTTTAGTATATGTTCTCGGAAGAACGAAAATGTATCTATGGGCATCTGGTTATATAGGGACCCCCTAGAGAGCAGCCGACATCTCACGGGTTCCGCTAGTCATTATGTTTTGTGTGTGAAGGGGGCGGGACCGAGGATTCCCAGGAGCATGAATTTGATGTAGCTCCTGGGAAGATAGTCCACACACAAAGTATAGTGACTGGCGGAACCCGTGAGATGTCGGCTGCTCTTTAGGGGGTCCCTATATAAACAGATCCCCATAGATATATTTTCGTTCTTCCGAGAACATATACTAAAATTGGAACAATACAGAGAAGATTAGCATGGCCCCTGCGCAAGGATGACACGCAAATTCGTGAAGCGTTCCAAATTTTTTGCATAATTCTTCTAGGTGATATAGATTTTCAAAATTATAACTTGCAATTCATTTTCAGGAGTCTTTTTCTCCTGCTGCATGCTGGTCGTCTCTGCCTCCGTCGTCTTTACCATCGTCGTTCTGAATCTCCACTTCAGAAGTGCAGACAGTCATGAAATGAATCCACTCGTTCGTCGGATTCTTCTCGAGTTCCTCCCTTGGCTTCTGTTTATGTCTCGTCCCGGGTACAAGTTTGTGAAGGCAAATGTGATAGATAACACTGACAAAATGCCAAAGAAGCCAAAGAATCCATTGGAGTAAGTTTTGACCAATCAGTGTTTGAAGGATCTAGCAGAAGTTTGAAAACTGTTTCCTATTCACTTTTTTTTTGTAACAGTGTCGGTTTTCAGCTGTAATCTTCCCTCTAACCATGCCGGCTATGAAGCTCAAATCCTTCTTCTACACTCTGTCCACACTGAATTACGCAAGGTTGTCGCCTTCTACAATAAGGAAGAACACGACGAAAGAATTCAAACGGATTGGCGATTCGCGGCGATGGTAGTCGACAGAGCGTGTCTTCTCCTCTTCACCGTATTCATTGTCATTTCTATTTTGGCTATTATGATGTCAGCACCCCATATTATTGCTTAAGACACTGTCACCATACTTTATAAGAAAAAAGTCCAAAAATAATCGTATCAAAAAATAAAATAAAAATAACCAACAAATATACAGAAAGATCAATAGATGGCTACGGATCACTTGATATATTGCAAAAGTACTTATTTTCCTTGTCCAACGTAGGCGTTTCCGGCTGGAAGTGGGGCGGAGTATATGGCTGGCTGGGCTCCGACTCCGATGACTGGTCCTTGTGGTGGTGGTGGTGGAGGGGCGAGGGCGGCTGGAGCAAGGTATGGAGCAGCCATTGGACCAGCTGGGTATGGACTGAAAAATCAAATTGGAAAATTTGGATGGCTTCTATAAGTATCTAGCCTAAACTATTAAAAAAACTCACGCGGCTCCGCATCCTCCTCCGCAGGCAACTGGTGGTGGCATTGGTGGAGCAGCACATGGAGAAGCAGCTCCTCCACATCCTCCTCCGAGACCTCCGAGTCCTGGAAGACAGGCGAAAGAGCTGGAGACAAGAAGGGTGGCGATAGCGAGACGGGCGATCTAAGAAGGCGAAAATGAGTTTTGAAATTTTTAATGGGAAAAATGAAATCTTACCATTTTTAGAAGCGGAGAAAGCTGAGTGTAAGCTGAGGAGATAGAAAGTAAAGTGGCTCATTGGCATGCCACGAACCGTCTCTTTTATACCGGATCAGGCAGGCTCCGCCCACTTTTTTGGCTTTAGGTACAAACCCGTTTCGATTGAGGGGAGGAGTGACGATTATGGCTCTTCTCTTGCGCGACGTCGACGACATGGCTAAACAATTCGATGGCAGAGAGAAGAACAGATTTAGGAGAAGAATAAGAAGAGAAAGGGGGATTCAGATTTCCGCACATTCTCTTCTCAGTTTTTTTTTGACATGAAACGATGTCGTCGGCAAGAAAGATGATGAAAACGACGTGAGAGTTAGAAGAAAGATGTACAACTTGGTGAGAACGGGATTAGGAAGTTTAGAATCGGGGAAGAGGGGGTCATTATGTGTTATGATAGCGGATAGTCTCTGTACTATGGGAAATCAGTTTGTGTAGTTGTCTGGGATGGGGCGGCATTGGCGCATTTGGTGTTCTTGTTTGTGTAGTCTACAGTGAAAATGTAATTTTTCTGAATCCTGAGGCGTTGGCTGTCGATGTTCTCAGTGTACTCAGTCCAGAAATGATCTCAAATTCAATACGCAGCTCGTCACAATTTTGAGCGATGCTGCGAAAATCGCCAACTTTGGGGTCTGGGAAAGGGGTTAAAATTAGTCCGTTTGATCTGAAATGTTGTTTGTCTATGCGCAAATTCTAGAACTTTCATATTGAAATCGACATCTTGTTCGTATGGTGCTAACGGTGGTGCATCCCGTGAACAGAAGGCCTGAAAAATCACGAATATGCTCGGAAAAGGAAGACATTCGACCTCATCATATTTAACAATGCGCATCGTCTTTAGAAGAAATCATACAAAAAAGTGCCCACTACAAGAGTAGAGTCCTAGAATTTAAGTGTACGTCCACAAAAATTCGGATCAAATTTACAAATTTGAACCCTTTTCCCAGACCCCTAATGTTAGCGTTTCTCTACTGAAACGTAATTAATCTAAAAAAAACCTTGACCAGTACTGTGTTAAAAAGTACTACAAATGTTAGCTTCCTCCAATTTTTGTAACCGAGAAATTTAGATGATATCCGAAAAATTGCTCAGTACCGAGCCAAATTTTGCTAAACCCTGAAATTTTTTGAGTTAACAGTTTTTTCTCTCAAACCGCTCAACTCTGTAAGTAAATTTCACTTGCAGCATCTATAAAAAGTTTGGACAACTGAAATGTTCAAAACTTGATTTAAAGTGCAACCAGGATATTCTCTTCTGGTTAGTCATCAGATATTCCGTACTGTAGCTTCTTCACCTTCCTCTCATTTTTCACCTAAACCTCCACCATCATTCAGAATTACGTAATCTACCTGAACAAACAAAGAGACTCTGTTGACTTTGCGAGACTTTGGCAATCTGAAATGATCTGTATCGTCTTCTTCTTCTCCTTCCTTTTTCATTCATTTTTTGTCCGCAGTTCGTCATCCGGAACCACCGAAAACCGTCGTCTCAGCAGTACCGCGCGGATGACATAATACCACAAATAATACAACATAGACACATACATACTGCTGGGGGAAATGCAGTTTTTGGCAATAGATAATGTCCGAAAGTAAGAGGACACATAAGCCGAAAAGTATCGTTTCACTCTTCGCTTTTTCGAAACAACTTGGCACAATTGAAAGCGAAATTATGTCTACGGAAATAGGGGATTCAGATGACGCAGGGAGAGAATTTACAAGAATTACAATCATTTTGGATTTCACTTTTCTTGTGAAATTGATGTCAAATAAAAGAAGAATGAGGCTTTTTGGTAGGATAGATATACCAAAGAAACGAGAACCTGTTGTTGTATTCGAAGCTCAAAAAAGAACCGAGGGAGCTGCATGATTTCAAAATGAAGATAAATTCAATCATTGAAAACTTTATTATAAAAGAGACTTGATAAGTAAAAAGTCTATAAAATTGTCTCTTCCTGTTTTTGCTTGCTATGTTTCTTCATGCTCTCTCCGCTTCTTTTCTTCCACTAATCGTCGCTTTCAGTCTATCTCCAGCCATAAACTTATCGATATCCGAGTTTCGAAGGAACTCAATCAAACTGAAATCATCTTGGAAGTCGCTGTCTCTGAAAACCCAGAAATTGATGAAAATCCTCTTCTCACTTCTTACATCATATCCAAACTCATCAAGAAGTGAACTCCAGTGTTCCTTTCGACTCCGAACATTTTCTGATCCGAAACCATTTGGCCGACTCCATCATGATACAATAATAAAACAATCACGAATCCGATAGTGAGGGCTGTGAAAATAGCGAAGATGATCAGAGTTGAGATGAGAACACTTGTATAGGATTCAATGGACTCCGCGTAAACTCCAAAGCATCCTCGGGTATAATAGGATCCCGGTCTGATAAAGATAAAACTCGAGCATTTCAGAAACATTACGAGCACAAAAATTAGGAAAAGGAGATTCTCAACAGCTGAAAAAAGTTCATGGGACCGCTTCGAACAACGAGCATTAGGTCCTATATCTTCTAGATCACCCAAAATTAGACAAAAAATTTGGAACGCTTCACGAATTTGCGTGTCATCCTTGCGCAGGGGCCATGCTAATCTTCTCTGTATTGTTCCAATTTTAGTATATGTTCTCGGAAGAACGAAAATGTATCTATGGGGATCTGGTTATATAGGGACCCCCTAGACAGCAGCCGACACCTCACGGGTTTCGCCTTCCACTATGCATTGTGTGTGGAGGGGGCGGAGCATAATTTTCCCAGGAGCGTGAATTGTATTTCGCTCCCGGTAAGATAGTTTTACACAGCGTTCCAATTTTTTAAATTAATTTTTGGTGATCTAAATTCTGAATTACTTACTCTGGTCTATGAATGAATTGTCGCAACATGTCCCAGTTTCTCGTTAGTACAAATTCCTTTGCTTCCTTCGTCTCCTCCTCAGTCAGATTTCTTTGGGAGCATAGTCTGCAAATCGTTTGAAATCCTTTGTTTTTATCCACATTTTTGTACTCACGATTTTTGGCAACACGACAACGGAAGACTGTAGAATTTATTTTCGGTTGATACGGAAAACTCTCGGGTCACCGGAATTCGTTCTGTTTTGTTAGTCAGCTGGAAATCGAGAAAATATTTGAACATCTGGAAAGGTTAATAAAAAACTGACCGCATTTGTGTATGTCATGATGTAAGTGCCATAGTAGTCCTCTGGTGATTCTACTCCACAACACTGAAAATATGGTATATAGAGAGAGCGAAACTTTTGGAAAAAAGGAACTAACACTCGAACGAGTTTGGAATGAAGCAAGCAATTTCATTCCCTTCTCACGATCACCAAAATAAGTCTTATGAAATCCTTCTTTCACAAACGCATTGTTGTTGTGTTTCAGAATCGCTGAAAACGCTTTAACATTTTTAGAATCATTCAAGAAAACTGACCCAAAGGAATTATTGAAGTAATCAGAATAATAGAGAAGATGAAATTGATAGTTGTACAAATGACAACATAATTTGGATTCTTGCACTGATAAACTGCAAATTGTGCGACGATAATGCCAGCAAGAATGAAGGCAATCCAGATAGCAAGTCCATTCATTGTGAGGATCCATGTCATATTTCCGTGAATCACGGTAAGCACAGCAAGAAGAGGATTGAGGACAGAAAGACGCAACAGAACAAAGACGATGGCGATGATGAGAACGCTGAAATTTCCAGAATACGAAATCAAGAACTCCTGAGATTTGATCCCTAAGACCTTACCAAATGAATCGAACAAGTTCGAAAGCTTCTCCAATGTACATTCCGAGAACCAATTCCGTCTTTTTCGTATCCAAATAATGAACGACATACTTCCATTGTCCGTGGATCATCATTTCGTAGAGTGTGACAATACGGAAGATTGAGTACTATAAATATTTGATTATTTGAAGGGTAGGAAGAAGCTAAAGTGAGTATTTTTGTTTGTGTTCTTATGAAGATCTTGATTTTTGGGTCGGCAGTGCAATTTATTTTTCAACCTTAATTTAGTTATAGGACTCTAAGTCAACCTGCAAATCATTAGCGATTTTCGAATTAGTATTCCTTGAAACTGTAAATCTCAGGAAAAATAA